>OY759169.1:59424484-61824484 GCA_963662145.1 Sturmia bella | reverse complement strand
CTGCGATTTATAGAGCATATCTACATTCATTATAATTTTTAAATATTTACCAACCTTCTTACTAATGAGGGCTTCACCCAGTATTTCCTTTGTGCCCTCTGGTTTTTTTCTTCTTCTTTTATTTTCCTTTTTATTTCTAATAGTACTTTTAATGAAGCAGCTATTTTTAGTTTTCTTCTTGACGGCATCTTGAAAACGAATTGTTATGAAATTGCGTGCAGAGTACGTCACAGCTATCAATTTTATTGAATTTTGACAAGCAGTAGGTGAAAAAAAATCTTGATAGCAAAACTTGCTCGTGTAACTGCAGTGTAAAACACAATTTTCTCTAACAAAAGTTTTTACAAGTGAAGTCATCGATAAGAATCGCTCTGTTCAGTTTAGAGATTTTTAGCGATGTCTCTAATTTTAGCTAGTTACAGAATAGGACCGCAGTTAAATAGAGATCTCAAAAACTCAAACTAAAAAGAGCGTTGTTAAATTTATATTTCCAAGAACAAAAAATAATAAATGGTTCACCAACCCTAAACTGCAGTTAAATCACAGAAGAATTTTTTTTATTAAACTAGAGTTTTAATAATGTACTCAATTATTTATTTGCTATAAGAGCCAGCTGAAACAAAGTCTATTTTTAGACCTAAAATAATACTAGAAATTTAACTCTCAATAGAAAACGACATTACACTGAAAAAACAATTCAATGCATTTTTGTACTTAAATCAATCCCAAGCGGTGTCAGAAGTTCGGTAAGTACGGATTTCCTTAAATCAAGTACGTTGAGCTTGTTTTAAGTATGGATTTTTCTAGCGCTAAAGACTTAATTTTAGACATATTCAATCCTAGTTTCGAATTGAATATAGCTCAAATTCGTGATTAAAAAGAAGAACGCTGTTCTTGATTTAAGAACATTGGTACTTAACGTACTTCTGACACCATTTGTTTGGGATAGATTTAAGTACGGAAGGATGATTGTATTTATTTTGAGTGTGAGGATTGATGCGATGTTTCTGAAGTCTATTTAATCCGAAATTCGTATGTGAAATATTCCGCTCTACTTCCCTAATTTAATAATAATTTATAAATAATTTTGTCGCTTTGCCGATTTGAACCCGGAACCTAACTAATGCCAGTTCAGTCACTCTACCAATTCAGAGACCGTAGCAATTAAAAAATTTAAACAAAATTCAGTTTGTATACAAACAGACACACAAGTGGTGAGTTCAAATACTCTCAAGAATTTCGTACTCATTTTAATTCTTACCAGGACTGATTCCTTCTAATAATCCCGATTGATCTTGTTTTAAGAACACTTTTGTGTTATGCGTACTTAAATTTTTAAGACTACTTCGCACTAAAATCAAGCAGGAAAAACTTAAATTTAGAACGCGATTTTTCTTTCTGTGTAGACTCCATATTTTAGAGAACATTTGTATTTGTATTTGCAAGATGAAATAATTATTGGCTTTACGATTTCTTATTTTTGCTCGTTGAGCATACATAACCTTAAATTATACTCAGCAAAATTTCACAACACCCGTCTTTGAACTCAGAGGCTGACGAGAAAGTGTGGCCGCTTCGAAACAACTAGTTGTCCACCCTGCTAAATGTCTCTGATGTCTTCTTTGTCTAATTTAATTAATATCAATCACAAGGATAATATAGAAAGAACTTGAGCCTGATAAACTTAATACAAAAATTATTATACAAGGTGGCGCAAAAGTAATCCTCCTATCAGAAAATGCTATAAATTTTGCGATTGGCCCCTAATGTCAGTTCTGCTTTGCCATTTGTGTAGTAAACACATGCGAAATACACGTTAATAATCAATGTTACGATACACTGCTCCAGAACGCGGAATAATGGTGACTATTTATTTGACCAATAATCGGTCGGTGACTTTGGATGAGGGATGAGGCCCATTACCATCTTAGCGGGTACGTAAATAAGCAAAATTTACGCTTCTGGGGCACTGAAAATCCGCATGTAACCCACGAAGAGCCATGACACCCGCTCAAAGTCACTGTATGGTGTGCTGGTTTGGGTGGAGGAGTCATCGGACCTTTCTTCTTCGCAGACGTCGCGGGCCAAACGCTTTCTGTGAATGGTGAGCGCTACAGAGCAATGATCAACGAATTCTTTTTGCCGCAACTTGATGCTTTTGGATTGGAAAACATGTGGTTCCAACATGGCTTTTTTTGCGTTTGTCCATGTACTTGGCAAACAAACAAACTTTAACAAGAATGTAGGGGTCACATTGTTTGCAGTCTAATGAGTGTACCTAATTATTGGCTACTTTATTGAGAAAGGCTGCAAGTGTTGATCAGCCAATGAATCTCAACGTTTCTTCTTCTCTTATCTTCTTTATTAAGCTAATGCATCATAATTGCAAATCATAGAAATGTTTACTTTTCCGAAAAAGCACAAAAAAAGAAAATATTTCAATAAAAAAAATATTTCACAAAAGAAAATATTTCAATAAATTTGAAAGTATACAGAGTATATCATAGAGTTAAAATCTAGATTTATGAACAATTTTTAAAAATCAAGTGAACATTTCCCTATTTTGGCATCGCTGCCTTATTAAGTATTCGTTGGCAGATAATCTGATTGATTCCTGTGTGCAAGCAATTTATTTGCAAAAATTATAAGATTTAATACGTCAAGTATTTTTGCATGTCTAAAGTGTAAAATCTTAAAGCGTTTCTCTAAAACTTGAGCATTGGGAACAATAAATAGCTGAAGATTTTTGGTGTTTGCCAGATTTTATTTTCACATGTCATTTAAAATAAATTTTCGTTAAAAGAAAAAAAAGTTACAAAACTGAAGACACATGTACCAATAACGTTTATTAATACGACAACGATATAAAAAGTATTACAAGGATTTGAAAATTGTCTATATTCTACAACAACAGCAACAACAACAAAAAACATCACTAAACGATTATCATCAATGTAAACACATCAATGAGTTTTATTAATGTGAAAGTGGGTGAAATTTCTTTTTTCTTTTTATTTTTTGCGAAATTCATACAAAAAAAAAACTGGAAGGGTGAGTGCTGATGGGCAGATGATGGTTGGGTAAAGATGTGTACATACATAAGTCGTGCGGCTGTGACAAAATACTTGCCACCCAACAACATATCATTTACAACACTTAAACGCCGATATGTGCTCTAGTTCAATTTACAACATAGCGGGGAGTGGGAGGACGGATTTTTATTCACTTCACCAGGGCTGGGCAGTATTTGAAATACATGTATTTGAAATACGTATTTAAAATACAATTATGTATTTTGTATTTGTATTTTAAATACCTCTCATGAATGTATTTAGTATTTTGTATTTTAAATACTAAGAGCTTGAGCATTTTGTATTTCAAATACTTGTGCTGTCCAAATACATTCTTAATTTATAATAAAATATATGCATTTTACTGTAAATTTTTAATTTTATCGAACTTCTGTATTGTAATACATTTATATTAAATTACTTTTTCAGGCTTAAGTTTAACTCTTGGTTTGTCACTACTTTTAATTAATATCAATTAAGTAAAGAAAAGTAAAATATGCGCTAAAAATTATTGAATTCATAACGGGTTATCCATTTTGCGGTTTCAAAAGTAAACGTAAATAAAACACATATAAAATATATTTTTTTTTCATGATACATATTTCTTTTTTATTATAAAGTTTGAACGTTGACATTATGTGGGAGACACTACATCATTTAAATGAACACCACGCGAAGTGTTGCCAGCATTGATTCTTTTGAGGTAATTTTCGACCACTTTTTGACACATTTTGGGCAGACACCGAAGTTTTTAAGTGCTCAAGAGTTAAAGGCATAAACACGGTCTTTCGCGTAGCGCTCCAAAAAAACAAGTCTCATGATCTTGATGGCCAGTTGATATCGCCACGACGAGAAATTACGCGGCCGGGAAATATCTCTTGCAATATTCACCATATTCGCTCGAGTTGTGTGGCATGTGGCACCGTCTTGTTGAAACCACATATTCTCCAAGTCGTATTCTTCAATAGCAGGCGGAAAAAGTCGGTTATCATCTGACCATAACGCTCCGAGCTGGCGGTGACAGTCGTTCCATCGTCGTTTTCGAAGAAGTAAGGTCCAATCACACCTTCGGACCAAAGAGCGCACCAAACAGTGACTTTTTCTGGATGTAATGGCCGGCCTCTCTTCAATTACTTGAGGATTCCCAGAACCCCTAATACGACAATTTTATATATTAACATACCCACTGAGCGAGTGAGAAATGTGCTTCATCGCTGAAGAAAATTTTGTTCGAAAAATCGCCGTTCAACGCCTGTTGTTCGTTCAAGCACCCATTCCACGTATCGACGACGTCAGCTGGCTTCAGTTGTGGTGTGAGCTGGACTTTATACGAATGTGGGTGTAGATTTAAATGCCAAATACCCCATAATGTGCCGTAACACAGTCCTAATTCCTGAGAACTATGAGGTATCGACACATTCGGGTCTTCGGCAACACTTTCATTTACAGCAGCGATATTTTCAGCGGCACGAGAGAAACGATGATGCACAGGCCTTACAATATTTGTAACCGCTCCAGTCTCTTCAAATTTCATCACAATTTTGCCAATTGCTTGCGTAATTGGACGATTATAAAAACCATAATCTCCTCTTCAAGCACAATATGTGGCTGTGGTGGCAGAATCACCATTTTTTTTTAGTAAGATTTGATAGTTTTTATGCGTTGGCTGATCGTTATTGTCAGACTTTCAACTGAGTAGAAAAAATTTGGTTTAACAACTTGGTTTGACAGATGTCGAATTCCAGTCCTATACTTTTGAAACCACAAAATGGTTTACATCAATCAAAAACGGAAAATTTTGCTATTTTATTTCCAAAAAATGTCAAGGCTACAATTTAATTACCAAACGCAAAGTATCGGTGTGAAGTAAAAGCAAGTGAATGCACACACATTGAGAAATTCGCCAAGCTGTCAAAAACTTAAACAATAAAAAAAAGTAAAATATGAGGAATATTTTATGATATTTTCATCTAAAACAGGAAGAGAAAAAAATATCAATCAGATGTTGTCTTGGATAGAATTTATATAGTTTTTGGTCAAACGTTTTTTTTTTTTTTTTTTTTTGACTGTCACTTATTTCTCTTTCAATAAAATATGCGTTTTCTAATAAGAAATCATTGAGATTTTGTCGTTAGCTGGTTTAACACATTCGCCATCAAGAGGTTGTTTGTCTGATACCAAATTTGAAAAGCTGGTAATGAAAAGAAAGGTAATGAAAACTTTTTTGATTAAAAGTATTTTGTATTTTGAATACATATTTTTGTTGTACTGTATTTTGTATTTCAAATACACTAGAGCCCCGACTTGCGTCGTTAATGGGGACCGGAGAAACGCGACGCAAATCGAAACGACGCAAATCGAATCACATTTCTCTATATAAATGCACTGAAATTTAGTTTATTGAGAAAAATATTTAAAACAAAGCGAAAAATTTTGTATTTTTGATAAAAAAAAAAAAAACCAGTATGAGTACGTTTTTATTTATTTAATTTACTTCAACAAATGTTTATATATAGATACATATTATAAAGAAATAACAAAACCATAAATTAAGAAAAAAAAAACATAAAAATTAAATTCATTTACATACATACATATGTATATTATTTACTTTGACTCATGTTTTACGTCCTTAAGGCATATTCTGGTGAATCACACACTAAATTGTTACCATAACCAGACAGCTGCTCTTAGCACCACCTACATATATAAAAAAGAAAAGGGGATTCCTCTTTTTTTCACGCAATCTGAAAATTTCTTAACGTACAGGTGGCGATCGTTGTTGCCAGAAGTTGTAAAAACTAATGAATGCAAGATGCTAAATACTACACTACAAATGCTAAAAATGCAGTAAAAAATGTAACCGTGTTTAGCGACGCAAATCGGGGTCAAAACGACGCAACTCAACCGACGCAAATCGAATTTTTCCAGTTTTAAAAAGCGACGCAAATCGAAACGACGCAAGTCGGGGCTTTAGTGTACTTGCTTTTGGAATGAAGTATTTTGTATTTTAAGTACATGGAATAAAATGTATTTGTATTTCAAATACGCAACTTTCATGTACATATTTTATATTTTAAATACATCAGAACATGTATTATGCCCAGCACTGCTCTTCACACATATGTGCATGTGGCTGTGTGTGTGTGTGAGTGTGTGGCTGCTGTGTATATTGTTCATGCATGAACAGTAATTGATGTTGTTCTTAAAGATTTTATGGGGGAAAATTTGCATAAAAATAAGAAATTTGTGTTACAAAAAAAAAAAAAAAAATTATAATTTGAAAATCATAAAATTTTATGCAAAATTAACACATATCAGCAATTTGGATAGCATTTTTGTATTAAATAGTCCATATTAATAAATGCTTGTTAAGCAAGTCATGTTTTTTCCAAAACAAATAAATAACATCTCCAGCCGTTTAATTTTGCAAAAAAAAAATTAAAATGTAGAAACAAATTTAGGTCGGTAAAATCACATACAGTTTTGCTTCACTAATTTAGTAAAATCGTTGAAAATAAAATGCGCAAAAAAAGCACACATTTTTTCTTCACCAATTTAAAAATTGTAAAATCGTTGAAAATAAATTAACACTTATCACACATGTTGTCAACACACAAGTTCAACAACAAACAAGACACATTTCTTTTGTTTGTTTGTTTGTTGTTGTTGTAAAACGTAAAGGGGAGCATAATTGGGACCCTTTTAAATAGCTGTAACAGAGACATCAATTGTACAGCTATAATATATACCAGAATATGACACACACACACACACACACACACAATCTGCAGCTCTGTAAATCTGCTGGTAGTAGAAATAATTTATGTTCACTTTTGTACTGAGCGGCTGGGGTGGTGGTGGTGGTGATGGTGATGGTGGTAGAGGATGCTGGGGGCTATAATGTGTCAACGGCAAAACAAAAGGTTCCTGTCGTGCTTTGTTTAAGCTGCTAATGAGCATTTATCACTGATAAAACAGAGAGTGATACTGCAAAAATGGTAAAACCACATAACAAATGGAGTTTATCACAAGTTTAACGCTTTACATGTTTGTTACTGTTGGGGGGCGCGCCACACTTGGTGAAAGTGGTTATCAATTTGAATTTTTGTTTTTCTAACGAAAAGAAAAAAAAACAAAAATTTATAATTGCTTGTAACACAATGGCATGTAAACTTTAAGTCGGTTAAAAGAAAAACACAGTTTAGAGAAGGAGTCTAGCAGTGGGTAACCACTTGCTCTTATGGGTCAAAGCTAAAACTGGGCACAGATTTCCGTTGCAAATACACGCGGGATATTCCAGAAGTGAGCAGTGCAGTTATTTTTAAATGGCAAAACGTTTAAAAATTAATGAAATTTTAATTTTAACGGATTTGTAGAGTTGCTTGAAAAACTAAAGGATTTTCGGTCACACTTAATAATGACAGTAGTAACTTATGTTACACATACATGAAGGAACCAAGCTGTTTATATGTATGTACATATAGTCGAACTTCCATAACTCGAACTTCTCTAACTCGAACTAATTTGGTTGGCAGTAGCGTTAAAAGAACAAATCACATACAATTTTCCTTCCGTAACTCGGTAGTTTGAGACGAAGTTCTCCATAACTCGAACAAAAAACATACACATGAACCCTATAACTCGAAGAATTTTGCTTGTCAAATTGGTTTTTTGTTTTTTTTTAGTTTTGGTTTGTTTGTTTTACTCTCTTTGGTTGCCTGAGCTGGTTTGTATACTTTACATGCTATTTTTGCTCAGTCACTTATTTCAGAATATTTTACTTAACTGTAAATTTTTAAATACATATGTATATGAGTACATATGCTTGTTCTTTTATATTCTTAATTATGTATTTTCCATTAGGGGCTATTTTAAATAAAAATACATGATACAAAAACCTTTTATTCTATTTTGGCGAAAAATTCTGTAACTCGTACGTCGAAGTTTTTTTTGGGATAATTCGAGTTATGGAAGTTCGACTGTATTTATAATTTGGTTTCTACATACATTTGTAGCATACATACTTTTTATTTAAATTGATTGCTGTTGAATTTGTTGTGATTGTTGCGATGGCTGAGCAGGTAGGGCAGCTGCTTTCAAGTCGAGCTGCTGCAGAGTCTTTGCAGTACCAAAATTAAATTATTATTTATTTTATTAATTTTTTTTTTATTTATTGATTTTATTTAGCGAATTGAAAAAGGAGATAATACTGATAGAAAACTATAATTAAATAAAATGATCACCTAAGAAAAAATAACACAAGTTTTACAAGTTGATTACTTATGAATTATTTGACAGTTAGAATAAAGGAAAAAATATTATTTTTACCGATTAGGTTGCAAAAATTTTTTAACATGTAAATTCAAATGAAGTACATATGTAAATAAATTTAAATGAAAAATAAGTAGGACGGTTTTTAAATGAAGTTTCATTTATTTCAAAGAGTGTTTTCATTTAATTTTACTGACAAAGTTTTCTGAGTGTATATGTATGTATATGTATGTGTGTACGTGCACAAAAGGATTTTAAATATTATAACACAAACGAACATCGGAGATTCCCTTCGTTTAGAGATTGACAAATAAAATATTCTAAATTCAGCTCCACATAAATCCTGCAACCCTTTTCACTAAGCAATAAAAAGAAAATAATAATAAAAATGAATTCCATTCCCAGCAAGATTATAAGAATAATAAACACAACTCAATGGTCAGTTGTCAGTGTTAATATTTCATTGATGAACAGGCATAAAAATATCCAGAGATTATGTTGTCATATTTCAGGGGTCTACAATTTATCTTGTAATGGCAAATAAATGTATTTACGTATTTCTTTTCTACAGTTACCTGACGCCAAAGATCTCCACAACATGTCACTAGTCGGCAGTTATGGTTCACATTTACTACACAGCTTCCATCCACACCTCCTCCAGACCTTAAACCATCATGGCATGCTGGCCAACGGCACAGCGGCAGCAGCCAGTTACTTTGCCAGCGAAAGAGCCGCTTTAGGCAAACCGTCGGTGCTGTCAAACTTTCAATTACCATCGGCATTTTCCCCACCAAAATACATAGGAATCTCATTAGATCAAGTGAGTGTCGAGAAAACTTTATTAAATTTACAAAATTTCTATTAACAATTTTCTTTCCTGGCAGAACCTCTTCAATGGCAACGATTCATTTCGCACAGATTCAGCCAGCCCAACTTGCACGTCGCACGAATCGTTGGAAGGCTCAAACGATTATGATGGCGAAAAGGGTGAAAGTCCGCGTAGTAATGCATCCGATCCCAGAGATTTAAGGCGTAAGTTAAATGTTTAATAAAATTCCCACAAAAAAGGGTAGTTGTGCAAAAATTCAAAGGCAGAAAAAAAAATTTGCATGTTGGCAAATTTTTGCTGATAAAATTTACCAAAAAAGAAAAATTTAATGAAAAGGTTTTATTTGACGAGATAAACATCTCTGACGATAGATTTATTTATTTTGTAACAAGTTTAATTTTTGCCCCCATGTGCATCTCTTTTGCCAAATCTTAACGCTTGACTTGTCAGTTTGACAGTCAACCGTCAGTGCCAGCGTTTCTTGTTTAATGGAAAATATTTTTTTTTTTTGTTGTTGAGGAGAATTTTTTTTCAATTTTTTTTTTTTGGCAGGCAGAAGAGCTTTAGGATTTTTAAATTTGTGAGTTAAATGAGTGAGATAAATAGAGTACTAGAAAATTGATTATTTAATATATAAAATAGCCAGTACATATTTATTTTGCCAAATACGCAGAAAACAAATCTGAGCTAAACACTTGGAATGACTGTTGGATTTGTGGATAAAAGCAAAATATTAGGAATTTCTTTTTTAAAGGCACATTAAACAAATATTTGCCACAAAAAGCATAACCACTACCATCTTTACGTACACATAAGCCCAAAAACAACTAGACATAAATTCAGCCCAATTCCGTACTGCCGTTCAAGTGGCTTTCAATTAGCAGATGAAGAACCTGTCTGTGTTTACAATTTCATAACAATCAGTTCATATGTGTGTGAAGATATGTAAATATGGCGAGTTAAATATGTTTGACGTAAGTGGATAACGTAAAAACATATTTGAGTGTGAAGATAAATATGTAGGTATGTTTTTCGTAAGCGAACATTTTATCAACATGTTTATCCGTGAAAGTAAAAATGTCCCTAATTACATATGTATATAACCCCCACTTGACTTGGATTTTAAATGCCATTTCAATTTAGATTTGATTTAAATACAAAATTGAGTCCAACAGTTGCTATTTAAATTAAACTTAAACGGCCTGCCGTGCCCATTTAAAATCGATTTAAGTTTTTCGTACTGCCATATGATTTTGACAGTTTGATTTTGTTCTGCAAATGCAGAAAATTGCACATGTTTTTTTTTTTTGTTTCATAATTTGATTTTTTATTATTTCCAGAAGGTAATCAAGTTCTGTGGCAGTGAAATTGGGAGTCCTTTTATCACTTTTGCTACTCATTTTAATAATTTTTACAAAACCATTTATTGTTTTCTAAACTTTTCACAATTTCACTTGCTTGCAAATTTGTTTAAACAGCTGTTTTTTATTGAGTTATCGATCATTTTTTGACACTTACATTGTGCTGCCGTACTTTTATTGCAATTAATTACCAAAAATAATGTTAGACTGTAAAACAGAAAGCTATTTAAAATCCAACTTAAATTTTAAAGAAAATTTACTAATTTTGTATTTAAATCCCAAGTCAAAAATCGGGGGTAAGTAACTTATTATAAAACAAAAGAATATTTCAAAATACATATGAATAAAAACTTGTGAAATTTTAAAGCTGAGAAAATTAAACAATGACACCTTGAAAAATCGATGATCTCTGAAAGAACTTGAACATGTATGGGAACATTTTTTGAGTGTAACTCAGTTGGACCACCTGCAAAAGAAAGCCAAGAATGTGCTCTGTTTAGTGGTATAAGTGCCATTTCTCAATTGTATTTAAGCATTTTTTGAATTTTTTTTTCAATTTTGACTTGTACCACTATTCTTGGCTTCATTTAATCCAAATTTTCAAATAAACTTGAGACATGGGAGTCCTTTCCACTTAACTTGGTTCTTAGAAGTTCATATTGTAGTACTTATGATTTACATATTCATTGGTCTCGTTCGATTTAGAGTGAACATTTTAACCCCCCACCATCACACTAATCAGCCCCAGGGTGCCCGTAGAGCAGTCAAATGCACAATTTCTATCGAATTTCAATTCTGCTATTGAGTTTTTTTTTAGCAACTGCAATTGGTTGGCTGTATAATTCACACAGTTCTTAAATTCTTTGCGCAATAAATTCGCACGTTTCCCTTCATCAGCTAAACCAGCACTCGTCCATAATCTTCTGAGCTTTCAAGTAGCAGCGCTATCTACTCTTCTGCTTCCCATTGAAAGAGCTTTAGCAGAATACCAGCGTCATGCCGTTTATCTACCTCTTTTAAATTAACTAAAACTCCAGTAGTACTTTGTGAGAATAACAAAAACTATCGAAAAATCGATATCAGCCCGACCTTTTGCCCATTATACGCAATTATCTTTGAAAGAAAAAAGAAAACGAAAAAAAGTGATGCCTTTACACATCCTGAATTGTTTCATACAATTCATACAACTGACAAAAAATTAAGCATAAAATTTCAATTTGTACATGATAAATATTTTTATAATTAGCTTAAGTCAAACATGAACCAAAAGTATTAAAGCAAATGGCAACATTTGTGTTCCAATTGTATATCACAATTAATACTCAAAACTTGTGAAAGAAGTCTAAAAATCCCACACGCAGCAGCACATGCAGCAGCAAAATCGAAGGATGATGATTCGGTTAAAGAGCATTTGTGTAATTAAAACGATTGTTTTTGTATATAAATCTTATGAATTATGATTTGTGTGGCATGAATTGTTTCAGTTCCCAATAATATAATACTACAAGCATTTCCAAAATTCTAAAGCTGCAAACACATGGATGGCTGGCTGATAGAGAAGGAAGCAAAAAGATTGAATTGTTTCTGCTTTTGTGTTTTTGGGAAAAGTGTTCTTCATTCAGCATTCATGCACGCACGTACAACGAACGTAGCGCACAAACGTACTCTACAAAATATAAACATCAAAAGCAATAAACAAAAAATGTTGCCAATGTTACACAAATAAACAAAACCACCAAAGAGTGGTTGCCTGTTTGGTTGGTTGTTGCTGCTGCTGCTACATGCCACACACACACTCAGATACCAACACCGTCTAAACGCCAAAAGTCAAAAAGTCTTTGACGCCAGCCAAACAATACATGCAATTGCTTTGTAGCAACGTCAACCCTTTTGCCACTCTGCACCCTTCCCCCCACCCACAGAAAAAGCAACAACAACCATATGTTGTGAGGATGATGAACATTTGTCTACAAATGTTTTCTGTTGCGTTGTTACACATTCCGCTTTAAATTGGGGAGTTCAATGGTTGGGGGGTCTTAACAAGTAGATGTATTTTTGTGATAAAGTGTTTTAAATGTCGCGTGCTAAGCTTTTGTTTAATGATTTTATGAAATTTTCAAAGGATTTGCCACATTAAGTGAGGAAAGAAATTACTTTTTTCCCCCCCGGCAGAAAAAGGCCTAAGCTCCTGCAACATGTTGCAAGTACGTGCATTCTCCGATAAAATAACAAAAATTCACAAAAACTTATTGTAAAACATTTCAATAAAAAAATGCACTTAATTATGCCTGTTGGTAATTGTTTATACTCGTACAGGAGATGTTTTTAAAGGCGCTTCCGAATTGAAATAAAAAAAAAGAAGTTAAGACAGCTAATTTAAATTTTGAGGGAAATATAATAATATAACAATGATCAAAGCACCCCAGCCGACGGAAAATCAGCGTTTTCAAGAATTTTTTTCTTATTGACTAGAGATTGGCAAAAAAAAAATTAACTGCCTGTTCCTCAATGCTTGCTGTTTTTTGCTATCGAGTAGGTGGGTGTTTTTATAGAAGAAATTCAATATTTATTTGTTAAAAAAAAAACTGAGAAATAAAACTAGAAAACCCACATATTTTTATACTTTTCACAAAAATGTGATTCCGTGTGTAACGCATTGAAATAACCATCTAAGACCCCATAAAGTATATATATATATATATATATTCTGGATCAGAATCAATAGCGATTACGATTAAACGATGTCCGTCTCTCCGTCTGTAGTCGTTGAAATAACGTTTCTGAGAAAACGGTTTGAGATAGAAACCTCATTCTTTCGCTAAAATCTGTTAAGTCCCGGTAGTGGGTATGCTATTGACATTCAGTAAGATCGGTACGCGGATAGCCGAGATATATAAAAAAAAAATCGGGTTTTGAGGGGGTCAGATTTTTGAAAAAAACATTTTTTCCTAAAAAGTTAGCCATATTATTTTTAATGCCCATTAGATCCCAAAAATCGAAGAACTTTTGAAATCGGCGCATATATACCTGAGATATAGAAATAGCCTTTATAAGCCAAATAAAACAACTTTTGGTACCAAAAATCGATCAGAATGCTACATATAGGGTGTTTAAAAGCAAAATTTTAAAATTTTTGATATCGGTCCATATATGTATACCCGAGATATAGCGTCTCCCAATTTTGCAAGAAATCGGCTCTAAAAGCCAAATAAAACAACTTTTGGCAACAAAAATCAATCAGAATGGTACATATAATATGTATAACATTGTGAAGGGTATTTAAGATTCGGCCCAGCCGAATAAAGCACTCTTACTTGTTTATTTTTATTTTATTTTTTTTTTTAGTAAATCTATTAAACAATTATCATATGTATGTACGTAGTTTTCCTAAACAGTTCACTAGTTCGCTAGATGGGGAAGAAAATCCTGAGTTTGCCAGAGGAGTGAGTACCAGTGCTGAGTGGATCAAAGTACTAATTAAATGTCTATGCAATAAAATACATTTAAATTTTAAAACACCACAAAAACTATTTACACACTTTCAAAATGTTTGCTTTTTTATTTTATACTCATTTCTGCTTTGGCTTGTCAGATACAGCGGACCAGTTTTAAGACGGGTTGTATTTACACAAGAACAATTTAACTTTAACAAAAAAAAAAAAACAAACAAAAAATCAACCAAATCTTTAATTTAGCGATCTGGCATCTCTGTGAAGTAAATGCCGAAAATGTCGGGACGTAAGCCCATGCGAACGCAAGCTGTCAATATAGAGAAACCCAAATTGATTCGAAATCGTGCGGCTACATTTCGATCGCTTACATTTTCTTGCGACAGCGAGGAACAGGCAGCAAATCTAACTCCCAAAGAGCTACAATGATTACGCTGGTGTCCTGTACACTTTTGGCACAGAAAAATAATACTAAACCACAGTAAAATGTTTTTCCATCATAGTATGTACTTTTCTATCGATTGGCACAGGCCCTATGTATGAATTATTTTATAACTACTAAATACATAAATTCAAGAATCAGCCATTTTTCAATTGGCAAAACTTATTTGTAGCCCTTCTTTTGCTTGTCAACGTTTGTATGGTTAACGAACTATGCACCACTATTAAAATTAATTACCTTGCCTTATGATTGATAAGTTTGTGGAATTTTCATATTAAAATTCATATTACACGGTTGATGAGACACACGACTGCAAACGTGCATATTTCCCGTTAGCGTTAGTGTTTAGTATGTACATACATACATATGTATGTATGTTTGTATGTTGGTGCGCTGTATGTACCAATTTGCAATTACGTTTTTGTAAAATTAAACACCGAAAAATTGAACTGAACATTAGTATCCATTGCAGTTTTAATAACTTCTCTTTTAATGTGTACCCCCACGAGAGAGAAATGTATGTATGGCAGTTTTATTGTTGTTTTTATTGCTTGCAAAAAACAAACACACACACACACACAGGCATACCTGCATTTGCTTTTAGTAAATCAACCAAGTGTAAACAAATTTACCGTTATGAGGGAAAAAATACATATTACCCAAATTTATTATTATTTTGTATAGACTTTAAATGTGAGTATGTATGTATGTATGAATGAGTTTATAATAATATTGGTTGAAATTGTATAAAACTGTTTGTGAGTGCGTGTGCGTGTGTGTTTGTTTTTGTTTTAATTGGTTAACCAAAATTGTAGGCCTGTGTCTGGCAATGAAACTGAATTTTTATATACATTGTACATATGTATATTGTATATTTTTTTTTACAAAATTGCTTAAATGTTGACCATATTATTATATTATTCCAAAGAGCAAATATTGAAACAATTTTCCAGCTACAGTGGAGCATGGCAAGTGTACGAATTAATTTAAATATGTATATAAATTAATAAATCCACCAGTTTTATTAAGTAAATTTTTGTATGTATTGCAAATAAAACTGGGCAACAAAAATCATTTATCATGCACGTTTTTTTTTTCGTTGAAAAAAAAATCTGCTCAGCTTTTTTATTGTTCACTGTGCCACGAGTTACAATGGAGAACACCATTGTTAAAGGTCACGTTTGTGACAAGTGTTTCAAAAAGGATTTTATTGTTGAAGTGTGGTCTGTTTTCGTTTTTTTTTTTTTTTTTTGTTTCTCCGTCGCATTTTAAATGCAAATGTCAGTTGCCAATTATAATTTTAATTTTAACCAAAAAACGAATGAACAAAATCGCATACATGCTGAGCCTTAAAATGGCATTATTAAAAAAAAAATGTGTTTAAATGTCGAAAGTCCTTTTGAATGAAAGATTTTTTGTTTTTATTTAGTAGAAAAAATTAAAACAATAAATTATCACTTTGTTGATTTAAATGGCCTGTAAAATATTGTACGTGCTAAAAATATTTAGAAACCAATTAAAAATTTGTTACATGCATTGCATTCAATTTCAATGTTATTTTTATTTATAAGCGCTTTAATATTGGAAATGGCTAAACACAAATAAAAATCAAATGAAATTCCTGCATTAATTTACAACAGACAAACTGTGATGGCTGTACAAACACACACATACACAAAACTCTTTAAACAAATTCCTGGGCATTTTTGAAATACTTTAGAAGGTAATTTGTCTTACAAAGTGTCAAGGAATTTAAGTGATTTTAACGAGGGGAGGAATTAAACCAAAATGATTCATTTTATTATTATTATATGTATGTGCTGAAGTTTATGCTGGTAATTTATTTGTTTATTTATAGATGTTCATCGCAACGACAAATCTTCCACATCCTGCTCTTCATCTATGGCAGCAGTTTCAGCTGCAGCGGCAGCTGCTGTTGCCTCCATTGCTTCCAGTCAAGCTTCCACTTCTGCCACAACTTCCCACTTGCATCATCATCCCCACCCTCATCCCCATCATGCCCATCATCACTTGTCTTCGCTGGCAGCCCATCATCATCACCATCATCCGAACAGCAGTTTATTGGCCGCCGCTAATATGACTCATAATTTGGGTTTGGCTGCTCATGCTGGGCTGCGGCCACCTCCCGGTCATGTGCCTGATATTTGCCCGGTGTGTGGCATTAAATTATCACCCGAAGAGTGGAATTCGCATTTTCTTACCGAACTGGATCGTTTGTACAAACTCAGTTCGGGCATGGAGAGATCGAATTTACAAGCTACCTATATGTTTGCCCCGCCCTGTCCCTCCCAAGAGAATGCCATAAGAACCAGCCATAACAGATGGGAGGTAAGTGAAATTAAACATATAGCTGCCTAAATTAGCGCGTTAAATGTATGGAAAAATATCGAAAATACGCTTGATACTCTAATTTAGTTTGGCCTCTAACCAACTTTCACATTAAATAAATACTTACCGTGTAATTCATAAAAATTATAACAGGTTTATAAAGCTCTTATTTGACAGATTTTCCACACAAATATGTCAAATAACAGTCTTATAAGCCTGTTATAATTTTTATGAATTAGGGGGTTAGAATATAATAAAATCTTAATGTTGTTTAAGAGCCTCGCTTACGAAATATCATTCGCAGGAGTCGGTTAGCAAAAAGATCATTAAATTTTACTTTTACTCTTTGTATATCGACATTTATCGCCTATTACTACTCAGAACAACAAAATATTTGCTTTTCCTTAGACCTTTCAACGCATACGAAACAATCGTCAAAATCGCCTTAGAATCAAAGTGCGCAAACGAAAGTATGGCGACATGTATTTCATGGAAAATATGTTCTGCAATTCTTGCCCCATCTGTACGAAACGTAAATATGCCATTGAGACGGGTAAAATGCCGGCTGACGATGAGAGTCACAAGCTGCCAGAAGAAATAGAAACTGTCGATGTGGAATCGTGCAATGACGAGGTGCCCGATTCCGGTTCGGAAATACATCATCAGCAGCAACAACAGCAACATGCGCAAGTACATCATGCGCATATGCCCGCCTTGAGCGGCAGTAGCAGCCACAGTAGTAGCCATAGTAGTTCAAATAGTGGTGCCAATTTACATAACAGCAACAGCCAGCCGGGGAAACTGGATGGCATTTTGTATAGAACAGCATGTGTCATGAACAAGGATATGGGTGGTGGTGGTGGTGGTGGCCTGGTGACAACGGCAGAAGATGACGTGAGCACAAATGTGGCCACTACTAGTACTAATAGCAATAGCAGTTCAGGTAGCACAACAAATTGGACGGAGGCTCATGCCTCAAGCAATGCTGCACATGGGCATATTTCGGGTAGGTTTAGTATACATTAGGGTGGGTCGTTTTAGCAATCGATAATGGACCAACGATTTTTCAAGAGCTTTTGGCATGAGGGAAAAAAATTCATTACGACATATTAAAAAAGAAAATCATTTTCGATTCAACCGATTTAAAATTTTTGTATATTTTTGTTTGGGAGCTCTCATGGAGCCGTAGTACAGGGTGGATGTGCTCAAAACAATATTAAGGAGAAAAAGTGATTAGCGGCCCGGTTTTACATTCGTTTGTTGTATTTTTGTATGGAAGCCTTCCAAAGCTGCGGGTTGGCGTGTTTGACAAACATTTTGGGGAGAAACAATTTTGGGTGGTTGGTCATCCATTTGATCCTCTACTGGCAATCAGACGCAATGGCCCGTATTTGGGCGCCTCGTATATGCCAGTTTCCGCCCATTACATTAAATTCGCCCAGGCTGACCTTAGAGGACTCATATGCACCAACAACCTCCAATAATATTTTCTCTTTAATATTTTTTTGAGAACACACTGACCCCGCACCACCTGAGAGAGGCTACCATTTCTCCTTAATATTTTTTTCGAATACACCGACCCCGTGCCACGCCTCCTTAGAGGAGAAAAATTTTAAAACGAACGCTTCAAAAAAATTTTGTTGATATGTCATAGTAGAACCTTTTCTCCCTCATGCCAAAAGCTATAGAAAACTCCTTGGCATCACATATTGACAAATTTTCGTCCATACAAATCGACCCGGACTAGTATACATATACATACATATATTTGATCTAAAATATGCTGATGTAAAGCAAATATGTATGACCTTTTAACGTTTTAGTTAAAAACGTAAGCGAACTGTCGTCCACCACTCATCATTATTACAATGCGGACTCCTGCCATGAAGAGCGTCAGGCAAAAGACATGTCCATGGAGACTTGTAACAATGACAGCGATGAGGATGTTGTGGTAGATGATGATGATTCGATCAAAATGAATGCTTACAATAAGAAACGTAAATATGAAGAGGCCACCGTGGGCAGCAGCAGGTGAGTTCTTTTGTTTGTTGTGGGGAGAAGCATATTGAAAAGTATGATCAATCATTTTGCTTATAGAATTATGGACAATCCCTCTCCGGTGGAGGAAAGACCCAGATCAGAGCCTCAAGTTACCAGCACCGAAAGTAGTGTGGATCATGGCCACAACAACAATAATAATAACAACAACAACAACAACAACACTACCAAATATACCGCTTTCGAGGATTTGAGAAATAAGTGCCATCAACAGCAGCAATCACAGCCGATGGATAGTGACTCGCCGCCCGCTCATGGAATAATGCCGGGATTGACACAACTGGACTCAAAGGTGGGAAATAGTTCGGATAAAAAACCGGACAAAGATGAAAACAAATGTTTCATTTGTAAGGTAAATTTTTAAGTTGCTTATGATTTTTGCTTAAGTTTGATTCAAGTTTAGTTAAAAGAGGCTTTTACACTTACATATGTATATGTATATATAATCAGGCATTCAGTTACAACTCATAAATTTGGGAAACATGATTTTAAAATAAATCATTGTTTTCTTTATCTTCAAGACAGGTATAAAGGACCTCACGTCCGATAGTTTTTTGCGTGGCCGCAATTTCTATTTTCATCAAAGTTGTGCCAATGTCATGAGCAATTATCGTTTGAGCAAAGAGTTGCCACACCAACACCATCAGCAGTTGATGCATCAAAACAACAACAACACCAATAATAGCAATAACAAACACAACAATCAAGAATGCGAAATAACTTCGGAGCACAAACTGCAAATTCAGCAACCGCAAATTGATACGGCATCTCAACATGAGAGTTAAATTTTTAGAATTTACATTAAAATCTTTACATTAAAATAAAAAAAAAACCATAAAAACGACAACAAAGTGTAAAAATTAACAACAATTTTAAAAAATAAGAAAAAATGAATCATAATTAACTAAAAATGTAGCAGTTTAGTAAATTATATTAAAAAAAACATTAGAAGGACGTTCACGCCAAAACTTATTTATAAAAATTTACCATAAAATTAATATCCAAAAAGAACAATTAAAATGAGCTGAAGCGGATGGCACGCGAAGGACGCATTTGTATACCAGGTAAAATTGGTAGCACTCAATGCGACTTAATTACAGGTGGTCGCAATTCAATTCTCTTCAACATTTTCCTGTGAGTTGTCTTAAGTCTTGTTTTCATTTGCTATGAGTTGAGTTTTGACAAGTCAAGAGCAAAAAATCGTGAAAAATGTTGAAGCGACTTGGGATGCGACGACCTGCAAAGGATTCGCATTGGCAACGCGAATGATTGCTTTTCGCTTCCTGCTTTTTAGCCTACGCTGTTTTCCAAAGCAGATTCATTGCCTGCACAGGTAAGAATTTTCTGCTTCCGGGATTTAAGCGCGGATCGTTGTCGTTTTCAGTCTTTTACAAAAATATTCCCCCCAGTTGGCTCTAAATATATTCGGTTTTTTTTTACATATTTGTGTTTAAAGTAATTTTTATACTTCTTTTCTCTAAAATATTGAATTAAAACTGTTTCTATCGAAATAATAATAACTATGTATATGAGCTAATGGGCATTACGCGAAAAAAAAATATATTTTTTTCTCTTGGCCAGATGCAAGGCGCATTTATTGCCAGGTGGTTGCACTAGAATTTGCCACACAACACAGACACACACACACACACACACACACACACACACACACACACACACACACACACACACATAAACTGACACATGCACTTTGTCAGTGTAAAGTGATTTCAGTTGTCAAAGTTTGAATGTGTGCTAAACGCTTAAAAAGTATCATTTGTGCTTTACAGACTATAAAAACAAAAAAATTGTTACCACAATAGTTTTCTACCACCAAAAATCTTTAGAATCAAATGGCGCCAACTTTTTCATAAACAGAAATTTGACATCTGAAAGCTGTTTGATGCCAGCAGCAGAAAATAATCATCTGTGCTACCAAGTTCACCTCGTTGAACGGCCCAAAAGCGAATTCAGATTTTGACAACTAATAATGTTTTTACACTAGTAAAATACATGTGTTACGACTTCTAGTGCACCCATCTGAGATAAATTCGCCTTTTAGTTCTCTTTATTTACGAATATATTCGCTACATTTTATCTTAAGGGTTTTTGATAGAACAACTTTGTTTAGAGCAATATTTTATTAATAAAATGTGGTTAGTAAAGTGATTTTTACAATTGCTATTTTGTAGCATGAAAAGAAGAGCAAAACTTGACAGCACACTGCAGTTACACGACCAAGTTTTGCTATCAAGTTTTTTTTCACATACTGCTTGTCAAAATACAATAAAATTGATAGCTGTGACGTAGGCTGCTCGCAATTTCATAACAATTCGTTTTCAAGATGCCGTCAAGAAGAAAACAAAAAATAGCTGCTTCATTAAAAGTACTATTAGAAATAAAGAAAATAAAAGCAGAAGAAGAGGACAGAAAGGAAATACTGGGTGAAGCCCTCATTAGTAAGAAGGTTGGTAAATATTTAAAAATTATAATGAATGTAGATATGCTCTATAAATCGCAGCACATCATTATATTTGTTGGTTTTACACGTAAAAATTTTTATTTCTATTTTTAAGCTTGAATCTGTTTAATTTTTATCACTTTTAATTGCAACTTTCAAACAAAACAAAAAAATATTTGCAGACAGAACGAAAAAAAAATTGTTGTCAGCTGTTTTCTTGATTGTGACTTGATGCTCTCTATGGAAAGCAAAAATTGTCATCAAGTTTGCATCAATTTTCAAAATTGTGAGTGGATTAGTAAAAAAGTGTGAATGTATTAAAACTTGAAAGGCAAAACTTGATCGTGTAACCCCCAAGTTAGCACATATAGTTGTCAATTTGTTTCTATTTGTTTGCAAAAAATTGTCGAAATTTTGGGTTTGTGAAAAATTTTTGGATTTGAGCTTATGAAGCAGTTTATTTAAACGGATTTTATTAAAATGAAATGACAAATGTTCACAAATGTGCTTTCCACTTTACAAGAAAGTTTTTCTTCTGCTACAGCTAATTAATTTTAGGCGAATTCAGATTTTGACAGTTAACAGTTCCGTCAAGGCGAATCAAGTACAGGTGGTCGCAATTCAATTCGCTTCAACATTTTCTCTCGAGACGTCACAAGTTTTGTTGTCGTTTTCTATCGGCTTTGACAACTCAGAAGATAAATTCGTGGAAAAATGCTGAAGCGAATTGGTATGCGGGCACCTGTAATGGATTCGCCTTGAGTTCCGTTTACGCCAGGGCGAATTCATTAGCAAGTCAACTTGGCAGCACTGGCGATTATTTCTTGCTTCTTGCATCAAATAGCTGTCACTTATTAGCAATTAAACTAAATTGAAATCAAAACAATCCTGAAGAACGAAAATGTGTATACAATTAAATAAAATGGTAAAAATCTCCGAAGCATAATACTCAAGCCATATAAATTCCCCAAAACCCAAAGCAAATTTTTTATACCCATTTCAAAAAATTATATATCCCAGATTTGAAAATAAATCCTCTAATTTGACAACACTAGTTGTACAGCGCCAGCCACTACCTTCACCCCATATGAAGACGCCTTGCAACAAACGTCCAGCGTAAAGGCTCATTTAATTACATCAATGTATGTATGTATGTATTTGTAAAAAATTTTTATATTTATAATTTTTTTGTTCTCTTTAATGTTTTTAAATAACAAGGCAAAAATTCAAAACTGTTTTTTGCTTCTGAACAGTGAGTGTCATGTAAAATAAATTTATTTTTTATAGTTTTTAAGTTGTCAACGCTCCCCCCTTTTTTAGATAAATTTTAATTTAAACTAAATTTATTGTAGACATGTAATTTATGCTAATATACATAATTGTTATTTTTAATTTAATTAAAAAAATAAATATAAAAAAAAACCAGTTTAAATCGCGATTAAAATAAAAATATAAAAAAAAATATATAATGAAACAAAAATACTAACAATAAAATAAAAAGATTTTGAGTTCCTTTTTAATTGAGAAAGTTATCAAAGTAAGTAATTAGATGAAAGTAAACTATTGACTCTTCTTCTTAAAAATATTTGAAAGATGCTTTAATTCAAATATTTTTAAGAAGACTGGGTATTGAAAATATGTCTTTCACTAACGCATTATCATAAGAGTAGCTTATGCCATGTTCACAGGGATGGCAAATAGCGAGGTTCACTCGCCCATGTGAGGCTCTTGCGCTAATCTTGACTGAAACAACCAGATTCACCGTACAAAATTTTCAGAGCGAAAACATTACTAAGAGCGGTCAAGGCAGATCAACTACAGGTGGTCGCAATTCAATTCGCTTCAACATTCTCTCTCGAGTTGTCATACGTTTTGTTGTCGTTTACTATCAGCTTTGGCAACTCAGAAGATAAAATCGTGGAAAAATGTTGAAACGAATTGGGATGCGGGCACCTGTAATGGATTTGCCTTGAGAGTGGTTTTGCACTTTGGCAATTGACAAGGCGGACGCATTACCAGGTAGGTGTATGAGAATTCGCCGCACAGCACACCCAATTAGTTTGTGTACTTTTGTTAGTGTAAAGCGATTTTTGTTGTCAAGGTCTGAATATTTACTAGACCCTATAAAAACTATATATTTGTGCTTTAAACATTATGAAAATAAAGAAAAAATTATTATCAAAAAACTTTTCTACCATCAAAAATCTTTAGAATAAAATGGAACCAACATTTTTGTAAGCTAAGAGAAAAATAATTTCAGCTATTTGATGCAAAAAGCAAAAAATTATTACCTGTGCTACCAAGTTCATTCACCTTGCATGAATCCGCCTTGGGCAATTAAGAGGCAGGAAAAATTATATGAGGCAACAACATGAAAATGACTGCAAGAAACAAAAAATTATCACAAGTATCTCTCAACCGCACTGCTCCGATGCCATGAAACTTCGCTTGGCTGCCCGTAAATGTTCCAAGTGTAAAACCCCACTAACTTCTATAATTTGGATACTCATGCTCGCAAAATAATCAAAAGCAAGAAAAGATGATAAAATATGCTTCAAGGCATAAACTGTATATGAGACACCATCGACATTTTTTATGAATTTAAAAGATTTTTCGATGCGATTATGCGCGCAATACACCATCGTTCAAATATCTGCCACAGCTTCTGTGGATAGAGCACATCCGAAGTGTCCAGTTTTCCAAAACTCTGGCAATTTTGTTAATTTTTTACCATTACGTGAAGCCTAAAGTTGTTTAAAGCTGATCCCTTTCTTGGATACACACAAACGATAGCTATTCATTCACCCTTATTACAAAAGTCGATGTGAAAAATTGACACCTAAATACTAGCTTTTGAAGAAAGTGTTGTTGTTTTTAAATAAATATTTAACGCTGCAGGCATTTGCTACGACCTTTGAAAAATAATGGATTGTTGTTGAACGTTATAAGGGCAAGTGCAAAATTTTTTGATATCGAAATGATGTGACAATGTCGACTTGCGTAATAAGGGGCATTGTTTTATTTTCGTTTTTATTGTTAACATAATTGTTTTATATAGTATACTTCAGTATTCCCCCATACTCGTAAGGAATTTGCTTTAAAATGCATCCTAAATTAGAGCGTAAGACGCTTTTTATCGGTCAAAACTCCTCGTGCCCATAAAAAATGTATGAATCAAACTGAAATAACGCGGCGTCAATGTTTTGTAATTGGAGAATTTAATTTTGCCAGAGCGTAAAAAGTGAAGTTGGCTGCAAAAAAGTTTTCTAAATTGTGTTTGTTATTAGCGGAACTCACCCTTCATTGCAAATTACCCTTGCAGATATTGCAACCGTAGCATATGTGCCATAGTCTGCAACACTACAAAAACAAAATGTATGAAACCGAGATTTGCATCACTTAAGCAAATATGCATAACTAAAAACCATTGCAGATCCGTATTTGCAAATTTTGCTAAATGCTAAAACAGCTGCTTGTGTTTCTACATTTCAACACGTAAATTCCTGCGCTCAAAAAACTGTACGACGGCGAGGCCGCCACAAAACATGCCTGTGCTGGAATTAAATTAATGCTAACGTTGCTCAAAGAAGCATTTACAAAATAGTAAAAAATGAATATTATACCTATTATTATGCATAATTTTTAATAAATTTTATAAAATAAGCAAAAAATCGGGCGGTTGCTTCACGTGCAAAATTTATCGACGGCGTTGCTTTTCAAATATTGGCTGCGGCTTAGCTTATCTCATGCGGCAAACTCGCTTTATTAAATTTTGTAAACAAAACAGGGAAGAAAATGAATTCGGAAGAAAGTAAAAATAAAATTAAGGCAATTAAACAAAAAGTCAACAATAAAAGACGGCCAACGAAAAGATGAATAATGAAATTTTTACAATTTGTTTTCTAAACTTCCTTCTCAATTTGCAAAACAAAAATATTTATATTTTCCGTTACTCTAAAATCAGCTGATATAATTATTTTGCTAAACACTTGAAAAAGACACTAACGCTTTGTAGCAAAAAATCATGCTATATCTGCTAAAATTGCAGATGTGCAACCAAGGGTGATTTCCGCTATTGTTTTTCAAGTAATAACAATACCGCTGTTTTCCAGTCAATTTAACGATTCGTATTAAAAACAAATTAAAGTCTTTATTATATGTGTTTTATTTGAAAATTTCCATACAAAAATTTTTTTATTTGGATATGAAATAGATATTAATTTTTTTTTTTTTTTTTGGAATATAAGCCTTTATCAAATATGAACTTAATTATTTATTTGCTTTAAGAGCCAATTGAAATGTATTAATTCAGGTCCAAAAATGAACCATTTCAAAAAATATTTGCTGTATTCTTCAGCTGTCTATATGTCGTCGGCATATAGACAGCTGAAGAATACAGCAAATATTTTTTGAAAAGGTTCATTTTTGGACTTGAATTAATATAAGCCTTTATCTTTATTTATTATTTCTTTATTTATTATTTCTTGCTTTTGGCACAACGTTGACGTCGTTGTTTAGGTTACTCAATACAGCGTAAAAGCATGGCGCTAAATTACGTTGCGTCTTACGCTCTAATTTAGGGTGCACTGTTAGTTTGAGGAGAATATTCGTCGCAAGTTGAATGCGAGTGTGAACATTTTTAGCATCAGTACAGTATTCATGTCCGCATGCACAAATTAATTGCTTATCGCCAGTTTAATTGATAAAGGAAACAAAAAACTTTTCACCACTTTTTGTTAATTTTTTATCGTTCTTAATTATTTTTTGTTTCAAAAGTTTAAGCTACTTTTCCAGCTCGATTTGGCTCCAGCGCATTTTATAAGCTGGTCACACTGATGACTCGGTAGAAAGGCAGGCAGTATGTAAGAAAATTATAAGTATTTTGTTTGAAAATAAATAGATAAATAGTAAAACAATTAATAGATTGTCTTAATTAAAAAACAATTGTAAATTATTAATTAATTTTTTCTCTGTGTAGAGTAAATTTTAATTTCTCTAAACGAATGAGATCGGAATTTGTGAAAAAAAATTGATTTTTTTAGGTTCTCCCATTGATAATTTAATTGAGCATTTCTTCTAATCAGCTTGGTTTTACTCTCTTTTTTGCTTTGCATATTAAAAAAAATGCTCTGATATTTTTTTTGCTCATTCCAGAGATAAGAGATGATTTCATTGTTTTTGTTTTCTTCGGCAAATGTGGAAGTACTGAGCGGTTTTTAGTGACCAATTTACTTTTTAGTCTTCGCTTAATTGTCTTAAATAAAACAAGCGAATATTTTAAATATTCCAATAAAATAGCAATAAGAAGCAAATATTCAGTTAAACATTTAAATTGACGTAAAATTTAATTATAAATTTAGAATTCCAAGTATTTTAAAGGTATGAATATCATGAGGAGGGTGTGTTCTCGTCCACGTTTTATTGATAACAAAATTTTGAAAAAAAAAATAAATAAATAAACGAAACCAGATATACAAGATCTATGCTAAACAATAGCTACGTATATATATTGTTTATTTTAAATATTAAGGAAAATAAAACTTTTTTGTTTTTGAAGTATTGAAGAAAACATGTATTCAACTTTGTCATTACGATTGGCACCCCGCATTTGTGCTCAAGGTGTCACCGCTGCCAAACACAACAGCAGCAGCAGCAGCAGCAATAGTACCAGACAATTGTCATCACAAGATGTTTTCGAACGCGAAAATAAATACGGAGCTCACAATTATCATCCCCTGCCTGTGGCTTTGACAAAAGCCAAGGGAGTTTTTGTCTGGGATGTGGAGGGCAAACGTTACTTTGATTATTTAAGTGCTTATTCGGCTGTCAATCAAGGTCATGGTCATCCAAAAATCGTACAAGCTTTAGTGGAACAAGCTTCCAAACTGGCCTTGACTTCACGGTAAGTTCTATTTTTATTTTTTTTTTTTTTTTTTTGTTTCTTCAACAAGTGCGTGGTGGAAAGTTTTAATTTTCCTTTATCAAATAAACTGGCGATAAGCATTCAATTTGTGTGTGTGTGTGTGTGTGTGTGTGTGTGTGTGTGGATGCTAGAAATATTCATACTCGTATTCGGCCTTTAGATATAGCTCAAACTAAAGCGAATACTTTGCGAGTATACTACTTTAAACAATTATGTTAACAATAAAAGTGAAAACAAAGATCACATGAACAATAAAAAAAATTCCACTTATTACACAAGTCGACATTGTCACATTATCTCGATATCAAATAATTTCCACTTGCAATTAACTTTCAAAAACAAGCCATTAGTTTTCAAAGGGTTTTTAAGCCCACGTTAAATGGGAACAGATTTTATGGGAAACATTATTCATGATCGCACTTTTGGAAAATGGGAAAAAATTTTAGGGGAAAAATTTTTCATGATAGGGGTGATTGTATTGAGTATTTTTTTGTTATTACATACTTGCAAACACTAATAGAAATGGAGTAAAAGCAAGATTTTATTGATTTACAAAATATTTGAACGTAAAAAATTACATAATCTGAAAAACTGGGTTCTCTAGCAAAACAAAACGCTGGCCTGTAAATTTTGTTGTTGGTCAATAAAAACAAACTTATGGTATAGCTGGAAATTATTGCCCAGATTAATACTAAAAGTACTAAATTAGTGCAAAAAAAAATATATTTTTGGAGAACAAAATGCAACAAATGTGTAGGATATTTTTGAATTTGGAACAAATTGCGCCAACTTTTGGGCAGACCTTTCGGACGGAAGGTAACTAGTGCAATTTTTTCTTCCCATTACAGCTAGTTAAAAAAGTTGGGTTTTGTTTAAATTTTGAATGTAAAAAGCCTCAAAATGGGAGATTTTCTTAGCGAATGCGTTTGTGGTGTACTACGTACATAAGTACATTTTATTTTAAATTTCATTAAATGTTTACGTATTAAATTTTATTTAGAGTTGCTTGTTAATATTTATTTGTATTTAATCGGTTTACCAAATTTTATGTTTCAATAATTTTTATTAAAATAAATAGATTAGAATTCTTTTAAACTTTAACACCCATATTCATAAAAACTATTGAAGGTTTATTACACATTTATTTGACAAATATTCTGTAGAAATACGTCAAATAAGAGCTTAATAAACTTACAATAATTATTATGGATATGGCCTTAAGAAGAAACGTTGTTTTTTCGAGTTTCTAACTTCTAATTCTAACGGCAATTACAGTTCGTATTCTTAAATGCAGGCAAAAGAATGGTAGAGAAAAAGTATTAGAGAGAGAGAGAGAGAGAGAAAGTTGTTTATGTTGTGATCACAGAAACGAAACGATTATCACAGAGTGATTTTTCCAATATGGCAATACCTTTTAAACTACGCGACATATGTAGGTCTTTTTTTTAATTCTTCAGTGAGCAGTCACCACTTGAACTGCCACCAGTGTTCGTTTGGACATTAAGTTACGGGACACCCTGTATAGCCGAGATATACCAATTTTTCAAAAAGTTTGACTTTTAAGCGAACTCAGAGAACTATCGGTCTCTACAGACATATGTATAGCACAAACTGACAAAATGGCACAAGCACACATATGAACGTGACTTTTGTGAAGATGCGGTTCAGCAGAATAATTATTTAAATTAAATTTGAAATACTATCAAATACTTGCATTCGTATTCGCTATACATATATTCATATTCATTCCTACTCGTATTCGCGAATATTGAAAATTCATATTCTTAACATCACTAAAAAAGGCAACAAAAAAAAAACAACACGTTTTTTACAATCTTGTAGAAATGATTTTTTTTAAATACGATTTGTTGTTAATTGCCGTTATCAATTGAGTTATTTCCGTGACGGAGTCAAAGTTTACGATCTTTCTTGCTTATCTTGATCGGTTTTTAACATGCCCCAAAATTATTTACAAAGTAGGTAATACATAATACGTAAACTTTCGATCAGACATGATTAGAAGCACTTGAATTTCTGCTTTTAGTAGGCCATATCGTTTTAAGTATTCTGGCGACAGCTGAAATTTCACTATACCACCGGAAAAAGGCACATTTTTGACTGATTGTCATTAAATTGTAAGCGGGCACAGGGGGTCGATTCTGGTTCTGTGAAAACGTGAAATGAAAAAAAAACTTAGGCCCCGATTATGGTTCACAACATTTATTCATTTAATGTTGTATTTTTTAAAAAGTGATTATGGTTTACAACTATTGTATCCAGTGTTGTCAAAAACTTACAACACTTAATAAGATGTTGTCAAAATCTTACAACACCTAATTGAGTGTTGTCTTGTTGATGTTACAAGTTAAATTGCGGAAAAAAAAATATAAAATTTGTAATGTGCATATGAAATACATATGTTTTTCAAAAATATAAAAAAACAATTAATTATTAAAATTTATTAACAAAATATAAATAAAAATGCATCTGTACACATAATTATTACCCATTTTTTGATAACAAAAGAGTTTTATTTTGTATTTTGTAGTTGCAATGGTTTTAAACTGCAATGTACAATTTTTTGGCCCTTTCATTGTTATAACCAAATTAAACATCAACATTTACATAAATTTTTATGGCTTTGTTTGTATTTTTCTAAAAACGTTTTTCATTCTTTTCATTTTTACCAATGCATTTCTACGCGGTAGTTGCGGTGTTATATATTAAATACAACACCAAAAAAAAATCTCCATGTCTTTTGGTTGTAAAACTTTACAATGAAATGTCAAACTTTATTGTTTTTCGCTTGTGTTTGTGTAATGAAAGCAACATACGCGTGCATCTTTCTGGAAGTGTGGCTTTACTTGGTAGTTTTTTGTATGCAGGCATGTATTTTTGCGGAAAGATGCTCTACAAATGAAAAACAACTCTGTGACATACACAACACCTAGATGTTGTGAACCATAATCACAAAAAGACTTGCAAGTTGTGGTGTAAACCGTACAACACAACATTTAGATGTTGTGAACCATAATCGGGGGGGTTAATTTTCGTTTTCGTAACAACTTTTGACAGTATCATTCACATTTGTGATTCCCGTTTATTTAATGAAAAAATGTTTCATCCCATATGATGCGGCATATAGACGGTTGAAAAAGACAGAAAATCTTCATAAGCTCTATTTTTGGACCTGAATTAATACATTTCAAGCAAATAAATAATTAAGTTCTAAAGTAATACATTTCAATTGGCTGTTATAGCAAATAAATAATTAAATTCAGTTTTGTAAATAGTTTTAAATAAAACATGTTTTATTATTTGGTTTTTTTCGACCCCTGTTTTTATATTTTAGATATTTATTTTCTTGAGCTAAAGGACTTTTTTTTTTTGTTAAAAATTTATTACTTTAGGTCTAAAAAAAATAGACCTTAATAATAACAATTATTGTGCTGAAGAAGCTATCCGAAGGAGAGCGAAATATCGACAAAAATAATTAAATATTTTTAACAAAAAAACAAGACCTTTAGCTCAAGAAATTAAATATATAAAACATGTTTTATTATATTCCTTGTGTAACGCATTGAAATAACCATCTAAGACCCCATAAAGTATATATACATATATATATATTCTGGATCAGAATCAATAGAGATTACGATTAATCGATGTCCGCCTGTCCGTCTGTAGTCGTTGAAATACCGTTTCTGAGAAAACGGTTTGAGATAGAAACCACATTCTTTCGCTGAAATGTGCTAAATCCCGGTAGTGGGTCTGCTATTCAAATTCAGTAAGATCGGTCCGCGGATAGCCGAGATATATCCAAAAAAACCGGGTTTTGAGGGGTATTTTTGGCCATTTTTTTTGGGTCAGATTTTTGAAAAGAAAATTTTTCCTAGAAAGTTAGCCTATAATTTTTAATGCCCATTAGATCCTAAAAATCGAAGAATTTTTGAAATCGGCCCATATATACCCGAGATATAGCGTCTCCCGATTTTGTAAGAAATCGGCTCTATAAGCCAAATAAAACAATTTTTGGCACCAAAAATCAATCAGGCTATTTAGAGGCAAAACTGGAAAATTTTTTGACATCGGCCCATATACACTGGAGATACAGCGCCTCCCGATGTCTCAAGAAGTCGGTACTGGAAGCCAAAAGAAACAATTTTTTGCACTAAAAATTTGTCAGAATGGTACACATAGGCTGTTAAGAGGCAAAATTAGAAAATTTTTGGACATCGGCCCATATGCACCTCAGATATCTAACGCTCCTCCCGATTTCTCAAGGAGTCGGCTCTAAAAGCCAAATAAAACAACTTTTGGCACCAAACATCAATCAGAATGGTACATACATATATCATTGTGAAGGGTATTTAAGATTCGGCCCGGCCGAATATAGCGCTCTTACTTGTTTTTTCATACTTTTCAAATTTAAGCCATTTCTCATGCCCCGATTATGTTTATAAAAAGCAATTTTTAAATTATGACCTGGTTTTTCGCATTGCAGAGCCTTCTACTCGGATGTTTTAGGCCAATATGAGGAGTATATAACTAAGCTTTTTAAATATGACAAAGTATTACCGATGAACACCGGCGTGGAAGGTGGTGAAACGGCCTGTAAATTGGCCAGAAAATGGGCTTACACCAAAAAGAATGTGCCCAAAAACCAGGCCAAGGTAAGTTTTGCCACCCGTGAAGTAGCGGCGATTGCCACCAACTGATTTTGCAACTTTATAGATTATTTTTGCTAAAGACAATTTTTGGGGCAGAACTCTGTCAGCCGTATCGGCATCCACGGATCCCACCAGTTACGAAGGCTTTGGTCCCTTTATGTCGGGCTTTGACATTATCAATTACAATGATACGCAAGAGCTAGAGGTAAATTAGAGCTGGCATATTGTTGTAATTTTTGAGAACTTAGCAAGTGAAAACTTCTCTAGAAAGCCCTACAAGATCCCCATGTCTGCGCTTTTATGGTTGAACCCATTCAGGGAGAAGCAGGTGTGGTAGTGCCAGATGAGGGCTATTTGAAAAAGGTGCGGCAGCTGTGCTCCAAATACAATGTGCTCTGGATTGCCGATGAAGTGCAGACCGGTTTGGCTCGCACTGGCCGCATGTTGGCTGTGGACCATGAAGACGTAAAGCCCGACATTTTGATTTTGGGCAAAGCCCTGTCGGGCGGCATGTATCCAGTGTCGGCCGTTCTGTGCAACGATGAGGTGATGTTGTGCATTAAACCCGGCGAGCATGGTTCTACTTATGGCGGCAATCCTTTGGGTTGCAGAGTGGCCATGGCAGCTTTAGAAGTTTTGCAGGAGGAGAAACTAGCAGAAAATGCTGAGAAAATGGGCTCACTTTTACGAAAGGAATTATCGACGCTGCCCCGCGATGTTGTGTCAGTGGTGAGAGGAAAGGGTCTGCTAAATGCCATCGTCATTAATTCAAGTAAGTTTTTGGGCAAAAACAAAATGAACGCACACTTTTTTTTTAATTTTAAATATTACTTTAGAACATGATGCCTGGGATGTCTGTCTGAAATTGAAGGAAAATGGTCTGCTGGCCAAGCCCACACATGGCGATATCATACGTTTTGCCCCACCGTTGGTCATCGATGAAACACAATTGCTAGAAAGCTGTGACATTATCAAGAAAACCATTTTATCCATGTAAAACCATTTTATCCATCAAAAGTAAAGCGGCGGCTTGACTGAGTTATTGCACATTCAATCCTCAAATCAAAATGACAAAAGTGTGTCAAAAAACAAAAAGAGACAATAAAAAACCACCAAATATACAACAACAACAACAACAACAACAAAAGAGCAGAAAATCAAAAGAAGTTTGTTTTATGTTTAAACATCTCTGCCCCTTCATAATTTTCGGACAAAAAAATATAATTTTTTAATAAAATTTTATTAGATTCTTTTGAGCGTGGAAAAAATTTAATTAAAACCGTAGAAAAAAACGTGGTATTTAAATTAGTGGGGAGTTGGGGGCAGGGCGGTTTAGGCAAATCAAGTGGCATGCGGTCGTTAAGCAATAAATTGGCTACAAAAAGAGACATTTAAACGACATAAAGATGATGTCAATGTTGCGAGTGTTTATGTCTCTTTTTCCTTTTTTTGATGCCTGCCTGCTGCCTGCCTGCCTGCCAGCCATTCCGCTTATCGCTAACAAAGTTAAATAAATTAAGAAAATATAAATAAAAGAAAACATAAAATACTTAAAATTTTCTGCAAGATAAAATAATAAGGCAGAGAGAAAGCATTTAGGAATTTGGTGTAATAAAATGTTTATAAAAGAGGCAAAAGGAAAATTATTGTGCTTCTTAGTGTTTCTAAGCAGATTCTTGGAAAGGGGTGATGGCAGGGGAACACCAAAAGGTGTTGGAAATGTAATTGTCAGCAACTTTTCGTGTATAAAAATAAACATTAAGATATTTGCTGCTATTTTGGAGGCCTGCAAGAAAGTTCAACAAATTTTGGGGTTGTTGTGAAAGAAAAAATATATTTAGGAATATTTAATGAATATAATTTCTATTTCAATTGTAAATATGTTCAAACTTATGTCGATTTCTGGAGAGAAAAAAAATGTCCACTTATTTTGCTCTTTTTTCTTAAAATGCGAGTTTGATCAAGATCAAAAGAGAAGGTTGTCAAAACTACAAATAAGTAAACGAAACTAATGGAAACCATGCTCATCTATATTTTTTTGTGCAAAGCAACATTGAAAATGTTGCACTTTTTCCAGCAAAGAAAACAGCATTGAGATCGATCACTAATCAGATAGCTGTGTAGCAAAGCCTATCAAATAAGCTCGGATATTTTTAACTGCGCAATGTTTTCAACAGATTAGCTCTTTCGTCTAAAAGCGAGTGTTTTGGGATAAAGATAAAACTTAGTTTGCTTGTTGTTCAATTTATTTCAAACTACATTTAATCCACTGAGTTATTTTTCAGTGGTAGTTTAAGAAATGTCAAAGATTTTAGATTTTTTTTTAAGGGTTTGTTAATAAAAATGCTTCAATGCGCAATCCTTTCACCAAACTTTACACTTCAAACGGTGCTATATAAGGACTAGAATTCAGGGATTCTTCAGAATATAAACATGATTTTGAAATAATTTTTTTTTTAAGTTGTTTTTTAGAGTTCCGTACTCAGCAGAGTGAAAGGGAATCGTATTACCGAGACTTCTACGTAAGTCCGTCCGTCACAGCGTCTGTTCTCCGAAACGGTAAGAGCCACACAGCTAAAATTTTCACAGGATGTTGTTGTACCTTGCCGCTACAACAACAAGTCGAAAATTAAAAGGCATCCCCACACAACGAAAAGTAACAATTAGCTATAACTCTCGAACCGTAAAAGATAGAGAGCTGAAATTCGCACAGTATATGTATTTACAGATGCTCTACAACAACAAATGCTAAAGACAACAACAAGTCGAAAACTACCAGGTATCCCCATACAACGAAAACTAACAATTAGCTATAACTCTCGAACGGCAAAAGATAGAAAGCTGAAATTCGCACAGTGTATGTATTTATAGATGCTCTACAACAACAAATGCTAAAGACAACAACAAGTCGAAAACTACCAAGTATCCCTATACAACGTAAAGTAACAATTAGTCGTTACTCTTGAACCGTGAGAGACAGAGGGATGAAATTTGCATAATATATCTCGTCACATACGCTTCACAACAACAACAACTCTAAAGCTACCAGGTGTCCCTTTGCAACGTAAAGTAAGAGTTAGCTATAACTCTCGAACCGTAAAGAGATAGAGAGCCGAAATTCGCACAGTGTACGTATTCCCAGCTGCTTTACAACAACAAATGACAACAGCAACAACAAGTCGAAAACTACCAGGTGTCCCAATACAACGTAAAGTAAAACATATGTACGAAACCCTGAGTGTGCCAGCTAGACTCGTACTTGTCTGAATTTATTTAAACACTGGTGCCTTATTTTTAATACTTTAAGTGTAACTATATTTTTTTTTTTAATTTTTATTTTAGAATACATTTAATAACAAGTACATTTGAAGTGAGGTAACGAATGACAAAAAATAGATTATGCGATAATGTGATAAAAGAGAGCAATTACTGGATCTTACAAAAACTTTGCATGAGCAAGTAAAAGATTTGCTCTCACTTTTCAAATTGCTCATTGAGCAAACATAACCTTAACATAATTTCCAGTGAAATTTTTTTTAGAAGAAAAACTTTGCCAGAGCAAGTAAAAAATTTACTCCAAATTTTCTATTTGCTCGTGGAGCAAATATAACCTTAAAATATTTTCTGGTGAAATTTTTTTACAAAAACTTTGCAACAACAAGTTAAGTTTATTTGAGACAAGTTAAGTTTATTTTAACACAACGGGACCTTTTCTAGGACCCAAGTGAGTCGGTCTCAGGACCGGCGGCCCTCGTAACATATTTGAGACTAAAACAAACATTCATGACAATGAAGAAAATACTAGAGTACAACGAAAACTTAAAACTATAATGTTTTGTAATAATAAATATTATTGATTTACAGTAACAGACTTGTTGGTTGATATGAAATTCGAATCGACATTTGAGTAAAAAGTGCTTGCTCCCGACACAACATTTATATTTAGATATAAAAAGCAATTAGTGGATCTTACAAAAACTTTGCATGAGCAAGCAAAAGATTTACTCTCAATTTTCAATTTACTCATTGAGCAAACATAACCTTAACATAATTTCCAGTGAAATTTTTTTAGAAGAAAAACTTTGCTAGAGCAATTAAAAGATTTACTCTCAATTTTCAATTTACTCATTGAGCAAAACATAACCTTAAAATATTTTCTGGTAAGATTTTTACGTATTTTTCGTTTCATTGTTGTTTCCATGGATATAATGTGCATTTTTAGTTTTTGTATTGTATAGGTCAACAAGAAAGTAGGGGTCACGTTTTTTAGGTAAAATTTGGCAAGTATCGGTTCAAGCTGTATTGCTTGGCAGTTCTCTTAGGAAATTTCATGGTCAACCATGCTGCATGCATAGTATGTAAAGGCAAAGTACGTGTTTGTAGTTGATCACTGTAACAAATATACTCTTACAAATATACTCTTACTCCTCAAGGGGTCATATGGCCTCAGTTACTGAGCTAGGCTTTGCAAATTTATTTCGTAGCATACATATTTTTAAGTAAATAAATATTCTCAAATGCGATTCTGTAAAATTATAATTATGCACTGATATTGATTTAGCATTTTAGATTTAAAATAAAAAAAGTGTTATATGAAAAATTTATGCTAAAATGTATTTCAACAATAGTTTATTTTTAAGGGCAACTATTTTGATCTTTAAGTTTTCATGAAAGGAAGAGCTGGGTTGTATTTTAAATTTAAATCTTTCAGGATTATGGTTGCTCTTATTTGCTATTTTACAAGGATTACGTTGCAGGCGTAGCAAAGTGATGATACTTATGTTAATAGAAAGTAATATAAAAACGGCTAGACGACAACAAAATTAGAATTTTCTTCTTACACATATTCAGTAAGAAACAACTCAGAAAACGGGTCATCTTTTTTTTCACGAGCGGCAGCTTTCACAAAAGAAAGTTTTCAAATAAAGACATTTTAAGGTTATAACTGTCTTAGAACAAAGTTCAAACAAGTGGCGATAAAACCATCAGATTATGTGGCCTTTTCCTTTAAAGCGAAAGAGAGAAAAAAAAAACATAAGAATCACCCTCAACGTTGGTCAGTTATTTCAAGTTTTTTTTTCGCTTTGATACAACAAATTTTGTTGCAAACATTTTATTTCTTATTTAGAAAATATGATTTCGTTTTTGTATTTTTTTTTTTTTTTTTGCTCCAAGAGGAGATGGCGTGTGTTGATAAAGCAAAGAAAAGTCCTCCAAATAAAGTATATTTTATATACAAAGTAGCAGCAAAAAAAAAAGACACTAAAAAATGTGTTAAAAAAAGGAAAAAAAAAATCCAATAAAAAAGCATTCAAGACATCCTGTTGCTATAAAACCATCAACCATGACAAACCCTAAGAAGTGTTGAAGTGTTAAAGTTTATTTTTTTCTTCTTTTTTTCACTTAACTGTCTTAAGGATTTTATTAGTTTCGAGATAAGAAAAGATACGTTCCAAATTTATGGAAAAATATGTGCAGGAAGTTAGACAAAAAAACAACAACACATTTTAAAAGCAGAGAAAGTAAAAGTTAATTAAAAATGTTTTGAACGCAATTGACTAAGAATATAATAAGAATGCTTATCAAAGAAATTTAATTATTTTCTAAGAGAATTATTTGTTTTTTTTTTTCTTTCTGCCTTCTTTCTTGTTCCAACAAGACTTGTCGTAGTCGTTGTCCCCGGAAGTCAGCATGATGATAATACGATTAACTAATCGCTCATGACAAACATTATGGGACATGTACAGAAAAAACCTTTCAGTATTGCGGATTTCAAAGCTGGGATTGAATACGGCCCAAATCCGTACTTAAATTAAAACAAGTTCTGTAGTTTTTCTAAATTTTGGCAATAGCGGTATTTTAATTTCTTTACAGCTTAGTGACAAAAACATCTTTTAGAAATGTATACACAACTACTTACATACATATGCACACATATAATACTTAATTTCAGTTTTTATGTGGTGATTGTGGTGGAAACATCTCTACGCGCCTGAGTATAAATAAAGTGTACATAGAAACAAGTGAACTTAAACTCAGTTTCATGTCTGCCAGGAAACCAAAAGTTTGAACTCTTCAAGAAAAGTGTGATATCATTGAACATTTAAGGCATTTAAGGAAAGGTGCGTCAGAAAATGGGTTGTCAAAACTTTACATAAACTGAAATGAAGTATTTGCAGCAAATTTATTAAATAAAATTTGATTAAACCTATTAAACAGTTCTGCATACTGACTTTTAACGTATTTTCATGTAAAAAAATCCAATCTAAAACGTAAACACCCTCGGTAAAAATTAGTTCACGTTTTCGCGAGTCTACTGTATATTTATGTTTTTGTAAAAAAAATTTTTTTTACGCAATTTAAAGAACAAAATTTACCAAATGTGAGGCATATTTTTGAATTTGCAACAAATTGCGCCCACTTTTGGCGGACCTCGTCTTTAAGTCAAAGCCATAAAATAATAAAGTTGGCCACCTTAATTAATTTTTTTTTTATTATTATAATTTTTTAGACACTAATTTAATTTTATAGTCGAGTTTTATGATTTAGAATTGTCAATTATTTTATCAAGCTTTAATTTGATTTTTATTTACTCAGAATTTTGAAAGAGAATTGTATTGATGAAACTTTTTCAAAGAAGATAAAACAAGTAAAGTTGAAGACTGATTGGCGGGGTAACATACCGTGTCTGTTTCGCGTCCCGCACGACCCTCATCAGCAGTCAAATTCCTTCGGCCAATAACCAATTGCATACTATTTTTGAGCAGCAGCAGCACAGCACTACCTGAGCTTTTCATTACTGACTGTATATATTGAATCTATTGATCAACTTTCAATTCTATGACTGTGTTTTTCTGTTCAACTGATTTCTAATTGGTTTTTGTGGTTGTTGCTATTGTATCAGTAATGACAACGCTTTCTAACTTTGCGCCGGGTTCAGCGATTTTTTTTTTATTATTAATTTAACTAAGGGCAGCTGCTTAAAAACAGTATGAAATTAGTTATGACCTGGTTGCTGATGAGCGTCGTAGTGGACGTTGAAACTGCCATGGTAAGAAAGGTGGGGCAAAAGAAGTCATTCGATGTTGTTTGGCTTTCGTAATATCAGTTGTGACTAGCGCAGTGTGTGCCGTTGCCTCGTGCTGTTGGAAACACATGTCCTCCAGACCCAATTCGTTCAAGTGCGGCAGAAAAAACTCGGTTAACATGGCCCTATAGGGCGCTGTCGTTTGACCAGCAGCGTCCTCGAGAACATAATGGCCCGATGACTTCTCCAGCCTGAACAGCTCATCAGGCAGTCACTTTGAGAGGTTGTAATGGCTCCTCGTGCATCACTCGTGGATTTTCGGTGCCCCAGAAGCGTTAGTGTTTCTTGTTCATTATGATTTTGGTCGAAAAATTTAGTGTATTGCTGCATGGCTTGTTCACTTGTATTCTACAGCTGTCTAGTTCACAAGCGTGAAAACAGATTTGACATTTGCCGCCATTTGCAAAAATAAGAGCAATGTGCAATAGGGCGATTACTTTTGGCCCACCTTGTATGTATGTATATACCCCAGCCAATAAGTTTTCAACTTTGCTTTTCTTGTCTTCTTTAAAAATGTCGATCGTTGCATTTCTACCGCAAAAACATCTTTCTCAATTCTGGGGAAGTGAAAAATCGAACTAAAGCCCCAAAATAATTAGGAATTATTTTAATTTTTTTTTCATAATCAAACATTCACTTTCCTCTCCCAAATAACCACACAAAGCAAATCATATATGATGGTCGTCCCCTGGGTACTAGTACAAGATAAAAACTAAAGCTAGATTTACACGATTGAAGGTATTTTGAAGTCTTATCAAAATTTTGAAAATTTATTTTGATGTGCTGTTTACACGTTTCAAAAATTTGATAAAAATATTCATTCAATATATTTCAAAATCTTTTGATAAAAATTTGATCAAAATTTGTTGAAGCTAATTTACACTATTGGTAAACTTTTTATATTGAAAATATTGAGTTTGATCAGGTGATTTGCTTTTTTGTGAAATAATTTATTATTATAAAAAAAGCAATTAATAAGTACGGACGACGACACAATCATCATAGCATCAACATTTTTAATATTGGAGGAAGAAGTAGCTGATAATAATATACATATATATGACAATAATATACATATAATACTTTTAAGTGTGTAAATGTAACATAAAACAAAAAAAAAAAAAAACAATTTACATTATAGCGTGATCGCACAGCGTTAAATTGTGCTTTGCAGTCAGCTATGAAATGATTGGTTGCAGCAGCAATTTCTGACCAGCACTTATCTTTTCCATTTCGGTTTCTGTACCCATCAATTTTAAAATTCGAAATCGGTTCGCGTACTTCAACCATTTCGATGAACAGTCTCAATTCATCTTCAGTCCACTTTTTCTGTTGCTTGCGATTGTTGCGCAAATTATCATTTATGGTATCACTTTTAAAAATATTGATATACATATGTATGTATGTATTATTGCACAAACATATAATTATTAAATATGTAATACTTACCAACTCATATTAATTTATTAATATTAATTTTATTCTTCAAGAAATTTATTTACATTGCCATGATGGCGTGCACTTGCTGCAACAAACATACATTCGTAAATACATAAATACAGCTGATATGTATTGAATCAAAAGAATGAACATGCTGTCAAATTATTTATAGTTATCAATATTGCCAGATGCGATTTTGACGCTTGTTTACACGGCATCAATAAAATCGTCAAAAGTGTTGTTCAATAAATTTTGATCAATACATTTTGAACAAATTTTGCTGTTTACACGAGTTTAAAGCATTTTGAAGAGCAATTTTGAAGAAAATTTCAATCGTGTAAATCTAGCTTAATATTTAATCTTGTTTTTTATAGCGCTTAGATTTTTAAGTTATTGTTTTCACAATCGCATTCACTAAATATTGCAAAAATTTCAAATTATGTATTTAATTTTGTTCTCCCCTTTTTTTGCCTAATTTTATGTACGTACATTACTTTTACCTACTTTGCTTTGTTTTTTGTGTAAGTTAGATTTTTCTTTTGCTGTTTTTTACAGTCAGTGTCATTAAAACTCACTCAACCATTGTATTGAAATAATAGCAGATTCTTATCTTTGATGGTAATTGAATGCAATAACAATCAATAAATAAAATATTTTATAGGTTACAAATTTACAATGCAGCCTCGAGCTGGAAAAGAAAAGCAAACACCGTTTCAATGTGTATGCCTGCGGAAATGTGTGGGTGTTGGTGTTGGTGTGAGTGTGTCTGTGTCTGTGTGCTGGTCTCTTGTTTAGCTGCATGTATTTACGTTCGTTCGAGTGGCATCTAAACCGTGTTAAATTTTTAAGAACTTTTTTTTTAGTACTTTTTTGTTTGTTAACAGGTGACAGAAAAATAATAAACGGTTTTGAAAGGGGAGGGGGGAAGCTGTAATACAAATTTTTTTAAGATTCCTTGCTTTGTGTTGTTCCTGGCTCTTGTAAACTTTTACCACCCCTAAATGATGGTTAATTTTCTGAAGTTTAACAAGATAAATGATGCTTTTTATTAATACTGCTGCAGTACATTTTCTTTATAATCATGTTTTGCTTTTTGAATACAGAAAATTTAGTAACATGTTTGCGTTAACTCTGCCCATGAAATGGTAATAAAAATTCCGGATCGGGCAACGTAATTTGCATAAGTATGCAAGTAGTCGAGAGTTCGCAAATAGTGGAAAAAACGGAATTTTGACTTGTTGCTACAGAAGCGATCAAAAAACGTGACCACTAATTTATTGTTCATCTTCATTGTGGACAAATGCCTACACATAAACAACTACAATACATATAAATACAATAAGAAACAACAACAACAACAACAAAACTATAAAGTTAAATTAATGTTTAAAAATCGCTGAACTCGGATTTGACAGCTTTCCGTCTAATTCATAAAAATTATAAACGGTTTATAAAGCTCTTATTTGACAGATTTTTCATACAAATATGTCAAATAGCAGTCTTATAAGCCTGTAATAATTTTTATGAATTAGGGGGTTTGTCATTACTGATACCATAACAAAAACACAAAAATCAATTGGATGTTGGTGAGAGAATAAAAATATATTCCGATCAACAGAAAAAGACAGTAATAAAATTGAAAGTTGATCATCATTAATACATGTATATAGACCGTCCGTCAGTAATGAAGAGCTCAGGTGGTAGGATGGCTAAAGGTACGGTTAGACTATCAATTATTAACCGTCAAACAGGGGGACCACAGTTTTTTTTTTTTTTTTTTTTTTTTTTTTGGCCAAGCACATGCATACAAACAACTTAAAAGGCATCAACAAATAAGAACGAAAACAAAAGTCGATGAAAAAGGAGTAAAAACATTGAGTTGCACAAGAGTATATTTTAAGTTTTTGGTTGATTAAGGGGCAAAAACAAAATTTAAGGCAAACAAATTTACAAGCAGGCGCAAATTTGTTTCAAATTTTATTTGCGCTCGTTAAGCAAATAAAACAATCAAATATGCAGTTGTGAAATTTAATTTTTTTACCTTTCTCTGGCTGCTTTTTTTTTTTTTCTTTATATTGTTGTTTGTTGATGTATCTGTTTGTATGTCTATGCCCTAAATAAAGGCGCAAAGAAAAAAGTTGTGGTGCCGTTTTTTTTTTTTTTAAGTAAAAATGGACAAACCAAAGTTTAAGTGTGACCTTAACTCAAGCGCTGCTGCTTAGAAACGGTATGCAATTGTTTATGGCCTGGGTTCGACCCCATTCAGGTGCTGATGAGCGTCGTGGTGAATGTTCCCCAGCCAATAATTCTTCCTCTTTTTTTTTCTTGTCTACCTTAAAAATGTTGATGATTACAATTTTATCAGAAAAAAACTTTCCCAATTCTGAGAAGGTAAAATCGATCTAAAACCTGGTAAAGTAATTATCAAAAAAAAAAAAAAAAGGGAAAACCAGAGATATGAAACGTTAAAAACCTAAAATTTAGCAAGAGTATATTTTAAGGTTATGTTTGCTTAAGCAGCAAATAGTAAAATCTATTTATGCTCGTATGACACTATATTTTTCTTGCATTGTTTAAATTTTGGAGAACAGTGCAAATATAATGTAACAGTAGAATTTAGTATGTGCAAAGAGTTCAGCTGTATTAAGATAAATGCAAAACTGTCAACATTTTCGTTGAAGTTATCGAAAACAAATCAGATTATGTCAGAAAAAATGTAAAATTTTTCAACTTAAAATTGACATTTCAAACTTGAATGTTGCTGTGTCAGCGGTTTATGGACAATTTTTGTGATTTAACTCTTCTTTTTTGAAACATTTTTATTTCCTAGCGCTTTCTTGAAATAAAAAGAATACAACACTCAAAAAAAAGATGTCAGTTTTGTCTCCATATTTGGTTCTTTCTAGCAATTGCTGTTTCTTTCTATCAATTCTATACCAATTAATGAAAGGAAAATGAAGTGTCATACGGGCTTTACTAGTTAATCAAATTTATATTCGCTATTACAAAGTTTTGTAAAGATCGAATAATGGTTCGCTAAAAATTTTACATTTGTTTGTTGGATAAACATAACCTTAAAATGTACACTTGTAAAATTTAATGTTTCTACGTTTTTTTCTTTTGTCTTTCTTTTTGTTGGTGTTTCTTGGTGTAGCCATCTGTATGGTATATTAGACTTTTTCGATATTGTGTCATTGATTTTTCGACAGTTTTGGCATGTGGAAAAACGTTCTAACTACGACATACATATGTATCAAGAGAATCATATCAAAGGTTCCTATTTTCGTATGGGAGCCTTCCTAAGGAGGCGTAGTAGGGAGTCAGAGTGCATGAAAAAGATACTGAAGGTTGGTCACACACTCTACGGGCACCCAGGGGCAAGTTAGTGTGATGCGGGAAAAGTTGATATGTGCGTGAAAAAAAAATACTCACGCGCACATCTCTAATCTATACTTTAAACACGTGTGAAAAAACTTTAAAATTTAAAAACTATTTTTAATTTACGCAAGAAGATTTCCCACCAATCGCCTACACCACAGGGAGTACAAGTAAAAAACGCTGCGCATAGTAGTTATGGAATTAACAATTAGATTTGAGAGCAAATGTCTTCATTAAGAAATTTGGTGAATAAAACCAACTTCGTAGCCACCGTGTAGAGGTTGCAGAAGGGGGTTGAACTAAATTTTTTTTTTTTTTTAATTAAATGTTTTTTCTATATTTTTTGCTTAAAATATTATCTTCTGTAAGGTTCTATGTATATTATTTTAGCTCAAACACACTAGTTTTTAATAGCTAAAACGCTTATGTAAGACCTCATGAAATGTATATACTAATTTTAAGCAAATTTGAAATTGATTTGTTGAAAGTGAAGTAAAAAAAAACGACATTTTAATTTTGATTTCTTTTTTAACTGGAAATTTTTGTGCAATCTATAAAGATATTGATCGCTTGCTTTTGATTTTTCTTGATTATGTAAATATATATATGGTATATGAAAAATATTCATTAGCGCAATTGTTGACTTACCTGAAAAAGACAGAAAGAAAAAGAATTATTAAAAAATATAAAAATAATTAAAAATATGCAAAACTTGTTACCTTCAGGTGAAACTCAAAAGAAAAAAGGTTTTGAAATCATAAATAATTGTAAAAAAAAGCAGCATATTTGTAGTTTGAACTAATGGAACTTGAGAGACATTTAAAATCCTTACATCCCAGGCAAACACCTGCCAAAATAGTGTTTTTGATCCTGTTAAAAATAAAATATTAACAAATAAATTTAATATAATGCTATTTAAGTCAATTGCAATTCATTATTTGAAGTCTAAAAGACCTCTTTCATTGTTTTCTAACTAGATTTTCAGCCTTCCACATATCAATTTAAACAGTTCATGAAGGGATTGGATTTCTAATCTACTACCGAGTTGAGTGGCTTCAACCTTTTAGTTCATACAAATTTTAAACAATTGACTATCAACTGTTCAGTTAAAGAACGTTGAAAGTTTGATAATCGTTTAGTAAAACTTTGCATTCGTTAATTTTAACTTTATAAGCGAACTACATAATAAATAATATAAAAGTTCGCATAACACCTAATAATTTTTATTGCTCACTCAATTAGAAAACTCTCTCTCTCTCTCTCTACTCTCTCAATTTCCGTGCTCATTTATTGAACTTTCTGTGCGCGCATGCAATCCTGCAAAAACCAGTAAAGATAGTAATCAGCCAACAATCGCTCATGAACCAGATAGTAAAGGCCGTGATACACTATCCTACTGAATCGTACGATCTGTTAAAAATGACATGTGTGTTCAAAAAGTGTATGTGTGTGAAAGACTTTTTGACAAGTCTGTGCGATTTGTTAATCTTTTGAAATTTTTTAAAAACTATTTTTTTCTATGCGATCACAGTTGCTCACAAAAGTATAATTGTGAGCCCTTTTTGATGCGACTTTTTAAAGTAGGATAGAATTCTAGCAGATTTAGCTGGCAAATTTTCAGTGAACGAATCGTACGATTGAGTAGGATAGTGTATCACGGCCATAAATTTATAATTTGAGATGACATTTATCAAGACGCAATTTTATGACTAGTGGGACAAGTGTTTTGAATTAAATGCTTTTTGATCAAGTCATATCTCACTGAAAATAAAAAGCTAACACCCTAATTCATAAAAATTATTACAGGCTTATAAGACTGCTATTTGACATATTTGTATGGGAAATCTGTCAAATAAGAGCTTTATAAACCTGTTGTAATTTTTATGAATTAGACAGTAAATAAACAATTTTGCTTTAGTTAGCTTGAAGTTTATTTTAATAGTAAAACTAACAAGCAAACATACAGCTGAACTTAAATATGTATGTTACCATGTTTGCCAACTTCAACTTAACCAGTTGCTTGAGGAAATAGACGTACAAAAATTAAACTATCGTTATAAGCAAACATAAAAATAGAAAGAAAAATCAACTTTATTAAAGTTCCAAGTGTATATATTTTCTTTTTTTTTTTGCCATCTGCTCAAAACGTCGTCTGGCTTCATAAAATACAAGAAGAAATTTGCAAAAAAAAAACAAAAATAAAATAGACAAAAAAAAAGAAGGTTGCATTATAATAAGATTCTTTAATAACCTATAAATTTGTATTAAAACGATGAATAAAAAAATCAAATCATGTAAATTTATGCTGCAGCTTAACGCGATTATTAGAAAAAACAAATCTCGATACAAAGAAAAGGCAGAAAAATTGATGTAAACACCCAACGAAAACACATGTGTATGAAGTTAAACTGAATTAATTGTGTCCCATATGTAGCATAGAAGCATAAACATTTACTCTTACTTTTACAGTTGTGCTCTGAGATTTACAGCCACACACTCACACACACCTCTGTCTGATACATGCACTCATGCAAGTCATAAAGCATTAAAAAATGTGTACAGCCTACTTTAAGGGTGGGAGTTGGCTCATTGCGTTTAAAAAACATGTATGTATATGGATGTATGGGTGTCTCTTCAGGATTTTAGAACAATGCTTTTTTTCCTATTGTTTCGAAGGATTTTTAACACATTTTTGCTGGTTGTTTTTTATTATTATTATTATTATGACTACACTCATCACACTTCCTTCCCCCTCTCTTACTCTCGCTCTCTGTGATCGAGGTATTTAACAAGGGCTGCTTGTGGTAGTATTTGTAAAACAACCGCAAACACAAAGCACAACTTAAGTAGCTAATAAACGTATTTTTTACTTGTTTTTTTTTTCTTTTTTTGTGTTTGGTTGGGTCGTTTTTCTTTCGTAATTATGAGTATCTTTTTCATAAGAGCACTTGCTTTGTGCTGTAATCTTATTATATGTTCGTTTCTTTTGCGGGTAATTTTCATTGTGCACATCAAGTGTATGTGTGTGCGTGTAAGTATGAAAAGGCATCACCAGCCATAGCAAGAAAGCTTATTATATTCCTGATAATTTTCTTATGAAGTTATAAATTCACATAAACGATAAAAGAACAACCAGGCATCACACCATTGTGTTTATTTTTTTTTTCGCTCTATATAAAAAAAAAATAAAATTTAAAAGCAGGTCATTTTTACTGGAATAATAATGTTCACATTAAAAGTTAAATAACAAAATGTTGAGAAATTTCAAACACAAAAATTCAATTGCATTTCATTTTTTATCTCTTGCATTGTTTTTAATGACCATTTTTAACAATAACTCCAACACACAAAAAATGAAATATAAAATTTAATAAAAAAAAAAAAAATCACTATAACAACCTTAAATGAGCGGCATCGCACAGCCAGTCAGTCAGTTCAGTTTAACGATGTGTTTTGAATACCAAATACTGTGCTAAAATGTATTTTATGCAAAACAAAAAGAAACAAAGTGCCACAAACATTTGTATACATATGCAATTATTGTTGGAAAATGCCATCACTACCTTCTTCTACAGTTTTGCGACTTCCGTTTTCCGTCAGAGTACGATAAAAGAAAAAACAAAAATCATCAGAGATTCGAAACACAAAAAATATGCAACATTTTTTTAAGCGTATTTGTATAAAAAAAGTACTAAAGTTTGTTGAAATTACCACTATAGGGTAGGGCTAAGAGAAGTTAAAGGATTTAGAAAAAAATACCAGATAAAAAACTCAATTGTTGTTGTGATTTAAAGTTTTGCAATATGTATGTGTAAAACGCTAGAAACTGAAAATGTGATCAAAAATAGATTTCACTGGAATCGGAGCACGAAACTAATACATCAGTTTGAAATATTTGATAGCAAATGACACGACACAGAAAGAACTCAACTATTACAAAGGCGTAGGAATCAGTTTTTTAGGTTTGATTGGCAGCATCTTAATAACTCATACGCTCAAGCGAACTTTTTATTTGCTAGCACAACACAGGGCTGATAAAGTTGGTACACTCAGATTATTTTTGTAGTAACTGGCAGTAGTTTATTCCAAAAGTTATTGATGAGGCTATTTTTCAGAGAAAAAAAACCTGTAAAAGTCAGGGAGATTTAAATGTTAGATAAATTGTACAGTTGTCTAAAAAAAGTAACTACAGATATATAAGGGTTTTCGGTCACACACAATAATGACAGTAGTAACACATATGTTACACATGTAATCTAGCTATAAATATATATATATATATATATATATATATATATATATATATATATATATATATATATATATATATATATATATATATATATATATATATATACATATTTATAATTTGCAAAAAGCGAAAAATGCAAAAGTACACATTTCAACCAAATCCACACACAGTTCAAGAGAAAAACTTCGAATTCAAAAAATATTATAGATGTACAATATATTTTCATACATTTTTATAAATTAAACCACTGAAGCTTTACTATTTTTCTATAAAGACAACACTGCGAAGCTTTTTGCTTGCCTGCAGAAACCCGCAGAGCCTTCGGCAGGAATGCAACTCTACCAATAATTCATTCATGGAGGTGCTCAATGCAGAATGCTTCAAATCTTGTGTACTCTGTAACGGTCGAGTCAATCAAGAGTAGAATTAATTTTTTTTTTTACTTTAGGTGTTGCTTTTATAAGCTTTCGTTTTGTTATTACGTAGCTTAGGTGAGGTAGATTGGAGGAATATGATTGCCCATGTCGTGCGACATACACTTAAGCCAGTGTAGGCTTGATGTGCGCTCCATGGATTTAACCATGAGCAATTTGACCCATAGATCTATACGAACTCCATGTCACTCACAAAGTTCTCTAATTTCCTCTTCGTAATTGGGTTAGGTCTACTAAGATGTCTCTCCCCAGATATTGGGACCGTATTTGTGAGAAGACGGGGCACTAGCACAAATAGTGCTCTAATGCCTCGCTCTCCTCCCCACATGCTCTACACTCGTCTCCTCCCGCTATTCCTGTGCGGTTAAGATGTGCCAGTAGTGGAGAGTGATATGTCATAACTCGCATTATTCTACTTAATTCGTGCTTGCTAACTCGTAGAAGTCCCTCGGTTTTTCCCCATCTGAGTCGCCCCACAGAATTTTTGCATTGATTGTCACGGTTTCTTTATTCCAGAGAGTTGTTGTTACATACTTTTGCTGCAATATCTTTTCACCATATTGGTATAGTTAATCTTTGAGCCAGTTTTTTTTAATTTTTGTTTATATCTAGTGTTTAACTTGAATTTTCGACTTAAGCGTGTTACACTTTTTTTTGCTAAGCAGAACATTTTAACTACGTACATACATGCCTGGGTTAGAGGTGATTTCTGCTTTTGTCGAAAAGAAAAAAAAAATGCAAAAAGACCCATTTTTAAAAACTGTTGTGGGTTAATGTATACCAACAATATATTGCCTGATCTGAATAAGTCTTCTGAAGACATTATACATCAGATATCTAAGTATAAGTACAGTATTCTACATGGTTTTCCTACACAAGGATGCACATTTAAATAGGTCGCAAAAAACAAATTTCAGATGTAAACCTTTAACATGCCGTTATACGTAGTATATATTTTTCAGATCCCTCTGTAAGAATCAGTTAGCGGAACATTTTGAGCATTATTATTTTTTTTTTTTTTTTGTTGGACAGTGTAGTCACAAGAAAACAATTCCAGTGATGTTAAAGCTACATCCCATAACAAATATATTGGCTTCACATTTGTCAAGGGTATTGAAAAATCGTCACCTTTACTTGTCGAAGATCAGAAAAATACAATTTAAGGCTGAATAGTTTTAAACAGTGTTTTTTTTTTTGGAAAAAAACCAAAATTCAAATTTTGTGCAGACAATAATATTATTCGTAACGAAAGAGTAAATTCAGCTTGAAAGGCTTGTTGCTACAAAAACAGATTAGATTTCTCATTTCTCATCCCTGGCCCCCACACACAGAACCAAATAAACCAAAAAAGTATGCTTTGGTTTTTTTTTTTGCATTATTTTCAAGCGAACAAGTAACATGTCACAAGGCATAATGTTTGTTGCTGAAAGGATTCAAACAAAATATACATATGTATATAAAAAAAAGGCAGAAAAAAATGCACAATAACGCACAATTCCAGCATGTAAATTACAGGTGACCACACGTGATTCAAATAACCATTTTTTCTTACTCTGCTACTGCAAACTGCCTGCCATTTCACTTTTGTAATGTGTGTGACTGACTGAGCATTGTTTCGCCACCCCAACACACAAACACTTCAACACGGAACAAATTCAATAATTAAGGCCACTTTTTTATTTTCGGTTTTTTCAACTGCTCTGACATTCACTCAAAATTTGTTTTTTTTTTTATAGATTTTCAGTGGTGTTGTTTCTTTAACCACTTGTGTTTGTGTCATGTTTTTCTCTTTTGCATTTTTTTTATTAGCTGGGCAATTAGAAGTGCCAGAGGAAGATAACTTGTTAAAAATTCAATGTACATCGTGTACATATTTTCCGCCATAAGTTGATTTCATTGATTTTTATGTCATAACTGAATTTATGATATATGTATATATTTTTTTCAAGCTGAGGGAGGTTGTAAAAAAGTTGCAATTTAAAGTGCTAAAAATATTTGCATACGCATCTACATACATATTTACATGACAAATAACTGCCAGTAAGTTTTACTCGAATACATATTAAAATTCGAATAGATAAAAAAAAAGGAGGGAAGACACTTGATTAAGAAGCAGCCATAAATTTGGAAAAGGAAGTCAACAATACTTCTATGAGAAATTAATAATATTTAATCTTGTACTTTTGACGAAAACGTTCATTACAAATTCATATGTATGTATTTCAATACTCTTTTTTATAAACCTTGATGGAAAACTGGAGGCAAGTGTCTCCAAGTCATCAATTTTGTCGATCGATATGACTTTGTGGCATTGGCATTGGCAATAGAATGTTCGTCTCTTTTTATTTGATAGTTCATTAATATTAACTGAAAAAATAAAAAACTCTTGTATGGTTTCATTAGAACCATCCAGCCACTAGTTCACAAGACACTAGTTATAGCCTTTTTACACCGACTGACATCCAGGTGAAACGCATGGAAGATGTTGAAAATGTGAAACAGTCATTTACATTGACAACATCTTTCATCTTTCATTTATTTGTCAAAAAAGAAGACGCAAAATTTTTGTGAAAAATAAAAAAAAATTAAAAATGTCCAAGTCCATTTAAAATGGACCATTTTGGACATTTTTATTTCCATAGGTTAAGCAACATGTTCTCCATATTGATTGACCATACGATGGGCTTTCTTTTGCACTGCAATTAAAATGAATTTATTTATATGTATGTAATTAATTAAAAATTATAAGAAAACTACATGTTCCGCTCATTTTTTTTTATGTTAAATTTGTTTTCTGAAATGTCATTTTGCTAGTGATGGTACAAAAGCAATCGATTTTCTGCAATTATTTTAGTGATGGCATTAAAAAAATCGAAAGATGTAAGATGTAACAAAATGAGAAAGGATCATCTTCTACTGATGTAGGAAGATGTAGAATTTTCGCCCTGTATAATTCTTATGGGGAAGATGTAACATCTTTGCAAATTGATGGAAGATGTAAGGTGTGCGTCAGTGTAAAAAGGCTATTAATTTCGGTGTAAACAATTTTGCTGGTATTGCTGACCTTCTACACTCCTTATAATATTTTTCCATGTGGTCAGCCCCAGTTAAACGCCAATGGGCAAAAGTATTGTAAGGAGTGTAGTATGTCACCAATACTGACAACAATGTCTACAGCGAAACACTTGTACCCCGGTCATCATATGGTCCCATTATAATACTCTAGTCACCAGTTCTTAGGTCTTTAGTTGATTTTTAGTGACAAGCAAAAATTAAATGTCTATAGAAAAATGCATTGTATAAGGTGTAATATGTCAATAGTACTGGTGACCTTGTCAATAGTGAATCACTAGAGTTTTGCCACTGGCACTTCCATCAGGGAATATAAAGATTTTATTGTGTCACTAGTTCCACAATTCACTAGTGAATTTTCGATGTTGTGTACTAAGTCACAAATACTGCAACAATGTCTACAGAGAAACGCTAGTACCATGGTCGTCATATCGTTCCAATAGAGCCATGTAGTCACTGGTCATTAGGTCACTAGTCGATTTTCAGTAATAAGCTCATGTTAAATGTTTATAGAAAAAAAAGCATGTAATAAGAAAAAAGTGTAATAAATCGCCAATACTGTCAGCAATGTCCTGAGAGAAACACTAATACCCCGATCATCATATGGTCCCATTATAATCCTCTAGTCTCTAGTTGATTTTCAGTGACAAGCAAAAATTAAATGTCTATAAAAAAATGCTTTGTTTGGGGTGTAATATGTCAGTAGTACTGGTGACTTTGCCAATAGTGAATCATAGTGAATTTTGCTACTGGAAGTTGGTCATACATTTGACTCTTCTGCGGGTGTCCTGGGACTGATTAGTGATGGGGGGATTTTTTTCCCCACTCTCATGCCAAAAGCTTATTGAAAAAAAGCTTATTGGCACATACCAACAAATCGTTTCCTTACAAATAATGTGCACACTTTGTGCCTAACATCCCAACTCGCGAACATTATCGTTGGTTCTCACATTTACATTGAAAGCAAACACAAAATTCCATAAAAAAACCAGTCCCAGGGGTTCCTATTTGGGCGCCTCGGAAATGGAATTTTTCCTCCATCACACTACATTACCCCACGGTGGCCGTAGAGGTATCAAATGTATGACCAGACCCATATAATTGTTTCTCCCCAAATATGTTTCTCGAACACGCCGACTCTGTACCACGTCTCAGTGGGGGAATCCCTTACAGAAAATTTAAAGTCCAGCGCCTTGAAAATTATTTTTTGAAACGTCGTAGTGGCACTTTTTTTTTTTGCTCATGCCAAAAGCTATTAAAAAACCTATGGCAAAATATCGATTTATAAATTGTCTGCACTAATATCTACACATACATATATTCTGGATCAAAATTTATAGAAAAGTCGCTTAATCGAAGTGCGTTTGAAGTTTTTGAGAAGTTTGTATTTTGCTCTAAAGTTGGATGGAATGGTTTGTCAGGGTCATTAAAAAACAAAAACACATACATAAACATGTTTGATATCGGCCTGAGATATAGAGCTAGCTAGTTTTTAAAAATTATCCTGCAAGGTGAAACGCTTTATTTGTGCAATTCTTAATTGGCTCCAGTTTGAACGTGAGACCATTAAGCGTAATATACATATATGAGATGTATTACAGTGTAGTTCAATCTAATTAAAATCTAAGCAAATTTGAACCTAAACACTTTTTGATAGCAAAAAGAAGAAGCAGCCTAACCGAGTATGACACCCAAATGACACTCTCACTTGTTTTATTCTCACTTATTTTATTCATGGCTTAATTCCGTCATCGTTTGAATAAAAAACTGTTAATGGAAATCAATGGCGCATTAAATTTTAATTGCAATGAGTTTTTGTGTGTTTGATTCTCATCAATTGATAGCAACCAAATATTTCATTGGTGTTTCTTTGTTTTTGGTAAATCGCATATAATTTTAAAGCATTAACAAAATAAGTGACCGTTCAATTTAAATCACGTGATTTCTGAACAAAAAATTACGTTAGAAAACGGCTGTTTGTAGTTTTCATCCAGTGAAGACGTTTAAAATGCTGCTTCCGGAGTTGACTTATAATCAGGGAAACCAAACATATGTATGTTTTAAAATTCCCGTTTAAGGCGCATTATATGTACATACATTTATTACATTTATGCAGGCAAAGCCTGAAAATCTAGAAACTAGAAATTTAAGATCTAAAATTAAAAAAAAACCAGTCTGGCTTGCTTGGCCAAACTGAAGTTTTGGGACAAACTTCTTTATGGCTTTCACAATCAGCAACACTAAGTTTTTATTAAAATTAATGTCCTCTTTGAAATTTCTTATCTTGTATAATATTGCGGATTAGGGTGGGTCGATTTGTAAGGACATAAATTTATCGATATTATACCATCGATTTTTCGATAGCTTTTGGCATGGAAGAAAAACATTTGCACTGCGACATATAATTAAAAATAATAATAATCACTAATAATTATCACCAATAATTTTTGCACTAATCAGTCCCAGGGCACCCTCCTCACAGCAGTCAAATGTATGGCCACAACCAAAGCGAATCCATTACAGGTGCCCGCATCCCAATTCACTTCTACATTTTTCCACGATTTTATCTTCTGAGTTGTCAAAGCTGATAGCAAACGACAACAAAACTTATGACGTCTCGAGAGAAAATGTTGAAGCGAATTGAATTGCGACCACCTATACTTGATTTGCCTTGGCCACAACACACCGAGTCCGTTCAATATTTCCTTAGCGCGACTCCCACACATAAATACGAAAATTTTTTTTTTTTTTTATCAACAAATACAAAACTGCGAAGCTTCTTGCTGCTTGTCTGCAGAAACACCCAGAGCCTTCGGCAGGAATCGAACCTGCGACCTCGGGGACGACTCTTAGTAGGCCACTATACCAATTCATCCATCCGTTTGGGTGCATCGAAAATGATTTTTTTTTTTTTTTTTGTAAAAGAGATGTTGAATTCTTTTATTGTGTTGTATTGTATTGCATTCTTGTAAAACGCAGCAATACTGCCAATGGTAATGCTAATGCAAATACCAATGCTATTATCAATGCTAGTGCAATGAGCATTAATGGTATTGCTAATGTAAATTCCAATGATAATGCAAGTTGCCGTGGACAACAGTAATGCCAATGCCAAATCTACAACCAATGCTAATGACAATATTCATCGCAATGTTAATGTAAATTCCAATATTAATGAAAACGCCATGCTTTTTTCAATGCAAATGACCCATCTGGCATTACAATTTTTCATTTTACGCCAATTAGCATCATTATACCGACCCCTGCTATGATTTTTTTTTGTCTTTAACGAATCATAAAAGCTGTCTCAGAATTTTTACATCGACTTTTGTTCAATTGTTGTAACTTTATTGAATTTTATTGACATTTTTGAAAAACATTTCAAATTTCAATATATTTTCTATTTAATTTAACGTACATACGTAATAAAGTACTAACGTCTGAACCACAGACATAACCAGGGGCCGGATTCTGGCATTCGTGATCTAATATACTCGATAATAAAAACAATGTAGAGCAAAAACAAAATGAGCAACAAACACACAGCATTCTATAACGAAATCGTTCAATCACGAGTGCCAGAATTTGGCCCCAGATATCCCAAAAGTGACCTTTGTAAAGTGGCCATATCATTTGTTTGGGGGCCAGCCAGAAGTGAACAGTACAGGAAATCGTTGCAACATGAGTGTATGAGACCAACCAGTCTACACAAAAACAAACATAAACAATAGCGGTACTCAGCGTTTGGTGCATTTTTGGTTGCGACTATTTACATTTGCGATTATATTGCAACTAATATTGAGCACCCTTTTTAACAACTTTGCAAATTTTATTGCACTCCAAATAACAGCTGATAAATTAATACACAATTTTTAATTTTTCACGTTTTATTTTTTTGGTAATTGCTGTTGGCTCCAACTCTACAATTTTTTGTTTGCTTTGTTTTAAAATGTCAGCTGTTCGAGTGTCAGTGTTGCAAACGCAATACTCATGCGAAAAAAGCAACACATAATTAGCGGTGCGTAAATATAATGAACTGCGCTAATGAAAAAATAGCGCAGTTCATTATTTGGTGCAAATGTCTTGCGTAAGTGCGAATGCAAGAAATCGTTGCTTTTTCTTTGCAACCCAACAACAAAATATACAAGGTTGCACTCGCAATATTTTTGCATTTACGCACCGCTAATTACGTGTTGCTTTTTTCGCAACCTTGCTTCTTTGCAAGGTTGTTAAAAAGGGTGCTCAATATCAGTTGCAATATAATCGCAAATGCAATCAGTCGCAACCAAAAACGCACCAAACGCTGAGTATCGCTAATGTTGTTCTCAAGTGTTTTGAAAAATATTGGTTTTGTTTGTAATTTTTACGAAAAAAAGTAGAAAACGTGAATGAAAAGCTTTGAAAACTAAGTTTTAAACATATTCCATGTACAGCTAGTGATGTACTCAATGCAAATAAAATATTAAATACAAATAATTATTATTTGTGTGCTTGTAAAGCTGGTTTGTTTGCATTAGATCTGCACTGAATTTTTCTAACGAAAAATCAAATGTAAACAAATGCAGAGTCTACCAACAGAGAAAGCTATATACATATGTAAATATTTTCATGTTTGCTGTCCTTCACTGGAAATTTTACAGAAAATTGGTGATTTTTGTAGTCCGGCAGAGCTGGTGACCACCCTCCGGGTAGCATTCTGTGATCTGAACCAAGGCAGATAAAAACATATAAAATCACTAAAACAGCTGCTCGTTGTTTATTAGCTGTTTAGTGTCATAAGTTTGTTTACAAGCCGTTTAAGTGCAAGTGAAGAAAAAGTAAAATAAGCCGGCGATTTTGCTGTTTTGATTCAATAAAAAAAGTAATAACTTTTGAGTGGTTTAAATAAATTTATTTTATGAAATTTGTGTGTAATTTCTTTTATTGCATACACCCACAAACCAGTTTAACAAAACAAATGAGAGAAGAATTTGACAGTAGACCGCTATTTTTCTACCAACAACTCTCGTATATTTTTTTATGTTCTGCTAGTGCTGGTACCTATTAAATCTGCCTAACCCGGCATTTAGACGGGAAAATACTTTCATTATATTTTTGTATACGTTTTATGAATAAAAATTTCAATGAAATCCGTCACTTTCATGAAATTTTCTTGCTCAATTTCAAAGGAACGTGAAAGTTCATTTTAAAAATGTTGTCCAAGTGAGGAGTTGCAAGTATTATAGTTTTGTTTATTATTGAAATAGAATTGCCAAGACTACCACAAACATAAATTTATAGGGCAACATTCGAAAATAATTTTTATTGCTAAACTTTTATTAACTAATTTGATAATTATCACTATAAATCTGTGGCAATAAGGAAAAAGTGCTTAAGTCTGATTTTTTAGTTTTGCAGGAGAGCAATTTTAAACTGTAAAGTTAATTTTTAAAAATTTAGTAGTATTCTAATGAGGGGAATCACTTCACTTCGGTCATTTATTAATTTAGGAATACACCATCCCACTTTTTGATAACATATATACATATATATATTTAATTTAATGAGTTATTCACGATAATAAAACTTAAGCGCTGATTCCAAACATGACAATGGAACTTCATATGACTATTTTCGATATAAGCAGCTTTTCCAAAATGATTTACTTTCAAGTTTTGTCTTATTTGAACATAAGATATTACTCCAAATTATTTTTATTTCAATCTAATGAATTAAAATGTACATCCTACACATACATTAATACATGAAGTTGATTTAAGTATTATATTAAATTTAAAATTAATTATATTTAATATACTTCATTTATATTTATTATATTTAATTATATTTACTATACTTCATTCATTATTCATATTTGCTGTAAAAATGTTTTCTAATTTAAAATTCACAATTATTATTCTACTGCTATCCTGCAAATTTGTATGTGCCGTGGAGTAGGCAACCGTATTTACTATCTTGTCACTTTACTTTCAGGAAAATTTTGCTGAAAGCTGAGTTGAAAGTTAGAAAATTGTGAGTGTGTTGGTAAAAAAGTGTGAGTGCATTGCAACTTTCAGGCAGTTACTTTCCCGTCTAAATGATGGGTTAGTCTGAACCACTCTTTATTTGAAACAATCGCCAATTGTTTGGCGGTAAGTTTCCAATTTTCAACACACAGCATTTGTATTCACCACACTTTTAACTTGTTCACTTGACAACCCCCACGCAAACACCCAGTGTTGCACACATATCGTACATTTTTTCCCTCTTCCATCAATCAGTGTAAAAAAAGATTCTAACTTGTCAATGTCGTTATGGGAAGAAATGTGCTGACTTTAACAATTTTAAATGTTAAAGGCGACAATAAATATTAAAATATGCAAAAAGAAATAAATATTTGAAAAAATATTGAGTGTTCAAAAAAGAAAAAAAAAGCAATATTATTTTTAAATAAACAAAAGCCGATAAGGAGACACTCAAGCAAAAATACCAACAAAGTGATTGACCTCGAGTTAAAGGCAGCAGAAAACACGGTAAAAAAAAAAAGAATATCAACCAAGTGAAGCAACAATTTCTTCGATAGTATAAGTTTGTATGTGTTTTATCATTTTTATGGAGTACTGAGTGGCTGAACTAGAAAACAAGTGTTCGCTTTACTTGGCTGCCTGCATAAAGCAGAGCAAGTTGGCTCTGGTACTTCTTGATATATATGAGTTGAGGGGGGAAAAGAAAAAGGTCAAGAATTTCAGTTAAGCACAAAAACGAAACGAGAACTGCGTATGAATGAGTTTGTTAATTGTTCAACGATTGAGTACCGCGTATGTATGTAGTATATGTACATACATATTTAAAGAGAAACAATAATTACAACAAAAACAACAAATCAAATACATACAACAACAACCACCACTGAACATATAGCCAAGTGGACGAGACAAAAAGGTGAACAGCATTAACATCAACGTGAGGAGAAATAAAAGAGTACGGGGTACATATTAAGCTCCGACAATGGGCACAAGTAGTTTTCAAGCTGAAGGTGAGGCTCAAGGCTTAAGTTTTGTTGCTGCTATTTTTATACATACTTTTTTTTTTTTTGTTTTTTAACACATCTATGTTTGTTTTCTTTTTTATTTATTTCTAGATAACAAACTGTTTGTGAATCATATTATACAGTCAACAAGTAGTGGAGGCGGTGTTAGTGGTTGCAGTAATCCGTCAATGTCCGGCAGCATGAATGTGGAATTGTGTTTGGTATGCGGCGATCGTGCTTCTGGGCGTCACTATGGAGCCATTAGCTGTGAGGGATGCAAAGGTTTCTTCAAACGCTCGATACGCAAACAACTGGGCTACCAATGTCGCGGAGCAATGAACTGCGAGGTCACCAAACACCATCGCAATCGTTGCCAGTTTTGCCGATTGCAAAAATGTTTGGCCAGCGGCATGAGAAGTGATTGTAATTTTCTTTTAATAATGTCGACAAACATTTAACCAAAAGTTGTTAATTAGAAGTTTTTTTTTGTTTTTTTTGTTTTTTGGATTGTTTAATTTATGGCATCATTCTTTTTGCACTCGTTTTTATCTTTGGTCTTGTGCATGTTTCAATTTACATTTTTTTCTTGCTCTGTTTTTAACATGGATTTATAAAATGAGAAAAAGGACTTCTTCACCAGGGCCGCATGCATTTAGGCTTTTAAATTTTCACTTTCACATGTATTTTAAACTCGAAAACCTGCCTCATTCAAGATACATACATATGTATGTACCTCGATACCAGGTAGCCTTATAATTATAACAAACTCAACACAACAACAACAAACATTTCATGTATTTTACTCACGTTTGTGTTGTGTCTATCAAAATAGTTCTTCAGGCTAAAAGCCGTAGTCAACTGGGCTTGTAAGCCTAAAAGGTAATGAGGTCTCAATCCCGTAAACTATATCCATACATTAATTACTATCGCTTACGATATACATATGCATGCTCATTTTAAATACTAACTTCTATTTGTGCTTGGCCTTTAAGTAACAGGCCCGTGAAGTCACTCGACGACATTCACTCATTCGCTTACTCAAAAACAGGAAAAATAACAAGAAAGTTTTAAATTTTCTTATTGTAAAAAAATTAACTTAAAAAAAAACTAATTGAAATGTATTATTTTAGCTCTCAAAATAGACCTCAAATAATTAAGTTAATTTTTGAATATTCAAAAAAGTTCTTAAGAGAATGTTTGAAACTCAAGTCCTTTTTTTTAAATTCTCATAAACAAAATGAGAATCAAAAATATTCAAACAAACTCTTAATACAAAAAACAAATTTTCGTCTTGCAACACTTATTTTTCTTGACAACTTCTAAAAGTAAACGTGTTGCAAGATGAAATAATGTTTTCTGTCTTAAAGGTTTGTTTGAAAATTTCTAATTCTCATTTTGTTCATGGGAATTTTGGAATAAGTAGTGGGGTTTCAAACATACTGCCGAGTTGATTAGCATTGTTAAGGTCTAGTTTTAGACCTAAGATAATACAATCAATATTGTTATTATTTTGCTGCAAAAAAGCGAGTAAGCGATGTCGCCTGCCTGTGAGTTTTGCTAAATTCGAACTGAAACTAATTGGAAGTATTATGTTTTCTGCAGCTGTCCAGCATGAAAGGAAACCCATACTGGATAAGAAAGAGCCAAATAGTGCACCCTCTGCAGTGCAAACAGCTGCCCAGGCCCTAACACTGGCAGGGGGTGGAAGCGGAGCTTCTACATCTTTAAAATCAGCTAACGCTAGTCCACATTTTCAGCAAAGATTAAAGTCTGCATCATCATCAACATCTTCAATATTCAATCATAATTTAAGTGCAGCGGCTGTAGCTGCTGCCGCCTCAAATACAGCTGCCGCTTATGGATTGGATGCAAGTAATTTGCCGCCTCCGGAAATATTCAGCTTAAATTTTGCTGAACTAACGCAGACATTATGTGAGTTACAATACAAAATACGATGCAGCGAAAACTAAACTCGTGATTATTCTATTATTTCTATTATTATTATTATAGTACAACAAGCTCAACAGCAGCAGCAGCACCAACAACAACAACAACAATTGGCCAATCAAATATCGGCAAACGCTGCCAAACAAATGCGTTTCTCACCGGAGCCCAAACAGCACATACCCGACGACAACGACGTTGAAGAGGATGAAGACGAGAGTGACTGTGTAGACATTAACGGTTTGCGCAACTTTGGCCATGCAGCCTCGAACAGCAGCAGCAGCAATACCAATCAGGAGGTCATTGATTATGCCATAACAATGGGCCTCAGAAATTTTGCTAAAACAGTCATCAACAATAATAATCAAAACTTTAATTTTAACATGGACGTATTGACGCCGAATCCAGCCGCAGCTATCAACCTTATACAAAACACTTTAGACAAACGTGTTGTTGAGAAAGCCCTGCAAATGCTGCATCCAATCAGACAGCAGTTCGAAGCGCAAGTGAGAAACGAAGGCAATGGTTTACTTATAAAAAACGAAATGAACGATGACGGCGACATGGGTGATACAAGTGGCAACGAAGACGATTTTACACCAGAATGTATAGATTTAGATAGTCAACATAATGCAAGAGATTTTGTGGTGAATGAAGCCATATTTGAACAAGACTTAATCGCACCAAACTACGCTAGTTTCAATCTACAAACTCCCAATTTGGTGTCGTCTTTTTTTAATGTCCACTATGTATGCGAAACCGGTTCTCGCATCATATTTCTAACAGTAGTGTGGCTGCGCAAAGTACAAGCCTTCGTGGAGTTGCCGCAACGCCACCAGATAACTTTGTTGCGCAACTCCTGGGCCTCGTTGTTGGCTCTGGCTGTGGCCCAAGTACGTAAACTTTCACACGGCACCATTATAAACACTCTCATTCATAATGTACGTCAGCTGGCTGACGTTGAAAAAATAGATCCACACAGAATAAAGAAACTAAGCCAACATATAGCGCACTTGAACTCCTTTGTACAGGCTGTACAAAGTCTTGAACCATCCGACATGGAATATGCCTTGCTGCGTTTGGCCTGTCTCTTTAATCCACATGCCTTTTTGCGACGTAAGGAACAGTCAGTTCGCAAGTACGCTCAGCGTATTCAGCGACATGTTTTGACAAGTCTACGCAAATTAATTGTCTCCCAAGATTTACCCGCCTTTGAAGCTGAGGAACGTTTTAATAGTTTAGTTCTCAACCTGATGCCGTTGAGTGCCTTTGAGTCAAACTCTATTGAGGATTTATTCTTTTCAAATCTTGTTGGTCAAGTTCAAATTGACAACATGTTACCATATATTTTAACACTTAGTACCAGTGTTGCGAACTTAAATTGTTAATTATTTTTTTTTTTTTTATCATTATTTCTCTTTCAAGTTAATCGTTTACATATTTTTTTATTCTTTTTTATATCTTTACTAGACTGATGTATGAATATATACATAAAAATTTATTATATACAACGCAAAGTGTGTTGAACACTTTAAATAGTTTTAGGACTTTTTGAAAATGCATATTTAAGAAAATGTGTGTTTGTTTATTATGTTTCGTATTCTTAAAGAATCTTAAAAATTTGTACGTTAGAGTTAAAATAAAAAAAATAAATAAAAAACAAAACAAAAAATTAAAACAATGAAAATGAGTAAATTTTTCAAGAACTGCTCAAGTTGGGAGAACTATAGTCAAGGCAAGTACGATGGAAGGCAAAAGGAGATTTATGTAATAAATACATACATTATATAAATACATACATTATACATATGTCTAAACGAAACGCATTTCATGTATGACCACTATATTGAAATCAAGTGCCACCATGCATTTTGGAGTCAACTTGCAGTTTCGAAATTTTTTTAGATTCATTTTAAAATTTGTTTTTTTTTTTTTTTTTTTTTTTGAGATTCATATTCAAACATTTCTGTGACGTTTTATTACAACATTAAGTTAAATGTTAGTTACAATTGTTAATAATTTTATCTCAGTTTTGAGTTCGATTTTTACTTCTTTTCTTCAGTGAAAAGATTTTTTTTTTTTTTTTTTTGTGATAAAATTGGAGTGATCAACATTTTTAAAGTAGACAAGAAAAGTAAAGTTGAAGACTTACTGGTGGGGTTGCATGACCACCACGTCGCTCATCAGCACCCAAATGTGGATCAATCGAATTTTATCAACAAAAAATCTTTCTCAATTTTGAGAAAGTAAAAATCGAACTGGAAAGCACGATAAAATTATAAACAATTGTAAATCAGAACTTAATTATTTATTTGCTATATTTTTTTGTGTGCTAATTTTTTGACCTTTGTTGTTTAGTATTTTAATTGTTCGAGCCTTAAGGTCACTTGTTTTTTTTTTTTATAAAAACAAGTTACCTTAAGGCTCGAACAATTAAAATATTATTTATTTGCTTTAAGAGCCAATTGAAATGTTTTAATTCAGGTCCAAAAATAAACCTTGCAAATGTATTCTGTGTCTTTTTCAGCCGTCTGTAATATATACGGCCGCCGACATTTCGTTGATGCTAATCAACTCGTCAGTAGACTTGAAAAATTCTTAAAAGTTTTAAACATTCTTTTAAGAATTTTTCGAATCTACTGATGAGTCGTCGATAAGCATCAACGAAATGTCGGCGGCATTTCAGACAGACGACTGAAAAAGACACAGAAAACGTTTGTAAGGTCTATTTTTGGAACTAAAATTATAAAATATTCTTCACTAATTTTGCTGCATTGTTTTACGAAATGCAAGTTTCAGTATATGCAGGTATATTAATCATGCATAATATTTTTAGAGCATAAGCTGGCATTATATTAAATCGTAAATTAACTACATAATTTTAGACTGAATTTAACACTGAACCCAAAAAGTGACCCTTGGTTAAGCAAAATGTTAAAAAAACAATGTTGAACCAACAAATATTTGCATGATAAATAAATTGCTTATGCAGATTCGTTTTACTTGAGTTCAATATAAATTTCAACTCATTTCTAAAATCTGGGCACGTTTTTATGTATGTATGTATGTCAATATGTATGTATGTATGTAGTTACATGCACACGAATTCAAAACACGAATATTTTAGTGTTTTCTTTTCATTTAATTTGATATTTGTAATAAGATGATGGATGATGATAAGTGGAATAATATGAAAAAGAAACATTTTTAAAACATGCCGTGCGCTTTGCTATGTACTTAATTATGCATGTACATATGTATGTATGTAATTACCAATGGCAAGATTTAAGATATTAGTATATACATACATATGTATGTCTATAAAAATAATATCGTTACACAAAAGGCGAAATGCCACATGGCTCTTTGCCATGGCCTACAATAAAATAATAATCAAATCCTGACATATGTAGATCATCATATCAAGAAAAAGCTGCTCACAAACAACACTACACAACATATTATATGAACTATCTTCAAAAAATCCGAATAAACACAGATCTAAATCTACTAAAAGTTCAACTATAGTTAACACTTATACTGCTTTCCAAAATAATATGGTAAAATCAATCTTCTTAAAGGCCATGATAAGCTATGACGGGAAAAATCTGACCTATTTGAAAAGCTCGCTTCCAAATGGCATTGCTCATCATCAACTTGCAACTGTGAAGCCATAAGAAAACTTTTTTTTTTGTAATTTCCAGAAGACTAACAAAAAAAACTGATCACACTTTTTGGGCCCATTGGCCCATTTTCGATAGCTCGTGCTATTATGTAGGATACTAAATCATGGCCTAAAGAGCTTGTTGCTTTGGAAATATACATCAAGTGTTAACCATTCTCAAAATACTGCAAAACTACTTTGTACTCACACATTCTATTTCACACAATTCTTCAATAATTCAACTGTTTTTGGAATCTTGCTATTAAGGATGACTTTTATTCTCACAGCTCTACTTATATCAAAGTATATTTTTCTACCCTCTTGCGCCATTCGACCAGCGCAGGTGTAAGTTCTTTGTCGTTTGTAACATGCATACGTCGCAATGAACTGTGAACGCCAATGTCAGCTATTGACATTGTATCGCCACCAAAGTATTGTTGCTTTTGCAGGCGATTGTTTAATATTCGTATCATATTTCCCTTTGATTTGGGGGTCGTGCAACGCAACAATTGATAGCAAATGTCTAGGACGGCATCAATTTCGTTACAGTAAGGTGAGTTTTCATAACGATATTCGGTTGGGCCAACTCGGCCCAAATAACGAATTACATTTATTTCACCATAAATGGGAACATACATGGTGGGTGAGCTTATCATTTCAGTGTGTTCACCTGCAAAAGATTCATGCCATAACAATATTTTGATTATAAAAAATATACATATGAAGAAAGTATATTTACTTTACTCACAGTTTTTCCAAATCAAAGTAATGTTGATTTTTGGTAATTTTGGATTAACTGGAAGTGTTTGCAAAGAGTTTTCAAAAGCTTTAGCCTCTTTGCCGATATCGTTCATGGTTGAATGGGTGAAGGTTTTTACATCTAAAGTAAAGAGATCTTTCCAGGCGTTCTTAATAGCCAGCAAAGCATACGGTATAAAATTGGGATGACCATTTATCACCACATCGTGCAGAGGTTCCTTAAAGCGAACAAATTTAATTTGCTTTTACAAGATTCATAAAAATATTTTATTTATTTATACCTACCTCTCGTAGTCCTCCATTTTCTTTTGTGGTAAATGAGGTGGTATGCTGCTGCGTACCGATTGCACTTAAGCCCAAAGTTGAGCGTATGCTTGCTAATTGTGCTTTCAAATCATTCAACTGTTGCATTACTTTTTCTTGCCTCAGTGCCACACTCAAAGCATCATCAGCTGAAACCTTTTTTAAGAAAAAACGAAAAAAAAAACAAATAAATTAGCTTAACATCTCTTCTTATTTTAATGCTTCGCTACTAAACTATGCTTAGTAAATTTTAGGTTAGTTTTTTGGAAAGAAGTGGAAATCGAATGGATGAAGGCACCTTTAATTGCATGTGATAAAATATGTATCCAGGAAGTTTTGGACGTACGCCCTAATTAATGTTTCAACGAAATACTAGTTTATAAAAATATATTTTTGGACACCGCACTTTTTAAAATACTTTTTCCAAGTTTAATTTAAGAGCAAACAGAAGAAAAAAACGTATAAAACAATTAGAGTTGCCAGGTTCACAATTACTGATCTACACATTTGACTTACATCCTGTAAACAGAGGATTTTATTTTATCGGTGGAATATTTTAAACTTAGTGGATATGTATTAGTTTTTTTTAAAGCCTGATAAATCAAGAAATTTAAAAAAAAAACCTGGGGTCGGCTTTAGTGTAATGGTACCAATTGCCCTAAAATGAAAAAGCGTGCTGCCAGATGCTAACAGATTTTGTACGCGAAGCCGGTGTTGGTTATACCATGGAGGAGAAAATCCCTTAGCCCGGCCGAAGGCCGGTCGTCAAGAAAAAGTTTTCATATCTACAAAAAATTTTTTTAAATTATATATAAAAAAATTACGATTTTGGATACTTGAAACCCTTTAATAATTCGCGATTTTATGTTCTGCGCAAACACTTTCCTCTGGCAAACATTTTCATACTTTTCTTAGTAAATTCCGCAACTTTAACATCGAATTATTAATAAACTAAAAGCCGGCGGCAGACTTTGACTTCTGATTAGGTAGGTCCTCGACCCCCTCCAAAAACCAATAAAACTCATTTCTTTCAAAGCCTGGCTCCCTTATTCTAAAGTTTCCCCAAAACCTGTTTAAGCGATAATTTTTGATTGCTTTGGCAATAGTTTCACTTTTATAAAGTTTGAAGGCGCATATCACACTAATCAAATATTTAACTGCAAATATCACATATTTCTTTGCTGTATTCTAACATCAGACTTTGAGGAAAGAAAATTACTGGTCGTCAATGAAACATTTGTGCAAAGTGAACAAAATAAATTTGATCACGTACTTTTTGGGCACAATCTGGGGCCAAATCGTCGCATTCGATATCGAATGAACTATCGAGCAAAAATAATGTAAAACAAAAGAAACAACAAACACACAGCATAAGTGACGGAATTCGTTCGATGGTAATACGAGAGCAATCTCAATAAAAGACAAACACAGGCACAAATTGAAACATACATTTTCAGAGAATGAAATGTTTTTCTGAGCGTATTCAGATTTTCATGTCCTTTTGAGGTACTTTTATATGAAATACTAAATGAGAATTTTTCACGAATTGTAACTTGCAATAATAAACAAACTGCCTTCATATTAATAATTTCATATTTTGCAACAACAACGTAATTTTTGCTTTCTGGCTCGTCGATCAAACTACTTGATTATTTGGACCCTAAACTAATAATTTTTATATCTACTTATAGGTATGTGTATGTACCTCCTCCTCCTCTAGAACGAAATATGTAATTAAATTTTAAAAATCGACGTACACTACATGCTAGTTTAAATACTTGTAATTTGTCTTCGACTATTAAAAGGGAAACAGTAGTACCCCAACATTCACTACCAAAAATTCCTACAATTTTACCCCCACATAGAGATTATTTAAAAGGCTTGGCATCCATATTAAAATATTTCTGTTAAAAATTGTCATGCAAGGAAAAAAGCTAAAAATAAAACAAACATAAATGCTAAATTAAATGTGTGACATAAAATGAAACGGACAATTTGTGACAAATCACAAACAACAAAAATTATGTTTATATTAGGGAGTAGAAATTCATATATGAATGTGTGTAGATGGAGATGTGTAAGTGCATCTTTTCTATGTATGCATAGGCATATCACAGATGATGAAATAATTAACGGTACATATACGAGGTGCAGGTGGGACTAAAGTGGGTTAAATATGTTTTATTAATTTCCACGTTTAAGCCACGCCTCTTTTACTAACACATATGTACATATTTAGGTATGTATGTACATAACGGCAGATTAGTTAAGATGTTTTAATAATGCCTTTTTCTTAATTAGTAGAAACAAACAAATGCAATTTAGAAGAAATACATAAAAATTATAACCTTGAGTAGTTGTTGTACTTGCAAACCCAATGTATCCAAATCTAGGGGACAACACGTGCTAAGAACAGAGGCAGTGGATGCAGACGTGGTTTTATCGTTTTTTATGTTAAAAAACCCCTTTAAATATTACATATTGCACAAATTTATTTCAATTTGCAAAAAATATACGCTATATGTATGTTTTAGGTGTGGATTTCTTACAAAAAAAAAACTCACATTCAAATTTGTTCTGGCTGATGAAGAGCCCGAGACACTTTCTACGGCGTTGGCAGACAAACTTATGTTTTTCATTTCATACATGCATTTGGGCACATTAATTTCAAATTGTGGCAGTAGAGTTTTTAATTCATACATTTTCACGGCGTTTTATAGTTATAAATACAATTTTCTATGAAATTTTAATTTTCTCACAGCTTCTCACAACTTTTTTCAGCACAATTCAATTAACACTGATACTCTTTCGCAAAAGGTGACATAGAAAAATGTTCATCATTCACACTGAAATGATGACACAAGTAGAAACGTATTATTTTTTATTATTCCTTGTGTGCTCATTCGTCAACATACGCACAAGTGTCAAATAAAAGTTGCTTTTCAATAACGTGGTAAAGTTATATATTTATTTTATTTTTGAAAATATTAATAAAAAGCCTGGAAAATGAGTGATGAAGAGGATCAGGTCAATGCCAAATCGCATAAGCAGTTGCTGCAGGCCATCAGCAGTTTGGGAAAAACCCAACACATAAGAAAGTCAACACGTGATGAACCTAAACTTAGCCAAGATGAATTTCAATTGGTCAAAGGCAAAGCTGTAGTGAGCAAAGCACATCCTGTTGGTGTCCATGATATAGTTGAGGTACTTAAGGATACAAAAAGGCATTTAAATGCTGGCAAACAGCTGAAAAATGTTGTGACCACAAAAAAAGTGCTGGAAAAGCCGTTAGAGAAACCTGCGGCAGAGAGAATAAAGCGCGCTATTGCTTACGAAAATGTCAAAAAGAAGTTGTCCAAATGGGATGCTGTGGTAGCCAAGAACAGATCCGCAGAAACTCAGGTACTTTTTGTGTGATGTGTAAGATGAAACAAATTAACAAGAATAGTTTATTTTTTAGGTATTCCCATTGAAAAAAGATACAATTTATGTCAACACTTCTCTTAAACGCCAACCTCTGCAACAATCGATTAAGAGCGATTTGATGATGGAAATGGAGGAATTGGAGAACAAGTATGCCAAGCTGAAACGTGAAAAGAAGGGCGATACAGACGATCCCCAAGAACTGAAACTAAGGCAGGAGGAGCTGCTAAAAAAGAAGATGACTAAAGAAGAGCTAGTGGCTAAACGTAAAGAGTTAGCTTATTTAAAATTACGTGAATCGCAAAAGTCTGCCAAGGCACGTTTACAAAACAAAATAAAATCGAAAAAGTATCACAAGCTTCTAAAACGTCAGAAAATGCAAGAGCAAATTAAGCAGTTTGAGCTGTTGCAAAAGACTAATCCTGAAGCTGCCTTGGAAAAGCTTAATGCTTTAGAAAAGTCCAGGGTATTGGAGCGGGCCAGTTTGAGACATAAAAACACCGGCACCTGGGCTAAAAATTTACAAGTCAGAGCAAAATATGATAAAGATGTACGTAAAGATCTGTCAGAACAGTTGCAAATAAGTCGACAACTCACTCAAAAATCTGAGCTGGATTCGGAAAATGAAAATGAGGAAACCGCTGAAACCACGGCCATAAAAGATGAAGACATGGACTACGACCCTTTCAATCCATGGACGAAAGTGGGGAAATTTGCCAACACCACACCAACTGCAGAACAAGAGGATAATGCCAATTGGCGCCAGTACTGGCTAGAACGAAACGATAATGAAAAAATGATGGAAGAGTACAAGAAATTATTGCAACAGGATGATGAAGCAAACGGCCTTGAAGACGAGGAAAGTTCTGATCAAGATAAGGGGCCAGCAAAACAAGATAAAACTACTAAAAGGCCTAAAGTCGTAAAAACTAAAACAAAGTCTCTTAAACAAGCCTCAACTAAGACCGCAAAACTTGAAAATGGCTGGTTAGTAGAAGAATTCGATACGACACATAATAAATCAATAGATGATATTTTCGATGCCCAAGAAGACATTATAAAAGAAAATCTTAGCAAAAAACTGGAAATAATAAACCAAAAGTCAAAGCAGCTAAAATCCTCAAATAAAAAATCAGTAAAACGTTTGAGCAAAAGTGGGGATGCTTTGAAAAGTTTGAAAGATTTAATGTTTAAAAATGAGTCCGCCAGACCCGTCATCGATGAGGAACTGCAAAATGAACAAGATGTTAAGAAGACGAGCAGTGCAGAGACTTTGGAAAAGGCCAAGGATAATGACGAAGTAGAGCAAAAAACAGATGCCTCTGCCAAGCTTGTGGATACTATAGATCCAACCAAGTTGGCGGCTGTTAAATTAAAACAACATAACAGAGGTGGTTATGATACACTCAATGAAGTTATGGACGATGTAGATATGGATGAAGAAAATGAACTTGATGCCGAAGGAGAGCAGCAAATGACTATAGCCCAGGCCTTTGAAGATGATGATATTGTAGCTGATTTTGGAACAGACAAAGCAAAAGATTCGGAACTAAAAGATGCCGAAGTACAACTTGCCATGCCGGGTTGGGGTTCTTGGGCAGGCGCAGGAATTTCTAAGGAGCAAATGGAGCAACGTAATAAACGTTTACTAATAAAATTAGCGCCCAAAGAAAAGCGACGGGACGAAAACAAAGATGGTGTTTACATCAACGAGGAGACCAATAAACATTTACGCAGTCACTTAGTATCCGATATACCTTTTCCCTTTACCTCCTTGAAAGATTATGAAGCCAGTATAAGAGCACCACTGGGACGAAATTTCGTTACTGAAACTGCCTTCCGTTTGCTGACCAGACCCTCGGTTATAACTCAGAAGGGTAAAATTATTGAACCCATGGATGAAAGCGAATTGTTGAAAAAACAACGCAGACTCCGAAATCCTGTAGATATCAGAATTGCAAATATGTCTAAAACTAAAACAAAAGCGTAGCTTGTAAGACATTAAAGCAAAATGTTAAATGTGTAATTTTTAAATAAAATTGTGTAAAAATTTTATTCAACCACAAAACAAAAGTAGTTCTTAAACATAAGCGGTGTTTCATCGTCGGAAATAAAATTACGCTCTGGCTTAACAGATGCAAAGGGGTTTTGTGAAGGCGGCTGTATTAAACGCATTTTCCGTTCACTCTCCTCCGTGAATCGTTCCAAATCCAAGGGACACTCGTATTCAGTGTATGCGGTCACAACAACGGGCACCGCAAGTTTTGAGGCAGCTAAAATTGTTTCGGGCCAGGTATCTTCCATATTGTAGCCCGTCAAACGATAAAGACCGGCATTAAAAAAACAAACTAAAAGAACGAAATTAAACCATTGAAAAAAAAAACATCACTTTGGTATAAACAATTTTCGTTATGAAAAATTATGGACATGGAACCGCTTATTTCTTTTTTTGTTTAGACTGGGGTCCAGTATTCAGGATACATGCATTGCATTCTATTGGAACTGGGAAAATAGCAACGAGGGATTGGTGGGTGAAACAACAAAAATAGAGAGTGTTTGTGGACATTTGATTAAGCAAAAAAAAAAAGATTATAACAAAAACAGAACATTTATTTTTGCAAAGCTGAGTGTTTAGTGTCCAGTCGACACTGTACAGTTAATAACATTTAACGAAACCTCTTCAGTATTGCAAAACGTTGACCATACAGAAGAAAAAGACGTGGACGGGCATGCACATACAGTGGTGGCCTTATACTTAGAAACGATGTTTAAAAAAATTAAATATGAGCGTAACTTTATTTATTACCCACACTGTAATTTATAAGTACCGTTATTCAACGTTTATACCACCAAGTTTATAGTCAATGCAAAACACGTGGAGTTCTAAGTTTAGTTATTAAAAAAAAAGTAAATTATTTCCCAAGTAGTTTCTTTTGGCTGGCCACGTAATTAGAAACTTTCGGTATACTTTTTAATTTCTAAATTATTTTGCTATTAGTAATAAAGTGAGTATAATTTAAATTTCAACAAGTCACCTTCTAATAATTTTGATGCGTTTTAGTTTAAAATGGGAAAGAATAAGTCTTGTACTCCAAGACTTCGCGAGTTAATTGTGCGTTGTTACCAGGCGGAAAAACTTTCAATGTCAGCAATTGCACAAAGGTTTTCCTGCTCCAAAAAAATGTTATTTGGTGCAATTCATTTGTACAACAAAACAAAAAAGTTTGAAACCCCAGCCAGGAAGCCTAGAGCCAGAAAAACCACTGCAGCAGAAGACAGAATTATTTGTAGGGCCGGTAAGAGAAACCCTTTCCTGTCTTCTCGTGAAATAAATTAGACAGAATATAACTTCAGAAATATCCACACGGTCAATTAGAAGACGTTTACAGGAGTCGGGGCTTCGTGGATGCATTGCGCAGAAAAAACCGCATGTGTCAAAAAAAAATATTAAAAAGCGGTTACAGTTTGCAACGGAAATGCTTAAAAAAGATCCGCGTTTCTGGAATAGAGTTCTCTGGAGTGACGAATCTAAATTTAATTTGTTCCAATCTGATGGAAAAACTTATGTAAGACGTCCTCCAAACAAAGCCCTTGATCCCAAGTACACAGTGAAAATTGTAAAACACGGTGGCGGTTCTATTATGGTCTGGGGTGCCTTTTCTTGGCGCGGTGTAGGTCCCATTGTAAAAATTGAAGGCATAATGAACCAATACCAATACAAAAGCATTCTGGAAAATGAAATGGAACCGTATTCCTTTGAGAGTATGCCCGTCAATTACATTTTTCAGCATGACAATGACCCAAAGCACACTTCAAGGTTAGTGAAGTGTTGGCTTTTGGGTCAAAATATTGATGTTCTGAACTGGCCACCGCAAAGTCCTGATCTCAACCCAATTGAAAATTTATGGGCAATTGTTAAAAGAGATCTCAAGGACAAAAACCCCCGAAATAATGATGAATTGTTTCAACTTGTGCAACAAAGCTGGCAAAACATATCAATAGAAACATGTCAGCGTTTGATACAAAGTTTGCCGAAAAGGCTTGCAGATGTTGTTAAAAACAAGGGATATCCGACAAAATATTAAATAATATGTCAATTAATGTGAATATATTAATCTATTTTTAAGTTGTTGGTAGGAAAATTTTTTTGTTTCTAATTATAAGACCAACCCAAACTTGTTATTTTTTTGTTTTTAGCTATTTTTTTTTTTTTAATAATATAGATCCCGTGAATTTTTTTATTTTAAACTTAAAGCTAACTTGTTGTGTTATTTTTTTTAACTTTTAGTTTTAATCTGAGTAACAAAGTTTTCAAAATAAATTAACAAACATACATGTCGCAAAGTCGTTTCTAATTATAAGGCCACCACTGTACATATTTTTTTTTTTTCTTATAAATTTTACTTACTTAAATTGGGTTTTAAAAACTTGTCGGATCGACAATAATCATGATATATAAACGATTTGAAGAAATATTGCACATTGCGATTTGATTTGCGACAACTAGAGCAGCATCTAAGACACAAATGCAAATACATAAGAATGACAAATTAAAAAATAAAATTTCTGTATTAAGTTTCCTCCACAATCACCACATAAAAACTGAAATTAAGTATTATATGTGTGCATATGTATGTATGTATGTTTGTAGGTGTGTAAACATTTCTAAAAGAAGTTTTTATAAAAACTACAGAACTGACTTAAGAAAATAAAAAATCATCAGAAAAAAAGATCACGTTTTAGAGCCATCATCACTTGTTCACGTTTTAGAGTAGTCAATGTTAAAATAAAAATGTTCACGTAACTGGATGTTCACGTTTTCGTGAGTCTACTGTATTTTAAATATTTTTTTTTTTTTTAATTTAATATGTATTGTAAACTTACTTGGTTTTTTCCAACTGTGCAAAAGAAATGTTGTTTGGATTCAATTCAGGTCCTACAAATACAATTTTCAAAGTTTTTACACTGGGCGTAATGTGTAAAAAGAATAATTCCCATTTTTGTAGAACATCAACTTCAAATTCTATTTCGGCTCCTTGGAAAAAAACAAAATATTGAGAACTATAGTTTTGTGTTTGTTAATTTGGCAAAGAAATTCTTTGCAATTACCTATTAAATGTATAGTAAGACTTTCTTGATTGGCTAGTTGGTCGGCTAACTTTAAAGCATACCAGGCTGTTAAAGGCCCCGTAGATATTTGGGTTAAACTGGCATACTCGCTGTTTTCAGGGAGATCTATTTACATGCGTATATCGATATAAAAATTAAAAAGAAACTGTATTCAATTCGATTCAAAAAAAAAAATAATAATAACAATAAAATTATGCAGGCCTGTCACTAAAAATAATTCGTAATAGTTTTGACTACGAGTTTCTAATACGATCGATTTAGTTCTGCTTGCCTTAGATTTTGATAGGCTCGAGCCTATGGCCGGGCATCGATGATCGCAATGAAGTTGACCATGAAATTTCATTTTCTGTTTGACAGTTTAGCTCGCATGAAAAATACCACAGAAAAGAAATAAAAAAAAAAGGATTGAAATATAAAACAAAAATAATTTAGAGATTTAAAAATACAAAAACTGCAAATACTGAAATAAAGCATAAATTTGAAAGAAATAAACACTTCGGCAAATCAATATCGATGAATAATTTGGAAATACGTGTTCCCCATGTAAAAAAAAAACATGAGCGAATTAATACCGTTGCTCTGTCGGCGTCATGTTCATGTCATGCTTAAGTTGATAGCTGGATAGCGAAGACGTCAAGTAAGTTAAAAAAGCAAGACGAAATCGTCGATCAAATTAGAAGTTCGTAATCGAAACATTTCGAATAATTTCCGTGACAAGCCGGATAATAAGGAAAACTTGTTAAAGCAACAATTTTTTTTTTTTTAAATTACGTAACAAAAACTGTAAAATTAGAAAATGCAAACGAACGTGTCTTAAGAGTTTTTTTTTACAAACCAAGCAGAAGCCAGTAATGAAGTATTGAATTTTTTTGAAATTTAATTACAATACGCATTCGCTATTTTCGATCTAAAACTTTTTGCTGACAAGTAGTTTAATAAAACAATACATAATCATTTTGTATTATGTTTATCGGACTTAAACTCATTCTATACTTGTATTATCATTGGGGTAGATATTAATTAAATAAGACAACAACAAAAAACATCAAAAGCCCTTCAGCTGGGGGACAACTAGCTGTTACGAAGCAGCTAAATGTTTTTGATATTTTCTTTACGTTGTGGTAGATATTAATTGAATAAAATATCAAAATACTTTTAGCTGGGGGACCACTAGTGGTTACGAAACAGCTAAAGCTTTTTGATGTTTTCTTTATTTTGTTTAATTAATATCTATCACAATGTAAAGAAAACATCAAAAGCCCTTCAGCTGGGGGACAACTAGCTGTTACAAAACAGCTAAAGGTTTTTGATATTTTCTTTACATTGTGATAGATATTAATTAAACAAAACAAAGAAAACATCAAAAGCCCTTCAGCTGGGGGACAACTAGCTGTTAAAAACCAGCTAAAGGTTTTTGATGTTTTCTTTACATTGTGATAGATATTAATTAGACAAAACAAAACAACATCAAAAGCCCTTTAGCTGGGGGACAACTAGCTGTTACGAAGCAGCTAAAGGTTTTTGATGTTTTCTTTACGTTGTGATATATATTAATTAAACAAAACAAAGAAAACATCAAAAGCCCTTCAGCTGGGGGACAACTAGCTGTTACGAAACAGCTAAAGGTTTTTGATGTTCCCTGATTGTGATAGATGTTAATTAAATAAAACAAACAAAAACATCAAAAGCCCTTCAGCTGGGGTACAACTGGATGTTACAAAACAGCTAAAGGTTTTTGAAGATGATTTCCTTATCTTGTTTAATTGTTATGACACACAACGATAATATACATAGATCGAACTCAAAGCCGATAAGCGCAAAGTAGCCTAGAGACGCGCAACAATCACTTCAAATAGTTTGATTGTGTTAGTGCCGTTTATTTTAATAATTTTGCCGCAGACGTGCCACAAAAGACGTCAAATATCATAATTATTGTGACTTTGTAGCCACACTTTGTGTTGTAGCTTTTGTCTCTATTACGCCGACGGTTGGAGATTTTGCTGCAGTCAAAGCCAGAGAGAAACAAAAGAGAGCTCTTGATTGATTTTGTATCCTCTCTATTTTAACTTACATTCTCTGTAGTAAACTGAAGAAAAGCATCTACAAGGCAGCAGGAAGTCGCCTTTGAATTGTCCATGAAACAAAAAATCTATATTTTTGTTATTACAACGGCAATAGTCGATGTTCATTATTAACACCCACATGTTAAATTTGTATAGTCAATAATATTTTCAGGAATTGTCAGCAGTAGAACTGTCTTCAATCATGCAACACTGCAGTCATATTTTTTGAAAGGTACATATAAACAATCATCGTATGTATGTACATACATCCATAAGGAAGTAAAATTTACGCATATTATTTCTGATTTTTATCCGTACATTTATGTATTTATCCATCACGATATTGAAATATGAGATTTTGTATTTTGTAAAACAAAAGTGGAGACATGCAAACAAAATGGCTTCACACGCCGATCACGTCTACATGTGGCCGAACAAGCAACACCGCCAGCACACAATCAAACTGTGTGAAGAGTTTGTGGCACGTCTCTAGGCCACTTAATACAAAGTGTTTATCGCAGAAAAAATTCGAATAACAATTAAAAGCAATAATAATAATAATAGTAAGAAATTAAAGCAATTAATTACAATCGTGAGCCATTCATTTGATATGGAATGGTTTAGACAAAAAGAAAAACACTGCAGGCGCTAATTTAGTTTATAACAGGTGGCCCAAAAGAAGTCATCCGATTTTGTTTGGCTTTCAGAATATCAGTTGTGGCTTGCGCAGTGTCTGCCGTTGTCCTCAGAATTAATTCGTTCAATTTCGGTAGAAAAAACTCGATTAATATGACCCTATGGCGAGTTGTTGTTTGACCAGCGACATCATCGCAAAAAAAATGACCCAATGCAGTCACTGTGAATGGGTGTAATGGCTTCTCGAGGATTTTGGGTGCCCCAGAAGCGATAGTTGTGCTTGTTCATCGCTCATGATTTTGGTCCACTTCGTCATAGACACGATTTTTCCGCGTTCTTGGCGATTGTATCGCTCCATATCGCTTGTTCACTTGTCCTTCCTACAAATGTAGGAAAAGATTTGACATTGGCCGCCATTTGCGAAAACAAGAGCAACTTCCAATAGGGTGATTTCTTTTGGCCCATCTTGTACTCTTAAAAACAGAAAATTAAAATTTTTGTTTAGCACATTCGTTTGCACTTAAAGTGACAATATGTATAAATGTGTTTATGTACTTGTATAGTTTGAGTAGGAAAACACTTTAGCAACATATAAGTTGGGGGGTTTGAGGCATGCCGTACTGACCATAACCTAACTTATTAAATATTTGTTTTGTATCTAAGCACATCATGGGTATCTCTTTCAATATCTTTGTGGGCAGCGTTGGATCCAATCGGCCGAACTTTTCTTGAAACTGTATTAACTCCTTGAACACCTGATACGATTTGCACCATTTTGCATGCTCCTCCGGACTCATATGCTCAGGATGTTCCAAACAGTAAGCAATCATGCCGCATTCTGAACAATCATGTAATTTATCGAATTGATATTCTCGACATTGCATACTGTAACAGAGACGAGGAAACAGTATAACTTCTTGTTCGGTAGCGCTTAATGATCGTTTTAAAATGGACTCAACTTTTCGTATGGTCACAATGCGATATGAACGAAACTCATCGGCTGCCATCGTTGAACAGTTTTTAAAGATGTAGCCGCCTGTGAAAATATTGCAATGAAGTTACATGCTGTAAGTTTAGATTGTGGTATAAGAGATGAAAATATATACATTCTTTGGTTACGGGTAGAAAGGCCCTAACTCACATATTTTTCGATTTCTGTTTTTTTTTGCATGTTTTAAACAAGATTCTTCAATTAAACCAAAATAAGCAACAGCGGCGAGATTGAAAAAATGCCAGTTAGGGCCATTCTACACAAAACCTACATATTAAAATATGGCTACACAAAATAAGGTCCTACAAAATAACCCCAAACTATTACACCGGTATTCATAAAAAATAAAACATTGTTGAAACACATTTTAGAACAAATTTTTCATATAAAATTTGTTCTAAAATGTACTTCAGCAACGTTTTATTTTTTATGAATACCGGTGTTAATTTTTAAATTTTTTTGCGTGATTGTAAAAACATGGCTTAGACGATCGTTAACCGTCGGTTTTTGCTTTGCCGCCGGCTACTATTTGTATGTTAAACTATGCTGAATTGAGAACACCAATTTATGAATTATGCGGATTAAAAAAATTTTGCTGAATCAATCCGAATCGGATTCTAGAACAGAGCCGTATGTGTTGAAACAATAAAAAAATTATAATGATGCCCAAAAACATGCATTTATTAGTGAAATTCAGTACAAGGTCCATACGGACCTATTCACACGTCCGCGTACTATTCTCACTAAAACCGCAATAACTCCTAAAGTAATGATCCGATCGGCTTGATTTTTTTTCCAAAAGATGCGCAACAAAATACTCTTGGAATACAGAGTAACTTTGGGAGGGGGTTGTAGTGGCCGAAGTAGGAGTAATTTCAGTTTCAAAAGGCAAAAAGGTCCCTAGGGACCTTCTCACTCATCGGAGGGTTGAAATGCGTAGATTATAAACATCTTCCATAAAGAATGTACATAAAACTTTTTCTAAAACAACACATAAACGAGTATTTGAAATTATTCTTAATTAGTAGTTTGCCAAAAAACATGAATATATTAATTCAGGTCCAAAAATGAACCTTTTTCAAAAATCTTTCAATACATTTCAATTGGCTCTTAAAGCAAATAAGTTCATATTTAAATGCATAAATATTTAGTAGACAAGCTAATATGCAGGTACATGTGTATATAATTTAATGAATGAACACAAATTGCACGAAAAAGTGGCAAACATTTTGTGTGAGGTGTTGTCTATTGCAGCCATTGCAGGAGCGCAGAAATTTCTCAGGGTACAAACCACTCGCAGATGTGATTTTACAAACTGCAAAACTATTTTCAGTAACAAAGTAAAGCAGTGTAAGAAATACTTTAAAAGTATTCTGTTAAAAACACATTTTTTCCCGCCCAAAAAAAAAAAATGTCTCGCTACGCCCCTATACTTTTTACTAAGACTTTCTTTCAATGCATTTAATTGCCTGTCGGTGATGTCGTAAATAATTTTTAGCCACCACCAATGGAACCAGTAGATTTAAATCATTAATTATGTTTCAGTGTTTTTTCAAAGTAAAATTAATGTATGTCTATTTAATTAGAGAAAATTTATGGGCAAAATTACACACACAAAAAACAAACAAACAGACTCACCACTAGACTCTTGAGCCACTTGTTGCAGGGCGCGGCATAATTTTCGATGTTCTGCATCATTTTGCATGTGCTCCAAACTGCAGTAATATGTCATATGGCATTTTGAGCATTCAACTTGCGGAGAAATTTTACACAAATCAGTTTTACACAGCTAAAATTAATAAATGTTTCATGTTCAATAAAATTATTGTTAAAATATTGTAATTATTTTGTTTTTTATCTTAAATTACATTGCACAGGGAAACCAGAAAGTATTTGCGAGGTTTATAAATATATTCGATGTATTCGTCTTCATCATCACTGGTTTCAATGCCGGTTGCAGGTCCTTGATCGAACATTTTCTTAAGATTTTCCATCAAGGTATTGGGAGCACTTTCATCTCCTGTAAGAGAATGTGATTAATAAACAAGCAGTGGTCAATATGATTTTGGAGTATATTCATAAAAGAGAAATGATTTCGAAGAAAATTTTGTATGAAGCCACACTTCTTGTCAGCACCCCTGAGTTTAAGGACGACTGCTGACGGGAGGTGTGGCGTCTCGTCCACCGAGCTAAAGCTTCTTGATGTTTTCTTTGTATTGTTTAATCAATATCAATGACTAAAATAATATAAAACGATCCTAAGCCTGATAAACGTAATACAAAATAATAATATAGTATAGAGTTGGTTAAAAAGTGCAACTGAGAGAGTATTGAGCAACTACTTTTGAGTACTGTGCATATAAAAAGAGTACAAAAACTCAGTACTTGGCACTCAAATACGCAATGCTTCACCTGCACGAAAATATTACCAATGGCATTGCTCTTAGAAATAAAAGTAAATTTTTGTATTTTAGACACAGCAGGTAGATAAACAATTGCAACACTCATGAACGTGCTATTGATGCGTATGATTGATGCGTCAATTGTATGAACTGTATGGGATTGCAGTGCGTATACGTATTATTTAATTTGATTTTACGGTACAAGTTGTACTGTGGACAGGGGCAAGGCAGATTTACTAGGTACAAGCACTAGCAGAACATAAAAAAATACACGAGAGTTGTTGGTAGAAAAATAACTGCATACTGCCAAATTCTTCTCTCATTTGTTTTGTTAAACTGGTTTGTGAGTGTATACAAGAAACGAAATTACACAAATTTCATAAAATAAATTTATTTAAACCACTTAAAAATTATTACTTTACTTTTTTATGGAATAAAAGAAGCAAAATCACTAGCTTATTTTACTTTTTCTTCAATAGTAGCTACAAAATCACTTGCACATTTCTTAGAAATCCAGAGCACGTTAAACGGCTTGTAAACAAACTTTTGACACTAAGCAGTTAATAAACAACGAGCAGCTGTTTTAGTGATTTTACCTGTTTAATCTGCCTTGGACAGGGGTGTTAGGAAATTTTTTTCAGAAAACGTCAAATTTTGGAAAGAAAAACGTCAAAAACCTCAAAAACAAATTCGCAAAACGTCAAAAAAACGCCATTTATAAAAATGTACAAATAAACCCAAAATTAATTAGTTTTATTTAATAATATATTTTATATTGTACAAAAAACAATTCAACATGCATTTTACTATAACAAAACAAATGCAATTGTACATACAGTCGAACTTCCATAACTCGAACTTCCATAACTCGAACTTCTCTAACTCGAATTTTCTCTAACTCGAACTAATTTTGTTGGCAGTAGCGTTAAAAGAACAAATCACATACAATTTTCCTTCCGTAACTCGAACTGCCACAAGTCGAAGTTCTCCATAACTCGAACAAAAAACATACACATGAACTCTGTAGCTCGAAGAATTTTGCTTGTCAAATTGTTTTTTTGTTTTTGTTTTAGTTTTGGTTTGTTTGTTTTACTGTCTTTGGTTGCCTGAGCTGGTTTGTATACTTTACATGCTGTTTTTGCTCAGTCACTTATTTCAAAATATTTCACTTAACTGTAAATTTTTAAATACATATGTACATATATGAGTGCATATGCTTGTTCTTTTATATTCTTAAGTTTGTAGTTTTCCATTAGAGGCTATTTTAAATGAAAATACATGATACAAAAACCTTTTATTCTATTTTGACGAAAAATTCTGTAACTCGAAGTCTCCGTAAGTCGAAGTTTTTTTTTTTTTGGGGGATAATGGTGATTCGAGTTATGGAAGTTCGACTGTATGTACATACATGTACGTATTATAGAAATTTTATGTTAATAATATTTATGAAAAAGTAATTGCTTTGTGCTTTTTAATTAAAGACGTTTTGTAATGTTTACATTCAAACACTCTGAAGAGTTATATTTAAAATAGTCCTTAGCAAACAAAATCTTAAAACAAATTTTAGTTTTGTTTAAATTTACTTGACTAAAAATTCGTTCAACGTTAGCAGATGATTTTGGCAAAACCATTAAATCGTTAATAAAACCACATAAGATAGGAAAAGCCGGTTCATTATTTGATAACTTAATTGAATTGATTTGTTTCCAAAAAAAATTAAAATCGGTTGAATTTTTATTTAAATTTAAAATCCTCATTTCTCTAACATCGTTTTTAACTTCCTGGTACTTCTCTTGAGATATTAAACTAAGAAAAATTTTTAACAAGGATACTATAGAAGTATTTCTATTTAAAATAACGGATAGATTAATTAAATTTAAATTATTTCACACTCAATTTCCAAAGTCAAATGTTTTCTTTATTTGACAGCGTAACTCAACATAAAATTAAATACATTTATCTATAAGTTGGTTATAAATTTCAACGTCAATTCTACACTGCGACATTTTTTCTTTTACCTGAATACCAAGATAAACTTCATCTCTTGGTAAAAATTTTTCCTTTCACAAAACTTTCTGTCATCCCTGGTGTATGGATATAATTTCTCATTATTTCTTAAACAATTTTCTTTCAACACAAAAAGTCTTTCTCAATTCTAATTTAGTTAGACTGAACTAAAGCCCGTTAAAGTAATTAACAATTTATTATTATTTTATTTCTAGTATTCAGTTTTTTCAACAAACTTTCTTACCGTTCGCCATCATGGCCTCCATTTTCTTTTGAAGGTTTTGTATAAAAGCATTTTTCTCACTTGCATTTGCCGCGCTCTCCCTCTCCCCCTCCTTCTCCTTCTCACTCTCACTTTCTTTTGATTTCTCTTTGGTTTTCGGCAACTTTTCGTTCACACTGTTGGTAGATTTTACTTTCGTATGGTCGACTTTCAATTTGGTGTCACAGTTCTTAACTTTAGTCGAATCTTTTTGTAAAAATGTGCCTGCCATTAAAGTTTGCAAAGCTTTTGTGGGATCCTGTTCGTGCTTCACATTTATTTCCACCAAGAGTTGGTGCTTTGTTTCCACTTGCTCGTCTATTAAGTCCGGCAAATCTATATCATCTATATCACTGCCATTGTGGTCGTCGTATTCTGCTGCATGTTGTAGTTGTAGTTGTGGTTGCGGTTGTTGTTGCTGTTGCTGTTGGCATATTATCTCTTTTTCATCATCTGGATTTGTTAATTGTTTTAAACGATTCGCTTTGTTACGCGGTCTATTACGTATTCTAGGGATTTTCTTGTTCGGCATTATTTATATTGTAAATGTGTGTAAATTTTTATTATTTAAACAATTTTATACAAGGGTTTATTTTAGGAACCTGTTCTTTGGCCAGCTAATTACTCAATGCGATGCGTTTTCGGCGGTGGCAATAAATCGTTTCAATTGTTTTGCACCCAAACTAGTGATAGACAGACAGACAATGAGACAACCTAAACAACGATACTGCTAATTTTGGCTTTGAGCCATATGAGGATGAGAATACGAAAAACTCGAAAAAGAACCCGAACAGAGATGACTTATCTGTAGCAATTTGAAAAAATTTCATTTAAATGTACTAGTCTCAATCACTAAACACATGCAATGAGTACATGTTTTGTTATTTTATTGTAACAGCAAAAAGTTTATTTGAAAATCTATTTGTAGACAAACAAATTAATGGGCAGTGGGAATTGTTGTTGTAATCGCATTTCTTAGACACGCATATCAAAATAGAAGAACAAATATTCAGACTGCGTTTAAAATTAAATTTCGTAGGCCCAAAAAATCAGGCACACGTTTAGCTTCGAGTTTGCTTTAATTTACGTTTAAGCTAGTAAATAATTAAGTTCAAACTTGGAATGTTGTTTTTCGGAAGAAGTTTATTTTGGTTTTATCTCAGTTTAACCGAGCTGGTTTGGCCGCTTAAACTCTAGTTAGAGCTGTCTAGAGTAGAGCTGGCTCAAATTAGGTTTAGTTAAACTGAAAAAATATATGTGAGCCGTTTATTTATTATTTAATTAAAGAAGAACATTTTAAGCCGCACGAAGTTGTTCCGCCAAAAAATTTTATAGAAAAGTGGTAATGGCGGCAGATATTTATTTTCAGTTTAGCTAAGCCTAGTTTAAATGAGATTTTAAAAACTCAGCCTTACAGACATTGAAATACATGCTGCAAAGTGGACGATTTTTCGAAAAAAATCATAATGAGCGATAAGGCTCTTTTCCATCTCAGCGGGTACGTGAACAATAAAAATTCAGTCAAGTACGAGGCTGGCTCGCACACTTAGTGTTCCGTACGTATGTGTAATGTACGTGTGGAGTGGCATATCTGAATACATATATTGTATAAATTTCATCTCTCTGTCTCGTACAGCCTGAGAGTTGCGTTTAATTGTTACTTAATGTTGTGTGGGGACACGTAGTAGTTTTCGACTTGTTGTTGTTGTTGTTGTCACTTGCTGTTGTAAGGCGTCTGGGAATACATACACTGTGCGAATTTTGGCTCTCTATCTCTTACGGTTCGAGAGTTATAGCTATTGCTCTACGTTGTAAAGGGACACCTGGTAGTTTTACAGTTGTTGTTGTTTTTAGCATTTGTTGTTGTGGAGCATATGTGAATACATATATTATACAAATTTCATTCCTCTGTCTCTCACGGTTCGAGAGTAACGGCTAATTGTTACTTTACGTTGTATAGGGACACCTGGTAGTTTTCAACTTGTTGTTGTTTTTAGCATTTGTTATTGTAGGCCATATGTGAGTAGATATATTGTGCACATTTCATCTCTCTGTCTCTTACAGTTTGCGAGTTACGGCTAATTTTTACTATACTTTGTATGAAGACACCTGGTAGTTTTCGACATGTTGTTGTTTTTGGCATTTGTTGTTGTAGAGCATCTGTAAATACATATACTGTGCGAATTTCAGCTTTCTATCTTTTACGGTTCGAGAGTTATAACTAATTGCAACTTTTCGTTGTATGGGGACACCTGGTAGTTTTCGCTTTGTTGTTATTTTTAATATTTGTTGTTGTATCGGCAAGGTACAAAATCCTGTGAAAATTTCAGCTCTTACAGTTTCGGAGAATGGACGAACGTAGTTGTCTCGGTAATAGGTTTCCGTTTCACTCTGATGAGTACGGAACCCTAAAAACTATCGCTTCTGGGGCACCGAAAATCCACGAGTGATACACGAGATGCCATTACACCTGCTCTCAAAGTGGCTGCGTGATGCGCTGTTCATGCTGGAGGAGTCATTGGGGCATTTTTTTCGAGTACGCCGCTGGTCAAACGACAACGCACTATAGGGCCATTTTTCTGCCGCAATTGAATGGATTAGCTCTGGGGGACATATGATTTCGACAGGACGAAGCAACGGCACACACTGCGCGACCCATAAATGATATTCTGAAAGCCAAACAACATCGGAGGACTTCTTTTGGCCCACCTGTTGCATTCGTTGTGCATTTAAGTTAAGACTTAAAATTAAGTTCGGTTTTACTTCCTCAAAATTAAGAAAAATTTCTTTGTCGGCAAAATGTAGTGATCAACATTTTTCATAGAAGACAAGAATAGTAAATTTGAAGGTTTATCAAATTCAATAACATTGATTTTGTGGAGATACATGTTTCCAAATATATGGCCACTCATGAGTCTGTTGATCATTTTAGATTCATTTGGCAGGAGGAAACTGGCCTGGTGAAACCAGGGTTTTTTCGGGATGTTTGGTGTAATTTCGGCAAAGTATTTTCCTTTTGTCTGACTCTTAGTGATATACTCTTGATTCCATTCGGAATATATTTTATTCTTAATTGAAAGCAATGCTTGTTCAGCCCATAGCTGAACCTGTAATTGACTTCCCTCATTGAGGGCTTGTTTAGCTGCAAGATCAGCCTTTTCGTTATTCATTCTTAAGAAATTTTATATTTATTTCTCAATATTTATTGTTTAATTGATACTTTTCTAACGCACAGCTTTAAGTAATAATGTACGAATAGAACAACTGTAGGGCGAAAGCCAAAGTCGACTAATAATTTGCGGCGGCGGCGTGTCAAAAAAAAACACAGCACACTGTTCTTTATTTTAGGTTAGAACAAATTTTAGACGTTATTTTTTCTTTTTTTCAGCATATCTGATTTAATAATATTAACAAGACTAAAATAAAAAAACTGCTTATGCTTTTTTGAGAGACACCAACCCTGTTTGGAGGGTGTTTATGAATTTTATTTCGTAACACCTGATGAATTTCATCTCCTTAGTAACCAAAATTTGTTTACATTAACCAAAACTTAGACTTTTGCTGGTGGTCTCAATTTAAATTTAATTTATTAAACTTATCGTTTCTAAACTGTGAACAAAATGAGCTACACCAGTCGGACCGGTCTAGTACCAACACCGAAGAAAGGAAAAACTTTTTTAATTAGAGTACAATTTTTAAAAATTTAATACAAAAAGTACAAACATAACCTATTTTAATTATAATTTAATTGCAGAAATCCAACAAGCCTAATTTGCCCCAGAACTTTGAAGCCGCACCCATGGCTTTGTCCTTAAGACCATTTGGGGGTTTGTATAACCCCTTTGCCAAGGGATGTTCGGTCTTGTGTAATCATCCTGCTCCGGCGGAAGTTAAGAAAATCATTAGTCAGTGTAAACAATCACTGGTAAATTTTAGAGACAAAACTTTATGAAGTTCTATTAAATGTTTATTCAAATAGTCTATAGAGGGCAAGAATATCCAACATATACAAGCTGCAATTGACGAAAAGCCTGTCACAGTTAGTGACCTACCCGATAATATACCAGAAGACTTATTTCGCCGCTACACCGACACAGATTCCCGGCCACTCACTCCTACTCCCACTGTGACCAGCATACACACGCGCACAAGTGCTGGTTCCTTTCTAAATAATCGTCGCTGCATAACACCAGAGCTGGGAAGTAATGACATGAAGCGCAAAAAAATCATACTGGATCTAAGAAAATCCCATTCACAAGAGACACTATATTGGAAACCTTGCTCCGATTTATCCAGTGCTGGTGACTTTGGCGACAGTGAACAAAAGACACGCAGTGCTGGCGCTGTAGAAGTGAAGAAGATGAGAAAACAACAATTAGTGGAACAACAAAGGCCGAAAACATCATTAGCAAATATCACCATACCCGAAGAGGCTGGTGAAAAAGCGGAAGAGGCGAAAAAACTTATGCATACTTGTATAAATGAGCAAGATTTTGCCAATGATGAGGATGTACGTCGAGGTAAACGTAGAAAGAAAATCAAACCGGTAGCTGGTATGTATGCAGAAAATGAACAAAATTATAGTGAAACTAATAAAATGTATACATATGTATGTCTATGTATGTATGTATGTACGTTAAGCTCATTCCGCTACTTTTCATCTGAGTCAAGATCCTGAGACTCAAGTAGCCGCTCTGGGGCCTGATTCTTTAAATCCCAGTACTCGTCCTAGCTTAGTTCCTAATGCTGTGGGTCTCCCGTTGCCCCGCCACGAAAAACGTGACAGTAACGAGGTTTTACTGAAAGACAGTTTTTTGACTGATGACGTTTTTCAGGCTCTTAAGACCAAACTGGATATAGATCTGATAGAAAATACTTTTGATACATATGTATGTATGTATATAAATTACATTCATACACTCCATTTTATTAGTTTTCTTCCTTAAAAGCTTCATAGAGCTTTTCGCGAAGCCTACAAATATTTGCCCCCAAAGCCGAAGGACTCTAACGATGTTGTTAAGGAGCTGGAAAAACTAAATCTCGTATGTGACAAAATGCCACGAAAATTTTCAAAATCCGCCACCAGATTCGATGTTCCTATGGACCTGAAATCTTTGGAAGGTAAAAAGTTATTAATTTAAACTTTTAGCCATTAATTTTAAGAAAAGTAATAGTGTTGCAAGACGAAAAAATGTTTTCTATATTAAAGCTTTGTTTGAACATTTCTAATTCTCATTTTGTGTATGGGAATTTCGGAATACATAATTGGATTTCAATTAATTCTTTAAGATTTTTCGAGTCTACTGAGGAGTTGATTAGCATCAAAGAAATGTCGGCGTCATATAGACGGCTGAAAACTAAGGTCTATTTTTGAACCTTAAATAATACATTTCAATTAGCTTTTAAAGCAAATAAATCATCAAGTTGATTTTTGAATATTTTATTTATTTTTATGTATGTACAGTATTTTTCGGTTAATTGACCCTACGGCTAATTGGTTTCCACGCTTAATTGAACCACATGATCGGGCAAAAAAAATATTCCATACGAACACCATGTGAATTTCCTCGGATAATTGAACCCGGTTAATTGATTTTCCCGCTTAATTCGTTCAAAATTCATGTCATCAAAAATAAATTTCCTCTTACTTTTATCCGGTTAATTGCATTGAAAAATAATCTGGCATTTTTGCACATACATATTTGACATCATTTGTGAAAAACACTGGGTGGCATCTCTACTATACACATATACATATGTACATTTTTTGCTGTTACTTGCATTTTTTTTTCGTTTAAGGTAAAAAAAATTGTTTTGAAAAACTTAAAGTGCACATATACGATTTCTTTTAATTCATTAGTACATAGTTCATATTATGCGTGATTTCTGTAATTGAACAAACTGTTCAATTAAATAGGGTTCTTGTAATTGAACGAATTGTTCAATTAAACGGGTATCGGCTAATTGGTCCCCCGGTTAATTGAACAAAAAATTGTGTAAATTTTGATGTGCAATTAACCGAAAAATACTGTATATATTTCTCCTTTTTATTATTTTTATTCAGCCATGTCCGTGCTGCAATACCTGAGTAATTATGTTTGGGTTTCACGTCAGCGAAAGCAAATATTTAAAAGAATTTTTCTAAAATATCTTGAAATCCAGCCTGAGCCAGAGCAGCAGCCAGAGCCACAACAAACCAAAATAAGTTTACCTCTGTCGGAATACCAAGAGCGTTTCATGGATATAAAACACCTGAGTCAGGCTTTGGAAGATGTGCTGGAATTTTATGGCACAGAAGAGAATATAAAAAGAGTATTAGATTTAATAAATTATAAGGAATTGGTCGAAATCGCTCATAAAGTAAACTTTCGCTTGTGGTGTGGCATAGTAGCATTTGCTGAGCGTTTGGCATTGGATGACCCCACTGGCACAGATTCGTGCGAAGAGGTGAATTTTTTTTCTTTTACATATATAAAATCAATATAAACATAATTCATTTTTAGTTGGAAAAGGCTGATTTTAGTAGCATGGAATTACGTTTACACAATTTTAAAGTGCCGGAAAACTTGGCTCAAGTGTTTGCCATCATACGAAGTACCCACAATATGCCCTGCTACTGACTACTGTTTTTCTTTTAATATTATGTAAGTGTATCTCTAAAATAGTTTATTTTATTCTATTTAAAATGTTTTTTGAAATTTAAAAAAAAAAACTTTTTTTATTTAATAAAAAAATTAATAGCATTGTATGTAATTTTGTGGGTATTTTGAAACAGAGATTTGGGGTTGGTAACGCTGGTTTAAAAATGAAATAACATGTACACAAATGTTTACATCAACTTGAATTGTATTCTAATAAATATTGATACTGCAATATCAGAGAGATTAGTACGCTCGAATATATATGACAACACTAAGTATAAGATAGCACATAAAGTACAGAATACAGTAGGAACACTTTTTAGTAAAACTAAGGATAGAGTAGATAAGTTAAAAAGGTCCAATTTAGTTTATAAAATACCTTGCAAGGGTAATGATAATGAGCAGTGTGATAAGGTTTATGTAGGCACAACACGTAACAAGCTGAAAACTAGATTAGCTGGTCATAAATCTGACCAGAAATATAGAAATTATAATTCGTCAAAGAGGACAGCATTATCAAAACACTGTCGTGATTTTGATCACTATCCGGATTTCGAGGGCACTTCAATTTTGGACACAGAGTGCTCTTATAAACGTAGGTATATGTTAGAAATGCTACATATTATCAAAGTACCATTAGGAAATAGAATCAATTTTAAATCAGATACAGACGGATTAGCTCAGAACTATAGATATTTGGTATATAAGAAACACAGTAGAGAATAGAATACACGAGTAGGACGTTTTATCTTAAATTATTTAAAAATATTTTCATTTTTTATATAAAACTAAAAAATATGTTATGTTATGTTCAGTGTTAATATGTATTTATATATACATACATGTGTATACGTATGAGTGGGATGCAGTTGTGTGCATATATGTATGTGTATGTGTGTGCGTTTATGCATATGGGTGTGTGGATATGTATGCATGTATGTATGTATGCATGTATGTGTGTGCATATACATATATATGTCGATGTATGTGTGCAGGTTCATGTATACATGTATGTGGACGTAGATGCATGTAGGTGTGTAGGTGTATGTAGGTGCGTATGTGCGTATGTACATGTATTTATATAAACTTAATTATTATTTATGTATATATGTATGTTAAAATATTTTGTTAAAGTGTATATAATTTTCAAACATATGCCAGTATAAATTTTTTGTTTGTTTTGTTTTTAAATTGTTATAAAAAAATCTACATTCCTGAAGAAGATATCCATTGTGATATCGAAATATTGAATTTAATAAATATTTTGTAAAAAACAAGTGACCTAAGGCTCGAACAATTAGAATACTAAACAACAAATGTCGAAGAATTAACATCAAGAACATATTAAATATTGATACTTATAATAAAATAGTTTGAATAGATTACACATGCGTTTGTAATACTAATGACTATAAACGCACCAGCAATGTCGGCCATATGATGCATCAAATGTTCTTGCTGGGTTAAAGTTAAAGAAGAACCGTTAAAAAAGAGATTCATATATTTCACAGCAAAGTTCCAAACCTTTTGTTTACTTTTTGCCATCAGCACAGTTGTATTTTTAGGTATCTCTTTTACTATAATTTAGCACCCTTGTTTTTTTGCGTTCTGTAAATGATTAAAAACATTCATTCTGAGGTCTAGAGAAAAGTTTATAATTGAATTAATATCGGTTTTCATTGAATTAAAAAGAAAATAAAAAGGAAACAAGCACAATGGCAACGTTGGAGGATAAATTAATGGGCGAAAAGTTGGAGTACTATTGCAGTAGCGATGAAGGTGAAGCGGATGATGGCGAAGATGAAGAGGAAGGCTCTAGCAAAGCCGCCTGCAAGCAAGGTCCTCAGGGATTTGTTGACCCCAATGTATGCCCTCCGCCGCCTTCAGGCGGCTACCAAGGCTCTACAAATACTGGACCAAAAGGCGTGGTAGAAGATTGGCAAAGATTTAAGAAATTGCAAGCAGAAAAACGTGAAGAAAGTGAAAAGCAACGCATAGAATTGGCCAAAAAACTAACCATGACTACCGCTACAGCTGAGGAAGAAGAGGAACGCAAGAAACAAGAAGAACTAGATGCAGAATTAGCCGAATTAATGACGGAAGATTTTCTGCAGCAGTTTCAAAAGCAGCGAATGGCCGAAATGTTGCGCCAGTGTGGACACAGTCAGCAGTTTGGCAAGGTGCAAAATCTCACGTCCAATGAAGACTTTCTTAATTGCGTCGATAAAGCAAATAAGCACACTACCATCATAATACACATATATGAACCAAACAACACTGCCTGTGCCACCTTAAATAAATGTTTAGACACTTTGGCTGCAGAATATCCTACTGTGAAGTTTGCCAAAATCTGCAGTTCTATGGCGGGTATGAGTAGGGATTTTCGCACTAAAGGCCTACCAGCTTTATTAGTATACAAAGCACAAGCTGTTATAGGAAACTTTGTACGACTAACTGATGAGCTAACCGATGACTTCTTTCCTTCGGATGTGGAAAGTTTTCTGATAGAAAATGGTATTTTGGTCGATAGAAATCTATACAATTAAACAGAGTATCAAACAAAGAAATGGTCTAGCGCTATTAACTTCAAATTGAAGAGATAGAAACATGTACACTGCTATATTTTCTAGTAATATACAAATATATTACAATTATATGTTCACTAATTCTATATTCACACATAAGTAAACATGTACATATATATTCATAGGATTATTGTCGTTAATTTAAGTTCATATTATCAAATAATATAATACAGGGGTACGCAATACTCCCACAATAACAAGTTACCTTATGCTTTAAGAATGTATACATATAACGCGTCCTGTTGTGTAAATTTTCCTGATTTTCAAACTCTAAATGAGCTTTACTTCAACAACATAAAGTTCTATACCATAAATGACTTTGATTACTAGAATCTTAGATATTTATTGACACGAATTTCTCGATGGTGGACCTAAATATTTACAATATTTGAAAGGCTTCTCACATTCTAATAATGTGTTTGTGTTCAGACTGAAACTAAGCAGCTATTTGGCTTCAACTTAATAATTATTGTGCAATATACTAGGCTGTCTCATAAAAGCTCTAACACTAACGGCTTCTCATGTTTCTTTTAGATTTACCTTTCATTGTGTATTTTTCCTATTTATAAATCATGGCGGAGGAGTCATGATTTATAAAGAGGAAAAAATTGTTTTTTTGTATACTCAACTATTTTTAAATTGAATTATATATTTTCCTATATTATATAGACTTGCGTCGAACTCGTTCTTTTGTTTGTTGTTGACACGATCGAACCCATGGGCTCGGTAAACTATTATTAGTTGAATGATACCAATTCTTAACCTGTTATACTTAGGTACAGTTAAATCACGATGCCCCATACTAGATTTGGACCTTGAAGGCTTTTGCATTATTATAATGAAGTAAATAAATAAATAAAATGAAGCCTTTGGTAACATTTTAACTGACTTGACACTAGGAAAAAAAACATAAGATAAGCAAAGATCAGCTGTTTGATTCAATTTGTTTTTGAAAATTATGTGATTTTAAAAAAAGTGATTTTCAGAACAGGGTTCTGTCGATTCTGGTTCTGTGAAAATGTGAAGTGGAAGAAAAAACATTACACAAAAATTTAAATTGTATTGAACAGCGGTCCTATTCTATAATTCGCTAAAATTGGAGACTTCGCCAAAAATCTCTAAACTCAACTAAGCGAGTTTTAGCGACTACCGTACTTGTATAAACTTTTGTGAGAGAAAATTGAATTTAGCGCCGTCGCTAAAATCCAAATTTTTTGTTCAAAAAAGTCAAATTTTTAGCTTCAAAAAATATTTGTTGCTAAAAAAAATTGACTTTGTTGGAACAAAAAATTAAGATTTTAGCCACCGCGCTAAAATTCAATTTTCGCTCGCAAAAGTTTTTAAAAGTGAAGTCATCGCTAAGAATCGTTTAGTTTAGCGATTTCTTTAATTTTAGCGAGTTATAGAAAAAGGCCGCAGGTTTTTTATTCAAACGACGCTTAATAAATGTCTTGTTACAGATGCAAATACGTATATAACTTTAATACAACCGAGAAAATTCACGACAAATTTGCACTACACAACAAAAAAAATATGTTCATAATAGTTTAGAAGCAGTTGCAAACAACACAACTGGACCAAAAACGCGATAATTCGCAAAAAAAAAATTTACACAACACAGAAAAGCTTTTGACCTTTGGTTTTTTTTATAACAAATAATTTTAAAAATTAATTCAACAATCTAAAGATCAAATAATATAAAAATAAACAACACAGAAAATATATTCAAAATGATTTAGAAACGATTTAGTCAGTTGCAAACAACACAGCTGGATCCAGGGCACGAAAATTCGCAAAAAAATTTACACAACACAAAAAATATATTCAAATGTCTTAGAAAACATTTCAACAGCTGCAAACAATTCAACTGGACCAAAAACGCGAAAATTCGCAAAAAAAAATTTACACAAGACAAAAAATATATTCAACCATATTCGTGTATGCAGCAACACCCCATAAATGATTTGAAACCAATTGTTGGAATTTGCAATTTTTTTTTGTTACAAATTTTAGAGATTTTGCTACAGTTGTGCTGCATGCAAATCCCTAAGTCGTTTCTGGCCATTTCGAATACATTTTTCATGTTGTACAAATTTTTTGCGAATTTTCGCACTTGTGATTCAGCTGTGTTGCTTGCAACTGTTTAAATATTTTCGAAACCAATAGAAATATATTTTTGTACTTATTTTTGTGTTTCATGCCTATTTTATCTGTGAAAAAAAATACTTCTCATATCAAATATTTTTAACAGTTAATTGCACTGTTTCACAAAGCCAGAATCGCAAAAGTTATGTGACGATGAAAAAATCCCCTTTCGTTTCAGTGTTGTTTGCATATGAAAAAGCTGTGATGTATGTTTTTATTTATTTATTTATCAGAACTGCTATGAAAACGTGAAAAAAAAACTTTTCATTTCACAGAACCAGAATCGACCCTCCCAGGGGCCAAATTCTGGCACTCGTGATTGAACGATTTCGTTAGAGAATGCTGTGTGTTTGTTGCTCATTTTGTTTTTGCTCTACATTGTTTTTATTATCGAGTATATTCGATCACGAATGCCAGAATCCGGCCCCAGATCTGATAATAATTGGCTAATTGAAAAGAAAAAGCATCTATCAGATGTGTTCTGAAAATAATGAGCCCAATCATGAATGATAATTCTGTGAGAGTTTTTTCTCTTTTCCCATTCCTCTTATTATGTTGATAAATTCCTTAGGAAATTTTTTTTAACATTCCCTGTTTTAGCCACATTGAAGGGGACAAATAGTCGGCGGAGGACAAAATAGGTATTTTTTTCCTATTTCGATTATTTCGATTATTTTATTTTTTTGTTTCTCAGGTAATTTATGATTGGAGGAATTTTTTCTCGAGAAACGCATTTTCCTTAGGAATAAAATTCCTTGAGGAATATTCATGATTGGGCTGAATGAATTTTTGCGATTTCTTAATTTAAAATTCTTTTAAAATTAATTTAAAAGTCTGTTGTGAAAATCACGTGAATACCAACCACAAATTGGCTTTATGCACATCTTTTGAGATTTTTCTCAAATTAATTCGTTTAAACGGTTATGAACTGAATATAATACAGAATTTCATCTTGTTAAAATAATGCTGCTTTTAAGTTTAGAAATCACGGGTATATTTATTTTTTTAACTCTTATTTCTTCAGCAGAAAGCTGCTCTTGGTACTCAGTGTTAAACATTTATTTTTTTTTTCGCAAATATCTTTTCCATATTCTCATATTTTTTGCATATTTCATCTGTGCTTCTTCTGTTCTATACGTTTTGTTTTTAATTTATTATTCCAAGCCAGTTTTTAGTGTATATATTTTTGACATTGATGTATTTTTAAGAAATATGTTAAATATTCAAAAATTAACTTAATTATTTCTTTGCTGTAAGAGCCAATTTAAATGTATTATTTCTAGGCCAGAAATAATAAGTTAAAATTTATTGAGTCGACTTCAATTTGTTTTAAATTATTACAAAATTTATTATCCCACCAACGAAAAAGAACATAACCAATCAGTATTATAGATCCATGTTCAGAAAACCGCATACCGCTTAAAATTAACATTTTCGATTTGAAAAAGTCATTGAGATGTTCTGACAAACGAAAATAGTAGAACTATGGTAATACATTTATTTATATTAAATCAATTTTAACTGGCTCCAGTTCAACCCCTGGTAGGGTCACTTTTTTTTTAAACAATTATCAATTAATTAAAGATGAAAAGTAATATTTTATAGCCGGCTGTTTCTGGGTAGCAAACAGCCTTCAGCAGCAGCCTATGAACTTTTGGACGCTTTATATTACACAATTTTAACACTGCCGCTTAAACCACTCGGCCACCAAAGCTCAAGCAATTTTACTCTCTATTTTTGTACTTGCCTGAACATTAGCCAAAGCAGTGATCTTTTTGTAGTCTATTTGATGGATGATTTTTTATCATCACCCAAGCCTGTCAGTTGCTCTTTTTTGAGAGCTTTTTCTTAAATAGTTAAATGTAATTAAAAAATGTTCAGTAAAATATTAACAAATATCGCAAGGCGTAGATGTTCAAGTTGTATCAATAGAATGCGGCTCTAGATCTCAAGATTACAAACCAGAACATACATGTAAGCAAAGTTTCTCAAAACAAGAACAACTAACAACAGGCATGTGTGATAACATCGATAACAGTGTAAAGCCGAGTTTTCGAGTAATTCGGAGAACAGTTCTGGCAACTCTTAACTGGAGCTTAACGCTGTTAAATGTTTGATTTAATTTTATACATTTTAGAAGTAAAAACATTTTTCCTGAAATCGTTCGTAAGAATATTCAGAACCAGCAAAACTATTACAACAACAACTAAAGTTTGGTGGTTACACATACACAGTCGAGCCATTAGTCCACAAAATCAGACTTCGAAAGACAAAAGAAGTTAACGAATTAAAAGAGTTGCAATAAATAAAATGCAGGAATAGACAATGGCAATAAATTTATTTGATTGTTTTTCTAACATTTAAGTACTTTTGTTTTTTTCTTTTTTTTTGTTTTTTCATTAATATTTCGTTTTTCAAAAATTCATAGAAATTTTATAAACTCTGAAAATATTGTTGCTGAATCTTTTTCTTTTCTTTTTATTTTGAATAAAATTAATTTACACAAGTATATTAAATTCTATTAATTAGACAAATGCATTTGAAATAGAAATGCTTGTGTATTATATGTTAAAAAGTAATGCTAAAAAAAAACCTGTATTTTAAATAAAAAATTTCGTGAGTTCAAGAGTTTTTGAAAGAGTTTCTAAAGTTTCGAAATGTTGTCATTTGAACCAATCATGTAGTGAGTTACCATTACATATTGATTGACTACAAACTAATTTTGTTTTATGAATACCTATTTGGTGTTGTTTATTTTATCGTTGAAAGTGTAAATTTTTTGGAATTTTTTATTTATAATTTTGGCCACATAAGTCAAGAGAATTCGTAATAAGTAACACAACATTTATAAATTGTTCATATTCGAAGTAAACATTTGTTAAAGATGTGCAAAAAAAGATCCCATTAAATTCCAAGCAGAACAGAGGAATTTTATTAGCTATATGTAGTTAATATAGACTATAGTCTTTAGCAGCGCAGAGGTTATTGCTCTAAACACATAGACGACAGCAAGCAGCAATACGTCAAAAATAAAATGCATGTGTTTAAATGAAATCGACTATTTTGGCGGCAGCAGAGCAGCACGACTGCACAACAGCATTTGCTGCTGCTGCCAACTTAGGCTATTTTCTATTTTGACGGGCAGCAAATAAGCAAATATAGTGTTGCCATTATATATATAAATTGGACAAATTAGAACAAAAACTTTTTTTTTTTAATATTAAACACAAAAGAACATTGCAAAAATGCAATAAACAAATAAATGTATGTGTTTTTATAGTTTTTTCGTGATATTATTACATTTTTCATCAATAACTTCAATTTTATTCATTATGAAATAAAAAATGCGGCATCCCTGAAATTTGCATTGCTAAAATACACAGCTGTTCTGGGCGAACCCACCATCTTCGGTTTCTTGTACTATTCGTCTCATGGGCTTCATACACTTCAGCTGTAGTCTGGGCTATTTTAGCAATTGTTGTGATAAAATTCACTAAATTTTCTTCGCTCATTTTTTATATTTTTAAACTTTGAATAAGAACTTGAAATTGATTATTATGTTGTTGCTGTCTTCAAAATAATTATGAAGCCGACTTCAGAGCAGCATTTGAAGTTGGCTGCACTTGAAGTTGGCAGCATTTGCAGTCTGCTGTCGTCTATGTGTTTAGAGCTTATGTTTGCACTATGACAGTTTTCTTGCAGCAACAGCAAATTTTCGGTTTGTGGGAGAGTAGTGTATAAGATATGTATGTATATCAGGCTTGTTTTGGCATGTACATACTTTTAAAGTGTTCTGTAAATCACTTCCTATGTGATTTCACAACGTATACAGAGACGAAAGGCGGCCAAAACGAGATGGCAAATCAGCGTAAGCTCTGTGCTTCTCGCTTCTAGAAATGCTCTAAACATTGTAGCAAAAAAAAGAAACCCATCTTGCAGTTCTTTTTATGCTGTAAGAGCATAAAACGAGTAGTATATAGATCTATTTTCAACAGGCGTTCTATCAGCTGATTTGAGCGATTTTCAAGTTAATTTTCTCACCTCTGTGCACTCTGTAGTGATTTTTTGAAGTGCCGACAACACAACCGAACAGTTGTTTGCCCAAAACCACAGCACAAATCACAAAATAACGATACATGACAAAACTGCCGTTTGAATCAGCGGTTCAAGTGCATACGATCCGGTTCAATTTAGATGAAAAATGCAAGATTTTTTCAGTTGCATGTCATGTGTTTCTGCAAAAATTCAGGTAAAAATCGCTCAGTTAAAATGGGTGAATTGAACTAAAGTATACTCCATGAATTTGAACTTGGGGCCTATTTCTTTCTCACCTGCGAACGTTGTCGTTCGTTCGCACAATTACATTGAAAGCAAAAACAAAATATTGAACCCAATAAGCACAAATTGTTTGTGAATTCCAATGTTGAAATTCCAGTGTGAGTCCAAGCTTGAATTACATTTAAAATCCATCCTCTTTCCAGTCCGTTTGAAGTTTGTTAAAAAACAACAACAAATTTGTTTGAAGCATATGTATGTTATTTATGGCACAGAGTTGATGCAAAATCATTGGCGGCGGTAATTAAATTTTCGGAGAAATTTTTCGATTCTACTTGCATTACACTGTTATTTAAGGCTGGAATTACACTGTAAAGATACTGTTTTGTTCGACTGTAATTCAATGGTTAATTTTGCTGGATTCACTATTGAATTCAACAGTGTTTCCACTATAATTCAACACTGGAAATTGTAAATTGTGACTGCATTTCAAATGTAATTCCACTTGAATTCCAGCCAAAATGCTTATTGGGAATATTGTTTTTGGCTTTCAATATACATAATTGTGCCAACGAACGATAACGTTCGCAGATGAGAAATAGGCCCTTGATTTTTCATGAGTGTCATTTTGGTTTCGTTTTTTGTTTCAGAAATAAAAAAAAAGTTTACACTAATAAATAGATGATGTACATATGATTTTCAATCGCTTCAATAATTCCATATATTTTGTGATAAAAAAAAAACAGTTTTAAACGAAATTCGTTCATGCAATGACTTAGAAGTCGTGAAAATTACAAACTTTGTGAACTACTTCAAAATCTTTTTTCTGGGAAGCGTCTGCAATTTTTCATAGTTTTATATGTGAATTTGTTTCCCAATATTACAAGTTTTACTTTAAAAATCACAAAAAAAAGCCTATTAGCCTAAGAAATTTATAATGCATGGAGGAAATAGTGAAATGAAAAACTAAGAAAGTGATTTCAAACTGCCAGCCACTCAAATTTGTGGTTTCAAATCACATGCAGAAAAAGTGATTTCCAGAACAGAACTTGTTTGTAGACATGTATCTCTCTCCCTCTCCCTCTCTCTCTCTCTCTCTATCTCTGTTAACTATTCTCACAGAAAAATTTAAATTGTTGAAAGAAAACTTTCATAGTGTAAATCGAGACCGACAGTCCAATCCATGATACAACTATTAAGGTAACATTTTCGCTACAATAAGAACAACTTCAATAAAAATAACATGCATTTTGTTTTTGTACAACTTATGCAAACTGTCAAAAAGACGCCACTTCTACATTTACAGAAGGGAGATGCACTGAGCTTACGCGGTTTAGCTATCTCGTTTTGGCTGCTTTTCATCTCTGCAATCTCTTGACAACCTAAAGTAGTCAGTTGATTAACGGTTTAGCTGACGAGGCTACCTTGTTAATTGTATCATGCAACTATTAAGGTAACATTTTCGCTACAATAAGAACAACTTCAATAAAAATAACATGCATTTTGTTTTTGTACAACTTCTGCAAACCGTCAAAAAAACGCCACTTCTACATTCACAGAATAAAAGAAAAATGAACAAAGCTTACGCGGATCCGCTATCTTGTTTTGGATCCCTTTTATCTCTGCATTCTCTTGACAACCTAAAGTAGACAGATGATTAACGGTTTAGCTGATGAGGCTACCTTATTAGTTGTAACATGGTCCAATCTAAATTGACGCGTCCACTGTATTTTTGTTATCTAAACCAGCCATTTGCATACAGAAAGAGTGGTTTAGACCATGATACAACTAATAAGGTAGCCTCATTGGATAAACGGTTAATCATCTGACTTCGTAAGAATATCATAAGTACACAGAGATGAAAAGTAACCAAAACGAGGTGGCACATCAGTGAAAACTCTGTGCAACTCTCTTCTGTAAATGATGTAAGCAGTTTTCTGACCAATTGCATGTTACTCTACTTGAAGTTGTTCTTATTTTAGGGAAGAGCTTACTTTATTAGTTGTATCAAGGTTTAGACTGCACAAATACGCTTCTAGCACTAATTTCTAGGTTGGTTGGTTTGTTACGCACACATACATATTTCAAAGTATAGTACATACATTTGCCAGACTTACGAGTTACCTGTTTTAGGTTTTACGTGATGATTATTATTTATTTATTTTTTTTTTTCTTCAGTAAATTTAGACATATACAACATTTAATATCGTTTAAATTTTTTAATGTTTTGTTACAACTACTACATACATACATATGTACTTATTTATTTTATTAAAAGTTCTAAAAATGTCAGTTTTTCAAATTGTTTATAAAAAATATGCTAATGTAATTCAAATAAATGCTAATTAAATTAATCTTTTTACAAATTATTGGAATTATGTACACATGTATTTAGGTATTTATGAACGTTTGGAATATACCTGTTAAATTTTGTTTACAATTAGTAATCAATTACATTATTTTTCAAAAAGAAACATTACTATTATATAAATTTTCTTTTAGACATTTTTCGATTAGTAATTGATGCCGTTTACAAAGAAGCTAAAACTAATCGGAAGAACTTTTGACTGTTAAAAATAAGTCAAAAGTAATCAATAAGGAAAAATAAAAGTAATTGTATTTGCTTTTTTTTCCCCATACATGTTGAGGTAAATCAAATTTATTTTATTTAGTTTTTATTAAAATCAAATTATATGGAAAATAAACAAAAATAATCCTTTTGATTACTTTTAATTGCCTTCGACACTCAAGTAATACTTGAGAGTTTTTGAATTTTTTTGTAATCGTAGTCAATTTCTAATAGAGGAAAATCGAAAGTCATTGTATTTTAAACAAATACTTTGCCTTTAAAACAAGAATTGTAATTCGTTATGATTACCAATCATTACTTAACAGCTATGGTCTGGACAAATGGAAAACTTTTCCATAAATATTATCTGGCTGGCTTTGACAAACATGTTTGAGAAATTTATCCGGCCTGTTTTCAAATCACATGATTTTAGAAAACAAAAACGGTATTATTTAAACAAGACAAATTTCTATATTATAAATCAAGATTCAAATAACATTTCAAATGTCTTACGTCCATTTTCACAACGTATGATTAAGACTTTACTTTAGCGATAACTTTTGTATACCAAACTTGCTGTTAATGTTTAATTGTACATTATGAAAAAACAGAGTGTTTTAGGAAAAGCAGCATAAAATCACTTTTCTGACGTAAATTATCCGCATAAATCACATGATTTTCAGATAGAAAGCGCTTAAAAGGCTTTATAAGACACATACATACATACATATGTATGTCTACATACAGCTTGAGAAGAAACAATCATGTCTCAAATTATTCAACAGAATTTCAAAGCGAATCATTTAGCAATCTTCCTTTTTGGAACGAAGTTCCTTAACGCGGCTTGCTGGTAGTGCAAATTAGTAGAAATCGTCACGAAAGCGTATGAGCTGTTTATATGTATTGGTGGGTCTTCAAATATTAATTAGTTGTGAAAACGGAAATTGCTATTGCAATTTTGAAAAATTTTCTTCGTTTTGTAGCAGATTGACAAAAAAATACTGCATGTATCAAAAATAAAAAAATAAAACGTTCCAAAAAATTGAAGAAGCATATAAAATTTCAAAAACAACACAAAATAAAACATACAGATTTCACCTTGTATTACATTTGAATATGAAGAAAAAACGTAAGGAACTTCGTTCCTAACGAGGGTCCCCCGACCGCATTTCTTTTTACTTTGGAGCGGTGCTCAGCGGCGGGCAACCCCTACAAATACAGCGCAATGTACTAATGAACTAAGAAAAATGGTTATAAAGAGGAGGATAGAGGAAGCAGTGCTTGTGTACATTTGATTTGAACACTGTAAGTGCCAAGAAATACGTCTACCGGCAGTTAATGCCACAGACAATCTGTACGGCTGAAGAGTGACTTCTCTTTGTAATGCCTAGTGCAATGCACTGGCCAATCAACTACAAATGGATGAGCCCTGGACGATGTACGCACATTGCGTAAGCAAAGGCCCTGATTTCGTCAGAGTAGCAGCCATAAAACGTAATCTGCTTAATATACGGGCGCCTTTGTAAACACACATGCATATGTATGTAAGTATGTACATATATACATATGTGTTTATTTACAAACTCCAGCAAAACTTCTTTTCAAAGACAGTTTTACTAAAATACAAACACACAAAACGATAATCATACCTGAATAGCACTTTTTTTCTGGCAAACGACTCGTCTTTGAAACTCTTTTCCACCGATCTACAGCAATAGCACAATCATTTCACTAGCCCTTTTATGTTTGTAGTTCCGGCCGTACTTCAATTCACAGTGTTTATTTTTCTTCACTATCACTTCTAGTTTTAACTTTTATTTAATAGTTTCTTAAGATTTTATTTGCAAATAACACAACGCAATACACAAAAGACCGACGAGAAAGTTAATAACGACAATTTAGAGGAACAGCAACGTTTAATTTCTTGCAGCATGACAAGCATTTCCACAAAGTTATCGATACATCAAAATATGGCTGCAAGAAAACAGATGTGCAATAAAAGGGGGAAAAACGGCGTCAGCGTGTGTTGGCGCCGTCAAATAGACTAAAAGAGACCGTTACTTTCTTTTATTTATTCCTTAACGCAGCGCCTGAATTTAAACGGAACACAATAACAAATTTGAAATTCTCTCAAAAAATTGTTGTTGCTTTGTTGGTATCAATATACATTTTTAAGTTCTCACGTATGAAGTTTGAGTTTTATATTTGTGTGCAAACCAACAACAATGTTATGAAATATGTACGTTCAAATATGTTGTTGCTTTCCATTTAACGGCGTTGTGTTTTACACAATGAGAGTTTTTCGCAAAAAAGTGCTAAATTTTAAGTGATATGCGCTTGTGAGAATATGACTGTATGTCGTTTTTTTTTTCTTTTCTTTTCTCCGCCAAACACAGCCTTTTACTTTTAATGTTCTTACAGTGATAAGGGTTTTCTTTTGAATTGTTACCAGTATCCAGATAATAGTCCAAACCATATTTTAAAAATAATCTGTGTCTAGATTTGATACTAATTTCGTTTTAATGACAAGGAGAATGAAAAAGTTCTTCACGCTTGTATAGCTAGTGTAGTTTTGTTTTATTCCTTTAAAGAGCTGCCTTGTTTGTGTGGAGTAAAGTGCTCCGGGCATGTGCAAAAAAAGTCGTTACTCACGTTTGACTACGTGCGTGTCGTTTATTTCATTATTTCAATAAAAATATCAAAAACTTATGATTTTTACTTCAAGGAGTGACGAATTTTTTGCACATGTCCTGGACATTTAAAGTGATTGTTTGTTAATTTCTATTATTTGAACTTTTTCTTGTATAATTATTTCTGTATTAAGTTTAATTCGAAACAGCTAGTTGTCCACCCTGCTAAATGTCTTTGATGTTTTCTTTGTCTAATTTAATTAATATCAATCACAAAGATAATATAGAAAGAACTTGCGCCTGATAAACTTAGTACAGAAATAGTGATTGTTTGTCAAAACTGATTTCTACACTAAAGTAACGTTTTGTTTTTTTTCTCTTTTGATTCACTGTTTATATTAAATAATTAAAATATTTTTACCAAACTAATATGTAATTCTATATTTATAAATTAAAACCTAAAAATCAGACTTATTTGTTTAAATAAAAAAAAAAATATTTATAAAAAAAAGTTGCTGAGAACTTTTAATACCGTTTTATTTTGCCGTTTAGAAAATAATACTAAGAAAACTTACAGTCTAGGAGGCTTAAAAGTCAAAGACGTTTCCATGGAACAACATTCATTACTGGTCGATGACTGACCTTCAGAATTCGAGTTGCTCAAGAAACTTTCTCCTGCAGCAACGACATCCGTTGTTGATTTCGGCCGTGTACAAGAGTTCGAAGAAGTGCCATTATTATTATTGGTACCCTTTTGCCTCTCCTTGTGGCGCCTTAACGAAGAACGTAAAGGATATTGTCTGGGTATATTGGCACCCAAGAGAATGCGTCGAGTTGAGGGTCTTCTAGCCGGATACTGCACCGATTCAGCACTGTTGCTTAAACGGACGTTCCCAACTGCCCAAGTGTTTGTTTTGTGGTATTGCAGGAGGTCAAGAGCGTTTTTTTTTTTTTTATATATACAAGTTGTAAAGGATTTTTGTTTGTTTGCGTTTTTGGAATTCGGTTCAACACAAATTAACCAAAAGTTTTAGAAAATTGAAATTCACAAAAAATCAACAAGTGAAAGAAAAGAAAAACAAGACATATAAGAAAAGAAAATATTAGGGTTTATGGTTTCGGTTTTGTCCGGCCCATTAAACCAGGGCGACTCGTTCGCGCGCAAAAAAACAAAATTTCAATTGCTATTGCTGGTGGTGGTCGAGTCGACCTGAATTAGCGGGCCAGCCATTAAGTATTTGAAGTATCGGTTTTCAAGTATAAATACGTTTAGAATTTCAGTTTAAGGAGGTGAAAAGTTGTTAAGTCCTTTAGCAAAAGGGGGTTTCGTGTCAACTACTTTAATTTATTTGAGATGAGATTAATGATGTTCTTGGTGGGATTCAATGCATTAACACAATCATAAATTAGAACACAAAAAGTAGTCAAATAAATACAAGGATATACAACAAATAAAAGCATATTGTTAAAATTAAACAAATTACACAAAAATAAAACAAACAAAAATAAACACAAATTTTTACAAAATCAATTATTTAACCATAGTTTATTGAAAATATATAGTAAAGGGTATTCAAACTTTTAAATGTTATTGGGACTCGTAATAAAAGTTAACAAAAAAAAAAAACTATATTTTATATAAATAATACTAACATTTTTTTTTTAAATGATTCTTACATCAAAAACATACGATTAGTTTTCTTTAAACTAAATATGTAGCTGACAATGTTTTTTTTTTTTTAAATTACTAAAATAAAACCATGTAATACATAAAAGCTTTCGAAAAAAAAGGTTTTTTACAATTACATTGTAGCGCTCATCAAGCATAATTTTCTAAAGCTTAATGGAGAATGTTAGAAGGAAATAAAAATGGCTGCCCACCAAGCTAACTTTTAAGGCATGGTCACATTGGCAAATATTCAACATCAAATAACGAGACCACTACTCTTTTGCGGAACTTTGTTTTGGCCAAGCAACTAAAAATGCATACACATTCCCTTGGATACAACAAAGAACAACGAAAAGAAAACACAAGAATAATCTTAAAAATGCTAATTTTCATATATATTAAGGTTATGTTTGCTCAACGAGCAAATACAAAACGAACAGCAAACTATTATTTGGTCCTCTAAAAGCTTTGCAAAAACAAATATAAATTTGATCTACATATGTATATGTAATATATGCTAGTCAAGCAAACATAACCTTAAAATATGCTCTTGTGAATTTACATGCTTTTCCGGTTTTTTTCTTTTCGCCATTGTTTGTTGTTATATAGAATATCAAAGTATATGAATTTTAGTTATGCTTATGCCTGCATTCGTCCAAATAAAGATCTGCAAAAAAGTAGTGGTCACATTTTTTCTGGTAAATATTAGTTCGAACACAAATTTTAATTAAAATAAATTTCCTAAGCAATTTTGTATTGAAGAGAAATGAAAATTTGGGTGCTTAGCTATTATAGATTATCATGTAGAAAGGCCCTAAATTTTTATTAATTTCTGAGAATTGACTCCTCTATCCGTTATTTCATAAACACTTAAGGCCAATGACATTTTTTCATTCATCCAAATTTTATTTTTTCCATATGCAGCGAAATAAAATTTGGCTGATATGCAAAACTTTTAATAAACATTGATGACTTGATGTAAAATCACTCGCCGTCATCGATTTTATGAACCAATAATAAAAAGTTGCCACAATTGAATAAACAGAAATTTTTGATAAAATATAGAATTATGAAATTTTAAGAAGTCGGTCTTAAGACCGCATTGAAGGAATAAAGACGAAAAATTCCTTGAGCATTTCTCCCGCGGGAGACCAATTTGCACGAAAACTGTTGCCGTACTCAAAGTTCGTGCAGGTGAGAGAGCTTTTGAAAGAGAAATATTCTTCTTTTTCTTCGGGCTTGTTTGGACAATTAGTTGAACAATCAGCTGTTGCAAAAACAAAAAAGCAATAATAAAACAAAACAGTTCAACTGAATTAATCCATCAACAATTTTCATGTATAGTTTTTATATAAAAATGTCTACAAAGCACTTTAAAATCTAAATGTTTGCAGAAAAACACTTCATCTTCAGAAAAAAAGAACGTTTTAATTTTCATTACAGCATCAAAACTTCCCAGATGTTATTTTTTGCGATGGAAATGTGGTTTTTGGTGTTGCCGTACGTTTGTGCTTTTTTGTATATTATTTTGAAATATTGATGATTGTGCTCTTTGCCCAAAAAGTACGGGAACAAACTTATTATAAACACATTTTTGGATTATTTATTTGCCATTAATATTTTAAACTCGTTTACTAGAGCTGTGTCTACGCCACAAACCGAAACAAAATCATCGAGTAGGGTCAATAAATTTTTCCCTTTATACTCCCCTCTCCAAATGTTTCCTCAAGCTTAAGAATCAATTGCCCAACTAAAATTGCCTTGTGTGATCTAGCTCTAAGGACCATTATTACGACTTGACCTTACGACCTTTAATAAAAGTGAACGATAAACTGGCTGGTAAATAATTTTCGTTATTACAACTTACTAATAAGAAAAATTTGTTTTTTTCTTTTTAAATTAAATTGTAGCAATACTTTTGAAAGGTTGAAGTAAGCAAATGCATGAAAAATGAATTTATTTTTCAGGGAAAATTTAATATAGCAAAGACACCACCAAATGTGGTAAATGCAGAAGCTAAACCTACTGTTAATTTACCTGTTGGATTATTGTTTCGATAATTTAATGCTCGCTTTTTGTTAAAAGGAAGTTGAAAATTAAAAATGGTTTATGTGCTCGATAAAATCCTGCTTTTAACTAACGGCAAGTTAGAATAATGGCCTCAAGCAATTTAAAGCTGGCAACAACTCACACATAAAGTTTTACAAAAGCGCTGAGACTGACTGACACTGAACAGGGACACATAAAACATTTACAAAAATATATTCATAAAAATAAAAGGCAGTATGTATAATAAACTTAAAAAAAAATATGTTAAATTAAAACTAAAATAGACACCTAAAACGGCGTTTTTTTTCTAATCAAATTATTGTTAATTATAAAAACAAAGAAAACAATTTTCACACGAATAAATATACAATAAAACGGAAACATGTACGTAAGTTAAAACAGAAAATCTAAAACATTAAAAATAATACTAACAAAATTACTGCTACCACCACTACCCACACCCACGCCGCCACTACTACCACTGCCGCCGCCGCCGCCACCACCACCACCGCTCGATAGTGTCGACTGGCTCTCGTAATTGCTAATGGTATTTAAGGTGCTGTGATGAGCAGCGTTATTAAAGCGATTTACAGTGCCCAGATTGGCAGAGGACATGGGTGCTTGCAAGCTGGCATTGAATGAGTGATACAGAGAGGAAGAAGTGGAGGGCGAGCGATGGCGCCGCAGAGCCTGGTGCTGCTGTTGGCGCCGTTGTCGACGTTGTATCAAGGGTGTCGAGTGGCGATAGTGGGCGTTTGATTTGTAATCGACACCTTCAAAATCGTGGGCACCGGCACCGTCAACTTGGTCTTTAGCCTTGTCCGGGGCTGCAGGTGCAATGTTATTGTTGTTAGCGGTGGCTGTAATTGCATTGGCATTGGAGGCGTGCAATGTGATGATGTGTGGTGATGTATTTTTTTCATGCTCTCTACGCTCTCGTCGTAGTTTGTTATTGTGTTGTGGCCGTGAACTTTGATATGATAATTTTGAGGATAATAAAGAGTTGGAAGAACACGAGTGATCTACTACAGCGCCATTAACGCAGTCGCAGTCGCCGTCTACTACACATGCTTCCTCATCATCATCATCGTCATCATCATCAACGCCATCATCAACGTCAACACCATCATCATTGTTGTCAAGCCGATTTAGCAAAGATTCAGTTGAAAAATACTTTGAGATGCCGTGTCGGCGTGCCGTAGTGACTTTGTATCTATTGTGTTTGTTATTGTTGGGATTAAAAGGCAGATGATGAAATGTCAATGATGAGGAGCATGCTGTGGATGAGAGGGTGGGAAGTGGTAATAGTTGTGCATGGGTATGTGTAGCAGTTGGCTGTTGTAAGGTCATTTCGTTGGAATTTGTTGAATGAGCAGTTGTCATTAAATGTTGACGATTACATAAAGTGTAAATAACGTGGTTATTGTTGTCTTTATTAATTTTGTTGTTATGGTTATCAGTTGTTGTTGTAGTAGTAGTAGTTGTAATAAATATATCTTTATCATCAAAATCATATCTACCATAGTTTGTATCCAAAAATAGTCCTGGACCCTCCTGTTGGGCTTGGCGCGTATTAAATTGTGTGGGTGATTTGTGTTGTTGTTGCTGGTGCTGCTGCTGTTGCTGCTGCCGCTGAAGTTGTTGTGGCATGGAATGTAAATTCATGTGTTGTTGATTTATACTATTGCCTTCGCCAGCAAACGAAGAGAAGCTTTCATCGGTATCCATGTGCTCGGGTGACAGATGAAAACTTTGGCGTTGCATCGGTAAGTGCTGGTATTGTTGTTGTTGTTGTTGCTGCTGCTGCTGCTGCTGTTGTTTATAGTAAAGATATAATGAAGTATTGACAGCCTCGTTAACCTGTTGGTGCTGATGCTGTTGCTGTGACGGCTGATTATTAGAGTATGGTTGATCAATTATACGCCTCATGTCCCTGGTGCTGCCACCACCCAAATAACCGCCCGACGCTTGCAAATGAACAGCCGTAAGGCAACAATTACTGAAGGCGTTTGGAGGCACGCAGAGTACCTCACCATCTTTGGGACCTAAAAACCATTCGGAACGTGTACGCATGCGTGCCGTTTGACGTTCATGGACCTGTCGTTGTTGTGTGAAATTTGAATTGTTGTTTTGAGTATCATGTCATTTTTGATGTAATTTAATTTTTTTCATTTTATATTTCATTTTAAAACAATTGATTTGTGTGAAAAGAAGAGGTTGTTATGCATTTTTTGTTTGGTAAAGTGTGTTGCCAAAATTGAAGCGCACATCAAAGAATACATTTTGTATAAAATAAATCCGTTTGCATACCATGATGTTTATTGAATATGTGTGTACAATGGTTGTCGTAGGTAGTGTGTTGGTTTTAATAAAAACGTTTTTTTTTTATATTCATATTTTATTTTTTTTTTGTTTTGGTGAACGGAGAAGTTTTTTTTTAATACCAAAAAAAAAAAACAAAAATAAAAAAGAATCATAAATAAGGTAGTAAAAAGGACATACAATTTTTGTATAAAATTTAAGAGAAACAGAAAATGAAAGCAAGTACTTAAAATAAAATACATCGAATGCAAATGAAATGATAAAAAACGAGTTGTTCAAAAGAAATAAATATTTTAAAGCATTTGGTGCAACAATTTAATATTCATACACATTTAGTTTGATCTAAGCTAAATTCTAAAGTAAAAGTTACCTAAAAATAAATGTTTATTCATTTTTACAAAAAAAAAAAAAAAAAAAAACGTGACCACTATTTTTCTGCTGGCATTTATATTGAGCTAAAACAGCTAAAAATGTCACATTATACAACAACTAAAGGGAACTAAACAGGAAGAAGAGTTAAAAATATTAAATTTCACAAGAGTATATTTTTAGGTTATGTTTGCTCAATGAGCAAATACAAAATTCATAGCAAGCAATTGTTTGTTCGCTTGCGAAAAAATACTTAGCAAAGAGAAAATAAAAATTTGAGTTAAATTTTGCACCCGCTCATTGAGCAAACACAACCTCAAATTAGATTTGATCTTATAAAACTTAAAGTTTGTGGCTTTGCTGCTGATTTTTGTTTTCTCCGTTGTTGGCATTTACATCCATATAAAATAAAGTTAAATTCTAAAGTAAAAGTTACATAAAAATAAATATTTAGCCCTTTAAAAAAACGAGACCACTATTTCTCTGTTAGCATTTATTTTAAGCAAATGCTGGGATATCAACAGCTAAAACTGTAACATTATACAACAACGACCAGAAAAACACAGAAAATATTGAAAATTTTAAATTTCGTAAGAGCATATTTTTAGGTTATGTTTGCTCAATGAGCGAATACAAAATTTATAGCAAGCAATTGTTTGTTCGCTTGCAAAAAAAAAACTTGGCAAAGAAAAAATAAAAATTTGAGCTAAATTTTGTACCCGCTCACTAAGCAAACATAACCTAAAAATAGATTTGATCTTATAAAATTTAATATTTCTGCCTTTTCCCCGACTTTTCTATTCTATTTCTATTTGTAGTTGTATTCAGATAAAAGAAAGTGTATTTTTAGTCGTTTAGATACAGGTCAACAAGAAAGTATTGGTCACGTTTATTGGACAAAAATTCGTTCACATGAGACCTTCTCTTAAGAGCTGGCTTTTTACCTATAGGTTAGAAATTCAATTTTAGGTTTCAAATGTTAAGTGATGGGGGGTCTGTGCACACTAAACAAATATTTGCTGAACAAAGCATTAATCCCATTTTCTTGAGTGGGTCTTTATTTTAAGCAGGTACATGCACTCAATTATTTGCGAATAGTTCGCTTAAAAACGTGCAAATATACTTTAAATTTTCCATTTACTCATTGTTCACATTAAACAAATATTTGCTGAACAAAGCATTAACCCCATTTTCTTGTGGGTCTTTACTTTAAGCAGTTAATTATTTGCGAATAGTTGTTTGTTAGGTTAAAAACGTGCAAATATGCTTTAAATTTTACATTTGCTCGTTGGGCAAACATAACCTTAAAAATATGCTTTTGTAGAATTTTATGTTTTTAGGGTTTTTTTCTTTTCATTCTATTTTTGTTTTTATATTCTAATATATTTTAAGTTATTTGCATGCCTGTAAATGGTGGAAGTAGTGGTCACGTGTTCATTTATTTATTTATTTTGGCAAAAAAAGCCAAATATTTATTCCTATAAGAACGTACCTTGAGGACCGGTTTATAGCCTAGAGGTTAGAGATTTTATTTAGCAGTTTCAGCGAACGTACGAAAGCTACGTTCATATTAAGCATACTTGTCGGAGAAAGCAGGACCACTACTTCATACTGCACCTTTATTTTGAGCAACTGCATGTACCCAAACAATTAATAAAAAAAATATGCATATATGTATATGTACATAAAGCGAGCATTAACAGTTAATACTCGATTGAAGCAAGCCACGGTAAGCGCCACAACTCTTCTCATCAGCCAATCGTCCTTGAACTCAGAGGCTCCTGTTTCCAAGGCGACACTCATGCCACTCAGGAATATGAGCCTTTGAATTCAAGGACGGTTGGGTGAAGAGAAGTGTCCTTGTTTCTAAGGCGACACTCATGCTACTCAGAAGCATTAGCCTTTCAGTTCAAGGACGGTTGGCTGATGAGAAGTGTGGCGGCTTCGAAGCAGCTAGCTAAGAGTTTTTGAACACAAAAAATAATATAGAACGAACGTGAGTTCGATAAATATAATACAAAGTAATAATAGAAGAGAAAGCTCGAGTAATAAAAATTAATTAAAAATTGCCTCTCGATTTAACAGGTACATATGTACATACATATGCTTTCTTTACATTTACCTTATACCGTCCATTCATTCATTATTCATTTTATTTGTTGCACAAAACGCTTTAAAACATGTGTCATTAAAATATTAAGGCATTAAATGTTTATTAAAGATAAATACATAAATAAAGCTGCAGCAAATGATACAGTAAAAAGCAAACCACAGAAATGAATAAGTAGTATCTTTACAATGTCAATAGTGGTGGTGTAGTGAAATTAAAATAAAATAAACAAAACAAAAAGAGAAAAGAAAAAATGATATGTAAATTCTAAATACAGACTCTACGCAAAAAATATATAGAAGTAAAAGTATATACATTTGATAAAACAAAAAAAAAACACTATTAAATATACTGCCTGCTTCTCCAAATGCGAATGAAATTTTCTTTCGCATACTTGTCTTGAAAGCAACAACTTTTTTAATTTGTATTGTTGTTTATAGAATAGAAATATGACGAAAGGAAACTTCGTTCGCAAATTGGAAAAGCGGGCAGTAAGAAATTTTGAAAATTAATTTAATAAAAGAAAAAGAACTACATATAAACAAAAAAAAGAACATATTCAGCCCAATTGTGAATGATAATTCCGCAAGAACTTTTTCTGTTTTCTCATTGCTCCAATTATGAACAACAGGCTGCTTGAGAAAATAAGTAACTATTCATTCGGTCTGACTACGTACGGCTGGTGCATTCGAGTGGAAAATGAGGTGTTTTTCAAAAATGGGGAGTATTACCAACGACGAAAGCAACAAAAATATCTCTCTCTCGCTATTTTCTAATCTATTACAATCTACCGGATCGCAGCAGATCGTGTAAATTCTGTCGATATGAAATTCGTTCGCGCCCATTTAAAACTACATATCCAAAGCTGCTAAATTGAACCAACTACGAAACTGATTCGCATAGCCAGGGTGCCATACTAGCCTGCAAGCGTACAAGACAAGCTGTACCCCTGGCCTGGGGTTCTAGAGGCCAGACAACTGCATACACCGTGTAAATTTCAGGTCTCTATCTCTTTCCTGCACAGGGCAGGTGGGTGAATGAGCTCACGTCTCGAATATCGGGGCTTACGTGGCCCAGCTATAATTACAAGAGAACCTTGGCTTTGTTGGCTTTTCCGCGACAAAGGCTACACACCCTAGTGGCTGTTCTAAGGGGGGACCCTGACACTTGGGAGTACATGACTAAATTTTCCATATAATGACTGAAGAGATGCAGAAGAGGAGAAGAGTGTCGAACACTTTCTTTAACGATGTAATTGTGCCAAGTAATTTGTTCTCTGACAAGAGACAGTGTATAATTATTTGCTATTTATACTATTATTTTGTTTATTTGTAGTAATTATAATAAAAAGTTTCTCTAAATAAACAAAAAAAAAAGAGGTATTTTTCAAAAATGGGGGTACCAACGACGAAAGCGACAAAAATATCTCTCTCTCGCTATTTTCTAATCTATTACAATCTACCGGATTGCAGCAGATCGTGTAAATTCTGTCGATATGAAATTCGTTCGCGCCCATTTAAAACTACATATCCAAACCAATTTATAAAGCTGTTGCCTGGACCTTGTGGTTGTTGTTCATTTTGTTTTTGTTTTATATTATTTTTACTCGATAGTTCATTCGACATCGAATGCAACGATTTGGCCCCAGATGTAAACAAACAAAATGACAGGCTTAAAACGCATGATCTAGATCAGGGGTGCCCAAAATCTTCTTATGGAAGCGTAAACACCAATACGTATACACTTTATTGACGCACACAAAGAAAAACAGAAATATTTCATTAGGTACACTGGGAAAAAAAAATTAAATTTCATTTTCACAAAATTTATGTACTGTATTAAAATTCTTTTCCAAATCATATTTACTAATCGTCTTGATTATTTGAAAGCAAATCATACATTGTGCTCGATTTTCAAAATTTTAGCGAACAAAAGTCGGTTTCCCACGTGACATTCATTCTACAAAATAAACTGTACAGTTGAAACTAATGACACAAAATTATTTCTTCAAGTGTTTCATACTCACGAAATCATTAAAAAAAAACAAAATCATGAAAACAAAAAAACAAAAAATAACAAAATTTACGCTTGGCACCAATGTGTACCAACAAAGCCTGCGTTCGTATTGCTGTGCGTATGAAAGTGTTGTTGCTTTGAACTTGGGGTATGTGTGTATGTGTGTATTTCATACAAAAAGTTGTGTATACATATTAGAATGCTCAGCCAATGCTTCGCGCTTTTACAAAAACAAAAGCGTACCAAGCGTATAGGCCGTGGGCATCCCTGATCTAGATTAATAGATATACATATAATAATTAATTAAATATTTACATATATATTAATAGATATCTATTAATCCTATCTAGTATAGTATTCAAAATCTTTTTTGCACGCTACAGTATCAATTTTAGATTTTAAAGTTTATAATAATATTTTTTTATTCAATATACCACTCTTTCAGGTTTATTTGTTCACGGCAAATTTATGATGGTAGGAATTTATTTATTTTTTTTTTTTTTGGGAAAATATTTTCCATCAAAATATTCACAATTAGGCTGATTATATAATAACAATTTTGATGTACAAATTTGGTTAAAAATTGTGGCTTGCAAATTCTAAAATAGTTTTTTTTTTTTTTTTTTGCTTTTGAAAACCACAGATATGAAGTGGTATAAATAAATGAGTTTATGGCAAAAGAATATGTAGATAAATAGAAATCATAGCAAATTGAATTTTAATTTTTTCTAATACAAATAATAAACATTACGTCATCTCATCATAATACGAATTGTATATCATATGTTTCAGGACAACAGGCAAATTTTCTCAATCTTACGAACATTTGTTTTCCAATCGAAAAAAAAAACACTAAGAGCATTTGTAAAAAAATCATTAAAGGTGGTCATTTTTATTCTGGTTAGTCAAACTTTGAAATCGAATATGTTGATAAATTATGAAAAAAAAAAATTATAATAATAATAATAATAAAAAGGTTAAAATGTGCTTCAAAACAAAAATTCAAATTACAAACTTAAAAAAAAACCAATTAAAACATTTGATACAAAATAATTATTTTATTTAATTTATATAAAATACGAAAAAAAAAATCATATTACAAAACTCAAATACATGTTTAATAAGCTAAAGTTAGTATAAAAAAAAATAAAATATATAAAAAGTGTTGAAGACTTTCAAAAATTTATAAGTATGTACAGGTGTTCTGGGCCACACAAACTAGCAAGTCAAAATATAAATAAATATATTCATTAGAAGGATATTATCAATAATGATTGTTTTATTTTTATTTTTTTCCAAAAGTCGCTACTAATTATCATTTACAAAAGAAGGCAAATCATATTAGTTACCAGATTTATACATAAATAAAACTTAAAACATTGTTGTTCTTCGTTCTTCTAGCACTTTTACGGCGTATAACGAAACATAAAATAGAAATTTTTTTTTTTAATACTGAAAGAAGGGAAATAAATTTGCTAAATATTTTAAACCAAACAGGGCTCTTTTCATGATGTATGATTGAAAATTAAAGTGAACTTTAGCGACAAGTTTGGCATACAAGAGATGACGTTAAAGTAAACGTTAAGTCTTACATCATACAGGGTGAAAATGGCGCTACAACGAGCAGGAATATTTTGCTAGAGAGCTGTCGTCAAGGGGGAAAAAATTATTGTGTTTAGAAAACAGCAATTACACTGGCTGGCTGGCATTACGCTAATTAATACTCCATCAAAAAAAAAAAAAAAAAAAAATTTCGTCAAATAAAACTTTAAACCAGAACCTTTTCTATTTTAATTAGTTTTCTTCTTTTTATTATTTAATTCTTATGTGATTATGGAAACACAAATTGTTTTACAAAGAGAATAAAACAAAAAAAAAAAAAACAAAAAACCAAAATAAAAAAAGAATTACTTTAGCCAGTTTAAACGAAACAAAAAATATATTTAGTTAAGAAATAATACATTTATACATATAATGCCATTTTATTCTGGGGAGGCGGTAAGCAATTTCGCAAACTTGAAAATATGAACATAAACGAAAGATTAATCAAGTTAAAAATATTAAATGTAAAATGTTTGCGCTGGGCAGAACAAAGTTAAAAACAACATTTTTTCAAACATTAAAATTACAAGTGATTGATATGCCTAAATGAATTGTTGTTACGGTTAAAATGTGTGTGTGTGTGTGTGTGAATGGGAGTGTGTATGTTAACTGCTATGAGTATTGGAATATTGGAGTGTCTTCAATGGCCAGTTTCACAGAGTATGATTAAATACGAATTGACACTTAAGGGTACATTTTCACCCTCCCCCAGCAGCTAAAGGCAAAATCCCGCAAAATTGGCTGGCCCATTTTGTAAAAAGTTTTGGGAATTTGAAACTTACAAAAAAAAATTTTTGTTCTTAATTTAAAAACTTAAATTCAAGTTTAAAATTATAAAATTTTATTACGAAATGCGAACAGTATGTTGAGAAAACGCACAGAATTGTAACCAAAAATTTTCCAAAAATTTAACCCAAGAAAATTTTCCCGCTTAAGATATTAACTATAATATAAAACTTTCTTAAAAAAAACACCTGAAATATTTTCAATTAAATTGAAGAAACAAAATTTTGGAATCTATTTAATTGAAATTGAGAATTTTTATTTAGCATTTGGAAGAATTGCAGCCGTAATTGGGAATTTGCATTTGAAATTGAAAAAACTCCAAATAATTTCCAAAAGAATGTTCCAAAAGAAATCGAGCGCTTTATTTTGAAAAGTTTTAGGTGCAACTGAGAGCTCTCATTTAAAATTGAGAGAATTAAAAAAAAATTTTCACTTAAAATTGAGACAGTATACCAAATGAAATCGAGAATTCCAGACGGAATTGGAAATGTGCATTTGAAATTGAAAAAAAAAAACTCCAAATAATATTGAGAGAAAGTTCCAAAAGAAATCGAGAGCTTTATTTTAAAAAGTTTTAGATGCAATTGAGAGCTCCGGTTGCGTGGTAACTGCTTCATCGCCCCACTGTAGTTTGTAACAGTCATCTATCTGGCAACACTTTTTCGGGTATTAATCACGTGAATCTGCCGATTATCGAACTGCGTTGTGAGACCGGACGCTAGCGCATTTTATCTTAGTCTTAGACTGAATTTATTTAATATCAATTTAATTGGATAAAATTATAAATAAAAGCGTTACTATTCCGTCCGACAAGCTCCCATTTGAAATTGAGAGAATTAAAAAAAAAGAAGAAAATTTGAGAAGTTTCATTTCAAATTGAGACAATACCAAATGAAATCGAAAATTCCAGACGGAAATGGCTTACGGCCATTTTCACCATGTATGATCAAAACTTAACGTTTATTTTTTACGACAACTTCGGTATGGCAAACTGGCCGTTAAAGTCGGCATTAATTTTTAATCATACCTTGTGAAAAGAGCGATTAAAAAGAAAAAAAAAGTGTCAATCAGTAAAACGTCAAAATTTAATCATTCTCTGTCAAATCTGGCAACAGTGATTTTTCTTAACATTAATTAAATATGCAGTAAATTTAAAAAAATTTTTTATTCAAATTGTCTGCCGTATAAAAAAAATATATAAATATATATTTGTACGTTTATTTTTGTTTATTTGCGGTTAGATAAAACAAAATGGTTTGTACTTAAAGAAACGTTAAGAAAACAAAAGCTGAACAAGCTAAACAGAGCTTCTTTGCGTGAATGGAAGCGAAATTGGATTTGAACATGCTCTGCGATAGATCTTTCGAGAGTTCAGTGGCATAAAAAAGTCATGCTCAAGAAATGTATATACTTATGTATGTATATATATGTATATGTATGCATTCTGCGCTTAACAAGGAAGCTCTCACTTGCCAAATATGTATGTAGGTATGTATGTAAGTATTGAATTATAAAACAAACAGAAAATAACAAATTTCAGTTTAACTGAAAACTATAAAGAAACGGGAAAGTAATAATAATAAAAAATAATAATATAAATAAAAAGGAATCTATACCGAAATCCTTGAAGCAAGCAAGTATTCATCCCTCACCTGTGGCAAGTAGGATAGACTTTTAGTACTTTCAGCATAACGATTTACAGCTCTCAACTCTTCCAAAGTCATGCCATTGCTATTTGTACCATTAGCGCCGCCGCCGCCGGCGCCGCCACCACCACCAGAAGCCGTCGACGAGGAACACGAGGACGAGTGACGTATGCCTCTTTTGCAGCGGCTGCAAACTCGACTTTTTTGCTGCACTGAAAAAGTGTCCACACCCAAAGCTTTGAGGGTGGCACTGGCTGCAGCCGTTGCTGGGGTTGTTGCTAGTTTGGAGTTTGCCATATATTCGTAATCATGCGTTAGTAAATCACATTGTTTTGTATCGAAACTTTTCGCTTTGCTGCAGTTTGTGGTGGCTGCTGCTGCTGCAGTTGTTGTGGACGTTTTGAATTTTCTTTGTTGTTGCTGTTGAACTTTCAGCTGGGCTGTTGTGGTGTTGTTGGTGGTAGTGGATTTCTTTTTGTTTTGTTTGAAACGTCTTCTAACCACATTCATCGTCATTTCATCGTCCAAGTCGTCTGGGCTGTCGGTGAAAGCATTCTCGCCCTCCAGACCAGCAGTTCCAGTCGTTGGATCGCTGCCGGATGCATATGATCGTGTTATTGATTTACAGAGCTTAGTCCTCGATATGGATGGCATTTGGCAAGTACGGAAATTCGCTTTATATGATTGGTTTTCCAGATTTTCACTGCCGCCCCCAATGGAAATGTCCAGCTCGTTGGCGAATTCTTCATCAACATTTGCTGCTTGCTGGGGGTAATAGAGTTGTGGCTGCAAATGGTCGTTAAAGTGATCGTTATCGTTGTCTTCTTCATCGTCATCGACGCCCTCATGGTCGTCGTCATCTTCGTCGTTGTTGTAATCATCTTCGTCCAGGTCATCATCGTCGTCATCTGGCCGAACATCGCGTTTATGGCCCGGCAGAGGTGACGAAGTCAAGGCAAACAGGCCAGGACCCTCTAAAGAAACAGAGAGTCGAGCACATGATTCCATGAATGAATGTTCGGGCGTGACACCCAACGATACAACACTATTGTCCAAAGCAGAGCTCGAACTTGTTAGCAAGGCAGGAGTAGAGCGTGATTCTTCTTGAGCAACTGTTTGTGTTGGGTTGTTTTATTTTGGTTTTTTTTTTTTTTTTGGAGGTTAGAGAAACATGCGATGGCGTAAAAATTTGATTTTTCAGTTAAAACATTGTTTACAACAACAGCATTACAAATGAAAGGTTTGTTTTTTTTTTTTTTGTTTTTTATAGTATCGATAATTTTCGGTTCAAAAAGAGAGAGAGAAAGAGAGAGGGAGAGAAGGAAAAACATTTGATATGCATATTAAGTTTACGGCAAAATTTCATTGACAAAAACAATAACAGAGAAAAAACAAAATAGAGGGAAAAGCTTATCAAAAAATACATTATTTAATAATAAAAATTGCAAAGTATAAAAAATTAATGTAAACTGCCAAGATATTTGAGATAATAACAGCTCCTCAGTAAACATCCCCCATTTCCTTCAATCGAAGAAAATTTCCAAAATGTTTCTTTTATTTTTCGGTGAACATGAATGAAATGATGTGATTAAATGACCGCCAATAAATCATACAAGTCAATTAGTAATAAATAGACAATGAGTAGAAATTATTCATAATGTTTTTGGTTTAGTTGACACAGTGAGTAGAGTAGAGTAGAAAGCTTATAAGAAGCTAAAGACAATTTATTAATTAGTCACAATTTTGCGTTTCATTTCAATTTATGCCAATTATCTTGCAAGTTTAATTAATAAATTTTAATTCATAATATTATAAAAGGAAATTCAAAAATGTATGCGTGTAAGCAGATTAAACACAATATCCAAGTTCCATAAAAAAATAACAAAAAAGAAAAACAATTTAATTGTGATAACAAAAAGAGGAGGGGAAATTAAATGAAACTTAAAAAATAAAGAACAATCATTGAAATATACTCACGTAAGCCCCAGCGTTCGCACTGACACTGCAGCCATGTTTTTTCCGCTTCCAACGAGTGTTGTACTAAAAAAAAAGAAAAAAAAAAGGTTATATAAATAATATATAAGAAAAATATTTGCATTTTTGCATATACATATGTACATATAACAGGTGGGCCAAAACAAATCACCCCATTGGAAGTTGCTCTTATTTTTTGTAAAATGCCGGCCAATGTCAAATCTGTTTGTGAACTAGACAATTGTAGAATACAAGGGAACAAAACATGGAGCGATACACGTTCCCCAAGAACGCGGAATAATTGTGTCTATAATGAAGTGGACGATTTTTCGACCAACATCATAATGAGCAATGAGGCTCATTTCCACCTCAGCGGCTATGTGAACAAGCAAAATCCACGAGTGATACACGAGGAGCCATTACAGCCGCACAAAGTGACTGCCTGGTGCTCCGTTCACGCTGGAGGAGTCATCGGGCCATTTTTTCGAGGATCACAACGCGCTATAGAGCCATGTTAAGTGAGTTTTTTTTTTGCCGCAAATGAACGAATCAGGTCTGCAAGACATGTGATTCCAATAGGACCGATTAAAGGTACACACTGCGCGAGCCACAATTGGTATGCTGAAAGCCAAACAATATCGGATGACTTCTTTTGGCCCACCTTGTATATCACGTAGAAACATATTCACTCACTCCCAAGGCGAATCAAGTACAGGTGGTCGCAATTCAATTCGCTTCAACATTTTCTTTCGAGACGTCACAAGTTTTGTTGTCGTTTTCTATCGGCTTTGACAACTCAGAAGATAAATTCGTGGAAAAATGTTGAAGCGAATTGGTATGCGGGCACCTGTAATGGATTCGCCTTGCTCACTCCAATCATGAAAGTTTTTTGCCCTAAAATTTTTTCCCATTTCCTAAAAGTGCGATCATGAATAACTTTTCCCATAAAATGTGTTCCCATTCGAAATTTCCCCTTATCGTGAATGGATTTTTCAAAGACATTTTTCCCATTTTTTGTATCAATTTGTTCATTTTATTTTTTTTTTTTTTTTTTTTTTTGGGAACTAGAAAAATATGCAAGTAGTTGCTACATTTTCAGGGATATATAAATTAGCTGAAAACTATTTTTAGGTCTAAATCAATAAAAAAAAATGTGCAACATGACAGGCTTCTCAATAGGGTGCAAAATAACCGACCCATTGCATGTGGTCGTGTGAAGGTTCCTAAAGATGTGGTGGCCGAATTTTGGTATTCGCTTACAGAAGAACTAGAAAGTGCTGGCACTCTTATTAAAAAAGATCATGAATGGAATTTTATCTATGCATATTTAATCCATTCTGCGCAGAGACTTTTCTGAAGCATCCAACACTTTAGAGAGCACTACGCAAAAAGTAGATTGCGCCATTCGTACTTCGTAAAAAATTTTACTTCGCAAAAAAAAACGTAAGCATGCGCTTAGCTTTACGATGATTTTTTTGTTTCCGGCAGAGAATCTATCAAAATATTCAACAGGCATGAAAACGCCAATTTATTCACCCTTTTTACCTTTTAAACTACAAATTTCTGTTTATTAGTCAGAAAACATAAATTTAATTACTTTTTACATCACTTACCCACAAATTTTCAGAAAATTTTATTTGTATTTATATTTTCTTCTGCCTAAACGTTCCCATAATATTCATGATAGCAAATTTCCCTACTTGGGAAATGAAAATTTTATGAGAATAAAAATTTCACATTTCACTCACGATAGGGGTGATTGGTTAGGAAGAGGAAATAAGAAGCAGCCGAAAATAAGCCTTAAAAATTTGAAAATATGATTTAGAAAATCAGAAAATATGCTCTAAAATAATAGCGAGGTTTTAAGCGCATACAGATTTTCCAAATAAAAGAGATATGTGCATAGAAAATCTTTATTTTTCTTTATTTTTAGGCTCAAATAAATCTAACAACTTTATAAAATCTTTATTTGAGCCGTTGGAACGAACATTCTATATATATATATATACATAATTCAATGTTTAAAGATGATGTCCCTCCAAGTTCATCAGTGCAGGGCAAACAGGGGGCATTGAAGAAAATAGAATACCAGGGGCCGGATTCCGGCATTCGTGATCGAATATACTCGATAATAAAAACAATGTAGAGCAAAAACAAAATAAGCAACAAACACACAGCATTCTATAACGAAATCGTTCAATCACGAGTGCCAGAATTCGACCCCAGGGCTGATTTTTATATTTCGGAATTACTCCCAATTTTCGACTTTTCGATTTTAAATGCCATTTCAATTTAAATTTGATTTAAATACAAAATTGAGTCAAACAGTTGCTATTTAAATCAAACTTAAAAGGCCTGCCGTGCCCATTTAAAATCGATTTAAGTTTTTCGTACTGCCATATGATTTTGACAGTTTGGTTTTGTTCTGCAAATTAAGAAAATTGCAGAACAATTTTTTGTTTCATAATTTGATGTTTTATTATTTCCAGAAGTTAAACAACTTCTGTGGCAGTGAAATTGGGGAGTCCTTTTATCACTTTTGCTGCTCATTTTAATAATTTTTACAAAATAATTTATTATTTTCTAAACTTTTCACAATTTCACTTGCTTGCAAATTTGTTTAAACAGCTGTTTTTTATTGAGTTATCGATCATTTTTTGACACTTACATTGTTCCGCCGTACTTGTATTATAATTAATTTCCAAATATAATTTTAGACTGTAAAACAGAAAGCTATTTAAAATCCAACTTAAATTTTAAGAAAAATTTACTAATTTTGTATTTAAATCCCAAGTCAAAAATCGGGGGTTAGAGGAGAACAAAAACAAATAAAAAAAACAACGAAAATCACTTACGTGCATATTTTTGTTGAGCCTGTTTTCCTCTGGGAGGCGGTGGATACTGAAAACTGCATATCCATTCATCTTGTACTTTTAATATGCGACCCGTAACACGAGCATAATATTCATAGTTTTCACGACCAAATATATCGTCAGTAGCAAATTTATCAATTATGTGCTTCATAATTTTTGTAGCAACCTAAAACGAGATAAATAGAAAATAGAATGTGGTCTATTTAGAGGTATAAGTGCCATTTCTCAATTGTATTTGAGAATTAAAAAACAAATTTTTTTTTAAATTTTGACCAAGTGAAAAATCAATGATTTTGGAAAGCATTTGGACATATATGGGCATATTTTGGGAGTGTAACTCAACTGGCCCCCATGGAAAAGGAAGCCAAGAATGTAGTCTATTTAGTGGTATAAGTGCCATTTCTCAATTGTATTTGAGAATTTTTTAAAAAAATTTTCAAATTTCGACTTAGCGAAAAATCAATGATCTTGGAAGAATTTGGATATACATATGTATGTATATGGGCACATTTTGGGAGTGTAACTCAACTGGCTCCCATGGAAAAGGAAGCCAAGAATGTGATCTATTTAGTGGTATAAGTGCCATTTCTCAATTGTATTTGAGAATTAAAAAAAAAAAATTTTTTTTAATTTTGACTTGTGAAAAATCAATGATCTTGGAAAGAATTTGGACATTTGTGGACACAAATATTTGTCCAGAATTATGGTAGGTTTTTCTCATGCTGACTTAATCGACTTACCTTAAATTTAAGCACATCTTCCATACGTGCTGTTTTGCCATCACTAACACACGATTGAAAGAAGCTGGGGGCAACGGAAACACCCAAAGCTTCACTGGTCATGCCAGTGCCAGCATGAGCGGCATTGCTGGCAATTACACGGAATGTACCAAATAGTAAAACTAGTAAATGTTGTGTATATTTCGGCAGTGATTGTATTAGTCTGGAAGTAAAAAGTAAAAGTAAAAAAATTTAAATTCACACTCGACATAAATATTGAATATGTTAAAACAAGTTCTGGAGGCACATGTTTTTGAGGTGTCTGTTTGCTTGAAATACGTCTTGGATTTCATATCAGCGTTTTGTTGAATGAATATTGTCTATGAATCATGGCAAAACATCTTTTCATTCATCATGCTTTTACAATAATTGTATAGAAATTTAATGATTCACACACATAAAACCACTTTTATATATGAAAAGCAATACAAAAATTACAAACAAATAAATAAATGAGAGTTAAAAGTAACAATTGTTGAGTTATTAAACGGATGAGAAACGACAACTGATTTGGCCTAAAAAAAAATTAAAAACAAAAAACAATCATAAAACAGCAACAAATAAAAACAGCTACAATTAACATTTATATTTTAATTGCTGTTTTTTTTTTGTGAAATTAAAAAAAAAGTAATGCAAGCTCTCTGCTTCTACCTGAAGATCATGTAACACAAAACTTTATTCAGATTAACAGTGGCAAACAAAATTATGTATTTTTTCAGCAGAATACTTAATGTCCACATACAAAAATTCAGTAGGTGGTCACTGACTGACCTAGTTAGTATTAAAGAATAGTTGAAGTTAATTCCAAAAAATCTTTTCGTTACGCATTTGAAACTCGTCCATTTAGTTTTTTGCGCATCGTGTCGCCATTTTGTGGTGCGATCATGAAATTTTTTATACGGATTAGGGAGTATTAAAATCTCAGTTTTGTCCGCAATCATTTTTGGCTCTGGAGTCAAATTTAAGCTGACACTGGGCTTTTAATAAGCTCATTTTTGTCTGCAATTATTTTTGGCGCTGAAGTAAAATTTAAGCTGATGTTTTTCCACCCCTGGTATGGGAAAGTGTGCGCTTTTTAATGCGCTCATTTTTCTTTTGCAATAATTTTTGGCTCTGGTGTCAAATTTAAGCTGACACTTTCCCATCCCTGGCATGGGAAATTGTGGGCTTTTTAATACGCTAATTTTTCTTTGGCAATCATTTTTGGCGCTGAAGTAAAATTTAAGCTGACTTTCCCATCTCTGGTATGGGAAAGTATACGCTCATTTTTATCTGCAATCATTTTGGTTCTGGAGTAAAATTTAAGCTGACACTTTCCCATCCCTGGTATGGGAAAGTGTGCGCTTTTTAATACGCTCATTTTTTATCTGCAATCATTTTTGTCTCTGGAGTCAAATTTAAGCTGACACTTTCCCATCCCTGGGTTCTATCGACCAAAATGGCAACTATTTCCGAACGTAAAGAAATCCACTTTAATTTCATTGGAAACACTTGAGCCTTCACATGCTTAAAACGTGAAAACTTTCATCAAAAAATCAATGCAAATAACCGATGTACTTTTTAACAACTTTCTTTGACAACACTGTTTTTTTGCTGCTCAGCTGTTTTCATTTAACATGTTAAGAGTCTTTTAGATCGAAGGTGTTGCGCAGTGGCTTTTTCAACGGGTCATCCGTACAATTATAATTTTTGCTTTCACATTTTTGGTTTTTGATTTCACCTGACATAACCTACAATAATAGTTAACAGCAGCCACAAACATGTGCGTATGTAAGTGATGCCACCTTTATAAAATTATACGACAATTGGTTTAATAATATACGAACTGCTATGAAAGAGTACAAATTGAATTTCATTTGAGCTTTGACAACTCAGAAGATAAAAATCGTGGAAAAATGTTGAAGCGAATTGGGATGCGGGCACCTGTAATGGATTCGCCTTGGTTGAAAAAAACTTACCACCCCTGTAGAGTGCAAATAATTTTGATAAAACACATAATAGAACATTTCGAATAATATGGCGTAATGGCACCATTAGTTTTCTTTTTTAACGGTTATAAATTATGGATACATCCAGCACATTGAACTCATTTCCATTACAATTATGTTTACAATATTTTTCTATTTAGAAAAATATTAGAAAAATATCTATTTAAAACAGAACCTTCGTTTTGGTCAGTTTTGTTTTTATTTTCTGTTTACCGTCTCATTAGGTATGTTTAAAAACAAAAATTGGAAAATATTCATGGCTTTCCAAGAGATATTTACATCTGTATATACACAGGCAGGCCTCGATTGACGCGGAACAACTTAATGTTAAAATAAAAAGCAGATACACAGTTTTGGTATTGATACAAAATTTTGACAAATTATGAGTTCGGTTATATTAAAATAACTATTTATTAAACAAATTAAAATTGTTATTGGCTTATTTATAAAAAAATAGTTTATGTTTATTAAACGTAATACCAGTATATTTGATAAACATTTCACAGAAATTTGTTAAATAAGAGCTTAAGTACCCCACAGACGATGTGTTTTGCACATTCTATCTGTCAAATTTTACACATGTAGGCGTGTGTTACCTTGTGCAATAATGTACGTACATTTGCATGCGTTTAAACCAATTGTCGAAGCACTTTTGCCACTCTGATTGAGGTGTCGCCAAAACATGCATTCTGCATGCAGCAACCACTACTTCAGGGGTCGAAAAAACGTTGACCTCTCAGTTTATTTTTTATGTACGGAAATAAAAAGAAGTCATTCGGTGCCAAGTCAGGACTATCAGCGGATGACTGATCAAATCGATGTTTTGGGTGCTCAAAAATGCTGTTGTTCGAGCCGATGTGGGAGAACTCGCATGGTCGTCGTGCTGCAGAGTGATCCGTCTTCAGTGGTTAATTTTCCTCAATTCTTGAAAGATAACTGGCAAACAAATCGTAGTGTACCACTCAGAATTGACTGTTCTGCGTTCTTATAGAGGTACGTACAGCTGCGACATGTCCAGTATTTCTGGAAAAAAAACAGGCAACCATTTGCTTGGCAGTGCTTCGTGCACGAACAACTTTTGTTGAATTTGGCTCTTCTTGCAGCACTTATACAATCGACTGCTGTTTACCTTTGGGCTCATGCGCGTGAGTTCATGATTCACCACCTGTCACGATGTCATAGACGTGTTTCGAAGCACCACGGTCCGATTTTTTGAGCATTTCTTTTGACCAATCGATACGAGTCTTTTTTCGAGCGATTGACAAATTGTATATGGGATCCAACGCGAACAAATTTCGTTGACAGTCAACTGGTTATGCAATATTGAATGTATGCTAATCCCACTACTGCCTAAAGATGTCTCAATCTCATGACAGGTCGGTTACATGACGAACTTGCAATATCAGTTCGCGCTCAACATCAAGGGTTTGCGGAACAACAACTTATTTTGGACGACCTTCGCGAAATTCATCTGGTAGTGAACTACGATCATGACTGAATTCACCCTACTATCGATAAGCACTTGTCCTTGATGGAGCTCCTCCATGGCCAAAAACTGAATGAAGTTCATCCACATCGAAAGTTGTAAAAAACAAACGCACGAAAATGCATCTTTTGTTAAGTTATTGTAAGCAACACAAATGTCGCTCGCATGTCAAAACGTAACCTCATAAATGCGCAACTTTTCAATAGAGCTGTCAGCTGTCAGGTTGCAACCCACTAGGGTTGCCAAATCTCCAAACATAAAAGCTAACCCTTGAAGCAGCCACAAATTGAAATGTATAGAAAATTTCATGTTTGTAGGCTCAACAAGCATACATTTTAATTTTTTTCTTGTTCGTTTGGGAAAAGTAAAATATGTAATATTTTATATATTTATTTGAGGTTAAGGTCATTTTATTAGAGAATTGGAGTATTTTGAGTATTTTTGTCAATATTTCGTTCTCCTTCGGATAGCTTCTTCAGGACAATAATTTAGTTCAATTTTAGTTCCTAAAATTTCACAAAGATTGCTTTTTGTGTTCAACATTTTTTGTTTAAAGAAGACAGGAACAGTAAAATTGAAGACTTATTGGCTGCGACACATGCCATGGCTGTTTCACCTGCACCAACTACGCTCATCAGTGCCCCAATAGCTTTGAACCCAGGTCATAACGAAGTGCATGCTGTTTCTGGCTGCTAATGATCGCTCTGATGGCCAATAAGTCTTCAACTTTACTTTTCTTGCAAGCATGTCAGTAATCAAAAATCATTTGGTATTCCATTCTTCGGTGTCACACATACTAATAAATTTTCACTAATACCATAAAAACGCTTGTTAACAAATTTCATTTTGTCAAGGGAATTGAATTGAAAAAAAATTGCTCCTTTAAATAAGTCGTATTATCTATCGCTTAACTGGAGTAGCCGTAAATCGAGGCCTACCTGTAACAATAGACTAATAATTTGTTTTCAATATCAGACGAAAAACAAGCAATGGAAGCTTAAGGCGAACTGAAATATTATTAGACAGAAAAATAGATATGAGGGTCGTTCAAAATGTAAAAAAAAAAACGTTCGTACCTGGCAATGGAATTATTATATTTCTACTAATGCTGATTTTTTTTTTTTTGTTGGCTTCAGTTTCCTTCGAAACACTGAATAACTAAAACATTTAAATGTTTACTCTAGTGTTTTTTTTTTAACGTGCAAGGCATTATAAAATTTGCTTTCAGCTTTAATGATTTTTTAGGGTTCCGTACTCATCAGAGTGAAACGGAACGGAACCCTATTACCGAGACAAGTACGTCCGTCCGTCCGTCACAGCGTCCATTCTCCGAAATGGTAAGAGCTAGAGAGCTGAAATTTTCACAGGATGTTGTTATACCTTGCCGCTACAACAACAAATACTGAAAACAACAACAAGTCGAAAACTACCAGGTGTCCCCATACAACGAAAAGTTGCAATTAGCTATAACTCTCGAACCGTAAAAGATAGAAAGCTGAAATTTGCATAGTGTATGTATTTATAGATGCTCTACAGCAACAAATGCTAAAGACAACAACAAGTTGAAAATTACCAGGTGTCCCTATACAACCTAAAGTAACAATTAGCCGTAGCTGCTAAACTGTAAAATACAGAGAGCTGAAATTCGCACAATATATGTATTTACATATGCGCTACAATAACAAATGCAAGTCGAAAACTACCAGGTGTCCCTATACAACGTAAAAAAACATCAGTCGTACCTTTCAAACTGTAAGAGACAGAGAGATGAAATAATGTGCACAATATATTTACTCGCATATGGCCTACAATAAAAAATGCTAAAAACAACAACAAGTCGAAAACTACCAGGTGTCCCCATACAACGTAAAGTAACAACTAGCCGTTACTCTCGAACCGTGAGAGACAGAGGGATGAAATTTACACAATATGTGTATTTACATATGCTCCACAACAACACTTGCTGAAAACAACAACAACTGTAAAACTACCAGGTATCCCTTTACAACGTAGAGTAATAGCTATAACTCTCGAACCGTAAGAGATAGAGAGCCGAAATTCGCATAGTGTATGTATTTCCAGAAGCCTTACAACAGCAAATTACAACAACAACAAGTGGAAAATTACTAGGTGTCCACATACAACATAAAGTAGCTGTAAAAACAGAGAGATGAAATTTATAAAATATACATAAGTATTCACATACGCCATTCCATACATACATTACACATACATACATACGTACGGAACCCTAAGCGTGCGAGCCAGCCTCGTACTTGACTTAATTTATTTATAAATATTTTTATTCATATTTGTATTTTCTGATCAATAAAATAGATTTATTGAATCATTTTCTTGCTTTTGCAATTTTACAAATGTTTTTTTTTATTAACGCTCGTAACAAAGAATTGACAACAAACACTAGAGAAATCTGAATCTTTTTTTATTTTTAATACCTTCTTATGTTCCTTCGAAATTTTCTCTCCTGGATAATTATGTTTATAACGCAAAATTCTCGCAGAATTATCATTCCTTATGAGGATAAAGTAAGCAGATGAAGGTAATTTAACTTTGGAACGAAAAAGGGAGGGATAATAGGGAGAGCTTTATTGTATTGAAAGTTCATTAATTTCTATTATTTGAACTTTTTCTTATATAATTATTTCTGTATTAAGTTTATCAGGCTGAGTGGCATGGTTGTCGCTTTAGAAATATGAGCCCCTGAGTTCAAAGACGGGTGCTGACGAGAAAGTGTGGCGGCTTCGAAACAACTAGTTGTCCACCCTGCTAAATGTCTTTGATGTTTTCTTTGTCTAATTTAATTAATATCAATCACAAAGATAATATGGAAAGAACTTGAGCCTGATAAACTTAATACAGAAATAATTGTATTGAAAGTTCTCTACACAGAAAGAAATTCGAGTGAACGAGTATCATTCAAATTTTATCATTTCGGTTTGGCATGGTTGTGGTTTGGAACAAAAAATAGGTCTAGTCAGTTTTAAGGAAAATCCTACGAAAACTAAAACCTCGCTTTTGTTCGCTGGACTTGAAAGCACAATATTTTATTTATTTGAAAAAAAATATATATATATATAATATTGAACCACAAAATTCCCAATGAAAACTTATTTTTATAACAAAAGTATTTTGTTAAAGACTTTTTTTTTAACAGGTTAAAGTGAAATCTAACAATTTAGCTCTATATTTTTTGCGACTTAATGCGCCTATAAAGCAAATGACTACGTTTGGCAGCAGCTTAATAAAAAAAAAAGCTCAAACTAAGTATTAGTTTTACTTCAAATCTTTTTACCCAACATCAAAGTAACACATACATACACATATTGTGCTAACTGGAAAATCTATTAGATTTAAGATACTTCGTAAACTAATTAAGTGTTATGCAAACAACAGTAATAGAAGAAGAAGTGTGAAAAATGCCTGGTACAAATGGTCTGAACCCACTCCCGCACTCATAAATCTATTGGAAAACAAATACAACGTGTTGAAGCAAACACTTTTACTCTCAATCACTGACTGGCAGTCAAAGACCGTTCGAACAATAATTTAAATGAGAATTATGTGAGTGTATGTGTGTGTCTACAGTTGGGTGCAAAATTATACATATTAATCAATAATGGAGGTGTTGTGTAATATTTTCATTGGTTCACAACAGTGAATCGAATCGAGTAAAAAATAATGTAAATCAAATAACTAGTCACTTTAGCGTAAAAACAAATTAAAAATACAATTATTTCAGCGAAGAAAACAATTATTTAAACTTTTAATTTAAGACTTGTGTGTAGTTTGTATTTAAATTTTAATTATTTTTAAAAATGTTTCTTGTTTTATGCCAAAAACTAGAAAAACACAAGAAAAAGTGAACTAAACGCTACCAGACTATTTTTGTAATCGAAACCACCATAATTCTTGAGCAAAAATGATTATTGTTCTATATATGTACATATGTATGTTAACAGAGTGGCATCCATAAAGCAAAATCACAACCAAATAAATGTTTTTATTGATAAGTAAAAGCAAAATAAATAAATAAATGATTTGCCTATTTTATGAAAAAAAAAAAAAAAAAAAAAAACACATTGTTGGATTATATACGGTATTTCTCCCCTTTTCCCTAAACATTGTTTCCTTTTTCGCTCTAATAAACATATGTTTTTGTTTTGGTTTATGCGATATGGTCACACTTAACCAGCAATATGGCCACACTTTAACAAAACTAAAATTTGTCGGTATCAAGCAAATCAATCAAAGTTTAAACAAATTCTAACAAACGTGATCGAATTTAAATTCATAATCAAATCCATTCCGAATGATTTTTGTGACAGGCCTAAATATGAGCACTTCTATTATTTGGTGCATCGCTGTTTACAAATATAAATAGTGCAAACACTAAAATAACAACATCGACATACATACATACATAAATGGTAATAAGCAAATAAATATTAAAACAAACAAAAATATTAAAAAATTAAATAAAAATTTTATGGCGAATAAATTAATTTAAGACTGCGAAAAAAAGCTAAAGAAAAAATTTTTATTGTAAAAGCAACAGCCCGATTAAATAAAATAAAAAAAAAAATTTTTTTAAATCAACAACATTCGATTGTACACAATAAAAACCATATTTTCTAATACATACAAGTACAATTATTACTTTTAAAACAACTGAAGCATTAAGTTGTTATTAACAAATAAACGCCAGCAATATATAATAATAAATCACAAAGCAATAATGCAAAAAAGCAATAAAGCAAAATTGTGCAACTTGTTTGTTGTAACAAAATCTCAGAAGCACTTTTAGGGATTTAAAATTTGAAAACTATACGTTCTACAACAAAATTCTCATTCGCCACAACTAGTTTTGGCGGTCAAGCAAAAAAACTGTCAAACTGAACAAAAATTTAGGATATACATATTATATAATTACACACAAACACATACATATTTCTCCACCTAAATTGGCAAAATCTTACACTGTTCGATGTTGGTGGAAGAGACCTGAGCTACTGCCACCATCAGCTGTCATTTGCCGATGAAAAATTACGGCCGGCGGCGGCTAAGCAAAATATAGTCGTTAGGAATTGTTAGAGAAAAAAAAAAAAAACAGTTACAATGAGACACAATTCATTTGTAATTGTAAACATAGCTGCCGGATTTGACGATTTATCATCATTTTGACGATTTATCATCATTTTAACGATTTATCATCAATTTGACGATTTATCCTCATTTTGACGATTTACCATCAGTTTGACGATTTATTATCATTTTGACGATTTATTATCATTTCGACGATTTATCGTCATATTGATGATTTATCATTATTTCGACGATTTCGAGTACTAAAAGTGACCCTGTTGACGATTTGAAGATTTATATCCTGATTTGACGATTTTTTAGTGCTCAGGAAACATTTTTCATTATTTTAAATAAACTTTGAAGCAAATACAAATAATTAGATTCGCTTGCTTCTGTATGATAAACCCGGCACTTTCTTAAGTACAAGGTGGGCCAAACGAAATCACCCCATTGGAAGTTGCTCTTATTTTTTTTTTGGAAACGGCGGTAAAAGACAAATCTGTTCTTACATTTGTGAACTAGACAGCTGTAGAATACAAATGAACACGCGGAATAATCGTGACTTTGCGATATAACGAATTATTCGGTATTACAAATGCCCCTGACATTATATCGTTCGTTATACCGGGAGTTGCCTGTATAACTAAAACATCTCAAATTGGCCGGCCGGCCGGCCACCCACCCATGTCAAAGAGCAGTCGCCACAAAATAACTCAAAAAGTATTGTGTTGCAACACTGTACTCATACGTATGTATGTATGTATGTATGTATGTATGTATGTATGTATGTATGCATGAGTGTGCTTTTGCTTGGTTTTATAAAAACAAACATTCAGATTGTGCTTTTGCAAGCTGTGATAAAATGAAAACAAAAAGTTTATTTATCTAAGCTTAAATAACAAAAACAAAAAAAAAAGTTGAAGACAAACTGCGGCAAATTGATTTAAACAAAAAAAACAAAAAAAGTACGAATTTGATAGAGATCGTGCAACAACATGAATTTTTTCAATAAGTTTGTGATTAAAAATTAATTATGAATACATATTGTATAGAGCATTTAAATGCAATTACAATTCTTAACTGCTTCATACAGCCATAACCACATTCGTACAAGCTGTGCGGAGGAATTAAAACTGAAATGTAAATCCCATGTTTTGAAAAGTTGTGTATTCCATGCCGTCAACTGAACACCAATTTTCTTGAATCATTATAAATTGCCGGCCTTCTACTCGTATATACATATGTATAAAATTTGTTCAATTGCATGTTGACTTTTCTGTACAAATAATTACAAACTATGATGTCATGCGAAATGCTGCGAGACCAACCATAACCCTTGGGTCATTTTAAACACACAGAAAGTACTGAAATGCAAACAAAAGTGACGCATTCGTATTTGTGCTCAGTTGCACTAACAAAGCCCGCATATTGTTATAGTACAAAAATTTTATCTCTTAACGCATCTATACAAAATGCAATGAAACAAAAGTGCACATAAAGTATTTATGACTGTCTGGCGCACAGACAAAGTTAAGCAGCCAACGACAACAACAACACAGTTGACTAGTCGAACTAACCCTCTGGAATTACACACTATGTACTTATGTGTTTTTTTTTTTTTTTTTTTTTAATTGTATTAGTAAAACAAAAAACATTTTGCAGAAGCCTAATAAAGTTTCGACTCAGACACAACTGGTATGCAATTAAAAGTGCACTTTAAATAACGTTATGCCCTTTGCCAAGTGCCTGTAAACGTCATGTATGCAAGTAATTACAACAGATTTTTGTTTCCTTCATTTTTATTGCATTCCTTTGTTGGTGCTTTTTCACCTATCAATAGATATTTCTATAACTCTTTTAATGAGCACAAATAGTCTGGCCACTCTATTTCTAAGAGAGTCTTTATCATCAATAATGTTTCTCTTTCCGTTTAATAACCGTTTGTATGAATAATATGACAATGTATTGCAACATTTCAAAAGTGTGACAAATTCGAAAGCGATAAACTATTTATCAGAGCCAAGAAAAAAAAATATGTATATAAAAAACACACCAAGCAGCAACATCATACATATGTACATGAATGACTGCGTATTGATATGTAGATTAATCAAATGCGTGATGTAATCTATATATGTACATATCTAAAATTGTAACGTGACTGATTGACCGACTGACTGACTGACGGGGGCATCATCGCCCAGCCCTAACGGCTAAAGCTAGATTAATCAAATTTAATATATGGGCAGTCAGTCCTTCTCAAGGCGAATCCATTACAGGTGCCCGCATACCAATTCGCTTTAGCATTTTTCCACGTATTTATCTTCTGAGTTGTCAAAGCCGATGGAAAACGACAACAAAACTTGTGACGTCTCGAGAGAAAATGTTGAAGCGAATTGAATTGCGACCACCTGTACTTGATTCGCCTTGGTCCTTCTGATGTATGGATCCACTAAGACGGGATTTATTTTGGTACTTTTTTGAATTGCATATGTAAAGGATAGTAACAGGAAAAAACTATAAACTGAATTTAATACCCATTGAAAAATTCTCGCTATAACTTTTTCACTTTTCTGAAATTTGGACATTTAGGGTTACCTCCTAACGAGGTAAAAAAGGGAGAAGTCTGTAATTCTATATCTCCGTACCCAATACAAGTTACAAAAAAATTCAAAAAGCGCCTGAAAGCCAACTAAAAATAATCGAACAGGTCTCTTGTGGTTTCAAAAGTAAAGGACTGGAATTCGACAACTGTCAAACTAAGTTGTTAAGCCAAATTTTTTCTGCTCAGCTGAAAGTCTGACATTAACGAAAATGGAGCACTTAATCCATTTCACGCAACGCATAAAAATTATCAAAACATTGTACAAAAATGGCGATTCTGCCACCACAGCCACCAATCATGCAACTACGCAAGCAGTTGGCAAAATTCTGAAGAAATTTTAAAAGACTGGAGCGGTTACAAATATTGTAAGGCCTGTGCATTATCGTTCCGCTCGTTCCGCTGAAAATATCGCTGCTGTAAGTGAAAATGTGTCGATTCCTAGTCGTTCTCAGAAATTAGGGCTGTCTTACGGCACATTATGGCGTATTTCTACACTCACATCTGACCACAACTGACCATTCACAATGTCGTCGATACGTGTAATGGGTGCTTGAACGAACAACAGGCGTTGGACGGCGATTTTTCGCACAAAATTTTCTTCAGTGATGAAGCACATTTGTCACTCGGGGTGTGTGTCTTAATAAACAAAATTTTCGTATTTGGGGTTCTGAGAATCCTCAAGTAATTGCAGAGAGGCCGACCATTACATCCAGAAAAAGTCACTGTTTGGTGCGCTCTTTGGTCCGAAGGTGTGATTGGACCCAAGGCGAATCCATTACAGGTGCCCGCATACCAATTCGCTTCAACTTTTTTCCACGATTTTATCTTCTGAGTTGTCAAAGCTGATAGAAAACGACAACAAAACTTGTGACGTCTCGAGAGAAAATGTTGAAGCGAATTGAATTGCGACCACCTATACTTGATTCGCCTTGATTGGACCTTACTTTTTCGAAAATGACGATGGAACGAACGACCTTCACCGTCAATTCGGAGCGTTATGGTCATATGAAAACCGACTTTTTTTTGACTGCAATTGAAGAATACGACTTGGAGAATATGTGGTTTCAACAAGACGGTACCACATGTCACACACAACTCGAGCGAATATGGTGAATATTGCCAGAGAAATTTCCTGGCCGCGTAATTTCTCGTCGTGGCGATATCAACTGGCCACCAAGATCATGAGACTTTTTTTGTGGAGCTACGCGAAAGACCGTATTTATGCCGATAAACCTTTAACTCTTGGGCACTTTAAAACCAACATTCGTCAAATTATGGCTGAGATACCGCCCAATATGTGTCAAAAAGTGGTCGAAAATTACCTCAAACGAATCAATGCAACATTGCAACACTTCGCGTGGTGGTCATTTAAATGATGTAGTGTTTCACACATAATGTCAAGGTTCAAACTTTATAATAAAAAAAGAAATATCATGAAGAAAAATATTTTAAATGTGTTTTATTTACTTTTGCTTTTGAAACCGCAAAATGGATAACCCGTTATTTTGTTGTAGTTATGCGGCTATTCGGTATCGAGGTACCTTGCATTAGCCGAATAAAACTACCAAAAAAAAATTGGTTTGGTTTTTTTCATTTTACAGAGCGATTTCAAGCTGTGATCGTCTGTCGTGGTATAGGGATGTTGGTCTTGGGATGTTGGTCTTGCCATCATATTTTGAAGCTAAAACAAATGCCAAATAAATACTAACACACATAAAACTGTGTATACGCATACAATTTTATGCCAGATGAATTAATACCGTGTGTTTTGGAAAGAACAAAAGTTATGCGGACCAAAAAAAATAAACTCGTCTAAATTGGCTCGTTGAAAACAATTAAAATTTCCTTTCTTTATTTACATTATGGCTTCTCTCTCTCTCTCTCTCTTTCTAATGTAATCATAATCAGCTGGCCATTAAAAGTTATAACCATGAAGAAAATAGTTTAATTGCCATAAACTGACAGAAACATATCTGGGTGTTTCATTTTACTTAAAACTAATTTCCGGAAAAGATTTATTTTTTTATTAAATAGAATTTTAAACTAATTACAAGTGCTCATAAGTACAGGGTATTCTTAGTAACAAGTATCTCTGAATATGTGTATGCTTATAAAAATACACTGACGTTTCTATTGATCTAACCCAGTATTTTTTTTTTTTTTTGCTTCCAAAATTTGTAAAAGTATGAAAGGAAAACAAACAAAAGAAAATCTTTAAACGTTTATTTTAAGATGGTAAAATCCAAAATCTACGTCACACTTGACCATTGAACAGATACAATACAAAAAAAAGGTGTATATGTCTTTCTTCTTTTGTTATACATAACGCATGCTAAACAAGGAATAGCCACAAGTCGAAAATGTTGGCCAATGTGGATTACACTCAGAAAACTTTGTCAGTAAAATTAACTGAAAACACTCTTTAAAATATGTAAATGAAACTTCATTTAAATTTGCTGATTTCTCAATTTGAATTTAAATGTTAAAAAAAAATCTACGAAACCCAATCGGTAAAAATAATGATTTTTGCTTCATTCTAACTGTCAACTAACCCACAGCAAAAAAAAAAACATGGATGACCAGTATATGTTTTTGATGTGATATGCCTATCCGAGTATAAAAATCATAAGTTTTTCACATTCTATGGATCAGTTTTTTTTTAGAAATTTTTTTTCTTCCAAAATATGAGATTTTCGTAAAGGTTGATCCAGACCTCTAGTCATAACTTAAAAACGGCGAGTCCGCTTTAATCATGTAAAACGTCAAAAAATTATAAATTATGCCAGCTTTAAGTTTTGCTAAAATCATTTTTTGGTGTCGTTAATAATTTTAGAGTTATTAGGAAAAAAAAAATAAAAAAAATAAAATATTTTTTTTGGAAAAATTGCAAAATTTATAAAAAAAAAATATATAAATTTTGATAGCAAAGCCTTCACTTATTTAAAATATTTACAAATATTTCAATTGAAAAAATTTCGAAAGGCGTTTTTGATGGTCCTCAAATTCGAAAACTGCTCTTAAGCACAACATTGGAAAATTTGCTAGCACCCGATGAGAAAGCTGCCTGGAACTCCTAGGACACAATAGGAGCACAAATTATAAACAAATCATTAGTGATGTGCTTGACAACTTTTCAAAAATCGTTAAGCATCATTTAATTTAGGTATTTAATTTTTATTTAATCAAAGCTAATTTTAGGTGTAAATTTGTCCCTTAAAATACATTTCTTGCATTGGCATTTGGATTTTTTTTTCCCCGGAAAACCTTGGTGCCGTAAGCGACGAGCTTGGCGAACGTTTCCACCAGCAGCTTAAGACCATGCAGCAACGTTATCAAGGACTATGGAATGAAAATGTGATGGGAGATTTTATTTGGTTCCTCATAAGAGGAACAGACCAGGGACATTTTAGAAGACAAAACAAGAGTCGAAATCACTTTTAGCTTATACTTATTAGCACAATAGAAAATATTTATAACAATTATTTGTATACAAATGTATTCACTATAAACTTTCATATCTGCATTTATGATCTTTAAACAAACTGACTTCAGCTCAATGAAAAACTGCTAAAAAAAAAAAAAAAATTTTGTAGCATTCGGATTTTTTTTTTTTTTTTTTTAGTTACCGCTCATTTTGTGTTCAGCGAACGATAGTAATTAATTGAATTGGAATAAAATTTTATTTTCGTACAATTCGTTTTTCTTGCTACATATTGTTATTGTTCTGCTGATGTTTCAGACAAATTTTATTTTAGTTGAAAATAAATTACAGCAAAATGAATGTGAGTTGTAGCAAACGTTTAAACAATAAATATTACATGCGCAACTTTAAACATGTTCTTTTTTTTTTTTGTCTTGTTCATGGCACATATGTACATATGTACGTCATTGTTTTTTATTAATACATATTTTATTTCGCTTTTATTTCAGGTTTCTCGGTGTGTGTGTATGTGTGTGTGTGTGTTTAGCTAAACTAAACAAATGTGGGTCGTGCTCTTACTTAGCTGCAAAACGCCATAAACTTAACAAAAAAAAAAAAAAAAAAATCGGAAGAAGCTCCACAGATGTAGAGATTTGCATGAGTCCTTACGGTTGCAAACACATGTGTAGACGTACTTTTACGTTCATGTGTATGTACATACATATGTATATATTTTTTTAGAAGCTAAAAGGATGTCTTGCAAAAAACAAAAAACAAAATCAGACAGCATAAATGAAAAACCTGTTGCTTTCTTTTTTTAAGGTCATCGTTGTTGCAGAAAATAGTGGTGCAAGTGCTTTTCTCATTTGGAATGACGCTGCAAATTGAAAAGTTAATGTCAGCACCAAGGCAGCTCGATACCACCAGGTAGCCTTACAAGCCCAGCTGCAAGGCATATTTACTAGGTACAAGCACTAGCAGAACATAAAAAAATACACGAGAGTTGTTGGTAGAAAAATAACTGCATACTGTCAAATTCTTCTCTCATTTGTTTTGTTAAACTGGTTTGTGAGTGTATACAAGAAACGAAATTACACAAATTTCATAAAATAAATTTATTTAAACCACTTAAAAATTATTACTTTACTTTTTTATGGAATAAAAGAAGCAAAATCACTGGCTTATTTTACTTTTTCTTCACTTGCACATTTCTTAGAAATCCAGAGCACGTTAAACGGCTTGTAAACAAACTTTTGACACTAAGCAGTTAATAAACAACGAGCAGCTGTTTTAGTGATTTTACCTGTTTTTATCTGCCTTGCCCAGCTGACTACTGCTTTTAGCTTGCAGAACTGTCAAAAATACACAACACAAACACACATACGCAAACAAATGGGTGACAGTAGTTCAAGATTTTTACCAACAAAATACATGAAGTGTTTGTTGTAGTTATGCGACCACCTGATATTGAGCTACCTTGGTCAGCACAATTTAATAACTTGATGTGCCAAATATGATATTAATAAGTTTGTCCAGTAACAGTGCAACCGTAAGACGCAACGTAATTTATTTATTTATTTATTTATTTATGTATGTATATCGCTCCATACACAAGACTTTATGTCGTATATTGCAGTGTGGAACTGAGTTTGTACAAATATTGAAAATGTAATAATAATGTTTTAAGAAGCATACAACACAAAAATAAAATGAAAAATATATAATAAAAAAAAAGAAAAGTTTAAAGTCTTATCAAATATGAAACAATATTACTAGCAAACAATTACTCTGAGAAAAATTCCAAAATTTGATTTTTAAATTGGTGTGCGTTACTTAAGACTTGAAGACTATAAGGAATCGAATTCCAGAGTGATAACGCAAATATATAAAAATGCCACTTTAATATTAAGCTGTTGTACCCGAGTGCTCTAATTCTCTTGCCTCTGCAATTTTCCGCAAAAGTAAGTCTATTGTATAGATGTTCAGGCTGACGCTCATAAATCATGATAAGAGACTCCGTACAATTGTTTTGAAAACATTGATATTCTAGAACGTCTATCCAAACCATACACATAACGAATAATATTGTTATAGGTAACTGTTAATTTTCTTTTGCTAGCTGAGTCGCAACTCAGTTACTCAGTAACTCAGTGGCAATACGGTTACTTATTGAGTAACCTACACAACCATGATAGCATTAACAAGGTAGCCTCGTCAGCTAAACCGTTAATCAACTGACTACTTTAGGTTGTCAAGAGATTGCGGAGATGAAAGGCAGCCAAAACGTAAATCTGTAAATGTAGAAGTGGCGTCTTTTTGACAGTTTGCATAAGTTGTACAAAAACAAAATGCATGTTATTTTTATTGAAGTTGTTCTTATTGTAGCGAAAAGGCTACCTTGTTAGTCAACATTGTGCCAGAAGCAGTAGTGTTTACTAACCTTAAGTCCATTACAGGTGCCCGCATACCAATTTGCTTCAACATTTTTCCACGATTTTATCTTCTGAGTTGTCAAAGCTGATAGCAAACGTCAACAAAATGTATGACGTCTCGAGAGAAAATGTTGAAGCGAATTGAATTGCGACCACCTATACTTGATTCGCTTTGGTATTACTTGAAAAACAATAACAAACACAATTTAGAAAACTTTTTCTAAACTTTTCTGCAGCCAACTTCACTTTTTACGCTCTGTCAAAATCAAATTTTCCAATTACAAAACGTTAACGCCGCGTTTTTTCGGTTTGATTCAGACATTTTGTATGGGCATGAGAATTTTTGACAGATAAAAAGTATCTCACGCTCTATTTTAGGGTGCGCTGTAAAATCGGAGCAATCAAGAATCTCTCTCAATAAGAGACAACACCGCACAAAAGTACGGTAAGGTAACACTAAAAAGCAAAGTTTGTAGCCCCAAGAAATAACACAGATGGTATGTTTGGATGCTGTAATTGTAAATTGAAATATAGTAAATTGTGGGAAATGAATGTTTTTCAGGACGCATTAAATTCTATCGGCGGCAAAACTATCGACTCAGTGAAGCTATATTATGTGTGCTACTTGCTAAAACGCAACCCTGTAGTGGAATTCTGTAATTTTCCTGATTTAATCATATTTGATCGAATTTGCTATTCTGCAACATTTTGTCATGATATTCGCTGTCGTCTAAAATCATTTGTCACTTTTAGTGATCAGTATCAATATTTTCACTACCAACCAACATTTACTTCTTGTTTATTTAAACGTTTAAGTGTATTTTGTGCTTAAAATGTAATAAAACACAATTTACATTACTTGTCTTATTAAAAATTAAAGAATATTTAAAAACATTTTATTCCAAATGTACGCAAAACTACAGCTGTTTACCATCGTTAAAATTATATCACAGAATCACATAATCACGTTACTGCAAGCGATAAAATATGTACATACATAAGTATGTAGAAAACAAATTACGATCCAGAATAGCACTACTGATCCAATGAAAAAAAGTATTATCGTATGGGATGTCAAATTTTTATCGTAATATTTTCCGTTGGTATAGCGCATTGCTTTCACATTATCACACTTGATCGTATTATTTGAATATGCAGGATAATAGTCTGAACTGTCCTTAAACAAGTATGAATTTAAATAAACTTAATGATTTACTTGTCATCTTCTCAGGCGAGGCGATTAATTGTAACAATTGAAATATGTGTGTCAATATAAATCATTTCATCATTTTAATGATCATCAAGTATTTTAATTGCAATCATACATGATTCAACATACACAGGCACATAATTTCTACGAGAAAGACGAGAATACAAACATTTGTAATATCGCATACAACGTAAATTTTAAATTTTGTTTTTCGTTTTCACCGCCACTGAACAATAAAATCAATTAAAAGCACAAAAACCGTTATAGACATGGTACAGTAGTGTTTCGGTTTAACGAACCGGTAGTTTGCCAGGCCTGTTCACGCAATACTTATGTCAGAGGCGACATTATTAATAAATAAATGACTGGAATTGCATTTTGTTGTAGTTCATTTTATATTAATATATTAACGAAACAGGCTAGCCTGTTTGGCAAAATTGTGTTATGCTAGAAACACAACTGGAACGAATGGCGAATTTTTCGCCGTCAAAAATAAAACATATTGGTGTATATGAAAATGCACACAGTCACAGCGTCGGCCGAAATTCGTTGTACGCGGCGAACTTGAAATAGATTTATTTCTATTTCTTACACCGGCGAACGACGAACAAATCAGTACCATGTGGCCATTTTGGTTTTAGTTTTCAAGTGTTTTAGTAAAAATAATTAATTTTTAATTTAACTTTTTTACATTTAAAATAAAAAGCCAACATATTAGATTATAAAATATGTTTGTAGTGTTTAATTTTTTGGGTTTTGGTAATGCTAAATTTTTTAGCAACCAATTTTTTTTTTTTTTAATGGTCACCCCATCAGCTGTTTAACTATAGTAAGATAAAATTAAAAACCTGAGAAAATAGATACAACTGAAATTATAAATGAAACTGTTAAAGTTCATGAATGTTTATATAATCTGGGATTATGTTCATTATTTTAATTATTTTCACAAAATTTGAAATTCTTTGATTCATTTAATTTTTTTATCTTTGAACAAACAATAAACAACTTTATTATCAATTATAACAGATGTTTTTGTTTTTCGTCATTATTGTGCTGCATACGACGAATTTACACAGCGAATTCTAAGCGGCGTATTCGTCGTTCGTCCCAGTTGTGTTCCTAGCATTAGTTTTTTTAAAATTGTGGAGACAATATAAAATTAAAATCAGAATGATTCTGATTATGATGGGACATAACATCGGAATGATTTAAGCTCAAGTTTCTGAATGTTTGTCTATGATTAATATTAATAAAAGGAAATGTAATATTTTAGCTGGGGCACAACTATTAATTGTGAAGCGGACACGCTTAAAAGCAGCACTCTTTCAGTTTTGGCTCACTAAACTGAGCACAAAAAAATAGTTCATTATTCTTTGTTCATTAGGCTGAGCACAAACTGGGGCTTAATTAACAATGTTTTCCTTTGAAAAGCTTTAAAATTTAAGTTGTATTCGTCCCTTATGTGTTTGCATGTACTCAACTCATATTGAATGGTACACACACTTAAACAAAATATATACATACATACATATGTACATACATACATATTCATTCATTTGCATGTTAAATTTGTCGCTGTATCTGCTGAATGCATCATCACATCGTTCATTAAACTTTTATTTTACACATGAGTACTCACTTATGAATATGGGTAAAGAAAAGATATTTATGGTGAAAAATTTAACCACAATAATATTAAAAATAAACAACAACAACAATATGCAACAAAACTAGAGATACATACATACATACATACATACATGAACTTTTATCATAAATATCAGCTCGTTTTTTAATTGACATACATTCGGTAGCCGAAATTGTCACACTACATTAAAACGTTCTCAAATACAATTGAGATATGACACTTATACCATTAAATTGACCACATTCTTGGCTTTCTTTTCCATGGGGGCCAGTTGAACTACACTCCCAAAATGTGCCCATATATGTTTGTATGTATGTCCAAATGCTTTCCAAGATCATTGATTTTTCACTTAGTCAAAATTTCAAAAAAAATTTTTTTAAAAAATTCTCAAATACAATTGAGAAATGGCGCTTATACCACTAAATATACCACATTCTTGGCTTTCTTTTCCATGTGGTCCAGCTGAGTTACACTCAAAAAATTTGCTTATATATGTATGTCCAAATTCTTTCAGAGATCATCGATTTTTGACGGTGTCGCTGTTTAAATTTTTTTTTTAATTTTCTCAATTTCAAAATTTTGAACGCTTTTATTAATATTTTTAAATATTCTTTTATTTTATAATAAGTTACTTATATATATTTACGGACAATTTTACCTTCACAGATAAACATGTTGGTACAATGTTCGCTAACGAAAAACATATTTAACTTCACACTCAAATATGTATGTCGTTGCGTTATTTCGTTACGTCAAACATATTTAACTCGGCATATTTATCTGCACACACATTTCATTTTATTGGTAAATTCAACACTGTTTTAACACCTACAGAATGACGATGATCTGCAGATGATCTGAGATTAAGATCTTCACTTTGTTGAGTATGCGAAAAACATTGAGGTTCTACACGACAAAATTAAATTTGACAAAATGTTGATGAAACATCATGGTGAATTTGTATAAAATTATTGACAATTGTTAATTGAATTCGATTTTGCTAACCCAGTATTGAAAAAGATTTTTTTGCAATAAAATTGTAGTGATCAAAATTTTTTAAGAAGACAAACACAGTAAAATTGAAGAGTTATTAGCTGGCGAGCATACCGTGGCTGTTTCACATGCACCACGATGATGCATTTTATCATTGTATTTACAATCTTGGGCAAATAGAAGTGTGCAAAAATGCTCAGTTGAAAAAAAATATAAATGTAAATAACCATAAACGGCGCCAGCAGATGGCGAAGCCGGCTAACAATTTTCCGCGGAGTTGACAAAAAAAAGAAAATAGCTGCGGAGATGAAAAATTTTAATACAATAAAAAACATATTCCTGTGAATTAAAATTTAATTTAATAATAACAAAAGAATAAATCGCATTTTAATTTTAATTTATATGGGTGTCTTTCTAAAAACAAACAAAGATCGGCAGCGGCTTGTAACACAAAAATAAAGTGGGCGGCGGCACAAAACAAAACGGTGCGCTTCCGATCAACCACAAAATGCACTGCAAATTTGTAAATTGCATATTTGCACAGGTAACATCGTGAAAACCCTTCTTTTAAGAAGCTGAAGTAAAAACTATAGCGCAGTTCATATTTGGTGCAAATGTCTTGCGTACGTGCGAATGCAAGAAATTGTTGCTTTTTCTTTGCAACCCAACAACAAAATATACAAGGTTGCACTCCAATATTTTTGCATTTACGCACCGCTAATTACGTGTTGCTTTTTTCGCATGAGTATTGCGTTTGCAACACTGACACTCGAACAGCTGACATTTTAAAACAAAGCAAACAAAAAATAGTAGAGATGAAGCCAGCAGCAATTACCAAAAAAATAAAACGTGAAAAATTAAAAATTGTGTATTAATTTATCAGCTATTATTTGGAGTGCAATAAAATTTGTAAAGTTGTTAAAAAGGGTGCTCAATATCAGTTGCAATATAATCGCAAACGCAAATATGTAGTCGCAACCAAAAACGCACCAAACGGCAAAGGTGAAGTTACATGGCCCGCTTTAGACGCGTCCACGCTTTTCATGCTTTTTATACGTTTTATGCGTTCTATGCGTTTCATACTACAAGTTACATACAACGCTTCGTATGCGCCATATTTCTTTGTTTTGATAAGCTGTTGTGCAAATATTTTTAACATACAAAACAAATATTAACAAAATGGAACTGCTCATGCAGCTGCTCTTTTATTCTTGTTCCGATAGAGCAGCAAGGTTTTATTATATAAAAGCTCGTGGTTTTTAACTGCATTTATTAGCTTCTCTTCCATATCGCTTGTTTTAATATATTGAAAATATTTGTAAACATAACAGTGATGATACTCAGTACGCAAACACAATCGATAAATCGAATCAAAATTTTGTTAATCAAAAAAATGGTTGAAAAAACCACCAAACTACAATTTGTCTTACTCGTGATAATGTTTATAAAATTTGTAACAAATCTTTTCTTTTTTATTATAAACGTTTTTTTTTTTTTGCAAAAGGTTTTATACATTATTTTACGATATAAAAGGTATTTATCGATAACGTTGAGAGTAGGCACATCATTGGTTAATAAAACCAGCTGACATTTTCTCATGACGCATGTGACGCATATAAAAGTAGAAAGTAGGTCTACTTTATGCGTTCTACGCGTCTTCGCGTTCTATGCTTTGTGCTCTGTAACTTGTCACATACAAATGCACTAATCCTACTTTTTTGACAACCGCGTGAAAAGCGTCGACGCGTAGAAAGCGTGCTGTGTAACTTCAGCTTAACTTCAGCTTGAGTACCGCTTATGTATATTTTTTTAACAAAACATTTTTAAGTGGCACCTAAAACTAACTGAAAATTAAAAAAAAAAAAAAAAAAATAAATAATATTAATATGAATTTGTGTATGGTTGTTTGTAATTAATTAAAGTAATAAACATGCATACATTTATACACAGGTACTTGTTGATTACAGGTACATATGTATGTTCTGCTCTAATTGCAATGTTTATGTGGCGCAAACATGTGCATATAAACCAAATAAATACTATACATAAGCATAATACAAATAGAAAAAAAAACGCAACAACAACTAATCACAAACAGTTTATTTGAATGCGTGAATAAAAAAGAAGCAAACGAAATGGTCATGAGAGAGAACCAGGTGTGTTTGCAAAGAAGCAAAAACAAACAAAAAACGTTTGGCTAAAATTCCACTTGCTGCAACAAAATATTAAAGGCCATATTCATAATAATTATTGTAAGTTTATTAAGCTCTTATTTGACGTATTTCTACGGAATATTTGTCAAATAACCGTGTAATAAACCTTCAATAGTTTTTATGAATATGGGTGTAAAAGGCCAACTCTTGAAAATCATGACAAAACATTTTTTTTTTTTTGTTTCCATCTGTATACCATTTTTTTTTTTTTTTAAGGAGGACTTTGTATATTACACATCGTTTGTGACCAGCAACATTTTTGCAAAAGAGAATTTCTTTATAATAAAAATAAAAAAAAAAATTATAGCAAAATATATTAATTTTATTGACCACTTATTGGAATCTACTAACGTTTCTAGTGTTAACATGATTAACTACAAATAACTAGCTTAAAAACTGTCTACCAGAATCTATGTCACAGTGATTTTTCAACCCAATTCATTTGAATGAAGATACGCACACAGCGAAAATGGCAAGAAAACACTTTTTACGCTTACAAGATAACATTTACGATTAAATGACTAAAACCGGTTAAAAGTGTTTACAAAAAAGAAAAAAAGAATATAATATCAAGCAGATAGCACAGGAGGCGGCGAGAATGGAGAGAGAGGGGAAACGAAATAAACAAGTGCTTAAAATATAAAAAACAAGTTTTGTTGTAAAAAAAAAAATAACGAATAAAAACAAATAAATTTTGAATTAATTTCAACTTTATTTCATTTATATACATTAGAGCGGGTCAATTTAGCAATCAATATTGTGCCATCGATTTTTCCGATTGTTTTTTGGCATGAAGGAAAAAAAGCTTCCCTGCGAAATATCATCAAAAAAATCACTTCCGTCGAGTACGATTTTCAATTTTTTTTTTCTAAGTTTTTATGGCAGTTTCCCTAAATTACCCCACAGACGACGTGTTTAGCACATTGAATCTGTAAAATTTTACACATGTAAGCAGCTGAATACCGAGTGTTACCTTTAAAACATTGATTGTGTGACAAACATGAGGTAAAGTCGCAAGACATATTTTCATATAGAACAAGGCAGCTCGATACCAGGTAGTCGCATGACTACAACAAACACTTCATGTATTTTGTTGATAGAAATCTTGAACTACTGTCACCCATTTGTTCGCGTATGTTTTTTTTGTGTTGTGTATTTTTGACAGTTCTACAAGCCAAAAGCAGTAGTCAGCTGGGCTTGTAAGGCTACCTGGTGGTATCGAGCTGCCTTGAAATATAGCATATTCTATTTTGTTGTGTACAAACATACCCTGCAAGAAATAGCTGATGGAAACTAACACATTAAGAACTTAATTACTAACACATGCAAAGCAATTTTATAGGTTTCAGCGTTGCCATTACAATGATTGTTTTAGTATTTTGATTTTCCCTTATTAATTTGGTAATTTAATTTGGAACTACGTTTATGCATTAATGTTTTTATAGGTTCATTTGTCCATTTTTTTTTTAAATATAGTTTATTATATTCTCTTTGAATTGTTTTTTGAAAATTTTCGAAAAATTCTTTTTTTATTTATCAATACAGAAATTAATAGCATTACATGTAATTTTGTGGGTATTTTACAAGAAAAATTTTGAATGATCACTTTGCTGAGGTGGTAACGCTGGTTCAAAAAAGAAATCACACGTACACGAATGTTTACATCAGTTTTTTCATTTTGCCCTTAAGAAAATGATAGAAACGCTGATGTATGAACCCATCAGCAGTGTCGGTCATATGATCCATCACCCTGTTCTTGCAGGGATATGTCATCAAATTTATATGCCATGTGAAAACATTCGTCGGCACTTGATTATGTGCACTATCATTAGCGCCGGCTGAATGAAATATTTTGCATGATTATAAAACATGTTTTCTTTTTAAACAGCAGTGTCGTTTTGTTAAAATCTATACTAAAAATATATAACTTTCTGATGCAGCTAAAACATCTTGAAAATTAAAAAAAAAAAAACAAAAAATAAATAAAAAACAAACGGCTGCATCGCCTGTACTTCAGTGAAGCAGTCAAAAATGATTACGACGGCCGCAAACCATTTTGCAAACGAACGCCTGGGATATTTATTTATTTAGTAGTTAATCAAATGTGAACTTAATTATTTATTTGCTTTAAGAGCCAATTGAAATGTATTAATTCAGGACCAGAAATGAACCTTTTCAAAAAGTTTACTGTCTTCTTCAGCTGTCTATATGCAGCTGAAAAATATAGCAAATATTTTTTGAAAAGGTTCATTTTTGGACCTGAATTAATACATTTCAATTGGCTCTTAAAGCAAATAAATAATTAAGTTTATAAAATAAATATTTTTTCGGAGTCCAATTGATTTTGTCTTGAAATACGGGCATATATTTGCAACAGCCTCCACCCCATATGGGGGACTCCATAAAATAAATCGTACCCTTCGAAAATTATGTTTTTGATACGTTTTTTCCTCTTGCCAAAAGCTATCGATGGCACAGTATCAACAAATTTCGACCATACAAATCGACCCAGCCTAATCTACATACATCCATATGCAGGTAGATGCATAAAAAAAGGTAAAAGAAAAACTAGAAGCAAAAGCAAATTGGGAGTTGAAAACATTGCTTTGAATTGAACAAATTGCAACAAACAACTTACTTGTTATACAAAAAAAACTCAATAAATCTCAACTTAAAAAGCCAGAAAAACTGGAAAGTGATGATTTAGTTTTTATCTGTTTCTCTATTCATATGGTATTTATTTTCGGGGACAACATCTGCACTCAAACACATAACATAAAATATAGAAAACACATTTATAGTTGAAGACACATACGAATTTTCTTGGTTACTCGTTAATATCTGAATAATATCCTGCCGAAAAACCCTGAACAAGGTTAGCACTTGCCACAATGTTTGTTCTACTCGTATGCGTTTAGTACAGATAATCAGCCCAATCATGAATGATAATTCCGTGAGAGTTTTTTTCTCTTTTCCCATTCCTCTTATTATGTTGATAAATTCCTTAGGAATTTTTTATTGAACCTTCCCTGTTTTAGCCACATCGAATGGGAAAAATAGTCGGTGGAGGAAAAAATAGGTATTTTAAAAACATATCTACATATGTTTTGATACATTTATATTAAATTACTTTTTCAGGCTCTATGTTTTGTTTTTTCCTACAAAAAAAATTTCGATATTACAAACATTTATTTTTTTGTTTCTCAGGAAATTTATGATTGGAGGAATTTTTTCTCGAGAAACGTATTTTCCTTAGGAATAAAATTCCTTGAGAATATTCATGATTGGGCTGAATACATAAATGTACCAGTTAAGCAGAAAACTATAAACTTTTAGTTAGTTTAGATAAATTATATTATTTATATAATCTTTTCTTATTAGAACCTGCAGAATATGGAACTCTCTACCATTACGTTTAAAAAGGTTTAACATGTCTAAATCAATTCTTAGAACTAAATTGCTTGAACTCTTCGATGATCAAACTTAAATATTTCCTACTTCATGAATTCTACTTATTCTTAATAGGCTAGTGTTTATGATAAATGTTGTTTGAGAACGAGGGCTGTATTTTTTCTGCCGAAGTATGTACAAATATCTTAATAACTTTGTAAAATTTTATTGTTACCAAATTTAGGTTTATGAATATAAAAAAAAGCTTATACATAATACTAGTTTTAATATGAATTGTTAATAATACTTTCAGTTACTTGCTTTCTATTACAATTTATATGTATGTATATATTAATCATATATGGCCCAATGGGCTCGATTAAATAATGAAATAAATAAATAAAAAAAATAAATAAATAAAAAAGAATAAAAAAAACTACTTCAAAACTAAAACGAAAAAAAAATTATGGGAGAAACTTTAGAATAAGAAGCCAGGCTTGGAAAGAAATGGGGTTTATAGGGTTATAAAGCGGGTCGTAGACCTACCAAAACTGAAGCCAAAGTCTGCCGGAGTGGAATTTACTAACAAAAATATGAAAACAGGCGCTAAAGGGTGCCGCCAGAGGAAAATTTTTACACAGAACCTAACCTCGCTAATTGAAAAGCGGTTTTAATTCAGCGATCATTGTATTTTTTCAATTTTAGTTTATACTATTTTCCAAGTGCATGCATAATTTGTTGTTGATAACCGGCCTGGATTTTCTCATTTATGGTATAATAAACAACGGCTTAGCGTACAAGACCTGTAAGCATCTGACCGCACACTTTTCAATGTTACTACAATTAGCACCATTATACACCATTATAATATCACGACGGAACCTTTTGTAGGACCCAAGTGAGCCGGTCTCATGACCTCGCAGCCCGCGTAACATAACATACTAGCACAACGGGAACTTCTAGCACCCAAATGGGCCAGTCGCATAACTGGCAACCGATGAACCATTATACTAAAGTCGACCCATGATGTAGATAGATATCCATCATATGGTCCCTTATGGGTAAGAGAATTAAAAAAATGTTTTTGCTTTTTATCGAACGCGGAAACAAAATTGACATTGTACATATGTATGTATGTACTTACTTGTGTAAACGATCTATTTGTTCTGATTCGTTGGACAATTCAATAATAGCAAATAGTTCCTCCTCACCGGATCGACCAAAAACACCATTTGGTATTTTACGTAAGAACTTCTTCAGCACACTGGCAATAGTGTAAACTGAATAATTGTCAACGTTTACCAGACGACCAGCTTGAAGAAAATGTATCAGCTTTTTCATGGCACCCTGATGGCCAGGCGCACGAAAGACATCACGACGATTTGGTGACTCTTTGTTGAGTTTTAGTATGAGAACCAACAAAGGTCCTGGAATGTTATCGTTCTTGCAAACTTCTTCTAAAGGAACACCAAACTTGACTTTCTCCAAACGGTAGGGATATGTTGGGGCCGACGAGCCGGGGTGACCACATGAAGTAACCACATTGCTAAAATCAGCAGCACGTCGATGAACACGTTCGGCCCAGCTAGACATTGTGTAGTTTTCCTTTTTTTGTTTTTTTTTTTTTTTTGTTTTGGATGAGTGGGTGTTTGTATTTTATTGTTATTTGTTTCTTCTGAAAACCAATTCAATGTGTACGTTTCTTATAAAAAAAAAAAAAGAAATCTGGAGTTTTTTTTTTCTTTTTTGGTTAGTTAATTGCGTTAAATTGTATGGATGCGTCCAAAATGTTCAGCCATGAACAACACATAAACAAAAAACTTTAGAATTTATACTTGATTAAAAGTTTTTTTTTTCTTAAAAAAACATTTTATTCTTGGAATGCTTTTCTATCGCTCTCGATTTCTTTTTCACTTTTTCTTAACGTTGTTGTTATTACATATATTATTTCTCCAAATACACATTTCTATATGAATTTCATTTTCTCACAGTCGTTCAGTCGTTTTTTGCTTTTTCGTTTTATAAATTATTTTACAGTGATGCCAACTCTGGAGCACATGGCGCTCGAAAATAAGAAAACGGACTAATTGGAAAATTTTGGAGTGCAAGGTCTGTTACGAGGGAAATAAAATGTATTATACATAAGTTTATAAAATGAATGTAAAAATCAGTTTGCGAGTACAATTTTACATACATATAATCCAACCATACAACTTGAGGAATGTCAACGATTATAGATTATGTTTTGCAGCAACAAGTTTTTGTCAATGTACCTATTATATTTTATAAAGGTCCAAAAGTTTTCAATGAATTGCCTCCAGAAATAAAAAATTAAATAAACTTATATGTATTCAAACGTAAAATTATTGATTATATCAAGAGAAAATTTTAAAAGATATGTAACAATAATTTTTGAATTTAAAATGTAGGTATATACATATGTTTTTGTGTGGAAAATTTTAATATTTGATCTGAAATTGTAGACATATGTATGTATTATACTAAATAGCAACAAGAAATGCTACATAAATCATTCAATATAATGCAGCCATGTAAAATGTAAGTATACATATTTCCCACTAAGAAAACATCAGCATATACATACGAGCAGTTAAAATCTTTACAAAACGCATGGGTCCCTGTGCTAAATTTTCAAATAGGTCAACATTCGCCTTAAGAAAATTTCAAAATCATTTAAACTCTAACCACAAAATGTTTTACATTTTTTTATATTTTATAGGCCATATTCATAATAATTATTGTAAGTTTATTAAGCTCTTATTTGACGTATTTCTACGGAATATTTGTCAAATAAACGTGTAATAAACCTTCAATAGTTTTTGTGAATATGGGTGTATATATTTATTTGAGCTTAAGGTATTCTGTAATTTGAGTACTTATTTTTGTCGATATTTCGCTGTCCTTCGGATAGCTTCTTCAGGACAATAATAATGAAAAATGTTTTATATATTTATTTGAGCTTAAGGTCTTTTGTAATTTGAGTATTTATTTTTGTCGATATTTCGCTCTCCTTCGGATAGCTTCTTCTTTTTTTTTTTTTTTTTTTTTTTTTTTTTCATTATTATTGTCCTGAAGAAGCTATCCGAAGGAGAGCGAAATATCGACAAAAATAAATACTCAAATTACAAAAGACCTTAAGCTCAAATAAATATATAAAATATAAGGAAAAAAGGGGTCAAAATAACGAAATATTAAATAATGAAAAATGTTTTGATTGGTTTTTTTCAAAAAACAAATCAAAACATTAAAGTTTTACATTTTTGCAATTCTAAACAGAAATAAATTAAAAAAAAAAAAAAAAAACATAACCAATTAGGAGTTTTTTTGATTTGAAGAAGATCTTAGAAAGCTAAATATTGTGCGCAAATCCGTAGTGTTTTCAATATCTTGGTCTGTAAGAACTAAATAAATGAATAAGTACCATATTTTAGAACTTTGAAAAATAGAAAACAAACACCCAAAAGTACCTATACGTAGAATAACATAATTGTTGAGGCAGCAACTAGCCGATGAAATTCATTGCAGAACATGACCACCAGTTCTTAGCTTGTACAAGTATATGAATTAAAATTATGTTAAAAACTGTCTAATTCTGCCGAGGGTGTCACTGGAGGAGCCTACTATTATTATCAATTAGTAATTTATATTAGTGTTGAGAAGTGCATGAAGTATAATATTCTTTTTATGTGTAAGGATATGGATTTCAAAAAATTCACAAATCTAAAAAAGAACCTTGTGGAACATTTAAAATCGCTACTCCGATACCAGAAGTAATACCATTTAAAACTGTAAAAACACATTACCCCCTAATTCATAAAAATTATTACAGGCTTATAAGACTGTTATTTGACATATTTGTATGGAAAATCTGTCAAATAAGAGCTTTATAAACCTGTTAAAATTTTTATGAATTAGACGGTTAGCTTACAAGTATATAAATGAAAATTTGCACCATTCACCATCCAGAAAGCACCAACTGATTTAAGACTCAGTCAGCTTGGTTTTCTGATTTATGTAACGCATTTCGCATTCAGACTGCATGTTTTGACACACACACTGCAATCGTCAATGAACATGACAATACAATGAGTTTAAAATACAATATCACTCAGAGTTGTATTGTCCATTAACGATATATGACGTGAGGGATACGGTGCTTATTTTCCAATAACTTGACAGATAAAACCATGATATCACGACACAGACCGTCCAATCTACAACAAATCAATCTCATATCAAAACAATTCGATGTTGATGAAATCTGGCATGCAATCTTTAATCTTGGCACAAGAATACAAACCATGCAATCAAAAAGGATGTTGTCAGATTGCGTTAATGAATTGCACAATGTGTAGTCAGCATTATAGCCGTATTTATCTTATATATATAAAGGCGATTTGCATAAAAAGCTTAAAAAACTCTAATTTCACCTGAGCTCAACGATTGCTTTCATTGGGACCAAGACAAATCTGCCTAAATCTGACTTGATTGGAACAACTAGAATATTCAAAAGTAATACTGTCCCTAGAGGTCGTTACTTGATTTTTTCGCCACTTTATTTTTCAAGTCTCATGTACCTAAAATAACGTAAAGTTGGCATCACTGAATTTTTAATAGGAATTAACTTTATTATTAATTGGAATATAAACAAAATTTACGCACACACACACACACACACACACAAGTTCTGCTTTTGTTTTATGTATTTGCTAATTAATGATAATCAACAAAATTATGTTGTTGCTTTAACAATATTTCTTACAGTCTTCATGAATTTCACTTCAAAATTTTGCTTTTACATATTTTTACTTTTAACTTTATGGTTGGATATGTGTGTATTCCACAATTTGTGGCTTGTGTTTTTTTTGTGCCTGCCACTCCTGTAGCAACAAAAAAAAAGCAGTAGACTGGAAATTAACACATACAGATTTTTTTTTTACTTAATCTGTGCTTAAAACTTTTCACTTTTTTACTTTCGTTTGGATTTAGTTCTCAAGATGATGCGTTAGTTTTGTAAATATTCAACGCATTTTATAATTTGAGCCCACATATTTTATTTAACCATTTCTGAAATTAATTTGTACTTGTTTTATTTTACAATTATCTTTCACAAATTCAATGTAATTTATCCGTCACACACAACTAACCTTTTCGAGTTTCGAACACAAAATAATTTTTTTAACTCACTCAAAAAGTACGTACGAGAAAATACAACCATGATTTAAACGGTTTCTTTCTGTTGGAACTCGTACTTATTAGAAGGGCTCCGAATTTTTTTTAGTTCCAAATGAATTCTAAGCAAATGCGTAGTCTGCAGACTGATATACACATACATATATATTTTCATATTTTCCCATCCTTCGCTGGCCAGGCAACCCCCAGCAAGACCACAATACAACCCTGATGCAATGAATAAGGTATAGCCCCATCAGCTAAACCACTAATCATCTGACTATTTCAAACTGTCAAGAGAGTACAGAAATGAAAGTCAGCCAAAACTAGATAACAAATCAGAGTATGCTTTGTTCATCTCTCTTCCGTACATGTAGAAGGGATGTCTTCTTGACAATTTTCAGAAGTTGTACAAAAATAAAATGCATGTTTTTTTCATCAAGTTGTTCTTATTGTAGAGAAAATACGACCTTATTAGTTGTATCAATGATACAACTAAAAATTGTATCATACTTCTGTACATGATACAATTAACAAGGTAGCCTCGTCAGATAAACCGTTAATCAACTGACTACTTTAGGTTGTCAAGAGATTGCAGGGATGAAAGGCAGCCGAAACGAGATAGCTAATCCGTTAGTTAGTTGTATCTTGCTTCTGTATATGTTTTGCTTCTATACGCAAGCAGGGTTGCCAGTGCGTAATATCAAGAAGTGGCAAAAAAATTCGTTTGCAGAAACGAATACCTGGTAGTCGCATAACTGCAACAAACACTTCATATATTTTGTTGGTAGAAATCTTGAGCTGCTGCCTGGGTGGCGTACGTTCGCGTATGTGTGTTTGTGTTGTGTATTTTGACAGTTCTAGAAGCCAAAAGCAGTGGTCAGCTGGGCTTGTAAGGCTACCTGGTATCAAGCTGCCTTGACCATTATATATAAAATTAATCTAATTCATACATATAAAAAGTACTCAAATTGAGTGGATTTTATTCACCTCATCATATGATGTTAAGAAATCGATTGTTGGCAAACTTCACTCTAAACACTATTGACTACAGTACTTTTCACTTTCCAAACCATTTTTGCAACCATTTTTTGACATTTAGTTTAGTTTTTCAAAAAACGTTGCTTTTTTTTGCACAAGTTCAAGGCAGCTTAATATCAGGTAGCCTTACAAGCCCAGCTGACTACTGCTTTTGGTCTGTTTATCTGTCAAAATACACAACACTAACACACATACGCGAACAAACGGATGACAGATAAACAGTTTTTCTACCAACAAAATACATGCGGTGTTTGTTGTTGTTGTGTTTGTTGTAGTTATGCGATTACCTGGTATCAAGCTGCCTTGCACAAGTTGGTCCGGAAAATTGCAAATGAAGTTTTGAATATTTTAGGAGAAAAAACTCGCACAAAGTTTATAGGGACTTAATTCAGTCGTTGGCGTACCATAAATTCTGTGTTTTCTTAAATAATGAAAACATGTCGGCCTCTAACAATTCCGTAAAACCATCCTCAGCCCCAGCTGTCCACATAGCGGACACCACGGCAACTATCAAACGTGAACCATCGTCCAAATTACTTGCATTGAATGGAATTACAAAGCTTTCGTCCCTTACGCCAGCTAGAGATTTGACTCTTGGTGGAAGAGGTGCAGCTACAAATAAAAAAGTATTCCAACCGAATCTAAATGTTGTGAGAAATAAAAACACGTAAGCCAGTTCAAAACAGCAGATTTTTATGAAAACGTAGTAAAATTATTCATTTTTTTATTGTTTTGGTTTTCATAGCAATGTTAGGACTTCTAAAGACACCACCATAAGCAGGGGTAGAGGACGAGGAAGAGGTGCCGACCGCGGTGCCAGAGGCAGTCCGAGAGGTGGACGTGGGGGCTCTTCGCTAATACAAACCGCCGGTGTTTTCTCGGAGGGTGCAGGTGCCGTCAATATTCGTCCGTCTACTAAGTCTTCTGGTTACAGCCGAGATGAGGAAGCACCTTCAGCAATGCGGAAACCAACGCTGTTAGAGAGCCAAAAAAAATTGGATATAAAGGCCGTTTTAGCGAAAGATGTAGATATTTTGAGAACCCTTGACGATGCAGATGAGGATATTGAAGAAGAGAAAAAGACTGATTTGGATAGAATGCCTGTACAGCTTAATGAAGGTAAAAACAAAAAAAGTAAAACTTACTGTCTAGGAACTGGGAACATATACTGGTATGTAATTAGAATTGTGTACCCAGTTGTGTTCCATAGACTCCTATATCAATATTTTGTGGATGCATTGTACAATGGATTAGTTTGTTTGCTTTCCAAAAACCCAAGTTTCTCAAAACAAAGATGCATGTAATAATTACGAGTTTTGCCAAAGCATTAATTTTAATGTTTTGTTTCCCCCCACTTAAAAAACTTTTATGTGAAAATGATGTTTTGAAAACTAAAAGCTAAATGGAAATATATTAAAACGGAGGTAAAGTCTGAATCAGTAGACGCGCAAACTATTAAGTCGGATGAAGGTAATATGACTATTTAAAAATGCTCAATCTCTCAAGTGAAATATAACAATTACACTACACTTATGTATTTATTCTACCACCACCCGAATATACGAATTATTTTTGTTTGTTTTTGAAGCAGATGCAGTTGCCATAGCATCGCATATGCAAGCCTTGCATGTGGCTCAACAAGCTGAGCAAAGTAGGCCCCTGCCTCGATACCCACAGTCATTGCGGGAACTGCTCGATAACAGCGAGTCCCAGATATTTTTAATGCAAGTAAGCAGAAGTAACAGGTTTTCAGTGGAACTTTTTTTCATTATTATTATAATTTATTTTAAGCTACCAGACACATTACCCTGCGTTGAAGATTCCGATCAACCAGATAATTCAGTAAATCCTTCAACATCTACATCAATCAGCACTGCTAAGTCAGCAAGTCCGGCAACAGGCGAACCCACAACGCAGCCAAACCCAACTGACAGAAAAAGGAAGACAGCTAAAGAAAATGTTCTAAAGAAAATGGATGAAGGTGAAATCGGCCGTTTGATACGCTATAAATCAGGCAAAACAAAATTGGTGCTTGGTGACACGTATTTCGACCTGGATATAGGAATGGAAACAGGATTTCTACAGGTACTGCTACCATAACAAGCTTAAATAATTTACTTAACGTTTGTTTTCAATTCAGGACTTGATGTCAATAAGCTGTAATCGTGAAGAACGAAGTGGGAATATGATCAATCTGGGACCCATTCAAGCCAAAATAACTGCAACTCCCGATTGGGAACAACTGCTTAAACAATCAATAGCCACTGATCAGTTGTAGCATTACAACACCACATTCGTTCGTAGCTTTAATTTAATTTTATCTAACATATGTCTGTTTACACATATTTTTTACGCAATTGGCATTATACATATATTTTTGTAATTCGCTTGTGTTTGATGAAAAAGGTTTTTTTTTATTTGCAACAGAAATGAAAGTTGAGACTTAAAAATAACAAATGTTTTTAGTTTTGAACAGCTACACGATCCTCAGCCCCCGACAATACACTTGAACTTTGGCCGCCCGAAGTGTTACCGGGTGTGCTAGTGCGTCCTCGATATAGATTGCCTTGCAGGTCGATGGAGAAATTGTAATCAACTGGATTTGCCAAGGCCTGCTCAATAGCCGCTTCAAGATTCTCACGAGTAATAAATGTCTTTGACAATTCCTATTCAACAAAGCAAAACAAATTTTTTTTATTGAATTGAGACATTTTCTTTCTAAATAAAAACTCACTTTTTGTTTCTTTACTAATGCTTCGATCTTTTCCAATCTTTCTTCTTCACGTTCCTTTGCTTCTCTCAAACACTTCTGCACATATTCTGCTTTTTCTTGACTTTCTTTTGCCAGCCGCTGTTCTCTTATAGCAGCAATTTCTTGATTCCATTTTTCGTTTTCCAACAAACAGCGTCGAAATTCCTCTTCTTCTTGTTCTGCTGTCAGGACAAAATGCCCTGCAGTTGAGGTCGCATCTAGACGCTCATTTTCCTCTCGGAAAAATTGACGTACCGAACGCAATTGAGTTCTAAAAATCAATACCAAATAAAATACAATTTATTTTTCCTAATAGATAATTCATGGACATAATAACAAACTTGTAGATATTGTGTAAACGCATCAATTCCGCCTTTTCATCCGTTGTTTGCTGTTTTCGATCTGGTACTCGAAACATTTTACTCTTTGCGACCGGGAGCCATCTAGGCTTGCGTCTCCATCTCACAAATTGCAAAGCAAATCCCGTCTGTCCAGTTTTGATATCTGTGCCAGCCAATCGCTGTAATATTCCAGCTGGAGCGCGCAACATACTTTATAACTTATAATAATTTATATTGATTGCTGGGAGGAATCATTAAAATTTCACGTTGAAATGTGTTAAAAAAAAAAGTAGAAGTGTTACGCCACAATTTGACAGTTAAAAACAGCTGGCCACAGTGATGCCAATATCGTTCTATGGTTGAATAACGATTTGGTAACTATTTATTTCTGCAGTATTATTTAATTCTTTAAAAAATCTTTGTCGGGAACGTAATAAATTGTTATTGTAAAAAAAGAAAATGAAAAATTCCAATTTATAGGTTATTTTCTCATAAAGTGTATTTTATCCTTGTAATATTATTTTAAATTGGCCATGGGGCCAAATGTATTACAACCAAACAAAATAAATAAATAAATAAAGAACCAAAGTGGGGACTTGTAACATACTTGGGGGTTACACGATCAAGTTTTGCCTTTTAAGTTTTATTTTTTATTTATTTATTTTGTTTATTTATTTTATTTAAATACATAGGCAGCCTTCCAAGGCCAATTTTTAATGAATATATAAGTTATTTCTTTAATTCAATATTAATCCATATATACATATAAAACAAAAAAATTTTTTAATCTCTTAATGGAAATTTTGAACATTCGTAGACACGTATCATATTGGTTCCCCACCAACAACTTAATCTCTTAAAAGTTTACTTTTAATAATTGAAAAAGTACAGTAAGAAGTATAATCTCCCTGCCAGAAAAAATTAATTAGTTAAGCGATTTAAATAATTCAAGAGTTTTTTCCGGTAATTTAAAATGCATTCACACTTTTCTTTTACTAATACACTCACAATTTTGAAAATTGATGCAAACTTGATGACAATCATGATGACAATCAAATTTTTTCTTTTCACAGGGTCACAATTTTTTCATCAAGTCACAATCAACAAAACAGCTGACAACAATTTTTTTCGATCTCACTGCAGTTACTTGGGGGTTACACGATCAAGTTTTGCCTTTCAAGTTTTAATACATTCACACTTTTTTACTAATACACTCACAATTTTGAAAATTGATGCAAACTTGATGGCAATTCTTGCTTTCCATAGAGAGCATCAATTTACAATCAAGAAAACAGCTGACAACAATTTTTTTTCGTTCTGTCTGCAAATATTTTTTTGTTTTGTTTGAAAGTTGCAATTAAAAGTGATAAAAATTAAACAAATTCGAGCTTAAAAATAGAAATAAAAATGTTTACGTGCAAAACCAACAAATATAATGATGTGCTGCGGTTTATAGAGCTATACAGAAGCCACGAAGTTCTGTGGAATATGAATGTGGCGTCTTATCGATTTCTTTCTGTCCTCTGGCTTTTTCTTCTTTTATTTTTTTTTTATTTCTGATAGTACTTTTAATGAAGCAGCCATTTTTAATTTTCTTCTTGACGGCATCTTGAAAACGAATTGCTTTGAAATTGCGTGCAGCCTACGTCACAGCTATCAATTTTATTGAATTTTGACAAGCAGTATGTGAAAAAAACTTGATAGCAAAACTTGATCGTGTAACTGCAGTGTTACACTGCAGTTACACGATCAAGTTTTGCTATCAAGTTTTTTTCACATACTGCTTGTCAAAATTCAATAAAATTGATAGCTGTGACGTAGGCTGCACGCAATTTCATAACAATTCGTTTTCAAGATGCCGTCAAGAAGAAAATTAAAAATAGCTTCTTGCATATTCTGCTAAAAAAATTAAAGCAAAGCCTCCTCTTCTATATTCTACATTAAACCCAGAAACTAATTCAGATTCTAAATCAATATTTTTTTAACTATTTAAATATAATCATGATATACTCTAACACCCATATTCATAAAAACTATTGAAACTTTATTACACGTTTATTTGACAAATATTCCGTAGAAATACATCAAATAAGAGCTTAATAAACTCACAATAATTATTATGCATATGGCCGTATATCTCTTTTTAAAATTAATAAATTTAATGAAAATCAATGAAAAAATAAAAGTATAAAATTTGTTGGTCTTGCACGTAAACATTTTTATTTCTATTTTTAAGCTTGAATTTGTTTAATTTTTATCACTTTTAATTGCAACTTTCAAACAAAACAAAAAAATATTTGCAACAGAACGAAAAAAAATTGTTGTCAGCTGTTTTCTTGATTGTGACTTGATGCTCTCTATGGAAAGCAAAAATTGTCATCAAGTTTGCATCAATTTTCAAAATTGTGAGTGTATTAGTAAAAAAGTGTGAATGTATTAAAACTTGAAAGGCAAAACTTGATCGTGTAACCCCCAAGTCTGCTGCAAATATTTTTTTGTTTTGTTTGAAAGTTGCAATTAAAAGTGATAAAAATTAAAAAGCACAGACTGTTTTTTGTGTTAAAAAGGTTCAAGCTAAAAAAAATAAAAATGTTTACGTGCAAAACCAACAAATATAATGATGTGATGCGTTTTATAGAGCTATACAGAAGCCACGAAGTTCTGTGGAATATGAATGTGCCGTCATATCGACGAAATGACTTAAAAATTAAGGCTTATGATTCCATTGCCGCTGAAACAGAAATGTCTGTGGAAGATGTGAAGAAAAAAATAAAATCTCTTCGAACGGCCTACAGTGCGGAGAAGGCTAAAGTGGAAAAAAGCAAAAGGTCTGGATGCGACGCAGAATCGGTATATATACCAAGTGTTTTTTGGTTCAATGAGATGAATTTTGTTGACGCGTCTCTAATTCGTAGGAGAACTATCGACAATTCTAACCACGTAAGTGAATAAAGTAAATAAAACACATTTATTTCTCATTAGATGGAAACGTTTTATTTAATATTTATTTTTTGACATTGAAAGCTTACATTGTCATATGTGGTTAAGTACCGTGCAATTTCCTCCCGATTTCTGCACGCATATTTATATGTTTCGTGCGTTTGATGGCCAATTGCGGAAAAAGCTTCTGTGATCAATTGCTCATCCGGTTCTGAATCTGCTGTCGCCGTTCGTGGCTTTGTTAAATAATTGTGAAGGACACAACAAGCCTTCACAATAGCGTCCACAGTTTGTGGCTTCACTTCAATGGGTCGATGAAATATACGGAACCTATTGGAGAGCCGAGCGAAGGCACACTCTGCCACCACCCTGGCGCGGCGCAGCCTATAGTTAAACATTTCTTGTGGCACACTTAGTGTTCCGCTTATGTTGTATGGTTTCATGACGTTCTCGTCTAAAGCAAAAGCGTCGTCGCCAAGAAAAAAGTAAGGAATTTTGTTTCCTTGGTCGGCAGTCAGGTGGGTAGGTTCCGGTATATTCAAAGCACCATTTCGCAAAGCCTGATACAAATAGCTGTCGCTAAAGATGGTGTTATCTGAAGACTTCCCATTGCAACCCACATTCATATAAATAAAACGGCTATGGGCGTCAACAGCAGCAAAAAGCACTGTGCTGAAGTACCCCTTAATATTAAAAAACTGCGCAACTGAGTACGCAGGAGCCTTAATTCGTATGTGTTTCCCATCCAATGCACCAAGTGTGTGAGGAAATTGCCACAATCTGTCGAAATCTTCACTAATTTCTTGCCACTCACGTTCAGTGTTAGGCATCTGTTGAGAAATAAAACAAAATGTGAAATATAATAATGAATATAAATTGTTATTAAATATGTATGTATTATAGTCTTTAAAGGAAGATGTTTTTACATCATCAGAAACATCGTTGGACTCTGAGGCGATTGATGTTTCTTTCTTACAGTTGCCCTCAACAGAAACACAGTTGCCACTAACACAAATATCTGCGGAAAAAAGGAACCAACCACCAGAATCAAAACTGGATGAAGCCATTGATAAGCTAATTGCCATAAATCAGCACGACTCTGTATTTGATATATTTGCAGAAGGTGTTGGCAAACAAATAAAAGAATTTCCGGAAGATGATGCATATGAGGTAATGGCAGAAATACAAACTGTACTTTCAAAAAGAAAAGTGGCCATTATAAGAAGGAAATCGGTAAATAGTAAAAGCCGAGTTTTCAAGAAATATTGCCAGCAGAGGAACTAAAATGCTTTTTGATGCCGAAAAATACTTTTCATGGTAAACCAACACGATTGGTAGGAATAAAAAATAAAAATTTTTGATGGTGCAGTATATATACGAGAGATATAGTAAAACCCAGTTTTACAACCCGTTTTTTTCCAACATTTTTGAAAAAAAAATTTGTTTGCTCCGAAAAATTATTCATGGTCAATTGAAGACAAAGATTAAAAATTTCCAATATCGGTTCATACATAACCGTGGTTTTCTAAACCGTTTTTTTTTTTTCTAAAATTTTTGAGAATATTCAAATATGAACTTAATTATTTATTTGCTTTAAGAGCCAATTGAAATGTATTAATTCAGGTCCAAAAATTAACCTTTTCAAAAAATGTTTGTTGTATTTTTCAGCTGTCTATATGCCGACGACATTTCGTTGGTGCACCATTTTTGGACCTGGATTAATACAGTTTTGAGAATATTCTTAACGCCATTAGAAGGTAAAAATAAATATTTTCAGTATCGTTTTATAAAGGGTTATCCATTTTGTGGTTTCAAAAGTAATCGTAGATAAAACACATATAAAATATCTTTATACTCTTTACCAAAAGGAAAGGGTATTATAGATTTTTTTCATGATATTTTTTTTTTATTATAAAGTGTGAACGTTGACATTATGTGTGAAGCACTACATCATTTAAATGACCACCAAGCGAAGTGTGGCAAGCATACCAGCATACAACTCCTGGCCTCGTAAAATCTCGTCGTGGCGATATCAACTGGCCACCAAGATCATGCGATTTAACACCATTAGACTTTTTTTGTGGGGCTACGCGAAAGAACGTGTTTAAGCAGATAAACCTTTAATTCTTGAGCACTTAAAAAGCAACATTCGTCAAGTTATGACTGAGATACCGCCCAATATACATATTTCAAAAAGTGGTAAAGTGGTCGTAAATGACCTCAAAAGTAAATAGGTGTTTATGGAAATTCGATCTGCAGAGGACCTAAAATGGTTTTTGGTGCCGAAAAGTACTAGCAGTAAAAAATAAGGGCCTATTTCTCTAAATGCGAACGAAGTTTTCGTTCGCATATTTATATTGAAAGCAACAAAAAAAATTAAATTTTGTTTTTGTTTTGTACACAATTGTACGAAAGAAAACTTCGTTCTCATTTAGAGAAATAGGCAGTAAATCTGTGTGCTGATGGGGTGTATATACAGAGAAATAGGGAAAAGCCGTTTTTCAAAACAGATTTCGATAAACCTATAAATGTGAAAATTGCGAAGGGTATTTAAGATTCGGCCCAGCCGAATATAGCACTCTTACTTGTTCTATTTAGTCAGTTTAGTTTTAAAAAGTGAAAGAATTGTTGTTAAAAAAAAGCGAAAATGTACGGGTAGTAACAAATTGTCAAAAAAAAAGTGTCAAAATTTCTCAAAAAATAACCAAATTTGTTTTTTATATGAATGTTTAGCTCTCTTTATGCTCTTTTAGGAGACAAAAACTATTACTCCCTTTATGCTCTTTTAGGAGACAAAACACAGCATGTCTGCGGACATGCTGTGTTAAAAATCCTTTGAGTTTCGGAGTTTTAGGGAGTAATCCATTACTCGCAAAGAAGAGCTCCAAGATTACTCCTTGGATGATCCTGTATTAATTTACGCTTTATTGCTACATGAGTACAATACGTAAGTAACTTACTTTCAAATATATATTTTGCAGGCTTGAATAAATAGCTTCTAGCACTACAGGAACAAAGATTCCAATCGTGTTTCGCGAAATTCTTGAAAGGAATTCCAATGATTTGTAGGAATCTCCAGTGGCTATAAACCTTAACGTTACACATAATTTTGTCCTTGCAGTTATAGCCTTTCGCGTTGTTGTGTCACTTTTTTCGATTTGGTGGTGCACCTAGTTGAAAGAAAACATGCATATAAATATACATATGTATGTATATGTACAGGATTGTACTACGGCTCAGGTAAATATTTACCATTTTTAGAAGCTCTTCAAATTTGGTAATATTTATTCGAACAAAGTCCCTTAAATCGCCATCATCATCTTCCCAAACTATATCTCTGAGCAAATGCGCCTCCAAATCATGCTCCACTCTAAAGTAAATACATACATATGTACATAACTACATTCATTATAATTTTTAAATATTTACCAACCTTCTCACTAATAAAGGCTTCACCCCGTATTTGCTTTCTGCCCCCTGTTTTTTTTCTTCTTTTATTTTCTTTTTCATTTCTAATAGTACTTTTAATGAAGCAGCTATTTTTAATTTTCTTCTTGACGGCATCTTGAAAACGAATTGTTATGAAATTGCGTGCAGCCTACGTCACAGCTATCAATTTCATTGAATTTTGACAAGCAGTATGTGAAAAAAACTTGGTCGTGTAACACTGCAGTGATAATTCATGTATGCCGTGGAACCACTTAAGTATGTACATACATGTCAAAATATGCTAATTTAGCTAAATATCCCTTTCACAACAAATGGAAATCTTATATTTTGTAGATCTAGTAGATTTTCATGAAATTTGCTCTATGTATAGATTTTGGCGAAATCTCTCTCAAAAGCCTTAGTACGAAACAATGCAACTGTGTGATTTTCTTACACATTGAACTAAAAAACTCAGCACTGCACAGAAAAAAAAAATTGACTGTTTCAAACAAAAGTAAACGCAGTTAAAAGCGGGAAAGTTAATAAAATATATGTATTTTTTTTAGTTATGAGTGCAAACTTAAACAATAGGTAAGTAAATTATACACATAGAAAATAAAGAAATTTAACATGTACACATTTGTTTGTTTAAACAACAAAACAGCTATAAAAAGAAACGGCTGTGGAATAGACACCTTACAAAACAAGTCGTGATGTCAGAATATGACGTTATAAACGACACAAATTTCTAAGTGGTTTTTAATATATGTAAATCTAACAAATTTCGCTTTAATGCAAATAGGATATAACGGCAATTGTCTTAACACTTTCTCCACATACAGAATGTGAGCTGGAGGTTTCTTTTATTATTTTTTAGGTTGGTTAAGAATATGTGTATGCCCATGTCGTTTGACATACACTTAAGCCGGTATAAACTTGTTGCAAGCTCCATGTCTTTACCCCTAAACAGTTTGATTCATAGATCTATAGGAATTGTGTGTCATGGAAAAAGTTCCTTAATTTCTTCCAGCAAATGGCCCGTAATTGGGTTAGGTTTAGTAAGGTGTCGCTTTGACGAGGCATTGTCATTGCCTATGGACAAAAGTCGAGAACAAGAAAATGCAAACACTTAAAGCTATAATTGTTTTTTGACGGATGGTGTTCGTTTTGTATTTTTTATTAAAAAATAAAAGTAAAATATATGTACATATACATATGTATGTATAGCAATACGAGTGAGCAGTATTTTATTTTTTCGTGCAAAAACTTTCATGCGGTTGAATCAGAGGTTCGAGTGCATACGATCCGGTTCAATTTAGGTGAAAAATGCATGATTTTTACTATAGCATGCCATTGGACATCATGTGTTTGGGTGAGAATTTGGGGAAAATTTTCTCAGTTAAAACGAGTGAAATGAACCAAAGTATGTTCCAAAACTTTGCATCTAATGATTGATTCATAAGCGAATGACATTTTCTGCTTGTTTTTTTTTTTTTTTTTTTTAATAAAAAATAACAAAGTTGACAGAAATATCACTTACGTGCTGTTTTCAATCACTCCAATAATTCCATATTTTTTCTGATAAAGAAAATCATTGTAAACGACATTTTTTTTATGAAATTTTAATTTACAAGTCGGCAAAATGACAGATTTTTTGAATAACTTCAAAACAATTTTTCAAAAAATAGAAAGTTAAATACTGACGAGTTGGTAGGCACCAACGAACTGTGGGCGGCATATAGACTAGTTGAAATCTTATTAAGGACTTTAAACTGCTGCTCTAAATTTTTGTTAAATCGAAACAAGTTGGGGGTAAAAAAAAAAATTACATTTATTTTCAGAATTTATGAATTATTAAATTCATATCTGGTTATAACACATATGGATAGTGATGTTTAAGTTTTTCTTTTAATCTATTAACATTTTATCTTAAAAAAAAAATGAGTGCACAAAAACACAAACATACACACCAATATCTATTATGCACACGATAAACGTCTTGCATAAAAATACGATTAACAAACAAATTTATACACTTTTGTCGTTGTCTACGGAAACCTGATTATATTGTAAGAATTCCTTTTTGGATGAGGGTGTTGTGGGTGTTGAAGATGAAGAAAGCGAACAATTACAACACGATGAGCTATTCGATGAAAGTCGTTTTCCCCCTTCAATAATTTCTGAATTCGAAGATCGGCGTATTTCTGACCACAATGGTGCATCAGTGTCTTGCCCATTTTCGGAACGTTGATGTTTTGTTTTATTGCGATTTCTTTGTGGAGAAGCCGTTACAAATTCGTTGTAGTGATATCGGTGATTTGAGGAACTCTGCTGATTAAGCAGATTGAGATTGTTTTGATTTTGATATGACCTCTTGAGTATGCAACAGGTTAATAGAAAAGGTATGGCAAGTATTGCCAAGAGACCAATAATTAATATGAACATAACATCGATCAATATGGAATTCCAAAAATTCAGGTGATGTGAATGAGACTTAAGGTACTCCAAGCCGTTCGTTTGCAGAGTTGTCTCAATGGCACTTAAAGCTTTTTTCAGAGGATCAACATTGTCCAAGTTGTGTATAAATTGTTCTCTTAACTCTGTCACAGATTGTTGGTAGCTTAATTTATCTTCCAATAAATGCTTAACGGCAAATATTATTTGATCATATGTAAGTTCCTTAAAATTAAGCACATAAGCAGCAGTTTGCTTATTTAATTTGTGGCACAAAACAAACTGCTCCGGCGTAATAGGTATGGCCAGAATAGATTTTCTAAAATATAGTGCTTCGGTTATGCTCATAAAACCGCCAGAAGTTATGAAAATTTTTACTTTGTCATGAGCTAAGTTTACATATAAAGAAAATGGTTATTTTATAATTTGAGCAAAAAAAAAAAAAAAAAAAACTCACCTAATATCGCTTGTTGGGGCCACCAATTACTTAACATTATTTGAGAGGAACTATTAAGGGTGTTGGGCACAGGTCCCAGCTCATCGTATTTAATTATAAAGCGCATTTCCGGCAGTGATTCAAAGGCATCAAAAAACAGCTCCATCTTTTCTAGGGGAAAATTATATTTGTTTGCGCCAAAACTCATATAAATTACTTCAGTTGCTGCACCTTCTATAAATTGCTTCAAGTGCTAAAAAATGAATATTAATTTTGTTTCGATTCATTTCATTTCAATTTGTAATCTTACGTTTGGCAGTTCCAATTCCCTTTGTGAGGTTTTTAAATGACTCCCTGCAATGCTCAACATATTGGGCAAAAAAGCTCGGGGATATTGCAAAACCGGGTGGGTGTTTATTAAGGCCAATGAGAGATTTTCAGTCAGTTCTTTGTGGTGGGGCAGTTCTGTACACCAGTTGGCAAGTTGGCATAGTGGTTCAAAGTGTTTTGTATACACAGCCTGTTGAGAGATCATGTGAAAGAAAGAGTAGGTGAGTTTTTCGAACATGGCCATCAATGTGTTGACACAGCGTTGGGCGAACGTCATATCATTTGTATAAGGTAAGAAATTGCTAGGATCCAAGGCAGCATTTTGAGGATTGCCAAACCGTTGATTTAACCAGGTATTAGAGCCGCTGGGACTTAAAACAACAGTTGGTATTTGATAGTAGAAAGATAAACTAAAAAAAACAGAATGCGAGTAGTTATTTTCGAACACATGTTCGTTCACACAGGTAATAAACTTACCCCAACAAGGCATCACTTAAAAACAGGTCAACTATTAGTAAATCAAACTTCTGAGGTGACTGCAAAAGTTCCCGCACTTTGGTGTTGTGTAATATGCCATCTGTATTACTAGTGGTTGCATATATCAGACGTGTGAAATGTTCCATTGTTGATTTTTCATGCATTTCGTCTAGATTGAAAGACAAACCCATTTCTATCCAATTATTGAGCAGGCCATCAATTTTGATCTCTTGAAATCTTTCGTCACTTGCTATTTCCACATTGTCTGCTTCGTATGGACTTATTAAAGTAACTGTATGGTTGTTGTGTTCAACCAAGTGGGATAGCAAATGATGACCGAAGAGATAATGCGATTTCCACACGCTAGGCAATATGGCCAATATACGAGCTCCTTGATTTTGTGCAGGAGCCACAATAAGAAAATAAATTAATACATATGAAACCCACCATATTGGAAATATTTTTGCCATTTTAACGCCTCACAGTTTTAACGAGTACTTTAAGGTAGCGCATACCTTTATTAAAGTATTAAATCAAATAAATGTATGTAATGAAAAACTGGTTTGCTTTATGTGATTTATTAAACCTTACTTCGTTGCTCTCATTTATTATATTGACTTAAAAATTAAAAAAGCTTTACATAATTCATAAGCACAGGTATTTTTTTCCTTTTTCCTTTTTACAATGTAGTAATGGGTTTTTCTTGTTTATTGTTAAATTGCAAAATGCGAATTAAAAAAAAAAAAACAGCAATAACAACCCTTGTGTCAACGATTCAGAGTAGCGGCTGCCAGACTTCGCGATTTATTTTTCAACGACAAAAAAAACACCACCAGTTAATTAAATATCCCACAGTTAACCGGACTTTATGGAAAGAGCTATGATATATGAGAATTGCATCTTTTGCATATGATGGTGTACTGTAGATTTGCTGATATTTAATCTGAACCTTTCCTGGATTCTTATTCTCATTTCTTTAATGGTTATATTAGGATTTTCTTCTATCCAATCTCTTCAATTTGCTGTAGTTGAGCCTGATTTAATTTAGGTTTTCTACGACGTTGTGAAAGAGCAAACAGTTTTTCTTTTCTGCCAATTTTCAAGAGTTTTACCCACAAAGTTAGTGCGCTTCTTGAAATGCAATATATTTATACTGTAATTTTTTGCTGCATTTACAAGAATATTGGAACTTATTGAGAAACTTCAAACAGATTTTGTTAACTATGGACTCCACCACAACTAAAACCACAAATATATATTATACATATATTACATATATTATACATATATTACAATAATCTCTCAATATGGGAGCTTATTAATTACTAGAGCTGCATGGACTATTAATGAATTATAAAGTTTTGATAATTATAATTTGATGAGAGCCGCACTTAAACCCACAAACTATACACATATTCTACTTTTCTAAAGTGGCCATATCATATATGAACTAAATTGTTTATTTGCTTTAAGAGCCAATTGAAATGTATTAATTCAGGTCCAAAAATGAACCTTTTTCAAAAATATTTGTTGTACAACAAATATTTTTGAAAAGGTTCATTTTTGGACCTGAATTAATAGTGGCCATATCATGATACAACCAATTGGTTGGTACATACATATGAAGTTTGTTTATACCCTGCAAGAAATTTAACTGCAGTAATTTATGATTAAGTCAGTTGTACCATGGACAACTCCTAAAAATAGTATTTAATAAAAAAAAAATGTCTGCTGTAAATTTTTAAAATAAACGACATGGACAACTCCTAAAAATAGTATTTAATAAAAAAAAAAATTTTTTTTAATCACAAAAATTATGATGTTTCCCGTCTCCTATCGTATGTCTGCTGTAAATTTTTAAAATAAACGACACACACACACAGTTAAAGTGTATGAAGAATTTGTTGTGCGTGTGCTTTGCACTTTAAGTTGAAAACTTTAAAATTTTTTTTTTTTTTTTGACATATCTTCGCTTTTGTCGATAACAACGGTAAGCGCGTTGACATATTTATATTTATTTATATTGAGCTATTACAATATATATGCACTATTCTCCAAAATTTGAACAATGCATGAAAACTGTAGTGTCATATGTATGTGCTTAACTGTAGCTTAAACCCCAAATTGTGTGTTATAGCTAAATAAGTGGTTATATTAACACAATTTTACACAAAAACCAAATCGTCTGGCAACATCTTGTAAACAGCTGTCTTTTGACAGACATGCGCGTTAAAAAATTAAACAAAAGAATGCAATAACAAGAATAGGAAAATGCAAAAGTAAGTAACTATTTAAACCGGAAAGTCAGCAACAAACGGTAAGCTCAAGCGGAAATTAGATAAAATAATTTTAAATTCTTTTAATTAGAAAAGAAAAAACTTTAAACAATATCGGCGTTATGTATTCAAGTCTGTGTTGCATTTCATAAACATTTTACAATTAGAAAGTTAAGCACAAATATTGAAACCATAAAGAACTTTTTGGACAACAGCCAGTTTTTTTTTATTTGTTTTTGTAAAAAAAAATCTCAGTAATTTTGTTTGTTGAACACGAAAAAAAAGTAAAGCATGATTTATTAGCAGCGAAAAGCAAGTGCTGCCATTTAATTGAGATGATAATTGTTATAACTTGCTCTTTTTCTTTTTCCAATTGTGGAACATACGAGTCACATAAGACAAGGTCGTACATGCAAAGCAAAAATACCACAATAACATTTACTGAAGAGTGTAAAATTATTAAAATTACGTAATTTGCTTTATCCAGTGACTATTAAATCTTAAAGCAACACAAGTGCATATACACATACATATACTCATTGTAAGTTCAGTAAACAGGGAATAGGGAAACACATGCAGCTGATAGAATAAAGATTTCTAATTTTTTTTACAGTTTCTACCATGGCACGCATTGAAGTGGACAAGCCTCTGTATGATTTGTCTACATTTGCCGGTCGTTTCAGGCATTTTGCTTGGATGACCGATCCACGTACTGTTGTTCTTCCCAGCAGCCAGTTGATGCAAGCCAAACAGCTTCTGGAAACTTATCGCAAAGGTCAAGAGCCAATAGGTACTACGCCAGACCAAGTGAAATATGCAATGAAATTGTACAATTCTGCCTTCCATCCGGACACTGGAGAGTTACAAAACTTTTGCGGTCGCATGAGTTTTCAAGTAAGTAATTTTTTGTATGCATTCATACAAACTTATACACACACTGCATATATACATACATACATACATACATACATACATATGCCTGTGCTCGCAACGGCAAGTATTTATAGCAAATTAAAGTGTTATTTTTTCAATTTAATTTGCAACGAACGAATGTACCTAGTACCTAGTAAAATCGTCAGCTGAAGTTTTGACTGTAGTTAAATTTTTTTTTTTTTTTTTTTGTTTTCATCAAAAATGTGGAAGTCACAGCGTACATATTAGATTGGGTGAATAGTCAGTCCAATAGGCATTTACTAAAATAAAACTAAAAAACTTTGTTCTGAAAAAATTTGTTCGTTCAGCAAGTGATAAACTCTTTTAGATTTGAGGTGGCGATATTGAGTGCATTTTAGAACGGGTTAATCGCTATTGTTAAACTATTATGTAGAAGTGATTTGTTCTATTGTTCACACAAAACCTCTTCAGCGTACAAAAAAAGAAAACATTTGGCAGAACAAACAGAACTATCAAGTTTTTCGGAAAGAAAAGTTAGAGAAGAAAAAAAAAACCCACAAAATGGAAATCAGAAGTGTTCGAACACAACTATGGCTGGCAGGTTCCACTACATATGTATTTAATTTTTAGATTCTTAATAGGCAGATATAAAAAATAAATGCCAAATTTGAAATTTCGTTTACATTTTTTTCCCGCATTCATTTTTATTTAATATTTTCTTAAAATAATATTTACAAAGTCAAGACGTCTTACTTACTACATATAAATCGTTTCAATACAACAGTTTATTCCTCACATACATACATACATAGTTAATAATAATCTATAATGAAACAGAGTTGAAGATTTTTAAGTAAAGAGTGAAAGTAGTTTTGTACATGAAAAAAAAAAAATCGGCAAAGAAATTTAAGTGCACGCTTTGTGAATGATCAAGCGACAAAAGTGAAAAACGGAAAGTTTTAATAAATTCTGTAAAGGGTTTTGATATCTGTTTGTGTGAAGAAGGAGGGAATTATAAAATAAATAAAACACAATAATTATATAACTAACAAATAAATGTCGATCACCAAGATCAGTTTATTTATAATATTACCTTAGTAGAAAAGATTCGCTAGTGTTCAGCTTAGTGTTCGCTTAACAAGTGAAGTAATTGCAGAGTGGTGATAACAAATCACAGAACTACTCCGAAAATACAAAGATCTAAGAAAAGGAGTTTTTTTTCAGATTCTGGTATAAATTACGAAAAACGATTTTAAATTCAACTTAAACAATCGGTTGTGTTCTAGAATCCGAAGTGGATTTTTCGTGTTCTGCAATGCGCATCTCCATGGTCTTATTCGTTTTCAATTAGACTACATAGTTCCAGGCATTTTTAGAAAAACCTTATTTTTCACTTAATCTTTTCTAATTAAAATAATTAAAAATTTGCGTGATCAATTACAGTTCTGGTGTAAAGAATGTTTTGATGTAAAAATAATTGTTATTTAAAAGTAATTACTTAATGTTTAATTTTTGCTGATTGTTATGTTTCTAGATCCCCTGAAGAGGAAATAAAATATATTGACCTCAAGCCGAACGAAAAATTTCTTTTAAATTTAAATAATTAAAAATTTTTTTCAATAGCTATTAGAAAGGTGTTGTTTATGTATTTGACATTTAGAATTTTTTTCGAACAGAAACTTCGAATATGTACAAACATGCTGCGTTGAGAAGACCAATTTATGAATTATGGGGATTCAAACAATTTTGCTAAATCAATCCGAGTCGAAACCTACAACACACCCGAATATCATCTTTTGTAAAAGAAAAATAAATGCGGTCGGGGGACCCCCGTTAGGAACGAAGTTCCTTACGTTTTTTCTTCATCTTCGAATGCAATACAAAGTGAAATCTGTATGTTTTATTTTGTGTTGTTTTTGAAATTTTTAAATTTTATATTCTTAAAATTTTTGGAAAATTTAATTTTTTTATTTTTGATACATGCAATATTTTTTGTCAATCTGCTACAAAACGAAGAAAATTTTTCAAAATTGGAATAGTATCCGTTTTCACAACTAATTAATATTTATTGGTAGGTGTCTCCGCTGACAGCAGCGGAGACATCTACCAAACAATTGTTTGAAGACAAACCAATACATATAAACAGCTCACACGCTTTCGTGACGATTTCTACTAATTTGCACTACCAGCAAGCCGCGTTAAGGAACTTCGTTCCAAAAATTTTTTTTTGGTTTATTTATTTTTTTTTCATTGTCACACGTCTTTGTAGAATTCGATTATAAATTGAAAAAAATAACAGGTTAACTGCTATTTTATCCTCATTGAACTTGTTCGTGCATTCGTTTGAAACAACATTTTGAAATTTGTTTTTGTTTGAAATGCTAATATAACACTTGTAGCGAACAATTATTTTGTCTTAAAAACACTGGGCAAGAGTGAATACAAATTTGGCTCTAAAATTTGAATTTGCTTGTTGAGCAAACATAACCTTAAAATATGCATTTGTGAAATTTAATGTTTTTTCCCTTTTTTTCTGCACATACATGCACATACATATGTATGTATTTTTAGTTGTTTTATGTGCATATATTTGACTAAAATATACATCAACTAAAAGTAGTTGTCACTTTTTTTTGGAAGAATATTGGGAAGGAATTTCTTGAGTTTTAAAATCATAGTAGCTCAGTTGTTGAGTTCTATGGCTCATCTCATGTATTTGGTGATTTGTTGTTGCAAAATGCTAATTCGCTATTTTTTACAATTCTGGCAATACTTTTTAAAGGAACTGAAATTTAAAACAAACAACATTTCCGTTGTGCCGCCGTCAACAATTTATATTTTGGTCGACCTCGTGCTCTGCACGTCAGTTTATTTATTCAGACCTTAATGTAAGCTGCGGTTTTCTTGTGCGTTAGAAAAGCGACATTTTAAAAGAAGAAAAGTATTAAAAGGTAATTTTTTCGAACTGAAAAATTCAAATGGATATTTAAACAAAACTTTAAAAACACAAATACTCTGGTGTTTGCAAAAGTAGTGTGGTGTAAAGAAAATACAAAAAAAAAAAATTGAATAGCTAAAAAATTTGGCAACATCAAGTCTTTTTAAGAAAGAAGAAATGGTTTATTCAGAACAAACCCACAAAAACTTGTGGCGAAAACTTTTCTAAGGAAGACCGGCCGCTGCTGCGGCTGCTTGGGAAAACGAACAAAATGAAAAACAGAAGTATTCCTTCAGTGCTATGGTTTGTAGCTTCCACTATTTAGGAATAGAAAAATTGTTTTAAGAAATTAGTCCTCAGTCGAACTTGAAATATGTAGATGTTAATAGCAATAGCATTGGACTACTTAAAATTTCCTAAGCTCGCTATATCTTTCCATCATGAAATGGCAAACCTTACTGAAGCGAAATGTCAAAAAAGCGGCTAGAAATAAGGCGTTGTCTGCTGTCCCTGTCGCTGTCGCTGTACTTTTGTAGCGATCCTTTTTGGAAAAACCCATTACAAGCCTCTGCCTGGAATCAGTTGTACGTACCCCTAAGAGTAAAGCTTTCCATATTATTTGAAAAAAATAATGCAGAATAGCAGGTAGTAAAATGGCTAAGCGCTGCCGCTTAAAAACAATATACAATTAGTTATGACCTGGATTCGAAGCGATTTGAGTGCTGCTGATCGTCGTAGCGAACATGAAACTGTCATGGTATATACTACTTCAACTCTTTTCTTGTCTTTAAAAATGTTGATCACTACAATTTCAGCACAAAAGAATCTTTCTCATTCCTGAGGCAGTAAAATCGTACTAAAAAGCCCGCTAAAGTATTTAACAATTGTAAATCATATAGTTCGACTAAAAGTTAAATTCATATTTTTTTCCTTCTCTGGAATTTAAGGTTATAAAATAAATCCTATGAAATCAAAATTGCTGTTTTTTTTAATTATCTAATTTACTTTTAAATAAAATCATTTGTGTATGTGCATATCTTATAATAATATGATGAGTCAAAGAAAGAATAAAACAAAAATAAATTTAAAGATTTATTGCGGCTGTTATTTTGGTTTCGGCATCTCGACGTTCAAAAAGAGGCACGTTTGAAAAGTCTCGTGATCAAGTGCCATTGAAAATGACGTACATATGTATGTATGTATGTTAATGATAGTGCTTTCACATTTTGAAACATTGCCAAATGATGGTGTTTTTCGTAGGGTTTTATATATAGACATTTGTACATTCATACAAATTTAAATAAATTTAAATTTGAAATAAAATTTAACTTGTTGTTGTAGGTGCCCGGTGGTATGCTGATCACGGGTGGTATGCTGGCATTTTATCGTACTGTGCCGGCTGTGGTGTTATGGCAATTTATCAATCAGTCTTTTAATGCCGTTGTCAATTACACAAATCGTAATGCCAACTCGCCCACGTCCGTAACACAGTTGGGTGTGGCCTATGTGTCGGCCACTACATCGGCCTTAGTAGCTGCCATTGGCTGTAAAAATTATTGGAGTAAAAGAGCTTCTCCTATATTTCAGGTATAACTATTGTAATGTAATATGTATCTATAGCTGCCTGGCTCACGATGACGTTTTGTTAAAACTCCTCAATTTGTTGGAGGACAAAAAAAAAAACACTGCTGTTTATGAACTTCTTTTGGGCATTGATATACTCCAACATACCGTGAGGAGATCACTTTATTAACGAAACCTGTTCGTAAGCCGGACAATAAATGTATTAAAACAAAAAGAAAAATTTGTGACTAATATACATATGTATCATTTCAGAGGTTTGTTCCCTTTGCTGCTGTAGCTGCTGCCAACTGTGTTAATATTCCGTTAATGCGTCAAAATGAAATTATAAATGGCATAGAAGTTAAAGACGAAAACGGCAATAATGTTGGAAAAAGTCGTGTTGCCGCTGTTAAAGGCATTAGTCAAGTTGTATTCTCTCGTATTGCTATGGCCGCTCCGGGAATGTTAGTTTTACCTCTGATAATGGAACGTGTAGAAAAATTGTCAATTTACCGAAAAGTGAAATGGCTGAATGCTCCATTCCAGACCGCTTTAGTGGGTTGCTTGTAAGTACCGAAACTCTCTTTTTTTTATATTCCTAACCTCACTCATGTTTAATTGGTTTGTTGTATATACAAAATTACCCTACATTTTTTTTTGCCGTCAGTTCATTGATAGCGTTATTGTTCATTCGTTTAATTGCACAAACACATTCTTCATAATTTTGGTTTTGTTTTCAATGTGCTTATGCGAAAGAACGAACTTGATCGTTATCGGAGAACTGAGCTTTCTGTTTATTATTTTAACTCTAAAATACCTGCTTAGCTGTTATCTGTTTAGTTCTTTAGTTTTCTATATGCCGCCGTCATTTCGTTGATGCAACTCAACTCGCCAGTGGACTTGAAAAACCTCAGCGAAATGTCGTTGGCAAAACTAAACCGAAAACATTTATAGGGGTAGCATTTTTAAATTTATATTTTTATTTTGTATTGGCGATTTTAGTTATTTTTACTTTTACTTTTTTGTTGCTTGGTGTGCAAAACTCTTTTGAATGGTTTTCTTTGGTTTTTAGTTTTCTATATGCCGCCGTCATTTCGTTGATGCAACTCAACTCGCCAGTGGACTTGAAAAATCTCAGCGAAATGTCGTTGGCACACAGACGAGCACAAAACTGAACCGAAAACATTTATAGGGGTACCATTTTTAAATTTATATTTTTATTTTGGATTTTTGGCAATTTTAGATATTTTTACTTTTACTTTTTTGTTGCTTGGTGTGCAAAACTCGTTTTTAGTTTTCTATAAGTTTATTATTTTTTATTTGTTTGCTTGCTTTTTTGCGTTTGTTTTAATGCCTTAACTCCATATTCTTTAATAACGAAATCAGTGTTCATTATTAGTTGTACATATTGCGATTTCAAGCCTCATTACGCATTGTTACACTCTCTTCGCATTACAATTTGTTTTCTAATACCAGAGGTGTTACTGTTTCTTTGATTTCATTAGCTTACTTTTCATGGTACCAACTGCCTGTGCCTTGTTCCCCCAAACATGGTATGTTTAATATATAATTTGTCTCAACATTTTATTCTCAAAAATTATATATATTTTTTTCTCTAAAGTTCCTTGAATACCTCAACCATGCAGCGTTTCGAAACAGAACTGTACGAAGAAATGAAACAGACTTGTAATGGTAAAATACCAACCAAGGTATACTTCAACAAGGGCTTATAAATCGTGTTATTTTTAATGAGATTTCAACAAAGACAATACTAAATAGTCATTGGGAGACTAATAATTATGATAAAGTGTTAAAAACGCATTTACTTTCAATATATATGTATGTTTTTTTTCCAAAGCTTTGATTAGATAGATCTTTAGCGTAGTAAGACTATTATTTTTAATGATTTTTGTGTACCATTTTGGTAATGCATATTTTCCAAAAAAAATATAAAATTGAAGTGTTCAGTGTTGCTGTTTTTAAAACAAATAAAAAGTGTTACAATTTTAAGTTTTTTTTTATAAATTAATACTTATTAAAAAACCCTCTCATTCTTGTAAGGTAAGTTTTAAGAGAAGCCTGTCCTGTTTTCTACAGTTGTCGTTTACTTCTTCCCGGGTTTTTTTTTTCCAAAGATTTTAAGTATTAATTTCAATTTAATTTCTTTAAGATATTTTTAATTGAAATTGTGAAAATTTCATATGTGAAATTTTCATTTCAGTTCCAAATTGTGAAGATTACAAATGAACCTAATCCATTTTTGTTGGCCAACAAACGAGAATGATTCAAGAGCATTTTTGTCATCATCCTCCAAAAACTTCCATGCAAAAATGCTGTTGAATCGTGGGTTCAACTTCATTTGTTAACTTTTTTTTAATAAAAAAAAAAAAAAAAAAAATGGGCTGTAGAGTCATTAAGAACTGTTGTTGTTGTTTGCTTTTGTGATGTTTGGCTTCAACATAAAAGGCCATATTCATAATAATTATTGTATTATTAATTATTGTATTATTAATAATCATAATAATTATTGTATTATTAAGCTCTTATTTGACATATTTCTACGGAAAACATGTAATAAACCTTCAATAGTTTTTATGAATATGGGTGAAAGAAAACAGCTGTTCCCTTGTGTTTTCGGAAGTTGAGAATCACACCGAAAAACCGGAAATGGGTGCGATTAACAGCACACTGCAAAAGCACAAGTGTATTTTTAAAAGCACATGGAATTTTAAATCACATGATTTTCAGAACAGACCTGATAAACATTTGCCAAGCGGACAGATGGTTGCGCTTTCAGCGGTCCTATTCTGTAACTAGCTAAAATTACAGACATCGCCCAAAATCTCTAAACTCAACGAAGCGAGTTTTAGCGATGACCGTATTTGTATAAACTTTTGTGAGAGAAAATTAAATTTTAGCGCCGTTGCAAAAAATGTAAAAAAATTAAAATTGTTCCCCAAAAAATTATTTTCCATTTCCCAAAAGTGCGATCATGAATAACTTTTCCCCTAAAATGTGTTCCCATTCGAAATTTCTCCTTACCGTGAATGGATTTTTCAAAGACATTTTTCCCATTTTTTGTGTTAATTTGTTCATTTTTTTTTTGGAGAATTAGAAAAAAAATGCAAGTAGTTGCTACATTTTATATGTTTATTTTTTATTGGTTTTTTTTTTTAAAAACTCAATAAAAACTATTTTCATTATTATTATTGTCCTGAAGAAGCTATCCGCAGGAGAGCGAAATATCGTCAAAAATAATTAAATATTTTTAACAAAAAAATACCTTTAGCTCAAGAAAATAAATATGTATGTATATAAAACAAAAAACAGGGGTCGAAAAAAACTAAATAATAAAGTAGTTGCTACATTTCAATGGATATATGTATAAATTAGCTGAAAACTATTTTTAGGTCTAAATCAATAAATAGTGTGCAACATAACATGCTTCTCAATAGGGTGCAAAATACCTTCGTGTGAAGGTTCCTCAAGATGTGGTGCCTCATCGTAAATATTATCTACTGTGTTTTCTTTGTTAGGTCCGGGACTTTTCAGTCCATGTGTTACAAACACCAGAAAACTGATCTGTAAATCATATACTAAAATAGGATTCTCATTTTTTTTGCCTTGTATTTGGTTAAACTAAATTCTCAAAATTTTCGTGTTTACAACAAAAAAGAAAAAAGCCGCTCGGAAACTCTATTTCTTGGATTATAATTTTAGAGCGCCAAATGTAATGAAATTAGTAATTCGAATTTCTGAGTATGATTAAAGTTTATGCCAGAGAAACAAGTCGAGCGGCGTGCGCCGGTCGGCTAGCCGCCGCCGGTGTAAACTTAGGTCATGTCCGCCGCCGCCGATTTCGTCGGCTTGTATCGGCTGAAAAAAGCCGCCGATTTCATCGGCTCGACCCGGCTGAAAATCGCCGCCGATTATTATTTCGAGTGTGGGCACAAATGCGTGACGTTTTTTAAAACTACTCTAAATCCGTTTTTTTTTTCAGATTGTAAATTCTGTCTTCATACGCAAACCTAACATCAAAATTTATCTTCAATAACAAAATTAGCAACCATACTAAACAACAACACCAACATCTACCAACAAGACCAAGTTGTAAGTCTGTCTGCCTAGTTTAAAAATCAATACATAATGTAAATCTTAATCCTTTATCTGTTGTGGCACTGAAAATGTGCCTTTAACCTTAAAAAAAAATTTTTTTTAATGTACTTATGTATAAATAGTGCGCCGCCGAATTTTTCTATGCGTCGCCGCCGCCGGTCAAAAATTGCTGCGCCGCCGCCGCCGAAATTTTTGCCTCGACTTGTTTCTCTGGTTTATGCTTGCATTTGTTGAAAAAAAAATCTGGTTGTTAATTCACATGAGCGTGTTTTTTATTGTATTAAAATTTTTCGTCACCGTCGTCAATTGAGCATTTTTGCACACTTCTCTTTGCTCAAGGTTTTTTTTTTTGGTGCAAATGAGGACAAATGAAGCAAATTTCAAATACATACATTTTGTTGTAGTGTGAAAAAGCTGAGCATTTTAGCTCACATTTGCTTCGTTTGCACTACCCATCGTGAAAACCCTCATTATTTATTTTCAACTCAGCATTTTTGCACACTTCTATTTGCTCAAAGTTTTTTTTTTTTGGTGCAAATGAGGAAAAATGAAGCAAATTTCAAATACATACATTTTGTTTACCCGTACCGTGGATAACTACCTTGTCGTGGTGTACGGGCTTAAGTGCAAGCTGAGATACCTACCTACTACTGAGGGATCAAACCAGAGGTGCTCTCCTGCTCCTCATGCTTTGATTCCTGAGAAGAAGGCTGGTGTTGTTAAAGCCTGTATACTAAGGGTTATTCACCCCCAAACAGAGGTGTTACGCGACCCGTGCCTATCTGTTCTCTTTGCAGTCGGGGGTCATGAGACTGTATTAGAACGGAGCCTTGCTGATACCTGGGCACCTCAGCAAGTAGACAAATGCCCCCTCCACGTTACCGGGGGCTATGACGTGGAGGTACTACTGACCCCCATACTCGTGGGAACAAAAATGGACAAAAAAACAAACAAAAATAAAAACGACAACAAAAAGATGACGGACACGGACTTGGACAAGGACAAAGGAAACAAAACGGGGGGTGACAATGGACAGACGAAACCGGCAGTAGGGGCGTTGGGGAAACCCAACCAACCTACTCGCGTGACGGCCTCTCCTAACGGGGATGGCGTTTTAAGCAGCGAAGGGCCTCTGAGCTTCATACCAAGCTCTTCAAATGCTGCTAAGGCTCGTGCCTCTACGGCAAAGACACCTTTTTTGGTCTCCACAGGTGCTGAACGCAGCGCAGTGGAGAATCTGGTGCCCATTGTGGATAAATTGGCCGTAAGCAAAAGTTTAGGTCAACGAGCTCCACCACCCACCCCCAGCAAGGTAGCTGTGAGACAAGTCTCACGCCACCAAGCTGGCGACAAAACCGGTAGCAGGGGAACTGTGAGGCAAGCTTCAGGTTCTCAAGCTGCCGCGGTGAATGCAGGAAGTAGTAGGGATTCATTGACGTCTACGTCTAGTTCCCAATCTGCACCTGCATCCACGTCTCAAAGGCATCTAACACCAGCGAGACGAGCCTTCTTAAAGCGGCGATCTGCCGAGCGTATTTTAAAAAGGTTGGCTGCAAAGCCAGCCGCTGCCTTAACGGCTCAGGAGAAATCCCGCAAAGAATGGGCTGACTCTGTGATGGCTGAACCGAAAGGTCCGTCTCCACCTGCGCCTAAACGGCAACGTTCAGAGGAGGAGACAGCACTGCAAAGCCAGCCCGTACAGAAGCGTTTAAGACCTCAGAAGTCGACTGATCGGTCATACAGTGAAGTCGCTAAAGACACACTAGTTATGGCCGTCATCGACAGGGGCAACGCTGATCTCGCCATAACCCCTTCGAATTGGGTTATGGTGAAGCGTAAATTGGCGGCAGAGGTATTTCGGAAAGTCATGAAGGACTTTCCTGGTCCCTACCCCAAGATAGAAGAAGCCGGTTGGCACAGGAGGAGGATCAAACTCATGGCCTGTGCAGATGAGAGATCAGCTCTGTTTTTAAAACGGGGCATCTCTCTTATGGACGGGCTATGGGAGGGTGCTAGGCTCGATGTGATACCCCGTTTGGAGATACCACGTCGACCTAGAGCCCTGGCGAAGGTCCCGGACAGTTTCACGGATGGGGAGGAGATCTTGTATTTCCTTAGGGGCGGAAACCCTGATATACCTACCCACGATTGGAAGGTTATCAGCGTCTCTGACCCTAAGGGAAGCCACAGATTGGTTACCATTCTGCTGAACCAGGAGTCTTTGGAGCCGCTCCGAGCCAGACGGGGGAAGATGTACTTCTGTTTTGATACCATCTTTCTCCGGGTGTATCGGGGCGACGACAAGGGCCGCCTGGTTCAGGAGGTATGTGACCCACTACCATTGAGGACGGTGATGGAGAAACCACCCGTAGTAGACAAGCTGAATGAAGCAGCAGTGGAAGAAGCTATGTCGGTAGACGAGGAGACTGCCAGTCTGACATCGCAAGAGGAAACCGTCTCCAATTCTGAATTGGCAGGCGAGTTCTTTGAGCATGTCTTCGAAGCAGTTGACGAAGAGGCCCTCTTGGAATCCGATCAGGATGATCAAGAGGACGTTGACGTCACAATCGTCGAAAACATTGGCGATAATGGTGAAGGTAACTCAGGTTAACCTTCACCATTCGAAAGCAGCCTCGGCTGCGCTGCTCCTCCGAATGGCTGAAAGGAAAGAGGAGCTGATACTAGTCCAGGAGCCCTGGTTGTGTAAGGGCAAAATTTGTGGACTAGGGGCGAAGGGCTATAAGCTGTTATACAAAAATGGTCATGGTAAGATCAGGTCATGTATACTAGCTAAAAGCGACATAAATATCTTCATCCTATCTGATTACAGTGATGAAGACACAGTAGCTGTAGCATGGGAGACAGGCGACAACACCTTGGTTGTAGTCTCCAGCTACATGGCGCATGAATGCGAACCACCACCACCTATGGTTCGCGAAATAACAAGCATGGCCAAGCGAAGAAATCTGCCAGTGATCATTGGAGCGGACGCTAATGCTCATCATGGCATATGGGGCAGCTCCGATACAAATGCAAGGGGTGAGTCAATCTATGATTTTATCCTTTGTAATGACATGGACGTAATAAACGTCGGGTCAGAACCCACTTTTGTTGTTTCAAACAGAAGTGAAGTTCTTGACATTACGCTAGCTAGCGCTAGGCACTCAGGTTTGCTCAGTAGATGGAGAGTCTCTAGTGACTGTTCCTTCTCTGATCATAGGTATATTGAGTTCGAGATAGGAATTCAGGCGACAGGGTCAGTACCCAAGAGAAATAGGAGGAGAACAGACTGGGAGTTACAGAGCAGGGTTCTATCAGATATTCTTCCAGAACCTCCGACAATAAGTAATTGCGCAAGTATAGAAGCTGCGGCTGATCTTTTGACTAGCTGCTTCGAAACAGCAACGTCAGAATCATGCAGACCAAGTATCTGCCGTGGTAGGAGTAAGCCACCATGGTGGAACGCTGAAATAGCGAGAACTCGTAAGGAATCGCGTAGTCTCTTTAACGAGGCAAGAATACTGGGAAATTGGTCACAGTATAAAGCCTCAGTTAACAAGTTCAAAAACCTGATCAGGAACGCGAAGAGGAAGTCTTGGAGATCCTTTTGCAGTAGATTAGAGGGGGTCTCTGAGACGAGTAGACTCCGCAAAATTCTATCGACTACACCGAATATTCCGGGTTTCGTAAAGAAACAAGATGGTAGTTGGACGACCAGCGCCCAAGAGACCCTTGAGGTGCTCATGGATGCGCATTTCCCGGGATGCACTTTCGAAGAAGGAGAAAGTACAAACCAAGGACAGACCAGCCAAGAGGACAATTGGTTACCTATTAATAGGGACAACATCCTCTGGGCAGTGAACAGTTTCGACCCATACAAGACACCGGGTCCAGATGGCATCATTCCTGCTGACTTACAGAGGAATGTAGTACTCATAATGCCGTGGCTGATTGGGATATTTAGGGCATGTATCAGATGGTCCTATATACCAGCTCCATGGCGAAGGTGTTTGATGGTCTTCATACCGAAAGGGGGAAAGACCTCGCACACCAACCCGAAAGACTTCAGACCCATATGTCTATCGTCCTTTCTTTTGAAAACTTTGGAGCGAATCATTGACTTACGACTCAGAACGTTCATCGATCCGCTCCGATTGTCAGCCTCTCAACATGCTTATACAAAAGGTAAGTCTGTTGAGACGGCATTGCACTCACTTGTTGGATTTATTGAGAAAAATCTAGAACAAGGTGAGTACACACTTGTGGCTTTTCTTGATATAGAAGGAGCCTTTAACAATGTAGAACCAGGAGTCGTAATAACGGCTTTGAACAGACTAGACATTGATCAGTCTGTACTAGGCTTTGTACAGAACTTACTGACTAATAGAGTCATAACTTCTAGTATGGGCCGTGCCACCATCTGTAAAGTGGCAAACAGAGGCACCCCACAGGGAGGGGTTCTATCCCCACTCCTGTGGAACATTGCCTTGAATTCACTATTAGTGGAGTTGGACTCCATGATGTTTAAAGTAGTGGCATATGCCGATGATATTGCTGTGGCAGTTGCAGGTAAACACCCTGCAATTCTTTCACAGCGTATGCAACTAGCACTGACGACCATAAGTAGGTGGAGCACAAACAGTGGTCTGGACGTTAACCCTGAGAAAACAGAACTAGTTCTATTTACTCGAAGATACAAGCCTCCGGTGTTCAGACTTCCAACCATTAAGGGGACTGAACTTAAACTATCGGATAATGCGAAGTACCTTGGCACCTACCTGGACTCCAAGTTGACATGGCAGCGGAACGTTCAGGCAAGGGCCAGCAAGGCAGCTGTTGCCTTATACTTGTCCCGAAGGGCCATTGGCAAGAACTGGGGAATAAATCCCAGAAACTTTGCTTGGCTTTTCGGCGCAGTCGTAAAGCCCATACTTACGTATGGGGCGCTTGTATGGTGGAAGTCGTTAGAAAAATCCACATACAGTAAGATTCTGGAAAGAATACTACGTACATCTGCCTTAATGGTTACCGGCGCTCCACACTCGGCACCATCCAAGGCGCTATTCACAATGCTGCATTGGCTGCCAGTGGATCTCATGGTTAAGGAAACTGCCATGAATTCAGGGGTACGCCTGCAAGCAGGAGGAATGTGGAAAGATGCAAACATAGGACATGCGTCGATAATTGGAAGCATAATTAGCCTTCCGAATACCATTGATTACTGCTCCCCGACTCCCATGACTGATAGAAGCTTCAGCGTGGATTTATCGAACATGAACTCTGAAAGCGTCGAGATAGACCAACCAGAGGACATGATCGCTATCTTTACGGACGGCTCCAAGTCGGATGTAGGTGTTGGGGGGGTATCTATATTCCCCGTTTTCAACGGAGAATCAGTTTTAGACTGCATAACAAATGCAGCGTTGTTCAGGCCGAAATCGCGGCGATAAAGAAAGCAGCCAACTGGATGAGGTACTACAGGATATACGGTTTGCATATTCAGATCTGTACTGACAGTAAGGCAGCAATAAATGCACTGGCTGGTGTTTACACGACATCAAAGTTGGTTCATGAATGCCGGATATCTCTAAATGAGATAGCGAGACATTCAAGCCTAGAGCTTCTCTGGGTACCAGGACACAGTGGAGTGTCTGGAAATGTAGTCGCGGATGAACTGGCTAGATCTGGGACCCGACTACCACAGGAGGACACTGACGAGTCTGTCGGTGTTCCACTTAGTAGCTGCAAAAAGTTGATAAAACAACAGCTGCTAGGAATCGCTCAGGACAGATGGTCAAATGTGACCGGCTGTCGAATATCGGGTCTCACATGGCCCGTTTACGATCACAACAAAACCTTAGCTCTGTGGGATTTTCCCCGACAAAGGTTAGGCGCCTTAGTGGCAGTTCTAACCGGACATTGTCATATAGGCGCACATGCGAGAAGACTAAATCTTCCGTATAATGATTTTTGTAGAAGCTGCAAAGACGAAGAAGAGGAGGAGAGTGTTGAGCACTTCCTCTGTAATTGTTCTGCTCTATCCAATCTCAGAGCGATATATATAGGCAGACCGATACTGGACAGTTTGGCGGACATATCGGAATGTGACTTATTTAGGGTGGAATCTTTCATCCGGTTATCTGGATGGTTCAAAGTTGAACCAAGGGAGGGGGAGTAGGAGTTACCTGCTGCCCTCAGGGTATCACAACGGGACCTGTTAGGACCCAAGTGAGCTGGTCTGTTGTACTGGCGGCCCGAAAACATAACACATACATTTTGTTGTAGTGTGAAAAAAAGCAGAGCATTTTTGCTCTCGTTTGCACAGTTTGCACTACCCATCGTGAAAACCCGCATTATTTTGAATTTCGCAAAATCTGGGCTACAAAAATTTCCCGTTTTTTGAAAAACGTTCGACTTACAGAACAGATCGAAATAGTAAATTTTATCTTGTTGAAATAAGGCTCATTTTCAGCTTCGAAATCACGTGATTTGCAGCAGAGGTCTGTAAAATTAAAAAAAAATCTTTAAATTTTCTTTAAAAATATTTCTTGGCTTTTTATTTTTTTTCTTCATAAATTCTTTGCATTTTGTTCTAGGATTATTATTTTTATAAAAACGTGTGTAATTTTTTTATGTTTTTGCAATTGTGTAAGTTGTTTTTAATATATGTAATATACATACAATATACATATGTATTTGTTTTTATGGACTATTAAAAAGTTCTTGATATTTAAGTAAAAACTTAAATGTTTTTCTTTTTTTAGTAAAATTTAAGTAATGATTTAGTTTTGTTTTTGAATTTTTATAAATGACTTAAATTAAGGTTTTATGTACGTTGTACATGCAGAATTCAATGAATTTAAATTAAATATTTTACTTTAATTATGTTAGTTTTTAAACATTTTATATTTAGAACTCTTTTTGTTGCGGTTGACTTAAAACTAATTTATTATTTATCTTTTCTTTTTTTTTTTTAATAACAATTCAATACACATAAATTCAATTTAAGATTTTATCTCAATTGTGTTTGAATAAACATTGGAAGTTGATTAAAAACTAAAATACATTTCTTCAATATTGAAAAGAAAGAAAAAAATGAATACTCCCTCATTCATGTGAAGAATGTGTTTGACGGGAATGCACTATTTAATTAATACAGCTTATTAAAATTTAAATTAATTTAAAACATCTTTTACATACATTTATGTGTGTGGTTAATTTAAAAAGAGGAATTTAAGCAGGAAGGAAGGAGGGAGACTTTTTTGTTGTTGAATTTGTGCCTCTGTTTTATTTTAATTAAGATGAAAAACACCATGATGTGACAAAAAGTAGGAAAAGGTTTTGTACGTCCATTTAATCGTGTGTTGTTGTTGTTGTGGTTGTCGTGGCTGGGGTACCACCTGATGAGTTTTCTAACAATGCTCTTCGCTTAATTTTGTGCTTACTTCAACCACTGAAACAGCTTCGACTGTTGTAGTGGTTGAGGTGGATGAAGAGTTTGTTGAGGCAGGCGACGCATTGTCGGCATTTAAGTTTTGCGGCGGCTCACTTAAATTTGGTGGCAGTACAAAACTCTTTCCTACAAGTTGATCTCATTTAAGTCCTGTATCAGCAGACGGCGTCCATCGGTCGAATTCAATGCCCGAATCAGGTGATATGCCGGTGGCAGCTTTGGCCAGCTGTGCCACATAACTGCCGGATTGTATGCACTTGCAATCTGTGCTGATGCAGTTGCAAGAGAAATTTGTCGATGCACAGGGACGCATGGAAATGTCTGAACTTGTTGCAGAACCACTGCCGCCACTTCCTCCGCCGCTGCCACCACTTTGATCCATCGCTTCGTTGGTATTCAGACGCAACTGGCGTTCGAACGAATGTAATTGTTGCATGAAATGAAAATTGGGTGATACATCAGGTTTGCGATCGCGCACTAAGGTAAATGCATCGTTAAGATTTAGAGCTCGGGTATGCATTAAGTAGGCCAACGTCACTGTCACAGAACGAGAGACACCAGCCAGACAGTGAACTAGCACGGCCGAATTTTTAGAACGAGCTTCCTCTGTAGGGGGGAAAAAGAAAAATAAAACACATGCAAATTAGCAATAACTCTACAATTATTTTAGTGTAGTATTGGAAACGGTAGCAAAGTTCTATGATGAAAACAAATTTGACCCCGCAGGGGAATTCCGTGTTTTTGCCAAGCGAAATGCTGTTCTTTTGTTCGTTTTTGCCACGAACTAGCAATCGAGCTCATGTTAGTTAAATGAGTTCGATTTTTGGTTTGTGCCAAAAACGAACAAAAGAACGAGTTCGGCACAAGTCTACTGTGGAGATTATGGGTTATATATTGCGTGGTTTCCAAAGTATAGAACTGGAATTTGACATCTGTCAAACTAAGTTGTTAAACCAAATTTTTTCTGCTCAGTTGAAAGTCTGACATTGACGAAAATGGATCACTTAATCCATTTCACGCAACGCATAAAAATTATCAAAACATTGTACAAAAATGGTGATTCTGCCACCACAGCCACATATCGTGCTTTAACTTATGGAATGCAACTACGCAAGCAATTGGCAAAATTATGAAGAATTTCGAAAAGACTGAAGCGGATACAAATATTGTAAGGCCTGTGCATCATCGTTCCGCTGAACATATCGCTGCTGTAAGTGAAACTGTTGCCGAACACCCGAACTTGTCGATTCCTCGTCGTTCTCAGGAATTAGGACTGTCTTACGGCACATTATGGCGTATTTTGCATTTACGTCTACACCTACATCCATACAAAGTCTGGCTCACGCTCAACAACTGAAGCCAGCTGACCATTCACAACTTCGTAGATGCGTGGAATGGGTGCTTGAACGAACAACAGGCGGTGGACGGCGATTTTTCGCAAAAAATTTTCTGCAGCGATGATGCACATTTTTTACTAGGTGGGTGTGTTAGTAAAAAAAATTGTCGTATTTGGGGTTCTGAGAATCCTCAAGTAATTGAAGAGAGGCCATTACATCCAGAAAAAGCCACAATTTGGTGCGCTCTTTCCTCCAAAGGTGTGATTGGACCTTACTTCTTCGAAAACGACGATGGAACGAACGACTGTCACCGTCAATTCGGAGCGTTATGGTTATATGATAACCCGACTTTTTTCTTTTTTGCCTGCTATTGAAGAATACGACTTGGAGAATATGTGGTTTCAACAAGACGGTGCCACATGCCACACAACTCGAGCGAATATGGCGCATATTGCAAGAGACATATCCTGGCCGCGTAATTTCTCATCGTGGCGATGTCAACTGGCCACCAAGATCAGACTTTTTTTTGTGACGCTACGCGAAAGAACGTGTTTATGCAGATAAACCTTTAACTCTGGAGCACTTAAAAACCAACATTCGCCAAGTTATGGCTGAGATACCACCCAATATGTGTCAAAAAGTGGTCGAAAACTACCTCAAAAGAATCAATGCTTGCAACACTTCGCGTGCTGGTCATTTAAATAATGTAGTGTTTCACACATAATGTCAACGTTCAAATAAAATATAGTTAATTAATTTCTATTATTTGAACTTATGAGCCCCTGAGTTCAAAGACCCTGGGTGCTGACGAGAAAGTGTGGCGGCTTCGAAACAACTAGTTGTCCACCCTGCTAAATGTCTTTGATGTTTTCTTTGTCTAATTTAATTAATATCAATCACAAAGATAATATAGAAAGAACTTGAGACTGATAAACTTAATACTCAAACAAAATATAATAAAAAAGAAATATCACGAAAAAAAAATATTTTATAAGTGTTTTACTGACGTTTACTTTTGAAACCGCAAAACCGAAAATCCAAAAATCGACTAATCCAAAGAAGCCACTCATAATAGCTAGCTGGTTTAGTTCCCCGTTTCACCAACGTCTATCATAAGTAATTGAAAAAATTCAATAAAACAATGTCCTTCAGAATTTTGGTGGCCATACAGAATTAAAAATGTTGCCCTTTTGCTATAGAAACGAAAACCGCATTACTTTTGTCCAGCATATGCCCCATAGGTGAATTATGTCCAGTAAGGTGCTGCTACCTAATTGGCCGAATACGGATTTGTGCGAAGACGGGGGCATAAATAGTACTCCAATGTTCACCTACTCCAGGATAGACCTGTGCCAGTAGTTGTGGTTGGCCTGTTATCATTCCCATTAGTTTACATAATTCGGGTTTGCTAACTCTTAGTAGCCCCGTCGTTTTTTCCTCGTCTGGATACCCTCGTAGAATTTTTGCACTGAGTTCCACGGTTTCATTGTTTCGAAAAGTTGAGGGGCTCAATTGGACACAATTCTTTAGCTCAGATTTAACGGCGTCGAAGGGGTTCGCGCATTCCAAGCTTATGTTGCTTAAATCTCTTGCTCCTAAAGCAACTGAGTTTGCTCTCTCATTTCCAGTTATTCCCGCGTGTCCCAGCATCCCTATGAGGCGTAGTTCACCATGCGTCAAGTGGCTGTTAATAGGATTTTTGGCATCCCAAAGTGTACGTGATTTAATGCGCTTTAGCTGAAATTGCTCCAATGGCCATTTGACTATCCGTGAATATATACATGGAGCTCATTGAGTTGGGTTTTTGCCCCAACTTCCCCCTCTGCAGAACTGTGCAATAATTTGGCAGACGGAATAACTGTTTTTTTTTTTTATTGGTATTCTCTAGATAAATGCCGCGTTTTCTCCTCAATCTTGCTCCATCTGTTTCACAGCGCAGCCCCATGGGGATCTAGTTCGAAGGGTCGGTCAAGCAGGTATGCGTTTAGTCTCCGGTATGGTGTGAACACATCTTTGTCTGTAAAAATTCGTTTTTAGGTTACCACACTCATAGAGTGAAAACAGAGACTTCGCTCTTCGTCACAGATCCCATTCTCTCAAACGGTTAGAGCTAGGGAGCTGAAATTTCCACAGGACTTGTGGTTACCCGCACGCTACAGCAACAAATACCCCAAACAACAAAAAGTTGAAAACTACCCTATACAAGGGGTACCCTTTGCCCACCACTTGCTGGGTAGTACGCAGCTCTTGCTGTGCGAGTCAGTCTCGTACTTGGCTCAGTTTATTTTAATTGTTAAATATTTTCAGGCCAATGTCGAAATTCCTACTAGTGAAATTTTATTCATCTCAAATTTGTCAAAACTTTGCTACCGATTCGCACACGTCTTTCCTTATAAGAATAATAACTTACCTATAAATTGAATGGCAGCTGGAAAGTGCATGGCCAGATCTTGTGAGTAGTGATCAGTTATGGGTATTTGCAAATATTGTATACCACCTGAAGCTTCGAAGACATTTGGAAGATCTTTAGTAACATTCAAAACGTACTGTAACATAAAAAAAAGAAAACAAAAAAAAAAAAAAACACGAAATATTAAACTGAACTGAAAAGAACGAATACTAGTACTCACTTTTATATTGTATTTCTGCAGTGCTCTTGCATCACAACTGTGCATGGCATTGCCTAAAAATAGGCCAGGTATTATTTCAACGGGGGCTTCGTTTAAATTGTGATGTGAAGTTCCTTCACAATCTGAAGATTCTGCTGAACTGCTGCAAGCTGAATCGGAATGTGGCGTTGAAATTCGTAGAGATCTGTGGGAAAATAAGTGATAAATTCATTTTCCATGTTATAAGCTGCACAGTTGATCTTAACTTCCTGTTAAGCTCATCAAATTATTTCTCAATTAAAGCAATTTTTATTTAAAATTGTTAACAATTTTATCAGACTTGAGTTTGATTTTTACTTCCTTAAAATTGAGAAAGATTTTTTTTTGTGATAAAATTTGAGTGATCAACATTTTTATAGAAGACAAGACAAGTTGAAGACTTACTGGCTGGGGTACATTATATACCATGACCGTTTCACGGCCCCTACGTCGCTCATTGGCACCCAAATTCGCTTCGAACCCAGGCCACGACCAATTTTTAAGTTGCAGCGCATAGTCATTCTACTTTGAGGAAGTAAAACTAAAACTCAAGCCGGATAAAATTATTAAATCATATAGTTGATCTATAAATTTAAAATTAATTTTCAAAAATGAATTTAATAATTTATTCGCCATAAGAGCCAATTGAAATGTATGATTTTAGGTCTAGCAAGTAAGAGTGCTATATTCGGCTGGGTCGAATCTTAAATACCCTTCACAATGATCTATGCATGTTATGTCATGTTGTACGGGCCGCCGGCCCACTTGGGTCCTAGAAAGGTCCCGTTGTGATAACCGAGTAAACTGTAGGGAGATAGCCCTACATTCCCTCCACCAGTTCCGACCTGAACCAACCCAATGAACGGATAAACAAGTCCACCCTGTGCAAACCGCATTCCGACACTTCCGGTAGCCCGTATATGTCGGTCTGCCTAAGAAATTTGCTCTCTTGTCAGAGAGAGAGAGCTGGGCATCGACAGAGAAAGTGTTCGACACTCTCCTCCTCCTCCTCGTCTCTGCAGCCTCCGTAGAAATCATTATACGGAAGATTTAGTCTACTCGCATGTACTCCCATGTGACAGTGTCCCGTTAGAACAGCCACAAGGGTGTGAAGCCTATGCCTCGGAAAGTTCAACAAGGCCACAGTCCTCTTATACTCATATCATATGATATATGTAGCATTCTGATTGATTTTTTGTGCCAAAAGTTGTTTTATTTGGCTTATAGAGCCGATCTTTCGCAAAATCGGGAGACGCTATATCTCGGGTATATATGGGCCGATTTCAAAAATTCTTCGATTTTTGGAATCTAATGGGCATTAAAAATGATAAGGCAAACTTTTTAGGAAAAAATTTTTTTTTTCAAAAATCTGACCAAAAAATGGCAAAAAATACCCCTCAAAACCCGGTTTTTTTCGATATATCTCGGCTAACCGTGGACCGATCTTACTGAATATAGCAATAGCAGACCCACTACCGGGATTTAACACATTTTAGCGAAAGAATGAGGTTTCTATCTCAAACCGTTTTCTCAGAAACGGTATTTCAACGACTACAGACAGACAGACGTCGTAATCTCTATTCGCTTAATCGTAATCTCTATTGATTCTGATCCAGAATATATATACTTTATGGGGTTTTAGATGGTTATTACAATGCGTTACACACGGAATTACAAACTTATATACATATGTATACGCTTACACATTTTTGTGAAGGGTATAAAAAAAGAAATATGAAAAAAAATATTTTGGGCCTATTTCTCACCTGCGAACGTTGTCGTTCGAACGACAACGTTCGCAGGTGAGAAATAAGCCCTTTATATGCGTTTTATTTACGTTTACTTTTGAAACCGCAAAATGGATAACCCGTTACATTTATTCATATGATATTATTCCTAACTGGCTCGAGATCAACCCCTGGTTGATCACTTCTTTGATTTATATCAATTAAATAAAGAACTTTTTCACAAGGTATTTTTTTTTTTTTGCTACGGAGAACATTTTTTAGGGGGACAACCATTCAAACTTGACGAAAAAAAAATTGTTCCATACAAACAAGACGCGTGTTAGTGCGTACGTACAACGCATACGTATGTATGTATGTATATTTTCTAATTATTTGAATATATGTAGATATGAAATTGTATCTTACCTTAAACCCATTAATTGATCTGCCTGGGTGCTACGACTAGATTCCATTTCTTTATTTTGTAAACTACCATCTTCACACCATTCGGGAAATGTTTGGCGAAAACTACAGAAACCATCTGAAATGAAATGAGAAATTTTTGTTGATACATTATTGTGCAACATATTACTTGAATATTATGCTAGACCTTTAAAATGTTTATTGCATTTTTTCTATGGTATTTTGGATTGTGGTTGCCACATAAATTCATTCATGCATGTACATATGTACAAATGTATGTATGTATGTTTGTATGTCACATTATGAATTGCAAATTCTCATCACAGGCAATGAACAACAGGCCAGAGTAATGACTCTTAATACATTATACAGTTATTTGCTCTCTTCAAATGCTCATGTGTGCCTGCATAAATTCACTTTTTAACAGAAATAACTTTCTACCCCCACCCAATAGATTTCCATATTCTGTTTAAAGTAGTTTTTTTGTTTTGTTTAGTTTCGAAAAAAAGTGACAAAGTTCATATGAAATACTTTTGTTATTTTCCAAATTTGTTTATTAAAAGTTTCATATTAAGCGGATGTAAATGTTTTGTGTTTTGTGTTTTTTTTTGGTTGTTGGCTTTTCAATTGTAAATCATACATTTGGCGTTATTGTAGCTGTAACTGTTGCTTTTTGCTACTGTTGCTGACATCATATCATATTCATTCAAAAATTCAAAAAAGAAAAAACAACCAACCGACCGACAACTGACTACTGCCGCCTTCGTTGAGACTTGCATGATTATCTACATACATACATACATACATACATACATATGTGATTATGTATGTATGTATGTACTTTTAACAATTCAGATGCTACAAACAATCGTTTCGATACATAATGCCATTTTATTTTCTTTTTGAAATGTGATGCTTCTCTGCCGTTTGTTTGGTTTGAAGAGTTCATATTGTATTGCATTCACTGTTGCCAGAAAGTTTTGCGCTTATTTTGTTCTGATTGCAAAAACTAACTTTATTTAACAATTGTGAACACGCTCTTGAATTAAAAATCGTTCTGTTTATTAACATTTTTATTAACAAATATACCGATTTTCGCAAAACTCGTTTTCTAAATGTAATTATAAATAATAGGGTTCCGTTTCACACTGATGAGTACGGAACCCTAAAAAGCAAAAATTATTCCAATTCGAAAACCACACAAACCTGCAGATAGCCCTTCCTCTTATCGTCCGATAAGCCTGCTGTCATCTATAGGTAAGATTTTTGAAAAAATTTTGTGTGAAAAACTTTCGGCTTTCATTGAATCTAAAGGAATTTTTCCAAGTTATCAATTCGGCTTCAGCAAGGAACATAATACGGTTCAATCTCTAATACGAATACGAAATTTGGTCACTAAAAACTTTGTACAACAGAAGTCGACGGCAATGGTCTTACTTGATGTTAAAACTGCCTTCGATGCTGTATGGCATGACGGCCTTATCTACAAAATGATACAATTTGATGTACCTAATTTTTTTAATAAAAATTCTTCAAAGCTTTCTATCGAGGCGGTCTTTTGCAGTTTATATTGGATCATCTTGTTCCGAAAATTTCAATATTCCTGCAGATTGTCCCCAAGGCTCTTGCCTTTCTCCAATTTTATATAACTTATGTATATACCTCAGATCTACTCCAACTTGAAGGCTCCATCATGTCAGTATTCGCCGACGATACAGCAATATTATGCTCTGACATACTTTCTGAAAGCATAATCGCCAACTTAGAAAGAGATTTAGTAAAGCTAGCTAGATATTACAACAAATGGAAAATTACTTTAAATGCAGACAAAACCCAGGCTATATATTTTACTAGAAGAAGAAAACCCAGTTATACTCCTCAACGAAATATCACTTTCCTAAATAAGAAACTTGAATGGGAGGCAAAGAGTGAAATATTTAGGAATAATAATGGACCCAAAAATTAAATTTAAAGACCATATTCAATATACATATAATAAACCAACTCAACATTCTCACTCGCATACTCTCTCTATCTATCCTTTTATTAACAGAAATTATTCTCTAAGTACTGAAAACAAAATGCTTATATTCAAACTGATCTTCCAGTCCGTTATATTCTATGCAGCTCCAATGTGGGCTACAACTGTTTCATGTCATATCAAGAAACTTCAGATTGCACAGAATAAGTTACTGAAACTTGTATATAATCTTACTTGGTTCTATTCAACCCGCAGACTTCATACAATTTCGAATTCAGATCTTGTAGTTGCCAGACTTAATAAACTGTCAGAAAAATTTTATTCCAAATGCTCTTGGTCAATACATACTCATATTAATGATTTGACATCAGCGTAGGTAGTTCGTAGGCTTTTAGTTAAGTTGGTTTTATTAAAATTTTCGAAAAATATATTCGAATAGGTTTTTTTCTATAAATTTTTGCCTCCAATACAAATTTTTTTTTTTTTTTTTTTCAAATATTGTATATGTATAATTTTCATTTTTACTAAAGTTTATTAAGTAGAAAAAGTAGAAAAAAAGGGACTTGAACTACTGAAATATAAATTTAAGTTGAAATTGTAAACACATATGCTATATGAAGAACAATAAATTGAATTGAATAAGCAAACATGAACAAAACCTTCAAATCTGGCAACACTGATTTTAACATATACGAATAGTACACTACACACACTCACTTGATACCCATCCAGATGCATTTATTTAAATATTTTTCATTCAGTTACTACGGGCTTTTAATAAGTTAAAAAGCAACAAATAAATATTCGGTTTAGTTTTTTTTTTTTTGTTGGTGTTGGCTTCAACTGACGAAGCGTAGGAATGAAATATCTCATCTTACTGATACTCTCACAGCACAACTTTCCTCAGCTTTGACGGTATTTGGCGTTGTTATGCAGTTTTTATGCAACACATTACGTTCGTTCGGTTCATTCCAAAAAAAATTTCATTCATTCATTCATTAATGATTTGAATTTTCACGACCGCAACAACAGCCCCCGTTCGCGAAGCTTGGGTAATTTAAGATATTATTTATAACATAAAGAAATTCCAAATGGGAATCACAAAAACAAAACCAGTTCCAAAACTTGTTATTAAGTTAAATGAGGGAAAATAAAAACAATCAGACCGCATTCTATCGAACTGTTCATGCCTGCAATACAAACGCGTATGTCTCATGAAATGGATGTGAAAATGAATTCCAACATTAATGTGTAATTTTTACACGCGTGCGAATTTTGTTAGGAGAAAATATGCAACACTTCTTCGTTCATTAATTTTTGGCCAGAAATGAAAACTGAAAAATTAAAGCAAAAACATTTTTAAGCTGACAGTTATAAAGCAAAACGAATTGTTACATAAAAAACAATTTCTCCTAAAAGAAACCCGGCTTTAGAACAAAGGTTGAATATTTGTGCAAACTATTAAGGCACTTTATCTGCTTAGCGTTCTAGGCCACAAACAACGTGACCACTACTCTTTTGTTGAACTTTGTTTTGCTCAAGTATATGGATACAAACAATTTAAAATTCATAAAATAATGAACGAAAACTCTCTTCGTATGGTCACACACAACCACTAATATTTGTCCATTTTTGCCTAAAAAACGTGACCACTAGACTCTAGTTGACCTTCATTCATGCATACAAACAACTAAAAACACATATACATACATACATATAAATAAATCAACAAATATACCAACGAATTGGAAAAACAGGAAAAGTACGTAAAAAGTTTACATTTCAAAAGAATATATTTTAAGGTTAGGTTTGTTTAACAAACTTTATAGCGAGCAATCATTTGATTTTACAGAAACTTTGCAAGAGCAAATACAAATTTTCTCTGGAGCGAACATAACCTTAAAATATGCCTTCTATGAAATTTAATACTTTGACCTTCTTGTGGTGATTCTTTTTGTTTCTATTCTAGACCTAGAATACTCGTAATAATACATTTCAGTTGGCTGTTGTGGTAAATAGTAATTAAAATCATTTTTGCAGTATATATTTCCATTAAAAAAACGTCTTTGGTAAAGTAACATTGTCACATTAATAAGCATGAGCCCACAAACAATGTGAGCACTACTCTTTTGTTGAGCTTTGTTTTGACCAAGTGTACTTGGGTGCAAACAACTAAAAATGCATTAAAACTGTGGACGAAAACTCTTTCTTGGCGTGGTCATATATTAACAAACATTTGAACATTTTTGCTTAAAAAAAGTGACCAGTAGACTCTTGTTGGTCCTTATTTTGGGAAAATGTATGCATAAAAACACAATAAATACACCAAGTAATTGGCAAAGCAGGGAAAAATACGTAAAAACATTAAGTTTTAAAACATAAAATTTTCGAGTTATGTTTGAGGTTATGTTTGCTCAATGAGCAAAGCGTAAAATTGTTAGGTTATTCAAACATTTTTACGAAAACTAAGCAGGAGCATATACAAATTAGGTTTAAATTTTTCCTTTCCTCTTTGAGCAGACATAACCTTAACATATGTTCTAGTGAAATTTAATATCTTAAGACTTTTTTTTTCTAATTTTTATCTCTTTGTTGTTATTTATTTATTAGCATATACAAATTTGGTTTAAATTTTTCCTTTTTTCTTTGAGCAAACATAACCTTAAAATATGCTCTATTCAAATTTAATGTCTTAAGACTTTTTTCTGGGTTTTGTGTTTTTTGTTGTTATTTATTTTTGCATTCATGTCAATGACAAACTTGTGTTTGTCCAAAATAAAGGTCAACAGAAAAGTAGTGGTCACGTTTTTTGCAAACATAAAAATATGTAGAGTGGACAACTTGCTGTTTCGCAGCCGCCACACTTCTCGTCAGCACCCGTCCTTGAACTCAGTGGCATGAGTGTCACTTGAGGAATACGAGCCCCCGAGTAGTGTTATGACTTCTTTCTATCTTTGATGTTTTCTTCGTCTTATTTAATTAATATCAATCACAAAAATAATATAGAAATCACTTGAGCCCGACAAACTTAATATAAAATCTATTTTTTTCATACAGCTTGACATTTGTCTCAACAAAATTTTGTCAAGTGTAGAAGTTAGGTATAACATTTTGTTTTTTTTTTTTTTAGTTTGCTCAAATTAATTTTGAATATTTTTATGAATGAAAGTGGCTTCGCTTCAGTAAAATTGTAAGCATACATACATAATTTGCTCATAGTTTTCATGAAGCTTTTTAACATTTTTATTCTTAAAAAAAAAACGTTTCTACGTTTATGTACCCAACGAGCAATGAATGAAATTCCTCTGTAATTCATATCTTTGCAACAATCTCGGCCGCCATAAACTAAAATAATTATAATAAAACAAGTGTTGTATAAGTTAATTATTTTCGAAAAAAAAGCAAAATAATTAGAAGACACAATATAGTTGAATGAAATGTTTCGTTATACTTGAGTTATTTTCTTTTACTTTTTACTACACCTCTCATATTTGTTCATCACCATACACGAGTGTTGTATGTGTGGCTGATGGTGAAAAAGGCGGAAATAATGAACTCAGAAAACAGTCAACCAGCAAGAAAGTAAAAAACTACCAACCCATTAAGGAGAACATATAAAATCACGAAATATTTGGAGTTGCATGAGTTGTTTTAACCGCCTTTTTGTAACTCATTCATAAAAATTGGTTCAATTGAAAGAAAAACCACTAAACAGAAAAATAAAATAATACTCAATGTTTATCATACATACATACATATATACATATGTATCCACCCAGCTGGCATTTTTATGTTTCCGCTTTTGAGTCGAAAATGAGGGCTTGGTGTGAGAAATCCTTACCCTACGGCGATCGCTTTTGCAAGAGTATTTTGCGACTCGGCCCTCTGACTCAATTTCCATCAATTCCACAGTCACTTGGGAGTCATTTATGAATTTTTTTGTTGTAATTTCTGATATTATTTGTAGTAATTTTTTTTGTTTGTTTTATAATCTTTTTTTGATTGTCCAACTGATTAATCTGTGTTTGGTCATATAAAGGAGTCTTAAAAGACTTATTTTGCTGATATTATCATCAAAAATCCTCCAATTCCCAGCTGGGTATATCCCCAATAAAAAGAATATCCCTGCAGAAATCGGCACTACAAGAGTTATACGTGTGTAAAGAGTACTCCACCAGGGACCAGCGGTCCTATTCTGTAACTAGCTAAAATTAGAGACATCACCAAAAATGTTTAAGCTCAACTAAGAACGTGTCCCGTGAGATTGCCCTCCCTGAGTGTGAGTAGATCAGGTAGTCTCAGAGCTGCCCTCGCTAAATCTGTCTTCACACAAATGTGAATATTCTGTTAAAAAAAAAAATACCGTTTGTGTCCAACAAACAAACATTGGTTATGGTTGACCTCTAGACCTCGCCGTTGACAGTGAATGCCTCAATGAAATATGCAGCCAAGACGCCACTAGCCCAAAATCTACCCAGTGACTTATTCGGGCTGTGTTGGACGCTCTTGAATTATAAAATTTCGTTTGTCCAGGCACCCATTCATCCAGAGATAGACCTTATCGCTGAAGATCATTTTTCGATGAAAATTAGGGTCATATTCCAACTGCTGTCTGGGCCCTGTCATTCCGCACACACATCTCATTTTCTACGTTCTTTACTGACACTCTTTTCCTGACGCAGTTGAATTTTGTATGGCTACAAGCTCGAGTCACGATCCAAAATTCGTCAAGTTGGGGTCCACGAAATACCGAGTTGTTGTCAACAACGCACAATCAACTGTCTCGGATTCCCCTGCTCTCGTTCACGGCCAACGACTTTGTTTTCGGCAGATCTTGCATTTAGTCGCAGGATGGATGTTAGTCGATTGTATACTGAGCGTGTGAACTCCAGCTCTCATTGGCAGTTATGTTATGTTACGAGGGCCGCCGGTCCTGAGACCGACTCACTTGGGTCCTAGAAAAGGTCCCGTTGTGTTACCCGAATAGGCTGTAGGAGGATCTCCCTACACATGCTCCGCCGGTTCCTCCCTGAACCAGCCCGATGAACGGATGAAAGAGTCCACCTTGTCCAATCCGCATTCCGACACTTCCGGTAATCCATCTAGTATCGGTCTGCCCAAGCAATTTGCTCTCTTGTTAGAGAGGACCGGACATCGGCAGAGAAAGTGTTCGACACTCTCCTCCTCTTCCTCATCTCTGCAACCTCTGCAGAAATCATTGTATGGAAGATTCAGTCTTCTCGCATGTGCTCCCATGTGCCAATGTCCTGTTAGAACAGCCACAAGGGTATGGAGCCTATGCCTCAGAAAGTAAAGCAAGGCCATAGTCCTCCTACGCTCATACCTGGGCCATGTAACACCCGATATTCGACAGGTGATCTCGTTCGACCACCTATCCTGCGCGATTCCTAGCAGCTGTCGTTGTACCAGCTGCTTGCAGCTATTAAGAGGAATACCTACGAATTCGTCTATATCCTCCTGATGAAGGCGGGTACCGGATCTTGCCAGTTCATCCGCTCATTGGGAGTACTCCACTCGGAGGAACAATTATGGCGACCGTTAAAAGGGCGAAGCGATCGTTACATTGTCCGAGCAGACTAGCCAATATGTTAAAACAATTATACTATTTGCATGCGTTGTTGAATGCATCCAAGGTAATTTGCAAAAAGCAAACTGTATAAATAACACATCTATTTGGTCAGATGTGAGTTCAACAACATGGCGGCAGTTATGAGCTGGCAAAGTATGGCATGGCATTTACGGAAACATTATTTCATATTTACTTTACATACATGAATTTTATTTTACATGGCTTTTGACCGCTTTTCACACAAAACGGGGAACGGCGAAGCTTAGGTATACGAATTAGATGAGCGTAGTCAAGGCAGCTCGATACCAGGTAGTCGCATAAATACAACAAACACTTCATGTGTTTTGTTGGTTGAAATCTTGAACTACTGTCACCGATTTGTTCGCGTATGTGTGTTTGTGTTGTGTATTTTGACAGTTCTACAAGCTAAAAGCAGTAGTCAGCTGGACTTGTAAGGTCACCTGGTATCGAGCTGCCTTGAGCGTAGTGAATGGCCTTAATAATAAAAAGAATTGTACAAATGCATAGTATGTGTTTACACATTTATATTTTCCTTTAACAAATAATCGAATTTTGTTAGAATCTCGATTTTTATTAGAATCTCATACGAAATGGAGAACAGAGTACTTGGCTTAATGCGGAAGAAGCCGCATTTCAAAGTCTGTTTAAAATGAAGAAAAAGCAAACTCAAATTAGCAGACACAAAATTTCACAAATATGTATGTAAATCTATGTGTGTGTGTGAGTGTGTGATAAATTGCTCTTATACTGAGCTGAGCGTAACTGTTATACACAATTTTGAATACAAAGAGAATATGTAAAAAAAGAAGACACATGTCTTTTGAACAACGTGCGGGCGTTTCTTTTTTTATTATTATTTAAGTGAACATTTTAGTTTTAATTTGCACTTTTTTATATGTATGTATGTTTGGTCAAAATGATGATGATGATGAGGCTGATGATAACAATGATTGTTTGATTTTTTTTTTTTTTTTGTATAAATTCATTGATGAGTTCACAAAACGACCTTCATAAATTTGGAAACAAATGTTTTTGTTTCTTTTTGGCATAAATTGTTTTTTTTTCTTTCTGTCGTACATAAAGTTTTATTGTTTTCTCCTAAACCGGATTCTGGCATTTAATTTGTTGAAATATTTATTGAAAGGGCAATAGAAAAAATAAAACTTTCCCGTTTTTTTTGTTTGTTTTTTACTTTCGGAATACATCGGTTTTGCCAATAAAAAAAAAAAAACAAATGAATGATTTAATAACATCATTATTTTAAAAAAAAGAATATTTAAAGCATCAATAGTTTTTCTCATCAATGAATTCCAAACAAATTAGACAAAAGACAAAAATGTGAATGGGATTGAATGTAACTAAATTGAATTTTACGATCAGTAGTTGTAATGTAAACAGGTTCGTTCACTCCGAACGAAGATAAAATTTCTCCCACAAATATTTAGAACTTATGTTTGTTTCTTATTATTTTTTCTTTGATTTTGATTCGTAACATTTTGAAAAATATATTAAAAATCTACATGTCATTGGTTTAATAGAAAAACTAAAATTAGCAAAAAAAAAAAAAAAATCTTGTCAGAAGCTTCCCTGCAAGAAATAGCTGATGGAAACTAACACATTAACAAGTTAATTACTAACACATGCAAAGCAATTTTATAGGTTTCAGCGTTGCCATTACAATGATTGTTTTAGTATTTTGATTTTCCCTTATTCCTTAATTTGGTAATTTCATTTGGAACTACGTTTATGCATTAATGTTTTTATAGGTTCATTTGTCCATTTTTTTAAATAAAGTTTATTATATTCTCTTTGAATTGTTATTTTGAAAATTTTCGAAAAATTCTTTTTTTATTTATCAACACAGAAATTAATAGCATTACATGTAATTTTGTGGGCATTTTGCAAAAAAGATTTTGAATGATCACTTTGCTGGTAACGCTGGTTCAAAAAAGAAATCACACGTACACGAATGTTTACATCAGTTTTTTCATTTTGCCCTTAAGAAAATGATAGAAACGCTGATGTATGAACCCATCAGCAGTGTCGGTCATATGATCCATCAGAGTTTTCAAGCCTATCGAAGAGTTGCGAAGCACCAATGAACTGTCAGCAACAAATAGACATGTTTGGTTTTTTGTTCTTTTAGGGGTGAATTTGGGGTGTTAAATTCTTTCGGGGGGAATTCAGGGGGAAACAATTATTTTTGGGCTTTTTTTAGGGGATTTTTGTGTTTGGTTGAACGGTAAAATGGCAGGAGTTAGAAGATTTTTCAACTGATAAATCTGAAGACTTTAACAATTTTTAAAGTAAAGTAAAATTAAATGAAATATTTTATATTCATCTGGTAGCTTCTGGTAGTAGTACAGAATTTTGCAACTGGCAATTTCAAGTACTTTTTTTGTTGAGTTGAATGAATTTTTTCCTTATGGGTCATTTCTTTGAATTTTTTCCGTTTCTTAAGAATTGGTAAAATTAAAATATCTAAGAACCTTTGATAAAATTTAAACTCTTTTTATGAAAACGTCAAAACAACGTACAGAGCAAAGACGACTTAGAAACTCTCAATATTTTTGGAGACACTTAATTTTTTTTAGATACGCAGATAACAATTTCCAGCTGCATATGAATATGTACTTAGATCTCAAAATATGTGAATACAAATAAATCGAAAATTTATAATAAATATACATACATACGCCTGTAATCATAACATATGTATGCACTGAAAAATACACTATACTGTTTACTAAAATATTTTAGGGGGATTTTGTAGAAAAACATTGAATTTTAGGGGGTTTTACAATTTTTCTGGGGAGAAGAAATACATTGACCTGGGAATACTGTTTGCAAACTGAAGCAGAATGTTCACCAAAATATTTTGTAGAAAAACATTAAATTTTAGGGGGCTTTAAACTTTTTTCTGGGGGAAAAAATACATTGACCTGGGAACACTGGTCTAAATGCCGGCTTACGCTGATTTGCTGTCTGGTTTTGGCTGCCTTTCATCTCTGTATTTATTCTCTTGACAGTTTTAAGTAGTCAGATGATTAGCGGTGGTTAAGCGGATGATGCTACCTTATTAGTTGTATCATGAGCATGTGTAGCGGTTTTTTTCAAGCAACCTTCTGGCAACACTGCACTGGGCTCATAAATGCAATGCCCGAAAACAGTAAGCTCCAGCTACAATAAACTCACTCTCGTGTAAACTTAAATATTCTTTTAGGAAACATTTATTACATACAAATTTGGAAAACAAATTTGTAATGCCACATTTTTTTTAGGATTCTTTCTATTCTATTTTTCTACCAGGAAGCAGAAAAAGTTTCGATTTGCTGCTCTCATAACAAAAGCAAAAAAAAAATTGAAAAGTATAACAAAAATTCAATATGTAGGTACATAGTCATGAGTCATAACTTTTCCTGCTTCATCTCTTTTTGTTTAAAAGTACATACATATGTACATACGAGTACAACGAGTATAAAAACTATAAATAGTCATGTGCATATTTTGAAATGTTTCATTAAAAACGAAAGAGAATTGTTTACCCATACGGATGTACATACATATGTATGTATGTATGTGTGTGTGGTTGCATGCATGAATTTCGTTGATGTTTCATAAACGAATTTCATTCAATGAATATATGTACATATGTATGTATGTAGTTAACGTTACATCAGTATGTTGAAATGTATGTACATATGTATGTATGAAATCGAACGAACAACAAAGTCTTCAATGAAACTCATAGAAGTTTTCAGCAACAAATACCAAATTTAACATGTATGTACATATAAGAACATTTTTCTATCTATTTAATATATATGTACATACATATGTATCTAAGTTTTCTTTTTTTCGGTAACACTCATGGTGTAAGCACAGGAATGTGTGTGTGTGTGTGTGTGTGTATGTATAATATATAACATTTACAAAATAAGCAAACAGAACGCATCTACTATAAACAAAATAGACACAAAATGTTTTTTTTTTTATATTCAATAAACTAATGGGGGGATACAGACCCCCATCATTAATTATTTACAAACAAAAACTTTTGTTTAAATGATTCATTAAACAGGAAGAAAGAAGCAACAAAAAGCTTTTTGTTTTTTTTCTTTTTTGTTTTTTGGTGCTATAAATTCTCAATGAGTTATTGTGGATGTGTTATAATTGCAATGCTTTAAATACGCCGCAACTCAATCAAATGCATGAAACAATAGATAAAAAAAAATATATTAAAAAACTGAATCAGCTTCCATAACGCGTTTTGCGCAAAAAAAAAAATTATAAATAACAAATAAATAGATTTGAGGCTTAATTGCAATGCCAGCTCTCCGAAAATGTGGTGGTAGTTTATTCTGCTTTGTGTTCTTTGCCCTGCTCGTGCCACAACAACATTTTGTTGCCCTGCGCGTATGAAGCATAAAGTTAAGTTTGTACCAAACTAAATCAACGTTACCATTCGGTAGGACAATCTCGAAATTCCAGCCTTATTATTTAATCTAAAATCGCCGGATTTGCGGGAAAGCAAAAAATTTAGTTCTTAATGTACACTGAAAGAATTTTCATTTATAAAGCTAAGGTATTCACTGCGTTATTATTTTTTCATTCAACCTACAAACGCTTGCATTGCAGTAATGAATTTTCATAGATGTCATTAATTAATTCAATTAAATCATTAGTTTTCATAATTCCGTTAAAAATGTTATTGGTTTTAGGAAAAAAAAAAATTATTATCACGGCAGATTGTTTACTAGCCAGCGGACCAAATTGCAAGTTGCTCTTATTTTTGGTTAATGGCGGCCAATTTCAGATCTGTTTTTACATTTGTGAACTAGACAGCTGTAGAATACAAGTGAACAAGCCATGGAGCGATACACTCGCCTAGAACGCGGAATAGTCGTGTCTATGACAAAGTGCACGATGTTTCGACCAAAACCATAATTAGCGCTCAAGCTCATTTCCATCTCAGTGGGTACGTGAACAAGCAAACCTATCGCTTCTGTGGACACCACGAGTGATGCAGAAGGAGCCATTGCACCCGCTCAAAGTGACTTCATGGTGCGCAGTTCACGCTGGAGGAGTCATCGGGCCATTTTGTTTTCGAGGACGCCGCTATAAGGCCATGTTAACCGAGTTTTTTCTGTTGCACTTGAACGAATTAGGTCTGGAGGATGGACATGTGGTTTCAACAGGTCTGCGCGAGTCACAAACGATATTCAGAAAGCCAAGCAACGGATGACTTGTTTTGGCCCACCTTGTATAGTGCTGATTTCAATTTCACCACACAAAAAAATTCTTTCTCAACCCTAAGGCAGTGAAATCGGACTAAAATTCAATCAAATTATTAACAATTGCAAATCATAAATGTTATTGAAGAAAATTTTTGGTTTTCGCAACAGCAAAATGTATGGAAAATTGACGCATTTTACCTGGCAGAAAATTTAGAACAAAAAAAAAAAAAAAATCCAACTGTGATTTGAACTACAGTAAAATCTCAAAGGGAAGGACAACTCATAAAAGTTTTATTTATGGGGTTTCAATGTTTAAACAGCTAAAGTCACAGGTTGCATGTCAATAATTATGCTGGTATTTAGGCTGCAAGAATGTTATTTTATACACTTTTGATCATGAACTGCAGGTTATACCACTGGGTGTTGTTGGTTGTTAATTTTTTTATTTTTATTTGTGTGGGCATATTAAGTTTTGGTTAAATATGTTTATGCTCTTGTATGTTTGTATGCGGCTTAATGCGGACCAATTTGCATAAAAAAAGAAATATACAAACAAGCATACATACATACATTGAGTATTGACAATGTGTAGTTGCCATTCAAGAGACGTGCTGGGAATATTAAGTAAATATTTTTTTTTTAAACAAATAATATTTATTTAAAGAAAATTATATTTTTTAAGAAATACATACACACATACTCATGCATGCATATTGTAGGTCTTGTTGATAATTTCAAAGTAAAAGGGCTGAGTGGGTTCGACAAAAGAAAATATTGTACATAAACAAATGCAGTGGCAGGCAAAATGGGGTTTCATAATTTTTTAATATTAATTGTGTCGAGAACTTAATGCCGTGCGAATAGAACGATGCTGTTAAACAATGTATCGTTTATTAAGTTCTAAAAGTAATAAAATTTATGGCCTGCTATTCTCTCTACGGCTGAAAACCTCAACTACTCAAGAAAGCAAAGATAATTGTCAATTGATTTTCTATAGCTTGGTAGCCAGGTCAGGGTTAAAACAGAGTTGTTTATTAAAATCAGCATTGATAATTGCTAAAGTTGAAAAATGGTGGACAATTATTAAAGTAGAGTGTTATTTTCAATTAACGGGTAATTATTAGAACATTTTTTTTTGACAACACTTTCTTTGGCTGCTCAGCTGTTTTCTTGCACAAATCTTGCAGTTTGAGCAGAGAAGAAGGAAGATAATAGTGGGGGTTAGAGACTTGATTGTACCATCAATTCATTCATAGCGTCAAATTTTTACTATTACAATTACCCCCCATTTACACAAGCAAGTGCAAGTAAGTCATTACATTGACATTTTTTTTACTAATACCATCATACTTCACTTGCAAGAGATTTTGATTGCCAATAATTTTTTTTATCCGTTTGTCGGTAAAATTACTAAAAGCAAAAACAGTGTTTGTTACCTTATAAAGATTATATTTTAATTAAAATATTCAATTAGTTTTGTCGATATTTCGCTCTCCTTCTTGAAGAAGCTATCCGAAGTAGAGCGATTATATTTTAATTTGAGTAGATTGCAAGGCATAATTTTTAGTACATTATTATTTGATCTTAAATACTGAAAAAATACGATAACATATAAAAAAGTTGAAATAATATAAATTTACCATTTATTTGATGCAAAAAAAGGTATTCTTATAATACACAAAAAAGGCGAAAATAGTGATTTTTAAATTATTTTTGTATTAAGTTTATCGGGCTCAAGTTCTTTCTTATGATTGATATTAATTAAATACGACAAAGAAAACATCAAATACAGTTTTCAGGCTGAACAATCAGTTGTTTCGAAGCTGCCACACTTTCTCGTCAGCACCCGTTTTCTTTGTCTTATTTAATTCATATCAATCACAAAAATAATATAGAAAGAACTTGAGCCTGATAAACTTAATACAAAAATAATTATAGAAGAAAAAGTTCGAAAATTAAAAAAGGTAATTCAAGTGATTTTTAAATATGTATAAAAAATGGAACCGTGATTTTGTAGTTTTTTCCTCATAATTCTTTTATTATTGTTATTGTATGTATCACTTAATTCCTTTATATTTATTGTAAAGTAAAGCAGTCTCCTTTGTGGCCATTTTCTTTGACAACATTTTGAAAATGAGCTTGCACTTGTCTGTGTAAACAATCAAGCAAGTAGCAACAGCTTTTATTGTCTCTGTCGATGTAGTAGTTGTTAGTGTGTACACACAACTTGCAACAAGTTACTTGCATGTGTAAATGGGGGTGGGTAAATCATATAAATTGGAACATTGCAGCAATGAATTATTATTATTATTAATTTTAGTATTTGTAATATACTTTATAAATACAAACAATGCTCTAAAGTGGTATTTCTAATAAATTTTACAAGAATCTTTTTTCTAAACACAACATTCAAATATGAACTTAATTATTTATTTGCTTTAAGAGCCAATTGAAATGTATTAATTCAGCTCCAAAAATAGACCTTTTCAAATGCAAAGAAAAGTAAAATAGTTGCAAAACGAAAAAAAAATGTTTTCTGTGTGAAAGGTTTGTTTGAACATTTCTGATTTTCACTTTGTTCATGGGAATTATGCAATAAGTAGTTAAGTTTCAAACATTCTTTTAAGAATTTTTCGAGTCTACTGATGAATTGATTCGCACCAACGAAATGTCGGCGGCATATAGACAGTTGAAAAAGACAGAAAACATTTGAAAATGTCTATTTTTGGATCTGAATTAATAAAAACAACATTATTATTCTCAGGGCCTTATTCATAATAAATATTTTTGGTTTATAAAACTCTTATTTGACAAGTGTTCCCTACAAATTTGTCAAATAGCAGCATTATAAACCTGTTATAATTTTTATGAATAAGGGTGTTACCCCCGATTTTTGACTTGGGATTTAAATACAAAATTAGTAAAATTTTCTTAAAATTTAAGTTGGATTTAAAATAGCTTTCTGTTTTGCAGTCTAAAATTATTTTTGGTAATTAATTGTAATAAAAGTACGGCAGCACAATATAAGTGTCAAAAAATGATCGATAACTCAATAAAAAAACAGCTGTTTAAACAAATTTGCAAGCAAGTGAAATTGTGAAAAGTTTAGAAAATAATTTTGTAAAAATTATTAAAATGAGTAGCAAAAGTGATAAAAGGACTCCCAATTTCAGTGCCGCAGAAGTTGATTACCTTCTGGAAATAATAAAAAATCAAATTATGAAATAAAAAAAAACATGTGCAATTTTCTTAATTTGCAGAACAAACCCAAACTGTCAAAATCATATGGCAGTACGAAAAACTTAAATCGATTTTAAATGGGCACGGCAGGCCGTTTAAGTTTGATTTAAATAGCAACTGTTTGACTCAATTTTGTACTTAAATCAAATTTAAATTGAAATGGCATTTAAAATCCAAGTCAAAAATTGGGGGTCAGTCTTTAAGTAATTTGGCCATAACGCAACGCCACTTTTTGTCGCCACTGTACACATGCATGCATGCACACATTCATGTAAACATACATATCTGTTTCGTAGAACTACTCTACTCAGTTCAGATTTCTTATTTTTTTTTTATACAGGAAGCTTAGAAAAAGACAAGATTACTAATAATAAACAATAAAAAGAATTGTTTGCTAAATAAGTGAAGAAAAAAAAAAAAAACTGAAAAAGTCATAATTCTTGTAATTTAATAACGCAGCCAAGCAAACAATCAACCAGGCAAGCAACCAACCACTCGATTGTTTGTTGTTTCATCTTTGATGCAAGTTGAAATTCCTTTAAATTTTTCATTTTTTTATTTTTTATTTTATTTAATTTGTATGTTTGCAACCAGAGATATAAAAAACACCCACTATTGTAATAAAAATACTAAAAAAAATGAGAGGGAAAGAAAAGATAAAGGAAAAAGTTTATATTGTAATTCTTCTTCACAGTCACTTAATTTATTCTATACGTCCGCTTTTTAACTAAGCTTTAAGTTGTTGTTGTTGTTGCTGTTGTTTTGCTGCGTTTTTCTGTCTGTCTGTCCGTCTGGCGGGCAGTGTGTGTGTGTGTGTGTGCATTTTTAACACTCATTCTTCTATATTGTGTTTCAGATATTGGGGTCTGTTATTCATGCTTCTTCTATTTGACTTGTTGTAGTACAAAACGACCGGAAATGGTCAACAACACCGTTTATTGCTGCAAATTGCTTGTGCATACACAGTGTATGTGTGTGTGTGTGTGTGTATTTTTTGATATTTAGTCGTTTTTGGTGCTTATTTGGATGTTGTTTGTCGTGCTGGAGTATTATGATAATGCTTGATGCTTTGATCAGTAAATAGTGTTTTTTTTTTCTTCTCTTTAAAAATTTTACGATCATTTATTTAATTTATTTGCTTTTGAAGTGCTAAAAAAAATTCAGTGAAGTTTTTTTTTTATTTTAAACGAATTTGTGTAGGATTGTCCAACGAGCATTAAATTAAAAATTAAGTTTAAAAAAATATGCACAAGAAACAAAATTCAAAGTAGAAATAAGCCAGATAAGTTGTTGCAAATATGAACATTGAGTTTTTTTAACGCAAATGAATGTTCCCCTGCAAAAACTGGTAATATAACTGGGCTGGCAAAATTTGAGTTTAGAAAGTAAATTGGCTGTCTAATGATGACATATCAAGAATTAAGCTGTCATCCTGTGACATTTACCTATGTATATCGTAAAAAGCTGGGAAATTTTAACCATGCAACGCTGCCCTGCAGTTCATGACTTGCACATGCTCATTAGCAACCCAATGAAATCAATAAGAAATAACTTTTTGAAAAAACGAATGAAGTAAGCTGGGGGAAATCAAATGAAAATCCTTAATTTACAAGAAAACCTAATAGAAATAATATGGATTTTTTGTTCATAGGTACTAAAAATAACAGAAAATAAGGAAAACAAATGTGAATAACAAGTTTTCTTCTTGATTTTAGGAGTATGCTTTACTGTTTAATACTAAGGAATCCCTCGGAAAAAAATCTTTATTTTTTTCTGCTGGGGTAAATAGCTCTCAGCCTGAAAACGTTTCATAGAGAAAAATTTTAAAATAAATTGAAAAAAGATTTTTTGTGATAAAATTGGAGTGAAGAACATTTTTAAAACAGACAAGAAAAGTAAAGTTGAAGACTTTACTTTTCTTGGGGGCAGACACCATGGCTGTTTCACGACCACCACGTCGCTTATCAGCACCCAAATTCGCTTCGAACCCAAGTCATGACTAATTGTAAACTGCTTTTAGGCAGGAAGTAAAAAAAAGCCCGTTGAAAATTATTAACATCAAAAATTTTTGTTCAAGAATTATGGCGGTTTCGATTAAAAAATAGTGCGGTAGCTTTTAGCTTACTTTTTTCGCATTTGTCGACTTTTTAAAATAAAACAAAAAAAGAAATAACAGGTGGGGCCAAAGGAAATGTCGGTTGTGGCTCGTGCAGTGTATGCCGTTGCTGCCTCCTGTTGGAACCACATATCCTCCAGACCTAATTCGTTCAGCCCCTATAGCGCTTAGTCGTTTAACCAGCGGCGTCCTCAAAGAAAAATGGCCCGATGACTTCGCCAGCGTGAACAGCGCACCATGCAGTCACTTTTAGCGAGTGTAATGACTTCTCGTGGCTCTACGGAGTCGTCTCGTCGGTCATACGTTGCGGAGCCTCCTTGGCTGAAACGTACTGGCTGTGATTGCTACCATAAGTTCGAATGGAAGGGAACGTTGGTAGCTATACTGATCATATACCCTCGGGTCTGTGTTCGGTCGCCCAAATGGGCCCGTAGTGCTGTTGCTAAGCAACAGACGCTGCTTTATGAGGAACTGGATTGGCGGGAACATTAGCGTTGGTTCAAGGTCTGATGCTCTTCGGGACTTAGGGCTACCACGGTAGTCGTGTATCCCATTGCCGTCTAGGGAATTGCAATGCAGCAGAGATTAGATAGCTCAACTCCTGAGCAAGGGGTTTTGTTATGGCCAAGAAACGTAGCAAATAAATTGCCACCTGAGCAGTTGTTCCGGCTGCTCGGGGGCGGTGGTGCAACGTCCTAATTACACCACGTGGTTTGACCGCCGTCAGGTTGGGCCAAAAGCCCCAAGGTACTGACGTAAATCATTCCACATTTGTTCGCGTACCTGCTGAGGTGGAAATGAGCCTCATTGCGCATTATGATATTGGTCGAAAAATCGTGCACTTTGTCATGGACACGATTAATACGAGTTCTTCCACTAAAAGAATTTTGTTCATAAATCCCATGAATTCCGACATTAATTTAGTGAACAAATTCATTATTTTTCAACCAACGTTGGGGTTCATTGAATCAATGAATTCTAATTCATTAACTTTATATTAATGATCGTTTCATTAAATATACATACATACATACATATGAATTTTGGTCATTAAGAGGTGATTTCATTTCGAGGCAATTAATCGATTTTGATTATCTGAAGAAACTGTTACAGAATTGAAATTCTCTTCGATCCGATAGAATTTCTGTGGCAGGCCTGTAATTCTCAGCAAAATCAGGACTTTCTTTTCTTTTTGCCACAAATTCGTGGAACGGGGGCAAATTTTTGTAGGTATGTTTTATGTTAAAGTTGATTGGCGTTAAAGTTGATGGATTATTGTTTTCAATTTGTGATTTTACAAATAATGTGTGGGGTTTTTGCTTTTTTATAATTTGTAGTTATGACGGCTTTTCAATGTTTGCTTTCAGGTTAACCACATTAGACAAAGTTAATGGGTATATGCACACACACACATGCTTGCATATGTGCTTGTGTTTGATAAAACAAATTTCAATTTTATTATAGGTACATATATACCTACCAATTGCATTCTTTACTTCATATGCTGTGGTAATCCAACCACTTTGCACTGATAAATAAATAAATTAAAGTATGTATGTATGTATGTAGGTATTTAAAAACTAAATTTTCCTTTTAGTTAAGGCTTTCTCTTCCATAAAAAAGAAAACAGAAGAGAAGAAAAAAAAATTGAACAGAATGAATAATACGTTATTTATACATATCCATACATACATACATACATATAAAGCAAGTGTAACAGCACACCATCTTGATTTAACCAAAAAAAGGCGACATGAACTAAATTCAATGCCAAGAAAAACAAAAACAACAACAACAATAGAAACTACTATACAGAATACTGTGTTAAACAAAAAAAAAAAACAAAAAAAACAGACAAAAACAAATCACAACACAAACATAAAAGGCACTGAAAAACAGGCCACTAACTCACTCACTCCACAGACAGACAGACAGACAGACCAGCAAGCGGCTCAAGAAAAATCAGTTAAATTCTAAAAATTAGGAAAAAAAAAATAAATAAATAAAGCTAATGAAAAGATATGAACTAAAAATTCCTAAGCAACGCCATTGTCGTACGTTCTTTATAACTATAAAAGGGAAGGAGGAGAAAAACAAATCCAACAAAAACCCAGAAACATGCGACATAATAAAGAAAGAAACAGCCACAGAGCAACTACAAAAACAACAGCAGAAATAGTAGCAAGTAAGCTACATACATATGTATGTATGTATGTATGTATGTATGTATGTACATATGTATGCATGTATGTTGAAAAGCAGTTCTCTTTAAACATGGCTTAAATGTTGGAGCAGGCCATACTTTTTATTGATGGCTGCACTTTAAGCCTAATTTTTGAATTTTGGCGTAAATTGTTTCCTGAAACGTCATGGAATCCTGCCTGAATTTTTGTACTGAACTTATTAGTATAAGGCAAAATTTATGCCGCCTTAGAGGCCCGGTTATGGTCCCATAATCAAAAGAATCCTGTTTAACAAATGTTCTGGTTATTCGTTATTTTTTTAAACTTATTTTTGTTTCCTATACGAGTTGCCTAGACAGGCAGCAGCTGCAGTGAGCCTTATAGCCTTTTTACACTGACGCACATCTTACATCTTTTATCAATTTGCAAAGATGTTTACATCTTCTCATAAGAATCATACAGGGCGAAAATTCTACATCTTTCTACATCAGCAGAAGATGATCCTTTCTCATTTTGTTCCATCTTACATCTTTCGATTTTTTTTTAGTGCCATCACTACAAAAAATGGCAGAAAATCGATTGCTTTTGTACCATCACTAGCAAAATGGCATTTTTAGAAAACAAATTAAAAAAAAAAAAAAAATGAGCGGAACATGTATGTTGTTATACATAATTTTTAATTAATTATAAATAAATTCATTTTAACTGCAGTGCAAAAGAAAGCCCATAGTGTGGTCAATCAATATGGAGAACATGTTGCTTGATCTATGGAAAGAAAAAAGTCCACAAGTCCTCCTCCAAGTCCATTTTAATTTTTTTTATTTTTCACAAAAATTTTGCGCCTTCTTTTTTTGACATCTAAATGAATGAAAGATGTTGTCAATGTAAACGACTGTTTCACATTTTCAACATCTTCCATGCGTTTCACGTGGATGTCAGTCGGTGTAAAAAGGCTTAAATCAAATCAATTTGCTCATTTTGAGCTTCCTAATATGCATTAAGTTTGATTTTAAATCGCTCAGGTTGCGAAGTTTTATGCTATCTTTTTATTCTCCTCGTGTTTATTTTGCAACCAGAGCTGCAATGAAGACATGTGGCAAAATGAAATTGTTGGGAGACCCGGCATCTTAAGGTGGGATCACACGATTGCCGCAATGCATCAATTTTTTTTTTTATATTTTGTATGCCTATCGTGTGATAGCACAATTTATTGGCTCGTGCGGCAACCAAAACGAATGTTGTTGCTATTTGTTCCCATCAAATACAACCCTGATGCGACAACCGTGTGAACACTTTATATACAACTATTCACCAATATTTATTGTGTTCTCATTTCGTTCGCAAAATATCAAAAAAAAAAAATTTTTTTTTTCATTGACAGATAAAAAAGACCAACCAACCCAACCGTAAGCTGAGCTAATAAATTGTATTCGCTAACAGAATTTTTTCCTTCTCTGCTTCCAAATTCTGTTAGGTTTAATTGTACCCACTTTCACACACCTGAACATGCCAAACAAAACTTGAATAAAAACGGCTCTGATTTTTTACCTGGCCTGCAAAATATTTCATTTCATAATCATATTTTTTAATTAGACTTTCTTTTCTTTAAGTATATACATACGTATAATTTTCACCATAGTTGTATGCACATTATGTCGATTTATTGATATATGTATGTAAGTATTTTGCGATTTTTTTTTGTCCAACTCTGTTTTAGATGTGTTTTCTTTCTTCTCTGATCGTCGTTTGAATGCAGACTTAATGTTGTTGATTATCACGATGGTGTGGAGATGGTTGGATGGTTGGTGGTGCAAGAATTTCAAACAGTAACGCAGTGGCTCAGCAGAACAGCGTACGAGTTTGGATATTTGTTAAAACATTAAACGATGACCTGTTGATGCGTAAAACCCAGCCATACACACACACACACACACGCCTGCTTAAGCGACTCTATAAAGTGCACAAACCTCGTTTAGGGCCTTATTTTGCAGACACAGGTGCTACTGCTAGCATGCCTGTTTAAGTGAAGAAAGTTAGAAAATTGTAGAAACCAGGCATAATTTTAGCTTTTTACTCTGCTTTACGGGTAGTGGCAGCGTTACCTGTAGGAAACGAAGTTAACTTTAAACCAACTTAAAGCTAACTATTGCACAACAGGTCTAGTACCTACCTGGCGCCTGCATTACTTTTCAATGCAAACAACTGACTATTTTAACATGGTGATGTGCTTAGAAAGTAGACAATTGTCTACCGACGCAGCATTCACTCAAAGTTAGTTACTTAAAAGTGAGTACCCATAGAAAAAATTGTACAAATCAAGGCGGTTTTTATTTTGTTTTTTTGGATCGTGATATTTTTTTGATCCCGATAACTTTTAGTCTATTTTATTTTCTTTTTCAATACTACTTATTTGATTTTTGTACAGCCATCGAACCACTAAACCTCACGGCTGGTGAGCGGCCAACATATCTATTCAGCCATCAGCCAACAGTTAGAACGAATGCGACAGCAAGCAATTTAAGTAAAGAGTTAACTGTGTATGTATGTTATTATTTAAATTTTGAGTCAACTTTACACTACTTTTCAGTTAGCTTATAGCCAGTGCACAAAAAGTGGTTTACAAATCGATTGTATTTTAGCTAAACTGAAGCTGGTGTATAAAAGTTAACTTAAAGTTAACTACATATTTTAATACATTTATATTAAATAACTTTTTCAGGCTTAAGATCAACCCTTGGTTTGTCACTATTTTTAATTAATATCAATTAAGTAAAGAAAAGTAAAATTTAATAGCTAGGTGGACAACCGGCTGTTTCCAAGACTGCAAAAATATCATTGCTTTGGTTAATGTTAATTAAGTATACCTATAAAGAGAAAGTAAAATTGCGTGAGCTTTGGTTGCCGAGTGGTTAAAGCGGCTGTGCCAAAATTTTTGAAATTTGGCACGTCCAAAGTTCACAGGGTGCTGATGAAGGGTGTTTGCTACCCAGAAACAGCCGGTTGTCCGTCCACCTAGCTATTAAATTTTACTTTTCTTTACTTAATTGATATTAATTAAAAATAGTGACAAACCAAGGGTTGAACTTAAGCCTGAAAAAGTAATTTAATATAAATGTATTAAAATATGTAGTTAACTTTAAGTTAACTTTTATGCACCAGCTTCAGTTTAGCTAAAATACAATCGATTTGTAAATCACTTTTTTGAATTAAGTTTTTAATTAATTAAGTTGTTTATCGTGATAGACTAGTTTGAGAAACTTGTTTATCCATACAAATGATAAACAAGTTATTAACTAGTTTTTGAGATAAGCTGGTTGATAACAACCAGTTTTCGTAAATGCGACTCTATTTTTTATGCTTTTGTCTGGTAAGGTCAGGCGAATTTGACATAGAAAAAGAAAACATAATAAAAAGGAAAACAAAACAAACAAAAATATTTTAAAATTAAATAATTTCAAAACTTCCACAATTCTTGGAGTTATTAAAATACATAAAATTTAAGCATGGATGATGCAAATAAGAAGTGCTTATTTCTTTACCGTGCCAAATAATTAATTTTACAATGAATTTTATTCAATCGGGATGAAAAACACATAAATATTTTTTTTTTTCTACAAAAGCCTCCACATTACTATTTTATTAATATTGAATTTATTGTAAATTGTCAAACAAAATCAAGTAAACTTTCTAAAATGCTAGTTTAAATGGTGTAGTTTATGAAACTAGCTTAGGATCATAAACTAGTTTAAGAATTACTAGTGTAAATGTACTATAAGCCTGAAAAAGTAATTTAATATTGTAAATGTATTACAATACAGAAGTTCAATAAAATTAAAATTTTCAGTAAAAATGTTAACTATTTTAGTTAGTAGTCGAGTACACAATGTCCGACAGGGTTATGTCTTATAGGCTATGAGAACAGCGCATTTGTGTTCTTAGTGGTCCCGTTTGGTGACAGCAACACTTTTTCCTATACACACCAGCCAGTTTGTCGATTTAACGTCCCCTCGCATGATTGCAAGGTTAACGAACACTCAACAAACTGAGCAACCTACATATATTACCGCGTTAAACATTGCCTGGCTCTCCAACTCTCACTATTCCCCCATACAAAATGCGAGGTTTAGAGAGCACTTGTTAGTGCTTGAAGTTTTAATTTAGGTTTGTCTAAAAGCTAGTATTGGGCAAGATGTTTCATTTGAGTGAATCGTTCTCGTTCGCTTTCAGAAATGTTAAAGTGAATTAATTCATTATTTTAATTCATCATTCCTTCATTCAGAAAGAATGTTACACACAACTCCGAATGAAGGAAAGTGAAAATGTTTCATTCATACCAGGGTTGGTTTTGCTTTTTAAAACCAACAAGTGCTGTGTTATAACTTAAATACGTACTTATAAAATCTAATTATTTGGTTTTTGTTTTTAATTAAAAAAATAAAAAAAAAAATTTTTTTTTTTTGGGAAATAGGCTTCAGGTGGGTTTTTTTCACACACAGGCATTAATTAATTGTTTAAAAAGCGCAACATCAAAACTAAAACATTAACAATAATAGAAATATTTTTAAAAGTGAGAATTCTTAAACATAAAATTATGTTTATTAAATAAAATTTAATAAAATTGAAATCTGTTTTTAATAGCATTTATAAGGTCGATTAATTATCATCACAATTGAAATCTATTATTTGGCTTTTTTCGATCCCTGTTTTTATATTTTATCACCCATATTCGTAAAAACTATTGAAGGTTTATTACACGTTTATTTGACAAATATTCCGTAGAAATACATCAAATAAGAGCTTTATAAACTTACAATAATTATTATGAATATATATTTATTTTCGTGAGCTAAAGGTATTTTTTTATTTTCATTATTATTGTCTTGAAGAAGCTATCCGCAGGAGAGCGAAATATCGACAAAAATAATTCAATATTTTTAACAAAAAAATACCTTTAGCTTAAGAAAATAAATATATAAAATTGAAATCATCAAAATTAAATTCAAAATATTCTTGTACGATGCAAGTAAAAAGAAAGTAAACAGAAAGGTGAAAGGTATGGAAAACAAGTACAGAAGTAATTCATTCACTCAGTTGAAGGAATCATTCGGTTGAATTAATTCATTTGTCACATTTGGCAATTACTGAATAGCTAAAGCTCTGTCACATCTAGCAACTACTGAATAGCTAAGGCACTCTCTCAATCATAAGATGAAGGCACTCTGTATCGTATCGGCTAATACCTTGTTCATACATGCATTTCTAATTGAGATAATATTCAGTTTATTGACATAATATTTTTTGCGTTCATACATACAAATATGGCGCTAACTCAATTAGTATTTGACAGCTGGAAAAAAGTTGTTGTTTTTGTTTTGGTAGTGAGAAAGAAAAAGTGAAAAATATTTTCAAATAAGAATATTTTGTTTTGTTTGCTTTCATCTCGCATTGTATAATTTTTTTTGTAGACACTGTAAAAGATGTGTGTTCTTTTACAGTGTTGTGTTTCATCTTTTTCTCAATATTCGTATGGAATATTGAGCTCAATAATGGACTTTATTGCGATTATCTCAATAAAGGCGCATGTATGAACATGGTATATGATTGTGCACTCTTATACCGTGTTCATACATGCGCCTTCATTTGTACAACGGAGTCAATATCTAATTGTTTTATTGAATTGAATTCATTTATTTTTGTTTGAATAAATACTTTTATTAAATTAACTGTTTAAAAGTACATATAAGGGTCTGACTGTTATTTGTTAAACACTCGACCAACCTGATACATTCATGAAGGACACGAAAGAATAGCTTAACAAATTCGAAGGCCCCTGTGTTGCAATGGCCTGACAGCATTCAACTGAACACCGGAGCATGCAAACACACTGAAAAACAGAAAAAAGGTATTGCACATACGAAAAGAGAGAGAAAAAAAGCTTTAAAAAAGGTATACTTTCAATAAGTAACTGCATGCGCTGGCGCATTAAGCTGCTGACCATCACATGAAGCTGGCAGTGAAAAATTAAAACGCACTTGAATCTTTAAAATATACACGCTATCTTTTCTTCTTCTCCTCACGATTTTTGCGGCCGAGGATGCTGATGACGTTAATATACGTTCGTAACATTGAAACTGCCGGCTGGACACGGTTGACTTTGCCTGCTTGGGCATCCATAACGTTAACAGGCATTCGCAGTTTTGGTTTGGTTTGTTTGATTTTCATTTAGACCCATAACTGAAATCAAGCGGTTATTGACACTAAATACTTTCAAGTGAGAAGTAGAAAAGCAAAAATTAACGAGTATGAGGGAGATGAGAATGAGAGTTTGTAAGGATTTTCATTGTAGGACGTGAGCTTGAGCGGCATGAGTGGCTGGCGAGGCGGCTGTTTAGCTTAATGACCACAACTTATAATGTAAACAAGAAGCGGCACAGCAGCAGTTGTGGCACAAATTATAGTTGTGCAAACTGTATTGCTAAACAATAACTATATGAACATTTTCATACTTTACTCAAGCTCGACGTATGTATAAACTTTCGCTTGACCGAATTTAAAAGAAAAAAGTGCATATGATTAGAATTTCACCAATGAATTTTGATGAATTATTTTTGTAGTCTATGCTGCAGGATATTTTAGTGGAAATATCTAAATTGTTCGAGCCTTAGGTCACTTGTTTTTTTAAGTATTTATTAAATTCGATATCACAATGGATACCTCCTTCAGGAATGTTTTGATGTTTTTTCAAAAAAAAAAAAAAAAAAAAAAAAAAACATTCCTGAAGAAGATATTCCATTGTGATATCGAAATATCGAATTTAATAAATAATTTAAAAAAAAAAACAAGTGACCTAAGGCTCGAACAATTAAAGCACTAAGCAACAAAGGGCGAAAAATTATCATCAAAAAGGAAATATCTAAATCCAATCAACAGAAAAATACGGTCATAAAGTGGAAAGTTGATCCATAAAATTAAATATAGGCAGTCAGTAATGAAGAGCTAAATTATTACTATTAGAGCCAAATTATTACTATTATTGTTTCACAGGTCTCTAGCAATAATTGGACTTTTACAAATCTAAAAAAAATTTCAATTAGTCGATGAGTTATAGCCAGAAAACCATACAAACAATATGCTGAAAATCGGCATTTGACTTTTTTTATTCGAAGGTCGATTAAAGACTGCGAACTAACATAAGCAAACGCCGCGATACGGGTCTTCTAATTTAGCCTCTATTTTCACCCATCGCTGTCAGAATCGACCTAACTTTTGCTAACTTGAATTTGTTCCACAGTGTTATGCTAAAGTCGACCCTAAAGCTGGGCTAGATTCGACTCTTGTTGAAGTCAATCTTCAACTTACAACAACTGAGTGGCATGAGTGTCGCTTTAGAAACGCGAGCCCCTGAGTTCAAGGACGGTTGCTGATGGGAAGTGTAGCGACTTCTCGAAACAGCACCTGGCTAAATGTCTGTGATGTTTTACTTGCCTTGTTCAATTAATATCAATCACAAAAACAATATAGAACGCAGTAGAGTACGATAAGCGTAATACAAAATAATTTTAATACAGAAACATTGGTAAATTAAAAAAGAACATGCGAGGTCTGATAAAAAAAAAATAATTGTTATTTTAAAATTTCGTGAGTTACGTATGTTCGATTTTCGCATTTGCTTTTTCTGTTATGTTGCTACACATGTCTGTTATATGTATGTATATGTTGGCAATATCAGCCATTTTGGATAGTCAGTTTGTTTTTGACAGATAAAAAGGTTGGTGAGCTCTTCGATTTTTTACTATTCGAAAAAATGGCTCAAAGAAACTGTATTAAGTTTTGTGCAAAAAATGAAATTAAATGCACAAGGACATTTGAAATGTTGACTGTGGCGTTTGGCGAGTCTACTATGAGTAGGACACAAGTTCCATTGCAGTATAACCGATTTAAGGAAGGCCGAAAAGATGCTAATGACAATGTTCGTCCTGGTCGCCCGAGCACGTCATTGACAACCGATGAAAACATTGAAGCAGTGAAGAAAATTAGTTTGGATAATCGTCGAATCACTATCAGAGAGGTTGCTGATGATGTTGGCACAACGTTCGGCTCATGCCAAGCAATTTTTACCGATGTTTTAGGCAAAGATTGTTCCAAAATTGCTAAAATTTGAGCAAAAACAACGTCGCAGGGACATCGCGTCAACGACGATCTAGATTTCCTCAAAAAAGCCATAACTGGTGACGAATCATGGGTGTACTCGTATGGCTATAACATTGAAACCAAAGCTCAATCATCCCAATGGAAGCGTCCGTCCAGAAGAGCCAAGACCGATAAAAGCACATCGAGTGAAGGTCTTGCTCACTGTTTTCTTTGACTGCAATGACGTGGTGCATCACGAATTCTTGCCACAAAGTCGTAAGGAATACTATAAGTCTATAAGGAATACTACCTTGAAGTTATGCGCCTTTTGTGCGAAGCAATTCGTCAGAAACGCACAGAATTGTGGAAAAAAACAATCATGGATTTTGCACCAGCTGCACACATCGATGCTTGTGCGTGAGTTTTTGGCCAAAAACAAAATCGTTATCATGCCTCAACCACCGTATTCACTGGACTTGGCCCACGCTGACTTTTTCCTCTTCCCAAAACTGAAGACACCGATGAAAGGAAAGCGTTAAAAGAAAAATCGAAACAGAAGCTGTTGGCGATACCAAAAAGCGCGTTTCAGAAGTGTTTCGAGGATTGGAAAAAAGGGTGGATTACTATGCAGGGGATAAGAATCAATAGAATAAATAAATACTTTTTGAACAAATTGAAAATAACGGTTCTTTTTTGATCACACCTCGTATAATTATTTCTTCATTTATGTTTCTAAAAACATTCTCTTCAAATTTGTGATGTTCTTATTAACTGCAGAAAATTATGTTCCCATTACGGTGGATTTGTCACAGTGCAACGTCTTTCTTTCCCCCCATGTCAAAAGCTTTCGAAAATTCCAGGGCTCAATGTTGATTGCTAAATCGACCCACTCTAGTGCTGGGTTATTATTTCTATACATATGTATGTGTTTCTTTTTATACAAGATAATAGGAATTTTGTGTTTAATTAAAGGAAACAACAACTTTAACAACTCGTTGCATAAAAATTGTAAACAAATAGGAATCACAATGAATTAATATGTGTATACATATGTATGTATTTAAAACTAAAGATTATCACAACATTATTTAAGGAAGACAAATGCATGTAAAAGCAAACAAACGCACAAACATTAATATAGATAGCGTACATATGTATGTATGTATGTATGTATGTATGCACGTCATACATACAATTTAAACTATACAAATTAGAAATTATAACAATTTACAGAACGGAAGTTACTCGTATAATTGTAATAAAATTCTATTTACGGCAGCACTCTGTTATTATTTTATCAATATCCCAGCAGCTGACGGCCAGACGAACGGACGGACAAACAACCAACCAAACAGTTAAACTTGCAGTGGCGACTGAACCACACAAAAACAAAAAATGCACTAAACTCACAAACACACACCACACTACTGCTGTAGCAACAACAAATGCAAATGCAAGATGTGAATGAGTAATAATATCAACCTCAACATCATCATCACCATCTTCATCATCATCATCATCATGATCAACATCATCTTAATTTAAATTGTGGTTGCACATTTTATTAATTAAAGTAGTCCCAGAAAGAATGAAATAAAGGAACACATTTTAAATATGTAATTTTTTTAACAACACAAATATGGAAAAAAGAAATAAACTGGTTGCATGCCTGTACATATGTATGTAAGTATGTATGTACTCTTGTATCTATCCACGTAAATATGTATGTATGTATGTATGCCTGCATTTATTGGATGCTCTGTTCTGGTCTGGCATATACATACATAAATATGCTTTAATTTTTATTATTGTGCATTTTTTTTTCTTCGTATTATTTCAATTGTGAAATGCGTAAAAGCGGTGTATGTAAAGTATATCGCTCTGATCGCTCTGCTCTGTATTTGTAGTTAAGGACAAATGAAATATTAAATGAAAAATAACTCATACAATGCAATGACATGTAAATTAATAGCATCTGGTGGATTTTAATTTAAATTCTCGTATGGTTTTCTTATTCATGTAATAGTTTTGTTTATTCTAACGAAACTTGAAAACTGCAAACTTAGAATTAGAGGCATAATTTTTGTAAATTAATTTTTTAACTAGAAAATAAATTGAGCCATGTACGAAACTGACGTGGCATAACAAGCACTATCCGGTAGACAAAGGCTAGTCGTGGTACCTCCCTTTAGGTTTCAGCTTTTTATTCTTTTCATACCCTTTGCCATAAAACACCTGCTTTCGGGCACCGATTATGAAGCTACCAGATACTTTTTATGGATCTAAATCTTACTTTAATCGTTTTATAAATGTACCCTGTGCTTGGGAATGGGAAGTAAACAAAATCGGGTTTATAATTACTGAGATATAGACAAAAAAACAAACATAACACAATTTTTTACCGCATTTTTGTTTTATAAAAATAAAAATTCTTGCACACTTTGCCGAATGGCATATGTGAATACATATGTATATTGCATAAATTTCATCTCTCTGTCTCTTACAGCTAGAGAGTTACGTTTAATTGCTACTTTATGTTGTATGGGGACACCTGGTAGTTTTCGACTTGTTGTTGTTGTTGTTGTCATTTGCTGTTGTAAGGCATCTGGGAATACATACACTGTGCGAATTTCGGCTCTCTATCTCTTGCGGTTCGAGAGTTATAGCTGTTACTCTACGTTGTAAAGGGACACCTGGTGGTTTTACAGTTGTTGTTGTTTTTAGCATTTGCTGTTGTGAAGCATAATATATGTGAATATATATATTATGCAAATTTCATCCCTCTGTCTCGCACGGTTCGAGAGTAACGGCTAATTGTTACTTTACGTTGTATAGGGACACCTGATAGTTTTCAACTTGTTGTTGTAGGGCATATGTAAATATGTACATATGTACATATATTGTGCGAATTTCAGCTCTCTGTGTTTCACAGTTTAGCAGCTACCGCTAATTTCTACTTTGGGTTGTATAGGGACACCTGGTCGTTTTCGATTTGTTGTTGCCTTTAGCATTTGTTGTTGTAGGGCATCTATAAATACATACACTGTGCGAATTTCAGCTTTCTATATTTTACGGTGCGAGAGTTATAGCTAATTGTAACTTTTCATTGTATGGGGACACCTGGTAGTTTTCGCTTTGTTGTTGTTTTTAGTGTTTGTTGTTGTAGCGGCATGGTACAGCAACATCCTGTGAAAATTTCAGCTCTTTAGCTCTTACCGTTTCGGAGAATGGACGCTGTGACGGAGGGATGGACGGACGTAGTAGTCTCGGTAATAGGGTTCCGTTTCACGCAGATGAATGGAACGGAACCCTAAAAAGCAAAGGGAACAAGACGGGCTCGAACCAGCAACATGCAGGTTGAGGAGCAGCAATCACTATCACTGAGCCATCGCCGGTTGCTGATGAGAGTGGCATTTTAGATGTATACTTGTAGTTTCATGTCAGAATTTTACCCGTTTTCTTACAGGTTTGATTTTTCATAAAGCATAGATAAGTGTTTGTTGTTGTAGAGCCTATTTAACCACATATGCTGTGAAAATTTTAGCTTTATAGCTGTTATGGCTCAAAAGTTACAGCTAATTTGATATAATTTTCATAGTTTCTTGTATGGGGACCCCCTTCAGTTTTTAACTTTGTTTTGTTATTAGTATTGTTGTTGTAGCAGCCGGGTAACCACATGTACTGTGAAAGTTTCAGCTCTCTAGCTGTTACCATTTGGGAGAATGGGAGAATGTGGAAGTCTCAGTAATAGGGTTCCGTTTTTACTTCATGAGTACGGAACCCTAAAATAAGTAAGACTGCCAGATGCGGTTGGGCCGAATCTTAAACACCCTTCACAACACCGTGCACCAACTGTGATTGAATTCAACAAGATTTGACGCACAAAATTTTACGAGCGAATCTTCTCGTTTCGTATTGAATCTTTTGGAACATCGTGCGCCAAATGTGATTGAAACTAACAAGATTCGCCGCACACAATTTTGCGAGCGAATCTTCTCGTTTCGTATTGAATCTTTTGGAACATCGTGCGCCAATTGTGATTGAATTCAACAAGATTTGACACACAAAATTTTACGAGCGAATCTTCTCGTTTCGTATTGAATCTTTTGGAACATCGTGCGCCAACTGTGATTGAAACCAACAAGATTCGGTGCAGACAATTTTGCGAGCGAATCTTCTCGTTTCGTATTGAATCTTTTGGAGCATCGTGCGCCAACTGTGATTGAATTCAACAAGATTAGCCGCACACAATTTTGCAAGCGAATCTTGTTGTTTCGTATTGAATCTTTTGGAGCATCGTGCGCCAACTGTGATTGAATTCAACAAGATTAGCCGCACACAATTTTGCAAGCGAATCTTCTTGTTTCGTATTGAATGTTGCATTGATTATCCGTTTTAGTTTTGATGACCAAATATTTTTAGAAAATTTTCTTAGAAAATGTCATATTTTTATGGCAAAAACAGCCAAGATTCAATTTTATAATTTCTTCATTATAAACAAATCGAATGAACGAAATTCAAAACCTTTTTGTAGAATTAATAAAATTGGCTTCCTTGTTGTATACATATGTATATAAAAAAAAAAACAAAACACATATCTATACCCATTTTTGTATGTGAGCAGATCGTTCATTCCCACTTTCATGACTTGTTTCATTCTGGAATATCAAAGTGTTTGCTTGTTTGTTATTCGTATATCTTATCTTTGCCCATAATATAAACATAAACATTATTTATTTGTATTTGCATAATAAAAAAAAAACACACACACACATACACAAAATCTAACTTTATCAATGGCAAAGTAATAAAATTCTATTAATTAATAAAGCGAAAATTTAAAAATCATGTGCACTAGACCCCGTTACAAGTACACGGCAAAAATATATATTTTTTTTTGTGCAGGAATTCATAACATTTTGTTTTGTTATTATTAAAATAAAACTACTTCTTAATTTGAATGATTTCATTTCATTTAATTTCAATCTTGAAATAAAAAGTGTTTTTGAATTCATAGATTTTACTAAATTCAAGTGGGCACCACTTTTTTTGAGTGTAAGTACAGAGAGATAAATAAAGCAATAAACACTGCTGTTCCTTTTTGAATTTTTCAATTATTTGTTGTGTCAGGCAGCACTGGGATGGATGTGGGGGGTGGCATATGGTGGAGCGGGATATTGTTTGAATTCTTCCGTTTGTTTTGCAAAACAATTAACATTTTGAAATGTGTGTAAGAGTGTGTCATTAAATAGTATTCCTGATATTTTTGCTCTACGAAAACAATTCACTGCCATTCATAACGCAGTCATTTCTTTTTTCGTTGTGCAGATAAAGTTGTATGTTAGCAGTTCAATACGTTTCTTTATCAATTCATTCATATGCAAAAATTAATGAAATTAGCGACTGAAGATCTCAGTGCGGCGGTAGAGCAGCAGGAGAAAGCAGGGAGAAATGAAATATAATTTTGAGTTTAGTACAAACTTATTTCTTATCAAAAAGCATTCATTAATGCAAAGTAAAAAAAAAAAAAAAACAGAGTTTGCAACCCCATAAATTTATGCTGCGAATGAGGGAGCGTCAATGGCTTTTATGCTGTCGAAACCTTGCATAATTTGCATGGGAATTGTGAGGCAACGCTTAACGCGCTATTTAGGTTGACTTTTTACTACGTGATACTGTAAATACAATTCGTATACTTACATATGTAACGGGTTATCCATTAAGTGGTTTTAAAAAAGTACAGGACTGGAATTCGACATCTATCAAATTAAGTTGTTAAACCAGTTTCTGCTCAGTTGAAAGTTTGACATTGACGAAAATGGATCGCTTAATCCATTTCACGCAACGCATAAACATTATCAAAACATTGTACAAAAATGGTGATTCTGCCACCACAGCCACATATCGTGCTTTAAGAGGCGATTATAGTTTACATAATTGTCCAACTACGCCAGCAATTGACAAAATTATGAAGAAATTGGAAAAGAGTGGAGCGATTACAAATATTGCAAGGCCTGTGCATCATCGTTTCGCTCGTTCCGCTGAAAATATCACTGCTGTAAGTGAAAGTGTTGCCTAAGACTCGAATGTGTCGATTCCTCGTCGTTCTCAGGAATTAGGACTGTCTTACGGCACATTATGCCGTATTTTGCATTTACGTCTACACCTACATCCATACAAAGTCTAGCTCACACTCAAAAACTGAGGCCAGCTGACCATTCACAACTTTGTAGATGCGTGCAATGGGTGCTTGAACAACAGGCGATGGACGGGGATTTTTTAACAAAATTTTCTTCAGTCGTTTTCAAAAAAAAAAAAAAGTTATTTGGCGGACCCTTTACATATGTAGTTCAAAAGTATTTCGTCAATATGTACTAATATATTAAGTAAACATAATTTCGATAAAGTTTGATAAAATTCTACTCTTTTTAAAGAGCGATTCAGTATAAAAAATAAAATTCTATAAAAATGTGCCTTGTTGTGTATGTAATACGATAAGAAGCCAATAACCTTTCATGTATTTCAACTTTAATTTACAGATTATTTATGATATTGTACGGCTGACCCAATTTTTGTACATACATAAACATATGTGCATGAATATTTTGTACACTTGAATTGTTATTTTTGAAAATGGTATTTGTTGGGACTATTTTCATTTCATACAAAATTAAGGCAATTTTTTGGAAAAGTGTTTTTTGAAGTTTTAACGCCTCGTGCAGTAAATAATTGCTACGATTTCTTTATTACTTTTTCTTTCACCAAGTGCAAAATCTGTCTTGTTTGAAAGAAATGATTGTGACCCGACATAGAAAAAAAAGTTGTGCTCTATAATATATGTAACGTGATTATCAGCTGCTCAAACAGCGATCAACCACACCAGGACGGGACGGTCACTGTATGGTAAAATATGGTCTGGATTAAGGCGGATTAAACAAGTTGAACTTGAAAACTCAGGTGATTATTGTTTGCTTCCCACTTTTTTCAACTTGTTAAGTCAAGAAGTGCTTACAAGCCATCTTCTCTGCTGTGAGAGAGGGAGAGAGAAAGCGCAAAGCAAGGCGAATCCATTACAGGTGCTCGCAATTCAATTCGCTTCAACATTTTCTCTCGAGTTGTCATACGTTTTGTTTTCGTTTGCTATCAGCTTTGACAACTCAGAAGATAAAAATCGTGGAAAAATGTTGAAGCGAATTGGAATGCGGGCACCTGTAATGGCTTCGCCTTGGCGCAAAGCTGTCAAGGCGTATTAAGAATTTTACATAACAAAAAAGATTTTTTCAAGGCGAATCAACTACAGGTGGTGGCAGTTTAATTCGCTTCAACATTTTCTCTCGAGTTGTCATACGTTTTGTTGTCATTTGCTATCAGCTTTGTCAACTCAGAAGATAAAATCAAAGAAAAATGTTGAAGCAAAGAAAAATGATTCGCCTAGTTTAATACGCCTTGGCCTGGGTTGTCTTATTTTGCATATGTACATGACTACATGTGAACCAAAGGGTCCTCTAACAAGGATTTCTAAACTTTAACAGTTACCAATGGCCATCTTCCTGAAGCTACATGTGTTCAATTAGTTTTCATAGATTCAGTCTCTTTTGCCAGATCACTTGCACTCAACAGCAGCACTTTCAAGTAACAAAATTGTTTTATCAAAATCGGTGTTCCGTTCGGGCAACGTACCGCGCTTTCTATCACCTTCACGCACCCACTTAGTTTGAATATTGTCAAATTTAGGACAATACAAAACCGTAGGAGCTGCAAGAGCGTTCCATGCATTTCAAAATAGTTGCTGATTCGTATAGATGTTGGTTTGGTGGTATCATCGGTTCATATTTCTTTTACGAGGGTTGCCTTTTATATTTCCCAATTTGGCAACCCCCCAGTGTTGCAGTCTGGCAACTGATAGCTCTATTGTAAAGTTGGACATCTTTGGGGTTATACATACTCAGAAAGTGTTGACATACGAGCACTATTTGTAGTGTTTGCTTAAAAGATTCATTTCGGCCCAAAAAGGGAATTAAATCGTGAACATTTTCGTGCGATTATTTTCGATGTGGATTAACTCAGCAACAGTGTATGGATGAAATTAACAAAATTTTTGGCAATGAAGCTCCATCAAGGTCTAGTGTTTATCGATAGTATGGAGAATGCAATCGTGTTCGTAATGTACACCAATACGAATTTCGCGAAGGTCGCACGAAATCAGTTGTTGTTCGTAAAACCATTAATACTGTGCGCGAACTGATATTGCAAAATCGTCATGTGGCCTGTCGTGAGATGGAGACAATCTTAGGCAGTAGTGGGAACATCATACATTCAATATTGCAGAAACATTTGAGTGTCAAAAAATTTTTTTCGCATTGGATCCCACACAATTTGTCAATCGCTCAAAAAAAAAAAAAAAAAGACTCGCGTCGATTGGTCGAAAAAAATGCTCAAAAACCACGATCGCGTTTCTTTGAAACACGGCGAAAGTGTTGTCGAAGATTCGAATGTGTCGATTCCTCGTCGTACTCAGGAATTAGGATATGACAACCGACTTTTTTTTCGCCTGCTCTTGAAGAATACAACTTGGAGAATATGTAGTTTCAACAAGACGATTTCACACACAACTCGAGCGAATATGACTTTATTGCAAGAGACATTTCCTGGCCGCGTAATTTCTCGTCGTGGCAATATCAACTGGCAACCAAGATCATGCGATTGGACACCATTGGAGTTTTTTTTTTGGTGGGGCTACGCCAAGGCGAATCACATATAGGTGGTCGCAATTCAATTCGCTTCAACATTTTCTCTCGAGACGTCACAAGTTTTGTTGTCGTTTTCTATCGGCTTTGACAACTCAGAAGATAAAATCGTGGAAAAATGTTGAAGCGAATTGGTATGCGGGCACCAGTAATGGATTCGCCTTGGGCTACGCCAAAGACTGTGTTTAGGCAGATAAACCTTTAACCCTGGAGCACTTAAAAGCCAACATCGTCAACTTATGGCTGAGATACCGCCCAATATGTGTCAAAAAGTGGTCGAAAATTACCTCAAAAGAATCGCGTGGTGGTCATTTAAATGATTTAGTGTTTCACACATAATGTCAACGTTCAAACTTTATAATAAAATAAAAAAACGAAATATCATGAAGAAAAATATTTTGTATGTGTTTTATTTACGTTTACTTTTGAAACCGCAAAATTGATAACCCTGTATGATATATGCGGAAGCAGAACGTCAAATATGTTTCGCAATTTCATTAATCAATTGATGGAAATACATATGTACATATGTATGTGTGTGTCATGATTTAGCACAAACCATTTCAAGGGATTATGCCCATAATAAAAATACGTATTTCATGTGGAATACATATGTATGTATATACGCAGGTACTGTGGAATTTTTCTAATGCGACTGAGCGGGAGCTAGCCACTATTTTAAAATCACACTGCTTATAGTTAATACTTTCCAAAATAACAGCTTATAAACACTAGCTGTATACTGGTTTATAGTATATGTATATCTAGACATGCCTGCGCATGCTGATATGTTTAGCATGTTGTTTTATCGAACTTACCTTGCAAGGCGACTACGCGGCAACCGTCTTGTTTCAAACGTTTGTGTAAAACGTTTATGGTAGAATCAGGACTGCCCAAAACCGAGCCAACATGCAGACCACCACCACCACCGCCACCGCCACCTACAACATCCATAGAGGATGTTTGTTGCGAAGAAAGCAAGATATTAGGCGCGGCAGTGCAGGAGTCATTGTTGCTGCTTGTGTTTATTTGTTGGGCTCCGCCAGCACCCACATCATTGTAGAGCACAAATAAGCTAACCTTATAGCCGTTTTGTATGCGTTCTTTCAAATCGGGCGATTTAATGGTGGACAAAAGATCAATTTTACCAGCGGCTAGACGTCTCAGCATAATGCTGGGTATGGAGAAATTAACAGCCGATCGTATATGGCACTCGCTGAATTCGTTTGAGCTGCGACAATCTAATATTATCAAATCTTTGGCATCGCGCAGCGACGAGCAACCGGAAACAGTGCGCAATTCCGATTGCAACCATTCTTTGCTTATGAACTCGTATTCTGTTTCAGGCATTTTGTAATATTTTATTACTTTTATTTATTTATTTATTTTTTTTTTAAATATATAAAATATAGAAACGCACTCTTTTAGAATGCAAAGTTTTTATTTTTACACGATTATGGTTTATGTGTAGAATAATTTTTTGGCTCTAAAATTTGTAAGAAAGCCTATTTTGTTTTATGTACATATGTATGTATGTATGTATGTATGTATATTTCTCTGTACATATTCATACTATGTAGGTATATTATTTATTTAATTTTTTGAATGAGACTTGAGTTTATTTTAGCACATTATTGTTATCTCATGAAATTCATCAACAATTTGTAATTTTCTAATTTCTAAACAAAAAGGAAAAATTATTATCTCATTAGAGAATAGAGAGGATAATGACGGCAACAACAAACATATTATATTCATTTGTGTAGTTGTTGTGGGATTAAGCAGCGCATTTACATATTTCTTCTTTATGTTTAATATTTTTTGCTTTACATATTTTTTTTTACTTTTTATTTCTTAATTTTTTTTTTAATAATTTGGATTTTGTATTTGTTGTTGGTTTCTTGCTTATTAAAAATTCTTCAGTTGTTTGTGTCTCAACTTGACATTACTCATGGCTTTTTGTGTGTTTTCTTTGATTTTTTTTTTAGGTACACATTAAAAAATGTTGTAATACCTTGAAATTATTAAAAAGTAATTGAAAAGATTTCTTTAAAATTTTTTGTTTATTAGACACTTTTTTTATTGCATTAAATTTATTATTAAAACAACTTTTGATACAGGTTCTATTTATTTTCACTACTAAAAATATTTATGTATTTTTTCTTCGTTTTTTACGTTTGTTATTGATGTGTATGTATGTATGTATTTTGCTGTAGTAGTTGGTGCAGTACTAAAACAAATTTTGGTTTGTTACTTTGTTTTGGAGAATTTTTTTCTCTCATATGCATTGGATTTTTGTTTTTTTTTTTTTGTTTTAACATTAAATACTTTTTTATTTACACAAACAATTTGTGTACAGATATTCCTTTTTGAATTGAAATTTCTCTATAAATTGCTTAACACTTTTTAATTTATGTAAATTATTATTATAATTTTTTTTTTGTTTTAGTTCCAAGGCACACCAACAGAGCGTTACCATACGTCTAAATTAAAACGGAGGAAAAGACAATCCACCTAAGACTACAGCCACGAGCAAAGTGATTTTCATCCAATAATTTTTAAACAGCCAAGCATTCTGTGGATGAATGTTGGTACTCAAGTTTGATTTTATATATTTATACCCTTCACATAAATGTGTAAGGGTATATATAAGTTTGTGATTCCGTTTGTAACGCATTGAAATATCCATCTAAGACCCCATAAAGTATATATATTCTGGATCAGCATCAATAGCGATTACGATTGAGCGATGTCCGTCTGTCCGTCTGTCCGTCTGTCCGTCTGTCCGTCTGTCCGTCGGTCCGTCTGTCCGTCTGTCCGTCTGTCCGTCTGTCCGTCTGTCCGTCTGTAGTCGTTGAAATACCGTTTCTGAGAAAACGGTTTGAGATAGAAACCTCATTCTTTCGCTAAAACGTGTGAAACCCCGGTAGTGGGTCTGCTATTGAAATTCAGTAAGATAGGTCCACGTATAGCCGAGATATATTCAAAAAACCGGGTTTTGAGGGATATTTTGTGTAATTTTTGTATTCAGATTTTTGAAAAAAATTTTTTCTTAAAAACTAAACCATATCATTTTTTGTGCTCATTAAATCCTAGAAATGAAGGAATTTTTGAAATCGGCCCATATATATCCGAGATATAGCGTCTCCCGATTTTTAAAGAAATCGGCTTTATTAGCCAAATAAGACAACTTTTGGCACCGAAGATCAATCAAGATGGTATATATAGGCTATTTAGAGGCAAAAGTGGAAAATTTTTCCACATCGGCCCATATACACTCGAGATATAGCGCCTCCCGTTTTCTCAAGAAGTCGGCTCTAAAAGCCAAAAAAAAACAACTTTTGGTATCAAAAATCGATTAGAATGGAACATATAAGGTGTTTAAAAGCAAAATTGGAAAATTTTTGAAATCGGTCCATATATATCTGAGATATAGCGACTCCTGATTTTTCAAGAAATCCGCTCTTTAAGCCAAATAAAGCAATTTTTGGCACTAAAAATCAATCAGAATGGTACATATAGACTATTTAGAGGCAAACGTGGAAAATTTTGGACATCGGCCCATATACACTCGAGATATAGCGCCTCAAGTTTTCTCAAGAAGTCGGCTCTAAAAGCCAAATAAAACAACTTTTGGTACCAAAAATCGATCAGAATGGTACATATAAGGTGTTTAAAAGCAAAATTTGAAAATGTCTGCAATCGGTCTATATATACCTGAGATATAGCGTCTCCCGATTTTTCAAGAAATCGGCTCTATAAGCTAAATAAAACAACTTTTGGCACCAAAAATCAATCAGAATGATACATATAGGTTAGTCAGAAGCAAAACTGGAAATCTTTTTGTCATCGGCCCATATATGTTCGAGAAATAGCGCCTACCGATATCTCAAGAAGTCGGGCCTGGAAGATAAACGAAACAGTTTTTTGCACTAAATATTTGTCGGAATGGTACATACAGGCTGTTTAGGGGCAAAATTAGAACATTTTTGGACATCGGCCCATATGCACCCAACTCTTGGTACCAAAAATCAATCATAATGGTACATACATATGTATATAATATTATATACATATGTATATAATATTTGCGATCATGTATGAATGTATGTATGTATGTATGTATGTATGTATGTATGTATGTATGTATGTATGTATGTATGTATGTATGTATGTATGTATGTATGTATGTATGTATGTATGTATGTATGTATGTATGTATGTATGTATGTATGTATGTATGTATGTATGTATGTATGTATGTATGTATGAATATATGAATGTATGTATGTATGTATGTATGTATGTATGTATGTATGTATGTATGTATGTATGTATGTATGTAGATACGTTTGTATGTATGTAGGTATGTATGTATCTACATATGTATGTATGCATGCAAGTATGTTAGCATAAACAATTTTTTTGCTTTGGTGTAAAAATGTGTATGTATGTACATACATATGTATACACGAGCTTGAAAATGAAAGTGATATAAAGAATTGTTGAAAAAAGGGTACGCAATGAAATTCTTTTGAACAATTGCGTCTTCAAATTCATTCACACAAAAAATCATTTTGGGTTTCCCTACGTACTTACATATGTACATACACACACACATGTGTATGATGATACGCAATAGATCATCAACAACGTGCACAAGAAAAAAATAATTTTGTAAAAGCAAGCAATGTAAATATGTATGTATGTATATATGTATGTATATAATCATTGTTTTATGGAACACACTGAAAATATTCAATAACAAAAAATTTATTTTAGAGTTTTCTATTATAGGTATGTACATACATACATACGTATGCATGTACCCACATACGTAAGTAAATTGAAAAGCAAATCACACTTAATGGCAATGTTTAACATTATAATTCAAAAATAATGCAATTATATGCAATTTTTTGTTAAATAAATTTTACTATAAAGTTAACTGATAAATAATTAAGAAATACATTTTGCTTTTCTTTATTTCATTGATATTAAAAAGAATTGGTGTCACCTAGTGGTTGAACTTGAGCATATTAAGAATTATTTTAATAAAAGTTTTGCAGCCTGTGTTAAATCCCGGTAGTGGATCTGATATTGAAATTCAGAAAAAATCGGTCCATTTAAAAGCCAAATAAAACAACTTATCGCACCAAAAACCAATCAGAATGTATGTACCATTGTGAAGGGTATTTAAGATTCGGCCCAGCCGAATATAGCACTCTTACTTGTTTTTTTTATTTTTACTTTGCTGGTTATTCAAAAATGAGTGTAGAGTGTTAAGAGTGCACAAAATGTTGTTGGCGGAGCTGCTCAGCAGAATACATAACTACACACATACCCATGTACAAATGGACGTAAACGTTACTTAAGCAGGCAGGTATGTACAATAATTTTCCATTCTTCTTGTTTTATTCTCAAAAAAAAAAAAAAAACCCTTATCGAAAACAAGCAACAAAAACAAGGAAATTAATTATTACTTGTTACTCTCTTCGTCAAGTAAAACTACTTTTGAGCAGAGTATTCAAATGGAATTTGGCGAACTCGCCCAAAAACGTTCATCATATCGCCACAATTCCTACGAAGATGAAACGTTCATTCTCTTTGAAATAGGCAAGGTAAATTAATGCTTTCTTTTCTATCATCATTCTGAATCAGTGTTGCCAGTTTAGGGGGTTTCCCCTTAGATTTAGGGGTTTTTTCTTTTAGGGGTGAATTTGGGGTGTTAAATTCTTTCGGGAAAAATTTAGGGGGAACAATTTATTTTTGGGGTATTTTTAGGGGATTTCTGTGTTTGGTTGAACGGTAAAATGGCAGGAGTTAGAAAAATTTTCAACAGATAAATTTGTGGAATTTAACGATTTTTAAAGTAAAATTAAATGAGATATTTTATGTTCATCTGGTAGCTTCAAGTACAGAATTTCGCAACTGGTAATTTTAAAAACATTTTTTTCTTATGGGTTATTTTTTTGAATTTTTTCCGTTTCTTAAGAATTGGAAAAATTAAAATATCTAAGAACCTTTGATAAAATTGAAATTTTTCAAAAAAAAAAAAAAAAAAACGTAAAGAGCGAAGAAGACTTAAAAACTCTTAATATTTTTATAGACACTTAATTTTTTCTAGACACGCAGATAACAATTTCCAGCTGCCTATAAATACATATGTACTTGATCTCAAAATATGTGAATTCAAATAAATCGAAAATTTATAATAAATATACATACGCCTGTAATCATAACATATGCATTGAAAAATATGTACATGTAATCAGTTAATTTTTACTTCTTTGTAATTGGGGAAAGTTTAACTATATTATGCACTTTCCGCATTGTCAATGCATTAATATTGGTGATGCAATAATATTGGTGATTCGCAAACTAAAGCAGAATGTTCACCAAAATTGTTAGGGGCATTTTGTAGAAAAACATTGAATTTTAGAGGGCTTTAAAATTTTTCTGGGGGGAAGAAATACTATTTTATTGATCAAAAATATGCACAGGTACATAACTATACGTAAAGAAAAAATATGGCTGAGGTAACCATATTCGTAGGAAAACATACGTTTGTTGAAATATATGGCTGCGGGCTAATAATATTAATTGTTAAATAAAACTAATTCCAGTTTTAGTGATTAAGGTAATCGTGACCACTACCCATTATATTGCTCTATTCAATCATAATCTTGTCATGTCCAACCATGCTATTGTGTTTTTCAACCCTTTGTTGTCTCATCTAACAATACTATTGACATTTGCTACCATACTATTGCCCCATACATACATACTACTCACGATTCTAGACTTAATGTTGTAATTTTCAACCATACTGTTGTCAAATTCAACTATTCTATTTTCATACTGCATGTTGCACATGACAATATGGGCTTAATTTAACAAAAACATGGTTCTTCATGACTTTGTTTTAGTAATACAGTTGGAAATGACAGTGATATGGTTGGAAGTATCAAGATTGTCGTTGAAAATGACAGTCGTGTGGTTGGACATGGCAATATTATTATTAAATACAATAATCCACACAAGCTTAATCGATTAGAGTATTTACAGAATGTGAACAAATATTTATACATACATACACATCTATGTATATGCCATTCAAAGCTCTTACTTACCCACACAATAAAAGCAGCTCTTCCTGTGTTCCATAATTCGTAATGCACAATTGCCTAATTTACGTTTTAATAACTGCGGTTTTCAATTTAATTTATTTTTTATTGTCTCAATAAAAGAAAAACGTCCATTAATAAGAACACAAAAACATTCAATCACAACACAAAAATTGCAGAAAAATTAGCTGTCAACGGCAACAACAAAATTTTTGCTAAAAATGAATATTTTGTTTAATATTTCGTTACTATTTGATAGATCAAAAATACTAATTTAATAGTATTTAATTAGTAAAATAAAGCTTGTTCAATATTCATTATAAAATGGTTGTAGTTGTAGCGCGACAGGAAGCAGCTATGTGGCTCCCTACTCCTGTTGCACCAAATTAAAGGTGCTGGTCGACCAGTACTAATGGCCACCACAACTTTGGTCTACGTGAGGTTAGGTTGAATGGAGGGGTTCTTCTCCCCATGTCTTACGACATACACCTAAGCCAATATAGGCTTGTTGTGCGCTCCGTGGGTTTAACCGTGAACCAGTTTGACTCATAGGTCTATAGGAACTCCGTGTCATTCACAAAGTTCCTTAGTTTCCTCCAGCATACGCCCCGTAATTGGGTTATGTCTTTGGTCTAAAAACCAAACAGACAAGCAAAAATAAAGAGACTCTTTTTTGTTTTTTTTTAAAACATAGTTTTTGAAAAGCGCTTCTAGACAATAATTTTTTTACCTTTGGTGGTTTTGCACAAAACTAAATAAAAGTTGGCAAGTGAGGAACAAGTAAAATAAATTTCAAACTTGTTGCATGAGTGTTTATCGGACCCTGTGTTAAGCAACTTAAATAAATAATAACTTAGCCAAGTGCGAGACTGGTTCACTAGAAAGGGCTCCATAATATCTTGTCAGAGGCTCAAACTATTTCAGAAGATGGGAGAACTGTTCGTTTTTGCAATTTCCTAAAAATTAGCAGCAAATAATTTTAAATACATATGTATGTATGTACGTGGCATACTGTTTCTGGCCTGGGGCACCTTCTAGGCTTAAATTCCTTAAAAGCTTTTTCCCAAACGTGAATTCATATCCCCACAATTTCCAACAATTTGTTTGGCCTGAGAGTACTGCTGCATAAATAGTTTATTGTATGTATGTATGTATATGGAAATGAGCGTCTACGAAATTGTGTGTTGTTCAGTGAGAAATTGTCTCCATGCTTTTTATTCTTCAATTAAATTGTGTAGAGAATTTTTGTTTTTTGTATTTCTGTTTGAATATTCATGTTTGTGTTTACGAGATACACATTCAAAAACAAATACTTTTGCACAACTTGCACTCTTCTCCCACCTCTTAACTACATTCAATTGTTCTCTGTCAAGTCTTACATTTTATTGTCGTCTCTTTACATATACTAAGTTCATTGATATTTTTCTTTTCAATGTGTGTATGCATATAAGAGTACATACTAGTATGCGTGCCGATTCATTGAAATATTTTTTTGAGTTACTACATCCATACACACACACACACACACACACACACACGCACACATGAAATAACGAAAACAAAAACCTTTTTCATAAACATCTACATTTGACTTCACAATTCTCTCGCTCTCTCTCTCTTTCTGCGCTCATTGTGTGAATTCAGCGGTGGATGTTTGAAAATACAAACAGTCCTTCATAGACCGAACCAGTTAAGAGCTCAATAATGCAGCAAACATTTTCTAGAATTGGGGAGATTGCAGATACTTAGTGTCCACGCAAGTTTATACATACATAGATAATTTGATGAATTTTTATGAAAGAAATGTTGAGAGTATAGATATATGTATGTATGTACATGATATGATATGATATCCATTGATCGAAAATGTGGGTGTCAAGGACACACATGTGAAAATATGAACACACTTTCTATTTCGGTACTCCGCGGTTAATTACTTTGCCAAAAGTTCCAAGACTGCTTGGATAATTAAGCGAACAAAGTAGTTAAATGCATAGTCTTAGGACGGTCTGCTATGCAGATGATGTCACTATCCTTTTATAGGAAAAGAATCCAAATCATTAGTGCAGGAAGGCCGAGAAGGCATTAGTTCTAGCACACAACTGGGCTCAACCAAAGAGATTGCATGTAAACATAGACAAAACTGAAATTGACCTATTTACAAGGAAGACGAAGGTAGCTCCATACCATGAGCCGTGCTTCCTTGAAAGCACAGTAAACATATCCGACAGGGTGAAGTATTTAGGAGTCATCCTCGACTGCAAACTCAAATAGCTGAAAGAGTCTCATATATGTTGGTCAATCTTTAAACAAGCCATGATGGGCACAAGAAGGGGGCTTAATCCAGAGATCACACATTGGCTTTATAGTAGCGTTATAAGGCCGATTATGACTAATGATGTATTGGTATACTGGACGTCGGTGGATTATAAATGCAACATCAAAAGGATACAAAAAGTTTAGATAACCTGGTGTCTTGGTATAAATGGGACTTCCAAAACAACACCAACAAATGCTATGTACGTGACGATATCCGTCGAGGCAATTGAAATAAGATACGCAGCGGCGCTCAAAGCGAAACGACTAAAGGTGGTGGGTGAGTGGATCGACCAAGGACACAAAGTGAATCAGTCGTAGACGGGTTGACATTGGACAATGTGATGTCAGACCGCATACCGGAGACCATTTGAGAGTAGAGGCCAATTGAGAAATATTGATTCACGACATCCATTCCTGGTAGACTGACGCTTCAGTACAGATCCCTATGGGGCTATGCTGCTACACGGCTGGATCACGGACGAGGGGAAAAACAGGACTTGGTATTTATCTAGAGAATAATAATACAGAACTGTTACTACGTCTGCCAGATTATTGCACAGTTCTGCAGGCGGCAGGTCGGCTAATAACGGAATGTATTTTTTTTTCTTAATCAAACGTCCACAAACACTCCCCATTTTAGTTTTTTCACCAATCAATTCCTCTTTCCTATCTTGCCAGTTCCAGTACGATGCAATGCATATACATATAAGGATAATACTCTGACCACTGGACCTAGTCTAAAAAAAGAACTCGGTGAAATGGGTAGGCTAGGACCCCTAATTATATAACAGACACTCAGATGACCATTAAAGCGATGTCAGCTTAGCGGATTAAATCACGGACAGTTTGGGATTGCAAAAACGCTATTACCAATTACTTAACGCATGGTGAAATATGGCCACGTGTGAATAAATGGAAATAAGATGGAAAACTCACTTGCTTCAAGAGCAAGAGAGTTAAGCAACATAAGCTGGGTATGCGCGAAATCTTTTGCGGCAGTTAAATCTGACCTAAAGAGTTAGGCACATAGTGACTCTATTGCACTCTTTGGAATAACGAAACCGCGGGAATTAAAGCGCGCGTTCCATGGAGAGATCCAGACGAGGAAAAAAACCGAGGAGCTACTAAGACTTCGCAAGCCCGAATTGAGTAAAGGAATGGGACAGATAACAGGTCACTTAAAACTACTGGTACATCGAAGCCTCATAGCAATAGCGGGAATAGATGAATGTGGAGTATGTAGGGAGGACAGTGAGGCAAATTCACAAATTCCTTCGCGCCATCTAGGGATTGACACCTTACCGCACATAACCCATGGTATATATGCTGCGGGAAACTAAGGAACTTTGTGTATGATATTGAATTCCTATAGGCTTATAAGTCAAAAATATTATGGTAAAATCCACGGAGCGCACAGCAAGCCTACATTGGCTTAAGTGTATAATGGAAGACATGATCTATCATACCCTCCTAATCTACCTAAACTAACTCACTTGTAATTACCGCCACGAGGCTGTTATGCGAATACATATGCATTAAATTTTCACGATAACTTATAAATTATGAGATCCTAGACTTAGCTTTATCGTTAAAACTAAATTTAAAACTATATATAAATGAATTTCGTTTATATATTTCACTTAATGAAACACCAGATTCCTACCAATTCATAGATATTTTAAACAAGTTATATTTTGCACAGTTTAAAATTAAATCTAATGCTGATGGCTGTGATATTTCAATAAAATCGTTCAATACATACAGTGAAAACCCTCATAACCAGGCATGCACTGAAGAGGTATTTTTGTCCGGTAATGAGAGGTGTCCGCTTAAAAGAGGTACACTCTTATAACTTTAAATATTTTCGTTTATAATGCCCTACTTAATCAAAGCAATAGTAGACTAGTCTATTGCGACTAAAAACTAATTTAGATATCTAGCATTACTATCTATACGACACTAATGTGGGCGGCATTGCTCTCACTGCAAATATTGATATGAGTACACTGTATATCCTATAATACCTCATCCAGTTTACCGCTCTTTTTATCGCCGCAACTTTGGCCTGAGTAACGCTACATGCATTATGTAGTCTAAAACTAATTCTCCGTTGAAAACTGGGAATGTAGCAACTCCAGTAACACCTTCAACTTGGAGCTATCCATAGATGTCTCGATCACGTCCTCTGCTTGATCTGAGGTCATATTCGACAAGTTTACTTTAAATCCCTTGTCAGCCATTGGAACTGGTAGGCAGTAGTCAATGGCCTTCAGAAAGTCATTTATCCTTCGAATTATCGATACATGTCCTGCATTTGCGGAATTTCGTGAACTGCCTCACACACGAAATTTTACTTTTAAATCACACTCACGCGTCGTAATTTTTCCAAAATTTAGTTACGATCACTCTGTACACGACAACCTTTAATCTATCTTTAATATATGCTGAAGAAGATATCCGAAAGAGAGCGGAATATCGACAAAAATGATTAAATAATTTTAATAAAAGACCTTTAGCTCAAGTAAATATACATACATATGTATAAAATATAAAAAAGGGGTCGGAAAAAACCAAATAATAAATCTATATACTTAAACTTAAAAAAATAATTAAATAAGTGCGAAAAGCCATTAGTGCCACAAATCTTCTCACTGGCATGCACGTGAACGTAAAAGATACAAACTGAAATTGAAACGCATTCATTCATTATACAAGTACGTAAGTACTTACATATTTATACAGCAAGCAATAATATGTTTAAATTGCCACAAAGGTATTAGGTACATTACCTTGATGAAACAATTATTAATGAAGAATCCCTTGTGGACAAAAAAAAAAAAAAAAAAAATTGGAAAATCTAAAAGAGATTTATGTATGTACCACATATGTTCAATGAAATCTCTATAAGCTGCATATTTGTTTGCACACCGTAATCCGGATTATCAAACTACGCATCCGGATTAACGAACGTAAACAATTACAAAACAGCTTGTGCGCCATCAGGATTAAAAAGTTACAATTAATCTGGATTATGGGTACGCGATTTAATTCAAAATTATGTCCGGTCTACCAAAAACTCCGGATTAGTGAGTTCCGGACTGTTAAGTTTTTACTATATGCAACTTCCGGTCTTTTGTAGTGGTAATAATATGCCATAATGAGTTCTTTGCTAATTTATGTAGGTAATTTGGTTTAAACAGCGACAAACGGTCGGCCATAAAATTTATTAAGAAACTACAAATTTGTGCATATCAATTTTGAAGAAGTTTTTACAAGAACCACTTTGGGTTCACCTCAAATGTTGGTTTAATACAACATATACATACACGTGTGTATGTGTGAGTGTGCATGCGTGTATGCAGGTATTCACGTATTTACCCTGCAGCCAAACTTGCATCTACCCAGGCAGAAGAATACGATCGAAAACATTGGGAAGGCATAACATACCTTCTTGATAAACTCTTTAAACGATTTGCGACTTCATTTGACGCAACACGGTAAAACTTACCAGGTCCGAACATACATAAGTGTGTAAGAAAGGATTGATAGCTCTTTCTCGAATCTATGGGTGGTGGTGATAAACTCTTTGCTACCCAGAAACAGCCGGTTGTCCATCAGTAGTGCTATTCAGTAACTTTTACCCATCCGACAATCGTTGTTCTTGTCGATACATTTTGTCGCTTGCAGTAAAGATAGTTTCATTCCGTAGCTTATTTTTAACGATAGTATATATCGATAGTTTTCTATTCGCCTAAATTCATTTCATATGGCAACTCTGCTCACAAAATGTCAAAATAAGCGAAAACCATAAAGAGGAATAGAAAAAAAGCAATTTGCTTTGCGCCTTGCAATATATTTCAAATGCAACGGCTTATGGATGATTGGATGGAACTCAGCGATTGTCAACTCAAAAGGATTGTTCAAGTCCCGAAGAGTACGCCGATCAACTGTTGGAGGGTCAAAACCATGCTCATCTCTTGCAAAATCATACGCCAAATATTCAAAAGCCATTTCCAACACAAAACACTACAAAGTACAACAAAACACAATGTATCGTTAAAATAAACAACAACAAATTTTTTGCCGGTTAATTATCGAAGATATTTTACAAAATGCAACAGCTGATTGCAGTCGACAGCGAATATCGTTAAAAAGTGCCACTGAATAGCAAAATCGATTAAATGTCGCTATAATTATTTTAACGATCCGATTATCGTAATAAAAGTTACTGAATAGCACTACTGGCTTTAAGAATTTTACTTTTCTTTACTTCATTGATATTGATAAAAAAGTGACCAACCAAGGGCTGAACTTGAACCTGAAAAAGTCATTTAATAACAGGTTATCCATTTTGCGTTTTCAAAAGTAAACGTAAATAAAACGCATATAAAATATTTTTTTCATGATATTTCCTTTTTATTATAAAGTTTGAACTTGTGAAACACTACATCATTTAAATGACCACCATGCGAAGTGTTGCAAGCATTGATTCCTTTGAGGTAATTTTCGACCACTTTTTGACACATATTGGGCGGTTTCTCAGCCATCACTTGAAGAATGTTGGTTTTTAAGTGCTCCAGAGTTAAAGATTTATCTGCCTAAACACGGTCTTTGGCGTAGCCCCACAAAAAAAGTCTAATGGTTTCAAACCGCATGATCTTGCTGGCCAGTTGATATCGCCACGACGAGAAATTAAGCGGCCAGGAAATGTCTCTGGCAATATTCGCCATATTCGCTCGAGTTGTGTAGCATGTGGCACCGTCTTGTTGAAACCACATATTCTCCAAGTCGTATTCTTCAATAGCAGGCAAAAAAAAAAAAAAAAGTCGGGTTATCATATAACCATAACGCTCCGAATTGTCGGTGACAGTCGTTCAATCAGCGTTTTCGAAGAAGTAAGCTCCAATCACACCTTTGGACCAAAGAGCGCATCAAACAGTGTCTTTTTCTGGATGGCCTGTAATGGCCTCTCTTTAATTACTTGAGGATTCTCAGATACGACAATTTTGTTTATTAACACACCCACCGAGTGAGAAATGTGTTTCATCGCTGAAGAAAATTTTTTGCGAAAAATCGCAGTCCATCACCTGCTGTTCGTTCAAGCACCAATTCCACGTATCTACGACGTTGTGAATGGTCAGCTGGCTTCAGTTGTTGAGTGTGAGCTAGACTTTGTATGGATGTAGGTGTAGATCTAAATGCAAAATACGCCATACTATGCAGTAAGACAGTCCTAATTCCTGAGAACGACGAGGAATCGACACGTTCAGCAACACTATCACTTACAGCAGCGATATTTTCAGCGGAACGAGCGAAACGACGATGCACAGGCCTTACAATATTTGTAACCGCTCAGCTCCAGTCTCTTCAAATTTGTGCACAATTTTGCCAATTGCTTGCGTAGTTGCATGATTATGTCCATAATCTCCTCTTAAAGCACGGTATGTGGCTGTGGTGGCAGAATCACCATTTCTGTAGTATGTTTTGATAATTTTTATGCGTTATGTGATAGTTAAGCGATCCATTTTCGTCAATCGCAGACTTTCAACTGAGAAGAAAAAAATTGGTTTAACAACTTAGTTTGACAGATGTCGAATCCCAGTACTATACTTTTGAAACCATGAAACTGATAACTATTTCGTGGTTCATAGTTCAATGTAATTAAAAATTTCAGTAAAATGATTTGCCGTTTATTTTTCTTAAATATCGTTCGCTTAATACATTCAAATAAAAATGTGCGGTGACTGAATTAAAAAAAAAAAAAAATTTATTTTATCTGCAGGGTACCTGCATAAAAATACGCATACCTACACTCATGAATAGTACTGATGTTTCTCAAAGTTTTCATTGAATAATTTGACCACTAGACATGTGCATATGTATGTTTGTAGGTATGCAGGTATGTATGTATATTCATATGTATGTATGTATGTGTGTATGCAGTGTAAATATCTTCGATGTTTCTTACTTTCTAGCTTCTGTGTATGTACATACATATGCATGTATGTAATTCATCCATCATTTTACCTTTCACAATAATATTTTGTTGTTGCTGTGATAACTCAAGGATACACGCATACCTACATAAGTACATATCTTTTACTCTCTCAGGCAGCAAGTAACGGAACTTTTGCTTAACTTTTCAATAAGAACTTCTTCCATATGTATGAATGTTCACATATACATACATACATGTAGTTGCATACATACTTAGTATGTATGTACATATGTATTTACTTATAAAAAATCTCTGCTGCTTTGGAGACCCAACAACAAATACAAATTTATTTCCATGACCCTGATACCTCAAAGACAACATTAATGTAAAAAAAGAGAGAAAATAGAAAACCCCACCAAAAAAAAAAAAAAAAGAATCACACAACATCCTCAGCGACTACAGCAAATAAAAACAAACAAGAAGAAAAAAACAGTAATAACATCACCAACAACAAGGCATAAACAAGGTGAACTTATTTCAAGGATATCAAAAACAAATACAAGCGCGTGTTCGTTAAAGTCTACAAAATAAACGACAAAAATTTTCATCCCAAAAAACACTTTGCTCTGCTTTTGTGAGCGTATGTACAAATTTTCATAGATGGAAAAAACAGCGCCTGCGCAGAAATGGTATCCTTGTTTTTAACTCTACAAAATTTGTGTTTTTTGTTGGCGGATGTGCACGTGTGTGTGTGTGCGTGTGTGTGTGTGTTTAGCCATATGGGTATACAAAGCCATCAAGAATAGTAAAAACCGTAGAAAGAGAAGTAGCAACGAGCCAGGGTAAATTCATATCTAGATGCATACATACTCATACACTTGTAAATATATAAGAGCTTGTGTTCAATAATACAAATAGTTTTGAAAATTCTCTCGCATCCATAAGGTATGTATAAGTAACTTTGTGTGTGTATGTGTGTCTCTACAAGCACATAATATAAAATATATTGAGTATTGGCCAAAAGCAAGTAAAATGAAATTCATGAATGAAAATCCCACGCAGGACATTAAACGAAACTCTTATCTGTGCAAACTCATACTCATACATACATACATACATAGAGTCACTTACATGCTTGCATGCATATGCACGTACATATGTACATGAGCATGTACATTTAAATTGTATAGCTAAAACCCACTTAAATTAAATATTTAGACAACACGACCGGTTAGTAAGTAGACAGTCAAACAGTCAAATGGACTTAATTGTCAAGTTATTGTCAGACGTATCCAATCATTTAACTGATTAAATTGCAACACCATTCTAAATTACAGCCAGTAATAAATTTGTGTTAGACATTTTGCAGAATTCTTTTCACATTTTTTCGAAATAGCTCAGCTTGACAATACAGTAGAGTCTCTCAAATTAGAATATTATTGTCTCTTGGGTATTTTTAATTTTCGAAATTTCATTTTTGAAAATTGTTGGCCCCTTACTGGCGGTCTCCACGGCAAATAAACTTGGAAATAATTGTGGAAGGTGGTCCAAAAGAAATCACTCTATTTGAAGTTGCTCTCATTTTTGCAAATAGCGGCAAATGTCAAATTTGTTTTGACATTTGTAGAATACAAATGAACAAGCCAGGGAACGATATACACCCCAAGAACGTAGAATAATCGCGTCTATGATGAAGTGAACGTTTTATCGACCAAAATCATAATGAGCGATTCCAGCTCAAGCAAAACTATCGCTTCTGCGGCACCGAAAATCCACGAGTGCTGCACCAGGAGCCATTACACCCACCCAAAATGAGTGCATGGTGAACTGTTTACGCTGGAGAAAGAATGTTTACTGTGTCAAAGGTGTGTTTACAACATTTTCGGTTCTCATTTTGTTCATGGGAATTTCAGAATCGGTATGTAGTTGAGTTTCAAACATTCTTTTAAGATTTTTCGAGTCTACTGATGAGTTGATTAGCATCAACAAAATGTCGGCGGCATAAAGACAGACGGCTGAAAAAAACACAGAAAACATTAATAAGGTCTATTTTCAGACCTAAACCGATAATACGATTACTTTCGATTTCCCAAATAATTTATTAACTACAATTACAAGCATTTTCGGAAATAGCCGCGATTACTTTAGATTATTTAAAAAATCAAAAAGAGTTAAAACTAGTCCAAAAGTAATCTAAGAATTATTCCTAATTCTTTTTGAATATTTTTCACATGCCCTCATTTGAAATGAGTCATTTTCCTTCAGTACAAATTTAGTTTGTTTTATTTTGCCATAAATGGCACGCAAAGTGAAAACTAAAATTTAATTTTATGCGACATCAGCTTTTTCAGTAACGAAGCTGCAGAAAAGTAAGTGAACTTTTTATATTGAAAATAATTGAAAAGCATCTGCTACCTGTATTTATGGTGCGATTATTATAACGCGAAATGTTGCTTTAAATGCATGGAGTAAAGTTTTTCCCAAACCCTTACTCAAGAATGTATGTATGTACAAATGTATATACATCTTAAAATATAATTCCTAATTTACATTTTGTGCATTTAGTTTTACTCTTTCAAAGCGCGATGGATGTTGAAATTGTAAAAATGGATGTTGAAATTGTAAAAATTTAAACAGCCACAAAGAGTACAATTGAAGCAAAAAATCGAAAATGTATGCCACAAACATATCATCAAAGAGTTAAACACAAACAACGCAAATGAAGCAAAAACGCAAAAAATCGCAAATTCCTAAAATTGCCGCCTGAATATATATGTATATATATATGTATATATATATATATGTATATATATATGTATATATATATATATATATATATATATATATATATATATATATATATATATATATATATATATATATATATATATATATATATGTATATATATATATATATATATATATATATATATATATATATGTATATACAGTCAAAGCCCGGTATAGCGAATACTCAGTTTAACGAATATCGGATATAACGAATGGCGAAATTTTTACATTAACTGTCTTATGTAGCGAATGACAAAAAAAAAATAAATCTCGATTTAACGAACGGTAAAGCAAAATACATTTAAAAAATTGTTACAAATCTGCATTTGCAGATTTGCCGGCACTTTCCCGTATAAGTTGTAATTTGACAAATATTCAAAACCAAAAAACTGTATAGAAAACCCCTTCCCACGGAGGCACAACTTGTTTCTACTGTATTTTCTAAAATACTTCTTCCTCACAAAATTTGAAAACGGAAATATTTAGAGAAGAAGACCACAAAACGACCTGCGTTTGCAGATTTGCCGGCACTTTCCCGTATAAGTTGTAATTTGACAAATATTCGAAACCAAAAAACTGTATAGAAAACCCCTTCCCACGGAGGCACAACTTGTTTCTACTGTATTTTCTAAAATACTTCTTCCTCACAAAATTTGAAAACGGAAATATTTAGAGAAGAAGACCACAAAACGACCTGCGTTTGCAGATTTGCCGGCACTTTCCCGTATAAGTTGTAATTTGACAAATATTCAAAACCATATATGCAAATACCGTTGGATTGTGTGTGTTTTTGGCTTCTTTCTTTGTATTGAAAGAACACGTTGCTTTTTTCGTTAAAATTTTAGTAGTTTTATTTGGTTCATTGTGAAAACGAGATGTCGATTTCTTAAGAAATGAATAATAAGAATGAAATGTAATGATAAACCTACACATGTTAATAGCATCCAAACATAGCTAAATGTGTATATGCCTCTATGTACATTTATGATTTTTAATGAATTTACATATTAGAAATAAAAACAATTCTTAAATGAACGTTACAATATCAATTAAAGTTTTATTTCTACACTGAGTTGTCATTACAATTAAATTTTGATGTTTTTAAAACTGCGGACCACCGTCTTTTATAAAATTTTAAGATAAAAAATTACTGTTCGATATAACGAATATCTCGGAATAACGAAAGGTCTGAACATTATATCATATATATATGTATACATACATATATATATATATGTATATATATATATATATATATATATATATATATATATATATATATATATATATATATATATATATATATATATATATATATATATATATATATATATATATATATATATATATATATATATATATATATATATATATATTTTTTTTTTTTTTTTTTTTTTTTTTTTGATGCGCAAGTTCTTAGCGAATTTTCGCGTTTTTGGTGCAATTGTGTTGTTTGTAAATCGCTTCCAAACCATTTTTTCTATTAATCCATTTTTATGACATCTGTCAGCAAAGTGACCATAAGTTTGTGACCACTGGTTTGTGCTTAGTTGGTCAATACTTAAGATTATTTATGTCGTATGTTAATATAAATGTGATAACGGGTTATCCATTTTGTGGTTTCAAAAGTAAACGTCAATAAAACACTCATAAAATATTTTTTTTTCATGTTACATATTTCTTTTTTATTATATTTTATTTAAACGTTGACATTATGTGTGAAACACTACATCATTTAAGTGACCACCAGGCGAAGTGTTGCAAGCATTGATTCTTTTGAGGTTATTTTCGACCACTTTTTGACACATATTGGGCGGTATCTCAGCCATAACTTGACTTAAAAAATACTCAAGAGTTAAAGGTTTATCTGCACAAAGTCTAATGGTGTCAAATCGCATGATCTTGCTGGCCAGTTGATATCGCCACGATGAGAAGTTACTCGGCCATTAAATGTCTATTGCAATGTTCGCCATATTTGCTCGGGTTGTGTGGCATGTGGCACCGTCTTGTTGAAAACACATATTCTCCAAGTCGTATTCTTCAGTAGCAGGCAAAAAAAAGTCGGTGACAGTCGTTCCATTGTCGTTTTCGAAGAAGTAACGTCCAATCACAACTTCGGACCAAAGAGCGCACCAAACAGTGACTTTTTCTGGATGGCCTGTAATGGCCTCTCTTCAATTACTTGAGGATTCTCAGACCCCCAAATACGATAATTTTGTTTATTAAAATACCCACCGAGTGAGAAATGTGTTTCATCGCTGAAGAAAATTTTGTGCGAAAAATCGCCTTCCACCACCTGTTGTTCGTTCAAGCAACCATTTCACGTATCTACGACGTTGTGAATGGTCAGGTGGCTTCAGTTGTTGAGTGTGAGCTGGACTTTATATGGATGTGGGTGTAGATCTAAATGCAAAATACGAATCGACACGTTCGGGTCTTCGGCAACACTTTCACTTACAGCAGCGATATTTTCAGCGGAACGAGCGAAACGACGACGCACAGGCCTTACAATATTTGTAACCGCTCAGCTCCAGTCTCTTCAAATTTGTGCACAATTTTGCCAATTGCTTGCGTAGTTGCATGATTATGTCCATAATCTCCTCTTAAAGCACGATATGTGGCTGTGGTGGCTGAATCACCATTTTTGTAGTATGTTTTGATAATTTCTATGCGTTATGTGATAGTTAAGCGATCCATTTTCGTCAATCGCAGACTTTCAACTGAGAAGAAAAAAATTGTTTTAGCAACTTAGTTTGACAGATGTCGAATCCCAGTACTATACTTTTGAAACCACTAAATGGATAACCTGTTATAAATATAAAAATAATTTTTATTTTAACAGCAACTTGACCCTTCTAGTAACGTTTAACTAGTTCTCATGTTGCATGTGTTTTGGGCTCCCGGGCTTCGTTTGCCAGCAACTGTCTGGGTCTCGTGGGGTGGGAATGTTGTATTAAACGAATTGTATGTTTAAGCCTCTTGATAAGGTGGATTTCTTTCACTGCTTTGACATTTAGATCTCGATGAACGAATGTTCTAATATACCATTCTGCGTTGGCAGTAGTTTGCAATATTTTGGACTGGATTCGTTGGATAAATTATTATGTTCGTTCGTTTTAGCAGTGCCCATGCGAAAAATCTCTTTTCTGGAAACCCTTCTAAACGCAAAAATACCTTTTGCTGCAAAAATAGCTTTGCATATTGACTTTGAACGAACACATTATCATGCAAGGATGAATTTAAAAATACTTTTGCATGACCTTGTCATGTAATTTACCCCAAAGATAGTGCAAACTTTGGTATTTCTCTCGTACAGGCATTTCAACAGTTCAAGTTCATATTTGTTTGTTTGTGACCTGTTACCCCCCCGAAGTTTGTTGTTGTTGGCTTTTCACAGTCAACGTAAAAGCAACGCCGCATTTCATATTATTTGAATTTATCGTTTCCATAAAGAGGGAGTGGGGAGTGCCAGTATCGCTTCAAAGCATCTGATTATGCTTATTTATAAACGCTCGTACATTTTCAGGCGATATGGGGATAAATAAATAAATAAATAAGTAAATAGCTGCTAATAAGTAAGAAACACTTCAAATATGGCCAGATTAGTTATTTTTGTCAACATCATGTGTCTGTGTGTATGTATGTACATATGTCTACAATTTGTGTTTATTTTTACGATTTTTAAATGAGTTCATGATACGTTCAAGGTATGCCCACACATATTTATGTAAATTCCAAACAAGATTTGGGAAAAATAAAACTGAACAAAAAAAAAATCGATTCCAAAAGGCTTGTGGGCTTTACACTTGTGACAAGATTTCATTCATCACTTACTACAATTTGTTATTTTGTGTTATTTTTACATATGTATGTATATTTTCGATTTGTATGTCACTTGTTTTGGTGAATGTGGGGTGGCAAACACAAGAAGCTGCAAAGAATAAAATCATAATAACACAAGGCTGTGCTGAAAATCACTTTTTATGTATGTACGTGTTTTAAAAACACAAATAAAGTGTGCTGCACACAAATTGGTGCGATTTGAAACCATTCATCGAAGTGGCTGGCAGCTTGAAATCACTTTGTTATATTTTCTCTCGTTTCCTTTCTCAAGCCATGATAATTTGTTTCAAATAATAAATTAGTGTGTATCTTTCTTATGGAGTGTGTTGTGGTAAAACTGGTAACTTTAAGAAAAATTTATAAAACTCTAAAAAAATCGAGGACTTTTTATCAAGAATTGTTTGCCGATGCTAATTGTTCGCCCTTTGTTGTTTAGTATTTAAAAAAAAAATTTGTTTTTTGAAAAACCATCAAAACATTCCTGAAGAAGATATCCATTGTGATATCGAAATATCGAATTTAATAAACACTTATAAAAAAAAAACCGTGACCTTAAGGCTCGAACAATTAAAATCAAGAATTGTTGCTATTTACTTTTCTGAGTTTTGGTTTCAACACAAAGAAATCTGCTGTTCGACTGTGTTTTCAGTAGTTAATAATCACACCGACAATCACAAAAAGGGTGTGATTTACAAAACACCTTAAAAGCACATGTGATTTGAAATCGTATAATTTTTAGAAGAGACTAGATAATTATATTATACTATAAATAAATAAAGTAATTAAGTGCCAGCTGAATTCAATCATGCCCGTATTGTGCCTCCGCCTAAAGGCACGATTACATATAAACTTGAAAAAATTTGTACAGTTTTGTTCCAAAAACCAGGACCACTGCTTACTTTTTGAAAAAATGTGCGCATATAAAAACTAAAAACACATTATATATATATATATTCACATGTATACCACAATAAACAACAAAAACGAAAAGAAAAAAAAAACACAAAAAGTGTCAAAACATTAAATTTCACAAGAGCATATTTTAAGGTTATGTTTGCTGTACAAACAAATATAAAATTTATAGCAAACTAAACTCAACAAATTCCTTGATGTAGTTGTACTGGTTTCATTAAGTCTGCACATTCCCTGTCGGACATTGAGTACTCGACTACTAAAATAATTAACTTTACGTTAACTTTTATGGACTAGCTTCAAATTAGCTACAATATAATCGATTTGTAATGCACTTTTTGTGTACTGGCTATAAGCTAGCGGAAACGTAGTGTAGAGTTAACCCAAAATTCAAATAGCAACATACACACATACACGGTAAATAACTCTTTAATTAAATTGCTTATAGTCGCATTCGTTTTAAATGTTGCGATGGCTGAGTGAGTATGTTGGCTGCTCACCAGTCGTGAGGCTTAGTGGTTCGATTCCCACCAGAGGCTAACAAAAAAAAAGAAAAGAAAGTAGGATGAAATTTAATTTAATAAAATATAATATTACCACCGAAAAATCTAAAATCAGTTTTGATTTGTAAATTTTTTTCTGTGGGTACTGACTTTTAAGTAGCTAACTTTAAGTTAGTTGAAAAGTAATGCACAGTCGGACAATTGACTACCTCCTAGGGCATCGTAATGTTAAAATAGTCAGTCATCTCCATTAAAAATAATCTAAGTGTCAACCACCACCAGCTGTAAAAAAGTTAGCTTATAATTCATTACTAGTTAACTGAGTTGCCGGCAGGGTTGTCTTAAGACTCGTTCCTCTGACACAAGTAGTTGCCCGAAAAGGCATGACCACTACATTTGCACAGGTGTTTTTTGTTTTTATGAAAGTGTAACCATACAAACTACCAAAAATGTACCTACACCTAACCGTACACAACAAAAAAGAGAAAAAAACAATAAAAATATAAAATGTTAGAATATATTAAATATATTAATTATTAAAATATTAAAATGTTAGAAAACCGAGTTTTAATAATGTTATAAAACAAGAAATTTTAAATTTTAAAGCGCGTAGGTATTAAGAATCAACCCCACAGATAGCTTAGTGTAAATAAAGCATAAAGAAGAGTGTTGTTTTATCTCACGCTCACATTAGCAATATTAGCATACAAAAACGTGACCACTACTTCTTGTTTACCTTTTCTACAAGTCAAGTACATAATTATAAATAACATGGATGCAATTAAAATAAAAATGTAAGATAAAAACTTAAAAGCATTAAATTTCATAAGAGTGTGTACTTTTAAGGTTATGTTTGCTCAATGAGCTAATACCAAGGTTACCTTGAAACATGAATTGATTTTGCACCAAACCTCGCCAAAGTAAATACAAATTGGCTTTAAATATTGCATTTGCTCATTGAGCAAACATAACCTCAAAATATACTCTTGAGAAATTTAATACTTTCAAGTTTCTTTTTTTTTTTTTGCTCTTTTTCTATTGATTGTTGTTTGTTGTTGTAGTTATGTAAAAGTATATTTATTTTTAGTTATTTATATGCATGTATTTACCTGAAATAAGAGTTCACGGACGGGTGCTGGCGAGAAGTGTGGCAAAGGTCTTTGATGTTTTCCTTGTTTAACTAATATCAATCCCAATCTTATATCAAAGTAAAGAGCGAACTTGAACCTGATAAACGTAATACAAGGTCATAATACAAGAAAAAGTTCGAATAATAAAAACTAATTTCTTAAGTTAAAAAGTTACTTGAGTGCTTATTTTTGTATTTAAATGCATTTTCATTTTATAAATCCAGTTTATTTATTTGCATGCACTTGCGCGAAATAAAATCTAACAAGAAAGTAGCGGTCATGCTTTTTCTAAGCAAATATTTGTTTAAGGTGAACATACCCTTAGAATTCTGTTTTTTTGTTTACTTGCTTTGGGGTTACGTTCAGTAGTAATAAACTGCTACTTTTGTCGCTAATGGAAATAAAACTTTGCTTTCCAATTTCTTGTGCAGGAAACTATAAAATTTCCTTTAAGGTAACAAACATTTGTTTAGCCTATTCACTGAAGTCGAAGCCAGCGCAGCGGATGTATGCTGCGCAGTGTAAATTTAAACAAAACAATTTTAAACGGAAGTGCAGCTAAAATATTTATTTAGTCTCTAACTCTCGTCATTTCCTGTCTGCTACATTTGGGATTTGATTCTTTTGTTGGCCTGAAAAGTGGGTTTCAGCTTTACCAAGTGACTGTGACTTGACTGTGCTAAAAATTGTTTAGCGTTTGTATCTGTTTTTTTTTTATACCTACGTGCGATTCACAATTGGATGTAAAAGTGAGTTGGCTGCAAAGTAAACACATGACTTACTTACTTACTCGCTGGCTAAATGACTGACTTACTGAAATAAATAATACAGTGAGTGAGTGTTCAAGTGGGTTAACAAAGTATTTGTATATGAGCGAGCGAGCGTTCTGTAAGTAGTGCAGTTCATGTTGTCCATTTTTATTCATAAATATTTACTCTTTCAACGAACGACAACCGGCCATCTACATACGTACATTTGTAAATATATACATACATATTTAGTTATTCATTCATGTAAACATCCATCCGCTTGCACGTAAAGAAATTTATGTTTTAATACGAAATATAATTTGAAATTTTTTGTTCATGTTGAAAAAAGAAAAATAATAAAAAGCAAATGCACATCTGCATGCATTTGTGTGCAGTGTAGTTTTAGGTTACGGTCACACTGGCATACAAAAACCTGACCACTACTTCTTGTTTAACGGGGCAATCAAAAGAAAAATGTTAGATGAACATGTAAAAGCGTTAAATTTCATAAGAGTGTACTTTTAAGGTTATGTTTGCTCAATGAGCAACTACCAAGGTTACCTTGAAAAATTAATTAATTTTGCAAAATCTGCTCCAAAATAAATGCATTCTATTTAAGGATGAGCTAATGGCCGGCCATACGGAAAAGCGCATTTGAGAGGTGTTTCGAGGATTGGAAGAAACGCGGTCATAAGTGCACAATATCGGCAGGGGATTACTTTGAAGGGGACAAAATGAATATTGATCAACAACCCTGCAAGAAATAGCTGATGGAAACTAACACATTAACAACTTATTTACTAACACATGAAAAGCAATTTTATAGCTTTCAGTGTTGCCATTACAGTGCATTTTTTAGTATTTTGATTTTCCCGTATTAACTTGGTAATTTACTGTTTAACTACGTTCATGCGTTAATGCTTTTATAGGTTCTTTGTCCTTTCTTCTTTAAAAAGAAAAATGGTGCTGTGGAAGCTTTTTCCATATAACTCAGTTTTCTATTGTTAAAACTTTTACTGACTGTGTTATTACTATTATTACTATTATATTTATTTCGTTTTAGTTTAATCTTATCTACACGTTTTTCTAAAATAGTTTATTCTATTTTAGAAGTGAATTGTTTAATTAAATATTTCGAAAAACTCTTTTTTTATTTAATAATAAAGAAATTAATAACATTAAATGTAATTTTGTGGTATTTTGAACAAAGATTTCGAATGATCACTTTACTGAGGTGGTAACGCTGGTTTCAAAAAAATTCACACGTACACGAATGTTTACATCAGTTTTTTTCATTTTGCCCTTAAGAAATTGATAGAAACCCATCAGTTCTTGCAGGGAAGTAAATATTTTTCAAAAAAAAAAAAGAAAAAAACCTTAAAAATAAGCCCTTTCCTTTGAACAACCGTCGTATAATTTGCATTATCAATACATTTTTTACCACCTGTCGTCTAAACTGACGCGTAAACTGTAAATTATTAATTTGTAAATAATTTTTGTTTGCGAATAGGTTTCCTAAAAGAAGTAGTACATGTGTCGTTACATGCTAATTTTTGTTTTTTTTTTTTTTTGTTTTCTACCAGCAATAGACAAGCTGGCTCCCTGATTTTTCTACGTGTGGCAATTTTTTAATTTATTAAGGTGTAAGTGCAAACATACACATACAGTGAAATGCGTGTGATTAACAAATTATTTTTCTTTGTTGTTTTTGCTTTCCAATTTATATTTTGTTTTAAAGTAAAAAGAAGAAAAAAAAAACACTGCAAAACTGCGGTTGTAGTACTATCCAAGCATATGAATGACTAAATGGAATGAAAGATTTTAAAAATATTTGAATGAAAATATAACAACGCCTCTTACCATTCTGGGTAAATATTAATGGTGGCACGATTCGGGGCTTTTAAACATGCATGCACGTATGTATGTATGTATGTAAATTTTATAGTTTTATTTTAAACGGAAGCTTCACCGCTTTATAGACCCAGCGGCGAAATAATGATGGCAAAGGCAGCAAAAGCATGTGTATGCATGTGTGTGTGTGTGTGTGAGCAAATTTATTAGTTTAGCTTTCTTTGACGTAAAGCAATATTATTCTTATGGGCATAATATTGCTCTGGTTTTCTTTTAGGGAAATTATTAATTGAAAGTTTATTGTTTAAAATTTTGAAAAAAAAAAAACAAAAAATTATTTATTAGAATTACTTTACTAAAACTGTGGACAACCAAATGGATCGGCAGCAGAATGCGTGCGTGTAAGAAATGTGTGGTGGACGTCTTGATTATGAGGACTGGAAACAAACAAACCTGTCAAATACATGAAGTCAGTTGTTTTGTTAAATTTTAACCGTCCAATTCATAAAAATTATAGCATGTTTATAAAGCTCTTATTTGACAGATTTTCCATACAAATATGTCAAATAACAGTCTTATAAGCCTGTAATAATTTTTATGAATTAGGCGGTTAGTTTTTACACATGCATACATACTTACATATGTATGTATTTATGTATATGTAGCAGTAGTTTTGCTTATATTGAAAGGAATTCCGTCGTAAAAGAAATTCTCGCGTCGGAATTCATGATAGCATTATCATGAATTCCGACGCGAGAATTTCGTAGTAACTTTTTTACGGGAGAAATTCGTAGCTATTTTTGACATTTAAAGCAAAATTGGTACGAACCAGTGTTGCCAGTTTAGGGGGTTTCCCCCTAGATATAGGGGTTTTTTCTTTTAGGGGTGAATTTGGGGTGTTAAATTCTTTCGGGGGAAATTTAGGGGGAAACAATTTATTTTTGGGGTACTTTTAGGGGATTTTTGTGTTTGGTTGAACGGTAAAATGGCAGGAGTTAGACGATTTTTCAACTGATAAATTTGAAGACTAACGATTTTTAAAGCAAAATTAAATAACATATTTTATGTTGATCTGGTAGCTTCAAGTACAGAATTTTGCAACTGGTAATATTAAGTACTTTTTTTTTGCTGAGTTGAATGAATTTTTTCCTTATGGGTCATTTCTTTGAATTTTTTCCGTTTCTTAAGAATTGGAAAAATTAAAATATCTAAGAATCTTTGATAAAAATGAAACTCTTTTTATGAAAATGTCAAAAGAACGTAAAGAGCGAAGAAGACTTAGAAACTCTCAATATTTTTGGAGAAACTTAATTTTTTCTAGATACACAGATAACAATTTCCAGCTGTCTATAAATGTGTACTTAGATCTCAAAATATGTAAATACAGTCAAAGCCCGGTTTAACGAATGATATAATGTTCAGACCTTTCGTTATACCGAGATGTTCGTTATATAGAACAGTAATTGTTTATATTAAAATTTTATAAAAGACGGTGGTCCGCAGTTTTAAAAACATCAAAATTTAATTGTATTGATAACTTTGTGTAGAAATAAAATACTAATTGATAATTTAACGTTTATTTAAGAATTGTTTTTATTTCTAATATGTAAATTCATTAAAAATCATAAATGTACATAGGTGCATATACATATTTCCATATATTTGGATGCTATTAAAGTGTGTAGGTTTATTATTACATTTCATTCATATTGTTATTTTCTTAAGAAATCGACCTCTCGTTTTCACAATGAACCAAACAAATTTTAAGGAAGAAAGCATCATACGCGTTCTTTCAATACAAAGCAAAGAAGCCAAAAACACCCACAATCTTACAATTCTGTAACGATTTTTTAATGTATTTTGCTTTGTCATTCGTTAAATCGAGATTTTTATTTTTTGCCATTCGCTATATAAGGCAGTTAATGTAAAAATTTCGCCATTCGTTATATCGGATATTCGTTAAACTGAGTATGCGTTATACCGGGCTTTGACTGTACATACAAATAAATCAAAAATTTATAACAAATATACATACCTACGTCTGTAATCATAACATATGCACTAAAAAGTACTGTATTTTATCAGCTAATTTTTACTTCTTTTTAATTGAGGAAATTTTAACAATTTTATGCATTTTCCACATTGTCAATGCATTAATATTGGTGATTCGCAAACTAAAGCAGAATGTTCACAAAAAATTGTTTAGGGGGATATTGTAGAAAAACATTGAATTTTAGGGGATTTTAAAATTTTTCTGGGGGGAAGAAACACATTGACCTGGGAACACTGGTACGAACTCTTCTTACTGTCGGGAGAATACGAAAAATAGTTGAAAATAGCAACAAAGTAAAAATAAGTTCTTAAATTCAATAAAAACCATTTTTAAGTAGTTACAAAATTATAATAATAATATAATATTCATACACATATAATAATATTATAATATATATAATATATAATAATATAATATAATACTTATTGGTCTTGCCATGATTTGAAACAAAAAAGTAACACAAACTATCAGCTGACTTTACGTGTTGAAAAAAATCGCTTCATATGCATCATTTGCAACTGCTGATAGATTGCTGATATTTAACCATATGAACAAACAAAAGAGAAAATGTATGGAACTAACCCCCGACTTTTGACTTGGGATTTAAATACAAAATTAGTAAATTTTCCTTAAAATTTAAGCTGGATTTAAAATAGCTTGCTGTTTTACAGTCTAAAATTATATTTGGTAATTAATTATAATACAAGTACGGCAGCATAATGTAAGTGTCAAAAAATTATCGATAACTCAATAAAAAACAGCTGTTTAAACAAATTTGAAAGCAAGTGAAATTGTGAAAAGATTAGAAAATAATAAATTGTTTTGTAAAAATTATTAAAATGAGTAGCAAAAGTGATAAAAGGTCTCCCCAATTTCACTGCCACAGAAGTTGATTACCTTCTGGAAATAATAAAAAATCAAATTATGAAACAAAAACAAAAACATGTGCAATTTTCTTAATTTGCAGAACAAAACCAAACTGTCAAAATCATATGGCAGTAAGAAAAACTTAAATCGATTTTAAATGGGCACGGCAGGCCGTTTAAGTTTGATTTAAATAGCAGCTGTTTGACTCAATTTTGTATTTAAATCAAATTTAAATTGAAATGGCATTTAAAATCCAAGTCAAAAATTGGGGGTAAATGTGTGTACGAAAAAGCCATTGCAGCATCCACATCTTTTGCAGCCACCTCTTGCTAAAAATCGAATTGTGCAGATTTGCGCAGTTGGAAGTTTTTAATAAAACTAAATGGAAAATTACATACTAATGTACATCGTTTCATAATTGTTGATTTTTTCTTGTAACAATTTACAACTTGTAATTCAAGTCAAGGGAATAAATACTAACCATTCGTCAAGACTTTGCGCTCTATTCGCTAATAGCCTTTGTTTTAAGATTTCTCACCCGTCACAGAAACGACTGCAGCAATCGGATTCATTGTTTTTCGTTTCTATTTTTTGAAAAATATTTTTAACAAATCCTTAGAATATAAACAAAAAACATCTGTTTTTCATGTAAAAAGTTGGTTGCACTAATACGAACTTAGGTCAAGAGGATGGCAACACTAACTTCGAATTCGAAAAATCGAATTTTGAAGTTTTGTAGTTTATTCTGAAGGACTTTTTCTACCTAAGAAACTTTATGTGGCATTCACAAATTTGTTTTGTTTTTGTTTTATTTTTGGAAAAGATATTTCAGATATTTTTGGAAAAGATATTTTGGAAATGATATTTCATTTATGTACATACATATGTACATAAGTACATACATATTTGCCCCAGCACACACCTCTCTCATTCGCCTACAAATTTCCGCTTAAAGTTTAAATAAAATGGAACTCACATGATTGTATGCTCATAAGTGTCACTGTAAATAAAACAAATACATATGTACATACATATCTATATAAATATGTATGTACATACATATATATGCAGGTATGTATGTAGATAATACGTCAACAACAGCCCATTTAAAAGTCCTACATTGGCCGGCTGGTTGACTGGCTTTAAATGCTTGCATTTTAAAATCTACCGTCTGTCTGTCTGTCGGTCACTATTTCGTTTGCACTTAAAGACAAAACGGAAATGTGTACGGAATAACTTTTGCGCAACATAGTATGTTGAACATACGCAAATTTCCTCTATTCGTATTATTCATTTCTTCTGTATTTGGTTTTTGTCGGTCTACATAGAGGATTTCTTCAGAATTTTTTTTGTTCGTCTGTTTTTTTTTTTTGCATAAAATTCTTCGAAAACAAATTGAAGCGATTGTTAAAGAAAGGTCTTTTGACTTAAAAAGGAAAAAAAAACATTTTTGGAAAATACACAATAACAAAGTTTATTATTAAGCAATAAGAAAATGGCGATTCAGAAAATTTAATTGAAACATGAAAACTGGCGATTGTAGCCGCATAATATGCAAAATGTGGTAAATAAAGAAATACATAAGTATGTACAGTATTTATCGGATATAAGAAACTTGAAAAATCCACGAAAAAAGTTTCTTATAAGCGTTTCTTTCTTATAGGTATATAATTATTTTATATAAGAAACTTATTTCTTATATAAGTAGCTATGGCCATAAGGCATTTGTTTCTTATATGAATACACGAGCTTTTTTACCATTTTATGTATATATGTACGTAGATGTATGTATGTAAATAGAAAAATAAAACAAATCAAATTTTATTTTATTAACCCCTTTAATAAATAGATATAAAAACTTAGACAACTTCAATTTGAAAAAAAAAATTATATGTAGTAAATACATGTACATACATAATTCATTTTGTACTATTAATTTATTTATTTACGAGGCAAGAAACAAAAACTTCTCATGAGCACTAAAAGTAAAAAAAAAACGTTGTTGTTGTTGTAAAACTGTCAGAAAACAGAGTTGTCCATGCAAACTACATAAATTCAGTGTTGCCCTTGAAAGTTTCTTATATAAATTCTTTTTCTATACATTTTGTGGTTTCGGTGTTCAAGAAAAATGTTCTTTTATCAGTTTTTTTCTTATAAGCGTTTTTCTTATATGAAACTTTTTTTGTTAGAAAAATCACTAAAAAGATATGGTGTTTTTGCAAATGTTTCTTATAAGCGTTTTGTTCTTATATGAGATGTTCTTATATCCGTTAAATACTGTACATATACCTCCTAATTCATAAAAATTATTACAGGCTTATAAGACTGTTATTTGACATATGTACATATTTGTATGGAGAATCTGTCAAATAAAAGCTTTATAAACCTGTTATAATTTTTATGAATTAGGGGGATAGTCTACATATTTTTATTCAAAACCCAACTAGAAAGTGTTATATTGCAGAACAGTGTAATTGCTAATTATTTTATCGCGCTTTAGTGCGATTTCAGTTCCTCAGAACTGAGATAAAATTATAGTGATCAGCAGTTTTAAAGAAGACGCGTCATGGGGGGTGGCGTGAAACAGCTATGGTATGCTCCCCAGCCAATAGTCGTCTTCAACTTTACTTTTCTCGTCTTCTTTAAAAATATTGATCACTACAATTTTATCACAAAACATTTTTTTCAATTTTGAGGAAGTAAAATTGAAACCTAGCCTACGTATGCAATTTTTGCATACGTAACAGATCGTAACAAAATACGTAGCCCACCCCTTTTTATAAAATAACAACCACTAAATAATAAAAAATTTTATTACAAAAAAAAATAATGTCATTCATTTTATGTATGTACTACATACATACACCGGTATTCATAAAAAAAAGAAATGCGGTCGGGGGACCCCCGTTAGGAACGAAGTTCCTTACGTTTTGTTTTCATCTTTGAATGTAATACAAGGTGAAATCTGTATGTTTTATTTTGTGATGTTTTTGAAATTTTGAAATTTTATGATTCTTTAAATTTTTGGAACGTTTTCCAACTAATTAATATTTATTGGTAGGTGTCTCCGCTGCTGTCAGTGGAGACACCGCCCATCATATACAATTGCTTGTCGACAGTACACCAATACATATAAACAGCTCACACGCTTTCGTGACGATTTCTACTAATTTCCACTACCAGCAAGCCGCGTTAAGGAACTTCGTTGCAATAAAACATTGTTGAAACACATTTTACAACAAATTTTTCATATAAAATTTGTTCTAAAATGTATTTGAGCAATGTTTTATTTATTATGAATACCGGTGATAGTATATACAAATATAACGCAAGAAATTAAATTCCGGTATTTAACGTGGAATTTAAAAGAAAGTTCTATTGATAAAAATTAGGGACTAAAAATTGCCGCATTTCAATTATCGGTCCATGGAAAGGTGAAATATTCATCCATTGATAAAACGTGCACAACACGAATTCAAATTTTACATACAATAAATAATATTTTTTTGTTACGTAACCAGTATGCCGGGAACACATAACGTTTACACCGTATGAAGTTCGTAAGAAATTTGGCCCGAATTTCTTTTCCTCAGCCACAAACTTTCAACTTGCACTAACGGCCGCACAGAAAATGGTAGTTTGTTTTTCATTACAGCTACAGCCACCTTTGGGCTCAAAAACAAATTATTTTCTCATTGATCTCTTGTCCACAAGGCTGGGGTTTCTGCAAAAGACACTATCATATGATGTAAGACTTTTCGCAACTTAAGTGCAGTCCATGATATCGCTTGCAATAATATTTATTAATGCGTTTAATAAGTTTGTAAGTAAGTGTGTTCCAAAGTCTTTAATTTAGTTGAATGAAACTAATTGCCAAAGGCTAACTGAGGTTAAATACGCAACTATTTAGAATCCACAATTGGATAAATGCAATACATACATACATACATACAAGAAATAAACAAAAATTGCATTCGATGAACGAACTTGCATGCACATGCAGTGTGTTTCATATTGATAGCTACTCATTGGTTAAATTAAAATGTTCATAGGGGAAACTTTAGAATACTGAACAGAGTCACTCACTCTGTTTAGTGAATTGTTCAAAAGAATAAGTTCGTTCATGAACAGTACAACACTATTCCCGACCACCCCACCTTCGATTACATTACATTATAAATATGAAATATCAGAAGTACATACAGTTAAACCTCTATTAACCGGGCCTCTATTAACCAGCTACATCTATTAACCGGCATGCAGATCTTTTTGATTTTTTACCTCTACTATCCGTGCTGTGGTTTTTTACCTCTATTAACCGTGCTTTACCTCTATTATCCGTGCAGCATTCATATGATTTTTATTATGTTAATTTGAATCCGGTGATTCCCCTTTTTAATGTGTGGACACAAATTGTATAAAAATGAAATTTTATACGTGTTAATAAAACCTCTATTAACCGTGTATTTCGATTATCCGTGCTAGTCCCGGTCCCGCGCGAGCCGGTTAATCGAGTTTTAACTGTATTTACTTTTTAGATGTGGAACCCAGTCTCTATAGCTGATGAAATTTTATCACGATAAATGTTAAATTCTATATGAAATAATTGCTGTCTACTTTCTTTTATTATTTCATATAGAATTTGACATTTATTATGATATAAACTCATCAACTATAGACATCGGGTAAGGAAGAAATTGCAGCTAAAAAATTGAATTGCTGTTATTAATGTGAAACGCACTTCAAGTTAAAATACAAATATACTTCTGCATATGCTGTACATGCATATCGTGGAATAATAATTTATATTAGAGATGTGTGCGTGAGCGTCTTTTGCCCCATACCCTGTACCACAATTATGATAAAAATGGTTTTACTCTCGCAAGAAATGCTCAAAAAATACTATGACATCGTGGCAGGTGATAAATCGTGGATTTACGTATGAGCCCAAAGGTAAACAGCAGTCGACTGTATGGCTGTTTCAAGATGGGTAAAATCCAACAAAAATTATTCGCCCACAAAACACTTCCAAAGCGCAGGGTCGCCTGTTTTTTTTTCAGAAAAACTAGACATCTCGCAACCGTGCAGATGGTAACCCTGAGATGGTACACAATGATTTGTTTGCCAGTTGTCATCCCAGAAATCAGGACAACCAAACGCCGAAGACGGATCACTTTGTGCCACGACAATGCGAGCTCTCGCACGTCGGCTCACACAACTGCATTTTTGAGCACCCAAAACAACGATTTTATGATCGATTTTATCCGAATGACTTCTTTTTATTCCCTTACGTAAAAAACAAACTGAAAGGTCATCGTTTTTCCACACCTGATGAAGCGGTTGCAGCATTCAGAATGCATATTTTGGAAACACCTTAAGCGCGAGTGGCAAAAGTGCTTCAAATGCATACAAAGGTGTATAATCTGCATGAGGCATATTTTGATGATTAATATTCAAAAATCAACTTAATTATTTAACTATTTGCTTTAAGAGCCAATTGAAATGTATTATTATTTTAGGTCTAAAACTAGACCCAATTAATGTTTTCTGTCTTTTTCAGCAGTCTATATGTCGCCGAGATTTCGTTGATGCTAATCAACTCATCAGTAGACTCGCAAAATTCTTAAAAGAGTGTTTGAAACTCTACTATTAATTCCAAAATTCGAATGAACAAAATGAGAATCAGAAATATGTTGTACATACCATGGCTGTTTCACGACCACCACGTCCCCCATCAGCACCCAAATGTGCCGGAGTCCTTGACAGATCAAATTTTTTAAGTGCATTTTTATATTGCAGCGTAGTATTTTTAACAGTTGCATCACTGGGTACTGCGTAAATTTGGAGAGATTGTGTCAAAACCTAGACTGACAGTAGATTTGCTGCCTGTTCCTCAATGTCGCAGTTGTGCGATTGTTCGTTTTCTAAGCGAAAGAAAATTGTTTTGGGTTCCTCTATGAAGTTCTTTTATTCGAACGATGACTCGATCGACAAGTCGAAAAAACGTAAGTGTTTTCATACAAAATCCGATTCCTCAACATCGATCATGTCGTCAACACTGCAAACACAAATGTCAAAATCAAGCACTTGCTGTTTTGCTATCGAGTGGGAGTTTTTATAGAAAAAATTTTTGTTTTTTTGTTAAAAAAACTGGAAAATAAAACTACAAACCCCAATTATTACATGCATGCATGTAGTTTTTCTAAGTTTTGCTGGATGGAAGAAAATCCTGAGTTTGCCAGAGGAATACCAGTGCTCATCGCGTCAAAATACTTATGAAATGTCTATGCAAAAAATACTTTTAAATTTTAAAATACCACAAAAACTATATCTGCACTTTCAAAATGTTTGTTTTTTTTTATCACAGAGTACTCTGCACAGAATACTCTGTGGTACTCTGTGTTGTTTATGTATGTATTTGCTTTGGCTTGTCAAATGCAGCTGACCAGTTTTATGAAGGGTTGTATTTACACCAGAACAATTTAGTAGTTTTTTTCAATACTGCAATAAAAAGTCAACTAAAACTTTAATTTACCGATCTGGCATCTCTGTAAAGTAAATGCCAAAAATTTCATGATGTAAGACTATGCGAACGCAAGCTGGCGACATAGAGGAATCCAAATTGACTCGAAATCGAGCGACTACATTTCGATCGCTTAGATTTTCTTGCGACATTGAGGAACAGGCAGTTAGTTTTGTTTGGTAGGAAAATCTATTCAAAATAACCAGAGTTGGCTCGAAATCCCTTGTGCATTGGATTTTGTGTAGATGTAAATGGGCTATTACTACTTTTAGTTCGATTTTACTTCACGAACATGCGTTACACGACATTTTCACTTCAGCTGCACATCTCTGTTGCATGTACATATGTATGTATGTATATGTGCACATATGATTGTTATCACTCATTGCGGCATTAATATTATTGTTTTTTTTTCGCAGCGAAAGTTTAATTTGTCTTTGTTTTTATTTTTTTTTTATTTTGAAATTCAATTGACAACAAATGTGGTGTCATTTCCGGTTAGAGTCCAATATGTGATGGACAATGCGGATGACTCAGTTTCAATTACAATGTTTCATATGTATGCATGTATGTATTTAGTTGTAATTATTAAAACCATCAGTTAAATGAAATTTGAAATGTACTTACATTCATATGTATGTATGTGTATGTATGCATGTTAGTGCATGCTTATAGATATTTTGAAGCAGTTTTACTTTTGTTGCTTGAATTAATTTATGTACGTACATATGTACATCTGTATGTACTATGTATAGAAGACCATTTAATTTTTTGCTGAGGCCTTAGTATAAATGCGGGGGCTTATTTTACTACGTGCGTCTTGTTTGATTGCAGAATTTATTTCGGAAGTGAGTGAGTGAGTATCCTTTTGAGTTAATTCTGTTTTTATTATCGTTGCTTCCTTTGCTATATATGTATGTATGTGCATACATACATTTACATATACATAACTACAATATGACGCCCACATAATTTTCCCTCATGTCACTTGTAGGCAACAGAACAAAATTAACGAATTTATTTATTTCAACAGAATTAACAGTTTGTTCAATGAAACCCTGCTGATTTCGCTCGCATAATAAAATATGTATGTATGTACATAGTATGTGTGTTGTGTGTCGATGGCGACAGGTCGCTGTTCTGCAGCCTCAATTCAAATCTTTTTTTTTTTTCCTGATAGTTTTGCTTTCGTGATTTAATTGATCTTAGTGTAATAATGAAGCTAAACTGATTTAGTTTAAACTCTAATAACACCCATATTCATAAAAACTATTGATGGTTTATTACACGTTTATTTGACAAATATTCCGTAGAAATACGTCAAATAAGAGCTTAATAAACTTACAATAATTATTATGAATATGGCCTCAAAAGTATTTAAAATGCTGTTTCAAAATTTGTAAATGAAAGATGTAGGTTAAGTTAGGTTGATGGGAGGGGTTTCTTTGCCCATGTCTTGCGACATACACCTTTGCCACAAAAGGAGCGCACACCACAAATGATCAGATTGCAATTTAAAGAACTAAAACATACTCGTACGTTTCCATTAATGTTGCAAACATATTTTTTAAGAAGTTGCAATTTAAAAAAAAAATTGCCTAAAGTTAAATGCCTAATCTACATGCATGCTTATTCATGTACATACAGTTACGCACAAAAAATGAGTCACGAATAAAAGATTTCACATCTTGACAATTTTCGAAAATTTATTTCCCCATATTTCAGTTGTAATGGTCGCCTCTACATTAACTCCCCCCATTTACACATGCAAGTGGCTCAATACATTGAAATTTTGGAACAAAGTTCCTTAACGCGGCTTGCTGGTAGTGGAAATTAGTAGAAATCGTCACGAAAGCGTGTTAGCTGTTTATATGTATTGGTGTACTGTCGACAAGCAATTGTGTATGATGGGCGGTGTCTCCGCTGACAGCAGCGGAGACACCGTTTTGTAGTAGATTGACAAAAAAATACTGCATGTGTCTAAAGTAAAAAAATAAAACGTTCCAAAAATTTAAAGAATCATAAAATTTAAAAATTTCAAAAACAACACAAAATAAAACATACAGATTTCACCTTGTATTACATTCAAAGATGAAAAAAAAACGTATGGAACTTCGTTTCTAATGGGGGTCCCCCGACCGTATTTTTTTTTTTTTTACTAATACCATCATACTTCTGCAAGTTTTGAGCTCACTTGCAAGAGATTTTGATTGGCAGTAATTTTATTTTTTACTTGCAAGCCGGTAAAATGACAAAAGGCAAAAACAGTGTTACCTTACAAATTATATTTGAATTGGATCTTACATACCGAGAAATAACTTTTTTAATACATAAATTTTTTTAATATAATTTTTATACCCTTCACAAAAATGTGTAAGGGTATATATACATAAGTTTGTGATTCCGTATGTAACGCATTGAAATAACCATCTAAGACCCCATAAAGTATATATGTATATTCTGGATCAGAATCAATAGAGATTACGATTAAGCGACGTCCGTCTGTCCGACTGTAGTCGTTGAAATACCGTTTCTGAGAAAACGGTTTGAGATAGAAACCTCATTCTTTCGCTAAAATGTGTTAAATCCCGGTAGTGGGACTGCTATTGAAATTCAGTAAGATTGGTCTACGGATAACCGAGATATATCAAAAAAACCGGGTTTTGAGGGGTTTTTTTGGTCAGATTTTTGAAAAAAATTGTTTCCTAAAAAGTTAGCCATATCATTTTTAATGACCATTAGATCCCAAAAATCAAAGAATTTTTGAAATCGGTCCATGTATGCCCGAGATATAGCGTCTCCCAATTTTTCAAGAGATCGGCTTTATAAGCCAAATAAAACAACTTTTGGCACCAAAAATCAATCAGAATGGTACATATAAGCTATTTAGAGGCAGAACTGAAAAATTTTTTGACATCGACCCATATACACTTGAGATATAGCGCCTCCCGATATCTTGGAAGCCAAACGAAACAATTTTTTGCACTAAAAATTTGTCAGAATGGTACATATAGGCTGTTCAGAGGCAAACTGAGAACATTTTTGTACGTCGGCCCACATGCACCCCAGATAACGCTCCTCCCGTTTTTACAAGTCGGCTCTAAAAGCCAAATAAAACAACTTTTGGTACCCAAAATCGATTAGAATGGTAAATATAGGGTGTTTAAAAGCAATTTTTGAAATCGGTCTATTGATATCCGAGATGTAGCGTTTCCCGATTTAGCAAGAAATCTGCTCTATAAGCCAAATAAAACAACTTTTGGCAGCAAAAATCAATCAGAATGGTACATACAATCATTGTGAAGGGTATTTAAGATTCGACCCAGCCGAATATAGCACTCTTGGTTGTTTAATATACATTTATTAATATAAATTTACTATTTATTTGTTAAAAAAAAGCTATTCGTATAATTTGCTTCTCTATAATAGTTCGCATGACAATACTTTGGCAACCCAGCCATTAAAAGATCATGTAGACGGACAAAACACAGAATAACCATACATAAAAATTGCAAACAATAGCACTGATTCATTTCCTTTTATTCCCTTACGTAACAAACTGAAAGGTCAGCGTTTTTCCACACCTGAAGAAGCGGTTGCAGCATTCAGAATGCATGTTTTGGAAATATCTTAAGCGAGAGTGGCAAAAGTGCTTCGACAATCGGTGCAAATGCATACAAAGGTGTATAGTCTGCATGAGGCATATTTTAAAAAACAACAAAGTGATTTTCGATGATTAATATTCAAAAATCAACTTAATTATTTAACTATTTGCTTTAAGAGCCAATTGAAATGTATTATTATTTTAGGTCTAAAAATAGGCCCTATTAATGTTTTCTGTCTTTTTCAGCAGTCTATATGACGCCGAGATTTTGTTGATGCTAATCAACTCATCAGTAGTATTTTGTATTTCAAATACACAACTTTCATGTATTTTGTATTTTAAATACATCAGATCATGTACATATTTTGCCCAGCACTGTTTACATCCAATTTTATATATGTACATATGTATACACATATGTAAAATGTACATAGATATGTATGTATGTATGTAGTTACCATGTCACAAGTATTAACAAAGTTAACATTAAATTTATTCCGAAAAAAATAAATGGTCTAAAAGAATAAAATTCGAATCGGAAGGAGGTGGGAGTTTTCGGCCGAAACGAACACTAAACAAAATCGCCAGCCAAATCGAAAATACTACGATATGATATAAAACAAAAAAAAATTGTGTGCTTGTAATTTATGTGGGTGTTACGTGAATGACTTTCTATGGCATTTCTTAATTATGAATGAACATTTTTATTTAACTGAGTTCGTTTTTTTTTTGTGTGTTTTGGGTTTGTTTTTCTCTCTTCACAACTACTGTTATTTTGATTGTGGTCGAGTTGAAGAAGTGTGTCCAAAACACCCACGCATATACTTATGTACATATGTACATATTTATGTATGAATGTAAACACTGTGGCAAAATGGTTTTACTACACTTTACATAAACCATACCCACACGCAGCCACACGTACTCATCGCTTGGGGAGGAAGAGTTTGTGTGGTGTGCATCAGTGATGGAATTTGTGACACATTGGTGACAGTTTTGTAGTTCTATTTTACATTTGGTGTAGTAATGCCCCGGCGTTGGCTCTTTCTTCAGTTGGCAGACATTTTTAACATTTTCTGAAGAACCAAAAGATGAAATAATCAGGGTTATTCTAAAATACGCGCTTCACTTCGTTACCGTCGAATGGCCACCTTCGAAGGCTCGACGCCGACAGATTCTAAAATACTCGCGAAAATATATCACTAGAATTAATAGAGTTTTTATAATCACTTGCAAAATACAGTTATAAACAAAACCAAATAATGGATTTAGTGTCCAAGCCCTGCCAGCAAATTGGTAGTCGACTGCAAAAATAAAATCGACTTATAGTTCATCCCTGTCGGACATTGAGTAGTCGACTACTAAAATAATTAACTTTACGTTAACTTTCATGGACTAGCTTCAAATTAGCTACAATACAATCGATTTGAAATTCACTTTTAGTGTACTGGCTGAAACGTAGTGCAGAGTTAACCCAAAATTCAAATAGCAACATACACACATACACGGTATTATTATTATTATTGCTAGGTCGGTCCAGAATGGCCCTTCGCACTGCGACCATGAATGATCTATTGTGCAACCCTTTTCTCTCACGAGTTTAATACATCAAGAAACAGTACTAGCTCCTTCTGTGGAAGCCCTTGCAAATCCTGTGAACCCAATGTATAGGCCTGCAACAGCCTGTATCTTCTGTGGCCAAGTGCCACACATTCAATAATCAAGTGTTCCATTGTCTCCTCTTCTTCTCCGCAAAATCTGCAGGTTGCCGTGCTGGATAGTCCCATTCTGTGTAGATGCTTCATGCAGGTATAGTGTCCTGTTAGCGCCCCACACAGTGTCCTTAGATTTCTTCTGTTTAATAACTCTTTAATTAAATTGCCTATTGTCGCATTCGTTTTAAATGTTGCGATGGCTGAGTGAGCATGTTGGCTGCTCATCAGTACTGAGGCTTAGTAGTTCGATTCCCACCAGAGGCTAACAAAAAAAGAAAAGAAAGTAGGATGAAATTTAATTTAATAAAATAAAATATTACCACTGAAATATATAAAATCAGCCTTGATTTGTACATTTTTTTCTGTGGGTACTGACTTTTAAGTAGCTAACTTTAAGTTAGTTGAAAAGTAATGCACAGTCGGACAATTGACTACCTCCTAGGACATCGTAAAGTTAAAATAGTCAGTCATCTCCATTAAAAATAATCTAAGTGTCAACCACCACCAGCTGTAAAAAAGTTAGCTTATAATTCATTACTAGTTAACTGAGTTGCCGGCAGGGAGGCAGCTTTTAGCTTATATAACTGCTTTTAGCTTGTATAACTGTCAAAATACACAACACAAACACACATACGCGAACAAACGGATGACAGTAATATAGTTTTTCTACCAACAAAATACCTGCAGTGTTTGTTGTACTTATGCGATTACCTGGGGCCAAATCATTGCATTCGATATCGAACGAATTCCGTCACCTATGCTGTGTGTTTGTTGTTTAGTTTGTTTTTGTTTTACATTATCTTTGCTCGATAGTTCATTCGATATCGAATGCGACGATTTGGCCTCTGGTATCAAGCTGCCTTGTTAGTGTCTTATTTTTTAAATGAAATTGAAGAAAATGTTCTTCGGGTACAATACAATGGATTTATTTGAAATGGATGATACAAGTTGAGTACTAAAATATACTTTTTACATACATATTTTATGCTAGAGATTATTGTGTTCTTCTGGTAGCAGGTCTATGATACCCCTCTCTATATCACGATGTTGTAGCATAAATTCCACCAGTGTTTTAAATTGTTCGGGTGTAGTTTGCTTTTTCGACCTAAAAATATTGATCAATTACACTGTGCTTGAATTTGAAACTTTTTTTTTTGCGACAGACGGGACACCCAGTGGGTAAACCTAATTCGGGTGTGCTGCATTCAGTGGTGCCAAATGTTTTTTTTTAGGTTAGCTCTTGTTTTTGAGATATATCATTATTTTAAAAATGGAGGAGGTATGGCAACATATATTCCCTTAACTCAAAAACGGTTTAAAATATTGAAAAAAAAAAAAAATACAAAAACCAAAATTCGGCAATAAAATTATCTTTCAATAACTTTTTAATCGTCCTAGTAGTTTAGAAAATAAAATTTTTTTTTAAAAAAGTTCGAAATTTTTTGTTCTTTAAAATAGCATAAAAAATCTAAAAATAAAGTTATGTTGATGAATTTTCATAGCAAATAAAGTTTCAAACAAAAAAAAAAAAAAAAAAAAAAAAAAACCCATAACTGACTAAAATCGGAGCAGTCGTTTGGAATTTATTCACAAAAAATCAAAAATTGCAGTTTCAACCCCGGTCACCAGACAAAGCCTCAAGAATTAAAAACAAATTTTTTTTATGAAATGAAAGTAATATCAAAATAAAGCAATTTCAATTGACGGAAGTAAAATACAATTTACATATCCCTGCTCAAAAGGTAAAATTCCGTAACTAACAAATTATATATGTATACCGACTAACAAATTGTATATGTTGCCGAATTTCGGTTTTTGTATTTTTATTTTTCAATATTTCAAACCATTTTGAGTTAAGGGAATATAAATTGTCCTGCCTTCTCCATTTTTTAAATAACGGTCTATCTCAAAAACAAGGGCTAACCTAAAAAAAAAAATGGTTAGCACAACTGAATTCAGCGCATCCGAATTAGGCTTACGCACTGGGTGCCCCGTCTGTCGGGTTTTTCAACTACCACAGTGTTGTATATACTATTATATTTGTATACTTATATTCTATGCTTAGTATACTTATATTCTGTATTTCTTGCACAACAATTTTGTTCTGAACTCGCTGAAAATGGTGTCGAATGGAAATGAAGCAATTCTTTGTTCACCGCGTTTTTTTTTTTATTTTTTATGAATATGTATATCGAAAGCTGTCATTCATATCGATTTGATAACAAAAAAATCGATGTTCATCAGGAGCGTTTAATAGAATACCAAGTTGTTAATTTAGCGCCTATTTTAGAAGAATTTTTCGATTTCAATTGGCTTTCAAAGCAAATAAATAATTAAGTCTTTTTTTTTTGTTATTCCGCTTTTTAATGTTAGTTGTAACCTGAAATTCCTGTTCTGTATGCAGTTAATGTAATTAACCAAGAGCTCCTACTGGACTTGGGTCGAACTTGTTCATTTGTTCGTTTTTCGTCATTTGTAGGTAAATTTCATGTTGTTTTGAAAGAATTTTATGCGAACTTTACCCAAAAAGGAAAAAAGCATAACTATTGTGAAACGGTGAAATATCTATCTATCTATATAATATTGCACAACAGGATTAAATATGTTATCTGTTACAGCGGATATACGAAAATTGCTGTTGTGAAGGGTATTTGAGATAATAGCACTCTTATTTGTTTTAAATTCAGTTAAGTTTTGCTACACTGCGTTTGTTTTAAAATATGTACATATGTATGTGTTTAAAGCAAGAACAATTTAGAAGTAGTAATTCATATATAAATAGAGTTGTTAAAATTTGTTTAAAGGCATCCGAGAAAATCTAGAATCCGAAAAATATGTTCAAAATACCCCGCACATCATATTTGTTTTACTATGCTGCCACCTCATCATGTGAGATGGTATGTATGTTTACTGTTGTAATTTCTGGCAGCACTGAAAATGAGTTCGTTTACCTGGTGTTTGCTTTGAATATTTTTTATTGTTTTTTTGTTATTTATTTTTGGCAAGTACATGAATGTTGTTTCATTGTCTGGCGGGTTCAAGATATAATTACGCGCAAGTTAATTAAAAAAAAAATTTTTAATAAAGACAAAGAAAACTTTAAAACGCTTAGAAATATGGAAAATTTGGAACACAAATCAAAAGATTTAAAAGAAGAAATTGCAGTAAATGCAGACACTAATACCAAAAGTGAAAGTTTTGTTGCTGCAGCAGATTTATTGGAAAATGGGGAGCCATTAAAAAAACGTAGCAGAGTAGAAGACAAGGAAGAGGAGTCAACAGAAGAAGGAGAAACGAAAATAACAAACCCTTCAGGAGACGATTTGCAGCAAGAAGATTTGAAAACAGCTACGGCTAGTCTTAGACGTTTTAAGCGAATTCCTATATTTATTGTAGACTATCACAACGATGTGCTGGAATTTATTTACCGCTGTTTGGCAAGTAGACATTTGCCTTTTGCAAATAACACATTACTGCATTTTGATTCCCATGCGGACATGGTCATATCGCGTGAAATACCAGCAAGTTCGGCCTTTGATAAGGATACAATGTTGTCTGAGTTGAGCATAGAAAATTGGATTATGCCTGCCTGTTATGCCGGGCATTTCAATCGTGTTATCTGGGTCAAAAACTCTTGGTGCAAGCAAATGCCTGTTGGCAAATATAATTTTAAAGTTGGCCATAAAGATGATAAAATATGTGTAGATTGTTGTTTAGATTACTTTATATCGGAAGGCAACTACTGTCCAAGCTCAGAATTGGAACAGGCCAAAGATTTGGAGCTGCAAATTGTAAACGCAGATGGGGCAGAAAAGCCCGACCCAAAATTGCTTTTGTCGGCAGCCGATGCCAGCAATTTTATATTGGACATTGACTTGGACTTCTTTAGTACTTCCAACCCATTTTTGGAAATATATAAAGACGCTAATTGCTACATGCAACTAAGTGACATATTCCACTTCGAAAGTGCCACCGAGGCCAACGTCATCGGCACCACAGAAAAGAGAAAGCAACAATTGGAAGCCTTAAAAAGTATATTTGAGTATTTAGAAGAAAAAAGAACTTTTGAAGGTTTAAAAAAACCATCTACGGACATTGTGACCCAAGAAGTTTTCGAAAAAATTGAAAACTTGGCAGATTCGCTGCAGAAGGTCTATGCAGACGATGAGATAGACTGGCTGTTAATATTCGATTCTGGCAGTACTACTGACACAAATGGCCTACCACATCACATCAGCACTGAAGCCGAGCTAAATACCTATTATTCCCAGTTCAAAGAGTTCCTGGAAAATTTGCCACATCCACCAGTTCTGGTAACAATGGCTTGTTCGGCTGAAGATGACTACTGTCCGCGTAACCAGGTGTCGCACATACAGGAAAAAGTTGTAGAAATTCTCCACGAAGTGTTTGGCGATAAAATTCACAAGAAACCTATCTTGTACTATATGGATGATGAATGGGATGTTATGACATTGTAAGTGTATATAAGAATAAAATTGAAGGCTAATTCAAAACGTTTATCATAGAAACCAGGAGTATTTTGACATGTAGAGTTTTTATTTCATTTAGTACTTAGCATATAAAATTGACGAAATATTATGCAATTACGCACATTTTGCGTGTATTGGAAATTATAAAAATTTACATGCAATTTGATAATATCATTGTATAAATCAATTACATAATATAAAAGATCACAGAATAAAAATAATAGCATAGAAATTTCATTGCAACTTTTTTTTAAAAAGTTTAAATTTTGTACTCAATAAAAATAAATTACTTTTGAAGTACGAGTTACATGTACAGATGTACATGACGAAAGGGCCAATTTACGAAAACTTATTTAGCTGTTTGTTTGATGTGGCTGGAATGAAAATAAGAGGTTACTGAAGTTCATATTTTCCGTTTATAGAATAAAAATATCGCATTGTATTTGGGTGATTTATTCAAGGATCTTATATTGGAATATGCAAAAAACCCGAGATGGAAAAAATGGAAAATATGGCTGTTCTACCTGAGATTACCGATATGGTTTTTTTTTTTGGGTGTTTATATGCATGCTTTTGTTTAACATAATAAAGGTAAAACAGAAAGTAGTGGTCACGTTTTTTTAAATGGACCAACTATATACAATTACTCACATACATAGATACAGCAACAGACACAAAGGAAGAGAACAAAAAAAAACAGACAAGCTCGAGCAAAGCATTAAATTTCACAGGAGTAAATTTGAAGGTTATGTTCGCTCAGCAAGCAGATTCCAAATTTTTAGCGGAAAATTCTTTGATCTTACACAAACAAGTACAAATTTGATTTAAATCTTGTATCCAGTAAATTTTGCTAGTTGAAAAAACATTGCCTTAATATACGCTCCTGTAAAATTTAATTTTTTAAATTTTTTTAATGTGTTTTAAGTGTTCAGTGACAGTGTAACATGGGCATACATGCTAGAAAATGAAATCATCCGCATCATGACTTACAGAAGCGACAGAAATGAAGAAAAAGAGGAAAGTGTCAATCACTGTGCTGTGCCGTTATGCGGCTCCTGCCAATATGAGAGCGAATTATTTGGGCAGACCCAGACTGCATGGGGTGGTGGATGTGTCATAATGCGATCTAAACAGTTTGGAAACTTTCATTCGGCCATCTAGTTGGCTCTAATCGAATCCAGTAGGTGATGTGTAGGTGCTTCCTTATCACCTCCTCTGTTAGCACAACGACCCAAGTGGGCGGATCTCGCAACTGACAGCTCCTGAAACATAAAATACATTGTTTTGCTGCTTCTTCTCTTTTTTGTGTGTTTGTTTTCGCATCCATGTCAATGCATTTCTAGTTGTTTATAATTTGGTCGGAATGTCAACAAGAAAGTAGTGGTCACGTTACTGTTCATATGTGACTGTACCTTAATACAACTTCATAAAATATTTCTTTTATAATACCAGGGGTAAAACTAATTTTTCTATTTTGAAGCAATTGGTTTCTAAAATCGATTTCCGTACAAATTCGGAAGTGAGAAATCGAATTAAAAAATTAGATTTTGATATCAAAATTAATTGTCGACTCAGCAATGCGAACTTGCATTAAGTCCCCCCGTACATATGTATGTTTACTTGACATATGTGAGTAGAAATTAAGTATTTGCCATAATAACCGTAGTTGTACCTTTATTCTACATTTATTTTACATTAAAAATACTTCTTTGTATAATTGGCACAACTCACAAAATCTCTCATGGGAATGATCATACATTTTTATTTCATGATTATCGTCCTCTAGATCACAAATGCCCTGTGATGTATGAGAATTATTGGAATAGGAATTGCTTAAAAACAAAATTTAGTTTTTAGAAGTTTTCAAACATAACTTTTACCATTTTCATTACCTGGATGCAAAAGAATCACGGTGTTCATGGGGCCTGGCATAAAAGGATTCATTGCGAGGGATTTTCACAATTTGCTTCGTGTTTCTAGCATGACAAACTGCTTTCTGCTTGCGGATTCTGATGCCAGTATTTATTACATCCTCTGGCCATGAAGTTTGCCTTGTACAAGGTCTTTGATATTGAATAGATTTTGGACCTTTTTGTAGTTTGAGATAGTCGCGAGACTTTTTCACACATTTTCTTAAATCTTCAGAGCTGTTGTATAAATTCAAAATTGTGTCTTTGATAAAAACATGGGACGTTAGTTCCAGTTGAGGCGCTATTATACCCTGAAAACATACACGCAGAAATTTAGTGTGTTATTTCATGTCCATCTGAAAATATAAGTATGTGTATGGCAAATAAATTAACCGGAAATGCTGGCGTTGCTTTCATCAATATGTGTGTGGTATTTGTATGATGACATTGCAATTTGGGTTCTTTATACTGTAACAAGTCCATTAAAACTCCTTCATAGTAAGCCATTCTTCGACTGTTTTGCCATAAGGTTATTTCTAGTCGTTCCTTATCCATAAGGCTGGCCATTGTGTAAATACTTCTGAAATATCCCTCTATTTTGAATTGTTCATGGCACAGCAGTGGAAAGAATGATTCCATGGCACCAGAACGGAAAAAATAACCCAGAACCTTAATCGTGACCTCCAAAATGCCATGACTGCAAAGCCAAACACCAGGACAAGTGACCTACAATTATAAAGCGTGTACTTATGTATTTAAAAACATACAAATGGTATGATTTTTGTAATTTTTACATACTGCCTCAAGATTTAATATTATTTTAAGGTGGTAACGATGAGGCCCCATTATGAATACTACCCCCCATAATGGGGTTTTACCACCATAAACATTTTCGTTTGTTTGGTATCCATTTCTTGTTGGTTGTCAAGTAAACTTTATATACATAGGTATGTAGTATATTGTTCGAAGCACCACCCAACTGTGATTACATCCACAAAACAAAATACCTACTTGTTGCATGGCAAAAAAAGACAGTCGCCTCGGCCTTTGATAATGGTGTGTTTATTGATTTTCTTATAAAATATATTTTAAACGTATTCTAGTAAATCTAGTTGATCAAATATATGACCTATAAGGTATATGAATAAATTATATGGTATTGCCTTTTCAAATTCATGAGATTTAAGCTGACTTCTGTATTGCATACAAGTCCTGGCTATATTCCTTAATGTGCTGTGTACGTTTGGCTCCAAGGGTAAATGAAGACAAGCCAATACGGCATAAAGCCAATCACCCAACCAACGATCGCTACAAACTAGATCTAGTATTGCCACTGAAGATGGAGCTGCCGAAGTAGACGATGATGCTGCTGCCAGGGCAATGTTTGTTTCAGCTTCGTCACTGTCATCCCCTTTTAGCCAGTCACTAAGCATTACAAGCAGCTGTTCCAAACAACGTTGGTTTAAACGCAAAGTCAAACTTAACAGAGGCTGGTGTTGTTGGCAAAACTTGAGCCAAGCCATCTCATCTGCTATCAAAGGGGGCTCTAAAGAGTTATCGTAATTGTAAGTTGCTAAATGTTGACGCAACATCATTACGCTGGAGCGTGTTCTCATAAAATTACACGACTGAACATTCTTCCATTCAATAGTGGGCATAAGATTTGCATCGGGTACCATGTCAGTACAACCGAGCTGAAACATAAACAACCACATATTTATATTCACTGCTTAAAAAAATTGTATGGCATTCTTTCTACCTCCAGTTCTAATGGAAAAGATTCGGTTTTAGGTTTTAGCTCCAAGTTTTTAGGCCTCTTGACAACGACTGCCGGACATCTTTTGCGTTCGTATAACATGTGTCTCAAATATTCTTCACCATTTTCTGGCTGCTTTAGAGGATCAAAGTCGTCATCTATGGGTGTTATTTCCAAAGCTTGGCGTTGAAATGTTTCTATTTCATCAATTTCCATTGTTCAATATCAACAGAAATTTATCAACCGTTTATTAGTAAATATCCAAGAAAGAAATCATCAAAGCGAAATAAAGGAATTGTCAAAAGAAGGCTGATGCCAACCAAGGCGAATTCGACCATCTACAGGTAGATTCAAATAATTTATAAAAATTTAATAAATGCGGTTATGTTTGAATTTGGTGTATTATGATTGACAGAAGGCGGCAGCAATTGTGAATATAATTTGTTTAATTTTTTTTTTTTTGAAAGTGAAAGTGTATTCCACCCTAATTTGGACTAGCTCGGAGTATGTAATAAAGAACCTACTTTCTAAGTTTGCATACATATTATGTACATATATGTTTGGCAAGGATAGGTTAGGTTGATTGGCGGTGTTTGTTGGCCCATGTTTTGCGACATACACCTAAGCTAGTATAGGCTTGTTGTGCGCTGTATGGCTTCAACTATGAACAGTTTGACCCATACGTCCATAGAAACTTAGTGTCATTCACAAAGTTGCTTAATTTCCTCCTCCAGCCCCGTAATTGGGTTATGTCTGATAAAATGTCGGATCCGTACATATGTATATAAAAATAACATTTGCATTTTTGGCAACAGTTGTAAACGTAAATGTACTAAAACTAAGTTAAAACATATGCTTCTGTATGTACCATATATGTACATAAATTTTAGCTTCGCGCTTTAATCGACAAAAATTTGAATTTGTGATTTTTTAAGCTAAATTTTTTATTATTGCAAATTTTTCTTTAATATTTTTTTTGTATTATTTCAGGTCCAACTGAAAGTCTATAGACAGCTGAAAAAGACAGAAAACATTTTGAAAATGTTCATTTTTGGACCTGAATTAACACATTTCAATTGGTTCTTAAATCAAATAAATAATTAAGTTCATAATTATTTTTGTATTAAGTTTATCAGGCTCAAGTTCGTTCTATATTATTTTTGTGATTGATATTAATTAAAGACAAACAAAAACATCAAGACATTTGGCTGGGTGGATAACTGGTTGTTTCGAAGTCGCCACACTTTCTACTCAACTCCCGTCCTTGAAATCAGGGGCTCATGTTTCTAAAGCGACAATCATGCCCCTCAGCTCACACAAGCTGTTGTAAATTTTCTGTCTAAATTTTTAATTATATCAAACACACCCATTATTACTATTTTATTTGTATCATTAAATAAAAATAGTAATAATGGGAGTGTTTGATATAATTAAAAAGTTAGACAGAAATTGAGACAGACTTTTTGTGAAAAATTTAGATCAATATTTCTAAAGAAGACAAGAAAAGTAAAGCTGAAGACCTACTGAGGTTCATACTGATGAGTGAGGTGATGGTCGTGAAACAGCCAACATGGTATGTACTCCAGACCCAGTAAGTCTTCAACTTTTCTTGTCTTTTCCAAATTTATCAGAAAAAAAATCTTTCTCAATTTTGAGGAAGTAAAATTCGAACTCTAGCCCGATAATATTATTAACAATTTTCTATTTGCTATAAGGGCCAATTGAAATAAGTTATTTTTTAAATTAATGAATCTATTAACATTTTTTTATTTGATGAAGAGATGGTAAAACCATATTCTTTAAAATAGTGCTTATATTAGGCTGTAAAATTTTCCTTTTTGTAGACCGTTAAATTTCAATGAAAATTTGTGTCTTAACTATACTTAGCAATAACTTGGCAGCACTAACATTTAGGGCGAAGTTTTCAGAGCAAACAATGTCTATATATATGAACAATGTGACGGCGAATTTAAACCATGCGAATTGATGAGGAAACTGCTCCAGCTGTTATTTCAAATATTCTATATTCATAGTTTTCAAATTTAACAATTTAACGTCACTTTGATGATTTCAGGTATTAAAAGTGACCAGTTGACGATTGGGCGTCTTATACCCTGAGTTTGACGATTTTTGAGAACTCAAGCAGACAATATCAGCCCGATTCTAAAAAAAAGTTCTATTGGAAATTTTTTCCCAACTTTCCTATTCTAAATAAAATCTCTACGGGAAATTTCTCTCTTCTCTTTTTCTTTATGCTGAACAAACTTCGAAAATATGAAAACTCTTCCCCGGAGGAAAAGGGAGAATTAGATAATGTTGTTTTTGGGAACAAATCCGACAAGAAATTGCATGAGATTTTGGCTAAAAAAGAAAAATTTTTAGTTGATTTTAAGAAAAAAATAAATATATTATACAGAAAATAGCTATTAATGTAACGGGTTATCCATTTTGCGGTTTCAAAAGTACATGTAAATAAAACGCATATAAAATATTTTTTTTTTCATATATTTTTTTTTTTTTATTATAAAGTTTGAACGTTGACATTATGTGTGAAACACTACATCATTTAAGTGACCACTAGGCGAAGTGTTGCAAGCATTGATTCTTTTGGGGTAATTTTCGACCACTTTTTGACACATATTGGGCGGTATCTCAGCCATAACTTGACTTAAAAAGTACTCAAGAGTTAAAGGTTTATCTGCACAAAGTCTAATGGTGTCAAATGGCATGATCTTGCTGGCCAGTTGATATCGCCACGATGAGAAATTACTCGGCCATTAAATGTCTATTGCAATGTTTGCCATATTCGCTCAAGTTGTGTGGCATGTGGCACCGTCTTGTTGAAACCACATATTCCCCAAGTCGTATTCTTCAATAGCAGGCGAAAAAAAGTCGGTTATCATATGACCATAACGCTGCGAATTGACGATGACAGTCATCCATCGTCGTTTTCCAAGAAGTAAGGTCCAATCACACCTTCGGACCAAAGAGCGCACCAAACAGTGACTTTTTCTGGATGTAATGGCCTCTCTTCAATACGACAATTTCGTTTATTAACATACCCACCGAGTGAGAAATGTGCTTCATCGCTGAAGAAACTTCCACCGCCTGTTGTTCGTTCAAGCACCCATTCCAGGTATCTACGACGTTGAGAACGCTCAGCTGGCTTCAGTTGTTGTGTGAGCTGGACTTTATATGGATATGGGTGTAGATTTAAATGCAAAATACGCCATAATGTGCAGTAAGACAGTCCTAATTCCTAAGAACGACGAGGAATCGACACGTTCGGGTCTTCGGTAACACTTTCACTTACAGCAGCGATATTTTCAGCGGAACGAGCGAAACGACGATGCACAGGCCTTACAGTATTTCTAACTGCTACAGTCTCTTTAAATTTCTTCACAATTTTGTCAATTGCTTGCGTAGTTGGACGATTATGTAAACAATAAACTCCTCTTAATGCACGATATGTGGCTGTGGTGGCAGAATCACCATTTTTGGAGTATGTTTTGATAATATTTATGCGTTATGTGATAGTTAAGCGATCCATTTTCGTCAATCGCAGACTTTCAACTTTGAAGAAAAAAATTGGTTTAACAACTTAGTTTGACAGATGTCGAATTCTAGTCCTTTACTTTTGAAACCACGGAATGGATAACCCGTTAGTTGGGTTTCAAACATTCTTTTAATATTTTTCGAGTGTACTCATGAGTTGATTAGCATCAATGAACTGTCGGCGGCATATAGAAGACTAAAAATGACAGAAAACATTAACAAGATCTATTTTTAGATCTAAAATAAATGGACTGTTAATGTTTATTTAACATGCTTGTTAAAGTGTCCATATCCATGCGTATAAATTTTAAGCAGTTTGAACAAAACAAAGGCCAACAAGAGAGTAGTGTTCCTGTTACATTGCGGCTAAGATTTGAGAGTGTGAACTTACCTTTGGTCATAAAATTGCATGCAACATAATAAAAAAAGAGGTTGATTTTGTTCCGTTGTGTAATCAATTAAAAACAGGCTTTCAAATTTTTGTGCAGTTGCATCCATTGGCATGTACATGTTATACATGTGCTCATTTTTTTATATATGTATGTAAATAGTGCAACATTCTTAGAGGTCCTGATCTTTTTTTGTTATTAGTAAATTATAATATTTTGAAAACAGAATACCTTTTGGGGTTTCCGTTTCCATTAAACTAATAGTAGATAGCGGCATGCATGCGCATGCTACCATGTACAGGGTGGCGCAAAAATAACATTCCGATGTTTTTTTTTGGCTGTAATTAAAAACTTTGATTCTTCTTGTGGACTATTTTTATTTGGTCTTTTAATTTTTTTACACCAAGTCGAGAATATGATGTCATATAAATGGCCGCCGCCACAGTTGATTGTCATTTGAGCCCTTTTTATAGCATTTTCCATCACATTGGCCAAAACTTCCGGCGATAGGTCCTCACATTCTTGACGGATATTGCCTTTAAGAGCCGCAAGCGTCTGAGGCTTGTTGACATAAACCTGCGACTTCAAAAAGCTCCACAAAAAGAAGTCTGCAGCGGTCAAATCAGGCGATCTTGCTGGCCAGTGCAAATAGCCAAAACGGGAGATTAGGCGTCCGGGAAATGCATCCTTCAGCATATCGGTTGTGGCACGTGCAGTGTGTGCCGTAGCACCGTCCTGTTGGAGCCACATGTTTTCCAATCCCAATTCATCTAGTTGCGGCAAAAAGAACTCGTTGATCATTGCTCTGATGCCTGGCAGCATCTTGTGTTGTGCCAGTCTCTTCGAGGCGAGCGGCTCAACGTCGCAGTGTTTCACCAGCAGGCGTTGGACGGCCAGAAAACCTGCGACGAAATTCACGTTGCGCCAAAGTCACCGACCGATTATTGGTCAAATAAATAGTCACCAATACTCCGCGTTCTGGAGCAGTGTAGCGTAACATTGTTTATTACATTGAATGCATTCCATGAAGTCTACAATGAATTAATTATTAACGTTTATTTCGCATGCGTTTACTACACAAATGTCAAAACAGAACTGACATTAGGGGCCAATCGCAAAATTTATAGCCTTTTCTGATAGGAGGATTACTTTTGCTCCACCTTGTACCAGCTTCATTTCACAGAAAACTTAATTGTCAGTGCCAGAAACAAATAACAAACTTTTTTATGGAGAAATCTACTAAACTAAATTGGAAACAAAACTGATCATTTCTGCTACGCTCGTTCTCAAATGTCTACGAGCTAAAAAGTTGTTCAATAAAAATACCAGTATTAATATTCAAATCTTTATTACTTTTATGAATTTTTTACTTTCCTCTAATTTTATATACACTTCTTGAATGCACTTAAATTAAAATACATACATACATGTAATCATAAACATACATGTGCACTTTCTTATGAATCTGCGTACAACGCGTAGCAAATCATAAACAGACACAACTCAAGCGGCACAAGCATTTTGGGGAAGGCAAGAATGTGTTCTTCAATATAATCTTAATTTTATAATCAAATTTGGATGCATGAATAAAATGGTTTTTTTTTTTCATTCAAGGAAGTCAGTGATCCAAACAAAATGTTCATGGTTTCTTAGAGAGTACGCTCGCATTGGCAAACATTAACCCGCGAACAATGTGACCACTACTTTCCTGTTGACTATTATTTTGGGCAGATAGATGCATATAAATAACTAAAAATTTAGATACATACAAACATACGGATAAATCAAAAAACATTAACGAGACAAAATAAAATAAAAATATTAAATTTCTTTAGAGTAAATTTGAACCTAATGTCCATGTCCACGAGTTTAAACAACAAAATTTATAGCGAACAATTATTTGTTCCTACAAAAACCTTTGCAAGAGCAAATAAAAATTTGCTTCGAATTTTGCATCTACTCGCTCAACAAAACATAACCTTAAAATATGCGCTTGTGAAATTTAATGTTTTTACATCTTTTTGCAAAGTTTTATTTTTGTTGGCATTTGTTCTTGTATGCATGTGCATGCGTATGCATTTTTACAACTCCATGTACATAGTACATTTATCGAAAATAGATATTAACAAGAAAGTAGTGGTCACGTTATATTTTTTTGTTGGCAAATTATTTAACCATTTGTGGCCGTAACTTAAGACCTGTAATCTGTAAACTGATTTAGAACTACAAATCTATTACAAGTAATTTTAAGTTGTGGCTGTTTATGCTTTACTGAGCGAAAACTATACATACATATGTAGGTATGTAGGCTTGCATGCACAACTTTATAAAAGCATTTCTTTGCTAGCATTCTATAAAATAAACTGAGTAAGATAAAAATTTGCAATATCTACCAATACATTATTTCATAATAAATTTAAAGCAACTTTTTCTACCAATAACGCTTAGCAACAGAATCAACGTCAAGACAGTTGAGCTTCACTCCCATCTACAATTTCAAAGACTAAATTTGAATATTAAAATATTCCAGCGCATTTATTTGTTTTAAGACTTTTCAATTGCTCGCTTTGATATTTATGTAATATGATATTTTTCACATGAAGTTTAAAGGCTCTTCTAATTCGAATAGTGTCACCACATGTGGTCATATGTATGTATATGACTATTATAACTAAATTGGCTTGTCAAGTGTGTCAAATGTGTGAAGCTAACCTTAAAAGAACGGCGTTAATGCTGTGCGCTTGGCTTTCCAATTCGAGTTTTGACAGCTGGGATGGGAAAGCGAAATTCTGTGTTTTCTTTTCATTTTATAATGGTGTTTCAAATAGTTTTAATTCATAACCCAGAGACCGCACTCTTATAAAAAACGTGACCACTACTTTATTGTTAAACTTTATTATGGGTGAATACATGCAGGTAAATAATAGAAAATACATATACACACATTCACATCGGTAAAGCAACAACAACAACAACGAAAAGAAAAACTGCGAAAATATGTAAAAACAGTGAACTCAACAAGATCATAATTTAAGGTTGTTCGCTCAATGAGCAATAGCAAAATTTAACGAAAATTGTTATTTGCTCTTGCAAAGTTGGTAGGCTCGAATAGTTAGTTGTTCACTGTACATTCTGTATTCGCTGGTTGAGCAAACATAACCTTAAAATATGCCAGAATTTATATGAAAAAAACAATGGGTCCGATTATTGATTCCGTTCCGCGACTGCGGAAAGCATTTTTTATGCGTAAACAAAATTTATAATTATTCATACCGTTGCTACGGTATCATCTCTATTGTAAGGTATTTCCGTATTATTCGGGTCTGTTCTAGAATCCGATTCGGATTGATCTAGCAAAATTTTTTTTATCCGCATAATTCAACAATTGGTGTTCTCAATTCAGCATCTTTTTAGATATTCGAAGTTTCTGTTCGAAAAAGAATTCTAAATATCAAATACATAAACAACAGGTTTTTATGTTTTGAAAAGAACTATCAGAGGACGAAGCCGATGGCAAAAAATAGCTTAACATACAAATAGTCGCCGGTGGCAAACCAAAAACCGACGGTTGACGACCGTCTAAACAATGTTTTTACAATCACGCAGAACAATTTAAAAATTAAGTTAAAATATGACAAAAACTAAAATATTAATAGATTATTCTGAGAAAGCAGCTCTACCGCAAGCAGCAATCAGTCGCTCTTGACCGCGACGGGTGTAAGGTTGTGAAATTACCGGCGCGGCAGTTTGCCGGCTATGAGCACATGAACTACGATCTTTGACAACCATATGTTGTAATCCATATGTAAAAAACGTATTGCCGGACTATTACAATGGAATTTGACCACTAAATACAATCATATTAATATAAATATTGCTTAAATTAAACTAAATCTAGGAAATTTATTATAATTTCCTTTAAAATTACAATTTTTATTTTTCAATAAATTCTGATTGCATTTAGCATTAGCCCAAAAAACATTGACATATCACACTTTAATATGTAGGGCAACTTCGTGCTTTCGAACATAAGCAAAATTTTTGTATTTTTATTTTGCGCAAGTGCCATTTGACAAAACATAAAAAATTTTTGGAAGAAATTAAAGAAAAGGTTTTTTTTTTTTACTAATAATTGTGTGTAAATTCAAATTTTTTTTTATTATATTTAATAAAGAAAAAGAAAACACTTCAAATTAAAAGAGAAAATTTAGTTTTTATTAAAAAAGTTATCACTTGCATGAATAAAAGCCGATTCTATTCACTTTCACTCACCCTATAATAGTCTAATTGAAAACAAATAAAAACATGGGGATTCGGATTGTAGAACACCAGATTTTCTAAAGTTAGAGTGAATTCGGATTCTAGAACAGACCCGATTGATTCCGCATTGCAGATATTTTTCCTACTTTTGCTTACGCTCAGATTTGATAACGAAAAATGTAGAATTTATTTACAAAAGTTGTTTTAGTTTATTTTTTTTTTTTTAAACTAATTTTATAAGAATAAAAGACAATACAATAAACAAAGAAAATGCAAATCGGAGCAGTGGTGGTTAAGAAAATAAAATCCTGTGATTTTACCCAACACCATCCAGCAGACATAAACAAATGTTTGGGAAGACCTAGTGCGGATGACATTAAATGGTTCCGGACCACCAATAAAAGATGTCGGTGATTGCAATACTGTTTCTCAGATTTTGTTCCATGGGGCTTAACTTGCAGTTTCATTGTAGTATGTAGGTGGGGACAGGTTATAAGAGGGGCACAAAAAAGATGTTTTTAACGAACATTTATTTAGAAGCTGCAAGAATATGCATAAAATTTCATTTGCCAGCAGACCTACATTTCTTTATTTCAACTTGCTCCCTTTCGTTCATCTGCAACACGTTTTCAGATTTACTTTTAATGCAAAACTTCTTTCTAACCGGGTGTCCAAGGAATCACTTTCACTACCATCCTCAAAACAAAGCAATAGTATCAATATTTATTAAACTCTACATACATATGTACATTTCACTGATAATAAATGAATTAACCTACACGTCCAAAATTACACACACACACAATTCGTTCTTGAAGTGTAGTTTTGTATTTTTGATATTTTACTTTGAAATTATTAAAACAGAGACGTATTAATTCAGGTCCAAAATAAGGCCTACCAAATGTTTTCTGTCTTTTTCAGCTGTCTCTAAGCCGCCCACATTTCGTTGGTGCTAATCAACTCATCAGTAGACTTGAAGAATTCTTAAAAGAATATTTGAAACTTAACTACTTACTTATTCCATAATTCCCATGAACAAAATGAGAATCAGAAATGTTCAAAGTTCATCCATAAAACAGAGACGTTAAATTTACTTCGCGGAAAGCAGTAATGAATAATCGGAATTTTCATATCGATCGATATTTCTTTCCGTTAAATTTTTCGTCCCTTGCGGAATCAATAATACTACCCAATAACAAATTTACGAAATTTCAAATTCTCAATACAGTTTGATGTAATATCAGTTTGATGTAATATGAAATTAGACAAGAAGCAAAATTGTTTGACATCCTTTAGCTGGAATTTTACCACCATATAAACAATTAATTTATTAAGTAATTAATGGCTGTAAGTCTTTCTTATGCTTAATTTTATTCATCTATTTTAAATATACATATATTTCTATTTCAATATTAGTAATTAAATGTCAGCAATATATTTTCCTTCTTTTTTTTTTTTTTTTTTTTTTTTGGTTTTGTTTTTAACAATTTAATAGCACTTAATATCTAATACAATATTTATTTAGGCTTAGAAAAGAAAAAACCATTATTTAAATCAAAGCTTAAGAATAGGTATTGAGATTGTTTTTCATACAGGCACTTTAGTAGATAAAGTATAAAAAGGATGATGACCAAGAGCAGTAGCAGGAGTCTTTAATATCTTTTAGCAGTTTTTCAAATAAATAATTATTGAATTCACAAGCCTGGTTGTATTGTTTATGGTTGTATGTATGTCGAGAGACAAATTTGAGCACATTCTTACAAAACAAAAACAATTTACAAATAGAGTGCACTCGTCAGCTTTCGCTTACCGCCCCCCCCATTTACACATGCAAGTAACTTGTTGCAAGTTGTTTGATATTATTATTACATTGAATGCATTCCACGAAGTCGACAAAGAGTGGCGTGTTTGTTTTGTTACTTTTGAGGCAACGAGAAAAGCGAATCAAGTATGTATATATTTTTGTGTTTGATATTTTTACATTGCTTGATGTTGTCAAAGAAAATAGTTGTAAAGCAGGGACCGTAACTGTTATAACTTTTATCGTAAAAGTCAGAAAATAAAAGTTATTTTTTGACTTTTATTTTTTCGATAAAAAATAAAAGTTATTTTTGACTTTTATTTTTTCAAGCAAAAATAAAAGTTTGAAAATTTGAAATTTGACACGTCCAAAGTTCATAGGGTGCTGATGAAGGGTGTTTGCTACCCAGAAACAGCCGGTTGTCCACCTAGCTACTAAAATTTTACTTTTCTTTACTTAATTGATATTAATTAAAAAGTAGTGATAAACCAAGGGTTGAAATTAAGCCTGAACAAGTAATTTAATATAAATGTATTACAACACAGAAGTTCAATAACAAAAATTAAAATTTACAGTAAAATAAAAGTTATTTTTTGACTTTTATTTTTTTGAGCAAAAATAATAGTTATTTTTGACTTTTATTTTTTCCAGCAGAAATAAAAGTTATTTTTTGACTTTAATTTTTTTGAGCAGAAATAAAATTTATTTTGTGATAAATTCATTATATTTATTAAAAAACTTTTTCAAACAAAGATAATTTTTCAGTAAATTTACTTATTTAGAAAAGAATATTTGGAATATTAAATAATAATTTCTGTGTCAAAAATAACTTTTATTTCAAACTTATTATCATTCAACACAAACATTATCATTCAAAAGTCTTTTAATCTCTGAAAAAAGAATTATTGTTCGATCCAAAACATTTATGTTGCATAAATCTTTAAGCACACAAATTATTTATTTAGAAAATATAACATACATACGTAATATATACAATTCGCTTTGAAGGAACAAAGTTTGTACAACTGCTGTTATACATACAATTTCTTTAATAAGATATGTATATTTTAAAAAATTCATGAAACCCAACCATGAATATTCTCATGGAATTCTTTTCTCAAAAAATTATTTATTTTTCTCGTGAAAAAGTTCCTTCTGGGGAAGAAAGAACATGAAAGTGTGGCATCTCCTCGTTTAGAGCCAGCCATTTTAATTATTTACTCTTTAGTATTTGTTTCAATGTGCAAGAAATTGTAAACATTATTTTCTACTCTTAAAATTTGTGTGTTTTTTGATCAATGAAATAGATTTTTTTATTGATTTTCATGTGTTTCAGTCAAATATGTAAGTGTTCTTTTTATTATCTCTCCTAACACTGCAGTTACACGACCAAGTTTTGCTATCAAGTTTTTTTCACATACTGCTTGTCAAAATTCAATCAAATTGATAGCTGTTACGTAGGCTGCACGCAATTTCATAACAATTCGTTTTCACGATGCCGTGAAGAAGAAAATTAAAAATAACATCTTGCATATTCTGCTAAAAAAATTAAAGCAAAACCTGCTCTTCTATATTCTACATCAAACCCAGAAACTAATTCAGATTCTAAATCAATACTTTTTTAAACTATTTAAATATAATCATAATATACAAATATCTCTTTTTAAAATTAATAAATTTAATGGATATCAATGTAAAAGTAAAAGTAAAAAATTTGTTGGTTTTGCACGTAAACATTTTTATTTCTATTTTTGGAACGAAGTTCCTTAACGCGACTTGCTGGTAGTGGAAATTAGTAGAAATCGTCACGAAAGCGTGTGAGCTGTTTATATGTATTGGTGTACTGTCGAAAAGCAATTGTGTATGATTGGCAGTGTCTCCACTGACAGCAGCCGAGACACATACAAATAAATATTAATTAGTTAGAAAACGTTCCAAAAATTTAAGGAATCATAAAAATTTAAAATTTTATAAACAACACAAAATAAAATATACAGATTTCACCTTGTATTACATTCAAAGATGAAAAAAAACGTAAGGAACTTCGTTCCTAACGGGGGTCCCACGACCGCATTTCTTTTTTTTTTTTTAGCTTGAATCTGTTTAATTTTTATCACTTTTGATTGCAACTTTCAAACGAAACAAAAAAATATTTGCAGACAGAACGAAAAAAATTTGTTGTCAGCTGTTTTGTTGATTGTGACTTGATGCTCTCTATGGAAAGCAAAAATTGTCATCAAGTTTGCATCAATTTTCAAAATTGTGAGTGTATTAGTAAAAAAGTATGAATGTATTAAAACTTGAAAGGCAAAACTTGATCGTGTAACCCCCAAGTAAGAAAAGATGGGAAAAAAAATCCGAGAGAATTTCTAACCTTTTTTTTTTCAATTTATATCAGTGTATGAAAATAAACGGTATCGTTGAAAAATATTTCTGGCAATAACAATTGTTCATAAAAAAATGTTTGTTTTATTTTATAAGCTACCAAACACATCATAAATACTTATAAAGAGAAGAAAATGGAAACAAAATAATTTGTAATATAATTTCTATAAACACTTTTCGGAGAAGTTTTTTTTATAGAAATTAGCCAGAAAATTGAGTGTTTTTCATATAAAATTTCTAGCCGCTTGCTTGTCATATGAAAGCTACACATAAGCTGATAACTAAACTTTTGTAAGCTACTTAAAAAAACTACTCTTTTTTCAGAACAAAACATCGGCAAAATCAGATAAAATCTGACAATCTGGCAACACTTATCCTGAGCAAATGATGGCATATCAGCACTTACCGCATGAAATCTAACCGTTTTTACCAACAATTTTGCGATAGAAAAAGCGCCTTGGAGATTGGTGGGATTTCTGGCGAATTATGGTAAGCAAAAATGTTTTCGATCGCAATACAATGTCAAGAGACAGCATTTTTATACAAACAATTTAATTTTTAAATATGAAAATATTTATTCAGGTCCAAAAATGAACCTTTTCAAAAAAAAAAAAAAAAATTAAAAAATTTAATTTCTTAAAAGTATCAAGAACAAAATTTTGGTGACTGTCCATATACGAGGTGTGATCAAAAAATAACTGTTATTTTTAATTTTTTCAAAAAGTATTTATTTATGCATCAATAACTATATTGTCCCCTTCAAAGTAATCCCCCTCAGATATAATGCGCCTATGACAGCGTTTTTTCCAATCCTCGAAACACTTCTGAAACGCGCTTTTTGGTATCGCCAACAGCTTCTGTTTCGATTTTTCTTTTAACGCTTTCCTTTCATCGGTTTCTTCAGTTTTGTGAAGAGGAAAAAGTCGGCGGGGGCCAAGTCCGATGAATACGGTGGTTGAGGCATGATAACGGGTTTTGTTTTTGTGAGAGCTGGTGCATTATCATGGTGCAAAATCCATGATTGTTTTTTCCACAATTCTGTGCGCTTCTGACGAATGGCTTCGCGCAAACGGCGCATAACTTGTGGCAAGAATTCATGATGCACCACGCCATTGCAGTTGAAGAAAACAGTGAGCAAGACCTTCACATTTGACCGAACTTGATGTGCTTTTTCGGTCTTGGCTATTCTGGATGAGTTTTGGTTTCAATGTCATAGCGCCATGCACCCATGATTCGTCAGCAGTTATGACCTTTTTGTGGAAATCTGGATCGTTGTTGACAATGTTCAACAGCTCCTGAGCGATGTCCCTGCCACGTTGTTTTTGCTCAAAATTTAGCAATTTCGGAATAATCTTCACTGCCGTACGTTTCAAGCGTATTATTGCCGTCTAAGCCACCCATTTGGTATGAAAATGGGTGGTTTACACAGCAAAAATACGCTTGACGCGCTAATTTAGGTTGGCCTGTAAACATTCATAAAAATTGCTTGGCATGAGCCGAACGTTATGCCAACATCATCAGCCAACTCTCTGATAGTGATTCTACGATTATCCAAACTAATTTTTTTCACTGCTTCAATGTTTTCATCGGTTGTCAATGGCGTGCTCGGGCGAGCAGGACGATTATCGTCATTGACATCTTTTCAGCCTTCCTTTAACCGGTTATACCACAATTCAACCTGTGTTCTGCTCATAGTAGACTCACCAAACGCCACAGCCAACATTTCAAATGTCCTTGTGCATTTAATTTAATTTTTTTAACACAAAACTTAATACAGTTTCTTTCAGCCATTTTTTCGTATAGTAAAAAATCGAAGAGCACACCAAAACACGTCTAACCTTTTTATCTGTCAAAAATAAACTGACAATCCAAAATGGCTGCTATTACCAACATACATATATAACAGACATGTGTAGCAATATAACAGAAAAAAAATGCGAAATTCGATCTTACGTAACTCACAAAATTTGAAAATAACGGTTATTTTTTCATCAGACCTCGTATATGTTTATAAAGGCTCTTGCGCAAATAAATAACATCTGCTTGAAGTGTCTGTTAAAAGGAAATTTTGTATGAAAACCCGGTTTTAACAGACACTTCAAATAGACATTATTTTTTGTTGCATAAGGGCAAATGGCTTTTAGATTAACACTACACTACACTTTCTGTGGTTCTGTTTTTAAGTTTAAGGTAGAACACATGCCACTTGTCCACGAATTTTGTACGTTTATAAACTATAGCACGGGAAAAAAAGGCAAGTTACATAATACACGCTTTCAGAAACTTTTACTGTCGTCTGTTTTACTTGTTTATATGTATATTTAAAAAGTTTAGGTTCTGTAGTCCTGGCTTCCTTCTTTATACAATTTTCAACTTCATCAAAAGAAAAATTTTCCTCCATAATTCAAATTGTTGTTTATTTTTTTTTTTATTGTCAGATGATTATTTGTCAAAAATTTATAACGAGCGGAAAAGTTCACAGCCAACCAACTTTTAGCCACACACGTACCAACAAATTTTGTATGTAACTTGCTCCATGAAAAAAAAAAAACTAGTTTAACTTTTTTTTGACAGAAGTCTAGTGCGTGTCATGTACTTCCACCACAATTATAGAAAAGGATTAATTTAGCGATTTATCGCTAAAAGTTTTCGTTAAAAAAACAGTTATTTTTTAACGTTTTTCCCTTTGTTTGGTGAAGCAAAAAAAAAAAGAGTTGATTATGCGTGAAATTGTCTCTCCAAATACAACAATAAGCGTTCTAACTAGGCATATGACTTACGTCAATCTAAAATATGTCTATATCATAATCTGAAGTCTTGAGAGCTTTAACTAGTCAAATTTAGAATTCTAGTACTAAAAATTAGTTTTTAACAGAAATACCTTGAAACTAAACTCTAAAGGCCATATTCATAATAATTATTGTAAGTTTATTAAGCTCTAATTTGACGTATTGCTACGGAATATTTTGTCAGATAAACGTGTAATAAACCTTCAATAGTTTTTATGAATATGGGTGTAAACAATTTACAACAAAATAAATTTTTAAAATTTTATAATCAAATGCGTGAAAGTTTCGATGTTCTAGTGGTTAGCTTAGAAGAAATTCGCGACTTAAAGGGCAGTAAATATGGAGAAAAATATTATGATTCCAACATTATAAATAAATTCAGCCAAGTACAACGCTGTCCGTACTACCGTGCTGGTGGTTTAACTCATTTCACTTAGCAAACGAATGGTCACTTGTATATGACCAATTCCCAATAATTGTTTCCCCTTGATAATTTTTTCGAACACACCGACCCTGTACTATGCCTCCTTGTGTACCCCCGTACGAAAACTACGTCTCGAAAGTGATTTTTTTTGTATACCCTAGTTGATTTTTTTTCCTCTTCATCTTGGGAATTATGGGAATTGCGTGCCCCCGTACGAAAACTACGTCTCAAAAGGGATTTTTTTATATGCCCTAGTGGAACTTTTTCTCACTTCATCATGGGAATTATGGAATAAGTAGTTAAGTTTCAAACATTATTTTAAGAATTTTTCGAGACTACTGATGAGTTGATTAGCATCAACGAAATGTCGGCGGCATATAGACGGCTGAAAAAGACAGAAAACATTTGCAACTATTTTTGGAACTGAACTAATACAGTTCAATTGGCTCTTAAAGCAAATAAATAATTAAGTTCATATTTGAATTCTTTTTTTTTTTTTATCAAATAACTTTTTTTCTACGGTTTCCGAATGCGCTTTACTTCTACATTTGCCTAGTGTTTCTTGTTTTAGTAAGATTATTTTCACTCTGATATTAGCCGACCGTTAGCTGACACTTTTTACCCTGCCGCAATTATCATCGGCTTCGTGCTCTGTTCCAGAGTGTCCGTAGGGGAGTTAAATGTGTGAAAAAAATCCACAAATAAATTGAAAATCGTACGCTTCGAAAATGATTTTTTATGTTTTATGTGGGGTTAAGGGCCTATTGGCAAAAGCTGATGTCAGGCGTTTCTACAGTTGGAAATAGACTACCTTTAAATGGTAAATCTTAACATTTTAAAAGCTGCTGTAAATCTGCAGAAACAATTTTTTTTAATGCATGAATTTTGCAGTGCAACGTTTGCCAGGAACATTGTAAAATATATAAAGTGTAAAAGCAGCTTAGTGTGATCGCTCTTAATTTAAGAATAGCCAGGTAAGCACAGAAGTGGGAAATAATAGCAAGACCAGGTGCATATGTTTCCGATGGCTTTATTGGATTGATGCCACCACTCAAGATTTATAATACGGTTATTCCCGCTTAATTGAGTTTCCCGCTTTATTATGGAACGAAGTCATTCAGTGTATCTGTCTATGTTAAAGTACCCGTTTAATTGAGTTCCGTTTAATTGCGTCACCCACTTAATTGTTACGCAAATTAAGACCGCATTGCGAAAAACAAGAGCAAATGTTTCGCTTAATTGATTCCGTCTACTTAATTTTTTTTTGCTTCGCAAACGTAAAAAAATATTTTGCGGCAAAAAGGTCATGGTTCTGTTCCTTTATAAACATTGTACCATGAATGTACCTGATTTTTATTTTGTTTTAATAAACCTAAACAACTTTTCAACTTAATATGTAACTAAAGAAATGAGGTTTATTTTCCACGAATACGAATGGGGGTTTCGCTTTATTGCACATATTGCTCAATTAAGCGATTTTCCTTTAATTGCGTCGGCGATTCAATTAAGCGAGTATCGCTTAATTGAGTTCCCGTTTAATTGCGTCAAAAGTCGTGCATTTTTAGAAACTCAATTAAGCGGAAATAACTGTAATGAGAAATTTGTACAGGGTGCCCGCCAGCACCTAATGAAAGAGAATGGATCTTATACATATTGATAAATGTTGTATTTAATGCCGGTAATTATGTATGGAATACAATACGAGGTAAATGTCCGCCACAAATGCGAGCTCTTTTGAGGGCATCTTTCATTACAATGCAAATATTTGTGTATGCTTTAAGTTGTTCATTGAAGACCAAGCTCCTGAGCACGGTTTGATGGATTGTTTTGAACACTTTCTTGAGCAACAGTGAAGTTTTCGGCCGATCTGGCAGTACATTGGGGTCTCTCTTACTTCGAAATCATTCACTAATAGTAAGTCTTGGCACATTGTTTCTCACAAAAATTTCACGTAACTTTGTCATCGTCAGAGTAATCGATGATTGATTTTGATAGAATGTTTTCACGATTAAAACACGTTGGCTTAACAAATATTTTTCTGAATAAATAAATTTGCCACGTCTCCACTTCACGACTGTCAAATATGAACTGTCAAGACCAACATGTTTACCAAAATGGAAAATAGAACATCCGTTATTTAGGAAAGTATTAATATTCTAGTATAAGATTTATACTTTCTATAAATTTGTTTAAATATACTTAAAGCAAGGTTATCTATCAGCTCTCAAGACTTGATCTGATGTTTGATGTATGTACATATGTAAAGTTTGTTTAAAAATCCTAACTAAAATTTAAGGCATGAGCTGCTTAAAAATAGATTTTGAGCATTTATAGATAAATTGAAGAGCGAAACCTGTGGTGCATGTCCTCTTATGCAAGTTGTGGAAAAGCTTAAACCATTAAAAAATCTATGCTTTTTTCTAGCTGTTTTATTTTAAGAACTAACTGGAAAAAATGCTTTTTATTATAATTATAATTTTACTTAAATAAAATTTTAGGCGTTTAGTTTGTAATTGTAAAATTAGTTATTCAATGTTGGCTTTAGTTTCTTTAATTTAATGCTGTTAATTCTGAAAAGCACTGAGAACCTCTTCAGTTATTGATTTGATTTAGAATTTTCATTTGTATTTGTGTGTGTGTGTATGTTGTCTCTTTATTATTACATATGTATATTATCATTTTGGAATTTTATCACAATAACACATTTCCATCGTTTACAGTATTCCTTGGATACAATTTTGTTTTGTTGAATTTGTGCATTTGAGTTAATTTAATTTCGTTCTCTTAAACCCAATACTCTCCTGAACCCTGACAGTGGCTTTGAGGCATTATGTCCCGTTAGTACACTTGTGGATGTTAATGAATAAGCGTTTTGATATGTGACGGGATAATCTGTCGGGGCCAGGAGTAACCCTCACGTTCGCACAAACTTATAGACTATCAGAAATACCATAAAAGAAATAGCAACTAATATGACAGCAGTTATAACTTTGGCGCAGGTATTCAAACCGGACTCATTGGGATTGAGGGGACGCGAACTCATGCGCGTATTTGAACGTCTACGTTTGGAAGCCAGGCCTCGTGCTAAGGCCGGAAATGCCAGAGACTGGGTAAATGTTAATTTGTGTATGGACTCACTTAGCGAATAGGGGCCCACCGAACCACGTGCCGCAACCCGCAACAGTGCATATTCCAAATCCAATGCATCAAACAGAGAGTAACGGGCAGTCATTGTCGAGGAGCGACGACGTTCGTGATGTGAATCACGTTCGCGATCTGATTGCGGCTGTAGCCACGGATCGGAGACTCGCTGCTGCGCCCCCGCACCATCGGCAGCTGCTAAAGCGGCTGCTGCAGCCGCAGAGGAGGAGGAGGCTTGGTGTGCAATCACACCTCCGCCTAAGCTAACGGCGGCCACGGAGGTAAGCGACGACGTCGTCGACGATGAGGCAGAACAGAGACGCAAATTCATGGCCAGACCATTGTCATGAAACTCAGTCGCATCCTCGATCGATGTTTGATCGGGTGATGTTTGGGCCCTTTCCAGAGCCGCAGTATGTTTCATACGCAGCGCAAACAATCTTGCATGATCAGGATGAAGAAGAGCACTGGACTTGCGGCGATAATTCGGTGCACCTACGCTTATGCTAGCTCGGGCACCCATTCTATTGGCTGCGTGTGATAAATTGGGGGATCCTTGTGTGGGAGTGGTGGCAGGCGATGCATTGCAGGAACTTATGACACCACAATCTATAATGGTGGGACCACTGGCGCTGATGCTCATTAGCCCCGAGCCTGGCGGTGGTGGCAAAGCGTTTGGCGAGGGTGAGGCCTGTACCGAGTCAATGCCAGAATCTCCGGCATGCAGGGTATCACAGAAAAGAGAACCGCGACGATCTCCAGTGCTTAGTGTTAACTGATTGCCCGATGTACTGCTGTTGCCTGATGTACTTGTGGTCAAAGTTGTTCCCACACTAGTGGTACCACCACTGCTGCTACTGGTACTTGTCTCAGCAATGGCGGGAAAAACAAATGATTGACCATCAGCCTCTCCCCTGGGGGAATCCTGTAAGCACAACAATAAATAAAAGAGGCAATAACAGATTATTAGTAACAAATGTCACAGCCGTCATTTTAAGATGTAGACAATAGTTGCATGAAAAAGGTGCCTGGTAAATGAATTGTGTAATTAAAAAAAATACATGCATACATACATACATACATAAACAAGTTAAACATCTATACATATCTATGTATACATATATGGGGGGTGGGCCGTTTCAGCAATCAAGGTTGTGCCGTCGGTTTTTCGATAGCTTTTGGCTTTAAGAAAAATAAGTTTCTCTAAAACATATCAAAAAAAAAATCAGGCATCTACATTTAAATTCTTTGTGTTTTTTCTATCTGAGTCCCATCAATTGGGGGTTGCGGGTTTTTGGAAACCAATAATGGCAGCTTTGCTTGTTGACGTGACCGTTGAAGTGAAAATGAGTTTCGTCACTTAAAAAAATGGTATTTGCAGTGCGAACACATACCAGCCTCGTTTCACAAACACTTTTCCATCAAACAAAGTCACTTTCCTTCAGTTCTTGAACGAGTTGAATTTTAAAAAGATGGAACTTCAGATCCTATTTTAAAATTTCATAAATCCTCGCCTTTGGAAGTCCCAGTGAGGCTGCTCTTTTCCGTATTGAAAGTTGCGGATTTTCATGTAAACTGCTCTCAACCAGTTCAATGTTTGCGGGAGTTCTTGAGGATTGCTTGGGCCCTGGCCGTGAGATATTCATAGTCGAAGAAGATGCGTGGCATCTCTGCACCCACGAACGAATTAAATTTGAACAAAATTGTGAACAAACAATCACGCAAAAATCAGTACTCTTAAAAAATATATCCACAGTGAACGCGCAAAGCTCACTCGACCACCTCGACATTGTGACTGTTAGAGCCGTAGAATCGATAATTCTAACGGCGTCAGCTTTTTGCCGCACCTTTTATTTTATTGTATTATTACTAGGTTGGTCCAGGTTGACCCTTTGCACTGCGACCAAAGATGATCGATTGTGCAACCCTTTTCCCTCACGAGTTTAAGACATCAAGAAACAGTATTAGCTCCTTCTGTGGAAGCCCTTGCAAGTCCTGTGAACCCAATGTATAGGCCTGCAACAGCCTGTGTCTTCTGTGGCCTAGTGCCACACATTCAATAATCAAGTGTCCCATTGTCTCCTCTTCTTCTCCACAAAATCTGCAGGTTGCCGTACTGGATAGTCCCATTCTGTGTAGATGCTTCTTGCACATCTTTTATTGCTTTTCGAAATAATTGTATTTAAAAATATAAATTTGCCACCAGACACCCTGTATGATTTTCTTATAGATATTTTCGTGCTCTTGTATATAAGGACTACTTCAGCAGTTGACTGCTTCTAGTGGGCGGCACTTGAGCCGCTTATATAAAACTATTAATATGCCGCCGATGAAGATTTTACCCTGGCGTGTAGTAACAGGCGGGCTAAAATAAATCATCCGATGTTGTTAGGCTTTCAGAATATCGGTTGTGGCTCGCGCAGTGTGTGCCGTTGCTTCGTCCCGTTTCAACCACATGTCCTTCAGACCTGATTCGTTCAATTGCGGCAGAAAAAAACTCGATTAACATGGCCCTATAACGTTTTATCAGCGGAATCCTCGATAAAAATGGCCCGATGACTCCTCCAGCGTGAACAGCGCACCATGCAGTCACTTTGAGTGGGTGTAATGGCTCCTCGTGGATTTTCAGTGCCCCCGAAGTGATGATTTTGCTGGTTCACCTAACCGCTGAGGTGGAAATGAGCCTCATCGCTCATTATGATTTTGGTAGAAAAATCATCCACTCCCTCATGGACACGATTACTCCGCGTTCTTGGGGAGTGTATTGCTGCATGGCTTGTTCACTTGTATTCTCCAACTGTCTAGTACACAAATGTAAGAACAGATTTGACATTTTCCGCCATTTCCAAAAAGAAGAGCAACTTCCAACAGAGTGATTTCTTTGGCCCACCTTGTACTTTTCTTTTTATTTGAAGTGTGATGGTCTGAATGCAAATTCCAATTTACTTTAGAAGTCATAAGAAATGTATATAGACTTTTGTCTCGTAAAGTGCAATGAAAGTTTTAACACTTGTATAATAGTCTGAACTGCCCTTAACGAGGGGTGGTACGGCATCAAAGTGTTCGACAAGAGAAAAAATTATTGGGATTTGGTCATACATTTGACTCCTCTATGGGCACCCTGGTACTGTTTATTATTAGAGACCCTAACTCATATTTTCTGCCATCTTGATTTTCTCGCCATCAAGCCAATCAGTGCCAGGGTGCCCTCATAAAAGGCAAATGTATGCCTAACCTGCAATAATTGTTTCTTACTGCTTACTGCGCCTGCTTAGAGAGGGGCCTCCCTTATAAAAATGCAAAAAATTGAAAACCGGACACCTTGATAATGATTTTTTGATATATCATAGTGGAACTTTTTTTCCCCTCATGCCAAAAGGTATTGAAAAATCGATATCGACATAATTTTTATTCTGACAAATCGACCCACTTTAATGTATTTGAATTTACCCTGCCAGCAAATTGGTAGTCGACTACCAAAATAATTAACTTCACGTTAACTTTTATGGACTAGCTTCAAATTAGCTACAATACAATCGAAACGTAGTGCAGAGTTCACTCAAAATTCAAATACTAACATACACACATACACGGTAAATAACTCTTGAATTAAATTGCCTATTGTCGCATTCGTTTTAAATGTAGCGATGGCTGAATGGGTTAAGGTGGCTGCTCACCAGTCTTGAGGCTTAGTGGTTCGAATCCCACCAGAGGCTAACAAAAAAAAAAAAAAAAAAGTGTGATGAAATTTAATTTAATAAAATATAAGTAACTATTACCACCAAAAAATGTAAAATCAGCCTTGATTTGTACATTTTTTTCTGTATGTACTGACTTTGAAGTAGTTAACTTGAAGTTAGTTGAAAAGTAATGCAGCGTCGGACAATTGACTACCTCCTAGGACATCGTAATGTTAAAATAGTCAGTCATCTCCATTGAAAATAATCTAAGTGTCAACCACCACCAGTTGTAAAAAAGTTAGCTTGTAATTCATTATTAGTTAACTGAGTTGCCGGCAGGGTACTTTAAGTGTATATACATATGTATATGTAAGTGATCAACGTATTGAGTTCTAAGGGGTCTTGAGGGGAATGAGTGTTATTATTTACATATGTACGTTTATACAAATGAAATGGTTGTATTCATGAGGCAAAAGGGGGAAACTGAAATTGCATTATTTTACAGTGGGAAAATATATTAAAATTTATAGTTTTTATATAAAATTATTTTCATATTTTTTTTAACATTGGGCCGCCTCATTAGGGTAGAAAAAAATTAAGTATTATTGAATTAGCAAAAATGGTACATGCAGTTTAATTAAAAGCGTAATAAGGAGAAAATTAGCTGGGGAAAAATGGAAAAATATCTTTTATAATATCTTCAAAAGCTTTGAGTAAAAACGCCTACCCTTTGACCTTCCGGACCGCTGTTACGACGCAACTGTATAAAGCCTTCCTGTCTTAAAAACGGCTTTAACAATAAGGCAACAATATATTTACAGTACAGTACAGTACAGTACAGTACAGACAGTACATTTACAAAAGATTCCATACGTTTACATTTTTTTTTTTTGGCCGAATACAGATACCAAGGCAACAGAAAAGAGTAACAAACATAGTTATAACGAAATTAATTTTATAAAATAAAGCTGTATGTAAAATGTTACAAACGCAAAGAAATATGATTAGAATGTAAATTGTTTTTTAAGAATTTTTTGAATTTTCAAGTTTTTTGGTTTTTGTTTGACTTGCGAGTTATATTGGTTCTACGCTGTATGGGAAAACATACCTGGCTGGGCCACACTTGAAGCAGGGGTAGTGAACACGTTGGTTTGTTATTCAAATTACCACCTCCCACCATTGATGATTTTGCTTTTGCAAGTCCATTGCCATCGCCATCGCCACTGCCACTGCCACCGCCACCTTCGCTGTCCGCTTCATGCGCGGGTGCACTTTGAGCCAGACTCGTGTATTGCAGTTTGTTAAAGCGTTGAGCATCATTTGTGACCTTTGCACGTGTAGGACTTTCGTATCCGGTAGAATCTTCGGATGATGTTGTTTTCGGCGAACGCCAAAATCTTTTCAGACGCAACTCGCGTCTCTTTTCTTGTTTCTTAAAAAAAAAAAAAAAAATTTTAATTAATATGATAATACGTGCAAGAAATGGCTGATGGAAACTAACACAGTAACAGCTTATTTACTAACACATGCAAAGCAATTTTATAGCTTTCAGCGTTGCCATTACAATTATTTTTTTAATATTTTGACTTTTCCGTATTATTTTGGTAATTTCATTTGGAACTGCGTTTATTCATGAATGTTTTTATAGGTTTATTTTTTTTTCTTTTTCTTTGAAAAAACTTAGTGCTGTGGATGTTTTTTTCCATATAATTCAGTTTTCTATTGTTAAAACTGCTACTGACTACTGTTTTTCTCTTATTTTTATCTAAATATGTCTAAAATAATTTATTTTGTTCTGCTTGTATAGTTTTTTTTAGTTTTTCGAAAAAACTCTTTTTCTTAATTAGTAATAAAGAAACAAATAGCATTGCATGTAATTTTGTGCGCATTTTGAAAAAAAGATTTCGAATGATCGCTTTGCTGAGGTGGTACCGCTGGTTCAAAAAAGAAATCACACGTACACGAATGTTTACATCAGTTTTTTCATTTTGCACTTAAGAAAATGATAGAAACCCTGATGTATGAATCCATCAGCAGTGATCCATTATATGACCTACACTGTTCTTGCAGGGATTACTTTCCAAGGTTTCATATTTATTATTTTAGATCTAAAAATAGACTTTATTAATGTTTTCTGTCTTTTCCAGCCGTCTATATGCCGCCAACATTTCCTTAATGCTAATCAACTCTTCTGAAGACTCGAAAAATCTTAAAAGAATGTTTTAAACCCAACTTCTTACGCCAAAAATATTCTTTTAAAATTGTTCTCATAAACAAAATGAGAATCAGAAATGTTCAATCACGCAGTAAGAGAATAAGTAGTTGAGTTTCAAACATTCTTTTAAGATTTTTCGAGTCTTCAGAAGAGTTGATTAGCATCAACGAAATGTTGGCGGCATATAGACGGTTGAGAAGGCCGAAAACATTAAGGTATATTTATAGACCTAAAATAATATATTTCCGTTGGCTCTTAAACCAAATAAATATGTAAGTTAGTTTTTGAGAATCGATACTGTTAAGGCTTAAATTGGATACGAAATTCTTGGGTGTATTTCTAAGCAGCACTTGAGTGTGCTTGTATAAGTATTAAAGTACGAATTTGGGATTAAATAGACCTCAGAAACATCGAATCAAGTGCCTAATTAATTATCACACTCAAAACAAATTCAATCCTTCCGTACTTAAATCAATCCCAAACGGGGTCAAAAGTGTAGTAAGTACCAATGCTTTTAATCGAGAACGGCGTTCTTGTTTTTAAACACGTATTTGGGCTATATTGAATCTGAAACCAGGATTGAATATTGCTACAACTGAGTAGGGCTAAAGCTCTTGAAAATCCGTACTTAAATTAAGCATAACGCACTTGATTTAAGGAAATCCGTACTTACAGAACATTTGACACTGCTGGGTATTGATTTAATTGCAAATGGATTGAATTATTTTATCAGTGTAGGGTCTCATTAAATGAATTCATCTTGAACTCGGAGTATAACTATTGAGGAATGGGAAGCTCTTATTGCTCTTGATATGAATACTCAGTGCGATGTTCGCTAGACTGAGTATATTTTTCATGTCGCAAAAGAAGCATTTAAGTGTCTTGTTTTTCTGAAACGGTATGAGACATACTTCGCTCCATGCGATTTTCTTACTGTTTATAGCAACTATATCTGACCGAAAATGGAATACAACTCTTATGTTTGGGCCAGTGCCTCAAAGTCTAGTTTGGCGTTAACTCATTGACTCACTGGAGCAACGACGCAGTGTGGGGTGTGTACAGTGTTGCCAGTTTTGGGGGTTTCCCCCTAGATTTAGGGAGTTTTTTCTTTTAGGGGTGAATTTGGGGTGTTAAATTCTTTCGGGGAAAATTTAGGGGGAAATAATTTAATTTTGGGGGATTTCTGTTAATGATTAGAAGATTTTTCAACTGATAAATTTGAAGAAGATTTTTAAAGCAAAATTAAATAACATATTTTATGTTGATCTGGTAGCTTCAACTACAGAATTTTGCAACTGGTAATTTTAAGTACTTTTTTTTTTGTTGAGTTAAATGAATTTTTTCCTTATGCGTCATTTCTTTGAATTTTTTCCTTTTCTTAAGAATTGGGAAAATTGAAATATCTAAGAACCTTTGATAAAATTGAAACTCTTTTTATGGAAATGCCAAAAGAACGTAAAGAGCGAAGAAGACTTACTGCCTGTTCCTCAATGTCGCAAGAAAATCTAAGCGATCGAAATGTAGTCGCTCGATTTCGACTCAATTTGGATTCCTCTATGTCGCCAGCTTGTCGCATAGTCTTACGTCATGAAATTTTTGGCATTTACTTTACAGAGATGCCAGATTGGTAAATTAAAGTTTTAGTTGATTTTTTATTGCAGTATTGAAAAAACCTACTAAATTGTTCTGGTGTAAATACAACCCTTCATACAACTGGGCAGCTGCATTTGACAAGCCAAAGCAAATACATACATACATAAATAACACAGAGTACCACAGAGTATTCTTTGCAGAGAACTCTGTGATAAAAAAGCAAACATTTTGAAAGTGCAGAAATAGTTTTTGTAGTGTTTTAAAATTTAAAAGTATTTTTTTTTTTTTTGCATAGACATTTAATAAGTATTTTGACGCGATGAGCACTGGTATTCCTCTGGCAAACTCAGGATTTACTTCCATCCAGCAAACAAGTGGACTGTTTAGGAAAACTACATGCATGCATGTAATAATTGTTTAATATATTTACTGAATAAAATAAAAAATAAATTGTAGTTTTATTTTAAAGTTTTTTAACAAAAAAACAAAAATTTTTCACTCGACAGCAAAACAGCAAGTGCTTGATTTTGACATTTGTGTTCGCAGTGCTGACGACATGATCGATATTAAGGAATCGGATTTTGTATGAAAACACTTACGTTTTTTCGACTTGTCGATCGAGTCATCGTTCGAATAAAAGAACTTCATAGAGGAACCCAAAACAATTTTCTTTCGCTTAGAAAGCGAACAATCGCACGACTGCGACATTGAGGAACAGGCAGTTAGAAACTCTTGTACTGGTATTCATAAAAAATAAAGTGTAGTTTAAATACGTTTTAGAAAAATTTTTCATATAAAATTTGTTCTAAAATGTATTTTAACAACATTTTAAAATTTATGAATACCGGTGTTAATATTTTTGGAGACACTTAATTTTTTCTAGATACGCAGATAACAATATCCAGCTGCCTATAAATATGTACTTAGATCTCAAAATATGTGAATACAAATAAATCGACAGTTTATAATGAATATGTACATACGCCTGTAATCATAACATATGCACTAAAAAATACATATAATCAGTTAATTTTTACTTCTTTTTAATTGGGGAAAAATTATGCATTTTCCGCATTGTCAATGCATTAATATTGATGATTCGCAAACTAAAGCAAAATGTTGATCATCATTTTTAGGGGGATTTTGCAGAAAAACATTGAATTTTAGGGGGTTTTAAAATTTTTCTGGGGGGGAATAAAATACATTGATCTGGGAACACTGGGAACACACCGCGTGTTACACTGTTTTATAGTCCTTATAATGGACTGCTCTGACGAGGTCAATGAATTAGTTCCCACCGAAATCCGCATATTTTTGTGAAATACATATATACATCGGCCAGGGCCGATGACCCTAAAAGGTTAGAATCGACAGTAGCCATATTATTGTTGTACTCAATCATAATATTGCCCTGTCTGGCCATACTATTGTAATTTTCAACCATAATACTGCTACTTCCAACCATACCATTACCATTTGCAATCATCGATTGGTCAGTGAATTGCACAACACCCTATAGAGAGAATTCATTATTTAGCCATACGGTCCGTCTGTGGAACAAATTACCTGCAGACGTCTTTCCTTCCAGTTACAATGTAGGAAAATTCAAATCAAATGTACACAAACACTACCATCTCTTTGCTCCTCCCCAAACCATATTTTCCTAGCTCCCTACACTGCATATGTAGGGGTCGGCTACTGAGTATGGGTAAAAAAGAAGAGACTATACGCGACGGAGTTCGTTCAATCACAAATGTGGCGGTTTGGCTCCTGCACAAATCAGTTAAAAATAACTGTGGTTAGTTACTGCGAAAATATGCTGAGTGTAGTCGCCTCAGATGTATTGAAAATTTACATCCTCGTTTGCTTTGCCACCATTCCGCACACGTCCATAATAATTTCAAAATTTATTTGCTTGCATACACACGTACTTATGTACATATAAACTTTTTTTTATTACATTCACATTTGTATCATAAAAATTAAACTCAATAAACGTTAATTTTCGACTCGTCTGTGCAATGCCATTTATTGCTTTTGACTGTTTAAACGGATTTATTGTATTGCTCCCCCTGCTCTATTGATGGGTTTTTTAATTCTTCTGACTTTAAAGTGCTTTATTTCTTTTTTTTTTTTTTTTGTTCTGTTTTATTAGCAGGTTTTACTCACCGACAGGAATTGAAAACTATTGTATATTTTTTTGCGTGAAAAATAGTTTTTCTCACTGCTTTATTTTCTGTTCTGTTCTGTTGATTTGGTTTTGTGTTTTATGTGCACATACATAACTATTGTGCGGTTGTGTGTGCATATTTTTCCTGATTTAATCAACAGTTGGCAACACACTCTGTTAAATGGCGCTGCTATTGTATTGCATGTTGTGCACTTCTTTTTTTTTGCCAATGCATAATTGATTTGTGCGGTGGTTCAAAAAAAAAAAAAAAAATGAATGAAAAGTAAAAAAAAAGTTTCCATAAAACTTTGATATTTTGAGGTAAAAGAATTTCCAATATGCTTTACATCATTTCGCCCCTACATCATCATGTTCAAGCTCTAAACACATAGACGACAGCAGACAGCAAGCAGCAATATGTCAAAAATAAAATGCATGTGTTTAAAGAAAACGATTATTTTGACGGCAGCAGGGCAGCACGACTGCACAACAGCATTTGCTGCTGCTGCCAACTTAGGCTATTTTCTATTTTGACGGGCAGCAAATAAGCAAATATAGTGTTGCCATTATATATATAAATTGGACAAATTAGAACAAAAACTTTTTTTTTAATATTAAACACAAAAGAACATTGCAAAAATACAATAAATAAATAAATGTATGTGTTTTTATAGTTTTTTCGTGATATTATTACATTTTTCATCAATATTTTCAATTTTATTCATTATGAAATAAGAAATACGGCATCCCTGAAATTAGCATTGCTAAAATACACAACTGTTCATTTTCAATAGCAAAACAATTTTTTTCGTTTGAGCTAATTTTTTGTGATATTTTATTTAATTTTCATCCTGGTTGCTTTGAAAAAGTGTTCTTCATCTTTTTCCTTGAGCTGTTGTACACATGTTTTGTAAATGCCCTCCTCATCACGGGTTATATTTGCTGGGCGAACCCACCATCTTCGGTTTCTTGTACTATTCGTCTTATGGGCTTTATACACTTCAGCTATAGTCTGAGCTATTTTAACAATTGTTGTGATAAAATTCGCTAAATTTTCTTCGTCCATTTTTTATATTTTTACACTTTGAATTTGTAATATTTATAAAAATTCGAAATTAATTTACACACCAGCTGATTATTATGTTGTTGCTGTCTTCAAAATAATTACATATGAAGCGGACTTCAGAGCAGCATTTGAGGTTGGCTGCACTTGAAGTTAGCAGCATTTGCAGTCTGCTGTCGTCTATGTGTTTAGAGCTTCATACATAAGAAAAATATGCTCATACATGTGGAGCTCTAACCGCCAAAATAAAGACAAACCAACATCAGTTAATTCTGATTTATTCAACTTGGCAAAAATAAATGTTTCAATTTTCATTATTTTTGTTCTAAAAGCAGACCTTATTAACGTTTTCTGTCTATATGCCGCCGACATTTCGTTGATGCTAATCAACTCACCAGTAGAATCGAAAAATCTTAAAGGAAAGTTTGAAATCCAACTACTTATGTATTCCTAAATTCTCGTGAACAAAATGAGAATTGGAAATATTCAAACAAACTTTTAATACAGAAAATATTTTTTTGTCTTGCAACACTTTTACTTTTCTTAACAACTTCTATACAAAGAAGTTGGTATTTTTGAAAGTATCAAAAAGTTCAAGTTAAAGGCCGTGATTCACTATCCTACTGAATCGTACGATCTGTTAAAAATGGCATGTGTGTCCAAAAAGTGTGATAGTCTGGACTAAAATTGTATGTGTCTGAAATACTTTTTGCCAAGTCTGTCCGATTTGCTACTCTTTTGAAAATTTTCAAAAACTTATCTTATTCTATGCGATCAGGGTTGCCTTTTTGAAGTTGTTTACAAAAGTATAATAGTGTGGCCATTTTGATGCGACTTTTTAAAGTAGGACAGAATTCTATCAGGTTTAGCTAGCTATTTTCAGTGAATGAATCGTACGATTGAGTAGGATAGTGAATCACGGCCTTAAGAAAAGACGAAAAAATGTTTTCTGTATTAAAAGTTTGTTTGATCATTTCTCATTTTGTTCATGGGAATTTTGGAATAAATAGTTGGGTTTCAAACATTCTTCTAAGAATTTTTCGAGCCTACTGATGAGTTGATTAGCATCAACGAAATGTCGACGGCATATAGACGGCTGAAAAATACCGAAAACATTAATAAGCTCTTTTTTTTACCTAAAATAATGAAAATTTAAACATTTATTTTTGCAAAGTTGAATAAATCAGAATTAACTGAAAATTACCAAGAAAAATTACACCACCGCCCCCACAAACACACGGCCCAACTGCTCGGGTGCTAATTTATTTGCCACTGTTCTTGGCCTTACTGGGGAGTTTGAGTTTTCACGACTACGGCTGGTAGCCCGAAATTCCTAAGAACATCAGGCCCTTAGCCAGCTCTGATGATCCTGCTGTTCTAGTTCCTTACAAAGCAGCGTTTGCTGCTTAAACAACAGCACTACGAGCCCATTTGGACTCCGAACGTATGATCAGTTTGGTTACCAACGTTCTGTTTCATGCGAACTTATGGTACCAACCACAGCCAATACGATTCAGCAAAGGAAGGTTTCTCAACCTGTGATCGGGCGGGTTTACTCCGTAGAATCATTCCGGGGCACCGACTTGCCCTTCGGCGGAGGGTTTCAGCTGGTCCCTCAGGATACGCCGCAACATCTCAGGACCTGCCTAACTGCGTAAGATTTCTGGTTACCAAAATAACCCCATTTGCCCCGGTGACACAGCACCAAGCTAGAGGGATCAGGAAGATGCATTATGCGCCGCCGGGGCAGACTACGGGAATGTTTCTTGTGCACATTGGGATCGTGCGTGATCCCAAGGTAGAGTGTTTGATTTTAATTTGATTTATTTGTAATATTATTGAATGAGAGCACAGCATTTCTAATTACGTAGAATACGGTGAGAAGTGAATTGTTTATTTAAACACATACATACATACATACATACATATGTATATATTTGTAGGTTATGTCAGTTGAAAGCAAAAATTATAAACCATTTTTAAATGTCACTTTGACAAACATGCGTAGTGACAGATGATACGAAAAGTTGGAAAAACCACTGTACAAGACTTGACCACAGTCGATGCCACCATATGCACTACTGAATTGATTTTTAACTTTTATCCGTCAAGAGTCCTGCTTCAGATTTATTTCTGGCAATGGATCGTGTAAAAAAGCTAAATAAAAAAAAATAAGCCTAAAATTCTCGCAACTGCATAATTTTTCCTAAGCGAATTGATATCGCCAGTGCAGCCAACTTGTCAAATAAAAATACTTTGAATTTCACCATAAAAGAAAATAATGAACTCTGAAGCTGGGCTCGGCCTTTAGCCATCAAGTTTCAAAGCTTTCCCAAAAACAAAAAAAAAAAAATTGTAATAAAACACTACTGGTGGTTAACAGACCAATCCAAATTAGCTCGTCAAGCGTATTTTTGTTGTCTAAACCACTCATTTCCATATAAAATGGGGTGCTTAGATGAATTAGGTTGGGCTGTTAGCCACCAGTAGTGTTTTATAAATTTTTATTATTTTTTTTTTTTTTTTTTTTTTTTTTTGGGAAAGTATTGTTTTTCTCTTAACGATATGAAATATTCACCTCTATCGTGAGTAAAATGTAAAATTTTTGTTCCCATAAAATTTTCATTTCCCAAGTAGGGAAATTTGCTATCAGGAATATTATGGGAACGTTTGGGAAGAAAAAAATATAAATACAAAGGAAATTTATCGAAAATTTGTGGGTAAGTGATGTAAAAAGTAATTAAATTTATGTTTTGTAACTAATAAACAGAAATTTGTAGTTTAAAAGGTAAAAAGGGTGAATAAATCGGAGTTTTCATGCCTGTTGAATGTTTTGACAGATTCTCTGTCGGAAAAAAAGAAATGCGGTCGGGGGGCCGCCGTTAGGAACGAATTTCCTTACGTTTTTTTTCATCTTTGAATGTAATACAAGGTGAAATCTGTATGTTTTATTTTGTGTTGTTTTTAAAATTTTGAAATTTTATGATTCCTTAAATTAATATTTATTTTTATGTGTCTCCGCTGCTGTCAGTGGAGACACTGCCAATCATACACAATTGCTTTTCGACAGTACACCAATACATATAAACAGCTCACACGCTTTCGTGATGATTTCTACTAATTTCCACTACCAGCAAGCCGCGTTAAGGAACTTCCTTCCAAAAATCATTTGATATTCCGCCCATCGTAAAACTAAGCGCATGTTTACGTATTTTTTGCAGAGGGTGGATAACAAAAAAGTGTTGGAAGAGATTACGAAGTATGAAAAGTGTTGGATGCTTTAGAAAAGTCTCTGCGCAGAATGGATAAAATATCCATGTATAAAATTCCATTCATGATCTTTTTAATAGGAGGGCCAGCACTTTTTAGTTCTTCTGTACGCGAATACCAAAATTCGGCCACCACATCTTTAGAAACCTTCACAAAACCACAAGCAATGGTTCGGTTATTTTGCACCCTATTGAGAAGCGTGTCATCATGTTGCACATTTTTTATTGATTTAGACCTAAAAATAGTTTTCAGCTGATTTATATATCCATTAAAGTGTAGCAACTACTTGCATTTTTTTTCTAGTTCCCCAAAGAAAATAAAATTAACAAATTGATAAAAAAGAAATGGGAAAAATGGGAAAAATGTCTTTGAAAAATCCATTCACGATAAGGGACAATTTCGAATGGGAACACAGTTTATGGGAAAAGTTATTCATGATCGCACTTTTGGGAAATGGGAAAAAATTTTAGGGGAAAAATTTTTCATGATAGGGGTGATTAATTCCCGAAAAATCAGCAATTTAACTCACAATTAAACTAGTGAACATTTAAACCACATTCGAACTGACAACAAAATGTCCGTTTAAACTTTTTATTATAATTATATTTTAAATACACGTGGTGGTTGCATTTTGTGGCAGCGTGACACCTTGTTTTACCGGTGTAAACTTTAAACTGCGCATTTAATTAAAGTTAAAAGTTTTGCTAGACACAATTTCAACTTCCAGTGATTTTTTGGTCATAAGCAGAATATCATTATGGCTCATTATACCAATTTAAACGGTTTAATTGTTAAAACAGGATATTTCTTTTCTAATAATTATTTAGATTCCACTTGTTTGCCATAAAATATTAACTAAAAATTTGTATTGGAACGTTGTTACATCTGCCATTATTTTCCCACAAAGTGCTCTGCTGCTGCATGCATGTTTTTATTAATTGTTATTGTATAAGCTGTTTAAATACAAGTGCATTTACCTGCATAATTAAAAATGAAATCCTTTTTGTTGCGGCTTTTCATCCCCAGTCTCTTGTTAATCTTGTGGCGTTTATCAATATCAGACGGGCTCATACAAATATTGAACTGAAATTGTAATAAAACATTGATATTGGTTAATGATGTTGTTAACCAGCACTGGAATTTTTAATTAAAAACAGAAAAACTAATAATGAACTTAAAATAGTTTAAAATACCTTGGAAAGTCATGTGGAGTTAAAAAAAAGAATGAGTACAATTACTTCAGTCGTATACATTTCTTTTATAAGACATTAGATCAGTGTAACTGCAAAAAATCTTACAAAAATTATTCAGCGCGTTTCAAAATATCACTCTTTACCACATAACGAAATATTTAATATATATTTTGGAATTGTCAAAATTAGCTTATGAATCGCCCCATCGCCAACTGGCTCTTTTAGCACCTGAAATCGTCAAAATGGTGGTGGTAGGTTGCAGGGCCTGGCTCGTTTAGCTCTAAACGCTGCTGGTTCAAATCCAAAATTTTTATACTGGTTTATTAAAAACAAAAAATATAAGAGGCAGCAGTATTAAACCCTTTCTGAAAACCACAACATTTGAAATCACATAATTTTTCTAGAGAAAAATTACGTCAGAAAATTAGTATATGCTGCTCCCTCATGGATTTTCTAAAGTGAGGACGTTTAAAGCGTTATTTGGGACTACATTTGTACGAAGGTTGCCTTTTATGTTTCGGTACTTGGCAACCCTAGTGTTGCATGCCTGGCAACTGTCAGCTCTGTTGTAAAGTTGGAAATTTTTCAGGTTAAATGTACTCACAACATTGTTGATTACAGTAAACTGTGTTGTTTTATTAAAAAAAAATGTACGAGCGTTGTCTTTTATGTTTCGGGATTTGGCAACCCTAGTGTTGCAATCTGACAACTCTATCGTAAAGTTGGAAATTTTTTAAATTATACGTGCTCACAACGTTTTGACATGCCAGTGCTATTTGTGTTGTTTACAACTCGGTTCAAAAATGGAATTAAATCGTGAACACTTTCGTGCGATTATTTTTCACAACTTTCGACGTGGATTAATTCAGCAACAGTACATGGATAAACTTAATTAAATTTTTGTCGATGGAGCTCCATCAAGGACCAGTGTTTATCGATGGTATGGTTAATTCAATAGTGGTGTAGTTCACTTCAAGTTCGTGAAGATACTAACAAATTTTTGGCGAAATATTGAAAATAAATAAATAAAAAACAAAGATCTAAAGCTTGAATTGTTGTTTTATTTATTTATTCTCTTTTATACAAGGCTTTCTCTCTACCGAACACTGATCTGAAGGGGGAAACTAGACACAATTTGTTTAAATGCATTCGACATATTGGGCCATAACTATAGACAACGAAAAATTATACTTTAAGCAATTTTAAGTCACTGCTAAATAAAAGTAAACTTTCAGTCTACTATAGAGAAGAAAAACCGACTTTACCCGTAAAAGTCTGCTCTAAACTTAAAACCAGCCTTTAGCCTAAACTTAAAAAAGTTGCCTTTAGCCTATTTAGCAATAGCTTTGCTCAAACAAATGTCACGTTTAAAATAAAAAAAGCTTTTTAATGTAAATTTTTTTACATTAAATAATTAAATAAAAGATTTTTTAATATCTATTATTGATCAGACTTTTCATTGAAATTTGACTTTTATTCAATTCGCTTTGATGTTTTTTTGTTTACTTACTAATACAATCTTACACTTACATATATACATATGTATGTGTTTACATTTATACATAATTTTTGAGAGTCATCTCATTAGAGATGGGATCTTACTTAAATTTGTAAATGGTTGTATGATGAATAATTTGTCATTTTCGATAAATAATGTGGCACCCCTTTAAAGCTGGGTGCCACACTTAAAACCACCTTAATCTAATCTTTGATTATAGTTAAAAAAAAGTTAGCAACACTTTTTAAAATTTAAGTTGTTTCTAAAACGAACCGACTTTAGTTTTTTTGACTATAATTAAGGCTCATTTTGTTCAAAAATCAACGTAATGTTGGGAAATAGAATATATGTATGTAATTTAAGAACGATTATAGTATCGTAAAAGTGTTGCCTACTATTTGTTATTGACTTAATTTCCAACAAAAGTGGTTCAGTAGGGGGTCTGTTGACTTCTAAGTTGAAGACTTGCCTGACTTCTATACAGTTATTTTATATTTTATTGATTTAAATTTTAATTTTTCCTTAAAGGATTTTTTCTCTCATAATTTTGCTCTTTAATATCATTTTTTCTTCTTCATAAAATTTTATTTCTATATGCAGTAAAGTAGGAAATGTTTCCCCGTCTGCTTGTATTTTCAGCGACAGTCGATGTCAATGTTGTTGTTTATTGTTGGTTACCATTGACTGACGGGTTGTTACCTTTTGTTGATAGTCATTGTCAAGGTGTGTGTCATTTGAGTCAGCTATTTAATGTGATTACCCTTAAGTACCACCAGCCAGTCAATCAGTTTACACATCCTACATACATACATTCGTATGTGTGTGTGTGTGTGTGTGTATGTATGTGTGTGTGTTTGCAAGGCCGCTGAGTGACATTAAAGGTGTTGTGAGCGGCAATAAAAATTGCATTTTCATACAGTAATTTCGTTTATATAATCAGCTACCGAACATTTAATACTTTATATTGACTGGCTGTTGGCTTTCAACCGGCAACATGAAAATAACGTTTGTAAAACTATTAAACAGCCATTTAGTGGCGGTGTGTTGTCTTCCTACTTTAAACAGTATAAGAGCCAACTATTTTTCCTTTATCGAATTCCATTCAAAATATTTTCAATAGTTTCATTTCAATGAAATTGCAAAGTTTTCTTAAGTTTTCCTGGTATTTTATATGGGGTCTTTTATGTGTGACTTATTATCCTTGGTTTCATTTGCTGTGCGAGAATAACAACACTAGTTAATACATTGTTTGTTTGAGTTTCTGCAACATACAGGTGAAAAGAAAATGTGTGATAAATTAATCAGATTGTTAAACGAAATTTATGTAAGTCGGCAAAGTAAATATTGTAAAAAAGCATAAGTAAAAAAAAAGAAAATAAAAATAATTATAATAAATTCAGGCAAGTAAGAAATTGACTTTCACATGCGTGGGCTTCACCCTTCCATTGGAATGCGTTCAACCCCCACATTCGGCAATAAAGCATAAAATAAAATTTTGAATAGTTCCGCTGGAATTATCGAAATACTTCGTTAGCAAAAGGTTAATGAGTTTTTGCGAGCTTTAATTTTCTGTTATTAGGGTGGTACATTAGCAACTGCGATCTGGTGGATAAATACTATATCTGTATATTTAACAACAATGACTGTTGCAGCAAAACATTGGACTCCGCGAAGCAAAAACATCGATATATCACACCTTAAGATACGACTGTAAATGCCGAATATATGACGAAACATTTATTTTGGCAATCCCTACGTTTGGCATAAAAAATTAAAAAAAAACGCTCTTGTGTATGGACAACTTTTTTTTTGCTAGAAAGAGGATACGATCTACTGTCCATATTCTGTGAAAAACTCAAATCTCTATTCTTCACGGCTCAAAAGCTATAGTTAATTTTTCAGTTGTTATTATTTTTGGTATTTGTTGTTGTAGCGGCCAGTTCGGAACCCTATTACCGAGACTGCTACGTCTGTCCGTTCGTCACAGCGTCCATTCTCCGAAACGGTAAGAGCTAGAGAGCTGAAATTTTCACAGGATGTTGTTGTACCTTGCCGCTACAACAACAAATACTAAAAACAACAGCAAATTGAAAACTACCAGGTGTCCCCATACAACGAAAAGTAACAATTAGCTGTAACTATCGAACCGTGAGAGACAGAAGGATGAAATTTGCATAATATATGTATTCACATATGCTCCACAACAACATATGCTAAAAACAACAACAACTCTAAAACTATCAGGTGTCCCTTTACAACGTAAAGTAATAGTTAGCTATAACTCTTGAACCGTAAGAGATAGAGAGCCGAAATTCGCACAGTGTATGTATTCCCAGCTGCCTTACAACAACAACAACAACAAGTCGAAAACTACTAGGTATCCCCATACAACGAAAAGTAACAATTAAACGTAACTCTCAAGCTGTAAGAGACAGAGAGATGAAATTTATACAATATATGTAAATACATATACATATGTATTCATATATGCCATTCCATGCGTACATTACACATACGTACGAAACCCTAAGTGTGCGAGCCAGCCTCGTACTTGACTGAATTTATTTTTTTCTCATCGGGCGCAAAAAAGGAGGGTCTTATCAATTCGTGGTTTTTACATGTTTGTTCTACTTTGTCATTTATAAATTATATTTTTGTTTTAAAAGTGTTGATTGCTGCCTTTGGAAATAGCTTGCCGGCAGAATTAATAAAAAAAAAAAACAACAAATAGGGCAAATCAATCGATCTGATTATCGGTTGATATTTTGAAAAACTTTTCCAGCTCTAAACCAATTTTTAATGATTTCCCTTGTTTTTGAAGGAGTTATTCGATATTTGGCACACATAAAAATGCCATAAATCGTTCGTTCAAAATATTTATTTGTAAAGAACTGTGTAAACTATTGGCTGTCGAATTTGTGCCAAAGTTGTGCTCCTAGCGGAGAAGAATGGTAAATTATTAGTTCTATCAACATTTGAAATTTTCACAGTACATGTGGCTACGTGGTCGCTACAACAACAAATACTAAAAACAACAAAAAGCTAAAAACTAAACTGTGGAAATTACATAAAATTAGCTGTGACTTTTGAACCATAAGAGCTAGAAAGCGAAAATTTTCACGGAATAGAGGCTCTAGAACAACAAATACCCAAACAACAAAAAGTTAAGAACCAAAGGCTGCTCCCATACAAGAAACTAAAATTAGCTGTAACTTTTGAAGCGTAAAATATAGACACTTGAAGTTTGTAGGTAGAAGAGGAGTTTTTTTTTTGGGAGCAGGAGTTTGCAGGTAGCAAAAGGGTGCGAAAATACAGCAGCTTATAACAAACATAACTATTTGATTATTTTTTGATATGTATCTATGGCATGCTATTGAGATGAGCAATGACAGCAAAAAAGAGTTTTTTTTTTTGCCAAAATGCGTATTTTGGCTTTTTCGGGAATAAAATAAACATTAACACACAAATATTAAAAAATGAGAACTCATTTTATTGCTATTACATGTGCCTATATGAATAAATAAAAAAACTGGACAATATTTGCAAATTTATGTTTTTTTAAAAATTTTCCAATATCAAAAATTTTGCAATTTTTCAAAAAATAAATTATTTTTTTTCCTAATAACTCTAAAATTATTAACGACACCAAAAATGATTTTAGCAAAACTTAAAGCTGGCATAATTTATATTTTTTTGACGTATTACATGATAAAATCGGACATGCCGTTTTTAAGTTATGACTAGAGGTCTAGATCAACCTTTACGAAAATCTCATGTTTTAGAAAAAAAAAAAAAAAAAATTGGAAAAAAAAATGATCCATACAATATGAAATTTTTATGATTTTTGTACTTAGGTAGGCATAACATATTAAAAAAAAATGTAGTGGTCATCTATGGTTGGCTGTTGGCCAACCATAGATGACCATAGATGACAAAAACTCTGTAAGAGCAAATGCAAATTAGCTTAAGCCTGGTAATGGCTTATTGAGCAAATATAACCTTAAAAACTGAAACACAGTTCAACGCTTAGAACCAGCAGCAGTCTGCTGCTCTTGTAAGGCTACCTGGTATAAAAATACCTTGCTGAGCTGTTTTCTTTGTGTATAAAAAGTGTAACCTAATTTGTTTTTAAATAAGCTCTGGTTATTTGTAGTTTAAAATGGAAAAATTTTCTTTTTTTTTCTTTTTCTGGTAAAAAAAAACAACACCCAAAACGTGCCACAAACTGCACAAATGAAAGCAACAATGTTCATGTGTGTCCATAAACTTAAAGAAGCATTTGTAGTCTGTTCAAGGAACAAGTAAAGAAAGAAAATATTCTAGAGTATTTGAAAAGTGGTTGGGGAATCAATAAGTAGGAGATATGTGTTTGCTTGAAATTAAATGGTATACTATTTACTTCTCCATACTCGTATACTAAGAAAGAAATCCCTTGTGGAATTGAAATGCATGTCTTTAACAAATTAGCAATTAAACAGAAAGGAGGTCTCTCCTCAACTTTAGTTGAGTTCCTACATACACACTTGTGTATATACACATACTATATAGAATGTATGTATGTATGAAATAAAATTTGAAGTATTGTATTTTCATAGTATATCAAAAATTGCTGACTAGTACAGCAATTATAATAACACAACGATTTTTGTCTGTAAATTTTGCAACCTACAATTCACTTAATTATAATCAAAGTTACATTCTTTCTATTCACCTCACGAACCAAGAGCCATAAGATTTTTGGGGGGGAAAAAAAACAACAAAAGACAAAAAGTTATAAAGAGTTGCCAGAGAAAATTTAACTAAATATTTTAAAGTAACAGCAAACAGTTTTTAGAAACAGAACCAAAAGTACCTAATGAAACCAATACGATTTTTCTCTTTGCAACGTTTTCAGGCTGGGGCTAGGCAGGTAGAAACGAAGGTTTTTCTATATGAATTCCTTATTGTTTTCATGTTGTCAATCTTATTAATTTTCTCAAGAAGAAATGGGTGTTGATGAGCGTCGTGGTGGACGTGAAACAGCCAGCCAATAAATCTTCAACTTTACTGTTCTTGTCATCTTTAAAAATGTTGATCATTACAATTTTATCACAAAAAATCTTTTGTAGAAGTAAATGTCGAGCTTACGTTCGATAGAATTAAATCATATAGCTCGACTGGAAAGTTAATATTCACGCTGGAGGAGTGAGTCATTGGTCCCGTTTTTTTCGAGGACGCCGCTGGTCAAAGGACAAAGCACTATAGGACCATGGTAACCGAGTTTTTTCTATCGCAATTGCACGAATTAGGTCTGGAGGACATGTGGTTCCAACAGGACGGAGCAATGGCACAACTGCCCAAGCCACAACCGATATTCTGGAAGCCAAACAACATCGAATGACTTCTTTTGGCTCACCTGTTACATATCCTGTTTAATTTTCAAGTCTTATGGTTCGAAAGTTGCAACTAATTTTCACAGTTTCTTGTATGGCAACCACCTTTAGTTTTCAACTTTTTGTGGTTTTTGGTAATTGTTGTTGTAGCGGCCGGGTAACTACAGGCGCTGTGAAAATATCAGTTCTCTAGCTCTTACTGCATGGGAGAAGTCTCAGTGAAAGACTTCTGTTTTCACTCTGTGAGTACGAATCCCTTAAGATGAAAGCAGACATGTTTCTTTGTTGCTTTGATGCTGCATTTTTTTCCAAAAAATTTCCTTGGAAAATCAGTATTACCCCGGGAATAAAGTGGTACTAATTTACGAAACTATTTTAGAAAAAAAAGTTTGGCTGTTTAAAACGGCAAGTTGTAGTGTAAAATTTTTTAAGCGTGGCAACTCTAAGGTACTAAATAAAGTTAAAAAGAAAATAACCAGCAAAAAAAAAAAGTAAAACTTACTAACTAAAACAAACAGAAAAAGCACCAAATTCGGAATTTTTGCACCCTCTTGCAAATTTTGTGTAAACCAGAAACTTAAAATCAACTTTAACCAACTTCTTAAGCAGCATTAAAAATAAAAATTGTTTTTAAAGTATAACATGATGTCTGGGTGAAAAACAGAAACATAAAAACTATTTACGAACTAAAAAGCTGATTTGATGACCTTAATTTAAATCGTACCGCCTTAAAGATGGTGCCGATTCTGCTCCAACTGCCATATGAAGTATTAAAATTCACATTCGCGTGATTTATTATGTATGCTAGAGCTCGCGGGACAAAAGATTTTTGAAATCATAATACTAGTCGTCTAACAAATCAATAACATTCATTCATTCATTTGGTTTGATCTTGAAACTCATTTAATTTAAGAAATAGTTTGTATTCGCCTTTCTTCATCCTTTTTCACACATTGAACGTAAGATGAATTTTATTTCACCAATACCACTACAATATTCCCCATCAAAGGTCATTTCCAGTTTTGCTTTTATTATTAAAACCTTTCATAGATACAAATATTAAAAGCAATTTTTCTTTTCTTGAAGTTCAAGATGAAATCATTATTAGTATAAGACTGAAAAGCTTTTAGTATAATTGAGCACAATAAAAAATGTTGCTTAAATATGGAAAAACGTGCATTTTCGTTAAAAACACAAACATGAATGTGTATTAGGAATTAAAGAATAAAAGATTTTATTTAAATTTTTTGCTTTTGCATTTTTTAATTTAAAAAAAAAAAATCTATAAAAACTATTTTAAAATAAATTTTCTTTTGCCTTTACTTCTATTAATTTTAAAGCCACGATGACGATACTTATTTCCGTCTCTCTTTTTCAAATTTAACAATCAATGTGGAAATGATATAAAATATGAGCCTTTATACAAAAAGAACAAATAAATAAATTCGTGTTTTAAAGCAATAACGTGCAACCAACTTATTACATTCAAGTTTCAGCAACCTTGTCTTTCATAAAGACTATTTGTATGCGGATTTTTCATGCATGTATGTATGCACGTGCATGTGGCCACAAAACTAGGAAACGTTTGTAGTTACAATATATTAAATAAAATTAAAAAAAAAAGGCTGGGGAATGTGTCTGATAAAAAATGTGACCTATTTTAACGGAAGTTTTGTTTTTGTATGACATTAAAGCATTCTTAAAGGCACCAATATTATACATACAGGGTGTTTGGTGCAGTGTTGCCAGCTCAATATATTTCTTCCCACAGAAAAATGTTAAAACCTCTTAAAATGCAATGTTTTCCTACAATCCGCCTAAAAAAATTTGGTAAACATTCTGCTCTAGTTTGAGAATCACCAATATTAATGCATTGACAATGCGGAAAATGCATAAAATTGTTAAACTTTCCCCAATTAAAAAGAAGTAAAAATTAACTGATTATATGTATTTTTCAGTGCATATGTTATTAGGTTTCTCCAAAAATATTAAGAGTCTAAGTCTTCTTCGCTCTTTACGTTCTTTTGACATTTTCACAAAAAGAGTTTCATTTTTATCAAAGATTCTTAGATATTTTAATTTTCCCAATTCTTAAGAAACGAAAAAAATTCAAAGAAATGTCCCATAAGAAAAAAATTCATTCAAGTCAACAAAACAAGTACTTAAAATTACCAGTTGCAAAATTCTGTACTTGAAGCCACCAGATGAACATAAAATATCTCATTTAATTTTACTTTAAAAATCGCTAAAGTCTTCAAATTTATCAGTTGAAAAATATTGTAGCCCCTTCCATTTTACCGTTCAACCAAACACAGAAATCCCCTAAAAATACTCCAAAAATAAATTGTTTCCCCGTAAATTTCCCCCAAATTCACCACTAAAAGAAAAAAAAAACCCTAATTAAGGGAAACCCCCTAAACTGGCAACACTGGTCCGGTGGCAAATTTATACTTTTAAATAAAACTATTACAGAAAGTAATAAACGGTGCGGGGAAAGGGTGGCGCCGTTAGAATTATCTAACAGTCACAATGTCGCGGTGGTCGAGCGATCATCTCGCGTTCGCTGTGGCAACATTTTTTAAGAGTGATGACAATTTTCTTCAAAGTTCGGTATATATGGGTGATGGTCTCTCCTTTTTTTTTCGTTTATTGATATACAAAATTAGAAAATTTATCAAAAAACTACAATAAACAAGAGTTAATATTTACAAATATTTACAAATACACACAGTCCCTTTTCAGAGCTCTCAGTATAATAAAGAACAATATTAAGTTTTCAATATTTTTTTTTGGGGGGTTTTGTACTTCAAATAAAGAATGTGTTTATTTTTCTGTAATGAAAAAATTTTTTTAAAAACATCACTTTAATATTTTGATTTAAAAAAAGGTAAAATAAAAGTAAAAACAAAAGAGTGAAAGCAAGAAAGCAGTGCTTATTCACTTAGCCACCAAAATTTGTTGATATTTTGTCTTTGAAAAAGATATCTATCATTTTTAGAAATACTTTTTTCATACCTTGAGTTAGTTTGTTCTATACTGCAGTCTACAGCTTTAATATTTGCCCTTCTAAAATTGTGATAAAATATTGGGACTGCATTTTCATTTTGGATAAATTTAATTTTATCGAGATACAGAAATGCCTCTGGTGGTACAAACCCAGCTTTCAGAGTATTTATAATATATTCTTCGTTTGCGTAGTATGACAGCAGCGGAGACACCTACACAATTATTTATCGACATATACACCACTACATATAAAAGGCTTACACGCTTTCGTGACGATTTCTACTTATTTGCACTACCAGCAAGCCGCGTTAAGGAACTTCTTTCCAAAAAAAAAAAAAAAAACATTCTATGTATTTATATAAGAATATTTTTTTATAATGCAACACGGTTTAATGTAAAAAATTTCTGTTTGATCTCGAGTCTGAAAAAGAAATAACAAATTTATTATGTTAATAATATTATCGGGCTTTCTGGTTCGATTTTTACCTCTCCAAAATTGAGAAAGATTTTTTGTGATAAAATTGGAGTGATCAACATTTTTAAAGAAGACAACAAGAAAGTTGAAGTCTTAATGGCTGGGGTACATGCCCTGACTGTTTCACGTCCCCTATGTCGCTAATCAGCACCGAAATTCGCTTCGAATCCAGGCCATGACTAATTGTATACTGTTTTTAAGCAGCAGTGCTCGGCCATCCTACCCCCTGAGCTCTTCATTACTGACTGTCTGTATTCAATCATATTGATCAACTTTCCATTTTATCACTGTGTTTCTCTTTTACTTAGAATATACTTTATACTCTCTCACCAACATCCATTCGATTTCTAATTGATTTTTGTATTTGTTGCTATTGTAACAGTGATAAATAACAACAGTTTCAAACTCTTCCCCGGGCCCATTATTATTAATAATTATTATAAAAAACCTTGCGACGATTCCATATAAAAATCCTTTCCCAATTTTGTGTCACCCTGTACAACATGATTATTGTTATTCGAGTATCTACTTATTAAGTTGTCCAACTCAATTTGTTTTTCATACATCTTCATTTGTTGTTCGTGAGCCTGCAATCATTTCGGCTAAAGTGGAGCACAGCTGGACTGCAAGTATGCACTGGTAGTTGGCTCTGGTAGTAAAAATATTTTGCATAAATTAATTTTATAAATTATGTAAATGAACCATGGTATATTTTATGGGTTTAAATGTAATATAAAATTAAATTGATTTAAAAATACATGCACCATTTCAAAATTTTCATTAACCGGCCACATACAAACCACATTTTCTCAAATAGACTGCCAAACAAAAAGCGTTTCCTTCCGCTCATTCTTGTTCAAATGTATGGTTTTTGCAGGATATTATTATCAGTTAAAGAAGTGTTTGCGGGTGGTGGGGGTACAGGAAAAACCTTAAATGTATAAACTATAATATATTTTATACGTGCAATCACACATCCATATGTGTATTAAAAAAGAAAACTTAAAAAACATACTAAAGTGTAGACACATTAAACACAGTGGTCAGGTAGAGTCTGTAGACAAAACTGAATTTGTTTAATAATACAGGCATTTGGTAGTGTTTGGAGAGTTTTGGAAAATTAATAGTTCTCTAAATTACGTTATGTTCTTTTACTATGTTATTTTTACTATGTTATTTTTACTATGTTACCCCGCATTATTACTGCTTAGGCCAGCATATTGGTAAAATTTGTTTTTTTTTTTTTAAAGAGCTTCTTTCCAATTCGTATTGGATTAACTCAGTAACAGGGCATGGGACAACTTAGTTAAAGTATTGGCCATGAAGATGGATCAAGGACCAGTGTTTGACGATAGTGTGGTAAATTCAATCTTGGTTGTAGTTCACTCCAAGACGACTTTCGCGAAGGTCTTCCAAAATCACTTGTTCTTGCAAAAATCATTGATGCTGTGTGCGAACTGATATTGCAAGATCGTCATGTGACCGACTTATCGTGAGACTGAGAGAATCTTAGGCCTTAGTGGGACCAGCATACATACCATAGTGCATAAACATGTGACTGGTGAAAAAAATTTTTGGCGTTGGATTCCACAAAATTTGTCAATCGCTCAAAAAAGGCTCATGTCTATTGGTCGAAAGAAATGCTCCAAAAATACCATCGCGGTGCTTCGAGACACATCTATGATCGTTAATCGTGAATTTGTCCGTATGAGCCCAAAAGTAAACAGCAGTCGACTGTATGGGTGTTTCAAGCTGAACAAAATCCAACAAAAGTTGTTCGCGCACGAAACACTTCCAAGCAAATTGTCGCCTGTTTTTTTTTTTTCAGAAAAATTGGACATGTCTCAGCTGTAACTCTCTCTATAAGAAGCCAGAACAGTGAATTCTGAGTGGTACACAATGAGTTGTTTGCCAGTTATCTTCCAAGAAATCACAAAAAACCAACCGCCGAACACTGAAGACACTCTTCAGCACAACGACAATGCGAGCTCTCACACATCGAGCTCAAGCATCTGCATTTGAGCACCCAAAACATCGATTTGATGAGTCATCCGTCATATAGACAATCCTGACTTGGCACTGAATGAGTACTTATGACTGAATGACTATTTACGTAAAAAACAAACTGAAAGGTTTGACACCAAGCAAATGGTCACCTGTTTTTCGGAAAAACTGGGCATGTCGCAACCGCAGCACTAGAACAACGCAGAACAGTGCATTCTGAATGGTACACAACGATTTGTTTGCCAGTTGTCTTCCAAGAAATCAGGAAAACTAACCGCTGAAGACAGTCCATTCTTCACCATGACAATGCGAGCTCTCACACATCGGCTCAAACAACTGCATTTTTAAGCGATTTGATGGTTCATCCACCGTATAGTCAGTCCTGACTTGGCATCGAATTATTTCCTTTTATTGCCCTGTGTTAAAAAACAAGCTGAAAGGTCATGGTTTTTCCACATCTGAAGAAGCGGTTGCTGCATTTAGAATGCATCTTCAATCGAGAGTTGCAAAAGTGCTTCGACATGCATGCAAAATTATATAGATGTGCATGGGAAATATTTTGAAAAGCAATACATTTTCGATTATTAATATTTGTTTTTGTTCTCCAATCCCGAAATATGAATTGGAATCCTCATACTATCGCGAGTATGACACATTTCTAGTCATTGTTATAGGCAGTACTGATCATTTTTATGGTCTAAAGTTCTGAGGCCACCTCTTACAAAGTTTCTGCTTAAAAAGATTTGTGCAAACACTACCCTTGCCCAGCGCATAGTCGAAGTTGTGCTATTATCTGAATTGCAATAAAACTGGCAAACTGTCAACAATATGAAACGCACTAAAGCTTCATTTGTCACTCCTTCATCTTGGCTTTGACCACATTTTTGATTTAATGTCTCAACAAGAACTCAATTTCATTGCCTTGCTTAATCGCAAGACTTAAGCTGTAAACACATAGACGACAGCAGACAGCAAGCAGCAATATGTCAAAAATAAAATGCATGTGTTTAAATGAAAACGATTATTTTGACGGCAGCAGGGCAGCACGACTGCACAACAGCATTTGCTGCTGCTGCCAACTTAGGCTATTTTCTATTTTGACGGGCAGCAAATAAGCAAATATAGTGTTGCCATTATATATATAAATTGGACAAATTAGAACAAAAACTTTTTTTAATATTAAACACAAAAGAACATTGCAAAAATACAATAAATAAATAAATGTATGTGTTTTTATAGTTTTTTCGTGATATTATTAAATTTTTCATCAATATTTTCAATTTTATTCATTATGAAATAAGAAATACGGCATCCCTGAAATTAGCATTGCTAAAATACACAGCTGTTCATTTTCAATATCAAAACAATTTTTTTCGTTTGAGCTAATTTTTTGTGATATTTTATTTAATTTTCATCCTGGTTGCTTTGAAAAAGTGTTCTTCATCTTTTTCCTTGATTTTTCACCAACTGATTATTTTGTTGTTGCTGTCTTCAAACTAATTATGAAGCCGACTTCAGAGCAACATTTGAAGTTGGCTGCACTTGAAGTAGGCAGCATTTGCAGTCTGCTGTCGTCTATGTGTTTAGAGCTTTATGCTTTTTCATGACGAAACATGGTCATGACTTCATCCTCACAGAATGTCCTTTTTTTTGGCATTTACTGTTGGATTTTTGGCACCAACAGCATTTGGCTTAATACGTGCAAATATTTTTTGGTTTATATCTCATATTATATTTATAATGAACATGTTGAAAACTACCAAATACGCAACACGTATTTTGGTCAGCATATTTTATACATTATTAAAACTGTTGCATGAACATTTTTTTTTTATATATCACTGCCATGCATAAGGAAGCACACAAAATATGGGTTTCAACAAAAACCAAAAAACGAAAAAAAAGTATGTATGTATGTGGCATTCAAAATTTATTCTCAACAATTCGTTAAAGTTTTCTCGCTTTAACATGGTGACATTTATGATGTATGTATGTGTGTACATGCGTATGTATTTAAAACAGTGCTGCTACTTGTATCCTGAATACATCTCTTTTATTTGTTTTAAAATGTTTTTTTTTTAGTTTGCTTTTTATTATTTTTCATAGCCTTAAAACACTTGTTATAATTAAGGGTTTACATAAGTTTATGATTCCGTTTGTAATTTCCACCACAAATTTCATTTCGGTCCGCATGAAGTATTATGTACTTACATATGTATATACGAGTACATATATAGTGAAAAGGAAAGGATTCTTTTGATTGATGCTCATAATAATTTGTTGAACCAAAGGCAGAGCAAACTTTTCTTAAGGGGTATAATAGATGCGATGCAGCAACCACAGTTAAGCGTGGTAATGTTATTATTGTAATTTTGTTTGTACTGTGTCTGCAATACTGCTTGATAGAAAACTGAAATCTGTATGATTTCACCCAGCCTTGTTTTATAGCGTTATGTTCTACAGGCAAAAATCGGACAGAAAAATTTATTTCTGATCCTCAGAAAAGTAATACCGTTGTAGTTAATTACGTAACTTAAGCTGTTTTTTTTTTTATATGACTGCTTTACGGGCACCAGTGAAGGAAGCCGAATGAAGAACTTGGGCGGCGGCTAAAGAGCAAATATTTTCGGCGCCGTCGGTTAAACGGCTGTGCGCCGATTTTTTAGTTAGATAATTCTGCTTTTTACTATAGTTTTAGACTTTACCATATGGATGCAACCATAGGTAGCTATAAATGTTTTTATTTTAATAAAACTCACATTTTGACACAATTTACTTTTCTCAGAATCGTTTATATAGCGTAATAACATTTTTCAATATATTCTTGAGATTTTTATATTTTTAAAATATAAGCACAACGGGACCTTTCTAGGACCCAAGTAGGCCGGTCTCATGATTTTTGGATGGTTACTTTAACGAAAATCATAATTTTTTTTAAACAGGATATATGAGAAGTACTTGTGTCCTTGCTGCGATTTTAATAAAAATTTGTTCAAACATGAAAATGTAAAATTTAGGAGGTTTGGTAAAGTGTTCTTGCTTACTTTGGCATTGTCACGGAACTACGAAAAATGGTTAAAGGGAGGAGGAAAGAGTGAGAGAGAGAGTGAGTACATTTTGTGTACATTTGATTTGAACTCTCCCATATTGTAAGTGGCAGAAAATACGTCTGCAGAGGCAGTTTATTCCACAGACGAATCGTAAAAATACACAACGAATTCTCTCTAGCCAATCAACTACAAATGGATGAGCCCTGGCCAATGAACGCGTATTGCGTAGAAAACTTCGGGAGCAAGGCCCCTGATTGCGTCAGAGCGGAACCCACTATAGTAGCGAGAAAAGAGTATGACGCAGCCTACGTTGCGGCGATGGCCCAGGGAGTCGATAGAATTTGATACCCTACTGTCGTTAATAAACATCTCTGCTCTCCCAGCTCTCGGTCGAGTGACACCAAAATATACTTTGAGGCAGCGGCCCAATGTTGCGAGTTGTGTTCCATTTTCGGTTGGATATAGGTGGTATAAATAGTGAGGAGTGCGTAATGGAGTGAAGTTTCTATCATTTGCAATGTGAAAAATGTCTTCAGTCCAGCGAACATCACACTGAATTTTCATTAAGAGCTTCCGATTCCTCAATATTTATACCATATGTACAGATGGAGCTGCATCCTCGGTCGTCAAAGCCTTGTACGACAGTGTTACACATGTTAACAAATTTTCACTCATACTGTTTATTGAACTTTCCTGAAGTTGACTATAAAATTTATAGAGTGTAGGCCAAGTTTGTTTTCGCTTCATTTGTTTTTTCTTCTTCTTTCATTAAAACAGCTGTTAACAGCTCGATTGACTTTAAAATTAAATATGTATTTAATTTGATAATAAGCCAAATTTCCATAGCAAAATTGTTTTTACTAAATTGAATTTTGTTTGCATGAACCAAATGGCCATACATATTTTCATCTCGTTAAAAAATAATCACAAATTTAAGTTCAACATTTTATTTAAATCACTTTGAAAGAGTTCTATACGCATTTGTGAAATTAGCATAACTTAATTTCATTTCTGCCCTCCAAGCTTGTGTCCCAGAGCCCTTCCTTCCTTCCTGCCTGCCTGCCTATTTGCTATTTTCAGTTCTCTATTTGCATTTGCTTTGTTGCAATGCCAAATGTTCGTTTTATATCAGAAAAAAAATGTGTTTGTCAAAAAAACTGCATTAAATTAACTCAGCAAATATTATGCAAATTTTTATTTTTAAAAGAATAAAAAAAAAGATATCAATATGAATGCAATAAAAAAGACAATTGCATCAATGGGTTTTAAAATCTTTTGCGAATGTGCTGTCAGCAACATGTGTTTGTGTAACGCATTGTTCACTATAAAATAGGGAACCATGCGAATATGATATGAATATGTATGTACGAAATCGATGTGCTTATATGCATACAGTGTATTTGCCTGGCTTAGGATTACAAGGCTGTATGTGACGTTTGAACACCACAATATCATAGTTGGACAGGAGCTCCAGCTACCACATGAAGTTTTTAAGGATTTGTGTATATCAACCTTGATGATAACCATCGCATTCGGCTCTATACCATCTAAGGTGCTCTATACTGGCTACCCGCCGATCTCATATGTTATGTTGTGTTACGCGGGCTGCCAGGTCATGAGACTGGCTCACTTGGGTCCTAGAAAAGGTCCTGTTGTGCTACCCGAATATGCTGTAGAGAGCCGATCTCATGGTTAAGGGAACTGCTATCGAATTCGGCGATACGCTTGAAGGCATGTGGCACTTAGAATTGCATTGCTTATTGGTCAACGGTCCCAATAATCGATAAGGGATTCAGTGTAAATCTGTCGCATACGTCCTTAGATAGTGTCGAAATACTAGATCAATCAGAATACGCGATCATGGTTGTTTACGGCTGGTTCCAAGTCGAGCGCAGGGGTTGGTGGGTGTATATATATCCTCCAACTTCAACGGAGGATCACTTTTAGGCTACCTACTGAGTGTAGTGTCATTCAGGCCGAAGTTGTGGTGATAAAGAAAATGCTAAACTGGATGAGGTACGCCTTTATGGCAGCCTTGACAACAAGGCTGCCATAAAGGCGTTTGTAGGTATTTACACAACATCTAGGTTAGTTCGTGAATGCCGGATATCTGTAAATGAGATAGCGAGACATTTAGACTTGGAGCTACGCTGGGTAACTAGACACAACGGTGTGTCCGAAAATGTAGTGGCGGATGAACTGGTTTTAACAGACGAATTCATTGGTGTTCCCCTCAACAGCTAAAACAACGACAGCTGCTGCTGAATACAAGCACTGCACAGGACAGGTGGTTGCATGAGCTCTCCTCTCGAATATCGGGTCTTACGTGGCCCAGCTATAATTACAAGAGAACCTTGGCTTTGTTAGATTTTCCGCAACAAAAGCTATACACCCTAGTGGCTGTTCTAACAGGACACTGTCACATGGAAGTACTTGCGAGAAGGCTAGATCTTCCATAGAATGACTTCTGAAGAGACTTCAGTGATGAAGAGGAGGAGGAGGAGGAGGAGAGTATCGAACACTTCATCTGCCGATGTCCGGCTCTCTCTAAAAAAAAGGGCAAATTACTTGGGCAGACTGATACTATATGGGCTGGCGGATGTGTCGGAATGCGAATCAAACAGGGTGGACTCTTTCATCCGTTCATCAGGCTGGCTCAGGGCAGAACGAGTACGTGGTGTGCAGGACTGTTTCCCTACCGCTTCTTCGAGCAGCCCAACGGGACCTTCTAGGATCGACCAAGGCAACTAAAGCTCTTGTGATTCTCAACTTCTTTTTACTTAATTTTTTTTTAAATATAATGGCTCTTTGACAACCAAAGTGAAGCTCGGCCTTATTCACATTTGGAAAATATTTCGGGCATCCGTTGAATTTGGTAGGCGTGAACAGAAAAACTATTGGGTCAATAACACAAATATTGACTCAATTAAAGTGGTTTCTCAAAACTTGAGAAAAGTGTTGTATTACTAGTTAAATATGCAGCTTTACAATTTCAACCGATTTTTTGGCGAAGTGCAAGTCTTGTTATTTTTTTTTGTTTCTACTGTTTTAGTCCTTAATTCAAGTATGTATGCATTACTGATAATAAAATTTAATTGTTTTGATTGCTATCCATTTTATTTATGTAATAATTTTAATTTGTAATTTCCCTAAAATAAAAATAATCATTATTCAAAATCAATTAAGTGTATTATAGTGGATCTGATAAAGCCACAAGCGTTACATAACATGACGAAGAGTAGAAACTAAAATACATTTTACTAAAATATAATTTATTGCCATCCACTTCATTTTACGTGATGGTTTAAACGCTTTAAATGTTATTATAGTTTAATAAAGTGCTTGTGTAATTTTCTATTTTGTACTTTGTATCAATTTACCATTAAAATTCAATTTTCCTTTTAAACTCCATAGTTACGTCATACTTAAGTAGCAGCTTGCAGTTTCTTTTAGATCAAGTAAATTTGTAAAAAAAAAAACATTTAAATATAATGCAGTGCTGTTATTATCCACTCTACCTTTTTCAGTTTCTAAGCTAAATGGTAGTTTATTAAGGAATTATGTAAATATTGCAGATATTTTACTAACTTTATAATTTGCTTTAAACGCTACCAAAGATTTATATAGTAGAAGGCAAGAGAACACAAAGTTGTTGAGTGTAACATACAATATATTTATAAATCTGCCATATAAGAGACTCTCACTGCTTGTTGTAATACAATACGTTGTTTTTCCCCTTGATGTATGCAATATTGTTTATATTTTGACACTCACATAAATATGCAAATATAAATTTCAACATACGCAAGTGCTGATGATGCTGCCCCGATACGTACGCTTTGTTTTCTTTTTTTTTTACTTTGTGCACATTTTCATTATAATTGGTTCTGCGAGACAACAACTCAGAAGAAAAAAATACGAAAGGAAAAAGAAATAAATGCATTTAGTCAAAAAGCAACAGCTCGTTAGTTATGTATTTTTTCACTTTATGTCACTTTCAAGTGATAACGCGCCTGAGTGGTTTTCCGTTGCACTTGAGGTTAAAAAAAATCTATATAATATATTTGTGTTTGAAGCTGTTTTGCATCCTGTTAGACTTTTCTTTTATCAGATTTTTCCACAAATGCTTATTGTATGTTTTGGAATAATGTTTTGAATTGTATCTCAAAGGATTTTCAATGTTCGCCCATTTTATGGGCGTCACGTTTCACTGCGATTTCACTGTCAGTCCGTCACAAACCCCTTGCTACCGAACGGTAAGACCCACAGAGCTGCAACTATCATAGACCAAGTGGTTACTCGGCTTCTACAAAGATAGATAATAAAATTAACAAAAAGTAAAAAACTAAAGGGGGCTCCCATACAAGCAAATTAGTAAATATAGCTGTAGCTTTTGAACCATAAGAGGTATAAACTAGAATTTCGCACATGATATGTGGTTATAATGGCTTATCCAGTATAGGACTGGAATTAGACATCTGTCAAACTAAGTTGTTAAACCAATTTTTTTCTTCTGAGTTGAAAGTCTGACATTGACGAAGATGGATCGCTTAATCCATTTCACGCAACGCATAAAAATTATCAAAACATACTCCAAAAATAGTGATTCTGCCACCACAGCCACATATCGTGCTTTAAGAGGAGATTATGGACATAATCATGCAACTACGCAAGCAATTGACGAAATTGTAAAGAAATTTCGAGAGACTGGGGCGGTTACAAATATTGTAATATTGTTAATCACTCAAATTTAATCAAAAAAAAAAAAACATCTTTCTCAATTTTGAGGAAATAAACATCGAACTCCTGCCCAATGAAATCATTAACAAGTGTATACCATATACAGGGTCCGCCTTTTAACGTTTTGTTTTTTCAACTAGTGCTTATTTCGTGAATGATAACACTTAGCTCATGTCTGCTTTAACAGATAATTAGTTTTATTCTTCCCCTGAACAAATATGGTTGTGTATACGCTTCACTAAGTGGGCCTGCGATCGTCTTACAGAAAATGACGATTTTTCAAAAAAAAAAAAAAAAAAAAAAATCATCTTTTCAGATGAAGCTCATTTTGATCTTGGCGGGTATGTAAACAAGCAAAATTGTCGCATTTGAGGCACAGAAAACCCGCACGCAGCCATTGCAAATCCGACGCACCCAAAACGTGTCACTCAGGCTTGTTGTAGAATCTGATTGCTGTCAGAATCAGAATTGAAATCGACACAGAATTAATTTTGGTGTCACAGAAACAGATATTTCTCATTTTTGTGTTCGAATCAGAATTGTGTCAGAACTAGGTGTCACAGAATCTGTTTTTATCGTTTTTCATCAGAAATAATCTGATCAGCTGACAGGTGGCAGATTTGTATGTTTGTTTTAGGCTGGTAAATACAATTTGGCTCACAATGAAAGTAAATTTTTTTTTTATTTATTAAACTAAATAAGTAAAAAATTTCATTATTATTTTATCACCATTAGGTGAAAACATAGGAATCAAACACAAAATGAGATAGATACAACCAACTATAAAAGGCATTCTATATTTGGTGAAGAAATGATTCCTACATCTTCCTTTTTCTTTATCATCCATTGTTAGTTTCACCCACTGAGGGCACACATGCCTTTGCAAACCGTTTAGTACGTTGCTTAAGATAATTGACACCGTACTTCTGGCGAGCTAAACGGAACTATCATTTCCTATTTATTTTCGATATGATCCTTCTGGAAAAAAAGGCAATGTTGCAGCTAGCTGAACAATACTGAAAATGTTTGAAGGAGGCAAATGAACTTTGACAATGTTCAACAGCATTTGAAAAGCCTCTTAAAGCTTAAACGGAACTGGCTAATAAATCTGTATATTTGTTATAGCTAAAACATCTATGGCATTTTTGTATATACTATCCGTCTAATTCATAAAAATTATAACAGATTTATTGAGCTCTTATTTGACAGATTTTCCATACACATATGTCAAATAACAGTCTTATAAGCCTGTTATAATTTTTATGAATTAGGGGGTAAATGTATACTTACGCTGTTTCCCGCAGCTCTAATGGGTTGGTGTTCCTTAAAATCTTCCGTTTCACTTTTTCGTTGTTGTTTTTCTCAAACAATATTCATATATAAAGATTTTTTAATATATAAAAAAATATTTATCAAAATACATGTGAAAATCTAGTGCAAAATGTAAATGTGCTTGTGCTGTTGCAAGCAAAACAAAACAGCTGATTCGAATATGGGTTTTACTTAGGGTCGAATCAGCTCAAAACCAAGACGATTTCATAACACCAATTCAAATCAGAATTGATTTCCAATTCTGATAATTCACAATTCTGACTTGGATTCTGCAACAACTCTGACTGTTTGGTGCGGATTTTGGTCCAGAGGCATTTTTCTTCGAAAATGAGCAAAGAGTGGCCGTTACAGTCAATGGCCATCATTATCGGGCCATGTTGAACGAATTTTTGTTCACAAAAATTGAAGAGGAGGATATTGGCAAGATTTGATTTCAGCAGGACGGCGCTACGTGCCACATAGCCGAAGCTACACTCAATGTTTTGCGCCGTTTTCAAAAAAAAAAAAAAAAAACAATTTATTTGGTGGACCCTTTAGTTTGACTACAAAGTTAAAATGAAAACAAGTGTTAATTTAAGAAAGTAGTGGTCACGTTTTTATTTTATTCAACCAGCTTATTCACTCAGATATTCTTATGTAAAACCCAACGACTTTTGCCTTCCAATTCCAGAGCTGCTGGTTGGTGTGACATATTTGCACGTATCTTTGTATGAGCTTATGTTGTGCTTGTTTTTAATACTCGAGCACTTATTGCATGAATGTATACTTCTTTTATACAAATGCTAAGACGCTTTTAAGTACTTTATCCCCTTGTGCAGTGTATTCTTTATTTATTCATTTTACTTCATTGCAAAATAAAACAAACAAATAAAAAAAATGCAACAATAAAAATTGCAAAAGGCTTACATGACGTGTCTGCACTATTGCGCTGAAGCATGTGAAGACAAACAAATTTAAAATTCCTTTTGTTCAAAATCTGTAACGTTATTTGTATGTTTTTTTCTATTTATTTATTAAGGGAATTATTATAAAAAAAAAACTTTGTTACATTTACAACTTTAATAAAAAATAATAATTTTTCTATCTGCGATTTTAACAGCTTATGAAATGCATTACTTTCCCGGCCTTAGTGCAAATAATTTTTGCGCTAAGATCGTTCTTTTGAGAAGATAAAAATTAACTTCTTCATATCGTTTCCAAAGAATAAAACTTTCCCAATTCAGCAGACAATTTTTTGGATTTGTATTAATTGATTCTTTAGCTGTTCTTATTGCACTCCATTCAAAGTGCATTCAATTTAAAATTAGTTAACGCAATCACCTTTAAACCATTTATTATTCCAATTGTCAGACTCAATAAAATATAAATTTTCTTTTTTGTGTTCTTTTGTTGCTTAACGTCTGTCCAATAAATCATAACATTTCATTTAGTAAAATATCTGTGGCGGAGAAGCAAATTAAAATTTAATTTAATTAAATTTCCCATGAAAAGCTATGATGTGTGCTAAAGCAATATAAATCATTTAAATAAAATTTTATTATTTAACAGAAGATAAGAATACGGGTGGCAATGCGTTTTTATCTCTTATCACATTCTTCTTTGTTGGATGCTGATTTTTGGCCAATATTTACACAGTCCATTTACTGCTGTTACCTACATACATACATGCTTATGAAAACGCTATCCAGCTTTCGGCAGCATTTTGATTATCTGGCCTAAAGGTGTGTTGCGTTGAAAGGTCTGTGAGAAGAAAGAAAACGACAACTAACGGATTTGAAGGCGGGCGGGCGGATGTGGATGGTGTGAAATGGAAGATTTCTGTTTTTTTAAGTATCTTATTAAAAATGCTGTTATTATTGTAAGTAAACAACAAATGGTGCGTGGAAATGATGTCCGGGGAAATAAAAGCACTTTTGAGTCTTGTTTTCAGTTTCAGCTCCTGCCAGAGATGGGAAATATGATTTTTCAAATCGTCATCAGCACAAAGTTTTTAGCAGTGTTTAAAAACTGGACTATAGGTGTAGTAGAAATTGAGCTAAAATAAACTGCAATAAAGGGTCTGCCAAATAACTTTTTTTTTGTTTTTTGAAAACGGCGTAAAACATCCAGTGTAACTGCGGCTGTGTGGCACGTAGCGCCGTTCTGTTGTAACCAAATGTTGCCAATGTCCTCCTCTTCAATTTTTGTGAACAAAAATTCCTACAATAACATATACTAAAAACAACAACATGTCGAAAACTACCAGGTGTCCCTATACAACGTAAAGTAAAAATTAGCCGTAACTCCCAAACTGTAAGAGACAGAGAGATGAAATGTGCACAATATATGTACTCACATATGGCCTACAGTAACAAATGCTAAAAACAACAACAAGTCGAAAACTACCAGGTGTTCCTATACAACGTAAAGTAATAATTAGCCGTTACTCTCGAACCGTGAGAGACAGAGGGATGAAATTTGCATAATATATGTATTCACAAATGCTCCACAACAACAAATGCTAAAAACAACAGCAACAGCTGTAAAACTACCAGGTGTCCCGTTACAACGTAGAGTTACTGCTTTAACTCTCGAACCGTAAGAGATAGAGAGCCGAAATTCGCACAGTGTATGTATTCCCAGATGCCTTACAACAGCAAATGACAACAACAACAACAACAAGTCGAAGACTACTAGTTGTTCCCATACAACATAAAGTACCACTTAAACGTAACTCTCAAGCTGTAAGAGACAGAGAGATGAAATTTATACAATATATGTATTCACATATGCCATTCCATACGTACATTACACATACATACGTACGGAACCCTAAGTGTGCGAGCCAGCCTCGTACTTGACCGAATTTATTTTATTTAACAATTAATATCGTTAGTCTACAAACATATATTTCAACAATAGTATGCTTCTCTTCAAATATGATTACCTGAGCCATATTTTTTCTTTACGTGTTGTACTTGACCAATTTAAACAACACACACACATGTAGTTGTTGTTATTCTATTTTGTAAAGTATTTTGTTAAATGTTCCCTTTTTTATTACAGTTGGCATGAACCAGTGAAGCATTAAAAAGTAATTGAAAACATAATTAAAACAGCTTAAAACGAAACAAGCCTTGAAGACAATTTATTCTGAGAATAAATAAAACGTGAACGTATGTACGGGACTGAAGATTGCATTGGTTTTATGCTTTAATGGATAATGGACTCTTCATGCAGATTGTTTCACCAATGCCACAGGGGGCCAGGTGGAAAGTTCACGTGCAGAACAAAGAAGCAGGTAAGTGCACAAACATACAAAAGCTCTTAATGAACAGGCATATGACAGGTTAATACTCTTTTATCCCATTTATTTTGCCTTTGGTCACTTGCACGCTTTTCCTTCTAAATCATGAGAGTAGAGAATGTCATATAAAGCCCACAAAGGCTGGTTAATATTGACTAAAATAAACATTTATTTTTTCGTTTTTTTTTTCGAAAGCCAAAGAAAAAAATCACCTGTAAATCATTAAATCGAAAGAAAACAAAGGAGTGGTGCTTTGAAAATATCCAACGAATAACAAACAATAAGAAAAATAAATTTAGCTCTTTGACCTTTTGTTTTGGAAATTAACGCCTTTTTGTAAATAGCTTAAAGCTTAGCAGTAAATAATTTTCTTTGAAAATCTGAAAGTACTGGGTTAACAGTTGCTCAAATATTTACAATTGTGCCTTAAAGAAGAGAGTAATTAAACTAAAAAGGTGAATCAAGAATAATGGAAAGGGCAGGACACTGTTTAACTAAAAGTATTTTAAAACTGATTTTAATATTTGCATAACAGCCAATTGAAATTTTTTATTAATTGAATTTTTTTTATATAAAAATATATGTATATATATTTTTCTCATGTGCAAAACCAGAGGTATTATACGAATTCTGATCAAAAAATAAACGTAATTTAAAATTTTTTTAAGTATTTATTTATTCATCTATCTTTACCCCTTCAAAGTAATCCCCCTCAGATTTAATGCGCCTATTACAGCGTTTTTTCTAATCCTCGAAACACTTCTGAAACGCGTTTTTTGGTATCGCCAACAGCTTCTGTTTCGATTTTTCTTTCATCGATGTTTTCAGTTTTGGGAAGAGGAAAAAGTGAGCGGGGGCCAAGTCCAGTGAATACGGTGGTTGAGGCATGATAACGATTTTATTTTTGTGAGAGCTGGTGCATTATCATGGTGCAAAATCCATGATTGTTTTTTCCACAATTCTGTACGTTTCTGAGAATTGCTTCGAGCAAACGACGCATAACTTCAAGGTAGTATTTCTCATTGACCGTACGTCCTTGTGGCAAGAATTCATGGTGCAACACGCCATTGCAGTTGAAGAAAACAGTGAGCAAGACCTTCACATTTGACCGAACTTGATGTGCTTTTTTCGGTCTTGGCTCTTCTGGATGATTTTTGGTTTCAATAGCGCCATGCACCCCTGATTCGTCAGCAGTTATGACCTTTCCGTGGAAATCTGGATCGTCGTTGACAATGTTCAATAGCTCCTGAACGATATCCCTGCCACGTTGTTTTTGCTCAAAAATTTAGTAATTTCGGAACAATCTTCACCGCCGTACATTTCAAGCGTATTATTGCCGTCTAAGCCACCCATTTGGTATGAAAATGGGTGGTTTACACAGCAAAAATACGCTTGACGCGCTAATTTAGGTTGGCCTGTAAACATTCATAAAAATTGCTTGGCATGAGCCGAACGTTATGCCAACATCATCAGCCAACTCTCTGATAGTGATTCGACGATTATCCAAACTAATTTTCTTCACTGCTTCAATGTTTTCATCGGTTGTCAATGACGTGTTCGGGCGACCAGGACGATCATCGTCATTGACATCTTATCAGCCTTCCTTTAACCGTTTATACTGCAATGGAACTTGTGTTCTACTCATAGTAGACTCGCCAAACGCCACAGTCAACATTTCAAATATCCTTGTGCATTTAATTTAATTTTTACACAAAACTCTTCTTTCTTTGAGCCATTTTTTCGAATAGTAAAAAATCGAAGAGCTCACCAAAACACGTCTAACCTTTTTATCTGTCAAAAACAAACTGACAATCCAAAATGGCTGATATTGCCAACATATATAACAGACATGTGTACCAACGTAGCCGGAAAAAAATGCGAAAATTGAACTCACGAAATTTGAAAATAACGGTTATTTTTTTTATAAGATCTCGTATGTGAAGCGGGCAACCCAAAAAAAAAAAAAAAAATAACTTGATTATCTAAATAACTTGCTGCTTGACATAACGGTACTCCTAATAGACAGGAATGTGTGTGCGTGTGGCAGCTATTTTTTTGTGTGGTGTTGATTTGTCGAATTATGAAATGCAAAAGTGTTGCCGCTTTTAGTATTTTATTTTTTTAAATAGTGTTTTACAAAGTAAAGAACTGCTAAAGTTTTGATAGAATTTAATTTATTTTTGTTTTTGCTCTAAGCTTGACAATCTTGTTTGCATTGTGATTACAAGGACAAAAAAAAAACAGATCTAAGTATCGGAACATACTATGTATGTATGTGGCTGGTATATAGGTATATAGGGTATATAGGGTTATAAACCCTAACAATTTTGACTGAAATTGTGCCTATGAATAAAACGAAATAATTGTCTTTGTTAGAACAGTGCTTCTGGTGGCAAAAGAGAGGAAAAGTGAAAAAATTCCGTATCAATCCATCTACATGTATTATTAACGGATTATTTAGAATTTGACCGACAAACGTTTTTTAACGATTTTCGTAATTATTAATAATAATTTTCATAATTGTTTATCATTTTCATAATCGTTCTAGCTCTAAGTAGGCCTTATTAATTGCTTTCTACCTTCTTCAGCCGTCCATATGCCGCCGACATTTCGTTGATGCTGCTAAACTCATCTGTAGATTCGAAAAAACTGAAAAACAAATTGAATATTATTTCGTCTCGGCTGGCCTCATATTATCCCATTCGAGTGGACCGATTTTCGATTAGTTTTTCGAATGTATGGGGTCGTATCTAGTTCAAAATATTTTCTAAATATTTTTTTCAGGCTTAAATAAATTGTTAAACTTAAAAGTTTCCATAAATTAAACTTACCGTTCATAATCTCTGTCCTCATCTAAACACACAAGGGCTTAACAGCTTGATAATATTCAAGCCTTGATACCAACTATTCGTACTTGAAATTCGCAATCTATTGTATTATCATCACCATTTTATCTTGGTCACATTAATGTTCATTTTTTTTTATTAATTATTAATTTTTTAATGATTTTCAAGTTCGTTTCTATTTGGATTTTTTTTTAATATACAAAGCCATTAAACAACGGCTGTGAAAGTGTAAAAATTATATTAATGCCTTATTTGTAACGGTGTTTACATGTGTGTTTTATTCTAAAACACTTTTAACACAATAAGCTTGCACATACACACACATACATACATATGTATGTAAATACATTGGCTTGTATATACGTAGGTAGGTATGTATGTATGTATGTATGTATGTTTTTACTCATAATAGTTTGTACATCGTTCACCTGTTGTTCTTGTTTCGGTTTTTACACACATGTGCATATGTATGTGTGTTTCAAACAATGTCTGCTGGCTTTTCGTTTGTTGTTTGAATTTTTTGCTTGTTTTACTTTTTGAATTATGTATTTAGTTACACTTTTTGTTTTGTTTTATCTGTGTCACAGTTCAGTTCTTTCTCCATCATGCTGGATTTGTTTTCTTCTCGCTGTAAATGATTAATGTTTATTTATTTTTTGTTGTTGCTACATAACTTTATGATTTCAGGTTATTGTAAAAAAGTTTTGAACCTGTCTGTTTTTTAAGTTTTGCACAGTGGTTGTCGAAATTCAGCTCATGTAGATGAAGGGTGTAAAAGCAAGAATAAAAAACTTGTTTTAACATTTCCTTCGCTGCAAGTTTTTATTTTTTACAGGATATTTGAAACGTTTTGAAATGTTTCTAGTCTACAAAAAAATATAACATTATATGAAGCTTCTCACGAGGTACGTAATATCATATGTGTAGCTCATGCAATATATTATCACTCATACGTATCAATCATACGTTTATGGATTCGCTCAGGAATGTTAAGAATTCATAGCTTGTTAAAACGACCAACATTTCCAACTTAACTTTTCTAGCCTTCTGTAAAAAAGTTGCATCACTACAATTTTACCACAAGGAAAAACTCCTTCTAAATTCTGATGAAATAAAATCGGACTAAAGCCTGTTAAAGTAATTTATAGCTCATTTATTTTTGTTGTGAAGTACTATTGCTTCGGTTAGAGATGGAATATTATTTCATTTATATGGCTGACTTGGCTCATTCGAGTGGACCAATTTTAGCTCAGTTTTTCGAGGTCGTATCTCGGCAATGGCTTCACGAAGGTTGTCTTCAAATGCTCAATTGTCTCTGGTTTTTGCCAGCCCATCGACATCAACATATCGACTAATTAAGAGGCCAGCAAACATTTGGCGCAATAAATCGCTCAATTGTGCCATGAGATGTGTCGCAAGTGGCACCATCCTGTTGATACCAAACATCGTTCGAATCAATACTAGGAAAAGCGAGCATAAAAGAATCGGTTATCATCACTGATAGAAAATGTTTTTCAACTTGATTTTAGTACACAGCGTACTTGAAAATTTAAGTACGCTTATTACACAAGTGTACTTAAAACAAGCCGAATGGGGACTATTAAAGAGAATCGATCCTGTTAAGGCTTAAAATGAGTAGGAAATTCTTTTGGTGTATCTACAATCAGAACTTGCGTGTGCTTGTATAAGTATTGATCTGATTTGAGCTACATATGTTCAATCCGAAAGCAGATTTGGGTTTGGCTAAAACCAATTGTCCGTAATGATTGCACCGTCCTCATTTTCAAAGAAATTTGAACCAATGAAGTCTTCGCACCTCCAAAATGCACCAAACAGTCAGCCACTCATAAAGGGCAGTTCAGACTATTATATAATATATAATATTATATAATATATAAGTATTAGTACTTTCCTTGCACTTTACGAAACTAAATACATTTCTTGCGACTGTCACAAAAACTTTAGTGCATTACATTTTACATTCACAATATCACACTTCAAATAAAATCAAAAATAGTACACGCCTAAAAAAAATCTTCATCGACGGCATATGAGCAGTTTTATGTGGGGGGAATGGCGCCGTCCACTAGAAATATTCAACAGCTAATGTAATCGTTATTTTTAAGAGCACGAAAATTTCTATAATCAAATCCCATTGTCTGTAGGATACGGCGTGAACGAAATATAATGCTATACGATTACTAAAATGCAAATTTGAGCCATTGCGTAAGGAAGAATAATACGGTTCACTATCGGCGCCAAAACTATCAACCTGAGCAGTGAAGCTATTTGGTGTGTTCTATTGTAAAGCGCAATCGTGATTTCAAAAAACGATGAAGTCGAATGGGATGTCAAAATTTTATCGTATTATATTTCATTTGCATTCACACTATCACATTTGCTCGTATTATTTGAATTTGTGACAAGTAGTAATACGTAGCATAATAGTCTGAACTGCCCTTGAAGGGTGCATTGACTACTGAACCAATGAATACGGCATTAGCGTCCCACCAAAATGAAAATTAGCTTCATCCGAAAAGATGATTTTTTTTTTGGGGAAAATCTTCAATGGAAAAATTTCACATAAATCCCAACGTGGCTCAAGTGTAAATGGCTTCGATTAGTGCGATGTCATAGAATCCAATCTTATCGGAATCGGATTTGAAACCGTCCAAAAAATTACTTTGGTGCTCTGAAATTCAATGATATCGGTCTTTCGTGCAAACTTCGATTAATGTCTCGTTCGAACAAAAAACAAATAATATTCGATTTCATAACACTAAAGCAATTTGTTGCCGGTTTCAAATCCGATTCTGATAAGATCGGATTCTATGACATCCCCGAATATTCCGAATTTTGTGACAGAATAGAATGACATAAATATTGGCAGATTCGATATAACTCGTGGTTGAAATTTAAACCGACATTAATATACAGGTGAGGTTGAGTTGATTGGAGTGGTATGTTTGCCCCTTTCGTGCGAAATACACTTCAACCAATATAGGCTTGTTGTGTGCTCCGTGTATAAAATACATATATATAGCTAATGATTAATTTCAAACGAATTGTGTTTCCTTTGGAAGTCTATTTTAATTTTGCTAAGAATTCATTCTAAAAAGAATCTTTTGTATTCTTTCAGCTTAATCATAAAATAACCTTTGCCAAAAAAAAACAGGGTTTTAGCGACCCTGAATTTTCGAACACACCTGCCTGCCTGCCTTGCTCTCTCCACACCATTCAAGCACTTAATATTGTATTTTTATTTTATTTAGATTTCAGTTGTTGCTCTCGTTGTATTTTTTGTTTGTTCTTCTTTTCTCGTTAGTGCTTGTCCAAAGTTGTCAAATGTGTTTTCTTGTTTGCTTGTTAATGCACTTTCTGTGTTGTCAGTTGTATGAATGTGTGTGTGTGTGTATTGTTGCCACGGCATAAAAACTCGAAACAACAACTGCGACAACTGTTGTTCTCTTATATTTATGTACTCTTAACCCCTTAATATATGCTTTAATTTCGTGTGTATTTTTTTTTTTGCTTATTGTTTTGCTGTTGTAATTGTAGTTGTGCATTGTTGTCATTGTTTGTTTGTGTGTTTTTTTATTTTTGTACTTTTGTTTTCATGCAGTTATTTTTATACAGGCTTGCATTATTTATATGTTTTTGTTGTTGCTGCACAACTATTTAAATGACGTCATTGTTTTGCTTGCGGTGCTCTCATAAAAATTTGTTTAAAAAAAAATTTCTTAAGGTAAAAATAGTAAAGTGGATTTAATTAGTTGTTTGTGAGTTTTCTTATAAAAAAAACACCATATTTTTTTTCTTTTGTTAAGACTTAGTTTATAATTAAAAATATTGTTTGTTGTAAGAATCAACACTTGATGAAAAGTTAGGCCCCACAGCATTGAAGGTTTTTAAGATTTTCGATGGTTCTTAAAGATTTGATATTTGAATGAATCTGCTCAATTTGTAAGCAAACATTTTTGCATTGAAATTTTACTTTTTTTTTGTAAACTTTAATATATCCATACGAATGAAAATCAATTATTGGGTAGTACTATTGATTGCGCACGGAACCGAAAATTGATAGGAAGGACATATTGATAAATATGAAGATTGCTTTTATTCATTCCCGTAGCATGCACTTTCCGCGAAGTACATTTAACATCTCTGTTGCAATAATTTTAAGGTTAGTTTCTAGTGCCTTCCACCATACAAGCGACCCATATTCAAGTATAGGCTTCACAACCCATATGGATTGGTGTGGGTTGGGTAAAATCACAGGCAATGCCTGGATGTTTTTCCATTAAGGCCAACATTGTTTCGATTTGCACTTTAGCTGTGTGTTTTTGTTTTTAATTCTTATGAAAATAGTTATCAGAAAGAAAACAAAATAAACTAAAACAACTTTTATGAAAATATTTTACATTTTGGTCGTTCCGTTAACTTTTCGTTTCCGTATAAATAATTCTTTACGCAGTCGCGGAATGGGATCAATAATCGGGCCCATTGTTCGTCGATAATAGCAGCATCAATTAAAAACGGCTGCACCAGTTGGCTCATAACATAATTTTTTTTTTTTTTGGAAGTCGGACGAACAAACATTTCTAAATCACGCCATTTTTTTTTTCTTTTTGTTTTAACGTTATTACAAAAATTCAATACCAACTTTAATTGTGTCCTGGTTAGATTCTCAGTCGTCTATATGCTGCTGACATTTCGTCTACGTTGCTACCCAACGAAAAGCCTTGAAGAACTATTTTAAACTTTACTAATCACTAGTATTATACTTATGTTTTGAAAGATAATAAGAGTTCGAAATTAATAGGTTCAAACAAATCTTCAGTACTAAAAACGAATTTTATAGTTTTGCAACACATTTTACTTTTCTTAACAGCTAACATATAAAGTTGATTAAACCAAGAAATTCAACAATCTTTAGTGAGGACAAATATCATGCAAAATACACAATAAAAGCACTGCTTTGGTTATAACGGTTATACATTTCGTGCTTTCAAACTGACTTTTTATTGGCCTGCTATTGAAGAATACGACTTGGAGAATATGTGGTTTCAACAAGACGGTGCCACACCACATGCCACACAACTGAGATACCGCCCAATTTGTGTCAAAAAGTGATCTAAAATTCGCAACACTTCGCGTGGTGGTCATTTAAATGATGTAGTGTTTCACACATAATGTAAACGTCCAAACTTTATAATAAAAAAGAAATATCATAAAAAAAATATTTGACATGTGTTTTATTTACGTTTACTTTTGAAACCGCACAATGTATAACCCGTTATAAATTAGGTGTGTAAACATAAATTAAAATGACGTGAACTTTCGTTGTCTTTGGTATTGATCAACTATCCATTTTATCACTGTATTTTTCCTATTGATTGGAACAACAAACACAAAAATCAATTCGAAATCAATTGGGTGTTGGTGAGAGAATATAAAGTATAGTCCAATCAACAGAAAAACACAGTGATAAAATGGGAAGTTGATCGTTAAGCTTAAATATAGACAGTCAGTAATGAAGAGCTCAGGTTGCAGGATGGCTGCTTAAAAACAGTATACAATTAATCATGGCCTGGGCTCGAAACATATTTGGGTGCTTATGAGCGACGAGGTGGCTGTGAAACAGTCATTTTATGTAGCCGTACCCCAGCCAGTCTTCAACTTTATTTTTCTTATCTTCTTTAAAAATGTTAATCACTCCAATTTTATCACAAAAAAAAAAATCTCTCAATTTTGCGGAAATAAAAATTGAACTCAAGCCTGATAAAATTATTAACAATTTTAAATCATACAGTTCGACTATAAAGTTATAATTAACTTTTTGTTATTGTTTCTATTTATGAGTGTGTGTATATACTGCGATTGTGTGAGTTTTTGTACTTGACCAAATTAAATACCTGCATTCTTGTGTAGTGGTCACGCTTGTTTCGCTAAATGTTTATTAAATTTAAAAGTACTTTTACTCTAGACATCTACTATAAATGCAAATGTGTAAGTACAACATACATGTGTATGCTTCTCTAGGGAGTGAAATGGGAATAAGATATAGGTTTTTAGGCCCACCTAGTGCAAATAACTACAAGTACAAATATTTCTTTTCTTTTCTCATTTCTCTTTTAAACATTCGCTCATGCAATTTCATACCCACAGTTTTATTTATAGAATGACTTTTGTGCTGAGAATGTGGCTAAAATGGCTTAAAAGGAGTTATTATCCCCAATAGATTTCTTTGAACATTATTTTATTATTATTCTTTTATTGTTTGTTTTGTTTGTTCGGCTAAAACAGTCTTTTGCCATTTACAAAATTCATTGTAATCATGGGTATGTGAGTATTTTTGCATAATTATAAAACAAACAGGGGAATAATCAAATGCTAATGATACCTGTGTCTGATGAAACCACCAAAATCCAGTAGCTAAAATAGTAACCATTGCGAAGTAGAATATTGCGCATTTTGTGCAAAATAAATGGTATTTTAATCAAAAGCGTTAAGTGAGGCAATAATTTCACGAAATCTCTCTTTATACTTCAAACGAATATAATTTTCTTTAAGCTGCTCTGAAATATATTTCTTTTAAACATTTATAGCATGTTGCCCGGACAAGTGCTTCACTCTCCATTTGTGCTTAACACCCTAATCAGGAGCTCCATACAAAATTTTGAGAGCGAATGTAGTAGCTTCACATTGAAGCTAAATGTTAGGCACGAAAAATTCCTGTCTCCTTTAATTTATATCGCAAGTTTATCTGCACTATCTATCAAAATCATATAGTGTAAACAAAAAACAAAAAAAAATAAACAAAAAAAAACATAATTGTCCCATAAAAATAAAGGTTAAGTTCTATGTGGTTTTTAATGCCCTGCAATACCAACTCCGAGGATAATTCCATATGAATAGGGTTTTTTTTATACTTCTTGTGTCTATTTACAAAAATTGCTTCACGAAATTAATAGAAAATTCATGTTGGCTTATTAAAAACAAAAGCCAAATCGAGTCGTGTAAACAGTGTGATTCATAAATATGATGGAGAGAGCGAAGCAGGTGATTCAACTCGCAATGGAAACATACTATTAGAGGGACACGGTAATCGGATATTCCACATTTTTGAAAATTTATAGAATGAGAATTCCAAATTCTTAAAAGCTCATCGAATGTTTTTCTTCTTTGAAATCAAAATATGTAAACCACATGAAACCACACGTTTAAATTTATTGCTTATAATTTTTAATAACACTACAACAGTGGAAATGTGTTCAAGAAAAATACATATATAAAGGTCATATGTATTTGGTGCTCTAAACCCAAGTCGGCTTTCAGTTTTCATAAGGTTTTATACTATGGGCGTGGCTAATTTTGCCCCCTCAATTATAGAATTACGTCCATATATTTCCCCATAATTCGGAAAACCCTTCTCCAATTTTAGTGAATAGCACACCAAAAGATGCATTATAAAATTTTATTTCAAATACTTTCATACAATTTCTTTCTATCTTTTTCCGTTTCAAAGTTATTCAGAAATTAATGGCGAAAAAATTATTTTTCATGTTGAATTCGCTTTCTTTTTTTTTATTTTTAATATTCAATTTAAAAAAAAAATGAGCAGCCTTTTACATTTTCCTAAATTCAACATGTCTAAGAAATAAAATAAGCCATAAATCATAAGCCGTAGTCGCTTCATAAGCCAAATTCGCACAATATATGTACTTATTTACATATGTATGCCCTACAAAAAAAAATTCTAAAAACAACTAGTCGAAAACTACCAGGTGTCCCTAAGCAACGTAAAGTAAAACTTGGCCGTAACTGCCAAACTGTAAGAGGCAGCGAGATCAAATGTGCACAATATATGTACTCGCATATGCCCTGCAATAACAAATGCTAAAAACAACAACAAGTCGAAAACTACCAGGTGTCCCTATACAACGTAAAGTAACAGTTAGCTATAACATTCGAACCGTAAGAGATAGATAGCCGAAATTCGCACACTGTATGTATTCCCAGATGCCTTACAACAACAACAACAACTAGTCGAAAACTACTAGGTGTCCCCATACAACGTAAAGTAACAATTAAACGTAACTCTCAAGCTGTAAGAGACAGAGAGATGAAATTTATACAATATATACCCTGTCGGACATTGAGTAGTCGACTACTAAAATAATTAACTGTACGTAAACTTTTATGGACTAGCTCCAAATTAGCTACAATACAATCGATTTGAAATTCACTTTTTGTGTACTGGCTATAAGCTAGCTGAAACGTAGTGCAGAGTTAACCCAAAATTCAAATAGCAACATACACACATACACGGTAAATAACTCTTTAATTAAATTGCCTACTGTCGCATTCGTTTTAAATGTTGCGATAGTTGAGTGAGTATGTTGGCTGCTCACCAGTCTTGAGGCTTAGTGGTTCGATTCCCACCAGAGGCTAACAAAAAAAAAAAAATAAAAAAATTTAATTTAATAAAATACTACCACCGAAAAATGTAAAATCAGCCTTGATTTGTACATTTTTTTCTGTGGGTACTGACTTTTAAGTAGCTAACTTTAAGTTAGTTGAAAAGTAATGCAGCGTCGGACAATTGACTACTTCCTAGGACATCACCATGTTAAAATAGTCAGTTGTTTTTGCATTGAGAAGTAATCCAGGCCTCAACCAGTACCTGTTGTGAATTAGTTAGCTGTAAGTTAGCTTGGTTTCCAACAGGGTATGTATTCACATATGCCATTCCATACGTACATACATTACACATACGTACGGAACCCAAAGTGTGCGAGCCAGCCTCGTACTTGTCTGAATTTATTTATTTATATCTCGATAATTATAAACCCGAACAGAAGGGATATTTATAAAACGATTAAAGTAAGATTTAGATCAATAAATTGTCTGATGGCTTCATAATCGGTGTCTTAAGAAACAAGTCTATACATACCCTTTTGGAAAAGGGTGTAATATATAAAATAAAAATACCTTTAGCTCAAGAAAGTACTATAAATACTTAATAGCAAATAGGTATTTGAAATTTATTTTGTTTTAACGAGAAGTTTATTAGACAAACTGTGTGTTAAAACTTAATTTTATACAATTTGCAGTGTGAACACCAATTCATATTTTTATGGTTTTAACGTTAAAACCAGTTTTTTACTTTAGGCCTGAAAACACCAATTAGTTATCATTTTTAAGACTGAGTTTTTGAATTATTTTTATAATTTTCTTCAATACTTTAGTAAGAATTAAGCTGCAGCGGTATTGCTGTGTTTAATTGTACACACATTTATGCCATGAAACAATTTTTTTACGATCAGTGGAAATTAGTTCAAATGCAAAATATTTTATGGTAAATTAAACAACGGACTTTATCGATTGATGTTTCTGGTTCGTTTTTATTTTATTTTTTTTTTCCTTTTTTATTTCAATATATTTTTACACACTTGCTTTTATTAACGACTTTATTTGTGTCAGTTTTGGTTTTTTTTTTTTTTTTCTATAAACGCAATGTTTCCGTTCACGCAGACTGTGGCAAAACTTACGCATTTTAATTCATATACATATGGAGGTACCTTCACACAAATTAAACATTTAATAGACATGCATTAAAAATTCAAGCACAACTTTTACCCTCTACATGGTTATTTAAGGTTTCGCGTTTGTATTAAATTTTTCTATTATTTTTTTAGCATAAGTTGTTGGCTATAATATTTTTTTTATATTTTGTTAGTATGTATATTTATTATTATATTTTTGAAAACTTTGTATTTTGAATTTAAATTATTTATAATTTAATTTGTATAAAATATTAAACAGCCGTTAGATTCAAGTTTTTTTTTCTTGTTTTGTTTTTCTTAATTCGTTCATGCTAAATAAAAGCGACTTGAACGCAGGAGTAAAAGCAACAAACTAGTGTTTGGAGCAGAGTTTTTGTTTTACTTAAGTCCCGTTGAGTTTCCCGTTAAACAAATACTTGAGTCAAAAGCTTTCTTCTGCTCGCACTTTGTTTACACAGAACACACACGCACACACACACACGCTGAAATAAATTTTAACAGTTACCACTGTTTTAGGAAGGTTAGTTATAAAGAATTTGCAGGAAACAGTGAGAGAGCGAGAGAGAGAGGGAGAGAGAGAATAACGGCAACTCTTGGGTATAAGAGTATGTGTTGTTTTGCATTTACACTGCAAAAAAATGAGAAAGTTTGCAGCAAACTCTCGCTCTGAATTGTATTGCCTTTAGTTGTGTTTGTTTTTGTTTTTTGCTGTACATACATACATATATTTACAATATTGATGACAATTGTTGCTATAAGAAGTACGAACACTTTGATTAATTGTGTGTTTTAAATTCCAACTGCAAACAGTTTCTTTTCGTTTGCTAACAGCTTTAAAGAATTCGTCTAATTTTTTATTTTCACTTTTTTTATTATATGGCATCAAACATGTGATGTGGTCAAAGTATTGGTACGTGCTTGCACTGTTAATCTTGTTAAATCCATTGGCCTTATCACATTACATTCTTTTGGTTTCGCAACATTAATTTAAATTTGCACATTCTTATTTAAACAAATTGATTAAGGGGGATCAAAGGGATAATTTCAGTTGAACCCATAGAATTTGATTCGTAGCTTGTTGTTTATCATTAGTTAAACTCTTAAAGGTCATTGGCTTACAAACAGTAAGACAACAGCTGATTCGTTGAAAATAATTGATTGTAGGTATATTTGTTATATGAAAAATATTTGTCATGGTTTATGAAAATGAAAACGCTGAGTCGAGGAAATTAAAAACAAAAACACTAGATTATTTTTCCATTTTCAGGGTTCCCTACTCATGAAGTGGAAATGGAAGCCTTTTACTGAGATTTCGCTGTCCGTCACAGGCCCCCTTCCCTCGAACGGTAAGAGCTAGAGAGCTGAAATTTTCACAGAATATGTTACCCGGCCGCTTCAACAAGAACAACAACCAAAAAGAACAAAAACTCAAAAACTAAAGCCATACAAGAAACTGTGAAAATTAATAGTAACTTTTGAATCATAAGAGATAGAGTCACGAAATTCGCAAATAGGCTCTGCAACAACAAAGAACAAAAAATTAAAAACCAAAGTTATCTTCCATACAAGAAACAGTGACAATTAGCTAAAATTAGCTGTGGCTTTTGAACCATAAGAGATACACACTGGAAATTGTCACACGATATTTGGTTACACAGGCTCTACAACAGAAAATACTAAAAACAACAAGAAGTTGAAACCCCCAACCAGAAACTAAAAATTAGCTTCAATGATGATGATGCATCAAATGACCGACACTGGTCTTGCTGGGTACTTATTTCTTGGCCGGGGTAGATATCATGGCTGTTTCACGACCATCACGTCACTTATCAGCATCCAAAATTGCTTCGAACCCAGGTCGTGACGAATTGCATACTGTCTTAATTAAAACCGTTGTTATCACTGTTACAATAGCAACAAGCACAAAAATCAATTGGATGTTGGTGAGGGAATATAAACTATATTCCCATCAACAGAAAAGCACAGTGATAAAATGGAAAGTTGATCAATATGATTAAATATAGACAGTCAGTAAGGAAGAGCTCTGGTTGCAGGATGTAAGCTCTGCTGCTTAAAACGGTACACAAATAGTCATGGCCTGGGTTCGAAGCAAATTTTGGATGAGCGACGTGGTGGTCGTGAAACAGCCAGTAAGTCTTCAACTTTACTTGCTTTTCTTGTCTTCTTTAAAAATATCGATCACTCCCAATTTTATCACAAAAATCAATATTGAGGAAGTGAAAATCGAACTCAAACCCGATAAAATTTACTAACAATTGTAACATACATATATGTAAATGTATTTCTAAAAGTTTCTAGGCATAGTTTTTAATATCTAATTGTTTTTAATTCCTAAATTTTTTTATTTGCAGAAATTAAATTAGAAGAGAGCTTTAATTCAAAAACTGCTATTTGGACTGTCATCCGGTTTATCGATTGTACAATCGCTTTATTATTGGGAGTTTTTGTTTCAACACCTCTGAAGAAAATGTGAGTAGAAAACCTCTAGTGATTCACCATTACTACCGACAAATTATTCCCCATACAATTCGTTTTTCATTCGAAATGCGCTTGTCATAGAAATTCAACTAGTGAGCAAGGAATCATTGATTAGATGATTCGAATAGGGCAATGGTCATCGTGTTTTTAGTTGCCATCAGCTATTTCTTGCAGGGACGTGTTCTCCCTGTACAAAAACGTGAGCGAATTAATAACGTTGCTCTGCCAGCGTCATGTTTAAGTTGATAGCTGGTGAAGACGTCGAGTTACGATCAAGTAGCAGGCAGTGCCATACATATCATAATAAAAAATATATGTATAACACATTTAGATATGTATTGTGTATAACAAAAACATACAGCCCATCTGGTTTATAGCAATTGCAAGTTTTTGAAAAATTGAAAGCTTTTTGTAGAAGCTGAATGTGATTGAAACTGTTGAGAAAATTAAAACATTTTAGATGGCGTTAGTAACAAGTATAACATTAATTGCTTTTAAAAAATGTTATACACCATAGTACGGTTTATTGTGAATGATTAAGAAACAAAAGAACAAAACATACTTTTTAACAAACCGTAACGGCTGTTTTCCTGCTTTTTGTTGTGCTTATTTTTTTTCTTTATCCATTTTGTGCGTGGTGAGTTTGAAAGTACATACAAGCAAACCAAAAAGCAGGGTAGTTCATATTAGCGGAACTCAGCGTTTGGTGCGTTTTTGGTTGCAACTGATTGATTTTGCGATTATATTGCAACTGATATCGAGCACCCTTTTTAACAACTTTGCAAATTTTATTGCATTCCATATAACAGCTGATAAATTAGTACACAATTTATAATTTTTCCCGTTTTATTTTTTTGGTAATTGCTGTTGGCTCCATCTCTACAATTTTTTGTTCGCTTTGTTTTAAAATGTCAGCTGTTCGAGTGTCAGTGTTGCAAAGGCAATACTCATGCGAAAAAAGCAACACGTAATTAGCGGTGCGTAAATGCAAAAATATTGCGAGTGCAACCTTGAATATTCTGTTGTTAGGTTGCAAAGAAAAAGCAACGCTTTCTTGCATTCGCACTTACGCAAGACATTTGCACCAAATAATGAACTGCGCTATTGTAAAAAATACAGTAGAAACAAAAGGTGCATTTCGAGGAATTTTTCTATGCAATTCTAGGGTGTGCTGGATATTAACCCCCTTTTAAACAATAATTTTGACAAAACGGTGACACAGATCGTTTTGTAATATTTTTCTCTAAATATTTCCGTTTTCAAATTTTGTGCACAATAAAATTTGTAAAAATTACAGTTGAAGCAAGTTATGCACTTCCAAGGGATTTTCTATGCAGTTCTACGGTATGCTGGCTATTTTATATTTATAAATTCTTTATTTTGTGTAATATTGGTATATTGCACAATAATGTTGTATTTATTGTATTGCATTCATTACAACCAATTATGCAAATTTTCATGACATTTTCCTTGTTTTATGTAGCATGTAGACAAGAAAGTAAACGCCTGAGAGTTGTAATACACTCACACTGTCTTACTAACAGACTCTCAAGTTTCTTGACATTTTTTGACATTTACTGAAAGTAAATTGACAAAGTAGTAAACATGGTTGCCTACTCCACGGCACATACATATAATTTTCAGGATCAGCAGTAGAATAATAATTGTGAGTTTTAAATTATTTTGTACATTAGAAAATATTTAAAACATTTTTACAGCAAATATGAATAAAAACACAAATATTTATAGTGATAATAAGACTATGCTAGTTGAAAAAACCGACAGACGGGGCACCCAGTGGGTAAACCTAATTCGGGCGCGCCGTTTTTTTTTTTAGATTAGCTCTTGTTTTTGAGATATACCGTTATTTTAAGAATGGATGAGTTAGGATAACAAATATTTAATTAACTCAAAAACGGTTTAAAATATTGATGAAAAAAATACAAAAACCGAAATCTTTTTAATGTGCTTAGTAGTTTAGAAAAAACAATATTTTGCGAAAGTTCGAAATTGTTTGCTCTTTAAAACAGCATAAAAAATCTAAAAATAAAGTTATGCTGATGAATACATTCCTAACAAAGAAAAGCCATAAATGACTAAAATCGGTGCACAACTTTGGAATTTATTCACAAAAAATCAAAAATTGCACATTTAATCGGTCACCAGACAGACGAAGCCTCAAAATTAAAAAAAAAAAAAAAAAAAAAATATTAAATGCAAGTAGTTTGCAAGAATTATTTTGTTTGCTTTTCAAAACAAAGCAAGTCTAACTGACGGAAGTAAAAAACAATTTACATATCGATACTCCAAAGGCAAAATTCCGTAACAAATTTACCGGTTTTTGTATTTTTTCAATATTTTAAACCGTTTTTGATTTAAGGGAATATATATATACATATGTTGTACTACCTCCTCCATTTTTAAAATAGCGGTATATCTCAAAAACAAGAGCTAACCTAAAAACCCGAATTAGGTTTACCCACTGGGTGCCCCTTCTGTCGAAAAAAAAGTTTCACAGTGTAATTATTAAATTAATTAATAACACCGGTATTCATAAAAAATAAAACGTTGCAAAAGTTTAGCAATAAAAATTATTTTCGAATGTTGCCCTATAAATTTATGTTTGTGGTAGTCTTGGCAACTCTATTTCTGTAATAAACAAAACTATAACGATGGAGGCAAAATTAAATCACCAAAACACATTAAAATTAATTAATTTATATCGTTCGTACCCAATTTTGTGCGATATGAAACACAAATGATAAAATAATAATACTGCAACTCTTCGCTTTGACGACATTTTTAAGATGAACTTTTACGTTCCTTTTAAATTGAGCAAGAAGTTTTCATGAAAGTTACAGATTTCATTGACATTTTTATTCATCATGCGTATACAAAATTTAATGAAAGTACTCTCCGTCTAAATGCAGTCAGTGTTAATGGGCTTTAATTGCTTGCAGTAAAAAACTCACCACTCATATAAAATGTGTATGTATTGATTATGAGGCAGTTCGATACCAGGTAGCCTTACAAGACCAGCTGACTTCTGCTTTTAGCTTGAAGATCTGACAAAATCCACACCACAAACACACATATGCGAACAAACGGGTGACAGAAGTTCAAGATTTCTACCAGCAAAACACAAGAAGTGTTTGTTGTTGTTTGTTGTATATCGCTAACAGCTGTTACGGTATTATATTCTTGCAGTTTGTTTTGTTCACTTCCCTGTCTCGTATTGCGTTTTGTTGACATTCTGCTTTCTCGTCAACGCACTTGACATGCTATTGTGGCTAAAAAAGAAAAAAATATTAAAAAATATTTTTCCAAGTCGAAACATAAAGTGAAAATAATATAATATAAATTTACATAAGTGTTGCTGTGTGAACTTGAACATTGGAATAAATATTTAAACAGCAGTCTATTGTTGTAAGAAAGCAAAAACTGCGTATTACAATGAGATCATTGTATAAAAATACTTCATCATTTGTGTATTATTTGCCAATGGTTTGAGATCAACGTAATGCTTCCCTAGCCATAATATGGAGGCCAATGACGTTTTTGATCCCTTGGGAGCAAGGCAACGCACATTTTCAAATAACTCGCAGCATTCCCAGCCAAGCTCTAAACAGAACTTTCCTTTGGTGACAAGTGATTCGGGCCTCTATACTTGCAGCTCGGACGCAAGCGACTGCAGTTTGCAGCTAGAGTCTGATATAGAATTTTGTCACCAAAGCAGTAGAGCGAAAGGTTTTAAAAATGAACGTCTCCATGTTGCTCTGCAAGATGTGCGTAAATTACGCAGTGAACTGGAACGACTAACAAAGTCCGAACAATGGTATAAACAAGAGTTGAAACAACAAAAATCTACAAGGTTGGGTGACTTGGAAAGAATTTATACTCAGGAAAGAAAGTTTATGCAGGAAAATCAACGCTTGCAAAAGGAATGTGTCCGGCTGTATGAAAAGTGCAGTGAATTGGAAGGAGAGTTAGAAAAACAAAACCATGATTTCCCTGAACATCGTTTTCAAAGTGTAGATACTGAAGAAGGACTCGAAAAAAGTGCGCTTGAATTTGAGAAAGAACAACATTTGGCCTTAATAAAAGACCAGCAGCAATTAATCTCAGTGCTGCGCAAACAGAAGCGTTCTTTACTTCAGGACCTTAGGGATTTGGCTGTGGAAAAAGATGAAAAGGTTAATGAACTACAGCGTCTCTTGTCTGATTTGGAATTTGAAAACAAGCTCATCACAAAAAAGTGTACGCAATATGCTAAAGAACGCATAAGTTTGGAAAAAACTTTGATGCAAACTGAAAACAAGTTTTCTTCAGCTCAGAACGAAAAATTCAATTTGCAAAAATCTATTGTCGTCTTAAGAGAACAGTTGGAAGTTCAACAGCAATTGTTGAAAATCAAAGAAAGTGAAATAGAAAGCATACAACAGCATTATACTAAAAAAATACAAAGTGAGGACGACTTAGATCAAGTACATGAACTGAGTCTCAAGTACCAGGAAGAAATTAATGTTAAAACATTGGAAGTGATTAATTTAAAGGAGAGTTTACAACAAATGCAAAATGAATTGGAAGAAATGAAAAGCCTGCAAATGCAAAATGAATTGCAGAAAAAGCAGATAGACCAATTAAATTGTATACTTGAAGAATATCGTTTGGAAATACAAGAACTCAAGTCACTGGAGCTGCATAAGAACAAACAAAATGAGGAATTGCGTGTAACAATAGACCATCTGCTTAAATATAAAGACAAAACAACTGTAGAGCAAGAAAAGGAACATTCGGTTTTAAAAAATACTCTCGCATCCACTCAACGTCAGTACGAGCAAGTACAAGAATTGTATAAAAATACCAAATTTCGATTGGAACTGTTAGAAGTGGAACATGGAAAAGCTAAATTCAAAAACGACAGCGATAGGAAAGAAATTGAACATTTGAGAAACAAACTCAAGGTATACTTGGAGGAAACTACAGTACTGAGTAGTAAAATTCAGACTTTGGAAAGTGAGCTGGATAGTGTGCGCAAGGAAAACTCTAAACTCAAAGGCGATACTAAGCAAATGCTAGAGCTCATTGAAACTTTCAAACATAACGTCGAGCCAGAGGAGGAAAACCAGAAGATAACCGAAGAACTGCAGCAAAATAAAGCTCAAGGTGCGCTTATCATTCATTTAAAACATAAAAACTATTTTTAATTTTCTTTTAAACATTTTTTTCATTTAGATGACTTGACAACTAATCTTGCCACCACTACTGATCCAGACTTTTTAGAACTTCAGTGTCAGTGTCAAAGGCTTCAAGATAAATTAGATTCTATAAAGACGAATCAAGGAGAAAATAAATCGTTTTTCCGCAACCATCAGTTACAGACAGTTGTAAAACATACAGATTTGGAAGTTGACACTGAAGACCATATAAACTCCAGAGAAGAAATAAGTGAAAGTCCTGATAGCGATAAGGATTTTACTCAGTTACTACTACAAGGCCGCCAACTGCAAAAAAATCTTGAAAAGTTAAATGTTGTACTCAAAGAGAAACAGCATCTATATGACAGTCTAGCCATAAAACCATCTTCTAATGAAAACCTAGTTCAAGAGAACGAAACTCTAAAAAGCAAAATTGACTTCATTGAAACTGAAGCTTTAGCACTTCAAATTAAAAACGAATTAGATGAAAAATCGCAAAAATATACAAATTTAGAAGATAGTCTTAAGGATCACATGGCAAAAATAGAAAGTATACGAAAAAGTCTTTTAGCAAATGATAGCCAGCTGTATAAAATGGCCAGAAATCTAGAAGAAAGTGATCCAAAATTTGCAAAACTAAAAAGTCAAAACACAATAGTAAAACAAAAATTAAGCCAGGCACTAGCTGACAAAACTGATTTAAACAAAAAACTGCAGCAAGAAGCTAATGAAATAAAAGAGCTCAGACAATCTTTAGATGATTTACAAATGCAAAAAAGATTTACCAAAAATCAAGCTACGCAATGCTCACTGGCAGAAAAATTAGAAAAAGAAAACTCCGAAGTAATGCAACTCAAGCAGCATATACTGAAATTAAAGCAGGAGCAACACCACTTTCTGGAGCAGGAAGAATTCAGAAAAGATGAACGTTTACACTTTTTGCAGCAAATGATGGACTTGCAAAACAACAAAATTCAAAATTTGCAACAACATCAGAAAGACTGGGAGGATATTTTAATAACTCTTAATAACACTAATGCCCTGGAACAGAAAACACGTAAAGAACTAGAACTGAAACGCATGGAGTTGGAAGAACTGAACCAAGTGTTTGCTAAACAAAATGAAGAATTCAGGAAGCTTGAGGAATTTACTGCACTCTTAGAAGTTAAAAGACAAAATGAAAAGGAACAACTTAAACTAACATTCCAACAGGAAATCGATGTGATGAAGCAGCATCTGCAAGATTACCAAAAAGAAATCGAACAGCAAAAACTTCTAAACGAAAAATTAGAGAAACAAAACGAGAGATTTCAAGAAGACACTAATCTAGAATTCGCTACAGAAATTGCTGCATATAAAAGAGAAGTAAGAGAATTAAAGTCTAGAGTAAGAAGAATAACAGGGGAAAAGGAAGATTTATTGGAGCACATTAAAGAACTGGAAAATCAAACAAAACATCTCAACGTTAAAAAGAGAGAAGCCGTCTTTATGCCTGATTTCAGTTTGGTACAAACAGCAGATGCTTCGGCACAAAATTCTGTAGAGAGCTTAGCGGTTTTAAAACAAAATATAAGTGAAGACCATTTACGTATATTGACCAAAGTTCTCGAAGCCGAATATGAACGTAAAATGCTCAGATATGATGAGCATATTCATTCATTGCTTAGTAATCTGAACAGTCTAAAGAAATCCCTTAAATCTAGTGAGGAAAAATCTGCTTTCTTAAGTGAAGAACAGCTGAAAACTCAAGAAGAACTCAAGGAGTTACAAAACACTAAAAAAAGTTTGGAGAAAATGCGTTTAAAATATGAACAAAGTCAAACCACCATTAAGGTGAGTTAGTGCCATTGCAAAAATTTGCGTAATTTATTTTCATATATCTATCCTTTTAGGAATTAAACGATAAGCTGGCATATGAGGGAAGCAAATACGAACTCTCCGATGTGGGAAAATCTTCCCAAAACTGTACAAATTATGAGGTGTCAAACCTTATAGATGATTACAAAAAGGTAGTAAAACAATTTAAATTTGTTGCTAGCACTCTTTATTATCATTGTTTTTCATTCGTAGTTGATACAACAATCAGCTATAGCCACAAAAAGACCTGCCACCAGTTCTATTTTGGATTTAATACAGCGTAGCAACCAATGTGTGCCAAATTTACATAAGCTGGAAATCAATGTTGATGGCTTGCGTTCGGATCTGCAGAACTTCTTAGCCTCCTATAGTTGTAGAATACCAGCCAACTCACTGATAGCAGCTGCTTCATTATCAGTACCCCCTTCACTGATGGATGAGCTCAGAGCTGCCTCAGAAGGATTTTAACGTTTCCATTTTCCGTTTTCGACCCTGCCCGCTTTATCTAATCAAGAATGAAATTAATTTAGTCAACTTTTCTTTATACATTGTACTATGTACGTATTTTGAAATCTATTTATTGTTGTGATTTTTATTTATTTTCTCGCTCATTGTTTATTTTTGCACAATTTTTAATGTACATGTGTAGGTATTTCGATTATATGTACTTTCGATCATTTTGTCTACATACTTAACATACATACATATTTTCTGTATGAATAAAATAAACATTAATAATGTAATCAAAATGTGCGTTTCCGGACTCAACATTGACAGGCCATGTTTCGCGGACTGCCGATCATGAGACCGGCCTACTTGGATCCCAGAAAGGTCACAAACTATGAAGCTTTTTTTTTGTTTGTCTAACCAGAGACTGCGACAGGAATCGAACCTGCAACCTCGCAGACACAATTATCACTTTATGACTAATAAAATGGGTATCTGAGAGAATTTTTTTATTTAAGCCACTAGCAGAATAGGCAACTTTGCTTGTCACCTTCACAAGCAAGTGACGTGACAGGACCAAAGTCTACGAAATAAAGAACAAATATGCAATTCGAGAGTTGAATGATTTTTTTTCGTCTAGTTTTCCATTTCAATGTCAAGCGCTGGTTTTTCCATTTTCTTACAGCCTGCCGGGACTCTCAATGTATTGAGTTGCATCTACTTTATTAAATATTTTCTTAGATTCGTAAGAAATGGCACAAAGAAAAAGTAAAAATAAATCAAATATATTTTATATATGTATTTATTTGAGCTTAAGGTCTTTTAGAATTTGAGTAATTATTTTTGTCAATATTTCGCTCTCCTTCGGATAGCTTCTTCAGGACAATAATAATGAAAAATGTTTTGATTGATTTTTTCAAAAACAAACATATTTGAAAGAAAAATATTTTCCTATTTTTTCTTTCACATTTCAAAATTTAAAAAATTATTGTTTTTTATTTCTACACACCCATAAAAATTATAAATTTGTTACGGCCGCAGTGACCAGAGGGAGCCGGCTATTTATTGTGTGTGGTTCATTGTGGAACGCATGAGACTATTTTTATTTATATATTTTTTTTTTTTTGCGTGGGAGTTCCCCACGTTGGTCATTTATGTTACGGCCGCAGTGACCAGAGGGAGCCGGCTATTTATTGTGTGTGGTTCATTGGGGAACGCATGAGACTATTTTTATTTTATTTATTTTTTTTTTTGCGGGGAGGTTCCAACCCTTCCCTCTGGGTGCGCCGGCATAAAATTGAAACTAAAAAGAAATAGACAACAAAAACAAGAACAAACTACTACGGTGGGATTTTGGGGTTGCAAAAAAAAGAAAAAATCAAAGTGGACCAAGTTTTGCAACACGGTCGGGAGGGCAAAATGAGGAACCCAACATCCGTTCCTCCACATTAAGGAAGCGAGCTGGTGTGGCACACAAAACCCTTCGTAGTAGTTTGTTCTTGTTTTTGTTGTCTATTTCTTTTTAGTTTCAATTTTATGCCGGCGCACCCAGAGGGAAGGGTTGGAACCTCCCCGCAAAAAAATAAATAAAATAAAAATAGTCTCATGCGTTCCACAATGAACCACACACAATAAATAGCCGACTCCCTCTGGTCACTGCGGCCGTAACAAATTCCTTCACTAATCTGGCGTTTTGAACTTTTTATTCCAAATTTCTCCTGATATTCTTTGTGTATTTCGTCTTCTGGGAAATTCTTATTTACATAAAAAATAAGAATTAATAAAGTAAAAATAAATAAATAAAATAAGAATAAATATATAAAATATAAGAAAAAAGGGGTCAAAATAACTAAATATTAAATAAATCAAATATTTACATATCCAAAAATGAACAGAAACAAAACAGCTTTCGTATAACAGAAAGTAACGTACAAACTAATTCTGGCTTTAAACTGTAGTATTAGAGTTACCCAGCAAACATAGTGTCAAACGCTTTTTACTTTGTATTTTCTTACACCCTATTTTTACCTACGCAAGTGCCAGTAATTCCATACATTGACATTTTTTTTTACTAATATCATACTTCTGCAAGCTGTGAACTCACTTGCAAGAGATTTTGATTGCCAGTAATTGTTTTACATGCATGTCGGTAAAATGACATTTTTACAGAATATTACATACCGAAAAATAGGATACAATATAAAAAAGTTGATGTAAAATATAGTTTTTATCGATTTGTAATAAACATTTACTATTTATTTGATAAAAAAAGCTATTCATATAATTTGCTTTCCCATAACAGTTCCCTTTTAATTCCTTTATATTGTAAAGTAAAGCAATTTTCTTTAAGACCAGTTTCTTTGACGACATTTTGAAAATGAGTTTGCACTTGCCTGTGTAAATAATCAAGCAAGTAGGAACAGCTGTTATTGTCTCTGTCGATGTAGTAGTTGTTAGTGTGTACACATAACTTGCAACAAGTTACTTGCATGTGTACATGGTCGGTTAGCAATATTTCCTCAAATTTATGTTCTAGTTTTTCGCACACTAAAATTTTTATAAATCTTACTGACATAATCCTTAGTTTCAAGGTCCAAATAACGGTTTATTTAAAACTGTTTGAGACAAACACAGACTTTCAGTTTGCACATAGGCGATACAAGCATAATTCGATACAACCATACAAACATAATTATGCCATTTTTAGTTAACAATCAATGCACACTGATTGAATTGTGGCAGTTTTGTTTGCCATTATTTTGCCTTTTACTTGTTTTTCTTTGCTTTTCACGTTCCATAAGCACGGTTAAATTTTACAAAGATCCAAATATGAACTTAATTATTTATACATATGTATATTAATTCAGGTCCAAAAATGAACCTTTTCAAAAAATGTTTGTTGTATTTTTCAGCTGTCTATATGCCGACGACATTTCGTTGGTGCTAATCAACTCATCAGTAGACTTGAAAAATTCTTAAAAGTTTGTTTGAAACTTAACTACTTATTCCCATAAACAGAATGAGAATCAGAAATGTTCAAACATCTATATACCGACGAAATGTCGTCGGCATATAGACAGCTGAAAAATACAATAAACATTTTTTGAAAAGGGGTTCATTTTTGGACCTGAATTAATATATTTTACAAAGATCAATAAATTCTATTAAAAATGTTTTTCATCCTCCATTTTGCCACAAAATATAGTATTGCATACGGCTAAACTGTGTGTGCTTTTTCTTCCACGTCCAGCTCGTACAAAATTTAACAGCACAAACTGTTTGCCGAACATCCTATCATGTTTGCTAAAAATCAAGAATTTTAATTTTCGTGCAAACGTGCTGCAAATGTTTTCACATAAACCTAAAAGGTCACACAGTTGGTGTAGATTATTTCATCAATTATATTGCCGTAAGAGAGAAACTTTGTCTATATGTTCCCCGGGTCAATATACTCTTGTTAAATCATCAAAAAAAAAAAAAAAAACCCCATGACTGCACGTTTTCAACATAATATACACAAGTTTACCACAAACTTGAGCAAATATCATATCTGCTTTGATTTTTATAAACTTCTCCATGTAAACCACAGACATGCACGTTCTTGTCTTATATATGACCGTTATGACACGTTTTCCCAATAGTACTTTTTTTTGTCCCCTTTAACGTCTGCAGTTGCATTGACAAAATGACAGTTTACCATCTCTGTTTTGGAATAAAGTGAATAAAAACAACAAATTGCCTTCAATCGGAATTGTTGAACAAAAGAAGAAGTGTTCTACTAGAGGAAAAACTGCTTTATTTGTGAAAAACATATAAAATATTGAAAAAAAAAATAGTATTTCTTTCAAGTGGAAAATTTATTTTTAGTGAATATCACATACATAAATTTGAACTGTTTAATAAATGTATGTATGTATAACGTTTGTGCATAAAAACAAGAAAAACGCTTTTCAATTGCAGTAGATGGAGAAAATCAATAAAGAATACGATACAAAAAAAAATTCCAAGTAAGAAATTTCAGCAACAAAAATTTTAATATCATTTGCACTTTTCTTCTACAATTTAAGTTGAAAACGAAACTAAACTACCTACTAAATAAAATAAATACGCAAATAAAAGAAGTTTTCTTTTATACCTGGTGAGCTAGAAAATTTTTCGTTTTGTTTTTTTTTTTTTTTATCAAGTCAAATCACACATGCACTCATCAAAGTGCATACACAATTTAATATTTTTCGTATAAAGTAATAAAATTTTCTTACTAATTGGAAAATAATAAAAAAAACAAGAAAACATTCCCATTTAATTAAAATCACACGCACTCACACAAACACCTGAAGTCATGGTTTTTATTACAGCAAAAACATGTTTGCGTTTTTGTTTTTTTTGCATTTGATTTGTAACAACATCTGATTAAAAAGCATTTTTAATTGACTCACGTAAATAATACGAATTTACTTAACAGTCCTCATACCCACCTATCAGGAAATAATTAAAGAGATCTTAATTTAAGTAAATTTATTGGAATTCATATGCATGTAAATATGTACATACATACATAGATAGCAATGTAAGGAATTGTTAAAATATCTGCAATTTACTCTGCCCTAATAAATTTCTGGATGTATGTAAGGCATTTATTATTGTTGGTCTTCTGTAAGCATTTTATTTTAATTACCTACCTATAAGTAGGAAATTCCGATTTTATAATAAACATAAGTACATATGTACATAGGATCCATTTCAGCTTTTTTCTTTGTTTGGAAAAGAAAAATTTATTTACATGTACATACATACATACACATGTATTTTTTTTTAACAACAAACGCAAAAGATGTTTTGAATTTTTTTCAAGTGTTGCAAACAAAAAAATAAAAAATATTTTCACTGAAATAAATACCTTTATTATTTCAAATTTTGCAAAAAAATATAGTTTTTGTTTATTGCGGTGACATCATGCCTCATTCCATATGATTTACAAACTAAAGGAGTATATTTGGTTGTAATTGTCCGTTACTGTTTAACTAAAGCAACAAATTTGTATCCTGTGCAAGGTACACATGCCTGAGTAATGATACCTTAGTTTAAAAATATGAATCATGTCCATATGTAGTTCAAATCTATATTAACTATGAGTATTGTAAGGATTCTTTATCTTGTCCTATAGAAATTATATATGTATATTGCTGTTAGAGCCAGTACCTAATATACATATGTACATAGGTTGCTACTTTTAAAATTTTAAATTGGTACATATGTATGTATGTACATATGTATGCAGTAGCGCATCCACTCAAGGAATGTTTGTTTAATCGATTAAACGAAAATTTATTTTTACATTATTTGAAGGTGTAACGGAAATGGCCAATTTCAATTTGAAGAATTTTATTCAATTATTCAAGTAAAAATAATTTTTTTTTTGTAATATCTTTTTCTCACTTTAAGCTTATTTTATTTTATTTTTTAAATCCAATGCAGCAAACATAGCAATTTGTATCCTGTCTTTACTGAAAATAGTAATAATAATAAATAGAGGAGTCAAATATATGACCGAACCCCCATTAATTTTTTCTCCTCAGTACTTTTTGGATACACCAGTTCCGTACTACGCCTATTTAGGCGGCTCCCATACAGAAATAAAAAAAAAAAAAAAAAAAGAATTTGAAAACGGATGCCTCGAAAATGATTTTTATTTTCTCAGTCCAAAAGCTATCGAAAAATCGATTGCTAAATCGATCCACCCTCGATTTAATCGAAAACAAACTTCGATTTCAGCATGAAGTTGATGAAATGATAGATGCTTTATAATAACAGCTGGGCCAAAAGAAGTCATCCGATGTTGTTTCGTCTTCAGAGTATCGGCTGTGGTTCCCGCAGTGTGTGCGTTACTCCGTCCTGTTGGAACCACATGTGCTCCAGATCTAATTCGTTCAATTGCGGCAGAAAAATCTTGGTTAACTTGGCCCTAAAGCGCGTACCGCCCACTGTTGTCGTTTGACCAGGGGTGTCCTCGAAAAAATGGCCCCGGGACTCCTTCAGCGTAAACAGCGCACCGTGCAGTTACTTTGAGCGGGTGTAATGGGTCCTTGTGTATCACTCGGTGATTTTCAGTGCCCCAGAAGCGATAGTTTTACTTGTTCACGTACCCGCTGAGGTGAAAATAAGTCTCATCACTCATTATGATTTTGGTCGGAAAATCGTTGACTTCGTCCTTAAGATTAAGGATGGCTTGGGCGTAGGTAACACGCGCTTGGCGTTCGACTGGCAGCAGCTGATGCACGGACTGGATTTTGTACGGGAAAATACGCAAGTCTCCGACCCTGGGGACGACCGGCTGATGGCTAATTGCGAGGCGCGGCGTCTGGTCGATGTTTCTGGCTACAACTCGGCAATAGCGGCGATACTCTCGGCAACGTCTCGTGTGGTTGGTGGCCAAACGACGCAGTGTTTGCGCACTCGATGCCGGACGACCAGGGAATCGGCGACGGAATTCGCAATGCGCTAACACCACGGACAAATTGTCGCATAAAAATAGACACGATTATTGCGCGTTCTTGGGGGAGATTGTATCGATCCAGTGCACAAATATAAAAACTGATTTGACATGGGCTGCCATTTGCAAAAATAACAGCAACTTCCAATAGGTTGATTTCTTTTGTCCCACCTTGTAGTTAGGTGTAGTCACAACAACACAATTACAAAAATACTGTTAATACCATTGGACAAATAGACCCAATTGCTCGGCTTAAGTTGTGCTATCCAAATTTACTTCGTAAAGTAAGTAACTAACAAACAGTCTTATGTATAAAAATTATTGCAGGAATATCGATTTACAGGAACTACATATGTATTATTTTCTTTTACAAACAAACAGCAAGAAAGAATTGGCTTGAAATATTGTATATAATGGTTTAAACAAATAAAATTTAATTAAATATCAGAACATTTTAAGTTGAATTTTAAAAACTTAAAAAGTGCATCTAATTTCCTATATTGGCAGAGGAAAATATACCTCTGCCAAAGAATTATTACGTTTGATCCCGTATTCTTTTACAAAGTTCGGTAAAATCAGAGCAATCGTATATTACTCTCGATAATAGAGAAGCTAACACTAACAACCACATTTCTATCCCAATAAATAACATATGGTATATTTTGATGCTGTAATGAAAATTGAAACACACATTTTCAGAAAATTAAATGCTTTTCCGGACACGCATTTTGATTTTAAAGTGCTTTGCAATCACTGTTATATGAAATACTAAATGAAAAACATCAAAATTGTTGTTAAGTTGCTTGATTCAGTTGTACTGTTTAGTTTGTTATTGTTTACTTTTTGCAACAGGTGACTGTTTAATTACTTAAGATTGCACAAACTAGCCCGGAGAAAAAGTGCGGGCTGTTTCGTACAGGAAGAACAAAAATATTTTTCTCTCAAAAGTTCTCTCACTTGCCCGAACTCTGAGAACTCTGAGGGAATAGTTTTCGTGGAAATATATATAAAATAGTTTCGTGGCATCCCGCGGGCTCCCAGTGTGATGTACGGGGCTCCACATTACATCAGTTCAACTTGTCAGAAAATTTATTTGAAAATAATACATTTTTGAATGATTTCTATACAAAATTTTCGCTCGCGTAGCGTGCGTGTATAATGAACACGTCACATACATACATACATACATATTATTGAAATTATTCCAGGTATGCAGTGCAAATTGAAATCAATGATATCGATTCCCAATGCAAGAATTACTTTTTGATATCTAATGTACCTGTAGGGGATTCCTGAAAGGCTGATTTAATCTATTCTATTCTATTAATTGTTTTTAAATTCTTACATATATACTTACATACATACATATGTGTGCGCAGCTAAAAATCTTGAAATCTCAACTGGTTAAACAATTTGTTCCTTTATTTATTTAACGTAATATATACCATATATATTTTTTTTATTAAATATTGTTAATTGTTATAGCATGAATTGTTTACAGTCTGCAAAATATAAATCAATAATATGACTACTATGTATTACACTGCAAGTATTTAAGCACATGCATAGCTAAACTGTATTATAAAATAAATGCATATTTTAATAAAAAGATTTGTTAAACTTATCTTCCATCTGTCCATCAAAAGCATGTGCATACATATGTATGTATATCTGTGTGTGTGCTTCTATTATAATTAATATTTTCTTTTCTTCCTAATTGTAGGTAAAAATCATCTGAGAATACAAATTCTTGCATTTACCAATGGAAACATGGATAACGAACAGCCGCACCAGGAACTTGTCAAGTGTGTCCTTGTTGGTGATACCGCTGTTGGCAAGACGCGTTTAATATGTGCTCGTGCATGCAATAAACATGTTTCCCTTTCACAATTATTATCCACTCATGTGCCCACTGTTTGGGCTATAGACCAGTATCGTATATATAAAGATGTAAGATGTTAAAGCTGGCTAAAGTGCTTCAAACAATATTGATTTAATTCATAAGCTGCATGGTTTTGTTAATTTCTTATAAATTTTTTTCTTGTACTACTTCAAAGGTACTTGAACGCTCGTGGGAGGTAGTTGATGGTGTGAATGTTTCATTGCGGCTGTGGGACACTTTCGGCGATCATGATAAAGATAGACGTTTTGCATATGGAAGGTTTGTTTTTGAAATACTTCAAAATTATTCATATTTTATTGCAAAGTACAACAGATTTATTTATTTGCAAATAAATCTGTACATACATACATACATATGTATGTAAATCTAAAATTATTCTAGCATAATATGTATATACATATCTTTTTATTTGCATATTTTTGAGTTATTTATTATTTATTATTCATATTTATATTACTTTAAAAATTACAATTCACATTTAATTGCATTACTTTTGTATTATCTGAATCAAAAATTAACATCTTATGCATATAAAATAAATTTATTTTTCTACGTCTAAACAGCCCTTATTAATAAGGTCTATTTAGACCTAGAATAATACATTTCAATTGGCTTTTATAGCAAATAACACTACGCAAATAACACTACGCAAAAAAAATTCTGACCATTGATGACCACTATTATATTTTTTTGAGGTGTTATGCTTATCTAAGTCAAAAATCATAAAAATTTCAAATTCTATGGATCAGTTTTTTTTTAGAATTTTTTCTCAAATATATGAAACATCCAGACCTCTAGTCATAACTTAAAAACGGCGTGTCCAATTTTATCATGTAATATGGAACAAATTTTTTTTTTAAATTGTGGCAGTCTTAAGTTTTGTTGAAATCATTTTTTTGGTGGCGTTAATAATTTTAGAGTTATTAGGAAAAAAATAAAAAATTTTTTTTGAAAAATTGCAAAATTTTTGATATCGGAAAATTTATGAAAAAATATAAATTAGCAAATATTTTCCAGTTTTTTTATTTATTCATATAGTTGCATTTAGCAAAACTTAAAGCTGGCATAATGTATAATAATTTCACGTATTACACGATAAAATCGGACACGCCGTTTTTAAGTTATGACTAGAGGTGTGGATTAACCTTTACGAAAATCTCATATTTTAGAAAAAAAAATTCTAAAAAAAAGCTAATCCATAGAATTTGAAATTTGTATGATTTCTGTATGTAGATAGGCATAACACATCAAAAAAATATAGTGGTCATCCATGGGTAGTGTAATAATCCAATTCATTATTGAATAAACTAATTTTCTTAAAAAAATATGACTGAACATTTCTGTTTATTTTGACATCTAGAAATTGAATAGAAAACTTTGAATTTCTCAGGTCCGATGTTGTGTTGTTGTGTTTTTCAATTGCCAGTCCCATTTCCTTAAGAAATTGTAAAGCAATGTGGTATCCGGAAATACGAAGATTCTGTCCAGATGTTCCTGTGATATTGGTAGGCTGTAAAAATGATTTGCGTTATATGTATCGTGATGAAACTTATCTCTCATATTTTGGCGAGAGAAGTACATTTGTAAGGTAATTTGGGGTGAAAATGTTAACAGCGTAGACTTTTAATTATACATATTTATAAATGTATGTAATTTGCAGAGCTGCGCTCAAAAGTGATTTAGTTATGCCGGATGAAGCTCGTGCCGTTGCCAGAGAACTGGGCGTGTCCTATTATGAGGCCAGCGTATTTACGTATTTCGGTGTGAATGAAGTCTTTGAAAATGCCATACGTTCAGCTTTGATAGCCCGGCGGCAGCAACGTTTCTGGATGACAAATCTAAAGAAAGTGCAAAAGCCATTATTGCAAGCTCCATTTCGTCCACCCAAACCGCCACCGCCTGAGATTACAGTGGTGGTAGGCAATTTTCGTCAAGATATGTACAATATGTTTCTTGCCCAAAATTATACCGATCTTATATTAGTTATTGGCACAATTAAATTTCCTGTTCACAAATTTATGCTTGCTGCAGCTTCCAATGTGTTTAATCGCATCTTAAATACCGAAATAACAGACATGGGCGGCCGCAGTAGCAGTGAGTCAAGTATGGTATGAATATGATGGTTGAATGCTAAAAGGTTTATTTATGATTATAGTTTGCAAAATTTACTTACCTTTAGATAAGTTCTACATTTGGAGAAGCAACAACAGCAGATTTCAATGATGATACCGAGTGCCTGATACGCAATGAATCTCGTGCACAAAGGTTGTATTTTAAATAGAAGTATGTGTATTACTGTTGGGAGCAAATGATAATTCGTTTTTTTCCCCTTCGCTTATAGAATGTGGGAGCAAATTAAACGCCGTTCTAGTTATCAAGCTTTGCCCTTAATTGAGGCCAAGAAACCAACCGAGCTCTATAAAGATCTACATCACACAGTTTTTCAAAATATACGCATTGTACAAGTGGATAATGGCAGAGGCAATCTGGTTAATCAAACAATTATAACATTCACTAAGATTATAACAACACAAGCATTGCATCATTGCCTTAAATTTATTTACACAGGAACTGTTGAGAAGGAGTTGAATAATTTGCAGGTGAATATACCCATATGTATGTAATAATTAAAACAAATACAATATATGTTTATGGTTTTATTCTGCTTCGGTAAAAGTCATGTTTTTCAAATCTATTTTTATATATAAAAATCTAGTGGCACGATGCCTTTTCTCTTTAATCTCCTAAACTACTAGATCGATTTTAATGAAATTGTTATGTCCAATTTTATATTTTTTGCGAAATCGAATTTAAAAAGCAAATTGCAGAACTTTGTCAGCTATAAAATAATTTTCAAAATTCGTTTTGCTAGATCGATTTTAATGAGCTTACCAGTTAAAAGTGCATATGGTTTTTTTTTCGAAATCGGACATTTATCAACCAATTTTCAAAATCTTTGTTTTTGTTTTTGAAGTTGATATTTTTCGAAATCGAATTCGAAACTGAATAAACTTTTAGAAAACGTGATCATTTACATATAAACCAATTTTCAAACTCCTGGTCAGTTAAATGAGCTTATACATTTTTTCGAAATTGAATTTGCAATCGTATAAATTGCTTTTTGACTAACTCTTTCACTTATAAACAGATTTTCAAAATTATTGCTTTTTGAAAATGCTTGCCACCTTTTCGAAGCTGAATTCAAAATCAACATTTTTTTTTAAATCAAAGAATACATTTTTTCGAAATCGAATTCGAAACCGTAAAAATTGTTCTTTGCATAACTTTGTCATTTATAAACTGATTTCCAAAATTATTTTTGCTTTTTGAAAGTGCTTGTCAGTTAAGTGAGCATATAATAGTTTTTCGAGGGTGAATTTAAAATATACATTTTTTTGAAATCGAAGAAAACTGCTTTTTGAATAAATTGAGTCATTTAACAATCAATTTTCCAAATTGTTTTTGATTTTTAAAAGTGTTTGTCAGTTAAATGCATCTCTTCGAAATCGAATTCGAAATTGCGAAAATATGCCTCTTAAATAACCCGCTTATTTATGAACGAATTTTCAAACTTTTTTTGCTCTTTGAAAGTGATTGTCGATTAAATAATCGCATACATTTTTTTCAAAATTGGATTCGTAAAAATTGCATAATTCTTAACATAAAAAGCATATATATTTTTTTTCACAAATAAAATATTTTTTCATAATTCAGTCATCTATAAACCGATTTTCAAAATTAGTTTCTCACAAAAAAGAAAACAATTTATTTTCGCAATCGAAATCTTGTGTTTTGGATAACTTTGTAATTTATGAACCTGATTTCAAAACTCATTTTGCTTTTTGAAAGTTTTTTTTCGAAATCGAAATTTTTTCGGAAATATAATTTTTAAAATTATATATTAGATTAAATTTGAAAAACTAATAATTCATTTATAAATTGGATTTTGAAATTATACAGAACAAAAACTTATTTATTCTATGATTACAAGAGTTCGCACAGAAAAAAACCACATTAAAAGGAAGGAAACCAGATTGAGCTCATGTTTTTCTTTGATGACTTTGCTTCATAGGACTTTCACTTTAATTTTCTATTAAAACAACTATGATTACTGTTTATTTAATATGCCAATACAGTAACGAATTAAACTGAAAATTAATATTTTTTCAAAGTTCTTGTTCTTTTAACTTATTTAGTTTTAATTATTTCGTTTTTCTAAACGAAATACATATATTTTATTTTTAAACTAGAAAGCCTTTTGTTTGCCTCTGATGGAACTCGAATCACAATCTCACAACTGCCGAACAGTCACCCATACACACATAAAATTAAAACGAATAGAACAGGCAATTTAAGTGGGGAGTTAATTTTAAATACGGATATTATTTTTGTACAAATTTGACATGATTTTGAATCTGCATTTTATTAATTTTGCATTCCGTTTTTAGTGAGTTAAGTTGTGGCTGAAAACATCAAGAGCTTGCGTTGAGATCCGAAGTCGAAACTCTATTGTGAATTGTGGTAAATCAGTAGTTTGCGTTGAGCTCCAAAATGTGAAGCTTTGTTTTATTGGTTGATTTGCTTAATTTTTGTCTGGAATTGTAGCAAATTTAGTTTATATATTTTTTTTTTTTCAGTTTAGATTACTTTCGAGTGTGAGGTGCCTTTCCTTTAAGAAAAGAAAATTGCCTGCAAAATCTGGCGGAATGGCGCTACTAATATAAGTTCTATAAGACTCCATTTTGAATTGTCTTCATTATACATTTTTGTTCTTCAGTTCCATAGAATTGTTTTATTATTATGTCGAGGTCACTATTATTTTAGATTAATTTAATTGAGCCTAGTTTTTAATCTCAGTATTTCGATACTGAAGCACAACAAGAATAAAAAATGCATTTTTATTTAATATTTTCTTCATCATTCGCTTCATTATTTCAGGACATTGAACAAGCTGCCGAATTGCTTGAACTGCCTCAATTAACACAATTACTTACCAAAACACAAAGCAACGCACCCAGTATTAATGATGATCCTAGTTCTTACATATGCCTTGTAAGTATGATGTTTGATGGTTGAGGTAGAAATAAATATAATTATGATAAATTTCCTTGATTATTTCTTTTTCTTAGAGTATTAAAGGAAATATGGAAAAACATTGCATGGGTGATGGTTGCTTTACCGACATCACATTTGAATTAGATGATGGCCAGATGAAAGCACATCGTGCCATTTTGGTGGCTCGTTGTGACGTTATGCGTGCCATGTTGGCTGGTGATTTTCGTGAGGCTCATTCTAGTGTGGTAAATATTAAATAATATCTGCTAAATTTTTCACATATGATAATTGTTTCAAATTGCCTATTCAGATTGTATTTCCTGGCGTAACTATTTACACATTCCATAAATTACTATGCTATTTATATACCGATGAAATACCACACATTTCGGCTGCTAAATGCCTAAACCTTTTGGAATTAGCTAATCGCTTGTGTCTGCCGCGCTTGTTAAATTTAGTTGAGTGTCGTGTTATAGAGGATCTCACCATGATTTCACAAAAGGAAACTAACGAAACTGTAGATCACTGTCTCAAACTCTTAGAACCCGTTAAAGTAAGGATACAAAGATTGTTTAAGGCAACAAAATTCTTACTTCTTCTATACATACATTTTTTTTATTTTTCTAGCTGCACAATGCTGATCAGCTGGCAGAATGGTGCATGTCATATTTATGCGTCAACTACAATGTAATTTGCCGACATTCAATTAAAGGCCTAAAAGCCTTGCACCAAGATAATCAAGAATACTTGCGGGAACACAGATGGCCACCGGTGTGGTATTTAAAGGACTACGATTACTATCAACGTTGCATCAATGAAATGAACAAGGAGTTAAAAAATTCAAGACGTGATTCACGCAGTGATGACGAAGGTTGTCTTTGCTTTACAGGCGGTGAGTAATAATTTCTTATTACTTTTATTTTTATACTAAACTTTGAGCTCATCCTTTGAATTTGAAATGAAAGTTGTCGCCAAAGACAATAAAATGATTCATTCATTATTTATCTACTTTAGTTAAATAATTTAATTTCTGGCTACTCTTTTGATAAAATGTGTCATCATAATCTAATAATATCGATTTGTTTCTAGTAAACTAAAAAAAAAAAGTGTAATAAAAAAGTGGTGGTTTGTATAAAATTTTCATGCACATTTTATACACAAATATGTATCATTCATGCATTCAAAACATGTACATATTTAAGTACATACCAGCAAATATTCATGATTTTTTAAGTGGAAATTGTTTATAGAAAAGTAACAAAGTTGTCGGTATTTTCATGCATGTACGTGTGTGCATTGGGGGGACGGTCCCCTCTTTCTCTCAGTTTCAGAATAGTAAAGTTTGATTGCATAAAGGAAGTTGTAGAGAAATATCTATTACGAGTAGTGGCCCTTAAAAACATAAAAGAATATAAAAAACAAACTATAAGATCTTCCATTAAAATCAATCAACCTAACCTAACATTAAAATTGAGAAATTACCAAATGAAATCGAGAATTGAAAATGACAAAATTTCAAATGATATTAAAGGTGGATTCTTCCACTGTCTTCGAAGAAAAACATTTTGTCCTAATAAACAATATCTTACTTCAGCGCGATTCACTCATTGCCAGAAATTTGTCTGGAATATCAAAGCTGTCGTATTTGGAAAACATACATTCCCCATATTCCAATTGTCGTGATCAACGTCACATCAAGTCAACATCTTTATATATATATACATATATACTAAAAAAGTTTGGTATTAAGTGGCCTAGACATGTGCAACATACTCTTCACGCAGTATTAATTTTAATTTTATAGTCGAACAATATGATTTACAGAAATTTTAATTACATTGCACTATGATGTTGTAATACATACATTTATATTAAATTACTATTTCAGGCTCAAGTTCAACCCCTTATACTTTTCTTTACTTAATTGATATTGCTAAAAAATGGCCAACCAAGTATTGAACTTGAGCTGGAAAAAGTAATTCAATATGCATATTATTTACAATTGTTAATAATTTTTATCGGGCTTCCTAGTTCGGTTTTTACTTCCTCCAAATTGAGAAAGATTTTTTTGTGATAAAATTGAAGTGATCAACATTTTTAAAGAAGGATAGAAAAGTAACATTGATGATTTACTTTCCACCTTATCACAGAATTTTTCTGTTGATTAGAATATATTTTATATTCTCTTAGCAACATCCAATTGATTTTTGTGTTTACATTAAATTTTGCAAAGTTGAGTAAGCCAGCATTAGCTGCTGCTAATTTGTCTGTTTAGTGTCCGCTGTATATACCGTCGGAATACTGCAAAACTTCAAATATATGTATACATAGAAAGAAAACAGAGACGTTAAAAAAATAACCACGACAAGGCCAATTACGAATTTAGTTACTACGACCTTAATGGTATCATTTATAAAAATATTTAATGTTTATTACGTTATTAGACAAATATCTACATATATAATATTTGTTAGATAAGCATGAAATATTCTATTAAATAAGCCAGTAAGCAAACACATGTTCACCTATTACGATTCCACACCTTTTACAAGGAATCACAAAAAACACGTCAACATATTCTAATTTCGCATTAAATATTTTCACCCATATTCATAAAAACTACTGAAGGTTTATTACACGTTTATTTGACAAATATTCCGTAGAAATACGTCAAATAAGAGCTTAATAAACTTACAATAATTATGATGAATATGGCCTTTTATTTATAACTTTCCCGATAGTTTCTCTTTATAGTTTTATATTTAATTGAAATTATGTACTAACATAATTTTAATTATACATAATTAAATGCGAATTAAAAGAAAATTGTAATTCTCCTAATTGTGAAAAAAACTATGAATTTATCAAACGATAAAGCAGTTCTGAGATCAACAATTCAATGAGTTACAATTAAAATTTGCCAAACCATTTCTACACTATAAACTATTATTAATTTGGTTAGTAAATGTGGAGGTCCACTTACATCATAGATGCCCAGTAGTGGCTGATATCAGCAAATTAAACTCACACGTATTATTACGCTCTTTTGTTTGATCGTCAATCAACCAATAGGAAATCACCATGTTGAGTGGAAGAGACAAACTACACTTGCAGAAATTCTGTGTCTTATTATTGCGATATATTAATGATGTCAGCAGAAAAGTATTTTATGTTACAAAATGCTTTTGATGACATGCAATGTCTTATTTGTCATAAGACATTTAAAAAAAATAAGAAATATAATTTAAAAAAAAAAAATTTTTGAAGATGTTCACAAAGACATGAATAAAATGAATAGCAAATTGTTTTCTTCCAGTGTTATTTCGTCACTCTCACCAATACTACGACCATGGGCATCTATGACTTACATACATTATTACATACATACATCATATTTCTACACAAAACATTGCAAACAGAAACCAAACATATTCATCCATCATTCAAATCAATTAAATTTTTCCTTTATTGCCTTGCGATTTTGGGTACTAAATTAAAATTAAGTGCAAGTGTGTAAAGAATTTAACTCACCATATTCATTACAAATTAACACACACTCACACACATACATGCGCGCACACACATTCCTATTTCATTTCCATTGCCCAACAATAAGTTTTCCTCACTCGCACTTTGATAATTAATAAATAGATTTTCGAAAAAGTATTTTCTTGGATGTTAGGTAAATCGAAACAAGATCGAACTGCTGCTGGAACTGTGAGCGGAGAAAGCACAAACGATAATCAAATATTCAATAGCACTGAGAATTCGATGAATCACATTGATCTGGAGGCCGATATTGATTTGAATCTCTGACATCCAGCCTTGGGGCACAGAAGGTATTTCGTGATTGCAATTCCAACAAGAAGGAAACACGTTGAACTTTTATTTCTCTCCAACTTTAGATCATTTCGTTTTATAGTGATCTTGCCCGTATTGATTTGTTTCATTTGCACCATTTTGAGTATTTTAATACTATTTCAAATCTACACATAGCGCTTTCGGAATTGTGGTGTTAAATATGATGAAATCTAGAAGGCAAGGATGGTATGGCTTAAGATCTTGTTCTAAAAGTAATTTTGGAGCGCTGGCCTGTGTGTGCGTGCGTGCGCGAAACAATTGGTCGTACAATTGCCAGGAAACGATAATCCAATTCAACCAACAGAAAAATAAAAATAATTAAATAATCTTGATTTTTCTTCGTTTAAACCCAGATGTATTATTGTATACATGCATATGTATGTATGTATGTGGGAATCAAACCAAATAACAGCAACAGCAATAACAACAATACGTATATGAAATAATTAAATTTTAAACGCTTTACAACACCATACATTCAATAGAAAACAACAACAAAAACAAAATTATGAAATAAAGAACATATAACATATTGAATTGCGAAATAGGGAACTATTGTCTAGCCATTATTTCTAAGCCTAATATGATGTATGTATGTTTAATCGTTAGTTATATGTATGTATGTAAGTTCGTTCGTCTATCGCAATCATTTTTTTTTCATAAATTCAATTCTATTTTTGCCATCTATAAATGTTCTTCTATTTTGTTTCTTAAGAAAAAATTTAGTGATAGTTGTTTTTGTTTTTACTTTGCGCTCTTTTGTTCCATCTAACAAATTTGCGACTGAAAGAATAATGTGTGTACATAAATCACAAATTTTACAATTGCATTTTCTTTAAACTAGTTTATTAATATTTCTAGAGATGTATTGTGATATTTGTCAAAAAAATTTATTTATTTTTTTTCAAGTTAATACAATCTAACAAAAGAGTAGGTTACAAATGCGTCATAATAAGAAAACTGAGCTAAAACAACATTTTAATGATAAAAATGTAAACACATGTGTATATGCACATGTGTGTACACATATATACATATATTTTGGTAATTAAAAAGAAAAACTACTAAAATGCAATGCATTAAAATAAAAAGAAAAAAAGAGTTATGAAAAAGTGCATGTTCATAGGTATTTTTTTTTATTAAATATTAAAACATATACACATATTATTTACTACATATTATGAAATACAACTACACAGTAGAAAATTTGCCTGGATTAATAAATTTATTTAATCAAAATTTATCTTTACTTTCTGTTTAACTACTTGGAACATTTTTAAAATAAAACTTTCACAAAACTTCTTTGAAATTTGTTTCCACTTAAAACAAAGGTTGGTATTTACCAGACTTGTAGTTGTAACAACTCATTGAAAAGTTTTGCACCTCAGAACTGTTAATCGTATTGATAATTGCAGATAAAGTAATCCAAATAGGACGGCATATGCTGCACAAAATTCACATTTGAATTTACTGTGTATGTGTAGGAAATGCAATAGGGTTTGCGCAACGCGTCATACTAAGAATGGGAAGCTTTTTTTTTTAACAGAAAGCTGATGATACCATATGCGCGTAAAATGTTAACAAGACTTTGAGTGTACGTTAGCAAAACAAAAAAAGCTTTAATTATATTCTGAAATGTGTAGTTAACAGTTTAAAAGTGAACTTATACATCAGTGAGTTTATACAATCATATGTTAGTCCCAGCGAAAGTTTAAAAAGCTTTGAAAAATGTGTGGTTCACAGCTTTTGAGAAGACAGCACAAATGTAAACATAATTATGTTCTATATATTTATTTGAGCTTAAGGTATTTTTATTAAAGAATTTGAGTATTTTTGTCAATATTTCGTTCTCCTTCGGATAGCTTCTTCAGGACAATAATAATGAAAAATGTTTTGATTGGTTTAAAAAAAAAAAAAAAAAATCTTTAATAAAAAGACCTTAAGCTCAAATAAATATATAGAACATAATTATGTTTACATTTGTGCTGTCTTCTCAAAAGCTGTGAACCACACATTTTTCAAATATAATATAAGAAAAAATAGGGGTCATAATTATGTTCTGAACACTTGCATTAATCATTGATATTTTTCAGTAATTTACAAACGGTCTTATTTATACAAATTATTTCAGGTTTGTTAAGCTCTTATTGTACAAATTTCTATACAAAATTTGTACAATAAACGTTTAGGTTGGGTTGATTAGAGGAGCTTGTGTGCCCATGTCTTGCGACATACACTTAAACCGGTATAGACTTGTTGTGCGCTTCGTGGACTTAACCGTGAACAGTTTGACCCATAGGTCTATAAAAACTCCGTGCCATTCACAAAGTTCCTCAATTTTCTTCAGCATATGACCCGTAATTAGGTTATGTCTGGTAAGGTGTCTCTCCCAAGATGTCAGGATCGCGTGCGGAGCCAAGATTGATTAAATATCTTTAGAGCTTATCTTCTTTATCCTTCTCTGGCAAAGTTTTTAGGAGAGTTTTATCCTGGGTTTACTTTGTAGTTTGCCATCGTTTTCTTTATTTTCGTTCTGGTTTTATTTTTTCCTGGATATGGCGAGGATTACTATCAGCCCAATCATGAATATTCTCAAGGAATTTTATTCCTAAGGAAAATACGTTTCTCGAGAAAAAATTCCTCCAATCATAAATTTCCTGAGAAACAAAACAATAAAAGTTGGTACATAATATCGAAATTTTTTGTAGAAAAAACAAAAAAATATGTTTTTAAAATACAGTTAAACCTCGATTAACCGGTTCGCGCGGGACCGGGACTAGCACGGATAATCGAAATACACGGTTAATAGAGGTTTTATTAAAACGTATAAAATTTCATTTTTTTTAAATTGTTTTTATTTAAGAATTCAATTTATGTATTTATATATTCAAATATACTACATATGTTAATTTAAAACATACAACTATTCGTTTATTTAAAATATTCTTTTATATTAGTTTGTTTCATTGTTTTTAATTGTTCCTTAAATAAATGGTTTTGAATACGATGCATCTGAAGTTTATCTGTTTCAGATATAGCTGGAGAATTTTCTACGAACTTTAACAAAACATTACAGGCCTCTATTGCCTGTGATAAAGTTGGAGTTTCAATTTCAGTCTCTTCATCTTCGGAATTTGAGCTATGATCACTCTCCTGAGCTTGATTGAACATGTTAATGATTTCATTGTCTGATAAAATAGCAAACGGCATAGCATAAGTTACATAAGCACGTAGTACAATTGTGTCCACACATTAAAAAGGGGAATCACCGGATTCAAATTAACATAATAAAAAATCATATGAATGCTGCACGGATAATAGAGGTAAAAGCACGGATAGTAGAGGTGAAAAATCAAAAAGATCTGCATGCCGGTTAATAGAGGTTTAACTGTACCTATTTTTTCCTCCGCCGACTATTTTTCCCCCTTCGATGTGGCTAAAACTTGGCAGGTTAAAGAAAATTTCCTAAGGAATTTATCAACATAATAAGAGGAATGGGAAAAGAGAAAAAACTCTTACGGAATTATCATTCATGATTGGGCTGTATATTTATGTATTGCGTGTGTTCTGAAATGAGTTGAATCACTAATAGCGTGTACAAAATTTTCATTCAAAGAAGCTATGGCATTATCCATCTCTTCTTCAGTGTTTACCGATACATTTCTGTCAAGATTTATGTCTAGGGGTTCTCTGAAACAAACTAAGCGAAGTAAGAGAACTTTTATTGATAAAGAGTAAATATAGAGAGCAGGTAGTAAGAGAGTCATTGAAATGAAAATTTTCGATATCGATCCATACCTACATATACATATATACATATATATATAGCCCACACTGACAAAATAGCACATCTACTTGAACGTCTATTTTTTTCAAGGATATTTAAGATTCGGCCCAGCCGAATATTGCACTATTACCGGCTTTTTTATTTTTGTCTTTGTCCCATACACTGTGCGATGTCAGAAAATGATTGAAAACCAAAAAAAAAAACATCGTTTGACATTTAGACGAAAAATTACAAGATAAAAAATGTAGCAGCTGTCGACTTTTGCATAGACTTTATTTAGTGACTTTCACAGTAGTAATGCGTTTGCGGTAGCAAACGACATACAGATATATTGTTATGAATAAATGGACGTAGCATGCATAAAATATTAAAACATGCTGTGTGTGATGCAGTTTCGTGTTTTTTATTTAATTTAATTTTTAAAAGAAAAACTGCCAAAACCAGTTTGAATGCAACTTCTTTTATTTATAACCATTTTAATTCTTTGACGGCTTTTAATCTCATAAAACTGCGAGTTTTTTTTTAACTATAAAATTTGGAACAAAGTTCATATTGTGTCAGTCAATTGAATAACTCATGTTGTTAAAAAAAAGAAACTTTCAACTTAAATTCCTTTAAGTTTCCACTTAAAATGTGTGTTTCCATTCGCCTTACCACTTTTACTTTACGGTAAAAGTGGAAAATAAAGTTGTGTGTTTCTTAAAATTTTGCACAATTTTTCTTGTTGGTATTTTTGTTTTCTTGTTTTTCTATAGAAAAGAGAATGCAACAAGAATTTTTAATTGAAAAAAGTTCAAGGTTTTTCTATAAATGAAAAATAAAGCAACAAATGCTCCGTGAAAAGGAAAAATCAAAGAAAATGATTGTCAAGTTGAATGTTAAAGCAGGAAATTGATGTTTACTAATAGCAACAAAACAATGAACTTAAAGTGTTAAGATAAAAGAGAAAACTGAAAAAAAAAAATTGTAAGAAAAGGAGAAGAAGCTGCAACTCTATAAATAAATTTATTAAGAGTCCATAGGTAAAACATCATCTCAATACTATATAGTTGCCATTGTTTATAATAAAGTCAGTCATTAGCATGATGCTGGATAACAGATACACACTCTCAAATCACAATTCAAACGTATCCTACTTTTATTTCCTTGAACTTCTGATGCACGTTTCTACATAGATTTATATTGAACTTAAACAATAATTATCTGCTGTCTTATTTAATTAAAACGGTGGTGATGGTGTCTACTGCAAAGGCGTTATATAGAAACTAGTTCGGAAAAGAGTCGTATTAAAAATTAAGTTGCATCATGCATAAAAGCAAAAATTAGTGTTAGCTAATTTTGAAATGCCGGCACTCTGCGGGTGATAATTCACTTTTGAAGCAATGGGCAGGAGAAATTGTAACCACTGCAATAGGTTCTGTGGTAGCTTTGTAACTAGTGAAGTTGTTTCGACGAAAAGTAAGGCCGTGTAATTGTCCGTTGTCTACGCTCACAAGCGATAGCAACATAAGGCAAAATTGAGTTGTGTATGCTACACCTACGAAATTTAACATAAATATGAAGTCCTATTTATGTGAAATCTCCATGTATCTCACGAAGATTGTTAAAAATAATACAAACAAAACAGGATGGAAGTAATCGCAATAAGCGCCAAAATGTCCTAGAAGACATGTTTTTAATAAATTTTGTATGAATTCTTCAATTTTATAATCTTTAATTTATCAAAAAATTCTTCTTAATTGGCCATTTTGATTTTGTCAAAGAAATCGTTTTACATAGAAAAAACACGGCAATTCCGAAACTACGTTTTAAAACTTAAGCTCTAAACACATAGACGACAGCAGACTGCAAATGCTGCTCTGAAGTCGGCTTCATAATTATTTTGAAGACAGCAACAACATAACAATCAGCTGGTGTGTAAATCAATTTCGAATTTTTATAAATATTACAAATTCAAAGTTTAAAAATATAAAAAATGAGCGAAGAAAATTTAGCGAATTTTATCACAACAATTGTTAAAATAGCTCAGACTACAGCTGAAGTGTATAAAGCCCATAAGACGAATAGTACAAGAAACCGAAGATGGTGGGTTCGCCCAGTAAATATAACCCGTGATGAGGAGGGCATTTATAAAACAAGTGCTCAAGGAAAAAGATGAAGAACACTTTTTCAAAGCAACCAGGATGAAAATTAAATAAAATATCACAAAAAATTAGCTCAAACGAAAAAAATTGTTTTGATATTGAAAATGAACAGCTGTGTATTTTAGCAATGCTAATTTCAGGGATGCCGTATTTCTTATTTCATAATGAATGAAATTGAAAATATTGATGAAAAATGTAATAATATCACTAAAAAACTATAAAAACACATACATTTATTTATTTATTGTATTTTTGCAATGTTCTTTTGTGTTTAATATTAAAAAAAGAGTTTTTGTTCTAATTTGTCCAATTTATATATATAATGGCAACACTATATTTGCTTATTTGCTGCCCGTCAAAATAAAAAATAGCCTAAGTTGGCAGCAGCAGCAAATGCTGTTGTGCAGTCGTGCTGCCCTGCTGCCGTCAAAATAATCGTTTTCATTTAAACACATGCATTTTATTTTTAACATATTGCTGCTTGCTGTCTGCTGTCGTCTATGTGTTTAGAGCTTTAGGCTGTTATCGCTTCCGACCACAGATGTACATATGTATGTATGCATATAAATAAATTTTTTTTTACCATTTTACTGAAAATTTTAATTTTATTGAACTATAACAATTTACATACATGTATATTAAATTACCTTTTCAGGCTCAAGTTCAACCCTTGGTTTGTCACTTTCAAATCAATATTAATTAAGTAAACAAAAGTAAAATTTTAATAGCTGGGTGGACAACCGGCTGTTTCTGGGTAGCAAACACCCTTCATCAGCACCCTATGAACTTTGGACGTGCCAAATTTCACAATTTTGGCACAGCCGCTTTAACCGCTTACGTTTATATTTTGTTTCAACACAAACGTGATTGATCGTGAGAATTTTTGTCGTTTTTCGCGCGTGATTAAAATGCGTGATTGAAAAATTTTTGCTAGTGAACGTGCTTGACGTGAGGCCTAAAAAGGGTTTTCGTGCGTGAAATTGCGTGACGTGAGTCAAAAAACACTCACGCGCACATCTCTAATTCCTACCAAAGCCAATTGAAATTTATTACTTTTCAGACAGCATTTCCTTTTGAAAGAGCGAAGAATTTTTCGCTTCAAATTTTATACTTGCTCGTTGGGCAAACATAACCTTAAAATATAATCTTCTGAAATTTTATGTTTTTACGTAGTTTTCATATTTTACCAATTTGTTTGCGTATTTTTTGATGTATTTATACATATGTATCTACATGCCGTTTTAGTTGTTTATATCCATATACATACATACATGGCCAAACCTTTGGTCGGCAAGAGCGTAGTGGTCACAATTTTTGTGGGTTAATATTTGCTTATGTTGTTGTCTATCGTACCCTACGAAATATTTGTTACATTTTACAATATGTTTTTTTTTTGTAATTTTGTTTTTATAATGTTTGTGCAAATTTGAAATTTGACGTCAAGAAGTAAATTGGCTTTCATATGATGAAATGTCAACAATTGAGTTATCCACCTTTAACATTTATTTAGTATGTTATGTTACGCTGGCCGCCCGTCATGAGACCGGCTCACTTGGGTACTAGAAAGGTTCCGTTCTGTTACCCGAATAGGCTGTAGGGAGATGTCCCTACGCATGGCCCGCCGGTTCCGCCCTGAACCAGCCCGATGAACGGATAAACGAGTCCACCCTGTCCAAACCGCATTCCGACACTTCCGATAGCCCGTATAGTGTTGGTCTGCCTAAGAAAATTGTTCGACACTCTCCTCCTCCTCGTCCCTGCAGCCTCTGCAGAAATCATTATACGGAAGATTTAGTCTTCTCGCATGTACTTCCATGTGACAACGTCCAGTTAGAACAGTCACAAGGGTGCGAAGCCTATGCCTCGGAAAGCTCAACAAAGCCACAGTCCTCCCATACTCATAGCTGGGCCATGTGAGCCGCGATATTCGACAGCTGATCTCGTTCGACCACCTTTCCTGCGCAGTTCTTAGCAGCTGTCTTGACTAATCGTTAGAAATTACAATTTCTTTGTTTATTCCATTGGCAGCAAAACATAAATATATTCTTCATCATATTTCTGTTAATTCTTGTGTAAATATTTTTAGACTTTTATTATTTCTATTTTTTGCAGCATATCCCTTATCCCGTATTTTGTTGTTTTTTAATTTTTGATATAATCCTTGACATACATACATACATACATACATATTTGCTTTTTTAATCGAGAATATTGATATCATCATTTATTATTTTGCAAGCAAAACTAGGAAATAAATCTTAACAAAAATTGTTGTGGGTTACCAAGAAATTAAAGCATGCTTCACGAATAAATCTGTTTTTTTCGGATCTAAAAGAAATAAAAAAAAAAAATGCTCCTCTTTCAGTGCTTTGAATTGCATGGGGTGTAGCGTACGGCATCCCGCCCAGAAGTTAGAAAATATTTCATTTTATGTTTTTCTTTCTCTCAACAATAAATGAATGATTTATTTAGTATACAACTGATTGTGAAATGGTCATGGATGCAGGCATCTCTTTGCTGTTTATTTATTCTTTCTAACTATTGTCATGTATGAATGGGATATGGCATTTTAAATAATAAAACGAAATTTATTTTAGAATAAATTGCATATAGCGAAAATACTATTGTCATAATTTTGGGGAAGACTTCTTTTGTTTTTTTTTTTGATTGTATGGAGGAGTAAAGTTTTAAATTTTTAGAAAAGTATTAGAACAATTTTACAATGAGAACAGCGTACATAAAATGATAGATGAAGTATGAGATCTTAATTTTCTGTGATTTTGAATGTTCTTGCTAGCAAGAATTTACATGATTGCCTAAAGTAAGTTAATAGCCAGGCAATTTAGTGCCCTGTATAGCTGCCATATTTGACAACTTGTTGTAACTTTGACGATTTCAGGTGCTAAAAATAATGTGTTGACAATTTGACAGTTTATTGCTGAATTTGTCGAATTTTATGAACTCAAAGTCTGAAACGATTTCGATTAATTTTAAATGAGTTTTGAAGGAAAACATTAAGGTCGCGCAGAACATAGCTGCCAAATAAAATGTAGTGAACATCGGTCAAAGTAGGGGGAAAATCGTCAAAATCGTTAAATCAATTTACTAAAATCGCCACTAAAACAACAAAAGAAAAAAATGCGATGTATACATCGCTAGATCGTCAACTGGTCATTTTGAGCTTCCGAAAACGTCAAAATAACGATAAATACTTAAAACGGGCAGCTATTATAGGCCAGGGATGCAAAAGCCATACTCTCGACATGGATCATCAAACCAAAGGGTGTAATATGGTTACACGAAATTACTATCAAACTGATTCTCTTGTACGGAAGAGTGGCATTCGTTGGAGTCTTGTATCTAACTGAATTTCGATAGAGAAAATCACTCGTACCATAATCAGCAGCAGATTACAAGAGCTATGAGGATATCGCCAATTAACGATATTTTTGCCCTTTTATGCTGACACGAAAACTGGCAATAAATGGTGCGGTAAGACTAAGCGTAACAGGGGCACGAGGGTCTCAAAACCATGAGGCCATGCGAGTCCAGGGATGTGGTCGCAGAGCTGATCGATAGCAGCATTCTCAAATTTTTTCTCACAATTGGAATCCTGGATGCATACACGGAAGATGGAGGAAAGCGTTCATGGGAGCGTGAGGATTTTGATGTCAAGATATCCTTCAACCTACCGGCTGGATATAGTGTCTTAGGTAGAAATATCGGTTAAAGAGACGGCGACTAGGTGGTTTCCGTTTTACGGAATATACGACAGGAATAATAGATAGTCAAGCCATTAAAAAACTTACTTTATAGTCTTGTAGAGGAATGCCGGATGTATTTTTATGAGATGGCGAATTATTAAAAAAAAAAAAATGGAAAATTACTCACTGTGTGGATAAATGTAGGCTTATGAGACTTTTTGCAATGAGTAGTGCAGGACATGTCTTCTAAAACGGACCACTATTTATAGCCTAAAGAATTCAGATTTGCACTACCCAGGTTTGGACTGGCCAATCATTCCTCGAAACAAAGTTTAGTAAATTTGTTTTTTTTACCAGTCTTTAAAAGTTGTTGCCTTATGGGCTTGGGGCAAAGTTCTGTTTATATGTCGACGGCTCGTTTTTGAAGAGTGTGCTATTAAATAGCCTTACAATCTTTTCTAATACGTTAAGTTGGTACACCTTTGCCGAAGTTTCAAAAGCCAACAGAATTTTTCTGTGTCCTTTACTGGGGTACAGGCGAATTAATGCTTTTGATTATTGCTTGCGTTTTTACTTAGGTCCTGATTGGCCCTGTTGTGCTACCGTAGGAGGTGATAAGGATGTAGCCTTACACACCACCTGTTGGTTCTGCTTTGAATCATTCTTGTAAATGTTCTTTAAAATCGTCTTCATACATTTTAATAGTTTTTTTTTTAACAGGAATAAACGAAATGTGAAAAAATCCGCAGCGAAATAAATGGACGACGATTAATTTTCGTTTGAGTTAACGGAAAAACAGTTATAGTAGTAAAAATTTCGTTTATATTTCTTTTTGACACGGAGGCCGGTGTGCAGAAATTTACATAGGGAATTTAGCATAGTGAAATTCCATGAGTTTTTTTTTATACACAGTTCTTATGGGAAGGTAAATTTCCTTAAGACCTCTGTAGCCTTAAAATCCTAAAGCTATAAAATCGTAGACCACAAGTTCTATAATGTGATACTGAGTCTCTACGACGACAACATCTTGGTGTCAAAACAATCACTTTACTGATGTTAAGCTACATGTAGACGGTTGTCAGATCTTACAGTGTTGTAAGACATAACATCGTACTGACAATATACTGGGAATGAAAAATTGTCACCAGGAAGAAAATTGTTAGTTCGAACAATTGTATGGAAATCGTTATTATCAAAATACACACACATGCACTCAATTCGTTAATGCTGTCAAACTTTTGTTGCCATTCATCCTTTATTTATCTTGCTCAAAAACAATTTTTTCAATATGCTCTTTTTCGTTTTTGCAACTTTTTATCTCACGTACTCACGTACGTTTTACCAATCTCTTGTTTTTTCTCTGTTTCGTAAACTAGCATTTTTTATTTTCCTTCAGTATTCTTTGTCATTACTCTGACAATGACACCATTGTAAGGTGTTACGAATTCATTTATTTTACAGTATGACAATGTACTGACAACTACAACATAGAGTGTTCAGACGATTGCGATTTGATTGACATTAGTTGCCATAGATAATAGTATTATCTTTGTTTTCTCTTTCATTGTTGTCCCGACAAAATTCTAAGCTCTCACGATTGGTTAAAAATATTTTATAATTTTTTTTTTTTGGCAATATTGTAAGATCTTACAGTCGTCTGTATGTAGCTTAAGTAATAGAGTTTATTTGCAATAGCATACGAACATTGTACGAGTAATGACTCTAAATTATTTTAAACACAGATATGCTCAACAGCAAATATTTATTTAGTAAATGTATATTCAGCCATGAGCTGAGTGGCGCCAACATTTTTTGTTCAAAGTCGCCAATCTCATTTTGTATGTGCTGAAGATCGCGCGTTTTATTCAACGCAAATGTGTACAAAGTCTTGTAGCACCTTTTTTATATACATATACTAGCTGACCCGGCAAACGTTGTTCTGCATTCAAATTTAATTTTGACTGCAAGTCTGTTTCCGTTGCAAAATCGTGATAACAGTTGTTGTCCTGCATGGTATTTCAAGCGATTAGGATATTAAACAAAGTATGTAATGAAAAGTAAATAATACAATAATAACATCAATTTTTTTAAAAACAAATCGTTTTGATCTATAATAGCTCTTACCCGGTGCGCTCCGCTACACATAAATCGATTAAAACTCTTTTAACTCGATTAAAACGCGCAAAGATACACACAATAAATTTCTTATGTGCACCCTCCACACAGACCGCAATCCCTCCTAAAAATTTCATTGAAATCGGGCAAGCTGTCTAGGAGGAGTATGCGATCAGGAAGTTTTGTCACTTAATTTTATATATATGTATATAGATATGGTGAAAGACAGCTGTGCGCTCTGAAATCGGTTGTAAGATCTTACAATATTGTCAGAAAATTTATAGAACATTTTAACCAATCGTGAGAACTTACAATTTCTTCCTGACAATATTGTAAGCAAAAGCATTGACATGCCATCTACCTAACAATTAATTGTCAGTTAACTGCCAATCGTCTGAACACTTTGGCATCATTATTGCTAGTACATTGTCAGGCATTGGCATATTGTAAGATGCATAAATTCTCAACACCTTACAATGGCGTCATTGTCAGAGTAATGACAAAGAATATTAAAGAAAAATGTGTGTGTACGAAAGAGAGAGAGGAGAGAGAATAGTAAAAATGTGAGTACGAGAGGTAAAAAGTTGCAGAAAAGAAAATAAAAATATTAAAAACATCGTTATTGAGCGAGAAAAATAAAGAATGAATAATGGCATTTATGTGTGTGTGTGTATTTTGATAATGACAATTGGCTGACGATTTTTGATACGTAGAAAATCTTACATCCGAGTAAGCTGACAATTTTCGTTGGTAGCTAAATTTATTGTCAGACAATTGTCTGGCAATGAAATTGTAAGATTTTCTTCCAATTGTCTGAACTGACAATTTTCTTAATGCTGACAATTTTGTGTTTCTAGTATATTGCCAGCACGTTGTTAGGTCTTACAATATTGTAAAATCTGACAACTGTCTAGACAAAGCTTAACACACTTACCAAATAAAACCAGCATATACATATTTTTCAATTGTAAAGTTTTCATTAAAACTTATCAAAATGATATAGTTTTTAAAAATAATATAAAGAAAACGCCATTATATTTAATTTATACGCTTTTATTTCTTCTGCTTAACACTTAGTTTTCATTATATATGTATGTATATATATGTATGTATATATATGTATGTATATATATGTATGTATGTATGTCAGTTCACCTGAAAGTCACTTCATTCAATGCTTGCGATTAATAACAGCAATTTTTTTGTGATTGCGTGTTCCAGCACACCAAATTCGTGACTTCAACTGATAAACGCAAAATTTTTGCGATATGCGTTTCGCAGCTACTTCTTCAATTGGCACTCACAGTAATTTGTAGGCCATACAAATAGCTGAAAAATCTGATAGTTTTCCTCATTCTGTCCCATTAACTTTAGAATGTTATGTGGCGCTTAATTTCAGTCTGAATATCGTATTCTGATATTCGTATTCGCGAATATTAAAAATTGGTATTTGCAACGTCATTACTCCACATACCCACCAGTATATGAAAATGAAAAAAAAGTATGAAGAATTTTTGCAAAATACATTAAAATATAAATAATACGCCCCAGTGTTCTCGTTTATTCTGCATGTACATAACTAAAATAATTTAACATTAAGCATACTATAACGCTTTAATATGTACATATTGAGTTCTTTCTAAGAAATGCTTTCTAAGAGTGATTAGTTCTATGAAAAATATCATAGAACTAATAAATTTATTTTTCAAGAAAATGGAAAAAAAAAATTTGTTGTTTTTCATAGAATTCATTATCAGCATATGTATGTATGTCACAACAAGGTTTTGACAAATTAAATTTGTTTGAGTTGGCGAATGCTTTCATTTTCAACTAAAACTATAAACTTTCATTTTGTTTGACAAAAGCTTTCCTTTTGTTTAAGATTTCTGTTTTTAATTTGCTAAAATTTTGTTGACAAGTATGTACATACATACATATGTATATAAGATTAAACGCACGCATGTATATTAGGGGTAGAATAGCGTACACCTTTGCGGCAACTCACAGCTCTATCGTAAAGTTGAACTCGGAACGTTTTACTATACGAGCGCTATTTGTGTTGCATACAGTAAGTTAAAAAATGCATCCCGGTCGAAAAATGGAATTAAATCGTGAACATTTTCGTGTGATTATTTTTTACAACTTTCGTGCATGAATGAACTTAATTCTTTTTTTTGTTTGGTTATGAAGCTCCATCAGGGACACCAGTGTTTATCGATGGTATGGTGAATTCAATCGTGGTCGTAGTAGTTCACTCCAAGACGAATTTCGCGAAGATCCTGCAAAATTAGTTTTTGTTCCGAAAACCATTGATGCTGTGCGCGTACTGATATTGCGAGATCGTCATGTGACCTATCGTGAGATTAAGACAACCTTTTGGCATTAGTAGAAACAGTGTTTCAAGATGAGCAAAATCCAACAAAAGCTGTTTGCGCCCGAAGCACTTTCAAGCAAAGGGTCGCCTGTTTGTTTTGGAAAAACTGGACATGTCGCAACCGTACCACTAGAACAATGCAGAACCATCAATTCTAAGCCGGCGATTTGCTTGTCAGTTGTCTTCCACGAAATCAGAAAACCAATCGCCGAAGACATATCACATCGGCTCAAACAACTGCATTTTTAAGCAGCAAAAACATTGATTTGATGAGTCTGACTGACTTCTTTTTATTTCCGCACTTAAAAAACAAACTGAGAGGTCAAGGTTTTTTGACACTTGAAGAAGCGGTTACATATTTTGGAGATATCTCAAAGTCAAAGGCAAAAGTACTTCGACAATTGGTTCAAACGCATCCAAGTGTATGGATCTTCATGGGGAATATTTTGAAATACAATAAAGTGGTTTCCTATGATTTATATTTGTTTTTGCTCTCTAACCGTAAAATATAAAAGGCAACACTCGTAATTTTAATTAGTATTCTTGGTCTATATAGCCATTAATCAAATCATATAATATATGACATATATTACCGTAATTGAATGAACACTTCTCCTTAAGTGGGCCACTTCCCTTGAGTCTAAAAGCAAATAACGAGCATTAAATGTAGTTAGCACTAGCATATGCCTATGGTTATGCCTAAGAGTATATTTTACAAATTTAATTGGAATTGTTTCAATTCTATCAGTATGCACGTTAATTCTATCAGGGTTCCACACTATTTAGAACGAGCAAAATACTTTGGGAAATTCTGACCATATCGTCTTATAAATGCAAAAGGCGGAGTAGCTTTTAGGTATGAAATATTCCAAATGGGCATTCAAATTTAGCTCAGAAGCTTAGTTAGATATCCCCAGGAAAGAGGGGCGATACAAGTTGGTATGTTCGTGGCAAAGGTTATTGGTGTTTGAAATGACTTACATATATCCTTCGGGGTCTAAAATCTGGTATTAGTTTTATTGTGAACGACGCTGGATGATCAAAACCTTACTTTGGTACTACGGAAACCGGTGCCTCGGCAACCTGCTTCCCACCGGATTCGGGGAGCATCGTAGTGGTTGTGATTGATACCCAAATCGCGGAGAGAGTTCAATTTGAACTCGATGTGGAGTTGCACTGCCACCAATCGTCATAAGGAGTGTAAGATAGGCTCCGACCCCAAAACCAAGGGGATATCATGAATAGCATGTAATCGAATCATGGCTGACTTGTCAGTTGTGGAGGCGTTGGTGGACGTATTGTATTCACCCAGTGATTAGTTCACCCTAAGGTATGGCCACATGGCAGATTGTCTTTATGCATTCCATCTGCCTAATTTATTGGTCCATGGATTTTTTCTAAACCTCAGGGGCTATAATGTATCTCAATGCTATCTCACCCCTAATATTTTCAAATGTATGCATGTGCTTCTTCGGTCTTTTCACATATGAACATAAATTTATTTGTTTCATTTTAATATTTAAGTTTCTGTTTTGACAATTTTTCTTTTGTATTCTCATAAAGTTTATATGAATTTACAATACAAAAGTTTAAAATAAGAAAAAACAAAATTGCAACAACAATAGAGAAAACTTTTAAGAGAAGAATATTGACTGAAATGAAATATTTGCAAGCTACAGACTACCATTTCTGAGTACATTTATCAATATGAAATGGAAAGCAAAGGTTACTAGTTGTGTTCGAGGAACTTTCACATTTATTTATTTTTTTTTTTCTCTGCCACTAAAGACTTTTCTTGCTTATACCAATTTTGCACATGGCAATTTTAACTCTGCAGTACTTGATGTAGCGTCTACCGAAAGTTGCTTCCCACAAAGGGAAACAACTTTCAGCAGCAAAACTTTAACTTATACGAAAGAACACACATACATATGTATGTGTGTACATAAATACATACATATTATAGAAGCTATAGCACACGTTGTTGATATGAAATGAAGCTCTATAATACATATGTATGTATGTGCCCTGCTTTTAACGCATTGCTAAGTTGGTAAGCAAATATGCATGAAACTAAAAATCCATAAACAACAGAGTTTATGTTAAACTTGACACTTTGATGTATTAAATAAAAACAAGTAAGAGAGAGTGTTACATATGGCGGGACCGAAGTGTTACATATGGCGGAAATAACTTGCATAAACATCAAATACAAATGAATATATACGCTGTTTTGTCAGTTTGGGTTATATATCTTTCTTTCTTTTATCACTAGCTTTACTCTTTAGCATCGAAGGTTGTCCTAGTTGGCTTTCAAAACAAACTTCTTCAAAAATAGGCTGGATCTATATCTCGTCCATATACATACATACATACATATGTACACCGACATCATAAATTTGTATTTCTGCCTCAAACTAAATGTTGGTATTACTAGAACTACTTTCTGGTGCCCAAAATGATATACATAAGTTCGCTTGTTCTGAAAATTTCTTAAAAAAAAACATGTGTGCGCTATATTTCCAGTATACACACTGCCGCTCACTTGAATAGGTTCATTTCATTTTTCCGGAAGGTAATTTATTGATTATTCTCGAAGCTTTAGTGGTTAAATCTGGTGTTACATATAATTAAAAAAATAAAAATGGCATTAGTAATTAATAAATGTTTCATTTTTTGAAAATAATATGCTTTTAAACTTTTGAATTTAAAAAATCAAACCCACCAACAAATTTCATGACAAAAATGCTGTTGAATCATGGCTTCGAGTGCATACGATCCGGTTCAATTTAGGTGAAAAATGCATGATGTTTACGTTAGCATGCCATTCGACGTCATGTGTTTGTGTGAGAATTCAGGGGAAAATCGCTCAGTTAAAATGAGTGAATTGAACCAAAGTATATTCCATGATTTTGAGCCTGATTTTTCATAAGTTAATGAAATTTAGTTTTCGTTTTTTGTTTCGAAAAAATAACAAAGTTAGCAGTAATAAATATATAAAGTACATGCCGTTTTCATTCACTTCAATAATTCCATATTTTTTCGGATAAGAAAAGTCATTTTAAAGGACATCCTTCCATTTAGAAGTCGTGAAAATGATAAAATTTTTTAACTACGTACTTCAAAATATTTTTGCTGTAAAGAGAACATTTATTTAAAATTTTATTTATTTTTAAAAGCTTTTCATAATGTTTAAATAAAAATTTAATAATTGACAACACTATTTTTTAAAGCTTTAGGTCTTTATATTTTTCTTTCTTTATTAATCGATATTTCGCTAACAATTTGTTGGCATCGTCAGGAATCTTTGTTTTTTTATTTTCTATTATTTTGTTTGAAAATTTTTTAAACAACAACATTTTTTAAACAACATAATAGAAAATAAAAACAGTTAAAGATTCCTGACGATGCTAACAAATTGTTAGCGAAATATCGATTAATAAAAAAAAAATATAAAGACCTAAAGCTTTAAAAAATAGTGTTGTCAATTTTAAGAATAAAGGTCAAACAAACATTATAAATAAAATAATATAAAAAAAATTAATACTATGATTTATTTGATATAACTTCAAAAATACGATTTTGAAGAGAGTTATAAAGATTCTCAATTAGTGGCAACAAAGACCCGATACCCAAATCTCTGGTCGCTGAAAATAGGCTTTTTCCAAAAAATAGAACCTTAATTTTTTTCAGAAAGCCTGAAAAAAATACAGATTTGAATCCAATAGAACACCTTTATGGGATCGTGAAATTAGCAAGTGCTTCATAAAAAAAAAAACCGACCAACAAAACAGAGCTTTTGCATGAAATTCAGCAAAACTGGAATAATATCAATCAGCTGTGTCGCAATTTAGTGCAATCAATAGACCAAAGATTTGTAGAAGTAATCTGTCAAGTAAGACATGCTTCTATGGACTAAACGTTCAAAATAGTTTGGTTGGAAAATAATGCAGCTTTATAGAAAAGCTATTGTTCTTCTCAGATGACTTAATTCTATGTCCGCAGAAATTTTAACACTGATATCAAAGTATTATTAAAATACTTTTTTGTGTGAATACATTTTTAAGGTTTGGTTAATATTCAGTTGTTGAGCATTCAAACTAAATAAAAACAAAATGCTTTTGTTTCGACTCGCCTTAAAATTTTGTAATGTTTACAAAAAAAGAAAAGTGCTAAAAATGACCGATATCGGAAAAAAGTTTTCACTCTAAATAGCTTTCGTTCGTGACCAGACTCACCCTTTGGCATCAAAAATTAGCTAAATCAATTTATATATGAAGTGAAAAAAAAGATTATTTTTCGCTATGTATGGGGTCTTAACGGACCCATATCGGAAAAAAAATTTTTCACCCTGAGGTCCAGTATTACAACTTCCCAATAGCTAAACGTAGAATTTCGGATTTTGCAATAATATTTTATAATTGGAAACTTGTACCATAAGGATGGTTCTTGAATAACATAAGGCTTTTATTTTTAGGAATTTAAAGTTTTAAATTATGAAAACTTATTACCAAATGAGGTCTACGAAATTCTACCTTTAGCTATCGGCAAGTTCTGATAACGTCCCTAAATACGTTTTCTCTATCACCAGTTTGGTTAACAAATTGATTAGCTCGCTTTAATGTATATGCAATTTTCTTAAAAACCTAGTTTTCGCTATATGCTGGGTATATGAGAAGCAATATCGAGAAAAATATTTCCACTCTGATGAAGCTTTTTTCACTGTAAATAGACTTTGTTTATCATCAGATTCACTTTTCGGTATTTCAAATTGATTGCGAATGCATGCATGCATATGTATGTATCTGAAATATGTTCAAATATGTATTTAGAACCCGGTTTTTGATATATATCAACTATTCGTGAACCGATTTTACTGAATTTCAATACATATACAAACAGCTTGGCACTATGTCAAGTATTTTTCTCAGAAACGGCATTTCAACAGGCTAGAGACGGACATCGTTCAATCGACTTTTCTATCGATACTGATCCAGAATACATATATTTTATTATATACATATATTTTATTAAATAACAAACTTTGACCCACTTTAACAAGTGGGCCAAAAGAAGTCATTTGATGTTGTTCGGTTTTCAGAATTTTCGGTTGTGGCTCGCGCAGTGCGTGTCGTTTCTTCCAAATTCATTCAATTGCGACAGCAAAAACTCAGTTAACATGGCCGTATAGCGTGCGTCGTTTGACCAGCGACGCCGTCGAAAAGAAATGTCCCGATGACTCCTCCAGCGTGAACAGCGCACCATGCAGTCACTTTGAGTGGGTGTAATGGCTTCTCGTGTATTGCTCGTGGATTTTCGGTGCCCCAGAAGCGATAGGTTTGTTAGTTCACGCTGAGGGGGAAATGAGTCCCATCGTTATTTGGTCGAAAAATCGTCCACTTCGGCATAGACACGATTATTCCGCGTTCTTGGGTAGTGTATCGCTCCATGGCTTGTTCACTTGTATTCCACAGCTGACTGGTTCACAAATGTAAAAACAGATTTGACATTGGCCGCCACTTGCAAAAATAAGGGCATTGGCCCACCTTGTATTTCAAGGGGTCGGAAGCTAAACTGCGGAAATTTCAAACGAAAAAAACCAACTTATATGATAATACCCTTAACAGTTGTTGTGAAGGGTATAAAAAGTGCAGTTGTGCCATGATTCCGATTAACTGAATCACCACTATTATTATAACATAAATTATAAATTATTTGTCAAAGCAATCAAGTCGATCCTAGTTTTATTATTTTCTCAATTAATATTTGCTTGACTTGAAATGATTTGATTATTTGTTTATTCTTTGATAATAGATTTTTTTACACTTTGCCCATAATTCATTCGCTGCATTTGGGATTATTTGTTCAGTTGTTTATTAACTTATTTATTCCTGTCCTTTTTTTATTTCTATTCTATATACTTTCTTGCACCAATGATACACACTACTCAGAGAATAATACTTCTTTTTTACATAATAAAGTTTTATGAAGTCCATAAATATTAATTTTTTGCGTTCAGTGAAAGTATTTTGTATGATTTTGGTTCTGGTTCTGGTTGTCGTTATTGTACTTGTAATTGTAGTTGTAGCTGGTTTTCATGTTCCTTTAGTTAAAACAAAAATTTTGTAAAGAAAATGACGGTTTTCAACATCTGACAATGAAGTATGGGTACTTTTCTTAAAGGGTTGATATGACCATTTAAGCATACGTATAGACTGGCAAATGAATAAAAAATAATAACCAAAATAAATACTTCAAGATGAAATAAAATAGATGCTTTTAATGTTTGAGCGTTTACGACTTCTCCATTTTAAAACAGCGTTTTTTCAAAAGTTATAAAAATATTAATGGTTGTTTTTTTTTCGCTATTTAATTCGAAGAACAGCTGGGTGCTCATACAGAAACTTTTAAAGTACAGTCATGTCGCTTTAGTTAGTTCGTACGCTAAAAAGAAAATTATCCTTTTCAATTCCTACCAAAAATTGAAAACACATAACAAATATCTTTAAGTCTTCATCCACTGTTTTGTTTTCATTTATTTCATTACTCTTAAGTACAAAGAAGACTCTAAAAATATTTTTTCGAACAAAAAATTATTAGCCGTTCTCACTCTTGATAGTAAACTCAGTTGCACATTTGGTTAAAGTAGCAGATTTGATTAAAGTACTAGTGTTTACATCACTGCAACAACAAAATGTACTGAACTTTTATTTACTACGCTGTGATGAATCAAACAAAAAGCTTAAAGGTTAAATTAGTCCCGACTTAACCATAACCATATAAAACAGCTGGTCGAACCAACTTTATGAGCAGCACTGTAAATGAACAGTGCTGACTTAACATAATGCCATAGCCATAACCATAACCATAGATACCAATTGAATTTTGGTTTTCTGCCATAACCATAAACAGCTGATTGCAAAATATATACATACATTTGTTGTGTTACTACTACTGCACTATTGAAATTATAAAAATAAAACATAAACGGCTATGGCGGCACTAATTGTTGCTAGACAAAAAAAATATGGTTATGGCTATGGTTATGGTATGGCCTTATGGCAAAGTCAGGAATAATTTAACCTTTAGTTAACATTGTAAAAAAATTACTGGGAATCACAGATATTCTGTGCTGTGTGTGAATCGTTTTGCCGGCAAAACTTAATTTTGTGTTGAGAAAATAAAAAATATGGAGAAAATGTGACAAAATTCACAACAAAAGGTGGACAAATAAAGAAATTCAGCATGTTTTAGAATATTTGCAAGAACATGCAGACTTTGAGGTAAGAAAGTCACTCGAGCTTTGTGGTAAAAATCGTAGTGAATATAGCAGAGTGATAAAATTAGTATCAAGAGTGAGAACCGCTATTAATTTAACTTTGTAGTGTAACTTTACAATTGATAACCACTTTACCAGGCTTTAGTTACATTTTTACTCCTTCAGAATTGAAGAGGATTGTATTGATCAAGATTTTTAAAGAAGACAAGAAAAGTAGACAACTTATTGGCTGGGGTACATGCCATGGCCGTTTCACGTCCACCACGATTCATCAGCACCCAAATGGCTTCGAACCCAGACCATAATTAATTGTATACTGTTTTTAAGCAGGCAGCGCTGAGCTCTTCATTACTGGCACAATGAACTTGGCTGTGAGCAAATTAATAGAAAAGATTGAAGAGATAAACACTTCTTATTCTCATGCTTATAGTGTAATATAATTAGATTGATCTCTCTCATCTGAATTTCTGACAAATAAAGCATTTCCTTCCGATGACATGCGAATGTAAAATTCAGTACTTTTTTCCTCAAAATTAGGAGTGGCTTCTTAAAATAGTTGTGATGATTTCTCCACTTCTCTTCGTCACCACAAAATTCCCAACACTGTGTTGGTTTTCAATAGTTCCTTTTTTTTAAAGCATTGTCATAGTTGAAAACATAAAATTTAAAAATGAACTTAATTATTTAATTGCCTTACGAGCCACTTGAAATGTACTATCTAGGGTCTAGCCGTCTAATTCACAAAAATTATAACAGGTTTATAAAGTTCTTATTTGACAGATTTTCCATACAAATATGTCAAATAACAGTCTTATAAGCCTGTTATAATTTTTATGAATTAGGGGGTAAAAATATACCTTGTTGATGTTTTCTGTCTATTGTGAAGAAAAGTAAAAGAGTTGCAAGACGAATAAAATCTTTTCTGTATTAAAGGATTGTTCGAACATTTCTGATTCTCATTTTGTTTCAAACATTCTTTTATGAATTTTTTGAGTCTACTACTGATTAGTTAGAAAACATTAATAAGGCATTAAATAATACATACAATTTAGAGAAATGTATGAAAACTTTGTGTCGGTAGAACGGTCTGTACAAAGCAATGTTTAAAGATATTTCAAGTAAATGCTGACCGTGGCTACGATTGAAATAGCTCATACGCTGTAGTAAGCGAAGGAAAGTTTGACATAACGTAGAGTAAAAATTCCTTCAGCTTGGCCCCAACAGTCGGCTATGCGAAAACCATCGTAAGCAAAAAGCGTAGAGTAGAAACTCATTCCGGCCGGTCAAGAGCCGGATATTCGGAAAACTGTCGCAAGCGAAACCAGAATTCTATAAACCGTAGAGTAGAAATTTTTTCCACTGAGTCCCAAAGGATGGCTATGCTGGAAAAAGTCTTAGCGAAAACCGAATTGGATGTACCGTAGAATAGAAACTCCTTCCATGCGGTCAAAGGACGTGTATTCGGAAAATTGTCGTAAGCAAAGAAAATCAGATTTTAATATGCCGGCGAGTAAAAATTGATTCCGCCCGCTCAAAGGCTGATTGTCGTCGGCGAAACCAGGATTCGACTTAATTTGGAGAGGAAAAATTCATTCCTTGTTCTCTGTAGACCAAACTGAACATGTTTAACAGTAACATGTTACACGAAAACAGCTGATCTTCTTATAAACTTATAATAAAAAAATCAGTCGTTATTACCGCTTTAGTGGAAGATATATGTACATAATTGAAAAAAAAAAACGATTTTTTTTTTGTATTAAAATAATTTTATTTTAAGCAGTCGAAAGAAAAACAAAAAAAGTCTTCGCAGCTGGATGTCAAGACTATAAAAAATTAGAAAAATGTTCACATTCATACGCATGTGAGAGTTATGCCAGACACGCATAGTTTTATTTTCGTTGTTGCATGGTGTAGTTATTATTTATTTGTAGCCGCAGAAGAATTTCGCACATCTTTTTACTGTTCTCAAATGTTTGCTTGTTAAATTTTAATTATCTCACTCTTGACGTTTGTATTTACACATGGTACGTACATCTGTATGTCAGACGAAATTTCATATAATGAAATAAACTCCATATCCTTATCCTCTTAAAATTGTTTCTGGTCTCCATAGCTTCCTTACAGTTTCTTTATTGTGATTTTATTTACTTTCCTTAAGATGTAAAATAAAACACACTTAAGATGTTTTGTAATGTTACCCAAATTCCATTAAATCGTTCTCTCGCAAGTAGTTAAGTGACGCTGTGAATGTGTGCAGTGATGAAATGCCAAATCACATAAATTCACTCGTTTTGGGATATTTTGTACACAACATTTTTCAATTTATCACTAGTTTATAGTTTTATTTTAAGTATTAAAATGTTTTTTATTTACTCATGAGCCATCGACAGTCCTTAAAGATGTCAAGAAGAATCCAGATTGTTAATAAACAGTCATCAAAATGCCGCCCGAGTGGCCGGCAAGATAAAAGCAAATGTAGACAAAAAAAAAGAAAAGAAAAAATGTTGGTTTATGTATAAAAATATTTGTTTTCAGTTTATACTCGTATGTACATATGTATGTATTTCATACGTTGAGAGTGGCCAAGGATTTGGGTTGTATTTAATACATTTTTATCTAAGAATTAAAAATAAAACAAATTGGGAGGCATTACAAAGAATGCTGATTAATGCTGACAAGAAATTAAATGCGAATTGTGTATAAGAGTATTTTGGTTGTCACAAATGATTTATCTTTTAATACATATTAGAGTTTTTCTTTTTCAAAAATGATTTGTGCGTTTTTAATACATTCTTTTATGGCGGTCTTAAAAATATATACATACATACGTATGTATATGTTAAAGCAAAAAAAAAAAAAAATGGCTTTACACTAAATTCTGGGAAAACACGTTTCAGCATTAAACTCAAGTGTACATTTTGGCATGTGCTTTTCACATGTCTTTTCCAATAATTTATTTTTACAAATTTTTATAAAAGAGATTGTAAAATAATCATAAATAATTGTGTTTCCAGCAAGTGAACAACTACACTTATGAAACCATTTAACTTTTTTCATAAAACTTTAATAAAAGAAATTCTATTATGAATTGCAAACAAATGGAAATAAATTTTAAAAGCATGAAGTGGAAAGTTGCATTTTTTTTTTGAATGGGCCAATTTACACGATTGATGCATTTACCTAAAAATGTATACATGTATGCAGCGTTGTGTTCTATTAGAGTTTTTGTATTCGTTTCACGTTTGGCTTTGGTGGCGTCTAGATATTTCAGCGCAAGAGAATACTCGTTACCTGGTGATATGAAAATGCCATTGAACCTGCATGAGCATGCACCATTACAGAATGTGTGGTAAAAAGGGTATTTCAAAAGGTTTATACATCTGGGTATTGGAAAGAAAAAAAGCCAATTTTTTCACATTTAATCGTTTTATTGTGAGTGAGATTTCATTTCAATTTCTAATCGAGGATGACTTCTAGATGCTTCACCTTGTCGGAAATGTTTTTTGGCTCCTGATATGGATCTATGTCCGTGTTTATATTCAACTGCCCTGGTCGGGATCAGTTGTGTGACAAGGTTGATGCCTCCCCGGCCTTTCTACATAATCGATTTAAATTCCTTCCCTTAAAAAGTATAATGACGTCAACCGCATATTAGAATATTTCGAAGCCTTCATCAGTTGCAATTCTAATAAAGCCCAGAGCACAGATATTAACAGACATCCCAAAAGTGACTTGTAAAGTGGCCATATGAATTGTGCAGCACCAGTTAGACGTGAGCAGTACAGGAAATCGTCGCAACATGAGTGTATGAGACCAACTAGTGTACACAAAAGCAAGCATAAACAATGATACATATGTTGTTGTAAAGTGTTTTGCAAAAATATTGGTTTTGTTGTAATTTTTACCAAAAATATAGGACACAAGCACTGCTAGTGATGTACTCAACGCAAATAAAATATTAAATACATGTAAACGTTTACAATTAGTATAAAAGGAGGAGCATTTGTGTAGAAACTTCACTTAAGACTCTTACTTCAACACACCTAAGGCATTATCCAGGCCTTTTCACAGTGCCGCGATATGTCTAGGAGCAAAATTTAAGAATAAATAAGTGAAAAGTAATCTTTGAAACTTAAATAAATGAATATTTATCATCTAAGAAATACGATTATTTCATAGTTAAGTTTCAAATACTCTTTTAAGAATTTTTCGAGCCTACTGATGAATTGATTAGCATCAGTGAAATGTCGGCGGCATAAAAAGACCGAAAACATTTGTAAGGTCTATTTTTGGACCTAAATTAATACATTTAAATTGGCTTTCAAAGCAAATAAATAATTACGTTCATATTTGAAAAATGATTTATACCTTGTTCATACATGCATTTCTAATTGAGATAATATTCAGTTTATTGACATAATATTTTTTGCGTTGATACATACAAATATTGCGCTAACTCAATTAGTATTTGACAGCTGGAAAAAAGTTGTTGTTTTTGTTTTGGTAGTGAGAAAGAAAAAGTGAAAAATATTTTCAAATAAGACAAATGGAAGAAAAACTGCCTTTTATTAAAAAGATTTTAGTGTTGTACAATAAAAATATGGAACTTGTACAAGTAGTGCGTTCATGTTATGACTCCAAAGCGGCAATAATAAAAAGAAAGAGAAATAAAAATTTGGAAATGCTGCAATGTTTAAAAATTTTTATGTTTTTATTTTTATTTTTTATTATTTTGTTTTGTTTGCTTTTGTTGACATTTATCCCGTCATTCATCTCGCATTGTATACTTTTGCTTATTAAACACATCTTTTACAGTGTTGTGTTTTATCTTTTTCTCAATATTCAAAGCAATTTTGAGTTTATTAAGCAATAACTTTATTGACTTTTTGTATGGAATATTGAGCTCAATAATGGACTTTATTGCGATTATCTCAATAAAGGCGCATGTATGAACATGGTATTATGTGCCCGATAAAATCATACTTTTAACTAACAGCAAGTTGTAATAATGGCCCTTAAGCCCGTATGATACTTCAGTTTTCTTTCATTAATTGGTATAGAATTGATAGAAAGAACCAAGTATATAAAACGTAAACAAAACTGGCATCTTTTTTTTAAGTGTTGTATTCTTTTTATATTCAAGAAAGCGCTAGGAAATAAAAATGTTAAAAAAAAGAAGCGTTAAATCACAAAAATTGTCCATAAACCGCTGACACAGCAACATTCAAGTTTGAAGTGTCAATTTTAAATTGGAAAATTTTTAATTTTTTTTTACATAACCTGATTTTTTTATCGATAACTTCAACGAAAATGTTGACAGTTTTGCACATACTAAATTCTACTATTACATTATATTTGCACTTTTCTCCAAAACATCAACAACGCAAGAATACGAGCTTTAGTAACACTACAAGGGGGAGACGATGTATGTCTGAGTCCAAAAACAAAAAAAGCTAGTTGGGAGAATAAATTAAAGGGAGGTCAGTCATGCATTTTGTTCTTCCAGAGGTATCCCGGATATAGTTAAGACGATGGAAGAAATTTTCTAAAACTAGTTTTGTATGAGAGCTACCGATTAGGAAGGGCTGCAGAGGGTTAGTTTGTTCGGTCGAAATGTCGGTAAAGGAAAATTAATATTGGTTGCTCATATTTACATTTGACTCCTCTGGATACACAGTTGGTCTAGCTATGACCATGAAAATCTGATTTTTGTATGGGAACACATCCAAATAAGAGAGATAGAGGTTTAGTTTGTTCTGAGGAAATATAGCAAACAACAAAAAAAAAAAAAAAAATGGAAAAGTAGCGGAAGGTTGGTCATACATTTGACTATACCAGAGGTACTGTGGAGCTAGCTAAGAAGATGGGAGACAATTTCCTAAACTATTTTGGTATAAAAGCCTAGCTAAGGAAGGGAAATAGAAGACTGATTTGTTCCAAGGAAATGTCAAGATGGTGCTATGTAGGACGATAGCGAAAAAAATTCACAAAAGTATTATTTTTGTATGGGAAAAATGTTGGGATCAGAAAATTAATGGGAGCCAGTCGTAAATTTTATGCAATTAGAGCTGATTCCATGGCAGTTTTAGTACATTTTTGTGTTCTTCACGGAGCGTAAAACAAGTCTACACTGGCTTAAGTATATATCCCACGACATGGGTTAGCATACTCCTACAACCAACCTAGGCTATGGTATATTTTCTGATTTTTTTCTTTCATTTTACACAATGGGCATTAGTTTTACATTTTATCCCATTAGAGCTGACTCCACGACAGTTACGGTGCATTTCATAGATTTTTTTTTTACATTCTCCTTCAGCTTGTGGACGGATGAGGTACGCCTTCTTCCCATGAAATCAGCCTAAAATATTCTATATTGTAGTTTTTTTTGCTACAAAGAATATTTTGGTGGGGACTGACGATCCAAATTTTGCGCCAAAAAAAAATCAGCCCATACGTATGAGGCGCACTCTAATGTACTACTATAAAATACTATATATAAAGAGTCCGCCAAATAACTTCTGTTTTTTGAAAACGGCGCAAAACATCGGCTGTGTGGCACTTAGCGCCGTCCTGTTGAAACCAAATGTTGCCAACATCCTCCACTTCAATTTTTGTGAACAAAAATTCGTTCAACATGGTTGGATAACGATCGCCATTGACTGTAACGGCCACTCCTTGCTCATTTTCGAAGAAGAAATGACCCAATTATGCTTCTGGACACAGAGTACTCAGATAAGAAAAAAGCGAAATTTGAAAATGGCTCAAATCAACTGCTAGACAGTTTGTGTAAAGAGATATATATATAGTATGCATTTTATACGAAATGCATACTATATATAGTATGCTATGCTATAGTATGCATTTTATACGAAAAACAAATGTAAACAAAACAAAAAATAACACGTTTTTATGAACAACCACCTCCGAAAACGCACAAATTTAATAATCTAAATTAAAAGTAAAATATTGGTAAAAAGTGGTCAACTAAAAATCCTCTTTGACTTAAGATTTTATAATATTTAAGTGTTTGGAAATTGATTACGAAGAGCATGTATTTTTTTTCCTCACAGAACCATCACTACAAATTACAATTAAAACACTGTCCCTAAATTCGCAAAGCAAACCATAAATAAATATTGTTTAGCACATTATAAACAATGAATACTATAAAATTTTAGTTATAAAAAACTATTTAATATACTTTTTAAACCTTTCATAAATTTGTAATAAAAAAAAAAAAACAACACCCTTTTCTTACCACATACACAATAGCGGAAATCACCCTTGGTTGCACATCTGCAATTTTAGCACATATAGCATGATTTTTTGCTACAAAGCGTGAGCGTCTTTTTCAAGTGTTTAGCAAAATAACTATAACAGCTGATTTTACAGGAACAGAAAGTATAAATATTATTCATTATTTTCTTGCAAAAATTCCAATATTTTCTTTACTTCTGCATCTGTCCATCTTTTATTGGTGACTTTTTGTTTAATTGCCTTAATTTTATTTTTAATTTCTTTCGTGTTCATTTACTTGCCTGTTTGTTATTTATTTGTTTACAAAAATTTAATAAAGTTAGTTTGCCGCTGAGATAAGCTAAGCTGCAGCTAATATTTGAAAAGCAACGCCGTCGATAAAATTTGCAGGTGAAGCAACCGCCCGATTTTTTCCTTATTTTATAAAATTTAATGAAAATTATGCATAATAATAGTTATAATATTCACATTTTACTATTTTGTAAATACGTCTTTGAGCAACGTTAGCATTAATTTAGTTCCACCACAGGCATGTTTTGTGGCGGCCTTGCCGTCGTACATCTTTTTGAGCGCAGGAGTTTACGTGTTGAAATGTAGAAAAACAAACAGCTGTTTTAGCATTTAGCAACATTTGCAAATACGGATCTGCAATGGTTTTTGGTTATGCATATTTGCTTAAGTGATGCAAATCTCGGTTTCATACATTTTGTTTTTGTAGTGTTGCAGACTATGGCACATATGCTACGGTTGCAATATCTGCAAGGTCTGCAAAGGTAATTTGCAATGAAGGGTGAGTTCCGCTAATATAAACACAAAGCATAACAAAAAGGAACTGTCAAAAATGTTTTTTGTTTTGTTTTGACTACAACAAGTTATGGAGCGATTGTGAAAACGCGACGTACAAAGCTTTGCGCTGAGTTGCTATCTCGTTCTGGTCGCGTTTCATCTCTGTTCGTACTCTGTGCTCTGGACCAAAATCCGCACCGAACAGTGACTCGTTTTGGATGAGTCGGCTTTTGAATGTATGCGTGCGGGTTTCTGTGCCCCAAATGCGACAATTTTGTCTGAAAAGATCATTTTTTTTCGGCATCTTCTGTAAGTCGATCACAGGCCCTGAGTGGGCAAAGCGTATACACAACCATATGCATTCAGCGAAAGGATAAAACTAACTATCTGTCAAATCAGACATGAGCTAAGTGTTACCATTCACGAAATAAGCACTAGTTGAGAAAAAAAACGTTAGATGGCGGACCCTTTATATCATTTTACATCTTTTACTGCCATAATAACTTTTTCCTTCTTTTGGCTAAAACAATTATGTGTTTGCCTCCGATAAACCTCGTTACGTAAACTGTTTAAATATTCAAGTGTTTATTGAATTATTTGTAATTTGCATTTTTATTTTAAGCAAACTGTTTTCAGTTACTTTTTTTTTTGTGAATAACTACCCAAACAAATAAATGAATAATTTTTTTCTTCCTGATAGAACAACTGTTGTAGTTTAAATATTAAAGCGTCAGAAAATTGTTTCAGTTTTGATGTCAAGCAGACGGTTTAAATGAACTAAAAAGAAACTTTTGCTTAAAATAAAAAAAAGGCATGAAATTTTCATTAAATATGCATATTTAAACATGATTTTTAGACCAATGGTAAACAAAACGTGCCGTACATTTATATTCGAAATTAATAATGCAAAATTCTGTTTACGAAAAACACATGTTCACAGATAATGAAAAAATGGCGGTAAATTTTGCCTGCAGGCATTCAGCGTTATTTATTGTATTTTTCTTTTGTTCTTTCAACATATTAAAATTTAGTGTCAAATTTTAATCTCACTTATGGATAAAATATGGTGCACGTTGTGTTTATATGTGTAAAGTTAAAAATTAGTACAACTTAATTTAATTGCTTTTTCACACACCATTAATATTTATTAAATATTATCGTTATTATCATTTGAGGCCAATTGTGCACCTCGAACAAAAACATCTTTTGTGTAGCCCTTGTTCCGTATAAACCGAATCCTAGACTATTAGCGAACATCGCTACGGCCGTAGGTCTGAGGTGGCTGAGGTCCTTAGGATCCAATAACCCAGCGCCCAGGTATGTGGCTCAGTGTCTATGCAGCGGAACATTCACAAAGGATGTGTTTTGCCGTTTCCATCTCTTCATTACAGAGTCTGCTCGAGTCACTGCTTATCAATTTTAGTTTTTTGAGATGGTAATTTAGTTTACAGTGCCCCATCATTAGCTCTGTATATAAAACTTCCTGCCAAGGTTCACAATATGATCCGACTTCACTCTGCCGGGATCCAGCAGCCTTTCTGCCTGCCGCATGCTCTTTAGGGCTGTCCAGTAGTCAGCAATGCTTTTCTCCTTCCATTGTAGTAGAATTCCGTCCTTAAAACTGTTTTTAACACCGCAGAACGGGTCAGGACGTGTTAAATAAGCCAGAAAAGTGAAATTAAGACTGAAGCTGAAGTACAGGGGCCAAATCGTCGCATTCGATATCGAATGAACTATCGAGCAAAAATAATGTAAAACAAAAACAAAATAAACAACAAACACACAGCATAAGTGACGGAAATCGTTCGATATCGAATGCGACGATTTGGTCCCAGCTGTTTCCAGGCCGCAGCGCTTTTCGCGACCACCCTAACGATTTTGAACTTGGCACGTTTCTGCAGTTACGCTTAAACCACTCATGCCCCAAAAACGACTAGGAGCCAAAACTCTAATTTAGCACAACTTTTATTTAATTAAAATTCAGTTGAAATTTTGCCTCAGTTTACCATTTACTATTCATGATTTTCAAAATTATGGTGGACAACAATCGCTGTTGTACAGGGTTGTACAGGGTTGCTCCTTTAAACATACATATATCAAACTTAAAAGACATATTATCAGCCACTGAGAATGGGTTTTTGAGATCTCAGTTGAACTGGGTTTAGTTGAAACTGAAAAAAAAATATTTGCCGCTATTACCAATTCAAAATAAAAGAAAATTATTTCATTTCGTTGTAACGACGGCACACATCTACAATTTAACTGGGATCCCAAAACCTCAACCTAAAAGTATGCTTAAAACGTCAGTCTGAGGTCAAGGACATATGAAGATTGCGGCTTCGATGCAGCTGCACTCCACCTTTAAACTACAATCAGGGCTGGGCAGCATTTGAAATACATGTATTTGAAATACGTATTTAAAATACAAATACGCATTTTGTATTTGTATTTTAAATACGTCTCATGAATGTATTTGTATTTTGTATTTTAAATACTAAGCGATTGAGTATTTTGTATTTCAAATACTAGTGCTCTCAAAATACATTTTTCAAAATACATTTTAAAATTATGCTAAAATATATGCGCTAAAAATTATTCCATTCATACATCAACTAAAATCGAAAATTTTCCTACTGTCTTATTTCCAAAAAAATAGCAATACCGCAATTTAATTACCAAAGTACCTGGGTAAAGAAAACGCCACTGAATGCACATACATTGAGAAAGTCGCCAAGCTGTCAGAAAGTTAAACATATATATAAACATATATATAATACAAGAAAAATACAGCGTTTGACATTTTCATCTAAAACAACGATAGAAAAAAAAAATCAATCAAATGTTGTCTTGGATAGACTATATGTATATAGTTGCATAGCATTTGGTGAATTACGTTTATAAATTGTGATTTTTTTCTTAATTCTGTCTTTCAATAAAATATCATTTTCTAATAAGAAATTATTGAGATTTTGTCGTTAGTTGGCTTTCTTTATTCGCCATCAAGATATTGTTTGTCTAATATCGCTTTTGAAAAACCGGTGTTTATGAATGGAAATAAAAAATTTTTTGATTAAAAGTATTTTGTATTTTAAATACATATTTTTGTTACACTGTATTTTGTATTTCAAATACTTGCTTTCTTTTTGCAGTATTTTGTATTTTAAATACATGGAAAGAAAGTATTTGTATTTTGTATTTTAAATACACAACTTTCATGTGTTTTGCATTTTAAATACATTAAAGCATGTATTTTACCCAATACTGACTACAATTTATTTTCAATAAGAGCGCTACAAAAGTTTTTTTTCTTTAAATAAAACAAAAACGGTTTTAGATATTAATGAAATTCTTGGCCGATACTGCTCCAATTTCACCTTCCATATTCGTACGAAGTTCATCAATCGTCGCTGGCTTGTTGGCATAGACCATAGACGTTGACGTAGCCTCACAAAAAATATTCTAACGGCGTCAAATCGCACGACCGAGACTATAACACGTTCTCCAAACTTGGTTTTCAATAAATTGATTGTGACATTCGCTGTGTGGCTTGTGGCGCCGTCCTGTTGGAACCACTTGTCTTCCAAGTCCATATCATCCAATTGGGGCTAAAAATATTCGGTTATCATTGAACGGTAGCGATTCCCATTCACAGTGACGTGTCGGTCATGATCATCACGGACAGTGTTGCCAGTTTAATGGGTTTCCCCCTAGATTTAGGGTTTTTTTCTTTTAGGGGTGAATTTGGGGTGTTAAATTCTTTCGAACAAAATTTAGGGCTAAACAATTTATTTTTGGGGTATTTTTAGGGAATTTCTGTGTTTGGTTAAACGGTAAAATGACAGGGGTTAGAAGATTTTTCAACAGTTATTTACCGTGTATGTGTGTATGTTGTTATTTGAATTTTGGGTTAACTCTACACTACGCGTCAGCTAGCTTATAGCCAGTGCACAAAAAGTGAATTACAAATCGATTGTATTGTAGCTAATTTGAAGCTAGTCCATAAAAGTTAACGTAAAGTTAATTATTTTAGTAGTCGACTACTCAATGTCCGACAGGGGTGAACTATAAGTCGATTTTATTTGTAATCGACTACCAATTTGCTGGCAGGGAATTTTTAAACCTTAACAGTATTGATTCTCTTTAATAATGCCTTGTACATTATGCGCACTTAAACTTTCAAGCACGCTTCGTTTCAGTACGAAAAAAAGAAAACAAAAGCGTATATTTAGAACGAGCTTTATCTTTCGTTTACCCTAAGAATTTTGAGCGCCTCGATGGAAGAGTCTCCGAGGTCTCGCAGTTTCGATTCCCGCCGAAGGCTCTGGGTGTTCTTGCAAACAAGCAAAAGGCTTTGCAGTTTTGTGTTTGTTAAAGAAAAAAAAAAATGTGTTAAATTTTAAATTTTATTGTTTGAAGGGATAGACTCTGATTGCTTCATATTCCAATCTAAAATTGACAAATAGTTTTTGGAATAAAAAAAAAACCTTTTCTGTTGCATTTTTGCTCCAAAGTGTTTAGCTGTTTGTCATAAATAGCACTCTACTCGTACGTTGCATGCATTCCATACACAGCTACAAATTTTTATGTCATCATAAATGCTCGAGTTGACACTTTGGTTTAAACCACCTGAGCAACATGCAACAAATAATAGCTGTAACAAGCAAGTTTTTGTGTTTTAGTACTTGAGCTAGAATTTGTGCCATACACCAGACGATTGTACACTCGTCGACACTTGAATAAGACCAGCATACAGAAAGTTATTTATTTGTACAGGCCGGTATGGAGGTCTTAAGGAAACTTAACTTAATAGGCTTGCGACTGTCAAACTTACAACAATCACATATGTAGGTCTGTACAAGTTTTGACAGCTTCAGCATGAAAACGCACAAAATCATATGCAGAGATGCATTGACCTGATAAATGGGTCTTGATCCAAGCCCTGTTGATAAGTTAAACAAATTCATTGCTTTGATAGTTTGTGCAATAGCAATAAACGACAATAGTTTAAATATCTCTTCCAAATAAAAATTTTAATAAAATAAATAAATTTTTTTTTAATATCTTCCAATATTAGTTTTTTCAAAAATACGGAATTCAAAGCGCCCACATTGGCAAGGGTTGGGGTTTTATAGGATCCTGATAAATATCCGTTGACTATACATCAAATATTCTTGCACGCCTTTGTCTTTTTTTGCTTTGAAGCAGTGAAGCGTTTTCAGCGGAGAGAGTATTATCATTCGAAAGTTTTCAATTTTCATTTACATATATATAAAAAAATTACAAATGCACATATACATACATATAAATGAACTGAAGCTGCAATCAATTAAAAAATGTATTAAAGGTGGCACATTTAATTCCTATAATTCTACAATTTATTTTTATTAATAAACAATTTAAACCCACAATGTAAATTGTTGATTTGGCAATCACTTTTCTTTATTTTAAGTTATTTTATGATTTATATACATAATTATTAAACATCAATTATTAAACATCAATTAAGCATAAGTAAAACATAATTGACTTCGAGTGATTTCTGTTTATTTTTGAATGAATAATGATAAAAAAACAATAATTAATGTATTAAACAATTATTCTAGGTCTAAATCGATCCAATTATTTTCGAATTAATAATGATAAATTGTAAAATACTTTAGTGCCTTCCCCCTTCTCATAATTTATTTGTATTATTATGTAATGCACAAAAAATTCATAAAAAATGTTGTTATCTATTTTAATAATATGCTTGTGAAATAATTATATTTAGTTCTATGTATGTATATTTACACCGGTATTCATAAAAAATAAAACATTGTTAAAACACATTTTACAACAAATTTTTCATATAAAATTTGTTCTAAAATGTATTTGAGCAACGTTTAATTTTTTATGAATACCGGTGTTAGAAATTAATTTAATATTTGCCGTAGGATTATCTCTTGTTAGATTTCATTTGTCTGAATAGACATTTTTAATTGTTTTCTTACATTTTCAGCGAGCCCTCTATATGCCACCGAAATTTCGTTGATGCCACTTTCTACCAGTCAGTAGACGTGCAAAACTTGAAATGTGGTTTTAAACTTAATTTTTTTCCTTCTCTAACTTTTATGTCAAACTTGCCGTTAAAGTCCCAACTAATTTCGTGCATTGCTTGAAATCGTACATTATATGAAAAGAAAAAAGAGCTTGCAAAAAAGTGAGCACTAAATTACTAAGTTACCTGCAAAAATCAAATAAATAAACGCCAAAAATCATGTAATTCATTATATTAGAAACAGAAAAAACCAAAAACAATAAATTATACCTTACTTTTACCATGTAAGTCAATCGTTATACATATACATATAAGGAGAACAAACATATTAATTAATAAAATAAATGAAAAAAAACCCTGTTTTATTATTATGATGAATGACTTTTCCTCAAAATAATCAAAAATAGTAAAATTTTACTTTAAGCGAAAGCGGCAACGCCGTCCGTCGCTTGCCAAAACCTCCAAATTTCGTTGATTCACCAGGAGCCCAGAATGTTAGGATTTGCAGTAGGTGGATTTTGAAAAAAAATCAAAGCATACTTTAAGGATGTAAATATTATGCGAGTCACCCGGTTAAAGCAGACGAACACAGGGTGACTCAAGTAATTTGTATGAAGAAACGCCTTAAGGTATGCTAAGAATTTTTTATTAAAAAAAAAACAGCGTTGCCGAATACTGGCAAATTGTCAAAATATTAGACAAGCAAATGTTAAAGAAAAAAACAGTGGAATTTAAATTTATTTTATTAACAGAAATATCAAATGAATATATTCACAATGTGTGCATATGTAACAGTCAAGGAAATATTATTATATACTTTCGCAAAATTAACTTAAGAATAATTATAGATTATATACTTACGCAAAGTTAATTGAAGAATAATTATAGATTTTTTGAACTTTTTAGTTCAATTTAACATGTCTTTTGTTCAAAGTCATTAATTTTTCCTTTGATATTTAGCATTTTAATTTTTTAGCAGTGTAATTTTTCCAATTTTTCCAATTTTGTCCAGTTTTGAGAGGTTGACTGCAAAATTCATAGGTGCTTCCTACAGCACTAAAATTGGTGTAGACAAATGCAGCGTGTGTACAATGAAATGGGAAACATGTTCTAAAGCAAATAATTAAAAATAATATGTGTATAATTGTCAGACAAGTTAAAAAACTAATGTTTAAGCTACCTTAGCGTGTGTGAATAAACATATTGAATGATTTAAATATAGATGTATTTTATATCACGAAATCTACATAAAAGTTGACATTTTTGTACCATCGTATGCAACGATAAATTATGCTTCGTATCAACGAAATCAAAAGAATTTTTCATGCTTATTACGATTCTTGAACTGTTTGAGAGTTTGGAATAGACCGAATGAAATTCGACTGCATTTTCTTTAGTTTTTAACAAGTTCTTTACCATTTCGAGAATCAGAATAAGCACCATTAACAATACATTTTGTGCATTAATGATTTGTTTTCATATTATTTTTCAAATATGTAAGGGATTTATCAATTAAGTTTTATAAAGCGAAATATGTATATCGTTACGCACTGGTTGCAAAATTCAACTTTTTCGTGGATTTTGTGATGTACATTTTGGTATCTGCAACTTACATATATTAAGATATTACAATCCTTTTTAAAATCATTCAATTTAATTTTAAAGAAAATAACAGTACTTTTTAAAAAATAAATACTAAAGACAGCATCCTTTACGTATTCTTATTTCTTTACGCACATTGAGCCTTTGCAGCAATTAGAGTTATTACTGCAAAAATCTTGGTTAGCAAATTTTATTCTTCCAAGAGCTGCATGACTAAAAAAATATATTAATATAAAGCGTTTACTTTATATAGACATTTATATGACAATAAATCCTGCAGTATAACCTCAAAAATTGCATTTTTTGATTAATGATGCTTTTTGAGCAAAGGCTCAATGTGTATTAAGGGGTTTGTTATTTTTTTTAATTTCTAGACGTAATGTGCTGCTGAACGTTCCGAATGATATTTTTCACAATTCTGCTTTATGTGCGTTTGAGGTTAGACAAGTACCACCGTTTCAGTTCCTTCTCCAGTGCCGAAAATACTATAAGATCGAATATACTACATTATAATAAATTAAAATAATGAGAAAGTAGTAATACATTTATATTAAATTACTTTTTCAGGCTTAAGTTAAAATTTACAGTAAAATGTTAATAACGCAGGGCATGGCGTAAATGTTCAAATTGTATCAATAAAAGAGCATCTAGATCTCAACGATGCATAACAGAACATGTAGAAAAAAGCTTTCATATAAACAGAGAGCAACAGTCTTCTGAGACGACAAATGTCGTCCAAGACTGCAAAAATATCATTGCTTTGGTTAATGTTAGTTAAGTTAGTTAAGTTAAAGTAGTTAAGATGTTGTTTTGTTCACGAATACAATGATTTGGCCTCTGGTTGAGGCCAAACCGAGTGTTTACCCACTCGGCAATCAAAGCTCACGCAATTTTACTTTCTATTTATATACTTAACTAACATTAACCAAAGCAATGACATTTTTGCAGTCTGTTATGGATGATTTTTTGTCATCTCAGAAGACTGTTATTTGCTCTTTATATGAGAGCTTTGGTTGTCGAGTGGTTAAAGCGGCTGTGCCAAAATTGTGAAATTTGACACGTCCAAAGTTCATAGGGTGCTGATGAAGGGTGTTTGCTACCCAGACGTAGCCGGTTGTCCACCTAGCTATAAAATTTTACTTTTCCTTACTTAATTAATCTTGATTTAAAAGTGACAAACCAAAGGTTGAACTTGAGCCTGAAAAGAAATTTTATATAAATGTATGAAAATTTATTTTTTATAAATACATGAAAATTCACCAGCATAACTTTATTTTTAGATTTTTTATGCTGTTTTAAAGAACAAAAAATTTCGAACTTTTGCAAAAAAAATTTTTAATTTTTTTCATCGAAAAAACTTTGCTAAATTTCTAAATTACTAAATTGATTGAAAAGATTTATACAGGTTTTGAAAGGTAATTTTGTTGCCGAGTTTTGGTTTTTATTTTTGTTTTTCTCAATATCTTAAAAAGTTTTTGAGTTAAGGGAATATACATATGTATGTTGTCCTATCACCTCCATTTTTAATATAACGGTATATGTCAAAAACAAGAGCTAACCTAAAAAACGGTTAGCCCCACTGAATTCAGCGCACCCGAATTAGGTTTACCCACTGGGTGAACCGTCTGTCGGAAAAAAGTTTCAAATTCCAGAACAGTGTATTTTATTAATTTTTCGTTTGGCTGTAGTTTCTGCCTCCAAAATATTTAAGTAGCCGGCTACAAGGCGACATTTGCAGCCAGCGACACCTGCAGTCGTGAGCTCGTGAGTTTGCTGTGGTGAATGTGTTCAATGTTTTAATGCACACACACACACACACACACATGTGCAGGTCCATGCATGCATGTGGTACTAGTAAAGTAACTGTCACATGTTCGTTTTTCTTTTCTACACACAACGGTGACAACCATAAATATAAACAAGTAATTTTATCTTAATATGTACTTTTATACGTACAACAAATTATTTACAATATATACATTTGCGCAAAGGCAGCAGTGAAATTCATTTAAGTACAACCGCATGCACTTAAAAATAATGGAATTAAATATTAAAATAATCATGGTGGTTACGATTTTCGAAATACCTATTTAGGACCTATTTCTCACCTGCGAACGTTGTCGTTCGTTCGCACAATTACATTGAAAACAAAAACAAAAACAATATTCAATATTTTGTTTTTGCTTTCAATGTAATTGTGCGAACGAACGACAACGTTCGCAGGTGAGAAATAGGCCCTAAGTCTCTTTTTAGCAATTTGGGTACTGATGATCGTCGCGGTGGACGTGAAACAGCCATGGTATGTTCCCCAGCCTATAAGTCTTCAACTTTCATTTTCTTGTCTTCTTTAAAAATGTTGATTACTACAAATTTACTACAAAAAAAAAAAAAAAAAATAAAAAAAAAAATCTCCATTTCGAGGAAATCAAATCGAACTAAAAGCCCAATAACGTAATTAACAATTGAAAAAATACTTAATTTTGCTTTAGTCTATTGCATATGGGTATTTCCATGAAATGGTCCACCGTTAGTTAAAAAATCAAAACGCTCGCACAATTTTTTTAAGCACAGAAAATTGAAAAAAAAACTATTGACATTTTATTATTTAAAAAAAAATGTTTAACTTATAATAATTTTAAATGATGGTAAAAACTTCTGAAAATATATGTTAAATTACAAAAATATGTATGAAGGTAAAAAGTGTCACGTGCGTAATGTAACGTGCGTAATCAAAAAAAATTTTTTTTTCTTAGCCAACCCATGAACAAACCATGATTATAAAGGTCCATTAATAACCTTTATAAAAGCATTTTTTCCGAAATAAAAATCTTCTACAATTCGCCTACTTTTGCAATATTTCATGCTGCTTTAAAAGGCACTTACGTTTTTTGTCACGTGCGTAAGTCAACTTTGATCGCATGGAACTTGGGTCCCCAGTGCTCAATTTTCCAATATATACACTTTTTGGAAGGAACTCATCACATTAAATGTAACAATGGCAAAATTCCATTCAAAAATTCCAACCCATTTATATTTTTATAATATTCAAAACAATTCAACGTGTACAAATGTCACGTGCGTAACCATGGAAACACCCATATATTCGAATAATTCAAAAAGACCGTAATAAGCACGAATATCTAAAACGACTTGTGCTCTCGACCTCTTCAAAATAAGTCACTTTATTACATGTCAGACATGAATTTTACATGTTGTTTGTAACAATGTTGTTTGATTAAAGGCTGCTTTTGAATCGCGACAGTGTATTATTATAAACAAATTAGTTTCTTGTAATAATGAAATATTAAGCGACTGATACTCGTTGTTTGGTTTAGTTAACTTTTCAAGTCTCTATTTGCTGACAGCGTCTTTTCCTGCTTGTGATGGCATCATTTTGAACATTTTGGCAAATTAAAAAAGTGCAATAACAGTTCAATACAATGTTTTACTTAAGCAGAAAATTATTTTTATTTTGTTTTTTTTTTTTTTTTTGCTATGGCCAGCATTTTGATTGGAATCATTGTTAATGTTCAAAGAAGTTGTTGAAGTGAAACAATCAGCATTTCGCCAAAAAGTTAAAGCAATTATTAATTGCTGATTGATGATGAGAATTAATAAGACACGAACTGTAAACAGAAATCAATGCATATTGTTGGCAACCAACAAACGGACAACAGAAACTTAAAGCGGAATGTTTTCTTAAAGATTATGTTGCTGTAACTTCTTGTAATATTTTTCTATTCAGCCTTTTTATTAATAAATTAAATAGATATGATTTTTAAAAGCTCTAGGCCAAGTTTTTATATTTTATTTGTTTTTTTCTAAATATTTCGATATCCATCGGATATCATTGTCAAGGAAGACTAAAAATACATACAAAAAAATACATGTTGGAAACATTCTTGTACAAATTCATAGCACTAATAAATTAATTCAGCTTTGCTTAAAAACAATCATGCAAGAGTGAGCAACTTACATTTATTTTAAAATAGCACAAACAATAAAAAAAAAAATCACGTCAACATTTGCTTATGCTTAAATTCAACTAGAGCTCAGTTTAACATTGAAATGAACTAATGCCATTTTCTCATTTTAATTTTTAGGGTTCCGTACTCATCAGAGTGAAACGGAACCCTATTACGGAGACAAGTACGTCCGTCCGTCCGTCCGTCACAGCGTCCATTCTCCGAAACGGTAAGAGCTAGAGAGCTGAAATTTTCACAGGATGTTGTTGTACCTTGCCGCTACAACAACAAGTCGAAAACTACCAGGTGTCCCCATACAACGAAATGTTGCAATTAGCTATAACTCTCGAACCGTAAAAGATAGAAAGCTGAAATTTGCATAGTGTATGTATTTATAGATGCTTTACAACAACAAATGCTAAAGACAACAACAAGTTGAAAACTACCAGGTGTCCCAATACAACCTAAAGTAACAATTAGCCGTAGCTGCTAAACTGTAAAAGACAAAGAGCTGAAATTCGCAAAATATATGTGCTTACATATGCCCTACAACAACAAATGCTAAAAACAACAATATGTCAAAAACTACCAGGTGTCCCTATACAACGGAGAGTAAAAATTAGCCATAACTCCCAAACTGTAAGAGACAGAGAGATGAAATGTAAACAATATATGTACTCGCATGTGGCCTATAATAACAAATGCTAAAAACAACAACAAGTCGAAAACTACCAGGTGTCCCTATACAACGTAAAGTAACAACTAGCCGTTACTCTCGACCCGTGAGAGACAGATTGATGAAATTTGCACAATATGCTTCACAGCAACACTTGCTAAAAACAACAACAACTGTAAAACTACCAGGTGTCCCTTTACAACGTAGAGTAATAGCTATAACTCTCGAACCGTAAGAGATAGAGAGTCGAAATTCGCACAGTGTATGTATTCCTAGATGCCTTACAACAACAACAACAAGTGGAAAATTACTAGGTGTCCCCATACAACATAAAGTAGCTTTAAAAACAGAGAGATGAAATTTATAAAATATACATATGTATTCACATACGCCATTCCATACATACATTACATATACATACGTACGGAACCCTAAGAGTGCGAGCCAGCCTCGTACTTGACTTAATTTATTTATTTATTACATGTCTGTAACTGGTGGCGCAATTATCAATATCAGTTTTAAATTAATTCTTCTCCTACTTTTTGAAACAATTGTATTTAAAAATATAAATTTGCCACCAGACACCCTGTCTTCTTAAGGGGGCTCCCCTTAAGAAGAGGAACTAGGGATTTGATGTGTTGGCGACGAATAGTCAGTCTTAGATTTTACTCCTCTAGGGGCGAGTTAGAGAAAATTATGAAGTTTTTGGTGGATTGCGTGCCGTTTTGTCCAACCTTTGACAACGACGAGAAGATATTTACCCCCCATCCTATCGTGCTAATTTTTTGGTCTCATTAATGTTTTATCAAACCTCGAAAAAGAAGAGGTTCTAGCGTATTCCTATCACAAAGTCGTGCACCGCAACACTTCTAATTTGACCTACAGCAGCCACGAGGTTTTGAGGGCTCGAGTCCATTAGGAAATACTAAAAATAAGCAATAATAATACCTAATAAAAGTCGCAAAATTTCTTTCTTGATCTGTTCTACAAGAGTTGCCTTATTGAAATAATAAGATTTCCTTCCTGATAAGATCCATAGCGACATTTTGTTAATGTTGTTCTAATTTATCAGGTGCTTATCAGATACATTTTTCCCTGTGTAACTTTGAAAGGATATACAATTTTTTTCAACTAGAGTGGAGCACCTAGACGGTGCTTTTTCAAACGAAAATGGCAAAGTCAGAAAAAAATTTATCAGATACATTTTTCTCTGTGTAACTTTGAAAGGATATACAATTTTTTTCAACTATGGAGCACCGTGTAATTCAAACGAAAATGGCAAAGTCAGAAAAAAATTTAGAAAGCTTTTATTAAATCAATAAAAAGCCAAGTGTTATGAGAGATTCGACACGAGGTGAATCAAGAAACCAAAACGTGGAAAAGGCATGTGGATAAGAATAAAATTTGAAGATTACAATTTAAGCAACAACATCTCAGTCATTTTGTTCCTTTTGAATTCTTTAGAAATTTCACAATGCCAACAGTGTCACAACATAAAATTATTTATATCTTTTGTTCATCTTTGCTAGAAAAAATTACATGTCTTCTTATTTGGAGGCTGTTACTGTCAAATAAAATGTATAAATGATTTCTGAGAAATCAATTCTATAAATATCTACGAAATTCTTTCGTTAAACTTTTAAGCCTTTTCAAATTTAAGTCTTTTTCTCTCATCTTGCAAAAATCTTTTAACCAAAATCCGTTTGAACAAAATTGATGATACTTTAGCGACATTTAAGAATTTCGTTTATATTTTCTAGTATTTAAAAAAAAATTTTAAAATATATTTATATTCCTTGCAATGTTTTGTTTGCTTTCTTTTTTGTGTTTCTATGACATGAATTATGTATGAAAGTATGTGTTTGTGATTTTCTTTTGTTGATTTATTTAAATTTCTTTGCGAAGAAAAATCATCTGCGAATGTGGCAAATTTTGAGTGACAGCAACATGATGACTTAAGACACTTTTGCACTGTATGCAGAATGTTAAGAAATTTCTCTCTGTTTGAAAAATGTGTTTTTTTTTTGTTTTTGTTCCAAGCACAACAATAATGGAATGCACTGAGAAGGTTAAAATATTAAAAGGCAAAATTTACTTTATAGGCTGAATTGTTTATATATGTACATGTATGCTTTAATAAACCGTATTGGGTCTTATGAGGATTAAAATTGACTTCATTTTTATGTTTCCTCCCGGGTGGTTGCTGAGTGTAACGTCCATGTTTTTCCTTTCAGCACCTATCTCCGATGAGCTATACCTATGATTAAATGATTACGAAAGGCAAACGCTGTTATCACTTGCAAAATAATGCAGTCATTAAGAAACCTAAGGAATAGAGTAGGAGAAAGAACGGAACCTAATGCTACGCCTGAACTAATCTTGAACTCGTTTGCTGATACCACATCTATAACAACTGGTATAGTGCAGTCTCTGAGGGAATTCGATATAAATCGAGAGAAGTTTATACCGACACCAAAATATGCTTTGAGATGATGCACTACCATGACACACTGTGTGAAATGCTTTGGAGATTTCTAAAGCTACCACATTTCTCTCACCAAAATTATGTTTCGAATAGCACCATTTTTCAGAGTGGTATGCCTGGAGATATCGCGTCCATATTGATGGTTACTAAGTACATTGCTCGACTCCACATACTGCATAAGATGGCAGTTAATCATCCATTCCACTGGTTTTGAAAGTACAGAGCACACTGCAATTGGGCAGAGTTAGATGACTCACCCTTTTTAGGGACTGGTGATACATTGCAACTTCTCAACACACTTATCAGATACATTTTTCTCTGTGTAACTTTGAAAGGATATACAATTTTTTTCAACTAGAGTGGAGCACCTAGACGGTGCTTTTTCAAACGAAAATGGCAAAGTCGGAAAAAAATTTTGAAAGCTTTTATTAAATCAATAAAAAGCCAAGTGTTATGAGAGATTCGACACGAGGTGAATCAAGAAACCAAAACGTGGAAAAGGCATGTGGATAAGAATAAAATTTGAAGATTACAATTTAAGCAACATTCTGTTCCTTTTGAATTCTTTAGAAATTTCACAATACCAACAGTGTCACAACATGCAATTATTTATATCTTTTGTTCATCTTTGCTAGAAAAAATTACATGTCTTCTTATTTGGAGGCTGTTACTGTCAAATAAAATGTATAAATGATTTCTGAGAAATCAATTCTATAAATATCTACGAAATTCTTTCGTTAAACTTTTAAGCCTTTTCAAATTTAAGACGGAACCTAATACTACGCCTGAATAAAGTCACCAGCATAGTACAATGTGCTAAAAAGGTGAGCCAGTGAACGTGCCACCGTCGAAGAGCACTGCTTCAAGACCAGTATTGAATGCTAGCCGGCCGAGCAGACTTGTTTAAGGCGAGGTCTGGAAGAACTCTTTTCAATGCTCGAACTCACAGATACTCAAGCCCGGGGAGTGGTAGAGAGCTTACCACCAATTCTGAATTAGTTGAGAACTATTGAGACAGCATATTAGCTTTACCAACCGAGTCAGTGGATGATTGGTCGTCCTTTAAATGGGTCGGAGTTTTAATATATGATCAAAAGCTCTTACTGCCCCGGAGAGCGGTAAGTAAATATAGTAAATTAACGAAATAAATATATAGACCCCGTCCATTGCGACATACTTTTACTTTGTCATTTTGAATTTAAATGCAGTGTAATGCTGGAAAAATTAACACGCAAACATACTGGCTGAGTTCACAAGCCCAGTCGTATTCTTTATCCTTATATTTAGGGAGGGAGGGAGAGAGAGAAAGAAAGAGAGATAGGGAGAGAAAATTTAAAACAACAAAAATCTAAATAATGCCAATTTTTACATTATCTACTATTTGTGGGCTTAATAAGCAATTTAAACGCAAAATTTAATTCAGTCATTGAAGCTAGATTTAATCATGGTTTCTTTTGTTCTGAACCAGTATTTTTTTGTATGTAGTTTATCGTTCCTCTTTTTGAGGGAGAGACAAAGAGAGTAAACTTGATTTCAATCAATTTCAGATCAAATTGGTTTAATTTTCGTTCCGAAACAATTGAACTGTGCTGCCATATAGTATATTTTTTCCAGCAAAGCTACTTATACGTGCATATTTATGTACTATCGTACAGAGTAAAGTTGTAAGTACATACACAGAGCGAAAACTTCCTAATAGATTCAATAAGATTTTCTCTTTGAAACGTTTTTAGGCTGAGGGGTATCCCAGCAGAGAGAAAAGAAGATTTTTCTATGGGTATTTCTTATTATTTCCATGTTGCAAATCTTATTAATTGTCTCAACAAGAAAAACACATAAAAGCAAGAAGAAAACTTGTTACTCACGTTTGTTTTTACTCAGTTTCCGATTTGCATGGTACCAAAAAAAAAATTCTATAGAGAAGAACTTATTGATTCTATTATTTTCTTGTAAATTGTATACAATAAGGATTTCTTATTGATTTTATTAGGTTATCCTATTAATTTTACCCTATTGGTTTTATTAGTTTCCTATATAAACACACGTAAATCATCTTTTTAATTTCATTAATTGTTGTTTTTTCAATAAGGTTTTGCCATTTAAAATAATAAGGAATCCTTTAATTCTTTAATTCTTTCTTTATTGTTTTATATGGTATTTACAGAATTCACTTTAAACAGTATATACATATTTACAAAGAGTTTAAGGATACTACCTTTTTCTACTTAATAATACAATTTCCTTACATGGAGTATTAATAATCTTTAGTATTGTATATCAAGGAAAAAATTCAAAAAACCTTTGTGAACTTTTTAATTGTTATGATAAAACTTAAAAACTACTTAACCTATTTGACCTAGTTGGGGACCAGCTCACATATATGATTATATTCAGAATATGAACATTTTTCTTTGAAATTCTCATGCAGTTTGTGTATCCTAACAGCAACCAATTCAACATCCGCGATTTGGTGCAATCTACCTGTGGCATAGTGCCTGGGGAAATTTAAAATTAACTTTAGAAGTTTGTTTTGACGTACTTGAAGCCTTTTTATGTGACATTTTGCACTTTCTGCCCAAACAGGCACTGCATAAAAAATAATTGCCTGAAAAATTAATTTAAATACCAACATTTTATTATAGACATTTAAGGCAGAGTTTCTGTTTATTAAGGGGTAAAGGGTTCTTGTAAGTACGTTACATTTATTAACAATGTACGCTACATGATCTCTATATGTGAGTTTTGGGTCAAGAATAACCCCTAAATATTTCACATTATTCTCCCATTTGACTTCAACGTTATTTATGCTTATATTATTCTGTGGAACAAAACATGATTTCCTTTTCCTGGTAAAATAAATTGCTTGGGTTTTATTATAATTTAAAACTATCTTCCATTTGGTAAAATATCTAATTAACATTTCAATGCCCTGTTCTAGGTTTGCTTTTATTTCTGAGTATAAATTTCCAGAGAACAGAACTGCCGTATCATCTGCAAACATTGATATAGTGCAACCATTTGCAGTAGGAATATCCGCTGTGTATATATTATACAAAATCGGTGATAGACAGGACCCCTGAGGACATCCTGCTTTTATTTGAAAAATATTTGAAACTTTAGAGATTATATGCACCCTAAATGTCCTAGATGTTAAATAACTCTGAATTAATTTAGTAATCTTTGGTGGGAAATTAAACCGTATTAGCTTATATATAAGGCCATCATGCCATACATTATCAAAAGCTGCCTTTATATCCAGCAACACCATTACAGTTGAATTTTGTTCGGAAAAGTTAGACTTAACAGTGTTTCTTATTCGCACTAATGGGTGTATTGTGTTATGTGCTCTACGAAACCCAAATTGATGGGGGGGTAAAACAGAACTAGAGTCTAAGAAATTAATGATTTTGTCCTTTATAATTCTTTCTAATACTTTACTTATAGATGATAATAGGCTAATTGGACGGTAAGAAGATGGACAATCTGGAGGTTTGTTGGGTTTTTTAATTACGATGACTTTCGCCTCTTTGAATTCGTCTGGGAAATAGCATAATTTAAGACAACTGTTTATAAAATGTGTCAAAAACATGAATCCTTTTTTTGGGAGAGATTTAAGGACTATGTTATTTATGCCATCGGCACCCGGTGACTTTTTATTTTTAAAATGTTTTATTACATTAAATACATTATTATAAGTAACATCACAGTATTCATTTGGCTCAAAATTAGAGTTGAACTCGTTAATTCCATTTTTAACCAAGTTTTCAGTTTCAATGTCACTTATATTAGCGGAACATAAATGATTCTCAAAAAAAGTACGAGCTAATAGTTCACATTTTTCTTCAGTCGAAGAGAAACGTGAATTATTATGCTTTAAAATTGGAATATTTTTATTTTTCTTTCTTAAAATTTTTGTTAAATTCCAAAAAGGAGAAGAATTTTTGTCTAATGTGGACAGTAAAAGATTCCATGAATTGTTTCTGAATTTAGTGATTTCCGATTTAATCAAAGAATTTAAGGTTTTAAACTCATAGTAATCAAGTACATCCCTGTAACGAAGCCATTTCCTACGAAAGTGGTTACGATTTTGAATTAACGATTTGATGTTGTTGGGAAAAGTTTTCCTGACATTTATTTTCTGTTTTAATGGTACACTATACGAAACTGCATTATTTCAATAAAATAATTTCAATAAAATAACGTAACGCAGCGTCTAAGAGATTTTTGCTAGAGTATAACTCATTGGGAACGGAAATATTCCTATTTATGAATTTGGAGAACCGTTTCCACTTTGCGTTTTTAAAATCTAGATATACGTGGTTAACATTTACATAATTAGTTTTCAAAGCAAGTCTAACAGGCAGATGATCTGAACTTAGATCAGTGACTACTTCGGGAGAAGATAAATTATTGGTGAAATTTGTTAGGAAAAGATCAAGTGTTGAGCTTTGACGGTTTAATTGGTAGGGTATGTATGTGCTTTCATTAGGGAACAAAATATTGAAATTGTAGGAGTCCTGCTTTTCATATAATATATTGCCCCAACAGTTGGCTCTAGCGCATCCCCACGATTGATGACGGCAGTTGAGGTCTCCACCAATTATATATTTATCACCTCTACTAAGTTTATGTACATCCGACGCGAAAATTCGTTTTTTAGAATTATCGCCGCCAGCACGACCTCCTGGAAAATAGCAAGCAAATATATTTATATTACCGGTAAAGGTTGAAACTTTGATTCCAATATTTTCTATAAGGGTAGTTTTAACAGTAGGAATTGTTGAGTGGGAAATATTTTTCTTTATAATTATAGCTACACCACCCCCTCGACGTAATGCTCTATCATTTCTATGTATGATGAACTCTGGGTGACTAAGCGTTAAATGTGGTTTAAGCCAACTCTCAGTCAATAAACATATATGTATGTTATTATTAAGTAAGAACTGAAATAGTTCAATACTTTTATTATGAACGCCCTGTGCGTTCCAAGTAATTATATTTATTTCATCGTTAGCCATTACGTAAGGAATTTTGTGGCGAGGTTTGTTATTACTTCGAATTGATCTAACTTATTTCTACAATTCCTAAGGTTAGTAATTAATTCAATTGTAATTGCTTGTAGTTCTTGAATAGAAAACAATTCTCTGGAATTATTTGCAGTGTTTGTGGTTATGTTGTTGCTGGCGCTGCTTGGAACGTTCCTTGTTGAATGCCAAACGCCTGATGAATGTGGAATATTTTGCTGAAGCGTGTTAGGGAAGTTCTTGTTGTTAACCACGTAGACATTGTTTACGCGTGGCTGTTTGTTAACAGGTTTGTTACGCTGCTTGATCTGTAGATATTGAGTTTTGCTAGGGCAGTTATCATCAGTAGATGAATGGGGTCCGTTGCAGTTAGCGCATTTTACAACCTCCTCCTTGCAGTTACTTGTAAGATGATTGCCAGCGCATTTTGCGCAAAATGTTTTCACCTTGCAGTGACTTGAACCATGTCCATACATTTGACAATTGCGACACTGTGTTACTCGAGATCTATTGGTCTTTTGGAAATCCCACTTAACTTTAACGTAATCAATTACAGAGTGGTTTTGCCTCAACTCTCTAATAGTGATAGTCTTACGTTGGAAGTATACCACGAAAATAACATATACACCATATTGTGTTTTCTTATGGACAATTTTTACGTCAATACAATTTAGCCCCATGGCAGATAATTTGTTTTTAAGTACTGCTGGATCCTGGCTTTCCAAGCCAAATAATAATGCTTTATACGGCCTTTCTTCTTTTGAAGCATATGTAAAGAATTCGTACTTATCATTAAGAGTATTACATATTAAATCAAAATCATCTTTTGTATTACAAAAAACTTTGTGTCCAATTGAAATTTTTCGAATGACATAATCATTTATTTTGCAAATTTTACAAATCTCATGAATTTCTTCTAACTTACATTTAAGTATATTTATTGGTGGAATATTCTGTTTGCATTTATTTTGTACTTTATCACCGTCAATAACATTATCATTATCATCATCATCACCTATTGTTTGCAGCGGTGAAAAATAATTGTTGTTATCTGCATTTACTGCAGAATTATTGTTCTTGTGTTTTTTTTTATGGTTCATTGCAGTAAGATGTGCAGGCACATCATCACTTCTATATGTTCGCTTTATTTTGTTGTATATTTGTTGTAGTATAGTTGTTTTTGTTCAGTTAAATTGTGTTTACTTTAAAATATTTTTATGGCGCTTTTTATTATATTGAAAATAGTCACAAAAATACGCACAGTTAATGAGAGTATACACGTCTGTTGTAGGCGAGAACAAATCATTGACTGAATAAGGAATCCTTCTTGAAAAAAAACCATAGAGATATCTTATTGATTTTGTTCTACTTTATTAAGTGCTTTTTTCTCTGTGTACAAGATAAACATGTGCAAAATATAAATAATAAATAGCCACAACTAGAAATATGAATGTAGAAAAAATTGTACTCGTTTACCAGTATGTTTTCTAATTGTAAAATTAAATGGCTCCGTTTACACAATTCTTCCACATGGCAGCACTGTTTTTTTAAGAAACATTTTTCAACATGAACAAATCATTGCAGAACAAACTCTCTCAAAACTAAAATTAATTTCGAACAAACATTTTGTTCCGAATCAATGGATGAATCCAGCTTAATTAAGACTTGAAATTGTGCTCTCACATTTTCCCTTCCCACTTGACAATTAGTTTACTCAATTAACAGTTGGTACTGTTGCGATTGAGTTTTAATCCGTCTTCATAAAAATTAATAGCTTTGCGGAAAAGACAAAACGATAAATATATAAACATACATTTTGTTACAGAGAATGTTATTACCTTTTTGACTTTTTTCGATATACCTTTTAATATTTATATTAAACTGTGTTCAACGTTATCGTTGAATATCTTCAAAACAGTCATTCTCAAAAGGCAAACGAAACACTTTAAATAGTTTTAAGCAATGTCGTTAAAACCGCAACTGCCACAAGTTCTAGAAAAATTCGCATAATGCAAGAATTTATTGAAAATACAATTTTTTTGAACAAACTAAAATAATGGACAACGGCAATGCTGATTGTGTATATTCAGCTATTTCTCTCTCACCCTCTCTCTCTCTCTCTCACTCTCTCTTCACTGGATTCTATTCAATTTATAGAGCAATTTGTACTAATTGTTCAATGAAGTAATTGTATTTTTGTATGGTTAGTTGGGCTAAATTAAGGCCTTAATTGCAGTAAACTGTTAAATTGCGCAAGTCTCAAGTAGGTATAATGTTGGTGTTTGAAATTGTCTCTCTGTGTACATCGATAATCGATACCAAATGATTTGTGAATTCTGCTATTCTGATTAACGAAAAGAACAAATTAGAGTGAATAGTGACAATAAAAATCTTTTCATTTAGAAAAAAAACCCTCATTTTAAGTTAGTTTAGATTAGGTTTGGGTGATTGGAGGGCCTTGTTTGCCCATGTCTTACAATATAAACTTAAGCCAGCATGTTGTGCGCTCCCTGGATATAACCATGAACAGTTCGACCTATAGGTCTATAGGAGATCCATGTCATTCACAAGGTTCCTTAATTTCCCCCAGCATATGTCCCGTAATTGGGTTATGTCTGGTAAGGTGTCGCTCCCAAGATATCGGAACCGTATTTGTGAGAAGGATCAATCGATCACCAAAATAGATGATTTTATTTCGAGGATGGATACCGATCGATTTTAAGCGCCTGAAGAAGCGTTTTCGATATTAAAATAATGTTTAATTGAAATTTAGAGTGAGAGTTCGACTAATTTGTAGTGATAGTAAAAAGTTTAAGTTTCTGAAATCACAAAAAAAAATTTCTGTAGCTGATACAGAAAAATTTCTTTCTGTGCACAGTCAAAACATTTCCAGCATATAATTACGTAGGCATTTGAGAATAACACATATCATGACTAAAACAATTCCAATATTCATTCACACATTTACACCCATATTCATAAAAACTATTGAAGGTTTATTACACGTTTATTTGACAAAATATTCCGTAGAAATACGTCTAATAAGAGCTTAATAAACTTACAATAATTATTATGAATATGGCCTTTAAAGTGTGCATGAGATTATGTAAGACTTGTGATGAAAAAAAAAAAATACATACACATAATTTAAATATTAATTATCAAAAACTTGGAGCAAAAATTGTATCAAAAATTTACCTCTTAATTTTCACTTGCACTCCAGATCAAAAACTGCCTTAACAAAAAGAACTGGTTTTCAGGTTGTCCTTTTTCACTTTTTCTCGTATTATATTTGAATTCTGAAAAACAAAAATAAGAAAATAAAAATTCAATTTCTTTACAAAAAATTTTCTGCAATTTATTATCTTGATAAAATCGTTTTCATATTTTGCAATTCTTCCAATAAGTGCTGTGATTGTTTAAGCAGAAGCAGTTTCAAGAGAAGCTTATACAAATAATATTCAGGTGCAAGAAGTAAAGGAAGGACGACAGGTTTGGGGAAAAGGGGAACGCGTAGTAGTTAACATAACAAAAATGTTCAAGCTGATTTAAGTTTTTGTTATCAGGATCGTTAACTCCTTCTTAAGCCTTCAATACGCCCCTCTTTAATCTTTAAAGTAAAACATCCCTGGATATGATTGACCCCATTTTCTACAGTGAGAAAATGAAAATTCATGTGCATAAAATTTCAGTAAAGTGCATCCCCACTCGAGTATGTAAAGGGGTGTATGATCTTTTGTCCAAAATATGGTTGCACCTCAAAAAAAAAAAAAAAAAAGAAGAACTTTTAACATAAATTAATAAACCATGCCAAACTTTTTCATCAAGCCATTTCAGCTCTGAAAATGTCAATGTCATGTTGTTGGTATTAAAAGTTTTCACTTTCACTGCTGCCATAACAATGGAAAATACCTTTCATACTCCTCGTTCTTTCAATTCCTTTCAAAACATAAGAAAATCAATATGTCTTTTATTAGTACAAAAGCTGAAAGGTAAATGGAACTTTCGTTATGAATTTATTATCAGTGTTATGGTTTATTTAACTTTTGGCAGAAAATATTTACAAATTTTAATAAATTAAGGGGAGGTTTACACACTTGAACATATTTGATGTTCGATTTTCTCATTAATAAAGAATAACTAAAATTGATGATAAAACAGATTTTAATAATATTCACAAAGGCTTAAGAAATGTTGATGCAGCACATTGATTCTCCTTTTAATCCAAGGAGTACACTACAAGGAAATCTATTCAGTAGTGATTAACCCCAACTCAAATATTGTAGTCGGACAGAATAGAAACATATTCATTGAGGGGATACTTTGTGTTAACCTTTCAGCTTTTGAACGAGCCTGGGAGCTTAAAGTGATAACATTAGGCAGAACTATTGTAGGAATGAAGCATTTAAATCATTCTGGTAGATAATTTAATGGCATTTAATTTATTTTAAGCTTTTTGCATATTTTGATTGAATAAAATGTTATGTGTGAAAGTGTGAGTTGGTTTGTACGCAGAACGGTAGACCGCGAAATACCTTAAAAGAACCGTTTACGATGCCATTAGTTGAGACAAATCCCTCGAATTCAAGCAACAAGCGCAGGCCTGATCGCACTTAAGCTGGAGTTACATGACACGTATTCTACGCGTTGTAAGCTGTTCTAACTCCAAGTTATATGACACGCTTTCTACTCTCCAAGTTGCATAAATATTTTTAGCATACAAAATAAATTTTGTGCCAAAATGGATAGTGAAACGGAAAAAATATTTGATGATTTTTTTTATTTTTTTACTTATTCATAGTTTTGATAACCATTTTTTTAATCGTATTATCCCTAAACTATTAAAACTCGCGTTCTAGGAAAAAGTTCAAAATAACATGAACATTTTTTTAAAAAAGAAATCGGCATTCATAAAAGATTATTATACATGATAGTGATGATACTGCGTTTGTAAAAGTAATCGATAAATAGAATGCAAAATTTGTTGATGAAAAACGTATAGTAAAAAATTTATTGAAACTTATTTTATTTGTGATTTTGATTGTTAGCTTTTTCGCAATAATTTCCTTTTTTTTGTTAGGAATGTTTTTTATTACAAAATAATTAGGAAATTATTCCACAACACAAAAGTATTTATCGATAACGTTGAGAGTAGACTAATGTTTAGCTCCTCAAAATATCTCTCTTTACTCACGACGCTTGCAACGCGTGCAAAAGCAGAAAGTAGATCTACTCTCCTTATTCTACGTGCTTACGCATTTTATGCCCTGTGCTATGTAACTTGTCGTATATAATTGCACTGATTTCACTTTTGTGGGAGCTGCGTGTGACTTACGAAACAGCACAATACATGCTGTGTAACTACACCTTTAAAAAATGATAACTATTGCTGAATCGAGCCAACCTCGATTTAGCAACCGATTTTGTGCCATCAAGCTTTTGGCATGAAAAAAAAAATTCCACTGCGACATATCAAAAAAGTAATTTTTAAGGCGTACAAATTTACTTTGGAGGTTGTTCATATATTTAGGGGAAACCCGTTTTCACACTAATCAGCGCCAGGGTGGCCGTAGAGACGTCAAATGCATGACCAGCCGCCAATAATTTTTTCTCCCCAATATCTTTTTCGAACAAACCAATCCCGTACCACGCTCCTTAGCAGGGCTGCCATACAAAAATACAGCAACAAAAAAATCAGAAAATTGAACGCCTAGAAAATATTTCTTTTTTAATATGACTTAGTAAAGCTTTTTTTCCTCATGCCAAAAGGTATAGAAAAATCGGTGGCACAATATCGGTAAATATGTGTACATGCAAATCAATGACGACTTGGATATTTACTTGCACTACTTCTAAAGGTACGGATTTGTCGGCGGAGGCCAATGACTTAACATAGCCCCATAGAAACTAACTGATTATTTCAAATTTCTTTATTTTTATTTGTTTATGGATAGAAATTAGTACTTTAATAAAAACAGAAATTTCGTGAAATTCCGTAAAAATCTTTGAGATTAAAGCGAAAGAAAAAAAAAATAAACGGTTGGAGTCAGCAGCGATCGAAGAGGGAAATGGATTTATTATGAAGCTATTAACTATATGCCATGTGTTACGACCGTTTTACGAAATGCAACCCAATTGAAAAGTAAAAAAAGGACTTGTACAAAAGCTGGCAAAAATAAGAATCAATATTTTTGAGTTTCCGGTAGTTGGCAATCCATTTTAATCGTCGAATAATTAGTGCTAATTTTATCATTTCGAAAATTCTTAAGCGTGCAAAAGATATTCCACTTTTAACTAGCAAAACACATGTTCAACATGGCAGCAAATTCTATAACTATTGTTTTTTGACCTCAGGACAAATATTAGGAGAGAATCGAAACCTTCTTTAGAGCAAAAAGTATAGTCCAGTTCGTCTCAAAAAATCGACGAAAATGTAATCAAAACTTTGCTCTAGCGCATAAACTCAGCAGGGTCCGAACTCCGTAGCTGACGTCACTGTTCATAATTATTGAATATATTACAATAGTCAATAAATTAGTATGACCAGTTGTATAAATTTGACTTTTACCGATACAAGCTTTTAGAAAGCTCGTATCGCTGCACAATTTCATTGTTTGAAAACCTGACGGCAGGATTGTAAACAATATGTGAAATATGTGAAATATGTTGAAGAAATAAACTTAAAATAAAATAAATAAATAAAAAGTATCATTTTAGATCTAAAGTAAGACATTTCAAAAAATAAATAATTAAGCTCACTTTTAAAAGGGTTGCAGACAATTTTTCTTTGATATTAGACTTCTGGCATGCTTCCCTTCGCTTCGTGCAATTCATTTAAAATTTAAATAACAAGGAAGTGAATTTCAGCGTTTATGTCACACTCACGACACGGATTTTGAACGTGCGAGCTATGTATTAGGGCGTTTAATTTTTGGGCGATGTCTGCGAAAATGGCAAAACTTAAAGGCTTTGGTTTTTCAAAAATTGAATTTCTCATATGTATGAAGAGCAAATGAAAATTATTTTTTTAAACTGCGTCGAGAAGTTTTTGAAATTATAATGCTTTTCAAGGCAGCACACAAGAGAAACAAGAGTTTTGGCTGAAATTGTAATTGACTAATATACATACATACGTACATATTAACGTGGGTCGAAAAATCGATGGTACTCTATATTGTGCCATCGATTTTTCGTCACCCTTTGGCATGAGGAAAAAGATCCCCTCACTATAAAGAAAAAAATATTTTTTTGTTCTAAATTGAGATATCGATATTATGTCATCTATTTTTCTATAGCTTTTGGCATGAGGAGAAAAGTTCCACTATAATATAAAAGAAGACATTTTCGAGGCGCCCTAACTTACATTTTTTGTATTTTTATATGGGATTCCCCCAAAATCCAAAATAAATACTGGGGCCAAATCGTCGCATTCGATATCGAATGAAGTATCGAGCAAAAATAATGTAAAACAAAAACAAAATAAACAACAAACACACAGCATAAGTGACGGAATTCGTTCGATATCGAAAGCGACGATTTGGCCCCTGATTAGTGCGATGGGAAGAAAATTAAAATTGAAGAAAATATAAATTCTGGCCTTTACTATCAATTAGTCTCGGAGTGACCGTAGAGAAGTCAAATGTATGATATAACCCTATTAAATATTTTTTCTCTTATATTTTTTTTTTCTTATTTACTTCTCATTTTGTCGAACTCAATGACACCGTACCATGCCTTCTCAGGGGGACTCTCGTATAAAAATACAAAAATAAGAAAAATTTAAGTTTGGACGCCTTGAAAATGATTGAGAGAAGGATAGAATAGCCTTTTTGCTCCTGCCAAAATCTATCAATAATTCGATGGCACAATATCGACAAATTTTTCTCTTTACAAATTGGAAATCCCTAATACACACACATGTACATATATAAAAATAACATTTGTTTTAGTGCTAATAATCATAACAAATTTCCTGTTAATGGCAACAAATTGACATTGAAAGATATTTCTGTCCCATCTAACACGTTTCAGAGAATGAATTGCCGCAATTTGTGTCTAAAATGCTTAGATTTTAATTTGCCCATCACCCAGTTTCATGTTATTAAAATATATTTTGACAGCAAAAGAAAAGAAGTCGCTGTCATATGATTATTTTAAGGCACATGTACACAATAGCACTGATATCAAAGCGATTATGTGACAAATACATGTGAACTTACATTTGTAAATCACATCGTTTGTCATTTGCAAAAATGTCGGTGACAGTGGCACTTTTCATCAAAGCAGAGATTTGCAATGTAAAAAGAATAACAATAGCTTTGAAGAAAACTTACGGCACACGGCTACTTATATGTATAAAAAAAAGTTGTACCCACCCTTTTAAAATTATATGTATATATGAGAGAGGTTTTAAGAGTTTCTTACACGAAACAGCTTATACATTCCCTTCGTGCTAGCTAATGCAAATAGTTAAGCAAGCAGCTGTTTGAAAAAATGAACAATAACAAAGTTCATCTTCATCAACCAATATAAGAATAATTTTGATGTTTTTCAATTAAAATTGTACATAAAAATATCAATATATAGTCAGAGCCAGATTGTCAGCACAAAGCGCAAAGAGCACACAAAACAAACAGATGGAAAGACCATCAAAACCCTTGCAGTGCGTAACTATGTCAACAGTGTACCGACTCAAAATCCGAACGGAGACTTAGTGTATTCAAATGTAGACAGTTGATCTTGGTGGTAAGGCATGGGAAGATCACTATAGGAAACTTTTAGAGTGCCTTAACAACAGTCCCATGCGGGAAGTGTGCAGAAGAGAGAAACCGCCAGAGCGAAATCGATGCTGACTAACCAAGTACCACCGAAATCGAAGCGGCAATAGCCCAACTCCAAAGTCGCAGGGTCAGATAGCATTTTAACGAAATGCTAAAAGCCTACAAACGCCTGACTGCACAGGTCTTATACCCAATTATTAGCCCCTTCTGGGCAAATAAAGTCTCGCCATCTAGCATCAGAGAATATATCACCATCGTTAACTTCCCAAAACCTTATGAAATACGGAAATTCGAGAGGAATCACTATACTAAGTGCAGTCAATAAAGTTATTGCCTGAATTTTCTATAATAGCATCACTGCTGCCGTTGAGTCTAGCATATGGAAATAGCAAGCTGGTTTCAGGCCATAGCGGTCATACATCGACCAATTAACAGTCTACGAATCATTGTCGAGCAATAGAATGAGTGGCATGCTGCCACTCGACAGAATCGACACACTGCTCCCTCCTGCCATATGGACCGGTATTAAGTTCAAAGATATTAAAAGAAAATTGATAAACTTGGTAAAAAAGAACTATACTGCGACGCACATAGAGGTCACGCACCTCAGCGGATTTTATTCAAACAAAATCGGGTGTACGATAAGGTTGTATTCTTTTCATATTACTTTTTAATATAGTTTTCAAGACAGTCATGTCAGAATCATTAGGCACTGAACAGTGCAATCAGTTCGGTCTACAGAACCTCAGTGATTTGTACTATGTGGATGGCACCCGCCAGCTGTTTTATAGATTTTCCCAGATGCAGGAGAACTTGCGTAAAATTTTCCTAAATACCTGTGCTGCTGGCTTATCAATAAACATTACACGAACTAAATTCATGCATCTAAACACAAACTGCACAACAAGCTTTCACCTAGAAGGAGCAAACCTTGAAGAAAAAAAATTTCTGTTACTTGGGGAGCGTAATATCAAGTAATGGCGGCGATATCATCAATAAATAATACATAGTCTCTCCAAAGCAAACCAAAAGCGTTTGGCGCTCTGAACAAAATTTGGAGATCACCGAACATAGCCCTCCGCACAAAAATACGTCTTCAATTCAAACGTAAATTCACTTCTACTCTACGGTTCTGAAAGCTGAACCACTCCACAAATAAATCAAACAAGCTACAGGCGTTTTAAGGCAGCCTTCGCCGAATCGTTTGCATTTTCTGACCAGAAACAATATCCGGCAGTGAGCTCTGGTTCAGAACAGAACAACCGCCTTCATACGGTGCCATAACTACAGATGGCTCGGTCAAGCGCTAACAAAACCAGCAAACGAAATAGCGAAGAGAGTACTACTTGACTTCAACCCACAAGGCAGTAGCAGACTTGTGCGACCATGCAATACCTGGAACAGGCAAATCCTTTCAGAGTGGAGCCATCTACAAGAGACCTTCAAATGCAAATAGCTTCAGAGAAAAATTGAATTATCCCTAAATCAGCTTCAATACATACTATATGACATTTTTTCAGGTTTTTTGTATTGCCATACTTTTGCTAAGTTTTGTCTTTCGGTTCGAAAAATGTTTGTCCAGACAAATCGACCTGTCCTCATGCACATTCGTAAAAGCACTAATTTGAGCTTAAAAATTTTTTTCAAAAATATTGAGTTTATAACTATTTAAATTTAACATTAAATTATTCATCCGCATTAGTACCTTTTCAACTCTCATCCTATTTGCAGATACAATTAAAGGGTATGCAAAACATGTAACAAGAGTACCCAAGAAAGAAAATTTAAATAAGTAAATATTAAAACATTGATCTGTCAAGTTAATAAATTCCTGGAAAAAGATCGAGACATCCTCAAAATTTGTCCATTTAACAAATACTCTAAACGTTTTCTAAGCTCATAATGCTTTCTGATAACAATTCTGTCAAATTAAGCTCCATAATTATTTGTTAGACCATTGTGCAACGTATAATTATAAATTGTAAGTTGTAAAAGACCGATTTTAAAGTTAAATTAAGTAAATGTTTGATTAAATCAAATTTGATTGCATATTTTGAAAACTGTTTAAGCTACCAAGCTAAATACAACAACAGGCCTTTTAGTTCTTATTTCAATTTCGAAAGCTCTCATAAGAATACTCAAAGCCCACAGCAAATCAAATTATCTCCTTTAAATCAGATAACTTGCCTTGCAATGTTCCATAAATATTTATGGCAAAACTCAAAACGAGCTCGTTATATGTATTTCTGGATACATTTTTAATTTGGTTTCCATAGTTTTCTTCTTCTACTCCTCTAATTGAAACTTATTTTAGATCTGTGAGTGTGTTGGGTGGTTATTATGTTTGAAGAATATTCTTATATTTTGCTTGAATTTTTTTTAGAACATTAGAAAATTTTCATGATAATTAGTATTTATGTGAGTGTTTCAATGGAAACTATTTTGAAACGAATAAATTCAAAAAAAGCACTGCAAACATTTATTATTACAGGTTAATTCTGTATATGATGTACATATAGTACTTGGTGGTAAGTACAATTCGTAATATATTGGGGCACTTTATCCTCAAATAGACGTCGGATAGTAAGATTGGCAGTGAAATATGGAGACAATTGAATACATGTATACAACTTTATATACGATTTATTTGCGATCTATGCGTGCCTGTGAAACAATTGTGTGACACAACACAGCACAACACAAAATAATATAGTGTAACCCTCTAATTAATAAAAATTATAACAGGTTTATAAAGCTCTTATTTGACAGATTTTCCATACAAATATGTCAAATAACAGTCTTATAAGCCTGTTACAATTTTTATGAATTAGGGGGTAAATGTATTAATTTAGCTCCAGAATTGAACCTTTTTAAAAAATATCTGCTGTCTTTTTCAGCTGTCGTCGGCATATGGACAGCTGAAAAAGACAGCTCTTAAAACAAATAAATAATTAAGTTCATATTTGAATATATTGTAAAAATCAAATATTTCACAAATATTCATAAAAACTATTGAAGGTTTATTACACGTTTATTTGACAAATATTCCATAGAAATACGTCAAATAAAGGCTTAATAAACTTACAATAATTACACTGTGCTTGAATTTGGAACTGTTTTTTTTGCCGACAAACGGGGCACCCAGTGACTAAACCTAATTCGGATACGCTGAATTCAGTGGTGCTATCCGTTTTTCTAGGTTAGCTCGCATTTTCGAGGTTTACCATTATTTTAAAAATGGAGGAGGTTGCACTACATGTATTGAACTAACTAAAAAAAATTTTCGTTTATTGAACTTTAGTAAGAAACCGAAACTCCGCAATAAAATAACATTTAATCTGATATATAATTCATTAAAAATTTTTTTTTTTATTTTTTTTTTAAAAAAATTATTTTTTGCAAATTCTTGAAATTTTGTGATCTTTAAAACTGCATAAAAAATTGAAAAATTACGCAATGTCTACAAATTTTCCCGTGTATATAAAAAATTATGTTTGAAACAAAACGAGCTTTAAATGACCAAAATCTGTTTGCAACTTTTGATTTTATTCACAAAAGATGAAAAATTGTAGTTTCAACCTGTTACCAGACGAAGCCTCAAAAATTGGAAAAAAAATTTTTCTTGTTAATTAAAGTACATTTCTGCATGTTCATATAAAAAGTTTTTTGTAATTATCTAACATTAAGATGTGTTAAAAAAGTGTTATGAAACCTGTTTGCATAATTTGTACTTCGCTTTGAACATGAATATGTTCCAACACCATTATGAACACCAATTCATAAATTGGTCTTTGACAACCATATGTTGTAAACCATATGTAAAAAAACGTATTGCCGGACTATTACAATATAATTTGACCACTAAATACAATCATATTAATATAAATATTGCTTAAATTAAACTAAATATAGGAAATTTATTATAATTTTCTTTAAAATGTCAATTTTTCTTTTTCAATAAATTCTGTTTGCATTAAGCATTAGCCCAAAAAACATTGACATATCAAACATTCAATATGTAGAGCAACTTCGTGTGAGCAAAAAATTTTTGTATTTTTGTTTTGCGCAAGTGCCATTTGACAAAACATACAAAATTTTTGAAAGAAATTAAAGAAATGGGGGTTTTTTTTTTTACTAATAATTGTGTGTAAATTAAATTTTTTTTATTATATTTAATAAAAAACACTTCAAATTAAAAGAGAAAATTTAGTTTTTATTAAAAAAGTTATCACTTGCATGAATAATAGTCGATTCTATTTACTTTCACTCACCCTATAATACTCTAATTGAAAACGAATAGAAACATGGGGATTCGGATTGCAGAACACCAAAAATTCTAAAGTAATCCATTTTAGAGTGAATTCGGATTCTAGAACAGACCCGTATATGTATTTTGGTACTCTAAACCCAAATCTGCTTTCAGTTTTTCTCTATCAAGTAAGAATTTTTTGTATGGGTGTGGCTAATTTTGCCCAATTAATTATAGAGTTACGCCCATATATTTAACCATAATTCGGAAGACCTTCTCCAATTTTAGTGAATAGCACATCAAAACATGCGCCATAAAATTTTGTTTTAAATACTACAATTTGTTTCTATCTCTTTCCGATTCAAAGTTATACAGAAAAAAATTTTTTTTCACGCAAAATTCGCTTTTTTTCATTTTTAATATTCAGTAAAAATATAAAAATGGACAGCAACTTACATTTTCCTAAATTCAACATGTCTAAGAAATAAAATAAGCCACAAATCACAAAAATCCATAAGCAAATATTGATTTCATTCACAATTTAAAGCAGGTTGTAGTAAATTAGAAATTTTGCATTTGCCTGGTCATGGATAACTCTGTTAAAATTTTGTAAAATATTTCATCCCTGTGCTCACCATCTGTCAGAGATGGTTTTTAAGATTTTTTAGAATAGAGAAAAAATAACTCATTCCAGTCAAGACTAGCTTGAGAATGTTACGAGCTTTTGCTGGCCCTATCTTTGCGGAATAGCTTAGTTCTCATATAGATAACGAGCCACGAAGGCCATGGGGGGCAATAAAATGGCAGACTGTCTAACCGAAAGTGGTGCAGTAAGAACAGCTACGACAGTTGGAGAATGAAATTCTTGCTTATTACAGGAGAGCCCTAAAGCACATGCTGCAGACAAAAGGCTAATAGATCCAGGCGGAGTGAAGACTGACTGCATTGTAAACCTCGGTAAGAGGGATATTGGATTATATACAGGGCTAATGACGGGACACTGTAATTTAAATTACCACCTCAAAAAACTGAAATCGGTAAGCAATGATTCCTGCGGACTCTCTGCAATGAGGAGAAGGTAACGGCTAAACACATTCTTTGCGATTGTCCCGCTACGCAGAACCACATACCTGATCACTGAGTGGTTATGGCCCAGGAACCTTGCTAACATCAAACTATGTCCGAAACGAAATTTGCCAATAGTATAGCTCTACGCATAGAGGCAATAAGAGCTGCACAAAAGAAAGTTTTGGTCGAGGTACACAATTGTTCCCAAAATGATAATCTGATATAAAATAATAAAATTATATTTTGTGACGAAGTTTGGAGGGTTACTGTGTTTCCCTAAATATTTTATAAAAAATTGCTAGATATAACCTTGATCTCAGATCTAAGGAACATGCAATTGTACGCAGTATCAAGAGCCAAAGGAAACTTTAGATCAGCTTTTACTTAAATTCCCATGTAGTCTTTTCAAATGCCAACACACGTGTATTTTTTTGTCTAATGAAGCCACAAATAGCAAAAGTTTTGTTGTCTTATCTTTTGCATGTACTGATTTTATTCTATTTATAAAAATCTTTTTCAATTAAGTATTTTTTTTTGAGGTAAAAATGTTGTAGAAAACTTATTTGAAATTTTAGCGCAACAAATACTTTTACCTGAAACATTTTCTTCTGCATAAAACATTCGTAAGAGTTCAAGTTGAAAAGATTCTTGTTTAGGAAAGCAATTTCTTTGGCAGTGATGTTTGTTTTTGCAAGCTCAGTAAAACTTATCTGTGTCTAAATTATGAAAAGAAAATTTTATTTAAAAACTCATAAAATTTAATGACTTTTGGAATTTTGTTTTGCGAAATTCTTACAGAGTGAATTTACGTCTCATTTCAAACAAAAAACAGACTGCATTTTGTACTTAATAAACAGTTTCATTTGTCTTCCAATTAACTTTAAGCAGCACTTTGATGCCATTAAAGCAATTACCAAGTCAGTATAAAATCATTGTTTTAAAAAGTTGTTGATAAGCAAAAAAGAAGAAAAAATTACATAAATATTTTTTATCAGAGCAAAACAATTTTACATCTGACAACATTTGGCATGAGTTGTAATAATAATTTCTTAGAAAGAAAAATAAAATAAAAATGAAAGATCATTTTATAGAAACATTCAAAAGTTCTTTACACTTTTAAGTCTTTTGGCAGGTTAAAGGAAAATTGAAATTTTTAAATTTATTTTTCCAAAAAAAGAGAAAATTATGCCGAAGTGTGTGGAAAATAACACAAACAAGAAAAATGAACATTAATATTTTCGCTCATTAAATATTGATTTGCGTTGAAATATTTCTGTTTAACATGTGGTTTTAAGGCGCACACACAAACATGAAGCCGATGGTCATACATTGACATGTCGTAACTGATTTTTTTGTAAACACTTTTCAGAAGTAAAAAACAAACAAAAAACTTTGTCTTTTGTTCCAAAGGGAACTAAATATAAATAAATGAGACTTTTTTCATAAAGCCCTAGAGTAAGCCTGCCCGAGTTGTTGGACACTACAATACTTTTCGCACATTTTTCCCAACTTTTTCTTTCATATTATTCTTCTCCAGTCAATAACGAATGCAACAAAATAGAAATGGGTAAACTCGGTGCAGCCATTTATGTGCGATGCCGTGGCCAAGAGAAATAGGGACTAATTTATTTATGTATATGTATAGAAGAAAAAACATAATATGGAAGTTTATAAAACTTATAATATAACCTCGATATTCTAATTATTGTCATCATTCTCCCATTATGTTGTCGTACAAAATTTGACAATGGTTTTCTCGCTATCAATAAGTTGAAATTGAATGTGTATACTACAATTTACCTATCCCTTAAGTTTAGATAACGTCAAACTGCTACAAAGAAGCAGAAAATTGCTGTCACAGAGGAGTGCACAAGCACGAGTGTTTTGAAGTTGACTTGATGTGACGACAATTGGAATATGGCGGATAGATTTAATTGAGTGTTAGGTTGTTATAAAAATGGTGGTAGTCAGCAGCTATCACATTCTTATGTTTTTGTAAGTCCTTGAACGTTTGAGCTATTAATAGCCCATCACTTTAGGACTGTACAACTTTTTGAAGTTTTACCTTACCTACATGGAATTTCGAGGGGTATACTAAAATGCATATTTTATGTATTATAAGCGATTACAATATTTTCAGAAAAATCCACAAGCAATTTCTAGCGACTTTATGAATTTACAATCTCTGCCTGAGAACGTTGTCAGATTAAGCAAGGTCATGTAATTGTCAGACTGCTATCAAACAATTATCTGACAAACAACTAAACACTCTTTGCAGCATTTGTCAGACAGTTGTTGTCATATTGTAAGATTCGGGCTTTTTTAAGTACCTGACGAGGGCTTAATTAAAAATAAAATATAATAAAAGAAAGAATAACGCTTGTAAAAAAATCATTAAATGTTTTTGAAGCCGCCATTTTTGTGATAACTCTAGAGGCTAACAATCTGGTTTGTTAGGTCAAATAATAATATCATTTCTGGAGATTGTCTAAAGAAAACTTGAGTATTTTACAATTTTTCCAAGACAACGCGTTTATTCTTAAGCTACATGCTTGAAATTCTGTCTTCAACTACAACGACGATATATGATAGGATTGGGATTGTGAATTCAGCCACTATATTAAATAACTTAAAAACACTTTTAACTTGATTAATTGATAAATTATTACTATGATTCAAAAATCAAGAAAAAAAATATACAACATGTTGCACAAGACGTCGGGAGATATGTTAATGAAAAAGCGTTCCACTTGAGCTCAAGTCCCCATTATGTATCTTTTATTAGGGAAATAAAAGTTTTTAAAATTTTGTTGCAGTTCTTTTTCTACGTGAAAAGTGCTCAGGTGGTGCGTCACATACGATTTGTTTTTTACACTGTTTATATTTGCCAATTTTTTCACAACAAAATGCTTTCCTGCCGTTTGTTACCTCAAATCTACTGCTTCTGTAAAAAATATAACAAAATTCATCTGATAAATTTTTAACTATAGTGAATTCTATTTTCTTATGCCCAACGGTATGACATTGAAGATATGTATGTATGTGTGTAAGACAACTAACGACGATTGATTTTGAGCGGCATCAACAGCTGGCTGAAGGAAAAATTTTACATTTTATTCAAACTTATGTACGTATTATTCAAATAATATGAAAAAAAAAAATTATCATCAATCAGATACAAATATACACAGGTACATGAACATTTATGGTCAAACATAATTAACGGCAATAAGTGAAATACAGCGGGCCGACTTGTACGAACAACTTTTAGTCGATGTTGTGCCGTTGATTTTTCATCGAAAAGGATTTTTTTATGCCGCAATGGAACTTTTTTTACTCATGCCAAAAGCTATCGTAAAATCGACGACACAATATCGATTGCTAAGTCAACCCAACCTAAAGTGTAACGCGTTCAATGTGGTTTTGACAAAAAAAAAAAAAAAAAAACAAATTAAAGATAAACAGGTTGCAAGCAATTTGGGTGCTGACAAGCGCCGTGACGGACGTGAAACAGACATGGTATGTGACCAGCCACTAACACTTCACCTTTATATTCCTTGTCTTCTTTAAACATATTGATCACAGCAATTTTACCACAGACAATCGTTCCCAATTCTGAGGAAATAAAATTGTACTAAGGCCGGATAATATAATTAACAATTGTAAATCATAAAGTGCGACTGCAAAGCTAAACTAATGGAAAAAATACCATGTCTTCCTAGTGTTCTTTTTTTTTTTACTTATTTATAGTTATTGAGATATTTTCGTTTGATCTCAATCTCACTTAAACATCAAAACTCGAGTTTTAAGAAAAAATTGGAAAAAGCTAATGCAGCCTCAGTTTTATTTATAATGAATTATCGCTATTTTTTCCTCAACATAAATGTTTAGTAAGAAGTAAAAGCAAGGCCATAACACAGATCTGACAGAGACATTGAAATTAAAATCTAACGTTTGCATTTCGCTACCAACAGATTTATACTAACGTGAACGGCGTGGTTATCGATAGTCTTGCAGATCTACAACGATATAAGTTAATGTAGAAATAATAACCTTGACAGTAATAGAGAATTACATCTGATCCCCATACTAAAAAAACACATACGTAAAAACATATCGCGTGTGGTGCGCTTTAACAAGCGTGGACACCAAAGCTTGCAAAATAGAAAATGTTTTGAGATCGATTTTAATTCTGAAAGAAAAACCAGAATTATGGTTGTCCTCTTAAAAATATTGGGGGCTATTCTGTTTTCTCCGTCTGGCCACTTTGGTATTCTGCGTTTCGACTCCGCTGTTTCTTTCGATTGTATGTATGTATTCTGCATTACGAGCGGAGCTCCGTTTTTTCAGTTGGTTTTTTGTTAACGTAAACGTTTTCTTTATTTGTGTTTTTAAGTTAAAAAATTTTAAAAAATGTAAGTAGAAAATTATATAAAATGTTCAGAAACGATTAAAAAACCACTTAAAATTATTTTTAATTAATTTATTTAATTAAAATATATTAATTCAGGTCCAAAAATTAACTTTTTCAAAAAATATTTGCTGTATTTTTCAGCTGTCTTTATGCCGACGACATTTCGTTGGTGCTAATCAACTCATCAGTAGACTTGAAAAATTCTTAAAAGTTTGTTTGAAACTTAACTACTTATTTCATAATTCCCATGAACAGAATGAGAATCAGAAATGTTCAAACAAACCTTTAACACAGCAAACATTTCTTTTTTCTTTTTTCATGGGTATTATGAAATAAGTAGTTAAGTTTCAAACAAACTTTTAAGAATTTTTCAAGTCTACTGATGAGTTGATTAGCACCAACGAAATGTCGTCGGCATATAGTCAGCTGAAAAATACAGCAAATATTTTTTGAAAAGGTTCATTTTTGGACCTGAATTAATACATTTCAATTGGCTTTTAAAGCAAATAAATAATTAAGTTCATATTTGATTATTTAATTAAATTAATTTTTTTTGTTTTAGATTTAAAATTTTTGTACAAGAATCTGATGTGTTTTTCAAATGGATTGCACCTGTCTCTAATTCTAAACTTTTCAACTCTTGCCTCTTTATTTTTCATGTTGTTCTCCTCTCTGACCAACAATAATGCAATTGTTATAGACTCCATTCCTCCTTGAAATTTAAAAAAATGAATTGCAAACTCTACAATTTTTTTTGGTCTTGCCATATTTACTCACAACACTATTAATTTTTTTTTTTAATTATGTACCTTTATCTTCACAAGATTCTTTGCACTGTAATATATTTATAAACAACTAATCTTAGTTTGTTTTTATATTTTTTTTATTTTATTTAACAATTTTTATATTAAACTTTGTCAAGAATTTATTTTTAATTATGTATAATAAGAACTTTTTGTATTAAATTTGACATTTGTTTATGAAAATTATAACAAACTTGCTTATTTTGCTTTTTCATTTCCACATTCCACAGTGAGGCTATTAATTTTGTAAAGATTGTTGCCTTCTTCGTTTTCTTTCGATTCCGTTTTTCTTCAGAATACCGATTTTCCATCGCAACGGAACTGAATGCGGAGACTTAATCGAAACGCAGAATAGCAGTGATTAACTATTTGTTATGCAACATTTTCGTTTTCAGGGACGAAAACGCCATAAGCCATCATGATCTCAGTTTTGTTATTTATGTTCTTCTTCATTGGATAATCTTGAGTTCTGTTAAGCTTTAGGCCTTAATGAGTGCTGATGGCTTAACTGATGTATTGAATTTAGATTTTTAGGGTAGAATATAAAATGAAGCGTAGTGGTTGTGTTTTGAAAAAAAAAAAAAAACATAAATTTAAACGCGCATAACTTAATCACAATATGTGTCAACCTTAAGCATTTTGTAGTGATGTGGTACATGAATTGAGGACTTTTTTGCTATCTTGATGGCTCATGAAAATTCTTAAAGCGTTCTCGTGTATATGTAGGACAAATTGTTTCTTAATTGTTATTTATAGTTTCTACTTGAATAAAAGTTTTCTGTGACACTTACACGTTTCTTCCAAGTGACATTTGCACTCTCAAGAACATAAAACGTTGTCATAGAAATTTCGTAACTTTTATTTGAAAAGGTGATAATGATAATACTCAAAGTCACCCACTAACTGGCAATTTGTAGTGAAAGCAAAAACAAACAAAAAAACTCTTCAATTGTTCAACGTTAAAAGTTTCTACGTATGTATGTATGTATGTACCAAAACCCCCGTCTAGATACATGGTTATTTTTATTACACAGTAAAAGCTGTTATTAATGATTTTTAGAGAATACAAGGGGGTAAAAGTTCAGCCATGATCTAGCAGCTCTTGAAAGTCTTACACAATTCTACAGCTTTATGTCTCTGTCAATTGTGTTATAATGCTTGTCATCACTAGGGTTCTTAAATTTTTTTTTTTTTTTTTTTGGTAAAACTTTCAATAACTGAACGAGTGCATTTAAGCACATTGTCATGCTTCATGTGTTGAATCTAATAACGTGTTATTTTTCTATACACTTTAACCCAAATAAACTGATGATGTATTACAATCCAATTCTTATTTTGCCAAATGTCACATAAAAATGAAACAGAGAAAAAGAAATGTATTTTTATCCAGTAAAACAAATTGTTGCAGAACAAAGTTTTTTTCTCTCCATTTGCTACACCTCAATCAAAATATGTAGCAGGTATGCCTACAAACAGCAAAGTCAACGCACCATATAAAAAGTTATTCGCATGCTTGTTAGATACAGTTAACAGGCAAAAGTCAACCGCCCACCAATGTGAGAGAAAAAAATAAAATAAACATTAAAAACACATTTTTTACAAGAAAAAAAAAAATTGCATAACCCAAGATAAAACATGTTTTGCTTTCCAAGAATACATTTCAAATTTCCTCATAATTTATTCGTTCACCACACATCACTCTTATGTATTTACTTAAAGAAAAGGAACAGTTGTTAAGAACCAATAAAATTTGAAATATTGATGAAAAGAGATAAAAATAAATGCAAAAATATTAAAATCCCACTGGTATTAAAATACAGATTTTTGGCTCAATAATCAATAATATATTCAAGACCCTTTTATTTTTCTCTACAGCATTTCGACCTAATTTAAACATTGGAGTTTTTACTATTGAAAAAAAAACAAGACGTATGAGCGATAATAAACTAAAATTCTGCCAATGGGCTGTACAACCAGCGTTGCCAACAGTAAAAAACATTAGTTATAAAAAATATATTTTAATTTAGCTTTATAGCCGAACTTTTTATAATTTCAAATTTTGAATTACTTTATCGGGTATTCTGTTCGAGTTCGTTTTGCCAGAAATCAGCTGTATGACCAGAGTTGTTAGCATTAAGAAAGCAGTAGTTATAAAAAATTTATTTTAATTTAACTGTCGTCGAATTTCTTATGTTTAGTTCGATTTTACTGACTCAGAGTTACGAAAGATTTTTTGTGGTAAGATTGTAGTGAATAAAATTTCATGGAAGACAAAAAGTAAAATTGAATAATTATTGACTGGGGAACATATCATGATTACTTCGCGTTCATTAAGTAAGAGCTCAGGTAGTAGTATGGCATTGCGCTACTAGGTACCGATTATCGTGAAGCAGCCGTGGCATGTTCGCCAGCTAATAAGTCTTCAATTTTGCTTTTCTTGTCTTCCTTAAAAATGTTGATCACTGCGTTTTGTCACAAAACAATCTTTCTCAATTCGAAGAAAATAAAATCGAACTAAAGCCCGATAAATGAAAAGTGTAAAAGTAAATCGTAAAAGTTCGACTTAAAGGCTAAATTAAAGTATCGTACCCTTCAAACAAAAGTTTGTAATTTTCTGTTAAAGCCAGAGAAAACTTTCAAAAATCAACAAACACAGAGCTAATTTCTGTTTTTAAATTTTCAGCATGTCTATGTGCCAACCAACTTGTCAGTAGACTTGAAAATACTTGTGAAAATATGTTCAACGATTGTACTTTATATTCTATTATTTATAGAAAAAGTTGATGAGAATTTCAAAAATATAGGAACTCCATTTCACAGAAAGCCTGGAGCACAGCTCAATCATAGATTTTACTTTTCTAAGCAGCCGAGTTTCCATCGGATACTACAACTTGTATATTTATATTTGAAAGTATCAAAAAGTAACATTTATTTATTATTGAAATAACAGTTTATTATTTTCTCTTAAAACCAGAGTAAATTTTCAAGTGATTTCAAGTCTGATTTCAGTTATAAATAAATAATACTTAATACTTTCAAATATACAAACTACAGTATCCGATAGGAACTCGTTTCGTGAAGGCTGCCAATAAAAGTAAAATATATGCAGGTAGTAATGCGATTAAGCTGTCTTCTGCTCCGCAGTGAAGTTGTGTTTTTACAATTTTGGAAATCTTATTAACTGTTTACAAATAACAGAATATAAAGCAAAATGTTTGAACATATTTTATTTTATAAGTATTTTCAAGTCTACTAATGAGTTCGTTCACACCAACGAAATATCGGCGGCACATAGACATGCTGAAAACTTAAAGACAGAAAACAGTTCTAGTGATTTGGGTTTTTTGAGTATTTACCCTTCACGAGTGAATTTTAGTTTTTTTCAAACCCTTAAAAGATTTTTTTGTCACTTCCAACTCAAGAATATGACTACTACATTGACAATTTTTTTTCTCCCTTAAAATACACAATCCAGTACTAATTTTTTTGCTGACAGAATAATTTCAAGTCTGATCTTCCGCTTTTTAAGAGCAAATAAATAGACTTCCTAATTAATGTTTCAGCTTCAATGAGCTTTAAGCAATTTTTTTTACGAAATTTTTTATGCGTCTGCAATTCAACGCAGACAGATTGAGTTTACCAATAAAACCACTCACGAAAAATATGTATATTGATTACTGTGTTTTACGCAGAATTGAGAAAATATTTCAAGAATTTGACTGTAAATTTGCTCATACAAAGAACACAGCTGGGACAGATGAAGAATGAAAATAAAATACATTTGTGATAAGAATACAGACACAAACGGCGTGGAACGAAATTCATTATGCGCAGCAACCTTTTAGTAGACTTTTGCGAATTCATCCACATCTAACTTGTTCCTTTGTTTGCATAAATACATTCAAAACAAAACCAAGCCAAGGTGTTGAAATTTGTTCTCAGTGTATTCCTGCGAAGAAAAAATAGGTCATATTTCAATGAACTGGCTGTTATAGTGCAGTCGTTATACCCTTCGCAACAAATGTTAAAGGTTTTGTAATTCCGACTGTAACTCCGTTTAATATTCAAGAATTTTAGTTTCCGAGCTCATAAAGCTCATAAAGCTTATATATATATATACTGGATATGTCGCGATCGTACCACTAGAACAATGCAGAGCAGTTAATTCTGAATGGTACCCAACGATTTGTTTGCAAGTTGTCTTTCAAGAAATCAGGAAAACCAAACGCCGAAGCCGGATCAGTCTTCACCGGGACAATGCGAGCTCTCACCCATCGGCTCAAACAAATGCTTTTTTGAGCAAGCACCCAAAACTTCGATTCGATGAGTCATCCGCCGTATAGCCCTCACTTGGCACCGAATGTCCTCTTTGTATTCCCATACTTAAAAAATAAACTGAAAAGTAGGCGTTTTCCGACACTTGCTGAAACGGCTGCTGCATGCAGAATGCCTGTTTTAGAGATATCTCAATCAGAGTGGCAAAAGTGCTTCGACAATTGGTTCAAACGAATGCAAAAGTGTAAGGGGAATATTTTGAAAAACATTAGTGTGATTTTCGACGATTAATAATTTGTTTTTTTTTTTTGCTCTAATCCTGAAATATAAAAGGCAACCTTCGTATTCCCAAATTATGCCGTGTATTATATGCATTTATAACAACAAACTATATGTGTAAATATATGCACTAACCAAACGAGGTTTCTATGAAGCAAATTCCTTATTTCATAAGCCGATATTAGCTCAGCCATTATCAGGCTTTAGAGAAAAAACAAGAGGGCGGTACAACCATAATGCATGATGATGATTGTGAGTCACTCCTACACGTCAAGTTTTCTGGCCAACTCAATTTGATATTTCTTTATTTTAGTATTTGATAAATTCAACCCGGGAGAGGTACATATGTAGTTGAGCAGTGCGTTAGGACTTACGAATCCTTTTACAGTCCAACCTAAATCAGCGCGTCAGGCGTATTTTTGTTGTATAAACTACTTATTTCCTTACCAAATGGGTGGTTTGGACATTAAAGTATGCTTGAGGCCGCTAATTTAGGTTGAACTCTTATGAATAAGGAAAGTATGTCTCAATAAGCCAATAACCTTTCAAGTGCTATGAGATGAGATACTTCAGAAAACTAACGACATTGAACTTTAATAATGTGCATATGTCATTGAAAATATAGACCATCGGACTAAGACACGTTATCGAAGTCGCGCCATTTAGACGATAGTATGTTTCAGGCATCAAAAATTTTCACAATTTGAAGAAATTGTGACAATTTTGTAATAGAAAAATATTTAGATAATTCTCTGAAAAATTTTTACTTTATTTTTAATTAATATCAGACTAAGGATAAAGACTTTCAATATTCAAATGAAGAGCTCTTTATTTAAAAAGAATGGTAAGTATTTTTACTATGGAAATTGAAAAAAATAAAGGCAACATGATTTCTTATTTGGTTTTTTTCGACCCCTGTTTTTATACTCGTATTTTATATATTTATTTTCTTGAGCTGTAGGTCTTTTTTTGTTAAAAAAAATATAATTAAAAAATAATTAAATATTTTTAACAAAAAAATACCTTTAGCTCAAGAAAATAAATATATAAAGAAAACATGATGAAATTAACTTAATATTGAATTTATGTATGTATATTGTTGAAGATATGCTTAATATTGCACAGCATTCTTTGATATCGAAGTCTTCGTTTGCGCATATGAAGAGATAAATAATTTATCTCAACAAATACAAATACACGTTGAGAAATGAGGGAATAATTGTTTTACACACATATGTGATTTTTTCAATTAGGGTATTTTTTTCTTTTTTTGGGGGGTTAAAGAACTTTATTTGTTGTAACTGACTTAGTACTTCCGGCACAATAAGTTTAACAGCTTCTTGAGCGAAATTTTTGATCTCCTAAAATTATCAATTTCATGCAGAAGTTTTCAATAATATTTACACATTAATTGCTGACAGCACCATTTCTGGTTTTCTAATATGCAATTAGTGTTTAGAGTTCAGTGAGCCAATTTCAGTTTTCTGTATGTCTACAACGTACAACAGATAGATTACTCATTTGCATACGTACATGCATACATACATATGCATGAATGTTTAAAGAAGCGACTCACGAAAAAAGAAATTGATTTAAGATTTAAGATTTAAATTTAGTTTGTTTTATGATTAGAAAGTTATTGAAAGCTAAAAAATGTTTTTCTCATCAACAAAAAGTGTAAGAATTAATTTTATTTGCAGACAAAACACATTCAAGCAAAAAAAGTAGCACCAACAAAAACTTAAGAACATCGTAGTTCAAAAAAAAAAAAAAAAAAATGATCATCAAAATTAAAAAGCTGATCAATAAGACAGTCAGTATTGGAAAGCTGAGGTGGAATAATGGCTAGGCGCTGCAGCTTAAAAACAGTATGCAATAAATCATGACCTGGGTTCGAAGCAATTTGGGTGCTGGTTGTCGTGGACATGAAACAGTCAGGGTCTGTTCCCCAGCCAATAAGTCTTCAACTTTAGTTTTTTTTGTTACTACAATTTGATCACAAAAACATCTTTCTGAATTCTGAGAAAGTAAAGTACAATGTCACTGGACATCGTTCGCTTGAACAAACACGCTGAAAACAATAACAAAATTTTAAAATATATTATTGTTTTGCATGTAACTAAGCGAGCGATCAATGTCGAACTAAAAGCCCGATAAGGTAATTAAAAACTAAAACATTTTTTAAGTTTACGCATATCCATTTGTCACTAAAAATTGCCTAGTTGGGTTTAGAGATTTTTAGAGATATCTCTTATTTTAGTAGTGGTTTATAGAACACAGCCGCAGATAAGGGGTGGTTAAAATTTAAAGGTCGATGTTGAGTTTGAATCAATTTCAAATTGTTTGGGAGGTTTTGTCATTTCGTTTTATTATGATATTTTTATGGTTCAATTATGCATGGAACAAAATATCAGCCAATTGACAGTCGCGGCCTCGGCGGTACACCTCCCGATAGTCCAAATTTTCAATGACGCTCAGACATAATTGAAGTTCAATGCTGTTAATGTGCCGAATCACCTCATCCTTTAGCGCTTGAGTTGTTGCTGGCTTATCAAAGTACAGCTTTTGTTTTAAGTAACCCCAAAGAAAGAGGTCCAACGGTGTCAAATCACATGATCTTGGCGGTCAATTGACAACGCCACCACGTGAGATAATGCGGCCATTGAATTTATCGCGCAAAAGCGCCATTGTTTCGTTAGCTGTGTGGCAAGTGGTACTGTCCTGTTGAATCCACATATCATCCACATTCATATCTTCCAGTTCGGGCCATGAAGAATTCGTTATTATCTCACGATAGCCTACACCATTCATTCAGTATCTGCCTCACCAGCCTCATTTTGGAAAAAATACAGCCCGATAATGCCGCCAGCCCATAAACCGCACCAAAAAGTCACGTTTTGTGGGTGCATCGCCTTTTCGATAAACACTCTTAGATTATCATTCGCTCAAACGTGTTTGGACGATTAAATTGAACGAAAAAATCACAAAGTGCACGATATGCATTTTGATTTCAATGACCATCTTCATCATAAGCCTGAATAACTTTAACTCGTTGCTCAACTGTGTATCTTTCTATGGTTCAAATTGAGTTAGTCTGAAATTGAGAAATTTCAGACTAACTCCATGTGTGGATCACATTCAACAACGGCCCTTAAAATTTAACTACCCGTTACATACTTTGAACATTTTTGAAATTTATTAAATCCTTTAATTTATAAGCTTGCATTTCTTTTCATAATTTGATGCTTAAAAGTAGTTAATGAAATAAGATGTAATTTATCTAAACGGTGGTGTAATTTATTGATTTCTATTCAATAAATCGGAATTATTACAGCAAGCATACAGTTCTCCTATACTCTTGACAACTTGTGCCGAATATAAACATTATAATGACATTTTTTTTTCATTTATTTCTGATGTTCACTTTCTTTTTCTTTCACCTCTTCCTTTCTTTAATGTTGTTTGCTTTTGAGATTGTTTTTGCTTATCAGAAATGAGTAATGAAGAAAAATATTGGCATCGACAAATTTTCATTGCTTGCAGACATTTTTTATTACAAAACTATAAAAAACAAACACTGAACGAAAGTGTGCATGCAAACAATTTTAAGTGCTTTTACTAGACTTCAACTTCATTCACAAACATATGCATGTAATAAACGCACACACACACACACAAACATACACCTACGCATTTGAAAATACATTTCTTTGCACTTCTGAGCACAAAAGTATAAAAAATAAAATAAATTAAAAGAGAAAGTTGTTAAAAGCATAAAATCATCCACGCACACCACCGCAAATCGAACAGCAAACGCCAAAAATTAATTAAAACGAATTTGACAACAATTCAAGGTTAAAACGTATGAATAAGGGCGACTGTGACAGCAGCAGCAATGAATTAATTAACGCAAGTGATACAATTTCGTTTCACCACGGTTACAACAAATCCATTCCACACAAAGACATCATGACATGAACCATTGCTGGCAAACAAGGCTTGACGTTGCGACGAAAAGTGTGACAGCGTTATAAATGCTGTAACTGACATAAATTTATTCATTGGCATTTATTTAAACTCATATTGATTCTATTTAGTTACATATGTATGTAGGTATGCGTAAATAAAAAAAGCACATCAATCAATCTGACTTTTTTATCTTTTTTGAATTAAACCTAACAAAGAAAAAAAGGTATTTTTTCTTTTGCTTTTGATAGAACTTAAACGGACAAAAAACTATTGTGATTAAATTAAAAACATATTGTTATTAAATAGTTCTTTGACGAATATTTTTTATTTAATTAATTATTAAACAATTGAATATCCTGAGATATTTAATCATCACAGCGGTTTCGTTTACGTTACGTTAGATGGGGTCAATTTGTGAGGACAGAAATTTGTTAGTCGATCGAAAAATCGATGGCATATTACATCGATTTTGCAATAGCTCTTGGCATGAGAAAAAGAAAAGTTCCATTGCGATGTATTCAAATAAGAATTTTTCAAGAGCCCAGACTTTGGTACGGGAGTCCATTTAAGGAGGAGTGGTACAGGCTCAGTGTGTTCGAAAAAAAAAACATTGAAAACAAAAACTGATTGGGGTTGGGTCATACATTTGACTTCTTATGAGCTATTGATGGCTCAATATCGACTGCTAACTCGACCCACCCTAACATATAATATCAATAACATCGATATCAATTTTTATTTAATTGTTTGAATTTTACTGCAACACATTTTTTGTTTGTGCTTAATCAAGCTCAAGTTCAATTTGATATATTATTACTTAAAAAAAGCAAATAAAAAAAATTCTCAATTTTGAGCCCAATAAAGTAATTAGCAATTGTAAATCATAAACTTTTATTATAAAATTAACTTAAGGTTCAATTATTGCTTATCATATAGCCCCTGAACAGCTGTTCCAACTACTAGGTTGGCAATTTATTTGCGGCTGTTCTTGCTGAGGAGTGCAACTTTCTGAACGGCATCGATAATCAGGACCCGAAATCCGTAGGAAGATTAGGCCTTTATCCAGCCCTAATGCTCCTGCCGAAAGCAGCGTCTGTTGCATGACAACAGCATGTCGGGCCCATTTGAAACCCTGAACATGTGACCAAAGGCTATATGATCAGTAATTACCAACGTTCCCTCCCTTGGGAGTTATGGTAGTAACCATAGCCAGTACGTTTTAGTCAAGGAATGTTCCTCAAGCTATGATCCCGTAGAGCCATCTTGGGACACCGATCCCCGTACTATCGAACAACCTCTCAGGACCTGTTTAAGATTTTATAACCCAGACATCCTGTACCTCTTGTATCTCGGCAAGCACAACACTCAGCTGGATGGGAACAGTAGGGTGTATTATGTGCCCCGGGAAGAAGCATTATACAAAGAAGAAAAAGAAAACTTTACGCTGGGGTATAAAAATATAAAAATTTATATTTTGATTTTCTTTTAGCTGATAAACTCTCAATTGTCTTATCATATGCTCTAAGTTTTCTTGCCTGTGCTATTTTGTGATGGGTTTGTGTCGCTAGACTTGCCAAGCAGGGAAACATTTAATGAAATAACGAAATTTCTTAAAGAACATCAGACCTTTAAGCGGTGCAATCGATGATTGCAGCAAATGTCAAAACAATAAAAGAAGTCAGCCGTGATAGTGGCTTCAAAAATACAAGTCGCCTAACACAACATTCCAACAGGGAACTCAGACAGTTGTCGGAACGAACGAAATCCTGGCACCCAGAAGACTCAAGCAATATGCATCATCAGAACTAATTAACCCTTTCTAGTAAGATCAAGTTGTGTGTAAAAAAATTATTTATATATGTGTATCAAAATAATTAATAGATTAAGTATTGATTTAAGATAGTTGCCACGGTGTCGGAGAAAAAAGTTTTTTGGAAGATATATTTCTTTTTTCACAAAATAATATTCTTATTCTTATTGTTATTGTTTATTTCAATTTTTTATTTATTTATTTAAGGTTAAAACCCAAATTGTTGCTGATTTATAAGGTGATAATTTTAACATAATATTAAAAAAAACTACTTTAATCATACAAAATATGGTTTTGCAGAATTCAAAGAGAAAATCTAAAAATAAATGCTTATTCGTGTAATTGTAAAACATTACATGCTGTATGCGAACATTCGCATGACGTATTTATGTATTTCTTTCACGAAATGGCAAAGAACTCTTTAAATTAAAGTTGGCCATATGTTAACTTTATTATCTCATTCATTTTTGCTTGCACAGTGAAGAAAACTTTTTATGGCATCTATCTGCTAAAATCGATTCTGAGAGACAGTGCGTTTTATTTGGATACATAAAAATGGTTTTTATTTATTTTTTTTTTTCTGTTCATCACACTCCGTCAATGATTGCTGTTGATTGACAGCTGTGTGCCAAAATGGTTATGGTCATAATTATTCAGTTCAAAGGAGTGCCAGAGTTTTTGGTTTTGGTCAACATGAAACTACTCATACCCTGCAATGATACATACGTATTTTTTAAATAGAACTATTTTTTGTTGGTAATTTAAAGCAAATTGATAGTGTAAGGAGTGGTAGTAATAAGTTCACGTTCAAACGGAAAAACGAACCTGAGGGTTCATTCTCTCAACCACGATTGCAAAACTCGGTGTTTAGACGGGTATCATTTTGGTGCTATTGTTAATTTTTGCATGTGTCAGTGTTGCCAATAACTTTTAAGATCTTATCCCCAAATTTCCAATTTATTATCCCCTAAGACTAATTAGATCCAGCGGCAAGTATCTGGGCGCCTCTAAAATTTAGTTTTAATTTGATTAAAATTTTCTACTCAATATTTTTTTCGAACACACCTATCACGTACCTTATGGGAGCTCCTTAGAGATCTAAAGTACAAAAAAATCTAAACCGGAGGCCTTTTGAACCGTAAGACAAATATGACAGGATGTGTAGTTTACAAAAAAAAAAAAGGATTTAAAATTTAAAGGGTGCCCCCCTGATCCTTTAATTTGAAAATTACCTACAAGTTTTGAGCCGTAAGACATAGAGAACCGCAATTTGAGCAGTGTAACAAGTTGCTGGCCTATTCCAGAGGCCAGCAGAGAAATAACAAAAAATTAAAAACTAAAGGCTGCCTCCAGGCATGAAACTAAAAAATAGCATTAACTTTTGAACCTTTAGAGATAGAGACTTAAAATTTGCACAGATATGTTAAAAATTTTACAGTTGCTTGGCTGCTACATGGCTGAATTAATAATTTTTGTATCCTTAGCGTATTCTGAGGATTTCAGCGTAAGATGATTCCAATCGCTCGAAATTAATCCTTCTCAATTTCAACTTTCCCCAAACACCATCAGAATATATTTTCTACGAAAATTATATTTATTTTAATAGAAAGCTGCTTAACGTTTTACATTAAATTAATATTTCCAAATCTTCAAATAGGGTGTTTTCCCCCAATAAAAACCAATTGCAAGTTTCTGGCACTTGTGTGAGAATTTGAGCACAAAATTTTAAATCAATCTTTTTTTGTGTCAGCACAAAAAATGTAATTTTGTTAATGAGCTTTTTTACTTATTAAATTTTTATGACATTTCACAAAAGAAAGAAACATTAAATTTCCTTTCAAAAGACAGCAGTGTGTTTAACCCAAATTTCACAAGTTGCAAGCTGCGTAAGAATGTTCGTTAAATACTCCTGTGTTCTTGGGCTTAAGTTGCCGCCACTAATTGCAAGTTAAAACGTTTCACATAAAACGCAGCGACAAAAGTCATACATATGTATGTAACATACCACCACGACATACATGGTTGGTTGGTTTCTGTAGCCTTTTATTGCGTTTGTGTAAAAGGCAGAAAAAGCTAAAATTAAAAGAAATTCTTTCCTTTAGCATTAATTCTCACAAAGTTATTTTTATGAACCTAATTAAAGTTTACTTACGAATAATGCCAATAAAATTGGGGGGAGTGCTTCCATTTTGAGTGCACAATTAAATGAATGAAAGAAAGTCCTGCTACTTCATAATAAACAAAAACAAACACCTTCCTCTTTAACAGTTGGTGGTTAAAGCTTTTTCTCCTCGTAACAGAGCTCTGTTAAAGGGGTTTAACAGCATTGGAAAGATTTTCATTATGTTCAATATTTGACAGTGTGTGCATCTGTCTGTGTGTGTTCGTATGCAGTTTGCACAACAAAAACACAAGAGCAACATGTATTCTTTCATTCGGTTAATTTTTTGCAGCTGAAATTGGAAATGTGTGGAAAAGTTCATGCAACTTGCAAATGCAAAAGGAAGCCAGACGACACTCGACACATAGAAGACAACAAAACGCAATTTCGCCGGCAAAACATTAAATAGTTGGCAAAAAACACTGAAACGTGCACGGCGTATTAAATAAGAGAGTTGAAGAAACACAAAATTATAGAAAAGACATAAAATAATAAATAAGTTAAAATAGTTAAACTTACATGTGTTATTACAAAAAAAAAAAAAAAAAAAATTTTTTTCTCCTGCTGCCAAATTTAAAGTAATAGGAAATTAAAACAAATTTCCTTGGCTGACGAGGTAACTGACGAAACCTTTTCTAAATTTAATTAAAACCAAAGTGTTAAATTGTTATCAGTGTAATTGTTTGCAAAAGTTTTTCTCAATTTTCTGTGACACCATTAAAAAAAAAAACATAAAATAAAGAAAAGAAGAAAAATGAAAATATATTTTCCCTTTAACTAACATATCACGTACTACGAAACAATGTCATGTGTTGCATGAAGGAAATTGAGCAACAGCAAAAATCTTAAGAAATTATTTTAGTTTAAATTTTTATTCTGGGCACACAGTGAACAGTTTTCAACATGATGGTCTATTCATTTGAAAATGAAATATGTCTGTTTGTCTGTCTCTTTCAAAAATGCCAGTTCTTAAGGGCAAAGTGTTTAAAGTGATTTTAAATACTGAAATGTGATAAGTGGAATAAACGTACGGGGTTTCAAACGCCAGAGTTTTTATTTTTTTATTTTTTTGTTTGGTTTAAGGCATTTAAAATAAAACTTAAAGCAGAGATTAATGCAAACGAAGAACATTAAAAGTTTACCGAATCTATAGGTTAAGCTCGAAAATCCTGTGGCTGTTTGCAGTCTTTTTACCAGCTGTTTATGAGCCGCCATCATTTATTTGGTGCCACGCAACTCTTCAATAGAATTGGGAAATTTTTCATTATTTACTATTATTTAATATTGTATTAAACAGTCTCAAGCTCATTTTATATCATTGTTAAGACTGGTATTAATCAGACATACAATACATCAAAGAGCTACAACTGGCTGTTTCGAAGCCGCCATCCTTCTTGTCAGCACCTGTGCTTGAGCTTAGGATGGCGAGGAAAAGTACATATAGTAAAAATGTTACTATTTCAAACGTTAACTTCCAATTGAGACTTTGTGGAAACATTTTTTGAATTCTCGTTGATTTTTAGTTTATTCAAATATGAACTTAATTATTTCTATATAACGAGTTACCATCAGTTACTACGATTGCAAAGAAAAGTAAAAGATGTGCAAAACGAAAAAAATGTTTACTGGGTTAGAGGTTTGTTTAAACATTTCTAATTCTCATTTTGTTCATGGGAATTATGGAATAAATAAGTAGTTAAGTTTCAAACATTCTTTTAAGAATTTTTCGAGTCTAATGATGAGTTGATTGGCATCAACGGAATGTCGGCAGCATATAGACATTTTTGGTTTATAGTAAATAGAATATGAAATTATTGTTTAAACATTTTTTCAAAAACTTTCCAACCTACGGATAAGCCTACAGTATCAGCTATAAAAAAATTTACATCTACTTAATTCAGGGCAAACGGTATTAATATCTGCTGATATCGTTCAATTACTTCATACCAATAAAAAGACGAAAAAATGCCAATATGTTTGATACCGATTGGTATTGTAATATTTTGTATGGTTGCTGGGAGTTAAATTATGGTACATTTAGTGAATTTTTTCATATATTCTTCAACTTGTGGGCTTATGTGGCACACCTTTTTCTAATGCATTCTGTCTAAAAATTTTCCACCACATAGTTTTTTTTTTCTATGAAAAACATTTTTGTGGGAGAATGAAGTGCACTCTGATATGTGCAAATATATTTTACAAGTAGAAATGAAAAACAAGAATGTCAATCAAAGCCACATCAATTTAATATGCTTTGAGTTTTTGCTTTTCGTGTGATTTCGACGATTTCCTAATAAATTTTTAATAATTTTATTTCACATGAAAATCAGTTGTGATTGTATGGCAATTATCCTTATATTTTCCTTCGAATCGGGGAAATATTTGTAAAGTGTTTTCATTACAACAGCATTTACGCAGTGCAGACCTGGTTTACTTTTGAATTTTGTCTGTTTGGTGTGAACGAAACTTGAAACTGATATTCATACTTTTATTCACTTTTATTTATTTATTCATGTTTTTTTTTGTCGTAAATAATGGCATGTGTGAAACTACATCTTAAAGTAGAGACAAAAAACGTTCAATGTTGTCAGAGTGGCAGTAAAATAAACATTTTATTGCGTAAAAGATAATGTAATGTATATTGCTTGCAATACAAGTTTTTAATAATTTTTATCGCATATTGTTGGAGAAATAGTTAGTAGGGAAAACTGAGTAGATGAACAACATCAATTTGTTTTGAAAATAAAAGTTTTTATCTGCGAAGTGTTGGTATAATGAAATTTTAAGAAATATGAATAAGTTTCGTTTTACGTTAGCTTTCTTTCTATCAAAGTTCTATTCGTAAATTACACTTATTAATGCTTTGTAAATTACACCACTTGTTAATACAAACATTTAGTTTATAAGATCTGCTTGAGTATTTCGCTTTGCATTTGCTCTTTTCCACTCATTTGTGTTCGAGCTTTGATTTGATAATGAAGTGTCATTTAGTTTTAGGTTCTGCCATTTAAACGCAAAATTGCATTTTTCAGCACTGCAATTTAAATGAGCAGCCATTGGCCATTTACTGTCTAATTAAGTTTTACAGATTAATCAGATGGTTTTCAGGGTTTGGTGTAAACAAAGCACACATACATCCATACGCACACATGTATGAGTTTTTGCCTCAAGCAGCCTCTTTACAATAAGCTGTTAATATTGTGTAAAATAATATTATGATGAGATATTTTAATAAGATAAACATTAAATGTTTTTTTTCCCCTAAACTTTATTATTTTTAGAAATACTTTTCCTCTTCGAATAACAAACAGCTGCCGTTACAGTATTGTATGGAAGGAAGGAAAGCGTTCTATGATATTTCGATACATAAATTTTACTCGCATAGTTTTTTTTTTGTAATTAGTTAAAAAATCAGTGGGCCTGGCGCAAAATCTTAAAGCGTTCTCATCACTGAGGCAATAGCAACAAACACAAAAATAAATCATTGTTTCAGCAACAACAAAAAATGTATTTCAATCAACAGAAAAATTGAAAGTTGATCAACAGATCAGAGCTCGGGTATGGCTAATCTCTGCTGCTTAAAAACAGTAAGCAATTAGTCATGGCCTGTGTTCCAAGCCATTTGGGTGCTGATGAGCGTCGTGGTGGATGTGAAACAGTCATGCTGTATTCGCCAGCCAATAAATGCTCTACTTTATTTTTCTTGTGTTCTCTTGATCACTACAATTTTGCCACAAAAATATCTTTCATAATTCTGAGGAAGCAAAATCGTACTAAAGGCCGATAAAGTAATTAACAATTGTAAATCGACTATGAAGTTAAATTAATGTTTAAACAATTTTTTATCATTTATTATTTGGTTTTTTCCGACCCCTTTTTATATTTTATATACATATTTATTTTCTTGAGCTAAAGGTCTTTTATTAAAATTATTTAATTATTTTTGTCGATATTTCGCTCTGTTTCGGATAGCTTCTTCAGGACAATAAATTATTGTCCTGACAAAAATAATTAAATAATTTTAATAAAAGACCTTTAGCTCAAGAAAATAAACATATAACATTTTTTATCATGCTAAACGCTTTTCGCTAAATCTCGGGTGTTAAAGTGTGACACATAAATTCTTTTGTATATATTCATTAAAGTTCGCTTTCTACGAGGGTGGCTTCTTATGTTTTGGAATTTGGCAGCAATAGTGTTGAAATCTGGCAAACTGTCAGCTCTATCGTAAAATTGGGTATTTTTGAGGTAATACGTACTCAGCACATACGAGCGCTATTTGTATTGCTTAGAGTAACTTAAAAGATTTATTTCGGCCCAAAATGGAATTAAATTGTGAACATTTTCCAGTGATTATATTTTACAACTTTCAACGTAGATTAACTCAGCAACAGTGCATGGTTGAACATAATTCCGTTTTTGTTGATGAAGCTCCATCAAAGACCAAAGTTTAACGACGGTGTGTTGAATTCAATCGTGGTCGTAGTTCACTCTGAGACGAATTTCGCGAAGATTGTCCAGAATCACTTGTTGTTCCAAAAATCATTGATTCGTGCATGAAATTATATTGAAATATCGTTATATTACCCATATTGTGAAATTGAGGCCAACTTAGGCTATAATGGGACCAGCATACATTCAATATTACATAAACATATGACTGTCAAAAGAATTTGTTCGCGTTGGATCCCACAAAATTTGATAACCGCTCAAAACAAAGCTCGTGTCGATTGGTCGAAAAAAATGCTTAAAAATTAAGATCGTAGTGCTTCAAGACACATCTATGACATCGTGACAGGTGATGAATAGTATATTTTCGGGAATGAGCTCGAAAGTAAGAAGCAGCTGACTGTATGGGTGTTGCAAGAAATTCAACAAAATTTGTTGGCGCGATCGCAAATTTTTTTTTTTTTTTTTTTTGAAAAAATGACACGTCGCAATCGTACTACTAGATCAGCGCAGAACCATCAATTCTGAGTGGTATTTTATGGTTTGTTTCCCAGTTGTCTTCCAAAAAAAAATCAGGAAAACTAACCGCCGAATACGGACCACTCTTCACCACGACAATGCGAGCTCTCACACATCAGCTCAAACAACTGCACTTTTGAGCACCCAAAATATCGATTTGGTCAGTCCTCACTTGGCACCGAGTGACTACTTTTTATTCCGGTACGTAAACAACAAACTGAGAAGTCAACATATTTCGACACTTTAAGAAGTGGTTGGTGTTTTGGGGATACCTCAAACACAGTGGCAAAAATATTTCGACAGTTGGTTCAAGCCCATGAAAAAGTATATTATAGATTTTTATGGGCAAAAATTGGAAAACATTAAAGTGATTTTTGATGATTAATATTTGCGCTTGTTTTCTAGTCCCGAACTACAAAAGGCATTAGTCACTTTTGGCTCTGTAGGCCTAAGAAAATTATTTTTGTATGGAAAACATTTTTTGAGGTACGGTCTAATGTATGTAGGTTAAAAATTTATTTAAATATTTTTTTTAGCAATATATCACAATTGAAGTAATCTTTTCTTATTTATGATTTAACATTCACAATAATTAATATCACAAAGTTTTAGGTTTGTGAGGCAAACATTTTTGTGTATATTAGGTTGGATCGATTTGTAATGACAAAAACATGTCGACACTGTGGCATCAATTTGTCGATGGTTTTTGTTACGCAAAAAAAAAATAGTTTACAAGACGCCTAAATTCAAATTTTTTGTGTAGAAGCCCTCTTAAGAGGGCGTGGCACAGGGTCGGTGGATAAAAAATTACTGGAGGATAAAAAATTACTGGGGATTGCTCATACATGTTCTATTTCCCGTATGTCGCTATGTCACAGATATTCTATCTGCGATGTGGGTGGTGAGGTGTCAATTGTACACCTCAACCAAAACTAGCTTTTGTGCAGCCCTTGTCCCCTATACACCGAGACCTAGACTATCAGCAAATCTCGTAATGTCCGTCGGTTTGATGTTACCGAGGTTCCTAGAATACGAAAACGCAGCTCCGCGTGACATTTGCTTTTTTTTAAATTCTATTTTTTCTACCCAATGTGTATCGAGTCCCCTTATTATATGTCAGGGCTCTTTTCTGTTAATAATTATGTTTACTTTAATCTTGTTTTTGTACTTTGAAATAAGTAATTTTTGCTTAAACATTTTTTAAATTTCAAATATTCAATTTGTATTCGTATCAAATATGCTCTTTGTAAATGCTCACAAGCATTTACATGTTGACATGCTCGCACTTATTTCGAAACATTCTGATTTACTAATGCATAACATTTACAGCTACAAAAAGGAAGAAAGCAAGAAGAAGAAGAAACATTGAAACAAATAAAACAAGATTTCACATAAACTATTAAGCAGAACAAATTGAGGTGTATTACGTTCTTCTTCGTCTTCGTCTTCTTCTTCTGCAGCAGCAACAACGACAAGCACATTAACATGCAAAAAAAAAAAAAAAATGAATCCACAGACGAAAACACGGAGGGTATAAAGAGCACACAACAGCAGACTGTTGAAATGTAAATGTTGCTCCGAAAAAAGATGAGGAGGACATTGCTGCTGCTAAATGCATTAAGAAAAATATGGATGATTCCATGAAAATGATTCGCAACACATCATATGTGTAATAAATTATAATAATTAATTGGTATTTACATACATATATGCTCTATTTACAAGTTTTATTTCAAATGAATTTGTTTAGAAATTAATTTGTGTTAATTGAGGCTGCCAGCAGCAGTTCTTATTTTTGCCAGCAACAAACAACCCATAAAAAAAGTGTTTTTTATTCTAACGTTTAAAATGCTGTTTTTCATTTTTTTCCTTCTGTTTTCTTTGTTTTTGTTGTTGTTGCGTTTTGGAAGAAGTGAATTATTAATGTGCAATTTGTATACAACTGCCATAAAATATAAATTCTCCAAGTATAAAATAATAAGCAGACTTTTTTGTTTTCAAAAATTTATAAATAGCAGAAACAAAACGAGCAGCTAAATGTTTTAGTATTGATGCTTAAAATGTTTGAAAATTTATAAGAGTTGTGGGAATTTGTTTGTGTTTGTATTGCGTAAAAATATGATATAGTTTTGCAAGGGTAAATTTACCAAGCAGGATCAATATTATATCATATTATATACATTAAAGCACTTTCGTAAGTAACGGTAACACTAATCAGCAAATTGTTTTGTGTTTCGTTTCCAAAACTAGGCTTAAAGCTGCTGATATTGCAACTTATTCTTGGCTTTCCTTTTAATATTCTCCCTGAAGTCGAAAAACACCTGCACTTGCTACCATTCTACAGAACTCGCCATTTTCGGAACTATTTTCTTTTGCAATATACATAATACTTATCCAAAACATCATTAAACGTGTGATCATTCAGAACTGCAAAGTTCTGGAGATTTTAACTTGATTTTAGTTGAAGCGTATTTGAAAATGTAAGCCGAATAGGAATACAGTCAAAGCCCGGTATAGCGAATACTCAGTTTAACGAATATCCGATATAACGAATGGCGAAATTTTTACATTAAGTGCCTTATATAGCGAATGGCAAAAAAAAACGAATCTCGATTTAACGAATGACAAAGCAAAATACATTAAAAAATCGTTACAGAATCGTAAGATAGTGGGTGTTTTTGACTTCTTTGCTTTTTATTGAAAGAACGCGTGTGATGCGTTGCTTTTTTCCTTAAAATTTCAGTAGTTTTGTTTGGTTCATTGTGAAAACGAGATGTCGATTTCTTAAGAAATTAATAATATGAATGAAATGTAATAATAAACCTACACATGTTAATAGCATCCAAATATAAGTAAATATGCACATGCAATTTATGATTTTTAATGAATTTACATATTAGCAATAAACACAATTCTTAAATAAACGTTAAAATATCAATAAAATTTTTATTTCTACACTAAGTTGTCAATACAATTAAATTTTGCTGTTTTTAAAACTGCGGACCACCGTCTTTTCTAAAATTTTAAGATAAAACATTACTGTTCGATATAACGAATATTTCGGTATAACGAAAGATCTGAACATTATATCATTCGTTAAACCGGGCTTTGACTGTAATTAAATGAAATCAATCCTGTTATGGCTTAAAGTGAGTACGAAATTCTTGGGTGAATTCGTAATCAGCATTTTGTTTCACTTTTTTAATTGCTGCCAAAACTGAATTGGTACAGTGGCTGGCAGTTGTTAGGGTCCAGGTTCAAATCAAAAAAGAGACCACAAATAAGTTATAAATTACACTGTGCTCGAATTTGAAACTTTTTTTTCCGACAGACGGGGCACCCAGTCACTAAACCTAAACTTTGAAAAAAGTACGCAATTCGGCAACAAAATTACCTTCCAACAACTGTAAAAATCTTTTTAATCGGCTTAGCAGTTTAGAAAATACAAATTATTAAGATGAAAAACATAAATTTTTTTGCAAAAGTTCGAAATATTTTGTTTCTTAAAACAGCATAAAAAATCTAAAAATAAAGTTGCTGATGAATATTCATACATTCATAACAAACAAAGTTCCAAACAAAAAAACCATAAATGACTAAAATCTGTGCACAACTTTGGAAGTTATTCACAAAAAATCAAAAATTGCAGTTTCAAACGGTCAACAGACGAAGCCTCAAAAATTTAAAAGATTTTTGCAGTTGTTGAAAAGTAATTTCGAATTTCGGGTTTTGTATTTTTTTTCAAATCTTTAAATCGTTTTTGAGTTAAGGGAATACATATATGTTGTCCTCCCTACTCCTTTTTTAAAATAAAAGTATATCTCAAAAACAAGAGCTAACCTAAAAAAAAAAAAAAAAAAACGGGTAACACCACTGAATTCAGCGCACCCGAATTAGGTTTACTCACTGGGTGAACCGTCTGTCGGTTTTTTTTAACTAGCACAGTGTTATTATTGAATTAAGGAAGTAGATGGGACAGTTTCATTGTGAATTGGGAGTTAAATAGGCTGCAGAAACATTGTACCAAGTGCACAATAATCATACCCAAAACAAATACCAATCAGTTCCAAAAGTGTGGTAAGTACGAATGTTCTTAAATCAAGTACGGCGTGCTTATTTTTAAGTACAGATTTTTGCCCTATTCTATCTAAAATCAATCCGACACTAGGGTTGAATATGGCTAGAATTAAGTATTTAGTGCTTGAATAAGCGGCACTTAAAACAAGGCCAACGTACTTGTTCAAGGAAATCTGTAATCATCGTACTTCTGACACCGCTGGGGATTAAGTACTAATGGATCCAATTGTTTTTGCTGTGTATACATCACTTTTGCTCTTCCAATAATTTCTTTACTATTTACAATCCATGCTTTTTGATTTTTTTGTTTTTGTTGAACTAGAGTTTTAACATTACCTGATTTTTTGGGCACTAATAAGCGCTTACCAAACGTTTTGTGAACTAACACTCGTTTAGGAATACAAACTTAACTTTAAGCTTAATATAAATAAATACAGCTGATACATGTTTTGCTACAAAAGGTAGTGTTGACATACTAAACTGTTCAGAAAGGTATTTCGTGGCCTCCAACAAGTGTGTTACTTTTTGTCATAATTTGAAAAATTTGCTAAAAAAAATTATATTTTTTGTTTTAGGTTTTGACACAAAGTTCTCTTCACACAGTCGGATTTAATGACTGTGATTAAATGCAAAAATGCACTCTCTACCACTTTCACGTACTGCAAGTCAATTTCCGCTCGAATCACTTTGTCATTGTGTAAAAAATTATATGTAGAACAAAATATCGCTGTGCTGCAAAAGAAATAAATTGCAGACGAAAAAAAAAAAAATAAACACAATATTTAGCTTCTACTCATAAATATTCTATAAAGGAACGTAGTATTCGACTAGAAACATTAAGTGCTTGAAAAATAAATCCACTGCAACAAAAACATGAAAAAGAAAATCATGTAGCAAACGAAATGAATATTTTACACAAAAGACTGTATTAGATTATGAGCAAGTGTGAAAAAGTAGTTTATTTTCACTTTTCTAGCGGAAAAAAGAGAACAGAAAATATTAACAAAAAAGCAAACTTCAAAAGTATGTAATTTAAAAAACAAAAACGTGTTTTCCGCAAAAAAAAGTGTAACCCAATTTTGGCTTTAAAAAAAAATTAGACTAAATGAAAAATTTGAAAAAAAAAATTACAAGACATTTTTGATGGTTGCAGCTCAAAAAGCGTTTTTATATCACATGTTACCTGCGTTGGTTATAGGTAAATATGTACACAAGTATGTTATGTTTTCAACATTAAAAAAAGGATTAATAAAACCATGTATCATATATTACTTTTGTTTATATGTAGGCATATCAGGGTAGGCCGATTTAGCAATCGATATTGTGACAAAAGTTGCACTACGATTTAAAAGAATCATTTTCTTTTTTAGTTTTATTTTGAAAAAAATATTGGGGTTTGGTCATGCATTTGATTCCTCTACTTTGGGACTGATTAGTATTAAACGCCCGTATTTGGATGTCTTGAAAATGAAAAATTTTACCCCATTACGGCAACATGTTCCAGGAGGATTCTGATGTATGACCAACCACCAATAATTTATTTCTTCTCAATATTTTTTTCGAGTACATCGACCTCGAACAATGTTTTCTTAGGAAGATAATTAAAAAATGAATTTCGGATGCCTCGAAAGTGATTTTTCTGATATGGTGTGATAAGGGTTGCCGTCGCTTAATTTCAAAAAGTGGCACAAAAATCTAATTTAGGAAAATATAAGTCTCACACTTTGTTTCCAATATTTTTATTTATACAAACACAAGGAAAGGACAGTTATCATCAAACAAAACTTCTTGCCTTTCTAAAGGCAATAGAACTAACATTGAAAGCTTGAATATTTACGAAAACTCATCTGCAGAATGTTGACATACAGACAGCTGTAGGACACACGAGAAACAGGAATAAGTTTTCGAGTTGTATTAATCCGTTAACTTCTTGCCAATTTCATTTCTATATTTTAGCATAAGCCCATTGAGTGCAATCAGTCTTCGATATCTAAATTCTTTGCGTTCACCTTTTCAAGCTTATAAATCAGCTGTGTTCAGTTTTTTTATATGCTATATGTTGCAAAAACGCATATATAATATATTTCCAAAAGTTTGATATCATAACGACAATGCCAGAATGGAATCATTTTAATGACATTTGTTTTGAAAAAATTATATTAAGTACATTTTTAAGGAGTTGAAAACAACAGGAAAGTGTCAAAAAAGAAAAAAAAAAAACGCAAAATAAGCGGCATTTAAAAGAGTCACTCAAAAGATCACTGACCACAAAAAAAGGTGAAATTGCGAATTTAGTCGATGAGAGCCAAGCGCGGTAGTGGTGGAACTTTTTTTCTTTATACCAAAAGCTATCGAATAATCGATGACACAATATCTACAAATGTTTGTCCATACCAATTGATCTCGTCTAATGTTGTATAATTTTCAATAAAAATATGTCTGATTATATTCCTGGTTTCATCACAACAAAGTATTTTTCTCTTGTTATTCATTAATGATGAGGTTTTTTCCCTCTGTCTCAAATTGACCATTAATCATAGTCATACTGAAGCAACATAAAATATTGCGCAAGCAAGGAAGTAGGAAATAAGAATAAAATAAATTTCTTATATCAAGTTTACACTGTTTTAGCTACAAACACATTTAAGGTCTCTTAATATCAATCATCGTTTTGCAACTCGAAATATCTAGATTAAAGTATTCTATGCTAAGTGTACGATATTATTGTAAGAAAAGTATAAAAAATTAATTCTATCGGGGATGGTATAGAATCTGATTTTACCGGATTTGAAACCGACAAAAAAAAAACTGCTTTAGAGTGACGAAATAAAATGTTATCAATGTTAAGTCTAACGGGGCTGTCATAAAATCCAATCTTATCAGAATCAGATTTGGAACCGACAAATACACCACTTTGTTGTCATCAAACACAATGTTATCAGTTTTTAGTGGAGCTAGACATTAATTCTAGCTCGTACAAAAACCGATACCGATGCGATAGATTTCATAGTTTCAAATTCCATTCCGACAAGATCAGATTCTAGGATACCCCCGCTAAACATCATTTTCTAAAGGTACAGTCACACTTAAGCGTTTGTTTGTCTATTTTTGCCTATAAAACGGGACCACAACTTTTTTCTTTACAGTTATTAATGGCAAATGCATACATATCAATAACTAAAAATGCATATACAGATACATTAACAATCAACAACAGAGAGAAAAAATCAGAAACATGAACGTAAACAATTAAATTTGGAACAAATTTGTATTTGCTTGTGTGGGCTCTTGCGACATTTTAGTAGGACCAAATAATTGTTTGCTGTAAATTTTCTTACGAATTTTAATGTTTTTACGCTTTTTTCCCGATTTTTGTTTTTCGTTGGTGTTTTTTTTTTTATGTGTCCATATGTAGCATGCTGTAGCAAAACAGCGGTCCCGTTATTTGACAGCTAGTATTTGATAGTCCGATCGCACCTGAACTGTGTTACAGAAATTATGTATTCAGCAGAGAGTGTTTTTTTGGGAATACGGCACAACCTATTTGTCTCTATTGACTGTGGAAATATTTTCTCCAGAGAATATTTGACATTTCCCTATCATTCAGATACCAATTCAATAACTTTTAAGAACACTGAAAAATTCCCAAATCGAAATCTGGTTGGCCTTCAAATGAATTTTTACCAAATTTTACCAATTTTATTTCTCTTTAAGTTCAGAAGACTTTAAACATGCATTCAAGTGCGACTTGAGACAAAGAAATGCATTCTATCACTTGTAAATACCAATCAAAATGATTAAGATGAATTATCGATAGTGTTTGTTGTTTACTTAAGGTTGACACGAATGCAATATGTCTGTGTCAAAAGAGAAAGTAAAATGACTCTTCACAACTAACACAGTGCGATGGCAGTTTATGTTTAGAAAAAAAAAAAATCCAACTACAATTCTGTCAATGTGTAGACGATTAATTTACAACAAGAAGGCTTGATGCACTATGGGTAAAATGTGCAATTTAGCGTAACAAGAGAATTCATATATTGTAAGCTAAGAAATTAAGTTTGTGGCCGCCCTGTTTTAGTGCAGTGTGCAACAAAATGAAAAGAAAGGTAAATATAATTTGTCTATATTTCAAAATAGTTTCGTTATTCTGTGAGTTCTTATTAAATAAATGGAATTTTTTTACGAATAAAGTTTGTAAATCTATTCGAAACTGCGGAAAATGTTGGATAAGGTCAATTTCTTCATACCAAAAGTTTAACGTACATTCAATTTGCTCTACACTGCTATTTGGCATAATGTGACGCTGCTTTTTTCGCTTAAGGCCGTGATTCACTATCCTACTCAATATTACGATTCACTCACTGAAACTTGCTAGATAAATCTGATAGAATTCTGTCGCATTAAAACGGCCACACTATTATACTTTTATAAACAACTTCGAAAAGGCAACTCTGGTCGCATAGAAAAAGATGGTTTTTGAAAGTTTTCAAAAGATTAACAAATCGGACAGACTTGTCAAAAAGTCTTTCACACACATACACTTTTTGTCCAGACTATCACACTTTTTGGACACACATGTCATCTTTAACATATCGTACGAATCAATAGGATAGTGAATCACGGCCTTTAGTAAGTATGCTACATTGTCTTACATGTGTAAGAATATGTTTTCAAAATTGTTGTTTGGTAAAAGAATTTTAAAATTTTGCAACAGAACAAATAAAAAAAATTCAGTCATGTACGAGGCTGGTTCGCACACTTCGGGTTTCGTACGTATGTGTAATGTACGTATGAAATGTCACATGTGAATACATATACCCCCTAATTCATAAAAATTTCTTATTTCAGCTTATAAGCTGGTAATAGTTATCATACACTAACAGTGTTATAAGCAACTCATAAAAAATTCAATTCATAAACACATTATACGGGTGAAATAGCTATTAAACTCTTTTGTTACTTTTGTACTTTATTGTTGGCAATACCATGCAATGTTCACTCTCATTTTGTGCCTAGTGCTGCATATATGAGATGTATGTAAGAAACTGATTGTTTGAGTAGCTTCGAAAAATGCAAAATATTATTTACTTATATAACATAATTTTGTTCGAATATGAAATAATTTATTGGTTTACCTATTTTTATTGCGAAAAATATGTATACAAGGCTTTGAATTGTGTAAAAAATTGTTTCTAAACACATTTGTTTAACGACTGGTACCAAAAGTAGTCGACTACTTACTCTCTAGCATTTGTTTGTGTAGCACTAAATTATTTGCAAATATTTTTCGTGAAAACATAATGAAAAGTGGTAAATATTATTTAATTCGCAAATATCTTTTATTAAAATTATTTTATTGATGAATTCTTTCTTCCCAACTCTTCATCAACTCAACGAATGTCACTTTTTCAAACGCTTATAGTTAAGTAGAAGCCAATGCGTGTGTATACATTGGAAATACAGGCAGGATCGCTACTGTTGTTTGTGCGTAGATATGTATGTGTATGCATGCATGCATACATATGTACATGTGTACATGTCAATTCAAATTTGCAAAAGAGATAGTACTATACATATGTATGTACGTCTGTGTTTCTTTGTGTATTGTATCGATATACAAAGTAATTCGTCAAAATATTTGTAATTCATATAAAAACTAAAGAAAAATTTGTTTGATAAGAAAATGAGATGATTTTTGTAGGGTTAAAGTGTCTTTATGACTGTATAACATCTGTAGAATTTAAAGTATGTATGTACATATTTTCGAATTTCATAGTTTAATGCTTAATGATAATTTGGTGTAAGAAACAATGAAATGCAATCATATACACATTCAAGAAGCTATTTATGTTAAAATAAAAATATCATAAATTCAACAATTTTTACTATTAAACCCTTATAGTTGGGTAGAGGCCACAATAAAAATATCCAAATTATAAAATGGTTATAAACAGCATAATAAGCAATAAATCGATTATGAATACACTTTTCTGGATTTTTGCTCATAAGTTGTTTATAACACTCTTATAATGTGTTTATGAATTAGGCCGATACTGTATAAATTTCATCTCTCTGTCTTTTACAGCTTGAGAGTTACGTTAAATCGTTACTTGTTGTTGTTGCCATTTGTTGTTGTAATTCATCTGGGAATACATACACTGTGCGAATTTCGGCTCTCTATCTCTCACGTTGTAAAGGGATACCTGTTATTTTTAGAGTTGTTGTTCGAGAGTAACGGCTAATTGTTACATTATACCTGGCAGTTTTCGACTTTTTGATGCTTTTAGCATTCGTTATTGTAGGGCATATGTGGATACACATATTGTGCCCATTCCATCTCTCTGTCTGTTATAGTTTGCGAGTTACGGGTAATTTTTACTTTATGTTGTATAGGGACACCTGGTAGATTTCGACTTGTTCTTTTTTTTAGCATTTGTTGTTGTAGGGCACATGTAAATATATATGTTGTGCGACTTTCAGCTCTTTATCTTTTACGGTTCGAGAGTTATAGCTAATTGTTACTTTTCGTTGTATGGGGACACCTGGTGGTTTTCGACTTGTTGTTGTTTTTAGTATTTTTCGTTGTAGGGCATCTGTAAGTACATACATTGTGCAAATTTCAGCACTCTATCTTTTACGGCTTGAGAGTCATAGCTAATTGTTACCTTACATTGTAGGGGGACACCTCGTAGTTTTCGACTTGTTGTGGTTTTTAGTATTTGCTATTATAGCGGCAAGGTACATTAACATCCTGTGAACATTTCAGCTCTCTAGTTCCTATCGTTTCGGAGAATGGACGCTGTGACGGACGGACGGAGGTAGAAGTCTCGGTAATAGGGTTCCGTTTCACTCTGATGAATACAGAACCCTAAAAAGCGCTTAAATTTTATGAACATTACTTATTAATATTTTATTATCCCAGCCTTCTCTTCTATAATTGTTTGGTATTGCGTTACTTGGGCTTAATTTCTTTTTATATTCTTGTTGTGATACTGTAACTAGGGGGCAACTAGCTGTTTTGAGGATGTCTACTACTAGTTAATTATATAGAGAGAAACTTTCATGCGGATAAATATGCAATGAAAAATATATTTGGACAGAAAATATACTAAGTTGTTGTATAGCTGAGTGGGATGAGTGCCGCTGATGAGAAGCGTGGTGGCTTCGAAACAGCTAGTTGCTGTTTTTTATGATTCCAGTAAAAAATATTTATCTGGTATTCGGACAGTTGGTGCATTCCAACAGCTTTGCCGCCACATTCACTTCATATGTGTGTATCTGTTTAGTTGTGAGCGGTGTTACGCGCCGGTAATTTCGCACTACATGAATTTGTATGAAAAACAACCGTTCAAAACTTACGTGGTAAAGGGGCATGAAAGTTGGCCAGCTAGCTCAAAATATTGGTCGTTAGTTCTTAACCCTAGTTTTGACGCGAAACACATAGCATATTCTCACACCCGTAGAACATGCAAAAAAAAATACTTACTACTTGATAGACCGATGTGGCCATGGTAAGGTGAAACACCATGTAGGGTACATTTCTCCCTCCCAGAAATTAAACATAAACTCCTATGACAGACTGCATACCCATTAGTTTAAATCTGTCCCTAAAGAAAAACTGACTAACGCTTAAACATGTTCAATTTTCAACTTGGCCATCACTCCCTAAAATAAATTATTTAATAATGCATTTTAGAGTTTATGAAAACAAAACAAATTCATATTTATTTAAGCGTTCCATTATTAAACCCGCGGATTATATTATATTAAATAGTAATTGCTGAATGAAAAAGTTTTGGATTATAATAATAATAAAAAAATTATGTTTTCTTTACTCACATGACCTTCATGGTTGTGTACGTTGTTACAGCGTCTTGATGGGCCCAGCAATCACTGCATACAATGTTGACGGTTTGTCAAGTTAGTAAAAAAAAAGAATTGATCTTACTTATAAACTATGAAGCACAAGGGTTGCTGGATATTTATAAATAAATTTTTTGAAAGATAAATGACGTTTCAATACCGTAAATCGTTATACTTCAAAAATAAAAGGTTTATGCATTTTAAGTTTTAAAGTTTCTTTGTTTGTTTGCTTGCTCTCAATTTGTATTATTCATTAAAACATTTATATTTTCTTCTTTTGTTTGCTACCCTAAATCTCTAGATTTAGTCCTTTTTTGTTTGAATTCAACAATTTAGTTTGCTTTGAAATCTACATATGCATTTACTTTGATAAGATTTGTTTTGGTAAAGATTTACATTAATTCATTTTATATTTTACCATTCATTTTTCTTTTGAATATTTTTTTTGCAAAACCAAATAATTTTAATTTAGTTCTCAATTTTTCTCAATTTCAATAATTTTTTTGTTTAGTTAGCTTTGTATATTGGTTCTGTTGAATTTACATATATTTGTATTTTCTCTTTCTAATTCTCACTTTTCTTTTCTTCTTCGTTTCAAAATTCAGTAATTTTGTAACTTGCTTTATAAAATTGTTCTGTTTTCTTTTCTTTTTCTTTGCTTTCTTAGTTTTATTAACCTTATTTTAATAAATTTTCATTGTTCGTTTTTTTTCCAGTTTCACGCATATTCTTATTTTAGAATTCTAGATTTAATATTTGTTTTTCTCTTTTGTAAATCAAAAAAAATTTAGGCAGTTTTCTTTTTTCTTTGTTTATTTGTTTGCTGGGTTATCTTTCTTCTTGTTCGTTTCTTTTTTCTTAATTTCTTTCTTTTCCCGCTTCACAAGTTTTTAATATTAACTTAATTATTTATTGCCGTAAATCCAAAAATAGTTCTAAGTGTGCACTTATGTATGTACATACGTATGTACGTATATACATACATATGTATACATGCGTATGTATACCTGGCGAAACGAAAAGATCAAGTTTCGCGTGGCCACTCACCATGCAGATTCTTAAAGGCATACAGGGCTTAATGAAATAGTTTTCCACCGAATTTTTCAAAGTATGTTCCGTATGTGCATATATGTCAACTTCATAGTCTTGCAAAACTCGGGTATTTAAAGTTTTCTTCGATTTCTATTCTAAATCTAGATCATGAACTTCCAACACGTGGAGTCCTAAATTATTACAAGAAATTAGTTTGACCTCTAGGTAACCTACAAAAGATCTGGGTCTTACCTGTAGTATCTGCCAGAACAGAAACAAAACTCCTTATTGGACCAATGCGTCCAGTTGGCCTGCACATGTACCTACGTGTGCTAAAATCTGATACACTGGTATAGGTATGTATGAATGTTGGGATGCAAAATTATTTAGTCTTTATTCTTTTTTTTTTTTTGTTCCTTACTTTCGGACTGTTGACTGACTGACTTACTCCCTGTTTGAAGCTTATTTAACAAATGAAATGTATGTCAGGTTTAACTTAATGAAGGTACTCAAAAAAAATAGACTATTTAAATGGAAAGACACAAGACGTAGTGTTTTTAATACGAACAATTGCAATTGAAACATTAACTCCTCAATTTTGTGAGAGATTTACATTTACATTCATATGTACTTATGTAAAATCAGTAGAAAAAACTGTTCTAGTCAACAATGCTTATTGCGTTCCGTTCCCCTGTTTCTTTTCTGAATATTCTAAAATAAGAGTAACGAGACACTTTTCAAAGTTAGATCAATGTCATTAAACTCTTCGAGAGAGTTTACATATGTAGGTCTGTTGGTAGAAGCACTACATACATATGCTTGCGAAAGAATGTTGAGTGAAACGACATCTTTAGTCTTTGACATTGAAATTTCAAATGTAGGTCAGTAGAATAAAATATCCATGTATATATAAATTTAAATGTGTATTGCGTACAAATATATGTACATTGTAATTTTAAACGTAGGGAATGATACCCTTAAAGCAATGTTGGTTTAATACATATATATGTGCGTCGCTGAAAATATTGTTATTATTACTTCCTTTCAATGTGAAATTTTCTTTTCCTTTCTGAGAAAGTCTAAGAAAAGCATTCCTGTGGAATTTGTGTATACGGAGGGGGGGAATATCTTGGAGCTACCAAAAATAATGTAACAAGACTTGTTCAACGTGAAATTTCAGTTTTCACCATTTCCATATGTAAATTCTCTTTTTCTGAAATAATATTGTAAAACTGCTTACACATATCTAATAGTGTCAGACTTAAAAGCAAATCGTAACAAACCTGCTTCTAACTTTAATTTTTCAATTAAAGGTTTGAACAGGAACGATTTTTTTTTCTTCCCTATTTACGAAATAGATGATGTTATACATCTAAATATGCATAAATGCATATGTGTATATATGCCTGTAGAAAAGGATAAATGTATTAAGCAGCTATTATATATTGCAACACTTGTTTCTCGAAGCAATATAATAATGTCAAAATTCAAGTACATATCTATGTACATATGTAAGCACTACACACTTCATCACCCAGCCTACAATTTGTTTTGTGTATCTGTGAGCTAACTAATGAAGTTCACAAATAAAAAAAAATAATCCATGATTTGCCACTTAAATGACTATATGCTTAAATTCATTAGGCACACTCGACCATACATAAATGAAACATTTTAACTACCTATACATCCGAATTTCTTTATGTACAATTTTAACTCTTTCCTTTTTCAACTAAATATAGTTAACGGCGCGTACTTTTGCTTTTTTGTTAGGTGTACCCTGATACTTTTAACCTCTTAACCACAACCGTGTGGCTCGACCCACTCAAAGCCGGGCACGTAATTAGATTTATGACCTTAGGTCCGAAGCATGATACTTCCCAATATATTTTCCCTTTAGATCCTCAATATCGTATAAATTAAGGCCAACTTTATCTTTTATTTTGCACTTGATGTATTTTGGCATAAATTTTTTGTTTATACGTTTCGACGAATTACTCAATATGTGATTTTTCCTGTATACTACTTGACCTTTCTTGTAACTGAGGGGCTTACTTCTAAGATTATAGTTTTTCGATGCTCTGAAATGTGCAGCTGATAAATTGTCACGGATTTTTGCTCTTACTTTTATCATTTTGTCAGCGTTATTAAAAATATTTACGTCTTCCCCAATTGAACAGCCTAATTGGTCAAGGACTGAATATGCCGAGCCATGCTGAACCATGTTCTGCCCAAAAGTAGCATAGTAGGGCGAGCACTTTATGGCGGAATGATAATCGCTTCTCAAAATTGATAAAATTTGAGGAATATACTTGTCCCAGTTATTGTGTTCCTTATGATCTTGTAAAAAATATCTAATCTTCGTTATTATTTCACGGTTAGCCCGCTCAGAAGCATTTGACTGAGGTGCATAAAACCCGGTGGTTATATGCGTTATGGCGTATAACCTGAAAAAGTTTTTCATTTCTGTGGACAAAAATTGCTTAGCATTATCACTGTGTAAGTATCTTGGTACGCCAAATGTTGGGAAAATCTCCGATTCAAAAAATAAGATAACGTTTAATGAAGTAGCGGATTTCATTGGTTTTAAAAATAAAAATTTTGTCAAATGGTCAAGGCAAACAAACATGGTTGAGTGTTTCGATTTTGTGAAAGGATAAGGGCCTAAAAAATCGCAATATAGCCTTTCAAAGGGTCGTCTGGTTATCATTTGATTGCCCATTTGAGGTCTGGAAATTTGGTTCGAAGATTTGATACACTTACATACATCGCAATTATTTACATACGATTTTACATCAAGAACCATTGACGGCCAGAAGTATTTTTGTCGTATCCTAGTCAAGGTTTTTATGAAGCCTCCATGTCCTGAAACGCTGGAGTCGTGCGCAGATTTCAATATATTTTGTACCAAAGGTTTTGGAACCCATAATCGCCAATAAGCTTCTTCTTCCATTTCCGCTTCTTGCCTAAAATAAACGCGTTTTAACACTATATTTCCGGAGATTTTTAAATCTGGCAATGCCTCTTTATTTGCTAAAATCGACCCTCGGAGCTGCCTATACTCCTCTTCTTCGAACTCGGGCGAGTTGATATCAATTTCTATAGGAACATCTATTTTACCGATTTCATCCATATCCATTCTCGACAGGCAGTCTGGAACAATGTTTAAGGAACCCTTCCGGTGTTCAATTGTAAAAGTATATCGCTGCAGTTTCAGGCTCCAACGTGCCAGCCGTCCGCTCAAGTCCTTTTGAGACATCAGCCACTTTAGTGAGGCATGGTCCGTTATAATTCGGAATGGTAAACCTTCAATATATGGGCGAAATCTGTTAACGCTAACGATTGCAGCTAGGCACTCCAATTCTGTAACGGTGTAATTCCGTTGAGCTTTATTCAGCTTCTGCGAGACAAATGCAATCGGATGCTCTTTACCTTCCTCGTCGTACTGAAACAAAACACCCCCCACTCCAATCTTCGATGCATCGCATTGTATTATAAATTCTTTGTTGAAATTGGGCTGCGCGAGGACAGGGGCTGAAGAAAGAGACTCTTTTAGTTTTTCAAATGAAATTTTAGCTTGTTCTGTTAAAGTGAACGGCCCATTCGACTTTTTAAGACAATCTGACAAAGGTCCGGCAAGGTCGGCAAAGTTATGTATGAATGAACGGTACCAATTTGCCATTCCGATGAATCGTCGTATTTGTCTTACGGATTTTGGCAATGGAAAATTTCTGATCGATTCCACTTTGCTCGGATCAACTTTTAGACATCCGTTACCGACAATGTATCCTAAATATCGGATTTCTTTTTGGCAGAATTTGCTCTTGCTGACATTAATAGTTAATTTGGCTGTTCTGAGACACGAAGCTACTTCGTTCAATAGCCTAACATGTGACTCGAAGTCGGGGCTGCAGACTAACAAATCGTCGAGATAAATGAACACGTTTTCACGCAGTCGAGACGGGATGACCTTATCCATGAGGCGACTCATGGTCTGTGGTCCATTACACAAGCCGAATGGCATGTATTTGTAATGGTACAAAGGTTTTCCTGGTACCACAAATGCGGTTTTCTCTTTGGACGAATCAGTTAACCTTATCTGCAGAAATGCGTCTTTCAAATCAATGCCACTTATAAAAAATGTATCTTTCAACCTACTCAATAGCCCATTGATGTGCGGCAAGGGATATGAATCCTTTTTCGTAACCTCATTAAGTCTTCGCGAGTCTATGCACAATCTTACCTTCCCTGGCTTCCTGACCAATACTACCGGCGAGCACCAGGGTGAATTAGATTCTTCGATAACGCCTAGGTCCAGTAGTCGATCGATCTCCTTAAACGCTTCAGATTGCCTTGGAGGTGAAAGTGGAAAATGTTTACATTCTATAGGGGTTGCGTTGCCGGTATCGATGTGATGCTGCAGTAAGTCGGTACAACCCAAACCCAACTTTTCAAATGAGGGAAAATTTAAAATTGCCTTTTCCAAAATCAATTTCTGCTCGGAGGTAAGTTCATGAAAGTTATCTCCGTCCTCTGAATTAGGTGAAATTTCTGACACCATATTTAAATTATTAGAAATTATATCCGGTGCTAAAGCAAATTCGCGCCAAAAATTGATTCCAAAATAGGCCTGTTGATTCAACGAAGGCACTAAATAAAAGGTTATGTTCTTTGTAACATTTTTGAAATATACGGGCAATATACAATAGCCTATAACATTTTGTTTATTTCCGTTTGCAGTGCATACAAATGACCTAATTGAAGTATATGAAATATCATTCCTTTCCAAAAACGAGATACAATCCTTGCCTAGAACTGATACATTCGCCCCTGAATCAAGTAAACCTGTGAGAGTGTCCTGGTTCACCTTTACTTTTGCAAAAGGTCTATCATCAGATCCCATTATAAATGTTGATTCGAGGAGCTTGCGGAAATGCTTTCGGGTTTTAAAGCGTGCCCTACATTTTAAGATCTGATATAATGGTCTCCTATATGATTTGTGAGTTGAACTCTGAAAGGTAGCGCAAAAATTATCGGTTTGCGTTGACTTGCCTAAAAAATAATTTGTTTGGGCTTGCGGATCTCTATTGTGAATAGCACAGTCGTAAGATTCAAAAGTTTGTGTAGATTTATCAATAAAAATATTTGGTTTCAATACCTCCCCAGTTAATAAATGTCTCGTTTCAGAATGAGGGGTTATTTCAAACTCGGGGGTGATGGGAGCGGACGAATGTCCCCGGTAGCCAATTCGCCCGGTTTTCTGTTTCCCTGCACGCTGTGTTTATTTGGACAATTCGGAGTCAATGTGCCTCGGTGCCCACATTTAAAACAAAAAGGAGCCTTTATTTGTTCAGAGCAATAAATGTATGAATGCCCATAGTTCAAACAGTTCCAGCACTGAATTCTGGAGTAATCAAACTGAGGTTTTCGGTCTGACATTCTAAAAGCTTCAATCTGAGGGTCGGCGACTTCAACCTCAACATTCTCGTCGGAGAATTTCTCTATCTCGTTAACATTTTTATTCTGTCCCAAATTATGATTTTGAAATTTAGAATCCCTCAAAACCTTTTCTGCCTTACGTGCAATATCGCGAAAATCGTTCATATCCCTCGGTTCTGAGCTAAACAACAAAAATCTTAAGTTCGCATTGATATTCCGCTTCATAATATCAATAAGGGCGCTATCAGGCAATGGATTCTGAAGTCTTAAATTCATTGCTATTATTGAAGTATGAAAGTCATCGTAACTCTCTTTATATTGTTGTCTCCGCGATGACATTCTCACTAAAACCTCATGGTCAGATTCTAAATGTCCGAATTCTTTAATAATAGAGCGTCGTAATGTTGAATAAGTTATATTAGGATTTTGCTTAGTAAATTGCCAGTACCATTCTTCTGCACGACCATCCAGAACGATATGAAAGTTGGACAAAAGATGCTCATCAGAACATCTTGAACGACTACAAAGGGTCTCTAGTTTGAAAAGGAAGTCTGTAACTGAGCCAGAGCCGTCATAGCATATTTTCCACTTCTCAAGCTTAACGTTATCGTTCTGATGTATTGCGGCGCGATCATTCGTATTGCTTCGAAAGTCTTCCCGCGATCTAGCCTGCTCGTTAAAGTCATTCTCATTCCCGACATTTCGAAACATTGGTGCTTGTATGTTTGGAAATAATTCCCTTACTCTCCTTGGGAGCTGACTACCCGCAATCTGAGATATGCTCTCCTTTATCGTTGCCAGTTCTCTGCGAAACTCTTCCTGAGTGTTGCGCATCATTTGCTCCATCAACATTGTCAGCGAATCCAACGAATTAGACGTACTAGCATTAATAACGTTACCACGTGCAGTTAATGGAGCGTTATTGCTCGAAGCATTTGGGTTTACAAATGGGTCAACGTTAGGGTTTAAGGAAGACCTTCTAGAGGTTTCGTCAGGAATCTCTCCCCGAGGGAGCTCTGAATTGCGATTTTGTTGATCCATAAGTAATAAATTCTCAAAAATATTGGGTGATTCGCCACCAACAGCGCCTTGCAAGTCTAAAGTATAATCACCTGTCGTATCTTTGGATTTGTCTTTAGGAGAGTGAACTACCTTTGGCATAGTACCTGTTTGTGCTTGTGGCATAATAATAATATTATTTGATGAAGTTGTTGTCGATCTTGTATTTTTCCTAAAAGAGTTATTCAAGCCTGATCTAACTGAATTACGAGTGTTCATTACGTATAAATGTACATGTCACGAAAATAAAAGGTTGAAAGAATCAATTATACAAAAAAAAAAAGAAACGAACTTACTGCTAGATTCTTATAAGTTCTTCGTATTATACTGAATAGAAAAAGTTACGATATTTTAAATCACAAAAAAAAATATAGTAATGTTAGGGTTATTATAGACTTATAAAAAAAAATTGTTTTTTTTTTCCAAATAATGCGTGTATATAAAAGTAATTTGTAATAATGGATAGAAAAATGAAAATTATTGTAAAGACAGCTATATTATGGCAACTAGGGAATGATAGCCAGTTTCCAATTGAACGTAAAAGCATTAGGAAACAAAACTGTGCCTGCTCATAGAAAATATTAACTATCTATTTATTTATTTTTTTTTCTTGACTTCACTGCAACGTACAAACATTACAAGTTAGTTTAATTTGCCGGACTTGTAAAGTCTAAATGTTCAAAGTGTTCTGCTCAGAGTCATGAAACCCGAATAAAATTTAAATGCTCAGATTTACGTCTTCTGAAACAGAATCAACGATGAAGCTGATATTAATTTTCCCTTCCCATGTTTCATGCGCTATTAGATTCCAAATCTAATGAGAACGTTAAAATCTAAGACTATCATGAATCCACAAGGAAGAGAAAAAATAAAGTAACTATTATTATTTTTATGCTAATTATTCCCAAGAACAAAACGAATTGCTTCCAATCTATTCAATATTGAAGTAAGTTCAAATTAACGTTGCTATAACGTTGGTTTATCGTTGGGCGCCATATATGTTACGCGCCGGTAATTTCGCACTACATGAATTTGTATGAAAAACAACCGTTCAAAACTTACGTGGTAAAGGGGCATGAAAGTTGGCCAGCTAGCTCAAAATATTGGTCGTTAGTTCTTAACCCTAGTTTTGACGCGAAACACATAGCATATTCTCACACCCGTAGAACATGCAAAAAAAAATACTTACTACTTGATAGACCGATGTGGCCATGGTAAGGTGAAACACCATGTAGGGTACATTTCTCCCTCCCAGAAATTAAACATAAACTCCTATGACAGACTGCATACCCATTAGTTTAAATCTGTCCCTAAAGAAAAACTGACTAACGCTTAAACATGTTCAATTTTCAACTTGGCCATCACTCCCTAAAATAAATTATTTAATAATGCATTTTAGAGTTTATGAAAACAAAACAAATTCATATTTATTTAAGCGTTCCATTATTAAACCCGCGGATTATATTATATTAAATAGTAATTGCTGAATGAAAAAGTTTTGGATTATAATAATAATAAAAAAATTATGTTTTCTTTACTCACATGACCTTCATGGTTGTGTACGTTGTTACAGCGTCTTGATGGGCCCAGCAATCACTGCATACAATGTTGACGGTTTGTCAAGTTAGTAAAAAAAAAGAATTGATCTTACTTATAAACTATGAAGCACAAGGGTTGCTGGATATTTATAAATAAATTTTTTGAAAGATAAATGACGTTTCAATACCGTAAATCGTTATACTTCAAAAATAAAAGGTTTATGCATTTTAAGTTTTAAAGTTTCTTTGTTTGTTTGCTTGCTCTCAATTTGTATTATTCATTAAAACATTTATATTTTCTTCTTTTGTTTGCTACCCTAAATCTCTAGATTTAGTCCTTTTTTGTTTGAATTCAACAATTTAGTTTGCTTTGAAATCTACATATGCATTTACTTTGATAAGATTTGTTTTGGTAAAGATTTACATTAATTCATTTTATATTTTACCATTCATTTTTCTTTTGAATATTTTTTTTGCAAAACCAAATAATTTTAATTTAGTTCTCAATTTTTCTCAATTTCAATAATTTTTTTGTTTAGTTAGCTTTGTATATTGGTTCTGTTGAATTTACATATATTTGTATTTTCTCTTTCTAATTCTCACTTTTCTTTTCTTCTTCGTTTCAAAATTCAGTAATTTTGTAACTTGCTTTATAAAATTGTTCTGTTTTCTTTTCTTTTTCTTTGCTTTCTTAGTTTTATTAACCTTATTTTAATAAATTTTCATTGTTCGTTTTTTTTCCAGTTTCACGCATATTCTTATTTTAGAATTCTAGATTTAATATTTGTTTTTCTCTTTTGTAAATCAAAAAAAATTTAGGCAGTTTTCTTTTTTCTTTGTTTATTTGTTTGCTGGGTTATCTTTCTTCTTGTTCGTTTCTTTTTTCTTAATTTCTTTCTTTTCCCGCTTCACAAGTTTTTAATATTAACTTAATTATTTATTGCCGTAAATCCAAAAATAGTTCTAAGTGTGCACTTATGTATGTACATACGTATGTACGTATATACATACATATGTATACATGCGTATGTATACCTGGCGAAACGAAAAGATCAAGTTTCGCGTGGCCACTCACCATGCAGATTCTTAAAGGCATACAGGGCTTAATGAAATAGTTTTCCACCGAATTTTTCAAAGTATGTTCCGTATGTGCATATATGTCAACTTCATAGTCTTGCAAAACTCGGGTATTTAAAGTTTTCTTCGATTTCTATTCTAAATCTAGATCATGAACTTCCAACACGTGGAGTCCTAAATTATTACAAGAAATTAGTTTGACCTCTAGGTAACCTACAAAAGATCTGGGTCTTACCTGTAGTATCTGCCAGAACAGAAACAAAACTCCTTATTGGACCAATGCGTCCAGTTGGCCTGCACATGTACCTACGTGTGCTAAAATCTGATACACTGGTATAGGTATGTATGAATGTTGGGATGCAAAATTATTTAGTCTTTATTCTTTTTTTTTTTTTGTTCCTTACTTTCGGACTGTTGACTGACTGACTTACTCCCTGTTTGAAGCTTATTTAACAAATGAAATGTATGTCAGGTTTAACTTAATGAAGGTACTCAAAAAAAATAGACTATTTAAATGGAAAGACACAAGACGTAGTGTTTTTAATACGAACAATTGCAATTGAAACATTAACTCCTCAATTTTGTGAGAGATTTACATTTACATTCATATGTACTTATGTAAAATCAGTAGAAAAAACTGTTCTAGTCAACAATGCTTATTGCGTTCCGTTCCCCTGTTTCTTTTCTGAATATTCTAAAATAAGAGTAACGAGACACTTTTCAAAGTTAGATCAATGTCATTAAACTCTTCGAGAGAGTTTACATATGTAGGTCTGTTGGTAGAAGCACTACATACATATGCTTGCGAAAGAATGTTGAGTGAAACGACATCTTTAGTCTTTGACATTGAAATTTCAAATGTAGGTCAGTAGAATAAAATATCCATGTATATATAAATTTAAATGTGTATTGCGTACAAATATATGTACATTGTAATTTTAAACGTAGGGAATGATACCCTTAAAGCAATGTTGGTTTAATACATATATATGTGCGTCGCTGAAAATATTGTTATTATTACTTCCTTTCAATGTGAAATTTTCTTTTCCTTTCTGAGAAAGTCTAAGAAAAGCATTCCTGTGGAATTTGTGTATACGGAGGGGGGGAATATCTTGGAGCTACCAAAAATAATGTAACAAGACTTGTTCAACGTGAAATTTCAGTTTTCACCATTTCCATATGTAAATTCTCTTTTTCTGAAATAATATTGTAAAACTGCTTACACATATCTAATAGTGTCAGACTTAAAAGCAAATCGTAACAAACCTGCTTCTAACTTTAATTTTTCAATTAAAGGTTTGAACAGGAACGATTTTTTTTTCTTCCCTATTTACGAAATAGATGATGTTATACATCTAAATATGCATAAATGCATATGTGTATATATGCCTGTAGAAAAGGATAAATGTATTAAGCAGCTATTATATATTGCAACACTTGTTTCTCGAAGCAATATAATAATGTCAAAATTCAAGTACATATCTATGTACATATGTAAGCACTACACACTTCATCACCCAGCCTACAATTTGTTTTGTGTATCTGTGAGCTAACTAATGAAGTTCACAAATAAAAAAAAATAATCCATGATTTGCCACTTAAATGACTATATGCTTAAATTCATTAGGCACACTCGACCATACATAAATGAAACATTTTAACTACCTATACATCCGAATTTCTTTATGTACAATTTTAACTCTTTCCTTTTTCAACTAAATATAGTTAACGGCGCGTACTTTTGCTTTTTTGTTAGGTGTACCCTGATACTTTTAACCTCTTAACCACAACCGTGTGGCTCGACCCACTCAAAGCCGGGCACGTAATTAGATTTATGACCTTAGGTCCGAAGCATGATACTTCCCAATATATTTTCCCTTTAGATCCTCAATATCGTATAAATTAAGGCCAACTTTATCTTTTATTTTGCACTTGATGTATTTTGGCATAAATTTTTTGTTTATACGTTTCGACGAATTACTCAATATGTGATTTTTCCTGTATACTACTTGACCTTTCTTGTAACTGAGGGGCTTACTTCTAAGATTATAGTTTTTCGATGCTCTGAAATGTGCAGCTGATAAATTGTCACGGATTTTTGCTCTTACTTTTATCATTTTGTCAGCGTTATTAAAAATATTTACGTCTTCCCCAATTGAACAGCCTAATTGGTCAAGGACTGAATATGCCGAGCCATGCTGAACCATGTTCTGCCCAAAAGTAGCATAGTAGGGCGAGCACTTTATGGCGGAATGATAATCGCTTCTCAAAATTGATAAAATTTGAGGAATATACTTGTCCCAGTTATTGTGTTCCTTATGATCTTGTAAAAAATATCTAATCTTCGTTATTATTTCACGGTTAGCCCGCTCAGAAGCATTTGACTGAGGTGCATAAAACCCGGTGGTTATATGCGTTATGGCGTATAACCTGAAAAAGTTTTTCATTTCTGTGGACAAAAATTGCTTAGCATTATCACTGTGTAAGTATCTTGGTACGCCAAATGTTGGGAAAATCTCCGATTCAAAAAATAAGATAACGTTTAATGAAGTAGCGGATTTCATTGGTTTTAAAAATAAAAATTTTGTCAAATGGTCAAGGCAAACAAACATGGTTGAGTGTTTCGATTTTGTGAAAGGATAAGGGCCTAAAAAATCGCAATATAGCCTTTCAAAGGGTCGTCTGGTTATCATTTGATTGCCCATTTGAGGTCTGGAAATTTGGTTCGAAGATTTGATACACTTACATACATCGCAATTATTTACATACGATTTTACATCAAGAACCATTGACGGCCAGAAGTATTTTTGTCGTATCCTAGTCAAGGTTTTTATGAAGCCTCCATGTCCTGAAACGCTGGAGTCGTGCGCAGATTTCAATATATTTTGTACCAAAGGTTTTGGAACCCATAATCGCCAATAAGCTTCTTCTTCCATTTCCGCTTCTTGCCTAAAATAAACGCGTTTTAACACTATATTTCCGGAGATTTTTAAATCTGGCAATGCCTCTTTATTTGCTAAAATCGACCCTCGGAGCTGCCTATACTCCTCTTCTTCGAACTCGGGCGAGTTGATATCAATTTCTATAGGAACATCTATTTTACCGATTTCATCCATATCCATTCTCGACAGGCAGTCTGGAACAATGTTTAAGGAACCCTTCCGGTGTTCAATTGTAAAAGTATATCGCTGCAGTTTCAGGCTCCAACGTGCCAGCCGTCCGCTCAAGTCCTTTTGAGACATCAGCCACTTTAGTGAGGCATGGTCCGTTATAATTCGGAATGGTAAACCTTCAATATATGGGCGAAATCTGTTAACGCTAACGATTGCAGCTAGGCACTCCAATTCTGTAACGGTGTAATTCCGTTGAGCTTTATTCAGCTTCTGCGAGACAAATGCAATCGGATGCTCTTTACCTTCCTCGTCGTACTGAAACAAAACACCCCCCACTCCAATCTTCGATGCATCGCATTGTATTATAAATTCTTTGTTGAAATTGGGCTGCGCGAGGACAGGGGCTGAAGAAAGAGACTCTTTTAGTTTTTCAAATGAAATTTTAGCTTGTTCTGTTAAAGTGAACGGCCCATTCGACTTTTTAAGACAATCTGACAAAGGTCCGGCAAGGTCGGCAAAGTTATGTATGAATGAACGGTACCAATTTGCCATTCCGATGAATCGTCGTATTTGTCTTACGGATTTTGGCAATGGAAAATTTCTGATCGATTCCACTTTGCTCGGATCAACTTTTAGACATCCGTTACCGACAATGTATCCTAAATATCGGATTTCTTTTTGGCAGAATTTGCTCTTGCTGACATTAATAGTTAATTTGGCTGTTCTGAGACACGAAGCTACTTCGTTCAATAGCCTAACATGTGACTCGAAGTCGGGGCTGCAGACTAACAAATCGTCGAGATAAATGAACACGTTTTCACGCAGTCGAGACGGGATGACCTTATCCATGAGGCGACTCATGGTCTGTGGTCCATTACACAAGCCGAATGGCATGTATTTGTAATGGTACAAAGGTTTTCCTGGTACCACAAATGCGGTTTTCTCTTTGGACGAATCAGTTAACCTTATCTGCAGAAATGCGTCTTTCAAATCAATGCCACTTATAAAAAATGTATCTTTCAACCTACTCAATAGCCCATTGATGTGCGGCAAGGGATATGAATCCTTTTTCGTAACCTCATTAAGTCTTCGCGAGTCTATGCACAATCTTACCTTCCCTGGCTTCCTGACCAATACTACCGGCGAGCACCAGGGTGAATTAGATTCTTCGATAACGCCTAGGTCCAGTAGTCGATCGATCTCCTTAAACGCTTCAGATTGCCTTGGAGGTGAAAGTGGAAAATGTTTACATTCTATAGGGGTTGCGTTGCCGGTATCGATGTGATGCTGCAGTAAGTCGGTACAACCCAAACCCAACTTTTCAAATGAGGGAAAATTTAAAATTGCCTTTTCCAAAATCAATTTCTGCTCGGAGGTAAGTTCATGAAAGTTATCTCCGTCCTCTGAATTAGGTGAAATTTCTGACACCATATTTAAATTATTAGAAATTATATCCGGTGCTAAAGCAAATTCGCGCCAAAAATTGATTCCAAAATAGGCCTGTTGATTCAACGAAGGCACTAAATAAAAGGTTATGTTCTTTGTAACATTTTTGAAATATACGGGCAATATACAATAGCCTATAACATTTTGTTTATTTCCGTTTGCAGTGCATACAAATGACCTAATTGAAGTATATGAAATATCATTCCTTTCCAAAAACGAGATACAATCCTTGCCTAGAACTGATACATTCGCCCCTGAATCAAGTAAACCTGTGAGAGTGTCCTGGTTCACCTTTACTTTTGCAAAAGGTCTATCATCAGATCCCATTATAAATGTTGATTCGAGGAGCTTGCGGAAATGCTTTCGGGTTTTAAAGCGTGCCCTACATTTTAAGATCTGATATAATGGTCTCCTATATGATTTGTGAGTTGAACTCTGAAAGGTAGCGCAAAAATTATCGGTTTGCGTTGACTTGCCTAAAAAATAATTTGTTTGGGCTTGCGGATCTCTATTGTGAATAGCACAGTCGTAAGATTCAAAAGTTTGTGTAGATTTATCAATAAAAATATTTGGTTTCAATACCTCCCCAGTTAATAAATGTCTCGTTTCAGAATGAGGGGTTATTTCAAACTCGGGGGTGATGGGAGCGGACGAATGTCCCCGGTAGCCAATTCGCCCGGTTTTCTGTTTCCCTGCACGCTGTGTTTATTTGGACAATTCGGAGTCAATGTGCCTCGGTGCCCACATTTAAAACAAAAAGGAGCCTTTATTTGTTCAGAGCAATAAATGTATGAATGCCCATAGTTCAAACAGTTCCAGCACTGAATTCTGGAGTAATCAAACTGAGGTTTTCGGTCTGACATTCTAAAAGCTTCAATCTGAGGGTCGGCGACTTCAACCTCAACATTCTCGTCGGAGAATTTCTCTATCTCGTTAACATTTTTATTCTGTCCCAAATTATGATTTTGAAATTTAGAATCCCTCAAAACCTTTTCTGCCTTACGTGCAATATCGCGAAAATCGTTCATATCCCTCGGTTCTGAGCTAAACAACAAAAATCTTAAGTTCGCATTGATATTCCGCTTCATAATATCAATAAGGGCGCTATCAGGCAATGGATTCTGAAGTCTTAAATTCATTGCTATTATTGAAGTATGAAAGTCATCGTAACTCTCTTTATATTGTTGTCTCCGCGATGACATTCTCACTAAAACCTCATGGTCAGATTCTAAATGTCCGAATTCTTTAATAATAGAGCGTCGTAATGTTGAATAAGTTATATTAGGATTTTGCTTAGTAAATTGCCAGTACCATTCTTCTGCACGACCATCCAGAACGATATGAAAGTTGGACAAAAGATGCTCATCAGAACATCTTGAACGACTACAAAGGGTCTCTAGTTTGAAAAGGAAGTCTGTAACTGAGCCAGAGCCGTCATAGCATATTTTCCACTTCTCAAGCTTAACGTTATCGTTCTGATGTATTGCGGCGCGATCATTCGTATTGCTTCGAAAGTCTTCCCGCGATCTAGCCTGCTCGTTAAAGTCATTCTCATTCCCGACATTTCGAAACATTGGTGCTTGTATGTTTGGAAATAATTCCCTTACTCTCCTTGGGAGCTGACTACCCGCAATCTGAGATATGCTCTCCTTTATCGTTGCCAGTTCTCTGCGAAACTCTTCCTGAGTGTTGCGCATCATTTGCTCCATCAACATTGTCAGCGAATCCAACGAATTAGACGTACTAGCATTAATAACGTTACCACGTGCAGTTAATGGAGCGTTATTGCTCGAAGCATTTGGGTTTACAAATGGGTCAACGTTAGGGTTTAAGGAAGACCTTCTAGAGGTTTCGTCAGGAATCTCTCCCCGAGGGAGCTCTGAATTGCGATTTTGTTGATCCATAAGTAATAAATTCTCAAAAATATTGGGTGATTCGCCACCAACAGCGCCTTGCAAGTCTAAAGTATAATCACCTGTCGTATCTTTGGATTTGTCTTTAGGAGAGTGAACTACCTTTGGCATAGTACCTGTTTGTGCTTGTGGCATAATAATAATATTATTTGATGAAGTTGTTGTCGATCTTGTATTTTTCCTAAAAGAGTTATTCAAGCCTGATCTAACTGAATTACGAGTGTTCATTACGTATAAATGTACATGTCACGAAAATAAAAGGTTGAAAGAATCAATTATACAAAAAAAAAAAGAAACGAACTTACTGCTAGATTCTTATAAGTTCTTCGTATTATACTGAATAGAAAAAGTTACGATATTTTAAATCACAAAAAAAAATATAGTAATGTTAGGGTTATTATAGACTTATAAAAAAAAATTGTTTTTTTTTTCCAAATAATGCGTGTATATAAAAGTAATTTGTAATAATGGATAGAAAAATGAAAATTATTGTAAAGACAGCTATATTATGGCAACTAGGGAATGATAGCCAGTTTCCAATTGAACGTAAAAGCATTAGGAAACAAAACTGTGCCTGCTCATAGAAAATATTAACTATCTATTTATTTATTTTTTTTTCTTGACTTCACTGCAACGTACAAACATTACAAGTTAGTTTAATTTGCCGGACTTGTAAAGTCTAAATGTTCAAAGTGTTCTGCTCAGAGTCATGAAACCCGAATAAAATTTAAATGCTCAGATTTACGTCTTCTGAAACAGAATCAACGATGAAGCTGATATTAATTTTCCCTTCCCATGTTTCATGCGCTATTAGATTCCAAATCTAATGAGAACGTTAAAATCTAAGACTATCATGAATCCACAAGGAAGAGAAAAAATAAAGTAACTATTATTATTTTTATGCTAATTATTCCCAAGAACAAAACGAATTGCTTCCAATCTATTCAATATTGAAGTAAGTTCAAATTAACGTTGCTATAACGTTGGTTTATCGTTGGGCGCCATATATGTTACGCGCCGGTAATTTCGCACTACATGAATTTGTATGAAAAACAACCGTTCAAAACTTACGTGGTAAAGGGGCATGAAAGTTGGCCAGCTAGCTCAAAATATTGGTCGTTAGTTCTTAACCCTAGTTTTGACGCGAAACACATAGCATATTCTCACACCCGTAGAACATGCAAAAAAAAATACTTACTACTTGATAGACCGATGTGGCCATGGTAAGGTGAAACACCATGTAGGGTACATTTCTCCCTCCCAGAAATTAAACATAAACTCCTATGACAGACTGCATACCCATTAGTTTAAATCTGTCCCTAAAGAAAAACTGACTAACGCTTAAACATGTTCAATTTTCAACTTGGCCATCACTCCCTAAAATAAATTATTTAATAATGCATTTTAGAGTTTATGAAAACAAAACAAATTCATATTTATTTAAGCGTTCCATTATTAAACCCGCGGATTATATTATATTAAATAGTAATTGCTGAATGAAAAAGTTTTGGATTATAATAATAATAAAAAAATTATGTTTTCTTTACTCACATGACCTTCATGGTTGTGTACGTTGTTACAGCGTCTTGATGGGCCCAGCAATCACTGCATACAATGTTGACGGTTTGTCAAGTTAGTAAAAAAAAAGAATTGATCTTACTTATAAACTATGAAGCACAAGGGTTGCTGGATATTTATAAATAAATTTTTTGAAAGATAAATGACGTTTCAATACCGTAAATCGTTATACTTCAAAAATAAAAGGTTTATGCATTTTAAGTTTTAAAGTTTCTTTGTTTGTTTGCTTGCTCTCAATTTGTATTATTCATTAAAACATTTATATTTTCTTCTTTTGTTTGCTACCCTAAATCTCTAGATTTAGTCCTTTTTTGTTTGAATTCAACAATTTAGTTTGCTTTGAAATCTACATATGCATTTACTTTGATAAGATTTGTTTTGGTAAAGATTTACATTAATTCATTTTATATTTTACCATTCATTTTTCTTTTGAATATTTTTTTTGCAAAACCAAATAATTTTAATTTAGTTCTCAATTTTTCTCAATTTCAATAATTTTTTTGTTTAGTTAGCTTTGTATATTGGTTCTGTTGAATTTACATATATTTGTATTTTCTCTTTCTAATTCTCACTTTTCTTTTCTTCTTCGTTTCAAAATTCAGTAATTTTGTAACTTGCTTTATAAAATTGTTCTGTTTTCTTTTCTTTTTCTTTGCTTTCTTAGTTTTATTAACCTTATTTTAATAAATTTTCATTGTTCGTTTTTTTTCCAGTTTCACGCATATTCTTATTTTAGAATTCTAGATTTAATATTTGTTTTTCTCTTTTGTAAATCAAAAAAAATTTAGGCAGTTTTCTTTTTTCTTTGTTTATTTGTTTGCTGGGTTATCTTTCTTCTTGTTCGTTTCTTTTTTCTTAATTTCTTTCTTTTCCCGCTTCACAAGTTTTTAATATTAACTTAATTATTTATTGCCGTAAATCCAAAAATAGTTCTAAGTGTGCACTTATGTATGTACATACGTATGTACGTATATACATACATATGTATACATGCGTATGTATACCTGGCGAAACGAAAAGATCAAGTTTCGCGTGGCCACTCACCATGCAGATTCTTAAAGGCATACAGGGCTTAATGAAATAGTTTTCCACCGAATTTTTCAAAGTATGTTCCGTATGTGCATATATGTCAACTTCATAGTCTTGCAAAACTCGGGTATTTAAAGTTTTCTTCGATTTCTATTCTAAATCTAGATCATGAACTTCCAACACGTGGAGTCCTAAATTATTACAAGAAATTAGTTTGACCTCTAGGTAACCTACAAAAGATCTGGGTCTTACCTGTAGTATCTGCCAGAACAGAAACAAAACTCCTTATTGGACCAATGCGTCCAGTTGGCCTGCACATGTACCTACGTGTGCTAAAATCTGATACACTGGTATAGGTATGTATGAATGTTGGGATGCAAAATTATTTAGTCTTTATTCTTTTTTTTTTTTTGTTCCTTACTTTCGGACTGTTGACTGACTGACTTACTCCCTGTTTGAAGCTTATTTAACAAATGAAATGTATGTCAGGTTTAACTTAATGAAGGTACTCAAAAAAAATAGACTATTTAAATGGAAAGACACAAGACGTAGTGTTTTTAATACGAACAATTGCAATTGAAACATTAACTCCTCAATTTTGTGAGAGATTTACATTTACATTCATATGTACTTATGTAAAATCAGTAGAAAAAACTGTTCTAGTCAACAATGCTTATTGCGTTCCGTTCCCCTGTTTCTTTTCTGAATATTCTAAAATAAGAGTAACGAGACACTTTTCAAAGTTAGATCAATGTCATTAAACTCTTCGAGAGAGTTTACATATGTAGGTCTGTTGGTAGAAGCACTACATACATATGCTTGCGAAAGAATGTTGAGTGAAACGACATCTTTAGTCTTTGACATTGAAATTTCAAATGTAGGTCAGTAGAATAAAATATCCATGTATATATAAATTTAAATGTGTATTGCGTACAAATATATGTACATTGTAATTTTAAACGTAGGGAATGATACCCTTAAAGCAATGTTGGTTTAATACATATATATGTGCGTCGCTGAAAATATTGTTATTATTACTTCCTTTCAATGTGAAATTTTCTTTTCCTTTCTGAGAAAGTCTAAGAAAAGCATTCCTGTGGAATTTGTGTATACGGAGGGGGGGAATATCTTGGAGCTACCAAAAATAATGTAACAAGACTTGTTCAACGTGAAATTTCAGTTTTCACCATTTCCATATGTAAATTCTCTTTTTCTGAAATAATATTGTAAAACTGCTTACACATATCTAATAGTGTCAGACTTAAAAGCAAATCGTAACAGCGGAAAATCTCTTTTTTCTGTTTTTTTTTGTGTGAGTCCTTTTTTTCTAAGGAAATTCAATCAGCCAACGACTCGACAACAAAGTTTTCCTTTAATTAATTCATTCCACTGATAAATAATGACTATGATTTGTATCGTCAACTTTAGTATGAAAACAGTTGTGTCACTTCTTAAGCCGCCATGAAAGTGGTGTTTCTTATTTGCTTCCTCAGACTACAAGACAAGTACCTTAAACTTGTTTTTCTCTAATCAAACAATGTGTAAAACCAGTAAAACTTAATTAATTTTGTTTGTAAACAATGTTGAAGTTGCTGTTGTTGTGTGTTATGGCTTGTATTGATAGCCTTGTTGTTGGCAACTTTAATGACACTTTTCATGGTGATAATTGGAAAGCCCTTTTTTTACAACAACAAAAATATATTTTTTAATTTTATCGCAAACGCTTAGCGAAAATGAAAATAATGATAATAATATTAAAAATTAAAAAGAGCACATTAGGGAAATAATTATTTGCTTTGTAAAAAATAGAACAATTAAATATGCGATATTTTTAACTGGTCCTTGGTGTGCGTGTTCAAATTATCTACATTCATACTTGAAACTCCGCAAACTAGTGTGCATGTTAATGATATGAAAAAAAAGATAAACACAGTAAGAGTCATATTTGGCTAGAGCGAATTTTAAGCACCTTCGAAACAATTTCTATGGCAACTCTCCTCTACATTTGAAAAATCAAACGTGCCAAAAGGCATTTAAAATTTTCAAAACATAAGGAGAAGTAAAATAAAATGGAAATTATTCGTATAAATAAAAGATTTATTGGAGAACACTTTTGAAAATTCATTTCGCAAATTGCGAACAACTTGAGTTAAAAGCCTGGGATTTTTAAAGGGGTAAATCAGTGTGACCGTCAGGGCCACCGAAGTGCATGTTTGCATTTTCTCATTTATGTCGCCACATTTAGTGAACACTTTTCCCCTTTTCTAGGATATGGTCAATTGTTTTTGGTTTTGCGACACAGCTCTTTCTTTGATATATTGTTTAAAAACCAGGAGGTGATCGGTCTTCACAATAATTACAAACAAGAGTAGCAGGAAACTTCGTGCAAACACACAGGCATATATCAATTAAAATCAAGCTAAAATTAACCAAAAATGCCAGAAAACCATATAAACAATGTGCTGAAAATCGGCATTTGACTGCAAAGTTCGAAAGCCGATTGAAAAATAAATTCCAACTAATATAACACAAACGCCACATTGCGGTTCTTCCAATTTAGCCTCTATTTTCACCCCTGACTCTTAGAATCGACCTGACTTTCGCTAACTTGAATTTGTTGCACAGTGTTAATGGTTTGTAAATGGTAGCCCAAATTTTTAAACAATTTCATATTTTTTTTTTTTTTTTGGCAACTTTTTGAAATTTCACTTCATATTTTATTGTGCATTTTTGTATGGGAGCCCCACTTAACAGGTAAGGTGCGGGGTAGATGTGTTCTCAAACGACATTAGCGTTTAGTCATAGATTTGACTCCTCGACATTGACTTTGCTTATCGCGAATTTCGTAAAAAACAGGTTTGCACTGTATACCGTGTATATATGCAACGGATATCGAAAAACCTTCACTTAAAATCTAATTTCATTTTTAGTAGAAGAAGCAGAAAAAAATCAGTTTTAGCTGGCTAAAATACATGCGCATATGGACCGATACTCCCGAGAATTTTTTTTACTCTTAAGAAACTATTTTACCTTCAAATTAAAAAAAAAATGTTTAAGCACGATCATAACAGAAATTGCTCAAAAATCCATTTTTGGCTGAATATATTGACCGATATCGGAAAAAATCTACTCACTCTACATAGGCTAGATTCATCTTTTGGCTAAAAAAAAATTCATTTAACTTGCTTATATATGACATTTTCTAGAAACTGCGGTTTTTGCCATTTATCGGGTATATATGAACAGATAGATATCGGGAAAAAAATGTTCACTCTAAACGGGTCTCTCAATGACTAGACTCCCCTTTTGGTATCAAAAACTGATTTAGCTCGCTTATAGATGAAATTTTCTAAAAACTCTGGATTTCGCCATTTATCAGGTGTATATGAACTGATTTCGGGAAAAGATTTGTTTACTAGAAAAAAGCTTTTTTATCACCACATCTAACCAAAAATTGAGTTAGGTCGCTGATAGGTGAAATTTCCTAGGAAACCCTTTTGTGGTATATATGAATTATTAGTTATTTGATATATTTGTGTGGAAAATCTGTCAAATAAGAGCTTTATAAACCTGTTATAATTTTTATGAATTAGACGGTTAGTATTTAGCTCTGTTTCAGCTATTTAAATAATATTGTTATATTTAAAGCAAACAAAATGTTGGCAAAAATCGCCCTCCGAAAAGTCGGATTTTTTTTTTGCTGAATTTCAATAGCAATACGATGATAGGAAAACAAACAGTATAGCACCAAAACTTTTTCTCTGAATCAAGTAGTTTTCTCAGAAACGGCAATTCAACAGCCTACAGACGGACGGATAACGCTTAATTGACTTTTCTATTGATGCTGATCCAGAATTTATATACACTTTGTGGGGTCACAAATTAAGAATTAAGGAAGTTAAAAACAAAATGACGAATATAAATATGACATTAACACTTGTTGTGAAGGGTGTAAATTTTCATACAAAAACAGCATCTAATAGTTAGTAATTTAGCTTTTCTGCATTTCAGTAATTTTAAGACCGATCTGGGTAATTTTTAATCAGGTATAAGAAGAGACAGATAAAAACCAAGTAATTCAAAATAAAGGTCCATAAATTGTTTAAAAGCTTTAAAAGTGGCGCTGAAAAACAGGTGTTCACTAAACATATTACAAAAATTTTTTCTACACGCTTTTCGTATAGAAATACTTTTTCAATTAATGTGTCAATAAGATTTGTTTTGTTCTTTTGATATTTGAAAATTTATAAAATAAGATTAGAAAACACATTTTCCTGAAGAATATACACAAAGGAGTATCGAAATATCACATAAGTTTTAAAAATAAATAAAACAATATCCGTCTAATTCATAAAAATTATAACAGGTTCATAAAGCTCTTATTTGACAGATTTTCCATACAAATATGTCTTATAAGCCTGTAATAATTTTTATGAATTAGGGGGTATATATTTATTGCAAGTATAGTGACCATGAGCTCAAATTAATAAACCAAATAGAAAAAGGTCGAAAAACTAGTAACCAGAAATGTAATACACTAATTTCTCTTTGCTTTTATGTGTGTTCAATATTGATAAAATTATTAAGATTGCTACATGAAAGCCATTAGTGATCCCTGAAGAAAAACCTTCGTTTATTTCTTCTGTTTCATAGAGTTAATATTTTTCATTCTCTTACGCAGTCTTGGTAAAAATTATATATTGAATTGTATCTTTGCTTAATCGAAATTCGTTATGTCGGGACTTGACTGTGTAGTGTTGTGTAAATGTTTAATTGTTTGATCCTGGTATGCGGAATGCCCTTGTTTGTATGGGACATTAAATACATATTTTTCTAAATTAAGTGTTTACTATTTGTACACTTTCTGCTTATTTGTGTAAATAAGTATATATGGGTATTAGCTTTTGTTTGGTTATTCTATTGTTTGAGGTCATAAGCCTTGATTTCTTATGATTGTTTCATTAATAGAATTTTGTACACTAAAGCCCCGACTTGCGTCGTTCTGATTTGGGTCGCTTCTTGGTATGGAATATTTGTCAAATTACAACTTATACGGGAAAGTGCCGGCAAATCTGCAAATGCAGGTCGTTTTGTGGTCTTCTTCTCTAAATATTTCCGTTTTCAAATTTTGTGAGGAAGAATTATTTTAGAAAATACAGTAGAAACAAGTTGTGCCTCCGTGGGGAGGGGTTTTCTATACAGTTTTTTGGTTTTGAATATTTGTCAAATTACAACTTATACGGGAAAATGCCGACAAATCTGCAAATGCAGGTCGTTTCGTAATCTACATTTTAACAGTAGCTGCAATATTTTCCTTTTTGTGACGCATTTAAAGTTTAAAATATGGTCGATAAACAAAATTATTTCAACTACACTTAAGCCTCTACTTGCGTCGTTCCGATTTGCGTCGTTTCGATTTGCGTCGCTTTTTAAAACTGGAAAAATTAGATTTGCGTCGTTCCGATTTCAAGTTGCGTCGGTTTGAGTTGCGTCGTTTTGACCCCGATTTGCATCGTTTTGATTTCGATTTGCGTCGCTAAACACGGTTACATTTTTTACTGCTCATTGCGGAATACCATTTTTAGCATTTGTAGTGTAGTATGTATTTAGCATCTTGAATTCATTAGTTTTTACAACTTCGGGCAACAACGACCGTCACCTGTACGTTAAGAAATTTTCAGATTGCGTGAAAAAAGGGGAATCCCCTTTTCTTTTATATTATAAGTGGTGCTAAGAGCAGCTGTCTGGTTGTTGTAACAATGTGTGATTCACCAGAATATGCCTTAAGGACGTAAAACATGAGTCAAAGTAAAAGAAAAGTAATAAGTCTGGAATTAAAATTGGACGTAATAAAACGTTTAAAATCGGGAGAAAAGGCTGTTAATATAGGAAGAGCTCTTGGACTAGCACCTACAACAATAAGAACAATTTGCAACAGAGACAGTGATAAAATACGTCAATTAGCTGAAATTGCAATTATTTATTGAAAATTTATTAATGCATATACTTTTTATGAATAGTATACATATGTATGTATGTAAATGAATTTAATTTTTATGTTTTTTTTTTCTTAATTTATAGTTTTGTTATTTCTTTATAATATATATGTATAAACATTTGTTGAAGTAAATTAAATATGTAAATAAAAACGTACTTATACTAAGATTTTTTTTTAATCAAAAATACAAATTTTTTTGCTTTGTTTTAAATATTTTCCCCAACAAATTAAATTTCAGTTCATTTATGTATACAGAAAAAAGTGATTCGATTTGCGTCGTGTTTCTCCGGTCCCTATTAACGACGCAAGTCGGGGCTCCAGTGTATTTATTTTTGTATGCGTTTAGACTTTTAGACGCATGTGGTTGGTTGGTTGGGTGGTCAGTCAAAATCTTTAAATTACACAACAACGCTTATGCCATAAAATATGCCATAAGTATGCGTGAGTTGAAAGAAATAAAATAAAAACTGTTCTTCTGTTCTCCCATGGCAACGGATTTTCACAGAGTTTGAATATTGTAAAAATTATGAAGAAAATCCGTTTACAAAACGGAATTTCTTTATTCTGGCTTAAATTTAAAATTGGACTAAGCGAAAAGTGTGGCATGAATTAGTTTGAAGAGTGAGAGCCAACATTTTTAGCAAATATACAAGTCAAAGGAAAAGCTAATTAGTAATCGATACGATATTTATGCAGCCCATTTTTAATTGGATGTTTTCAAAGAATTGACAAGTATCCGCAGAGCTGTTAGCAATATATGCGTGCGCGTGTGTTTGTGTACAACTGTGTATGTGTTGATTATAATTTTGTGCGTATAAATAGAATAAATTTGGTGTAACAAAATAAAAATAATTCACTAGCATCGATAGCCAAATGCTGCATTGTTTAATAAATCACACTGTACGTGTTTTGCTCGAACAATGGATATCAGTATGCTGCAAATAATTTAATGAATTATTTCGGATTTAAAAATATAAAACTCAATGTTGAAAAAATAATTTGATGCAGTATTAAACATAAATTTCTTTACATTTTTTGCTTAAGCTTTTGTAATTCTTCTTCTTTTCTTACACAAAAAGGAATTTCTTTTGTATGCACATGCAGTATGTACTCTTATTAGTGTATTGAAAATTAAACTAGTTGACGTCATATTCGTTGCCGAAAAAACTTCAATGTATATATATTTTAAGGTGGGTAGATGTGGCTATCAATATAGTGCTTGCTTTTTCGATAGTTTTTTGCATGAGGAAGAAAAAGTTTCAGTACGATTTATAAAAAAAAGTCATTCTCGAGACGTGCGATTTTCAATTTTTTTTATTTTTATATTTTTGAGAGGGAGACGGCATAAGGAGGAATGCAAGCTGACTGTTGGGTTTTGGCGGTCATATATTGCACTCCTGTATGGCACCCTGGGACTGATTACTTAAAGGTGCCTGTATTTAGCTTCTATAAAATTAAATTTCTCTCCATCACACTAGCTTGCCCCAGGAAGCTCACGGAGAAGTCAAATGTATGACTAACTCCAAATAGTCTTGCCTATAATAATTTTTTTGAACTTACTGACCCCGCTCATGCAGCCATACAAAAAAAAAAAAATCGGACTGCCCCGAAAATAATTTTTGTGATAAGTTGAGTGGAGTTGAATCGAAGATATTGAAAAACCGATGGCACAATATCAAAAAACTTTTATCCATATAAAATGACTCGGCCTAGTGTACATCTTTATAACTTGATTGCAAGCCATTGATGACCAATCTTGAAATGAGTAAAAATGTATTTGTGTTTGTATTGATGAGAGAGCAATCCCAGCAAACATATAAGTAATTAAAAGTACAAAAGGTAAAACTTAGTTGGTATGCAAAAGATATTTTAAAAATTTATTTGCATAATTAAATTAATAAATTGAATGTTCAGCAGATCAAAAATTAAATTGAGCTTATAGAAGTTCTTATAAAACTGCTTTCTTAAAAACAAAAGCGTAAGTTGCATACGTTTTATTTTACAAAGAATTTGGTTTATTTCAAAAAAACGGTTACGGAGATGTACGTAGTCGACGCTTGGTTTAGTGACCATTAAACCAAAGATTATACGAGGTTTGCTCAAAAGAAAGGTTAAATTAAAAATTTTTTTTTTTGAAAATTATTTATTATTCTTTATCAATTTTATTTCTTTGTTTTATTTCTGTTTATTATTTTTGTTTTCAATAATTCGTTTTAATTTGGAAAACTTCTTTCGGAAATAATGTTTTCCTAAACTTGCAGATATAATTCACTCATGACAGCGCTTCTTCTAATTCCTCAAGCACTTTTGAAATGCGCTTTTTGGTATGGCTGTTGGCACGTTCTTCGATTCTGGTTTTATCTCATCAGTTGTGGCAAAACGCTTTATTTTCCTTGGTCTTTTCAGTTTTGGATATAGGAAAAAGTCGCAGGGAGCCAAGTCTCTAGTGAATAAGATGTTTGAGCCATGATTAGTTTTTGTTTGTTTTGGATGTTATTTTTGGAAAAAATAGATCATACCTGGGCGATAATAATGCCACATGGTTTTTGCTTAAAGCTCAGCAATTTTAGAACAAACTTTGGTACCATACGTTTCGTGCCCAACATTTTCGAGAAAATAATGCCAAACTCAAATTTTTCAAACTCGGGTTCTTCGCATATTTCTGTAAAGGATCCTTCAATCAATCAAAATATATCAAATTCCCGATACTAAAAAAAATACTTAGCAAGGCCTTTCTATATGAGATCAACGATAAATTCTTTTAACGTTAAGCTCTAAACACATAGACGACAGCAGACTGCAAATGCTGCTAACTTCAAGTGCAGCCAACTTCAAATGCTGCTCTGAAGTCGGCTTCATAATTATTTTGAAGACAGCAACAACATAATAATCAGATGGTGTGTAAATTAATTTCGAATTTTTATAAATATTACAAATTCAAAGTGTAAAAATATAAAAAATGGACGAAGAAAATTTAGCGAATTTTATCACAACAATTGTTAAAATAGCTCAGACTATAGCTGAAGTGTATAAAGCCCATAAGACGAATAGTACAAGAAACCGAAGATGGTGGGTTCGCCCAGTAAATATAACCCGTGATGAGGAGGGCATTTACAAAACATGTGTACAACAGCTCAAGGAAAAAGATGAAGAACACTTTTTCAAAGCAACCAGGAAGAAAATTAAATAAAATATCACAAAAAATTAGCTCAAACGAAAAAAATTGTTTTGCTATTGAAAATGAACAGTTGTGTATTTTAGCAATGCTAATTTCAGGGATGCCGTATTTCTTATTTCATGATGAATAAAATTGAAAATATTGATGAAAAATGTAATAATATCACGAAAAAACTATAAAAACACATACATTTATTTATTTATTGTATTTTTGCAATGTTCTTTTGTGTTTAATATTAAAAAAAAAAGTTTTTGTTCTAATTTGTCCAATTTATATATATAATGGCAACACTATATTTGCTTATTTGCTGCCCGTCAAAATAGAAAATAGCCTAAGTTGGCAGCAGCAGCAAATGCTGTTGTGCAGTCGTGCTGCCCTGCTGCCGTCAAAATAATCGTTTTCATTTAAACACATGCATTTTATTTTTGACATATTGCTGCTTGCTGTCTGCTGTCGTCTATGTGTTTAGAGCTTTATTCTTCCCCATTCTTTTTTTTTTCTTTTACTGTTCCTTGTTGTTGCCTCTGTATAAATACATATGTGATTCTAGTGCTTTATATGTATGTATTTGTCTAAAATAAAAGTAAACAAGAAAGTAGTGGTCACACTTTTCAAACAAATATTGTTCATGTGACCATACCACGTCTGAAATATGATCATACCTATAAATCAGCAAGAAGACAAAGAAAAAACAATATTGAAATTTTTGCGCTTAGTGTAGAAAAGAAGAAGGCTTTACAGTTTTAGAGTTGGGGGGAAACTTTTTAGAAAAATTTATAGATTTTGAGCTGTTAGAGACATTAATAAAGAAATAAAAAGTATGAGGGCTATATTCCGCTGGGCCAAATTTTAAGTACCCTTCGCAACAGTCTCGTTCATATCAGCAGAAACCTGCTGTTTTTCCGATTAAAGTTTTAATATCATTAAAATTCGATTGTCGGCCTTGTTAATGAAAAAAAAAGACTATGACTGGACCGATGTGAGATTTTCCTATTTTTACTTCCAAATAACCTTATTTATGGCTAGAGCCACTTTGTTTTGAATTGAAAGTCCAGTTATAAATGGACCGATTGCCAATATTTTTGGTTTTTGCCGCTTAGCAACCGTCTTTTACTGCCAGAAATTTTGCTTCTATCTCCAAAAGTATTCTTTTTTATAAAAGAAATTGCAGAAATTTGACTACCTGGAAAACTGCGGCAAACGAAAACCTCAAAAAGATATTAAACATTATTCAATATTTGCAAGTAAGTACCAGCTCTTTTCACAGTTTGCAAAACGGACACAATTTTAATGAAAATGATTTTAAAGCACACAAATGTTCTAATGTTATTCGTTTATATTTTAAAGCCACATTTTTACACTTCATAATAGTAAATCACAGCCCTTAAATAATTAACATCTCTAAGCATCATGCATTTAATATAATTATTGATAGTACAAGCGCAATGTATCATAATATGCCACTGCGGTCTAATTAAATTGTAAACACTGGGTCAATGTGTGAACAGGCATGAAATATGCAAAGCATGTTGTAGTTGTTTGGCTACACGCAAAAAATCAAATAGATTCAAAAGGACTTCACACCAATCGTTGAATACACATGTTTGTCTTTCACACCATGATGTATGCAATCGTGGTATCTAATTCAGCCTGTAGTCGAAAGGTACCGCATTAGGTCATTGAGTTGGGACCGAAATGGCTAACCAAGGAAGGAAAATAGATAAAAGCCTAGAAATATGTTCCTCTTTGCTACCAACGCTTTTTAGCATCATTCTCTCTTTCTGCAGGTTAATGCAGTAGCGGTAATGCTCTTGGAAAGGAGACCGAACTGACTTGCACTTCTATCTAGTGTTAAAGCTGATAGTAACCTCTGTTGCATGGTATGTTTTCTAGCTAAAGTGTTCTATATTCCTTTAAGTATTTTCTAATATTTAAGGACATTTAAAGCTGATTTCGTTCTGGCTAACACATTTTCTTGTTCGTTATCATCGAATTCCGTATGTTTCAAAAATCCAAACTAATGTATGTCAGGTAAACGACTCAGACTTAATAGCTAATATTTATTCTCCTTGACAAAATGTGATAATAGTTTATGAATTTAATGGCAAGTACAGCTATATCCTGGTGAATTGAATGAGGAGAAACTGTCGATCGTCCATAATATAGTTATTACCATATGCCACGCTGTCTCCAATGACAAAACTATATATAAAACAATTTCAATCTTTCAAATGAGCAATATACTGATAAAAATAAACTCATATACATATCTTGTGTGGCTCCTCCAATTCAGTTGAAGTTAAATATTTTTTTTTAAATGTAAAACTAACGTTATGATCAAATTAAATTTCAAATTACTGCTCCAACACAATGCCAATTAAACTGAGCAAAATTATCGATTCCACGAATATACATATGCCAATAAGTGTAATGTTAAACATGTTTAAAGTTTTCACACAGACCGTCAAACCAATTTATTATAGGTGTGTTTTTATGTGTTTTTATTTAACATTTAGCATTTAGCAACTGTTCATGTTAATACACTATGCAGTAACCCAGTTGGCCATGTCTTGCAAAAAAAAGATGCACAGCGTAATAAGCCACGATTCATTCGAGTACCAACCCACCAAAAACACTACATTCAAAATTGTTAACACATTCTTTAAGACATCAGATCAACAACTGTTCACAGGCAGCCTCATAGTTTCTGATATTTGTTTGAGCAAAATTATGAATTTCCAAAATAAGAATACAAAAATTTAGACCCCTTAAAATAGTGGATGCAATATTATGCTGAGCTACTTAGAAAGCATGAAGCAAGTCTTTGTGTTACTAAGAAATCAAAAAAAAAAAAAAAAAAATTTAAATCGCAATAAGAATTTTTTCTATTTTAGCATCTAGGACAATTACGGTATTCAAAGGGTCGTCCTAAAGTCAGAAGTCTTAAAATAATAGCACGAAAATATATGACTGCTGTGAGCAACCTGTCATAAAGTACTGTGATATATCAAATATGCATCAGCTGTTAATGAAAAGGAAAGCGTTATACGCATATAAGAGGTTTTTTTTATGTACATATATATAAAATATTTTTTTAGAATATAATTTGCGGCAGGTAAAGAATATCACCGGCTCGACGAATGCGCTTTAGCCCTTCGCCTCAGATGTATGCTGTTAACTTATGACGAATCGCTAAACACAGTCGATGAAGTCCTATTAATTTATGACTATTTTTGTTTGCGGCACAACAACAATTTCTTTAAACTATCATAAAATGTTAGTACTTTCTGACATTATGACACAATATGAGACCGTTTGAATATCGTAAATATAGTGCTTGCATTAAAAAGAAACACCAGAGTCTAGGTGGCTCTTTTCAAGAAAAATTTATATGCAACAATTTAAAATAAAAATAAACTACACATTGTGTGGCCCGATTTTAGTTGAAGTTAAAGCAAAATATTTCTTAGTGCCCAGCTAGTTCTAAAAACGAAAATTGCTCAATAGATTGAATATAGACAGTAAGTAATGAAAAGCTCCGGTAGCAGTAAGTCATTAGTCATGATCGGTTTTCGAAGAAATTTGTGCACTGATGATCGCCACAGCGAACGTGAAACTGCCATGGTATGTTCCACAACTAATAAGCTTTTAACTTTATTTTTCCTATCCTCTTTTAAAAATGTTGATCAATTAAACCAGAAAAAATCTTTCTCATGTCTGACGACGATCAGGGGACGATCCCTATTTATTCATCGACCGGAACTAAGAAAATGCAGGAAGGAGGAAAGAGGCAAGAGCGTTTTCGTTTGCTTTGAACATCTTTGTATTGTAGCTGGCGGGGAATATGTCTGCAGGCAATTTGTTCCACAGACGAACAGTGCGGCTGAAAACTCAATTCTGTCTGTAATGTGTTGTGCGATTTACTGTTCAATCAATCGACTACAAACGATTGTGCTCTTGACGATGCACGTGTATTGCCTAAAGATATGTGGGTTTCGGACAGAAGATCCCTTACCTTGTCTGAGCAAAATCCATTATAATAGCGATAGAGTGAATGCTCCAGTGAATCAATAGAGTTGTATGCCTTACTTTCACTAATAAGCTTCTGAGTCCAAAGTAGCCCAAAAAAAATACTTTGAAAATTTAATACTTTGTATTAAATTTTCGGTCGCATATCCATAGGTGGTATAAATAGTGAGGAGATCGAATGGAGTGATGCATGTTTTTCTCATAAAAACCAAAGCACTTAAATGCTACTTTTGCGACATTAAAAATATGCTCAGTCCTGTGGACATAGCATTGAATAATCATACCAAAAACATTAAGAGCTTCCGACTCCTCAATTCTTATACCATTCATAAGTACAAATGAGGCAGCATCCATCGACGTTCGTGTTAATAGACAACACTGGGTTTTAGGAGCATTGAAATCGACGCTATTTTTATGACCCCATTCGGAAATCATACGCAGATTGTCATAGTATGTTTTTTATCATTAATTTGCGATGTACTATGATTAAATGAATACGAATGGAAAATGTTGCTGTCATCTGCAAAAGAATGGATAGAGTTTGAAGTTTGACAGAGAAGATAAGAAATTACGTTTATCGGGTCTAAGTTCACTCCGTATTATTGCTGTGGTTTATATTAACTAAGTAAGGCAAAGAGAACATGAACGACCTTCAAATGGGGGACATGTAGCTGTTTCAAGGTCACCACACTTCTCACCAACACCCGTCCTATGCATCAGAATCTATGTTTTTGAATTGAGAGACAGGCGCTACTGGATTTAGCGGCTTCAAAACAGCTAATAGCCGTCCAGCTCAAGGTTGTTTATGCTCTCTTTGTCTGTTTTAGTTAATATAAACCAGTTGTGGCAACATGATGCCTGCCGTTGTTCTTTCATAAATCATATTCAATATAAAAATGGCCAACTGGGCTTATTTATGTGAACTACAATTAAAACTGACCATTGACTTAATCACTTTTGTATAATAATGCCATTATTATTTGTAGCTTCATTTTCCTATTTTAGGTTGCATTCACACACACACACACACACATTTTCACCAAAGAGCCTTAATTTATAATCTTGTTTAGCTCATATTTAACCTAAAATTATGCAACAGCATTCTACCATAGTAAAATCTAATACGTCCTTAATTAAATTTGATTACAAACTAGATATAATGAAACTATCTTTGCCAACCAGTAGTTACATATTTTGTGGTCTTTAAAAATAACATAAAAAAGAATTCGATATGTCATAACAATTTATTATCTATTTTTGTGGCAAAAATATAAATTTGTTTAAATTTAATTACGAAATATTTTTTGTAATAAACAAAAATTTGTTTAATTAATAAGTTATTTAGAGGTATTTTGTAATGCTGGCGCAGAAGCTTCTCTTTATTTGGCAGATATGATAAAATGTGTCATTGAAGATAAAAAATTCCTATATTTTGATTGTAAGTACAACTGAAAATGTAAATTTAAAGAAAAAGTTTGACTCTAAAGCAAAATTAAATTTAACAAGATCACTGTGGCCGACGCAAAGTTGGAAGAACGTTATCAGAATTTGTGATACAATAGCCTAGATTTTTTATAAGCACTAAAAAAATATACATATGTATATCTTCACTAATGCTGCAGTAGATGATATGAGAGAAAGTAATCCTTTCTTGCAGATTGTTGTTTATCTACGAATGCCTGCTATTAACAGTTACTCGAGTCGTGGTGAACTGCACATCATATGGATGCCAGGACAGGCGGAAATAACTGATAATGAGAGACCAAACTTCATTTGCTTCAAAATTGATATGCGCGAAACCTTTCGATGCAGTTAAATCTGAGCTAAAGAACTGGGCACATAGAGCCCATTTAACTCTCGAGAATAACGCAATCATGGTATGCAGTGCAATAATTCTATGGGGGATCCAAACGAGGAAGAAACGGGGGACTGCTAAGACTTAGCAAGCCCAAGTTAAGTAGAATAATAGGAGTTATATGACAGGTCAGGTCACTCTCAACTACTGGCACGTTATGAATGTAGAGCATATTGGAAGGCACTAGAAAATACCACCTATTGCAAGATTTTTGAAAGGTTTTTGCATACATCTGCTATGATGCTAACTAGCACATCCGGCTTCACACCATCTGGCTAACAGCTGATCTCATGGCTAAGGATGGTGCCATGAAGTCCACGATACAGTTGAAGGCAGGTGGCACATGGAAAGATTATGTTTCAGGGGATACCTGACCTTCCAAATTGCATAGACTACCGCTCACCGGCCCAAATGATCGACAAGGGTTTCAGCGTGAATCTGTCGAACTTGTCTCTAAATAGATATCCAAAATATAGAAAACTACCCCACTATTACATATTTTGAAAATTTTCAATGATGAATTTTAAACTTTTGAGCCTCTTTCATACTTTGTTGTTGAGTTACTTTAGAGACAAACCCAAAAAAAAAAATTCTTGAATTCAATATATCTATTTACGAACCCTAAATTTTAAATTACGAAAACCGTAATTCTTTGCTCTTTATATACATATGATAATGAAAACCGTCTTTCGGTAACAAATCGAATCGTTTTCCATCTGATTTCATTAATTTATTTATATGTTATCATGGTAGTAATGCTTAGTTTAAAGGCAAAGTATTAATTGCTATACTTTGCGAAACTTCTTATAGCAATATCTGTACATATTTAGATTATGCTGCTTAATTAGTAAGAGATAAAAGAAAGCTTGCTTCAATTATAACTATGTGCATTAGGGTGGGTGGAAAATTTGTCATTATTGTGTCATCGATTTTTCGCTGTTTATTGGCACGAGTAAAAAAAAGTTCCACTGCGATACAAAAAATTTATTTTGAGGCTTTTTTTTAAATTTTATCTGGAAGAGCCTCTAAGGAGGGATGGTAAGAGGTCGCTGTGTACAAAAAAATACGGGGGTGAAAAAAAGATTGGAGGCTGTTTATATATTTGGTTAGATCACGTAACGAAAAAATATGGTTGAGGTAACCATATTCGAAGAGATACATATGATTGTTGAAATATATGGTTACAGTCTAATAATATTAATTGTTAAATATAATATAAACGAGAACCATATTTTTATTTTGTCATGTCCAGTAATACTATTGTCGGCTCCAACCTTATTATTTTCAAACTGAGGCTTGCCCACAGCTACACTGGGACTCAGCTCGAAGTAATGCTGACCAGTTCCGTGGTGAATATATTTGCCATAAGAGACAAGAGCAGAGAGTATTTTGGCCGGTATTCATAACACCGAAGGTGACAACCTGTGTAGAAAAAAGAGATTATAACTTCAAACCAAGCTATTGTCAAAGAACAAAATGTTTGTACATGCATACGCGCATATCTATATGACAATAAATTTTTTTTACTTACACACACGTGCAATATTAGCAGATCTTCTTTTATTCCATATATACTACGCAGTTCCAACGCAATTAATAGCTGCATTATTTTACTTTTTTATGCAAGAAAACTTTTTATACGACGAGCACACACAAATCTTTAAATACAGCACAAAACTTGTTAAAGGCCACTGTAATTTGTTTATTACATCAAAAAAACTTTGGTTCATAAATATATTATGTTCAAACGTTCATTATACATAGGCTGTAGATATTTTTTTGTTTTTCAAATCTAACAAATGAACAGTAAAAATTTAACAAAAATTGTGTTTGTAGTCACCTAAATAAAGCATGTGTACTGCATTTTAATTAAAAATAACATGTTTTCCACAACTTTACATATTATTATAGAGAACATTATGTTGTTACCGCAAGCAGACTTTAAAATTTTGTTTTCATTGCTTGTAATCGATCCCTTGGCACCGTTTAGTGCAGAGTTAATTGTATTCTATTCTCCCCAAAATTTTGTTTTTTTCTTCGAAAACACCGACTCAATACTACGCCTCCATATGGGCCTTCCAAACAAAAATGCGAAAACGAAAAAAAAAACTGAGAATTGGGCACCTCGTAAATTATTGTTTTGCAAGTCGCAGTGGAATGTTTTTTTCCTCATGCCAACTCAAGCTTTTGAAAAATCAATGGCACAATCTATTGCTAAATTGACCCACCTTAATGTACAAATTCAAATTTCTTCTATACTTCCCTACTAATGGATTTTATTTATTTTGCTGTTCATGAGTTCCTGCTTAATCTACTTTCTTGAATTTATTTTTCATTTACATACATAATTGAGTACTGGTTCAAATAAGAAAAAAAAAAAAAAATAAACGTCTAAATCAATGTTCTAAGCACTTAGGCTGTTCTCGTTGTTTGAGCCTTCATACACACATATGTTTATATATTTATGTATGTTTATTGCAGACCGTGAAAAGTGCTACAAAAATTGTCACTAAGCATTTCTTTTCTTTTGCTCTCCAATATACATATGTATACTTCTTATGTTCGCCTTGTAAAAGCAGTAATTATTTATGTTTTTACATTCTTTTCCTACACAACTATTTATAGGCCTAAAAAGAATGTTGTTATTGAAGATGACTGTCTTCGCTGTACGCTTGTAGATGTTTCGAGGAAATTTTATATGCCTGTCTTACAACACGGAATTTATAGATTTAATTGTGGGGGCAAAATAAATTGATTTGATAAACACAACACGAGCAAGAGTGCAGACAGACGACACCTGTTATACGAGTACATACTGGTGCTTTGATGCAACATAGTCATATCTTGAAAAAGCAAAGCTTTTGATGTACTGTGAGAAAAGTCGTTTCTCTATATTTAATTTTGTGTCATTTCTCAAGTTAAGACGAAATCACAACAAATTTATTTCTTTACATTCATAGTTTAAGGCGAGCAATTTTTTTGTTTTGTCACTTAGGAAATAAAAAAAAAAATTTTCTGGGAGAATTTTTTAACCGATCAGAAAATATAGAAAAATAATTCTCCGGGAATAGGTTAAGGCCGTGAGTAGCTTTAGTTCTTGGGTTTCTGTTTGCGAGATCGAGAGGTGCGGGAGAGCATCGGTCATCTTGGTGCCTAACGCTCTTATGCAAAAAAATAATATCCACTTGAAGAGCCAGTTCTAATGCCCGTATGACACTACATTTTTCTTGTATTGTTTAAGTTTTGGAGAACAGTGCAAATATAATGTAATAGTAGAATTTAGTATGTGCAAAGAGTTCAGCTATATTTAGATAAATGCAAAACTGTCAACACTTTCGTTGAAGTTATCGATAAAAAATCAGGTTATGTCAAAAAAATATAAAATTTTTCAACTTAAAATTGACATTTTAAACTTGAATGTCGCTCTGTCAGTGGTTTATGGAAAATTTTCGCGATTTAACGGTTCTTTTCTGGAACATGTCCCTAGCGCTTTCTTGAAATAAAAAGAATACAACACTTACAAAATATATGTTAGTTTTGTTAACGTTTTGTATATTTGGTTCTTTCTAGCAATTGCTGTTTCTTTCTATCAATTCTGTACCAATTAATGAAAGAAAAATGAAGTATCATATGGGCTTAACCGGATTTTCATTGAATTATATAACATAATTTTTTGGAGCACTGCTAGCACTACTAACATAAAAATTATCCATCGAATCCTGTCCAAAATATTGCGAACTATTGTCGATGCTGAATGGTACATTAGAGATGCGGACAGGCATCGAGGTCTAAAATTAAAAGCAATAAAAGAAGTCATCCGTGACAACAGCCTTAAGCACATAGCTGGTTTAATATAACATCCCAACAGGGAACTCAGTTGCCGGTGAACGAAACCATGGAACCAGTTAACCGTTGCTAGGAGGGTCAAGTTACTGTACAAAAAAAAAAATATGATTTATATATGTATATCACTTTCTTATTAACATACCATATGAGTTGTCTTAAACATTAATTTGAAATAATTAACACCCTAATTAAGTTCATCCAATTACTTATTGTCACTTTGTGGACATTACACCATTACACTTACATAAAAAGGGATAAACAAAATAATTTTATTGGGCTTAAGTTTGACTTTTACTTCCTCAAAGTTGAGAAAGTTTCTTTATGATAAAATTGGAGTGATCAACATTTTTAAAGATAACAAGAAAAGTGAAATTGAAGACTTACTGGCTACTGGATACCTACTATGGCTGTTTTACGGCCAGCACATCGCTCATCAGAACCCAAATTTGCTTCGACCCCGGGAAAAATTTGGTTTTTTTTCGTCTACGAGCATAAACTTCTAAGTAGATCCTCTAAGGTTCTGTTATGAGTGTATGTGTGTATGAGGAGGAGCCTATAGAAACTTTCACGATACTATTATGATTCCCCGGCAACCTCAGGGTGGTTCTTTAGGGTCAATGTAACTGAAAATTTGTTGAAGAGACTTCCTCAGCTAAAATGTAGAAGCTGCTGGTTAATGCCATGAGTTTCATAAAAAAGAATGTTGGTTATTCTTGATTTTGGGGATTTGGAGCTGCCTCTCGGGAGTCCAAATATGTCTCTGAGTGCTTTGCAATAGAACCTGCTTTATGAAAAAAAAAACCAGATTTGTAACAGCTCTTGAGACTACTTCAAGATCGATTGTTCTTAAGGGACCTCGGGCTTTGAGCCGACCATTTGAATTCAAGCGGTCTCAAGATTTAAGGTTAAATTATTCCTGACTTTGCCATAAGGCCATACCATCACCATATCCATAACCATAATTTTTTGTCTGGCAACAATTAGTGCCGCCATAGCCGTTTATGTTTTATTTTTATAATTTCAATAGTGCAGTAGTAGTAACACAACAAATGTATGTATATATTTTGCAATCAGCTGTTTATGGTTATGGCAGAAAACCAAAATTCAATTGGTATCTATGGTTGTGGTTGTGGTTATGGCTATGGCATTATGTTAAGTCAACACTGTTCATTTACAGTGCTGCCAATAAAGTTGGTTCGACCAGCTGTTTTATATGATGGTTAAGTCGGGACTAATTTAACCTTTACATTGCCAGATATGTTGGATCTACCCGACAAGGGGTCGTGTTACTGACAACGACTGTATTGCTGCTCTAAAGTGGTCGAATTTAAAATTTAATATGAATTTAAAATTTCTTATGAAAGAATGCACAGTGGATTTTAAAATTACGTACGATTAATTTTTGTTGTTGTTGTATTATTGCATGGGAGCTCCCCGAAGGAGGCATAATATGGTATCGGTGTGCTCGAAAAAAATACTGGGGAAAAATTTATTGGAGGGTTTGGTCACACATTTAACTCCTCCACGGGCATCGAGCCCAGATTTTTTTGTAGTTATAATTGGGCAGCTAATATTTGACAGGTGATCCCAGTTGACAACCTGGCTTGCGAACTTCTAAACCGTAGTCGTTGTAATACCTGTCTACCACTACTAAGCAGCACATCAACAAACTCGCCACCCATGTCTTCCTGAGCAAGTTAGCGGGCACCAGGTCTCGCGAGTGCAGGCGCTACTGCTTTTCTGGACACACCATTAAGTCCTGGCAGTAAAAAAGAATTTCCAGGTCTGAATGTCGCGCTATATCATTTAGGGGTACTCGGCATTCAGGCACCATTCAGCGTCTTTATCGCGGCCCTGCTATTAAACGTGAGTTGCCGTAAAAAATTACCAATTCACTATCATGTCTTAGCAATTTCGAACACATTTTATGCAGTTTACTATTATTTTGAGATGTGACTAAGTTGAAATAAAGAAACAATGTTTCGTTGCCATGCTTTGGACTTATTTCATGTATTTTTTTATGGGATTAATAAATATGTAGCTGAAGCGAAGTCGGCAGCCATATCGTTTGTGTGATTTGTCTTTTTGTGTAGATTTTTAAAAAGAAGAAACTTTTATTTGTTCTTTATATAATCTCTTCAATGTCAAGGCTTATTTTTTTTTTTTTTTTTGCTATACTCCGAAAAAGCAAACAAATGCAGCTGCATGTTTTTTGTATGGAGCAATATTGGAAGCTGAAGATGAAATATTTGGCAGTTTTAGAGATGTTTGTATGTTGGCATTGATTTGCAAGCGTACCATTTGTTCGTTAAGGGATTTTTTGCATATTGCGGCTTTTTATTTGAATTTCAAGCACTCTTTTAGAAAAACACAATTTTTGGTGTACCAAAAGGCGGCATATACGTTACATTTTGCAACGATCTATATTAAATCTTTGAATGGGGTTCATTAAAATGTTTGCAAGATTAGTTTTGATTGCATACATTTGTCGTATCGCAAAATACCAAAAATTGAATAATATTCTCACGCTTGTGCCGGCACATTTCCTGACAGTTCCTTTTGAGTTTATTTAATCGCTTGCAGGAGAGAGAAAAGAAGATCAAGGGTAGTAGCATTCTATCCAACTCTATTGATTCACTAAAGCACCGTCGCCGTATGGGTACCATCGCACAACTATATTGCCACTATAAAGAATACTGATAGGGATTATTGATACCGACGCCTAAAAATTTTTACTTAATACATTGCCCATGACTTCTCAATTCATAGTTAATTGAGCACTGATTTCATTTATGAAAAAAAAAACAAAATAATAAAACTAGAAAATATTTTCCATTTTTGTGTGAGTTTTTAAGAATTAAAAATCTTAAGGTTTTCCACAACAAAAACAATTTTTCTTAATTACTTTTTTTGAGCTTTAGTTCGATTCTACTTTTTCAGAACTGAGAATTTTTTTGTGATGAAACTGTAGTTATCAACCTTTTTAGAGATGACAAGAATGTAAAGTTGAAAACTTATTGGCTGAGGTACATACGTTGGCTATTTCATGGCGAACCACGACGCTCATCAGCCTCATCAGCGACAAAAACCACACTAATATTTAAATGGCGCTTAAAACATTGGGGACACCCGTTGCTTTAAAAAATAACTGTGAGCCGTAAGAGAAATAGAGTTGAAATTTGCAAAGTATATCTCGTCGCCTGGCTTTTATAATAAAAAAAGGTCTAAAAAGTTAACATTTAAATAGTGCCTAAAATATGGGGACACCCTTTAGTTTAGAAAATAGCTGTAGCTTTGAAGCCATTAGAGATATAGGCATGATATGATAGCCTGTAACTTTTGAACCGTAAGAGATACAGGCCTGCAATTTTTATTGGTTATATAGTTGGCCGGCCTTTACAATAACAAATTCCTGCCTCCTACTCGGCTGAATTTATTTATTTTTTAATCACCCCCATATTCTAATACTCTGTTCATAAATGCAGCAATATTCAAATTATAATAATTAAGGCCATTATTGAGACTAAATTTTCATATAAAAATTACAATTAACTTATTGGCAATTAAGAGATAATTGTTTTAATAATGAATAAAATTTATAATACAACACTGTTAGATTTGTATTAACACTACTAAATGAACAAGCTTTTACAACAACGGTAGTTATTGAACACACCTTGTTCAAAAGGTGACTAATCAAACGTCAACAAAATAAATAAACAAACAAACAAAAAAACAAACAAATTTTTACAGAAAAATTTAAACAATAATTTCTTCACCTGTCAAATGCTAATTGTCGTAGCAATATTAAGTATGTATGAAAACCAAAAAGATATTGTCAATTAACTGAATATTGTTTCAATTAAAAAGGCATATAATGGGTATCATCATCGTCACATTAAAGTCGTCGACATAAAAAAATGTACACTAGTTTTCTTGCTGCCAGTAATAATTACAGGCAGTTGATAGTATTTATCTAGCCCTCAGGTTTATGAAATGTCTATGAAAAAGTAAAAAACTGTTGTGGAGGAGGAGTGTACAAGCACGAGTTTTTCAATGTTCACTAATAAGTATGGGGAAATATTTACAAATTTCTGCTGCAATTGTTATGCACATAAAACAGGGCGTTTGAACATACATATATTTTGTTTCTCCAATTATAGTTCTGTTCAACTAATTACTTCAGCTTGTCTTGAGTACTTCCAAAAATAAATTTGGTTCTCTCTATTCTACCGCCAAATGGATGTGAGTGCAAGTTCATGTATTAAATTCCATCAATGATGTTGCAGATTCACTCGATATTCCAATTTTCTGTGTTATCTAAAAGGCAAAATGCTCGGCAGCACAGCAACAATACCGTCTTTATTTGCTATTTCTTAAACGTAACCTCTATTATTTACTTGCACTTCCGTTTCCTACGAAACTAATTAACTTTTCTTTTGTCTATTTCAGACAATAATGTTCACTACAAGATATTGCAACCGGCAAAACAACAACTATAACAATAGTGGTGCAACAAAGAGTTAAAATTAACAATGTTATTCTTGTAAGAGAGAAAAACAAAACACAAAAACCAAAACGAGCGACTTGCATTTATGTACTGACAGACAAACAAACATAAATTCCTAAACAATATGTGTCAATCTTGCAACAGTCTTGTCAGTGAGAAACAACATTAAGGAAAAACTCAACTACCACAGCGCGCACAAAGACTGGCAACGGGAAGACGAAGAACACGTTTAATATGGCAACAAACACAACAACAACAATACACAAGACAAGAAAACATGTTAACAGACAACAATTACCGCATTTATGGTGGTGGCTTATCATCATTGCTACACACTTATTTAGTTTGTGCAGTTTAACTCAGGCATTCAACGGTAATGAAAGTAGCAAAATACCGACATTACAAGCTGCAACTACAATACGTAACAATACAAGCAGCAGCACTTTCACCACCACTGTTGCAACTGTAAACAATACCGCAAATGCATTTGATGGAGCAGCTCGACGTGTACGTAACGCTGCTGGCATGAAGGAAATTAAAAATAAGCCAGTCGAAATGAAGCAAGCAAGCATACTACATACTACACCTTGGCAGGGATTGAGCTCGAAATTCATTGGATGGCCTAATTCTACCATCATAGCCACCACTACCACTACCACTACCATCGGTATCAACACAAACACAATCACGGAATGGCTTAATCTAACGGATGTCTTAAATAGCAACGATTTTACCAAAACAATAGCTGCCACCGATCAAACGGCAAGCGGAAGTTTATTTTCTACCACCTCTTTAGCATCGTTTAACCATTCAGATCCCCAGTTATTCACATCATATCATGAAGAGTGTTTAGCCAACAGCAACAACATGTCGAATATTTTCACGGTCGTGCTGTATTCTGTGGTGTGCTTGGTCGGTTTGTTTGGCAACACCCTTGTCATTTGGGTGGTATTGAGATTTTCAAAAATGCAAACGGTTACCAATATTTACATACTAAATTTGGCCATAGCCGATGAATGTTTTCTCATCGGCATACCCTTCCTGCTCTACACCATGCGTATTTGCAGCTGGAAGTTTGGCGACTACATGTGCAAAGCGTACATGGTCAGCACTTCGATAACACAGTTTACCTCTTCAATATTTCTGCTCATAATGGCTGCCGACAGGTTCATAGCCGTTTGTCATCCCATAGAATCAACCAAATACAGGACACTGCGTATTGCCAAGTTGGTGTCCATTTTGGCCTGGTTTACTTCGGTGATATTAATGATGCCAGTGATATTGTTTGCCAACACCGTTCGCCAAGAGGATGGCATACATTTCTCCTGCAACATCGACTGGCCAGAGGTGTACAAGAAACACTCGGGCACCACCTTTATACTGTACACATTCCTATTGGGCTTTGCCACGCCACTGTGTTTCATTTTAGTGTTTTACTATTTAGTCATACGTAAATTGCGTTCGGTACAGCAGAAACACAAGTCCAAAGAGAAGAAACGTTCGCACCGCAAAGTCACCCGGCTGGTGTTGACTGTCATAACGGTATATATTTTGTGTTGGTTGCCTCACTGGGTGTCCCAGGTTTCATTGATCAGTGCCTTTGTGGGGCAACGTGAGCTATCCAGGTTTGAAATTTTGCTGTTTTTGCTATTCGGCTGCCTGGCCTACTCCAACTCAGCCATGAATCCCATTCTGTATGCTTTTCTCAGTGATAATTTCCGCAAATCATTTGGCCGAGCTTTCACCTGTATGAATCGCCTTGAAGTCGAAGCCCAACTGTTGAACGAACACAGCGTTTTCACGCACAAGCGTTCAGCAAGTGGCTGTAAACGTAAAAACTCTAAGCATTTAATGGCTCCAAATACTGCCTCACCCATGCAGCACAACAACACCTTCTTGGCACCCACAACAACTCAAGCCCTCAACAGTGGTGGCGGCTGTAGCACTGTGGGAGGTTCCTCGTCGGGTGGCACTTCTACATCGACCGCCACAACTGGCACAGACAAATCGTCAAATGTCACGAAACAAACAAACGAACGTATGAATGGTGATGTGGTGTTGTGTGCAAGTGCGGGTGAAGAACGCATACACATGGTTGTGAGACATGACCAGAGGTCACATGGCTTTAAAACAACGGCATTGTGTGAAGTGGACTCGCAAAACCAAACCAAGGTTTAAGTGACCACCCACAAGCTGCAAGCAAGCACATGTTGTCGCATTGTCGCAAGCAATGCTACTTTTTCATGGCGGGGGAATTAGAAATTAAATATGCATTTGGGAAATTTTATGTTTAAGTCATAAGGCAAACTAGAACAATTTTAAAAAGTGTTGTGCAAGTTGTTGCTGTATCTATACAAAAAGAAAAATTAGTTTATTCAAATTAAACTACAATGTTCATTAGCTGAGAGCTGATTTTTAAAACATCAACGTGTTATAAAATATGCATAATTCGCTAAAGAATAATAAAAAGGGTTTCAAGGTATATTTGCAAACGCCATAAACTTCAAAAACTTAAGAAACAAGAGAATTTTTTTAATTACTATAGTTTTAAAGGACCTAGAAAAAATATCCTTTCATTTTAAAATTACTATACTTTTCAAGTGTTTAAAATTTTTTTGTATTACAAAATGCCCAGCAAAAGCGGTCATATATGAACAAATATTAGGCAGAAAAAAACGTGACCCCAACCTTCCTATTGGTCAAACACATACCTGCAACAGCTGAAAACTAGCCTTACCGGCGACTAGGTTTCCATAGCATTTTTTTACATGCTGATTTTAAGCTTACTGCAAAACAGTACACAGTTGAAGCAAAATCCAATAATAATATACAGACATAAATGTTATGTTGGCTGAACGGCTGCTCAGCAGTCTTCAGGTTTACTAGAGACAATGAAAGACTTTGCAAATTTGCAAAAAGGAAAGAAGATGAAATTGAAATACATACTATTAAATGACATAAAATTAAAAAAAAAAATCACCACTGAAAAACATAAAATAAACCATGTTTTTGTGCTGCCATAACTTTTATGTATAAATTATTTTGCTTGTCGCAGTACCAAAACGACGTCAAAATTATTTAATATTTTCTTTTATTAAGCAACTTATAAAAATATTTCACTTATTTTAATAAATAATTATTTTGCATGTCGCAGTAACAAAACGACGTCAAAATTATTTAGTATTTTATTTTATTAAGCAATAAGTGAAATAGAATATTTCACTTATTTTAATAAATAATTAAATTCAATATTAATCATAACTGGCTGGATTACAGTACGAAATTTTCAATTTATTCAGGTTTATTATTTTTGGGTAAATTAAATATCCTACTATGTAGGCTGCGTGTTTGTTCCACGATAGTTAAATATCCCACTATGTAGGCTGCGTGTTTGTTCCTTGAATACTGTCCAAAGATTAATTAAACTTATTAAGCAAATCAAAGAAATTAAAAACTTCTATAATGCTCTGCTCTCCAAAATGTTCGAAAGGTAGAATTCAAAATTGAAAAATAATGCAAAAGCATAGGCAATAACAATAAAGGTGATACGCTACAGAATGTAGCTTAACTTATATAGCTTTTATACCTGAAAAATCGTTTAGGCTGAGTTTCTGAGGTCTCAGTTTAGTTAAATTGAAAATATACATGTGCCTCCATTACCAGTTTTATATAAAATTTTTTGACAGAGCAATTTAGTTGTGCTTAAAATGTTCTTCTTTCATCAAATAATAAGAAAAATATATGAGTTCGCCGTAATGGCGACATATCTATTTTCAGTTTAACTAAACCTAGTTTAACTGAGACCTCAAAAATAAAGTAGTGGTCAAATTTTACTAGACAAATACTTTTTGAAATATTGTTCACTTTTATGTTACATTTTGCTTTAAATTAAGAAATAGGAAAAACCCCTTTTCAAAAAGCTCTACACATTTATTATTCAGTTTAATATCGCTTTTAAAACATGTCCAAGTTTTTTTGATACGCTGAATTTCGAAAGCGAAATGTGACACTACGCCCGCTCTACAATGAGAGCTGTAGCCTTCTGTCATTCATTAAATTATATACTTTGCAACAAATACAAACATGCTCTAAATACCCTTAAAATTTTTTTTGCTGGAAATGTTTTCTGTTAAACTTATCTTTAAATATTTTTAATAATTGTAAAACCTTTTGAAATTGGGTTAAATCAGAATTAATATTTTCTTTGCCACAATACATTATTTTTTATATTTGTTTTAAGTTTTAGTATTATCTGAAACAATTTAATACTTAAGATAGAATTTTTGTTTGTAATTCGATTATAAAAGTAAAAAATGTTATACAGTTAAGAGAAAAACATCGTAATTTTAAATAAATTGTATGTTTTACTGCACACACAGAAAATCTCAGTAAAAAAAGATTGGTTTTGAAGGTATTAAGGCAATTTATGTTTGGAAAACAACAATTAAAACAATAGTGTGGATTTATGTAGAGCAGCTTGTTACAAATGCTAAATCAATCTGTTCATCTTGCAAATATTCTTCAAAAACGTCTCTCTCCATTTCAATATATTGTTTTAACAACAATAAACCAACAATGTCGAAAATTCCGCAGCTAAATAAATGTATGAATATTAATTTTTGGTTGGAGTTGACGAAAATAAGTCTCCACTAATAATCATAGTATATTTGTTGGACTTCATAAGCTCGAAAATTCCATTTACACTTCTTTTTGAGCTCCGTAGCGGTGTAGGGAAATTTACATAAGAAATTTACTAAAGTAAATTGTTCCGTAAATTCTTTTTCCACATAGTTCTTATGGGAACGTAAATTTCCTTAAGACCTCCTTACCGGTGGCAAAAATATAAATAAGTTATATATTTAAGATCAGTATGTTTTATTAAACTAAATCTTATTATTATTCAATTTAAATTTTTTTTTAATTTTTATATGTATATGTATTTATAAAATTTTTCAATTACACAAAATAAACAAAACTAATAAATATATTGTTTCAATGAAATTGAGTGTAGACTTTTCAAATATTCTCAATGAGTTGTTTAAATGAAAAAAGGTAATATTTAAAATTATTAAAAAGCCATTGTTTTTCAACTTTGCCTTTGAATGTAAGTAAACCAGCCCCAGTTGTACCCCAGCCGAAAAGTCGCCATATTTACGATTCTTGCCTTCTTTAAAAGTCATGATGGCTACAACTTACCATAAAAAAATGAGTAAGTGAAAACGTAGTTACGGCCGATTAATACGTAAGTAACAATTCTAAATACAGTTGGAATTTGACTAAAAAACTATAGCCAATTTGAATTTAATTAAAAAAAAATTATTTTCGTATATGCGACGTTCAGATATCGAGGGCTCTTAAAACTACACAACATATCAGAAAATATTTCCCTACCATTGACAGCCACAAAATTTGTTTGATGTGTTAAGGTGGGATCACACGATTGCCGCAATGCACCAATTTTTGTTGTATTTTGTATGCCAATCGTGTGATAGAACAATTTATTGGCTCATGCGTCAATCAAAACGAATGTTGTTGCTATTTGTCCCAATCAAATACAACCCTGATGTGACAACCGTGTGAACAATTTATATACAACTATTCACCAATAAAAATTCTAAAAATGCGCCAATATTTATTATGTTCTCATGAGGCAACCAAAGAACACAATACGCGATAATAATATACATATATGTGTATACATTTATTTAGTTTCGAATAAAATGTTTGAACAAAAAGTTTTGATTTTCTATTTCATGAAACTCCATTAATATTTTTTGGTATGCACCATCAACGTTTCTTCCATTCTCTCACCCACATACATAGATACTTCTTTAAGATTTTATTTTTTTCCGCTTTTCACTTTTTGCTTTTTTAGCCAGCACAACATTATACTAATAGCCGCAGCAATTTTCTCTCTTTTTTAAGGAACAAACAATATTTTAACTCCTTTTTTATTTTTGCAAAACAAAGTTTGTCATCAGCTACAACAGCTGTTTCTCAGAGTTACCGTATAATATAGCAATCGTGTAACTATAATGCGGCAATTATTGGTAATAAATAGTTTTGCGACAATTTGGGACAATAAATTTTCAGTAAAATGTGACAATCATGTGATTGCAGAGAATTTGATTGGGACAACTTTTATATTGTGCTCCAATTCAGCCCAATGAAAATTGTGTAAAATTGGTGCATTGGGGCAATCGTGTGCTCCCACCTTTACGGTCCACTTACCCCTAAAAATACAATTTTTATAAAGAAGCGCATTAACGGACAAATAGATGTTTATGCCGAAAATGTACAAATTGATTGCGAGTCCGACTCATGTAAGTTGTATGGAAAAATATAAAACAAAACAAACATGTAAAAGTGATTGCTGGTATTGAATGCGATTTGTTTTCACTCATTTTTGTAGTGTTCGGTATTGGCTCTGACCCGAAAATAGTTTTGATACAAGAAGCTTCTGCAAACGAAAACACCGTATTTGAAAATTATTGGTTGCATCTGCTTAAAAGGTTTATTATGCCGATAAATATGGTTGCGCTATTGTATGACTCTTTGGTATTTGATTCTAAAAATATGACTGTGTAAAGTCAGATTATGATTACGAACATTAGGGTTTTCCAACCCCATATTCAATGAAAAATTATAATTGCTATCTGGTGGGCTTTTTTAAGGCGATTCTTAATAAGAGTTTCGACAGATATTGTAAATAATTTTATTAAAATATACTCACTTACCCTCACTTTATGTCATTATGATGTATTTGCCAATGGACGTAAATAAAAATTAAGTTGATCGATGTTCAGGACATTTGTTTTACTTTGTCCTTTTTATTATTGCTGAAGGGTATTTGCCAGGGTTTTAATAGGATGTTACAGCTGAACTCTGAAATAAGAAGAAATTGATAAGTAGATAATAAGTCTTATAAGCACAACCAATAAATATATACAAAATTAAAGTAATTTATTTATTTTTTTGTGTACTTGTAGATGGGCTTTAGTCCAAATCATTAATAATATATAATAATAAAGATTAAAAATTAATAACAAACAATAACACTAGGCAAAACAAGATATAAATTGAGCCAAATACGAGACTGACTTGCACAACAAATAAATAAATAAATAAATAAATAAATAAATAAATAAATAAATAAATAAATAAATAAATAAATAAATAAATAAATAAATAAATAAATAAATAAATAAATAAATAAATAAATAAATAAGACTACATATGTTATAGAAAAACTGGCAGTAACTTACTAAAATTTCTTAAACAAAAACTACCGCAGTCAATTGAAAAGCAAAAACTGATAAGTTTTTCGACACGAAAAACTACAACAGTTGGAAGTTTGACTATTTTTTAGTCAAGTTTTTGTGTGAGTTAAGTAGCATCAACGAAATGATGGCGGCATATCGACGGCTGAAAAGGGCTGCAATCAATTAAAAAGTTGCATTTTGACCTAGAATAATAGATTTTAAATATTATTACATGGAAGAAGCTATACCAAGGAGAGAAAAATTCGGCAAAAATATACGAAGATATACATATATAAAACATACACTGGGTGTCTGATGGCAAATTTATATTTCTAAATACGATAACTACAACGGTACAGGAGGGAAATATGAGACTGAAGCCCTTGGCATTATCAGTTGTGCGGATTTGTCAGTGACGATGTCGTAGTGGGCGAGTGAGCACCGTGTGGTCGCTCAAAGTTCGATATTCGGCAAATGTGTAATGGACCGAGTGTAAATTTCATTCGTTCATGAGTGCAGAGATTCCGCGCAACTCCTTCCGCTATGAATATTCCACGGCCAGAGTCCAGTCGATCTTTAAGGATTCCCGAAAACATTGAACTGGTTGAAAGTAATTCATATGAAAATCTGCGACTTTCAGTACGAAAAAGAGCGATTATTCAGAAAATTAAAAAAAAGGATCTAAAGTTCCATCCTTTTAAAATTCAAATCATTCAAGAACTGAAAGAAAGTTACTTTAATTTACGCAAAAATTTTTGTGAAACAATGTTGGCACGCTATCGTGCCGCAAATCCCATTTTCTGGAGCGACGAGGATAATTTTTCTTAAACGGCCACCTCAATAAGCAAAACTGTCGTTACTGGTCTCCACTTATCCACAAGCCTCGATTGAAACATCAAAAACTATTGTAGGTATTGCCCCAGGGTAACTGGTTGGTATGCCATTTAAATGCTTAAGATAAATAGATCACTTTTTTGTCTTCGAAAGTTCTAGAGGTCAGGCGGTGCATGTCAACTGTGAATATTATTGACGCATAATTATTGAGTTCCTTTTGCCAAGACTGCGAGCTCATCCAATGTCGGCGGCTTATGGCCGGCTGCAAGGCTGTACAAAAAAAAAAAAACAAAGAGGTCTTTCGATTTGAATTCCCATTCGCTTAGAAAACATACAACTATTTTCTTCCTAATACATCTTATGCTGAAAACACCTGCCACCGCAGTTTGCCACAAATGCCACAATCTGTACATTGAATTACACTTTTTCAAAATGAGAGAGTTCTTGTGATGCTTACTTATATGTTAAATGTTTACCCTCATCAATATTTTGTTTCTAGGCGCCTCAAGAAAATTGTTATTATAAATTGCTCTAATAAACATGTTAAACCTTATGTTAATGGAATTGGAAAATTTATGAATTTGCAGGTAACATTTTAATTTTTCAATTTAAGAATCTTTATGTTAAGGACATACTTTTAATACAATTGAAAAATTTATGAATTACAGGAAACATTTTATGATTTCTTTATCTTTTTCCAGATTCCCTTATCAACATGACAGGACATTTTAATATGCCACAATGTCAGCAGAGACGTTCTTTTATCATTTTGTTTTGGATTAAATGCGTAATGTGTAACGTCTATGAATGAATTTTAAGAAAACGTTAAGAACATGCCTTTCATAAACATTTATTGTAATGGCCTGAAATGTATTCTTTCAAGCAAACAATTCACGGAAACTTATGAATGGAATGAAATGTGCATGTGTAACATTTAATTGGGCGTAAAAAAATAAGATATGACTCAATTAAGGCGGTATTTAATAAGACATGCTGCATGAAAATTATTTAATTATATACTCAAATAAAGAAAACTGCTACCTCAAATTATTGAAGTATTTTAAATATTTTGAAGCTGTTGTCAACTTGAAGAATTAATGGGACTAGCATTTGTTCTGTGTAGTGAAAGTTCTCTTGCCCTAAAATTGCTCATCTTGTATGAGAAATGTGGAATTATTTCGTATAAAATATTGCTCATACGTAACACATTAAATCATGTCAGCAATTTGTTTGTTTGCTAAACAAGTTCTTCTTTTGTTTTTGATGAAATATTCGGCCGAAGCTGCGCTATCAGTAGTAACTTTTTTCTACGCTTCAAGCTTAACCACAACCTTTGAAGGATGCTTTTGAAGAATTTTGAGGCGTTCTGCTTTGTTTAGCTACTGTTTTGTCTTACAATATAAACACATTAAGTTAATTTATCGTTTGCATGAGTTCACTTCAATTACATTACAGAAGTATTTCTTTCTTAATGCAAGTTTTAAGCGTAAAAGAATTTTAAATTTAACAAGAATTTGCCTTTTGTTTCTTTGAAAAAGTTACATGTATGAATTTCATGTGGTTTAAGCTTTACACACCACATTTACAGAAACACATGCCCATAAACACGCTCTCACACTGTCATAAACAGCACAATCAGTGCTTAAAAATCAAACGCATTAGATTTACAGGGGATGATGGATGATGATGGCGAAGAAGAGAAGATGGGGGTGGCAGAAACAAAAATATAAACTAAACTAAATGAACATTAAACAGTGGGATATAAAATAAAGGCGTTGCAAAGTAGAAATTTCTTAACAAACAGGAGGCAAATGCTTTCTTTTAAATAAAATTTAATATGCGATTTAAAAAAAGAGTGGAAGTTGCTTTTCTGAATTTAAAAACTTCTTACTGTTGCATGCAAAAAAAGGGGCATCACTTCTTACGCGGGCAAACCACAGCAATTTGGGTTTGCGACAACTTGATATTTGGCATAACTACGCAACTAGCCGAAATGAATGTTAATATATGTTATAGGCTTTGCAGACGATCTGGTTACAAACAGTAAGAGGTGGTACATACGAATCTACTGTTAGAGAACGCATGTAACTAGCTCTGGAGCGTAGTGTCAAGAGGAAGAACTAACGATTATTCTGAAAAAAAACAATGCAGCTGCCTACTACTCGTAGAAAGAAATCTCACATTGGGGACCTGAAATTCGAGACAGTGGATATCAAGCCATCTGAGGAAATGAAATATCTAGACAAAACACTAGCTTGCAACAATCAGTTATCATACACTACAAAAAAAACCTTAAGGATAGCATATGCAACATATGCAAGGCAAAAGTTCTATGGGGTCTTCTATCGAAAACGATGGCTTGGTTTCACTGACCCATTGTAGTCGACATGGTAGCCAAAAGTAGACTAGGTCATAGGTCAAAAGTCAGAATAACCTCTGGGTATCAGAGGAGCTCTCAGAATCTGTTGGGCAGGACGTGCTGCCATGGAAGCGCTAACAGAGTGCACTCCTCTTCGCATCTGTAAAGGCAGATGCAGTTAGAGCAGCTATTAGGCTAGCTGACCTGCTCACACTAAGGGAGGGCAATCTCGCGAGACACGTTCGTATCCTGAACATTTTCGTGAAAGCACCGAGTCTTACGGTCTCAGAAGGAATGAATGAGACACTATCATTGTCTTGGAATTTTAAAGTGCTCACTAAAGGCCGCACATCCTGAAAAAATAAAAACGTGGCTGTAAAACAAGGTTCCCAACTCTGGTTACAGATGGCTTCAAATTTGAGGATGCCAGTGAAGGTGATGATATAGTTGGGCCGAACTTTCGGCAAACGATTGCAATAGGGAAAACAGCCACAAATTTCCGCAGGATCACACAATAAGGAAATGCTTACGTGGGAATATATATAGAGCTGACATATGCAACCTCTCATCATCCTCTCTGCATTATCTCTAATGGCCACGGCAGCCGTTACTCATTCCAGTAAAGACTAGTTTGGGAATGTCACAAACTTCTTCAGGCCCGATTTCTGAGGAACACATTAGTTTTCATAAGGATACTGGGCCACGAAGCACATGCGGGCAACAAAAGGCAGACTGCTAAGCCAAAAAGGGCGCAGCAAGGTCCTTTGCAGGTCCTGAGCGGTACTGCAGGGTAAACAACAGATTCAAGGACAGCATTCTATATAGCAATGGGAGAGGGAAAGACTTGCTGACTACTGAAGAACCAAAAGAGAGTCAATAGGCTGCTGAATTCCGGCCGTATTGGAAACCTCGGCCGAAAGGATATTAGACAGGAGCAATGGCGGGTCACTGTAAGCTGAACTACCAACTCAAAGCACTGAAATTGGGAAGCAGTGATTCCTGCAGACTCTGCAATGAAAATAAGGAAACGATGGGATACATCTTTTGTGAATATCTCGCTGCGTAGCTTCACATGCGCGGGCGCTGGGTTGTTGGTTCCCAGGGACCTTGGTAACATCAAACCTATGGCCGCAACGAGGTTTGCTGACAGTCTAGGCCTCAGCCTATAGGGCACAAGCGCTGTACCAAAGATCTTTTTGGTTGAGGTGCACAATGGCCAGCAAATGATAATACAAATTACAATGTATTTGTTTGTTGAGTTCAAAATTCTTGTCGCTTTGAAATTGTATTTTTTTTAGATTACTTTTTAGCACTAAAATATCACAAACAAAAATATTAAAGGATGTGATTCATATACATATGAAATTATATAATGTTTTGAAAGACATGAAGTTAAAAGATTGCAAATTTTTTCAGTGCAAAACAAAAAATGGCCTAAAAATTCAAGGACTTCGCAATGTTAATTTTTTTTTTTACCATAATTAGCTTAAGGTGTTTCAATTCTGGTGTTTAAGATTTACGACGGAATCGCTATAGATTACGAAAGTATGCGATAATCATGCATACCTAAGCCGGAAGTGACACATTTTTTCCATACTTATGGTGTTTTTGTTTCTAAATAAGAAATACCACACTGGCAAAAAAAACTGTTCGACCATGTTCGACCTGTAAAAGTGTCACTTTTATCTGGTGACAACAAAATACAATTTATGATTAAATATAAAATATTTTTTTTTGCAAAGAAAAGTAAAAGCAAAAAGAAAAAAATGTTTACTGTGTTGGAGGTTTGTTTGAACATTTCTGATTCTCATTTTGTTCATGGGAATTATGAAATAAGCAGTTAAGTTTCAAACATTCTTTTAAGAATTTTTCGAGTCTACTGACGAGTTGATTAGCACCAACGAAATGTAGGCGGCATATCTAGACGGCTGGAAAGGACAGAAAACATTTGTAAGGTCTATGTGTGGACCTGAATTAATAGATTTCAATTGGCTCTTAAAGCAAATAAATAATTAAGTTCATGTTTTAATAGTTTTTTTGTGATTTAAACAATGTTTTTTTTTTTTAAATAAATTGTGTGAGTTGAGGTCTTTTCTTACAAATGAATTCCATGTCTTCATCATCAGATGAAGACGATGAGTCTAGCAACTGATATATTGCTATGCCATAGATGCAACATCTTCCATATTTTGCATATTTCTTGAACATCTTTTCCGTTTATTGAAACTGCCTGCATAAATTATTTTAACCAAATGAAGGTATAAGTATGAAGTTGAGAGATTTGTTAATATTCTATTATTCAAAGCTTAATGAAAAACTTTTTAAGACGTCTTTTCAATTCCATATTATGACAATAAATAAAGACTAATTTTATGTCAGTGATAGTTTAGTATAATATATTTTAGTGTAAAAATTTTTATTCTTATATTTCTCTTATAGCATAATAGAAATATCAAATGAGAACTGAATATCATTGCACTCCTAGTACAAAACGATTTTTTTTCAACTATGTCCGGTAGCTCCATATATTAACAAAAAGTATCCTGTTTTTCAGGGCAATTTCAATCCTGTCATTTTATAACGGGCGTAGATATAGAAAAAAAATACAGCCCTTGTAGAGTGCAAATAATTTTGAAGAAACGAACGCAAAACAGCACAATGCGAATAAAACCACATTTTTTTGTAGAAACGAAAACACCAGTTTTAAGGCGCCCTTAGTATAATCTAGCTATTGAAAAAGTGGACAATGCACCAGTTCAAAAGGTATGTAAATTAATGTGCATACATATTGATTGCATTGATTATTGATAGTATAAATGTGATGTGTATTAGGGTCACTAGAAAAACAAGTAGAATTCGGTCGTACACTACGATTAAAGATTAGAACACGTGCAGCAAACAATGTGTTAGGAAAATACAAATCAGACAATGATCCAACATTTATTATGGCAGTTTTTTACGCAATGATTTTAACGTATTTGTAATGTAGAAAACATAAATATTATCAGACTTTTGCTCCTGTTCAACAATAAAGCTGCCCTTTTCTTAAAGCTTTTTTCAAAATCGAATTTATTTTCCTTATCTGCTGTTATTTCACTTTTGATCATTTGTGTGCTTACAAACTAAAAATGATTGTCATAGATGTAACATAGATTTAACCATCTCTCTTTAGATTATTATTACTATTTTTTATATGTTTTAAATAAATTTTTGGTTTTCAATAAAATATGTAAAATATACTTAAAGGGCGACCGACGTCCAGCATGTACCAGTAAATTATATACCTTATGTTATCGAAAATAAAAATGGCGGATATCACAAACGGTCTCATAAACTAAACTGTTGTTGTAAATGCTATAGCAACTTTCTACAGTTATAAATAGAAAAGACGTGAAGCTGTATTAACTTTTTACGTAATTAATTTAAAACAAAATTTTCTTCCTGCTATTGCTATAACCATTTTGTATAACCTTCAACAAGATTGTCCTTCGCGAAATAAACTAAATCAGCAATAGAAATTTGTGAAGAATATTAATAACAATTGTATTGTAGTATTCCAAAAGATGGCTCGCTCGAGGGCATGAACTTGATTACAAGACCATTAATTCTCAAAGAAGTCTACTTCTTTCCCTTCAATATAATAATTAAACAAGAAACTTTTATTCATGTTGAAGCTATGTTGATTTTTAAGCAGCGACTTTAGAAAAGGAAAACCAAACTTTTGTTAGCAACTCGTGTTAGAAAGTTTAGATGGAGTGCTTTTTAAACTGTGTGTGTGTGTGTGATATGAGTATCTTTTATAGACACTATAAAATTTGGCTAGCAAAAATTTCAAATTTGTTATCAAAATTATTTATGGTTTCGACAAAAAGTAAATAAAAAGGTTGTGTATTTACACGTGTTGTATGTAATTTTTTTAGTCGAGGCCGCTGATTTCTAATCTGTTATCCGCTTTTTGATCGCTACGTTTTGAGAGTTATGTTACAAAATTCAAAAGCATATATTTAAGCAAAAATATTGCACAAGGGAAGACTTTGTAATAAAACTCTGTGCATGAAGTTTTCTAGCTGAATTTGAATGGTTGGATTTACAGTCAAAGCCCGGTTTAACGAATGATATAATGTTCAGACCTTTCGTTATACCGAGATATTCGTTATATCGAACAGTAATTTTTTATCTTAAAATTTTATAAAAGACGGTGGTCCGCAGTTTTAAACTCATCAAAATTTAATTGTGTAGCAATAAAACTTTAATTGATATTTTAACGTTTATTTAAGAATTGTTTTTATTTCTAATATGTAAATTCATTAACAATCATAAATGTACATACATAGATGCATATACATATTTACTTATATTGGGATGCTATTAACATGTGTAGGTTTATTATTACATTTCATTCATATTATTAATTTCTTAAGAAATCGACTTCTCGTTTTCACAATGAACCAAACAAAACTACTGAAATTTTAAGGAAAAAAGTAACGCATCACACGCGCTCTTTCAATACAAAGCAAAGAAGCCAAAAACACCCACAATCTTACGATTCTGTAACGATTTTTTAATGTGTTTTGCTTTGTCGTTCGTTAAATCGAGATGCTTTTTTTGGCCATTCGTTAATGTAAAAATTTCGCCATTCTTTATATCGGATATTCGTCAAACTGAGTATTCGCTATACCGGGCTTTGACTGTATTTTAAAAAAATCCGAAATTAAATATCAAAATCAGCTTTGAATTATGGAAAAATTCCTTCATCATATTTAAGTTGCAAAGAAATTACTTGATTCTTATTTATGGTGAAGGATTCCATTAACAATGATAGAACAATATGAAGCCATGTTATTAAAGTCGTTTGTAGGAAAATATGATAAGATTTGTTATCTTTTAAGAATGCAAAACAGAAATCGAAAAAATTTTTTTAATCATATTTGTTAAGTTGAATTTAACTATTTATTTGCCATAAGAGCCAATTGAAATGTATTACTTTAGCTCTACAAATAGACCTTATTAATTGTTTTCTGTCTTCTTGAGCTGTCTATATGCCGCTGGCATTTTGTTGATTTGTTTTGAAAGTTAGTAATTCTCGTTTTGTTTACTGGAATAGTGGAATATGTAGTCTAGTTTCAAACATTCTTTTTTCGCGTCTACTGACGATGCTACTTAAATCAACGAAATGTCGGCGGCGTATAGACCGCTAAAAAAGACAGAAGATAACTGGCTCCGAACTCAGGGCATAGCTAAAGCGAACATATCATACACTCAGCTCAAAAGAGACTCCACTAAAAATTTCAAACTTTCAAAAATCGTAAACTTCAAAATGTTTTCACAAAGGAAAAATTGTTATAAACAGAAACAAATCATTGAGTAGAAAACGCCTAAATATAACGATCTAAAAACGTTTTGTGTGTTTTTAAATTTTTTCTAAACAAGTACACTGTGTCCAGCTTAAGCGTGCAAACCAAAAAATTAAAACTTTAGGTTGAGTCACTTTTGATTTGTTACCTGAATATGACTCCAGTAGTCTAAGAAATGATTTAAAGTGGTTTTCTTAGAGTCATCATTTCAGCAGTCTGCGGACGGAAACCACGTAATCGACTTTTCTATTAATTCTCGAACAGCTTATACTGATTTTATGTGATCGGAAATTAAGAAAAGTGTGGAAATTGCAAGCGGAATCACAAACTTATATGTGTATATTCTAAGCACTTGTGTAATAATCAATTATCTCTTCTGTTTTTGTTTTGATTGCCAATAAATCATGTTAGCCAAACCTCAGGCGTTTGTTGTGTCACAAACACAAGCTGAACTAAAACTTATGAGAGTAATTTCATTGGATAAATAAACGTGTAGTTTACAGAACAATCTGGATTAAATGAAATAAAATAAAAATTATTTCAATAGTTCTTCTATGTATGTATGTATGTATGTATGTATGTATGTATGTATGTATGTATGTATGTATGTATGTATGTATGTATGTATGTATGTATGTATGTATGTATGTATGTATGTATGTATGTATGTATGTATGTATGTATGTATGTATGTATGTATGTATGTATGTATGTATGTATGTATGTATGTATGTATGTATGTATGTATGTATGTATGTATGTATGTATGTATGTATGTATGTATGTATGTATGTATGTATGTATGTATGTATGTATGTATGTATGTATGTATGTATGTATGTATGTATGTATGTATGTATGTATGTATGTATGTATGTATGTATGTATGTATGTATGTATGTATGTATGTATGTATGTATGTATGTATGTATGTATGTATGTATGTATGTATGTATGTATGTATGTATGTATGTATGTATGTATGTATGTATGTATGTATGTATGTATGTATGTATGTATGTATGTATGTGTATCATTATATTTAGTAAGTGCCAATTGCTGGACCTTTTATCACAATAAAAACAATTTATTTAGATTGCAAAACACAAACAAAATACCGTATTTGGCTATTCAACTGTTTTTCGTTTTGTGTCGCTCTACTCACAAGCAAAAAGGCAAACCAATTTATTGCAGCAACGCTCTTATTTGCTCTTTTCCATTCGAGCAAGAGGCAGATTTTTTTAAGCAAGAACATTAAATACAATCAAGCGGTTCAAAGAAATATTAAATTGCCGTTAGGCATTCATACCGGAATATACATATGTACATCTGTATGTACATATATGTGTCTGGGAAGAGCAACAATGAGAAGTAAAATTTAAAATTGAAATAAATTTATAAAGAAATCAATTTTTATGATTTGTATTAAATGCTCATCACGTACATAGAAAATTATTGTTTTAAACAAACATTAAAACGACAAAGAGGCTGATGTGTTGCAAGTGATTTCCTTTTATTACCATCTAAAATGCAAAAGACGGTAAATACAATTTTTGCTTTTTAACAGGAGAGAAGTAAAAGCCTTGTTAATTCAAGACTATTTAATTCTAATTAGCCATATTTTAGAACTAGCCTTCCAAGATTAATATGGATTTGATTTCATAAAATAATGTAATAAAACAATGACAGTTTTTTAGTAATGGTAGTTAAAGCTTTTCGGAAATGTAACGGGTTATCCATTTTGTGGTTTCAAAAGTATAGGCCTGGAATTCCCCATCTGTCAAACTAAGTTGTGAAACAACATTTTTTCTTTTCAGTTGAAAGTCTGACATTGATGAAAATGGATCGCTTATTCCATTTCACGCAACGCATAAAAATTATCAAAACACACTACAAAAAATGGTGATTCTGCTACCACAGCCACATATCGTGCTTTAAGAGGAGATTATGGTTTACATAATCGTCCAACTACGCAAGCAATGGGCAAAATTGTGAAGAAATTTGAAGAGACTGTAGCGGTTACAAATATAGTCTCGCTCGTTCCGCTGAAAATATCGCTGCTGTAAGTGAAAGTGTTGCCGAAGACCTGAATGTGTCGAGTATTTCTCGTCGTTCTCAGGAATTAGGTCTGCCTTGCGGCACATTATGGCGTATTTTGCATTTAGATCTACACCCACATCCAGCTGAAGCGGACCATTAGAAGAGGAAAACCGAAAGAGAGAAGAAGCCCACAAACGTACGATCATCGCAAGCCGAATTCTTATTACCCTATTTTTGCAACTTATCAGTTGCTGGTACGAACAGAATTATTTTTTTTTTGGATAAGTTGAAAGTATTTGGGCCTCAAAGAGAAAAAATATTGTATTATTAGTATTACTTAAGATTCGTAGATACCTAGTTAGAATCTGAACATCGCTTTACTATCTCAGCCGACAACAAAACTACGTTGCAAGATTCGAAACTGGAATCAAACCACACTGCTCTACACAAATTATAAATCATAACAAGATATTTACGTAGAGCCATGCTTTAAGAGATTTCTAGCCATCTTAAGTCATAGGATTGATTTTCTTGAGCAATTACTTTTTCGACTTGCTTATGGCGCGCTTGTATGGCATTCGTACTTAAAATTTTTAGTAGAAAAAATGTAAATTTAATACGAGCTTCTGTCTGTGTAAGCATTAGGCTCATTGCGAGTATCCAAATTCTTAAAGATTTATAGGTTTAAAAACTTTGTTCTATACCAAATTCGTTTGAGACATTTAGGTACACAAGATTGCTTGCCACATACATGCTTTTTACACGCACCCCTTTGGGTTGAGTGTTGCCCATTTTTTGTGTTAGATTTATATTTAATAAGCTATAAAGCACCCCGGAGACTAATCAAAGGGCCATTTATCTACAACAAAAAAAGTAAATAGAATATAAAAAAGTTAACCTAAATTTACAGCGACCATTTGTTACAGGGCCGAAGTAATCTTGTAGTAAATTATTACAAATTAGTAGCAAAACAGAACTTACGCCTGCCATTTAGTTGCCACAAACAAGAGAAACCCAGTAAATATGTGGAAAAAAAGCTTCCATTCTTAAATTTATTATTTTTATTTGATTATCTTTATGCCGAATTTATGGAAGCAAACTTTATAAATACCATTAAAAACATTTAATATATTCTGTATTTAAGCTAAAAGTAATTTTTGCTTATGTTCCAAATCACACAAAAGCAAGTAAAGATTTTGATAGACTTTAATTTTGTGCTTTTGAAAAATCGTTGAAACATGAAGTTGCAGCAACCTGTTAAACACAACATCTTATTCATAAATAAATAAAAAAAATCACATTTTATTATGTTTTCATTTAAGGCATATAATTTTATCATACTCCTGCCTGCAAAGCAATACTAAATTTCTATTTTTTAATCTATGTATTATGAACCAAATTCATTTGAATAATAATTTGTTTATTTAAAATACACTTGCAATAATTTGAGTTTTATTATGGGTGCAGCAGTCTGAAATTTACAAAACAAATTAAGCAATAATAAAATAAATTTATTTTCCAATAATTATATGTATGTATGTGGGTGGGCCTTGAAAATGTTTTTAGAAACGTTTTCTGCACTGCGAAGAATTTGGGAAAATATTATTTTTGGAGATGTACGCAAGAATAATATTTGCATATTATTAACGATAATTAACTTAAAACAAGAAGCATACAGGCACACAGCAAAAAAAAAAAAAAAAACTGCAATGTAAAATTAAAGTGAAAAATTTTTGCTTTAAATTTTAAAGCAATTGATTAATTGAATTAAAGTGCAATTTATATGAACATATTTAACATTGATTCATGCTGTTTTAAAAAGATAGATTTTCAATAACACCTTTAACAAATTGATTCAATGTTCTTCATAATAAAAATGACAATTCGAGTGTTGCATTTTATATTTCCGGATTATAAAACAAAAATAAATAATCAAAAATCCTTTTAATGTTTTCCACAATATTTCCCAGGAAGATTTATACACTTTTGCATGCGTTTGAACCGATTGTCGAAGCAATTTTGCCACTCTGATTGAAGTATCTCCAAAGACATGCATTCTGAATGCAGCAGCCGCTTCTTCAGGTGTCGAAAAGCGTTGAACACTTACTGCCTGTTCCTCAATGTCGCAGTCGTGCGATTGTTCGCTTTCTAAGCGAAAGAAAATTCTTTTGGGTTCCTCTATGAAGTTCTTTTATTCGAACGATGACTCGATCGACAAGTCGAAAAAACGTAAGTGTTTTCATACAAAATCCGATTCCTCAATATCGATCATGTCGTCAGCACTGCGAACACAAATGTCAAAATCAAGCACTTGCTGTTTTGCTATCAAGTGGAAGTTTTTATAGAAAAAATGTTTGTTTTTTTTGTTAAAAAACTGGGAAATAAAACTACAAACCCCACATATTTTTAATTTTTATTTTATTTAGTAAATATATTAAACAATTATTACATGAATGCATGTAGTTTTCCTAAACAGTCCACTTGTTTGCTGGATGGAAGAAAATCCTGAGTTTGCCAGAGCAATACCATTGCTCATCGCGTCAAAATACTTATTAAATGTCTATGCAAAAAAATACTTTTAAATTTTACAACACCACAAAAACTATTTCTGCACTTTCAAAATGTTTGCTTTTTTATCACAGAGTTTTCTGCACAGAATATTCTGTGGTACTCTGTGTTATTTATGTATGTATTTGCTTTGGCTTGTCAAATGCAGCTGACCAGTTTTATGAAGGGTTGTATTTACACCAGAACAATTTAGTAGTTTTTTTCAATACTGCAATAAAAAATCAACTAAAACTTTAATTTACCGATCTGGCATCTCTGTAAAGTAAATGCCAAAAATTTTATGACGTAAGACTATGCGAACGCAAGCTGGCGACATAGAGGAATCCAAATTGACTCGAATTCGACCGACTACATTTCGATCGCTTAGATTTTCTTGCGACATTGAGGAACAGGCAGTTATTTTGTTTTTTACATACAGGAATAAAAACATTCGTCATTTGGTACCAAATCAGGACTATGCGGCGGATGACTTATCAAATCGATGTTTTGGGTGCTCAAAAAGGCAGCTGTTGGAGCCGCCGATGTTTGAGAGCTCGCATTGTCGTGATTTCTTGATTTCTTGGAAGATAACTGGCAAACAAATCGTTGTGTACCACTTAGAATTGACTGTTCCGTGTTGTTGACTGCTAAATAAAAGTAAGTTTTTGTGTACTATAGACGAGGAAAAGCCGACTTTACCCACAAAAGTCTGCTTTAAACTGGAAACCAGCAAAAGTTGTTTCTGACCTTTTCAGCCACAGCTTTGATGAAACTTTTAAACCTCAAACTTCTTAATATAATTTTTTTTTACAATATATTATTAAATTAAAGTTGTTTTTTGTAACTACCCTGCCAGCAAATTGGTAGTCGACTACAAATAAAATCGACTTATAGTTCATCCCTGTCGGACATTGAGTAGTCGACTACTAAAATAATTAACTTTACGTTAACTTTTATGGACTAGCTTCAAATTAGCTACAATACAATCGATTTGTAATTCACTACTTTTTGTGTACTGGCTATAAGCTAGCTGAAACGTAGTGTAGAGTTAACCCAAAATTCAAATATCAACATACACACATACACGGTAAATAACTCTTTAATTAAATTGCTTATTGTCACATTCGTTTTAAATGTTGCGATGGCTGAGTGAGTATGTTGGTGGCTCACCAGTCTTGAGGCTTAGTGGTTCGATTCCCACCAGAGGCTAACAAAAAAAAAAAAAAAAAGAAAGTAGGATGAAATTTAATTTAATAAAATATAATATTACCACCGAAAAATGTAAAATCAGCCTTGATTTGTACATTTTTTTCTGTGGGTACTGACTTTTAAGTAGCTAACTTTGAGTTAGTTGAAAAGTAATGCAACGTCGGACAATTGACTACCTCCTAGGACATCGTAATGTTAAAATAGTCAGTCATCTCCATTAAAAATAATCTAAGTGTCAACCACCACCAGCTGTAAAAAAGTTAGCTTATAATTCATTACTAGTTAACTGAGTTACCGGCAGGGCATTATTAACCAGAAATATACTAATAAAATCTGACATTCATATATATATGTGTGTGTTTACATTTATACATAAGTTTTAAGAGTCATGTCAGAGATGGAATTTTACTTAAATTTCTTGGTGCTTGTATGATAAATAATTTGGAATTTTCGCTAATAAAGCGGCACCCATTTAAAGCGGGTTCAACTTAAAGCCAGCTTTAATTTTGCTGTGTCTAAAAAAAAATTGGCATATCCAGATATGTGAAAAAAACCGAATTTATTGGTTAACTATAGCTAAGGCCCTAACCGCCAATTTTTAACTTGGATTTTAAATGCCATTTCAATTTAAATTTGATTTAAATACAAAATTGAGTCAAACAGTTGCTATTTAAATCAAACTTAAACGGCCGGCCGTTCCCATTTAAAATCGATTTAAGTTTTTCGTACTGCCATATGATTTTGTCAGTTTGGTTTTGTTCTGCAAATTAAGAAAATTGCACATGTTTTTTTTTGTTTCATAATTTGATTTGTTATTATTTTCAGAAGGTAATCAACTTCTGTGGCAGTGAAATTGGAAGTCCTTTTATCACTTTTGCTACTCATTTTAATAATTTTTACAAAACAATTTATTATTTTCTAAACTTTTCACAATTTCACTTGCTTCCAAATTTGTTTAAACAGCTGTTTTTTATTGAGTTATCGATAATTTTTTGACACTTACATTGTGCTGCCGTACTTTTATTACAATTAATTACCAAAAATAATTTTAGACTGTAAAACAGAAAGCTTAAATTTTAAGGAAAATTTACTAATTTTGTATTTAAATCCCAAGTCAAAAATCGGGGGTAAGCCAAAGCTGCTTTGAATCTGAGACGGAATTTCAAAGGCCGGCAGAAGAATGGCTGGACAAACGTAAATCGCTGAACCAATTATTCTTTCAGTTCTGTTTTAGTTCTGATCCAGAACATATGAAGATAGCTTTGAGTAATCCTTGACAACTTCGGTTATGGAAGTACGATTTTATTCATTTTAGGCGGGCAAATCAGGGCAAAGCCTTATAATTTTCGAGGATGTCGCGTTGTCTTTGAAGAAATTATTCTGTGGGAGGGATTAGATAACTCGACCTGCTAATATGCTTATGACCACAAATGTACATATATTGTCCTATCGTTTCTATAACGATCATAGGCCCCACGACTTAATATATGGGGCTACCACAACACCTTCGGGATGGCAGTTTAAGTTGAATATTTCATTTGTAAGTGATTTAGAGCTATTACACTCAAGGCCCATCGTCAGAGCCTTAATAGTTGTCGGCGGACTACACCACAGGCAGGGAGGTTGACAGTTGAACAGTAGAGGTCATGTTTGTATGCATATATTTTTGTAATGAAATTAAGATTAAAATATATATTAAAAATTGTAATACACATTCGGGTAAGACTAGCAGTCGCGTTACTTGTTTGCATCTATTAAAGTTGAAGCATTGTATTTCGCTAGTTGCTTAAAAGCCAATTGCCATAAAAAAAACTTTGGCTTTTCTCACATATATGCATTTTTGTTTTTGTTGTTTGTCGTTGTTTTTTTTTAGAATGAAAATCGTCACTATGTAAAGTGTCTTCCAGAATCAGCTGTAATACCTTGCCAGGCACAAATACAGCTTCGTTATAAATTGTGCATGTTGAAGGAGTTATGCAATAAATTGATAACGCTAATATACATGTGTTTGAGTTGTTAAAGCCAACATGTTCATTCAAACAACGCCACATCGAACATGAACTTAAGAGAACATTTCTAACAGCAAAGAGTAACTGAATATATATTCTGTTATTTGCAACAGATTAAATGTTATATATAAAGTGTGTTATTAATTGTTGGCATATCCAGATATTAAAAAAAAGCATGAGGATATGTAAAGTGTTTGATGTTGTTGCTGCTTCTGTTTTGCTTGGTGCAAGAAAACAAAAAATTAATACTAAATTATAATTGTATTTGAGTTCCTGAAGTTGTTGGTATTGGATGTAATAAATCTTAGAAGATAATCATGTGCCAAGCAAAAATACATTTATTTAATTGTATTCTTATATATTTTATTATATATGTATAAGACATACATATGTATATAATTTTGAGTTGTAGCAGATTATTTTCGGTCGATTAATGAAGAAAACACTTCTTTACTTAATGAAGAGCAAAACATATTTGCCTATTAAGCTTTTCGGTTCATTTAAAACTTTTTAGGACTAACAAAATAAAAACTAAACATAAATGTTTATTTAAATATGTGCACGCTTGTAAGGAAACTCATAACCTCCACCTATTTCCACTAGAACGAGCATGTTTAGGAAAACTCCTACGAGATCTACTTAAAATGGGTTTTGGGTGTGGGTGTATGTGGTTAAGATTGTTCGAAGACTATTATATATTTTTTAAATAAGAATTGCTGGAAATGTCGTTTAAACGATTTCCGTCTGTCCGTTGTTGTTGAAATAGCGTTTCAGATAAAACGGCTTCGCTTTAAATTTTTATTCTTTCGCTTATCTATTATAACATAACATGACGATGAAATTAAGGTTAATCAGTACACGAATAGCTAATATACATACATACTTATGTAGTCATGTATGTATATGAAAAACTTGTCTCTAAGCAACAATAATATGCTGAAGTTTTGATCGAACTTAAAAATATTTTTTTTTTGTTTCTAATCTAAGGTTGGTAATATTTTCTCTAGGGTAAAAAAAAATCTCAATTTCGGAATATACATATGTATATATAGCTGGGTTACAGCCAGTGCTGGGCAAAATACATGCTCTGATGTATTTAAAATACCAAATACATAAAAGTTGTGTGTTTAAAATACAATATACAAATACTTTTTCTCCACGTATTTAAAATACAAAATACTGCATTTTAAAAGTAAGTATTTGAAATACAAAATAGAAAATAGAGTGTAACAAAAATATGTACATATTTAAAATACAAAATACTTTTAATCAAAAACATTTTTTAAATCCTTTCATAAACACCAGCTTTTCAATTATGGTATCAGACAAACAATCTCCTGATGGCGAAAACCTGCTAACGGCAAAATCTCAATGATTTCTGATTAGAAAACGATATTTTAAGGCAAGAGAAATAACGGAATTAAGAAATAAGTGACAGTTAAAAAACGTTCGATCAAAGGCTATATATAGAGTCTATCCAAGTCTTTATCTGATTGACATGTTTTCTCTTCTTGTTTTAGATCAAAATGACAAAAGCTGTTTTTATTTATATTTTATTTTTTCATGGTCTACTTTTTTTAACTAAAATTTTTTTACAATTTATTGGTACGCTCTTCTTTTAATTGAAAAAGACGACGAGTTGGTGTTTTTATTGTGTCTGTGACTTTTTTTTATTAAAAATTAAAATTGGACATGGAGCCTTTTTAATGATACATCAGGGACGGGAAATAAGAGTTATTTTTCAATTTTCGAAGAAATAAATCAGACAAAAATGAACATCGTAGAAAACTTTTAATTACACCATCATGATTTTTAGGCGAAATGCATCCAACATATTGCATGATTTTTAAATTTTTGATTTTTATTTTAACAATCAAAAATAAGAGTTATTTTTGATTTTGATTTTTTTAAATGAAAAATAAAAGTTATTTTTGAGTTTTATATTTTTAAATAAAAAATAAAAGTTATTTTTGATTTTTATATTTTTAAATGAAAAATAAAAGTTATTTTTGGATTTTATATTTCTGTATCAATACTAAAAAATCAATTTAAAACTCTTATTTATTTGTTGATGCCGTATGTATTATAATATGCTGCTTCATTCAAATTTCTACATCAATATAATAAATTATGTGATTTATCCATTATCAGCTGTAAAAACATGAATGCATAGAAATTGCTTATAAGTTTTGGCTGCCATTCAAGTCAGTGTTAAGAGGTCGTTTTCAGGTGTTCAATTTTACCATCATAATTGATTTTAAATGTTCCTCATATAAATTATATCTCAAATCTTCCAATATTAATCTGAGTGCGGAAAATTACCTTTTTATTACAATTAAAGCTAATTTTCGAAGCCATGGAAACACACATTTTTTTCTCTCCCAATATTCCAATAAATTAGCAGAAGTATCGAAACGCTTTTCTTTGTAATTGTCTATTTCAAAATAAGCTTTGCGGACATATTACCTATGTTACGAATTTTTAATTGATTTTTATTGTTGATATAAAAATATAAAAATCAAAAATAACTTTTATTTTTCATTTAACAATATAAAAATCAAAAATAACTTTTATTTTTCATTTAAAAAAATAAATATCAAAAATAACTCTTATTTTCTATCTAAAAATATACAAATCAAAAATAACTCTTATTTCTTGATTTTTTTGATAAAAGCCATAAGAGTTACGGTCCCTGCGCTACATTAATAAATACTACCTAATATACCGGAAACTACAGCTTTTGGTAATTAAGTAATTCACAAAATCTTGTTTGAGATATAAGGCGCATTGTTGGCGATTTAAATATTTATATATAGAAAAATGTTTCAAAGCAAAAGCAACATAAGGCTCCTAAGATTTTCTGCAAACTTGCCAAGTGTTTTCAATGTTTATGAATCAAGAAATAAAGATAAGAGCGATCGTTACATGATTCGTAGAACCACTATCGAATGGCTTGTTTGTGATTAATAGCATGTATCGTGCAGGAATTGCACGTCTGAATATTTTAAGAGTTGCAAGATGGATTCATAATTGTGTCCCATACGATTATAAACACACTCTTGCAAACGGCTCTTTAGATAATCTTTATATAACTCTCAAACGCGCTCTACCACTACTACATAAAAATATCGTTTGGGAAGTGTAGAATAATTTTACAGAAGAATTACCCCGTGTAACAGTTACTCCGCTACAAGGGGTCCCACATGAATTAAAAAAAAAAAAACATGAGCTCGTTGCAAAAACGCTCTTCGTAATACTGCTAATATACTCTGCTGTGATTGGAAATGATAGCCTAAGGGCGTATGCAAAAAAAGACAATCGGTAGTCTTGGAAATGATTTTTTTGATATCTTATATTTTTGATATCTTTGAAGCCAAAGGCTATCGAAAACTCTATTGCTTTATCAATCCGCCCTAATGTATGTATATGTTTCATAGTACCGGTAATATAATTATAGATCTATCCTTAAGATTTTTTGAAAGGGCATAAAAGTATTGTAGGAAACAAAAAAAAAATGATTTTATATTTAAATTTGCTTTTCTTTTCAGTAAAGAAGAACTGGACTAAAACATATTTGGGCATATCGTCTTATTTTGTTTACATTTAACTCGATATTTTTACGAGCTAAAGGCTGTTTATTGAATTTTTTTTGTATTTCTTTGTATATTTGCCGCAATGTTTTTCTCCTTTTTGAATAATTTCTTCAGAGAAATAATATTAAAAATTTTTTATTAGTTTTTCTTCTGAAAAATATTCAAAAATATCAAAAATAACATTTAACAGCTTCTCATTTGGTGGAATATTAAAAAACTTGCCAAGCGCTCTAACAAACGCAACCAGTAGCATCTTCTTCTATAATTTATTGCCGACTGCTAAACATTTGTTTGGTAGCACATGTGACAGAAAACTCGGTTATGTAAATACTTTTGACAAGGACTGTATACATAAACATGTAACGCTGACGAAGACTTATTTACTGGCATGAAGACGAAATAAAAGAAACAATAAATTTGATAAAAAGACAGGGCATAGAATAAATTACGTCTTGAAGATATCTTTTAACAAAAAAAACAAAAAAAAAAAAAGCAAGACAATGTGTATTGCAAAGATGTTATTGTTACATATTCTAATAAAAAACATATTAAATCTAATAGAAATGTCCTTTTTGTTTTCGGCCTTGTTCGTAGCAGGGTGCTTTGGAGCTTTCAACATATTTTTGTGGGTCAAATGTTAATACCTTTTATTGTTTATTATTATTTTTTTGTTTCAGTTGGACAATGAAAACGAGAGATTTGTTCACAACTGATTTGATTGGGGTTAAATGAATTATTTAACCATAAATAATTAAAATTAAAGTATTGTAAAGAGAATAAAAAGGCGGTGAGATTAAACAATTACTTTGACTCCCATAATAATATTAAAGAAAATAATAATAATAATAATATAAAAAACTAAAAAAATCTGAGATTGAAATCAGTGAAAAAAACCTTTTTTTTTTAATTTTAAATTCTCTCGTCCGAGCCCACGGTGCTAAACAAATTTTTTTTCGTATTTGGATAGCCGACAAAAAATAAACATATAATCACAAAAAAAAAAACATTTGAACTAATACTGAATAAGTTTTAGATATTTAATTGAACATAGTTTTCTCATATCGCGATTTTTTTTAATATTCGATTTGCTGAGATGTACTGTTGATCAGAAACATCAACACAGTCAAAAATAAAGGAAATCAAAAAAATGTTTTCTGATGAGCGACGTGGTGGTCGTGAAACAGCCATGGTATATACTCCAGCCAGTAAGTTTAGAGCTTTACTTTTTTTGTTTTCTTTAAAAATGTTGATGACTCCAATTTTATAACAAAAAAAAAACTCTTTCTTGAGTAAGTAAAAATTTAACTAGACAGTTCAATTAAATTATTAAAAATATATTTAAGTTCGGCAAACTTTTGTGTATAACAACAACGAGCAACTGACAAATTTTTTAAAGAAAGCCTTGGGTTAAGCCTGCAGTACATGGCATGTAAAAAGTCACATTCGCATGTGGCTCTGACGTCATTAGAACTGCCAGCATTTTGTTTACATTTGTTAAACATATACCACTGGCTACATGCCTTAAAATTTTAAAATTGAAATGTGGCAAATGTAGCCGAAGCGTACACATATGCAATGTCAGCGCATGTGTACATTTTTGAATGGCTACATGTTTAGTACCAGTACACGATATGTAACGTATGTGTACATTTCACATACCTATCAACATTTGTAGCATGCACATGTTTTCATAAAATATGTTTGTCAGTTATTCAAAATATCGAAGAGAAACTGGGATGCTATTGCCATTTTGGCCATAGATATTGCAAATAGATGTATAAGGCAATATAAAACGCATAGTACTACATAAATATAACACATTCAATATTTTTCATAAATTGGAAATAAATTGTATACAGCTAATTCAAATATCAGTGCTGCCACTGTTAAGAAAATTTGTTAGCAAAATTTTATCTGAAAACTACCAAAGTCCGTTTCACCAGGTAAAAACTCTCTAGAGATGATTTCAAGCCAATTCAATATTCAAGCGAATTCACAAAGAAAAATTCTTTTAAACACAATTTGCCTTACAATAATAGCTTAATTATTTGCACGTACTAATATTATGAATATGTGTATGCTTGTGTATTAAGTTTGTAAAACAAAGACAGGTTTTAGCAACGTCAAGAGCTAATATTTGGTATATGCCAAATATTATAAGCCCACCATAAAAACTTAATTCCCTTTATTTGTTCAGTTTTGTGCTATTTACAATATGGAAAAAAAACAATTCAAACAGAGACTATAGATTTTATAAATTTATTATCTTTGCTTCAAAGTTTGCTAAATTCAGATCTTTCGCGTTTGTACTGTGTATTCCTGCAAATTGTAACACACCTCTGACAGTTCAACGGCTAGAAGGAGTAGTATTCGCGCTTTCGATTGCAGTTTTTTTTAGAAAATATAAAAACAAAGTTGCAGAAGAATATAGTAATAACGAAAAATTAGCCAATTTTATTTCAAAGACGTATTTTGTGATTACATTTAGATTTTTTTTGTCCTGAAACGGTATACCGGTGCAGAGGTAACGGGATATTTTAGTAATTTTATCTTATAGCGTAAACGGTATCTGTAAAAATACCGGGATTAAATTTTAACGGCATTTTGATGATACCGTTTGCCAATAATTTTTGAGCATTTTGAACGTATGTATGTATATATCCCGCCTAAAAGTTTTTCCCCTCATAAAATGAATGATATTGATGTATATTGGTAACGCTGCAATGCCTACATGCGAATGAAGAATGTTGTGTCAAAAAGTATTGCTGCTACATGTTTGTGCCTGCTACATGTGCATGTACAAATTTCAAAATTCATGTGTACCAAGGAAGTACACGGCATGTGAAAAGTACACATACGCACAAAGCTACATGCGCACACATGTGAATGTGATTGTCACAAAAATTGGTAGTACACGACATGTTGCAAATGTAGCTTCATAGTGACGTCAAAACTATGTCAGAGCTACATGCGAATGTGCACTCTAAAACTTTTGCTGGAATTTGCGGTCATATTATGTCTAAATTCCTGATGAAAAAATCTTATTGTTTGAAATTACGTCAATTTTGATGTTACGAGAGAAAAAGGCACGAGAAGTAGACATAATTGGTGCTATTTTTAAACAAAATTTTAACTTTATGTAAAAACTGTAAATTTTTAAACAAATGTGTTTAGAAATGTTTCCAATATGCCTAACCAACATAAAATATGTGTAAAATTAAACACATGTCAAAAACAATTAATATAAAATTATCAACTTTTTTTTCAAAGTAAGCAAACGGTGTCATATTTTCTGTAAAGGAAAAATTTAATTTTGTGTTTTTCAACGTATTAAAAATAATAATAATAATATATAAGTGATTGTTTCTCAATTCAAAGGAAATTTTTTAAAAACTCGGAGCAACCTCACACCGCCAAAAACATTCTGAAAAATTGGCCAATGATATTTCGAAAATATTGTCTTTATTCAGTAAAGTAACTAATGGAACTAAATGTTGATGTGTTTAAAAAAAACTTTTATGCATCTTCCTATAAAATACAGAACTTTTTCGGTCTTCAGCAAAACGCTGATAAAAAATTAATAATACGGGTGATTTGCAAATTTTTTTAAAGACAGAGAGATGCTCTTATTTTCAAAGAATACAAGGTAAATCAAATTTTTCCATAGATTTAAGACTGTGTTGTAAAGATTTTTAATTTACTTCCAGTCCGGTTCAACACTAGATGAGGTTAAAAATAACCTAAATGAATTAATTCCATTGATAACTTAATTGGTAGGTGGAATTTGCAATAAAAGCACTGGGAAAAGTGATTTTAAATTTCTTTAGTTATACCTATTTACATATGTTTGTAGAAACATCAATGGAAGAACAGCATACAGCCTATATTTGGTTTGAAAAGGAGATTATAATAATAAGGGCGTAAAATTGTAATCTTGAACATGCAGTAATTATTTAAGTATCACTAAAATACAGTTTTTAATTTTTGTAGTATTATAATCTTAGTTTTTTACTTGCTATTATAATCTCTTTGAAATAAATATAATTTTAAATAAAAAACAAAAATTTACATACATATGTATTTTTATATGATTAATCATGTTTAAAATTAAACATATATGTATGTAAAAAAGAAAGGAAACTGGACACAATGTGTTTAAAAGTATTCGACTCCTTTTGTTCAATATTACACTTATATTGTTCAAAAATCCACATAATGTGTGAAAATACACGTTGTTTAATTTTACGTCAATTATATTCGGTAAAGTGTTGCCGACTATAATTGACGTAATTTTCAACAAAAGTGTTTTAGAGTGTATATTTGTTTTGGATTTTACAAAAAAATTCAAATTTAAATGAGAGTGAGAATTTAGGCAGAACATTTAATTAACAATATTTTTAATAATAAGAAAACGTTTTGTTGGAAAAATAACTATGTATACATACATGCACTTGGCAAAGTTTTTGAACACTTTTATTGTTACAATTGTTGGCGAAATGCTGCTAAAACACTCATCAGTACATTTCGAAACTAGACTCTCATACGTATACGTAACAAATATGGCACATAATTATATTCACACATCACTCATACTCAGGCTGAATACTAAATTAACATGAATGCATTTATAAATTTTGTCAGTATTGATTTTGTGCGTCTGAACTTTATATATTACGACTTTTGTTATATTTGTAAATGGGCTGTAGTTCAAATGGTTGCTATAATTGGTATTAATATTAAATAATCAAGATTGAAATAAATAACAGTAAAGTAAAATTAGTACTTTAGCTGGAGAACAATTTTATTTGTTGTCACTAAAAAGAGTCAGCCGAAATCTTTCATTCAAAACTGGTATATGCATATGTATGTATGTATGAAAACCCTGATTTGGATTAATATATGACACAAAACTAGCTGAGCACTGTTTTTTTCAGTGCTCGTAGTTGATTTTTTAGGTGTTGTTGTGCTCATTTCACTCACAACTTTTAGGCAGACGTAAGAATTAATACCGAATTTGCTAAAGTACTGAAAAATGTTTGTTTCACTTTTCTCCCTATTGCTTTTAACACAAAAAGACTTTTAACGAAATTAGCTTTAACAAATCTTTTGTTAATAATTTTCGTCATATAATAAGTTTGATAAGAAATGAAAAATACATGTTCACTACCACAACCATAATGAAGAGAACATTTTTGATTCTTTGTTGTTGCAATTGAGAGAACTAAAAGCAATACGTGTTTTAGTTCCCAGATTATATTAAATAAAGAAGATTCCAGTTGAGGAAACAAAATTAAATTGAAAAATTACTAAAAAAAAAGAAAAACCCAACAACATGCTTTCAGTCTAACACTGTTTCCGTAAAGTTAAACAACTTTTCAAAGTCTCAATAAACTCCTCTCTAACAAAATTGGCAAACTAATTGCAAAGTTTTGGACCACGATGCTTGCAAAGAATATTTTATTAAAACATGTTATTCCCCAGAGAGATGAAGCCTATGCGCTAGAAAATATTTTGGAAATTTCATCTAAATATGCCGCTACGAATGGTAGTGTCTACATGTTAAACCTTTTTAATTCGTTCACAATAAAACTATTTTAGTAAAATAAAGAAAAAAATAGTTTGGTTTATTGATTTGTTATTTATTTGTTTGACATTCGATAATTACACACACACAGAAAGCCGGAGTGAATAAACTTTATTGAATGAAACTCGTTAAGTATTCCTTTCCCATACGGCCCAAATTAACTCAGGATAATAAGAGGTTTTCTGCTTTCGTATTTAATAAAATATATTTACTATTTAAAAGATACTAAAGCAAATGCCTGTGTTTTTTACACAAAATCATATCATATCGGTTTTACTGCATACTTCCGGTTGTTAGATTTTTATTGACCACAAAAGAAGAAAATCCTGGAAATTTGTATTTTCAGCTGATCAATTACATTACAAACAATTTCTTGTGTTTAGCAATAGCATATAGATACTTTAGCTCAGTTTTGAAGATTTCCTTTTATTTTTGAAAGTTCCAATGTCTGAATTATAGTCATTTCATTAACTCTTAATCAAGTTTTAACTTTCGGATAATTGCGCAAAAATAATTAAATCCGTACAATTTAATTTTATTCTATTCTATTCTGTTGAGTGTTAACTAATTATCTTAACTTCATTTTCCTTACAAGAATATATTTTAAAAGTGATATTCAAAATTTATTAAGCAGCAGAGATTTCCATGAAAAATTTTTAGCATTAAAATAAAAGTTGATACTTGTCTCTCATAAGTGCATAACAATTGCATTCAGCGATTCGCTTGACAAAGAAAAAACCTCAAATACCATAGTTATGCTGCAACAACCAACAGAAACTATAAACGAGCAAGCAGTTAAACGTATTCGTCTAAGAGCCTCATTGCCCAGTTCAATTCTTTGTTCGCTTAATTGCCCCAAAATATTAGAATACCGAGCCCTTGTAAAATTAATGGCAAAATAAGCTCCAGATTTTCTTTACAACAATTAGACTATTTCGGGAAACTACGATTAAAAATTGTAGCGCCATTATTTGTAATGGGTAACTTTTCAGCAACTTTATTTTTGCAAACATTGTTATTGGCAACACTGTTATACCCCGCTCAGCTGTTTTTGTGTAACATGCTATTGTTTTTTTTCCAGACTGGGACCAGTACTCAGGGTATGACCTCTATATACGTATTGCATTGTATTGGATCTAGGAAAATCGGAAAGAGGGATTGATTGGACGGCCAAAAAACGAAAATGGGGAGTGTTTGTGAACGTTGGATTAAGCAAAATAAAATTATAACAGACAAACAGAACATTTATTTTTGCAAAGTTGAATAAGTCAGACTTAAATGTGGCTAATTTGTCTCTCTATTGTAAAGTGTATATACCTTCGACACTATCCAGGTAACAGCATCTTAAATTTTGCAAAACATTGACTACACAGAACTAAATATCGTAACCAAAGGTCACCTGTTCTAAGGAAGTGCTATAAAAAGTAAATTTTTTTTTTTTGGAATTTTGACTAAGTGAAAAATCGGTGATCTCTGAAAGAATTTCAGGTATATATCGTCACATGAGTGTAACTCAATTAGACCACATGGGAAAGGAAGCTGAAAATAAGCTGGTACAAATATCATTTCTTTATTCTCGTTGATATGTTTTAAAAAATTTTTTTTTGGAAATTTTGACTAAGTGAAAAATCGGTGATATCTAAAAGAATTTGGTCATATATGGGAACATTTTGAGAGAGTAGCTTAACTGGACCACATGGAAAAGGAAGCCAAGAGTGTGGTATATTTACTGAAATTAGTGTAATTTGTCTATTGCATTTAAGTTCTTTTCAAAATTTTTTTTGTAATTTTGGCTAAGTGAAAAATCGGCGATCTCCAAAAGTATTTGGTCATATATGGGCACATTTTTGGAGTATAATTCAATTGGACTATGTGGAAATAGAAGTTAAGAATGTGGTCTATTTATTGCTATACGTGTCATACCTCAATTGCATTTGAGATTTTTTAAAACAAATTTTGAAATTTTGAATAGGTGAAAAATTCCTGATCTCTGAAAGAGTTTGGCCATATATGGGCAAATTGCTTGATAGCGTGTCAAAATTTCAAAAATTAAAAAAAATTCTCAAACACAATTGAGAAATAATACTTAGAACAATATATCGACCGCACCTTCCTTTTTTACGTTTTCCAATTGAATTACAGTAGTCTCGCGAAAACGTGAACATCCAGTTACGTGAACATCCAAAAACGTGAACATTTTTACTTTAACATTGACTACTGTAAAACGTGAAGAAGTGATGATGGCTCTAAAACGTGAACTTTTTTTCTAATGATTTTCAGTTCTGTAGTTTTTATAAATTTTGGGAATAGCGGTATTTTAATTTATTTACAACTTAGTGACAAAAGCATCTTTTAGAAATGTATATACATATGCACACATATAATACTTAATTTCAGTTTTTATGTAGTGATTGTGGTGGAAAAATCTCTACGCGTTTGAGTTTAAATAAAGTTTACATAGAAACAAGTGAATTAAAACTCCGTTTCAAAAAAAAAAAAAAAAACATGTCTGCCAAGAAACCAAAAGTGATATTTCTTCAAGAAAATGTGATATTATTGAACATTTAAGGAAAGGTGTGTCAGTAACGGGGTTGTCAAAAAATTACAATATGGATATAGTACAGTGTAGATTTAATTGGTTGCTAAGTCGGAACAAGTTTTCCACTTTTTCAACTGAAATGAAGTATTGCAGTAAATTTATTAAATAAAATTTGCCATATATCATTTAGCCTATTACACGGTTCTGCATACTGATTTTCAACGTATTTTCACGTAAAAAAAATCCAATTTAAAACGTGAACAAAATCCAAAACGTGAACACCCTCGGTAAAAATTAGTTCACGTTTTCGCGAGTCTACTGTACACTCCAAAAATGTGTCCATATACATCCGAATTCTTTCAGAGATCATCGGTTTTTCGCGGTGTCATTGTTTAAAGTCGTTACGTTATTGCATTACGTCAAACATATTTAAATCGACACATTTATGTTCACACATTTTGTGTCCCCTTTAATTAAATAAAGACAAGTCTTATAGTAAATTGTGAACATCGCTCGTATGTACATATGTAGAAAAGTTTTTTGAAGGAAATGACGACCATAGAAATGCGGCACTTTGCCACAAAATTACAATCTTTATATTAATGAGGGCTGCAAAATTACTCGTAGCACTTTGTGAATGATGGATGTTATAGTAATTTCATAAAGTTTTGTTTGTCCTTTCTATAAATATGATTATTATTATGCAGGCAGGCAGGCAGTAATACCTTGTTCATACATGCATTTCTAATTGAGACAATATTCAGTTTATTGACATAATATTTTTTTGCGTTCATACATACAAATATTGCGCTAATTCAATTAGTATTTGACAGCTGAAAAAAAGTTGTTGTTTTTGTTTTGGTAGTGAGAAAGAAAAAGTGAAAAATATTTTCAAATAAGAAATACGGAAGAAAAACTGTCTTTTATTAAAAAGATTTTAGTGTTGTACAATAAAAATATGGAACTTGTACAAGTGGTGCGTTCATGTTATGACTCCAAAGCGGCAATAATAAAAAGAAAGAGAAATAAAAATTTGGAAATGCTGCAATGTTTAAAAATTTTTATGTTTTTATTTTTATTTTCTATTATTTTGTTTTGTTTGCTTTTGTTGACATTTATCTCGTCATTCATCTCGCATTTATACTTTTGCTTATTAAACACATCTTTTACAGTGTTGTGTTTCATCTTTTTCTCAATATTCAAAGCAATTTTGAGTTTATTAAGCAATAACTTTATTGACTTTTTGTATGGAATATTGAGCTCAATAACGGACTTTATTGCGATTATCTCAATAAAGGCGCATGTATGAACATGGTATAAGAAGGAAGCTATAATTTGTCTTTTTATGATTTGACTTTCGCAAAATTAAAATTCGGTTAAGAGTAGTAGAGCATGTGAATTCTGCAAACTGAAATATTTTTATAAGAAAGCTGAAAAAATTAGGTTAAAAATATATAAATAGAAAATACGCGCTTATCATATGTAAATATTAGTGCAAGGCGTTGACAAAACTTGGCAGAAGAGAAAAAATACTAAAACAAATACGTTTAATTTTGTTAGAAAGTTTCTAATTATTTATAGTTTGCAACCAAAATAAACAGTTTAAGTCACGTGCTGCTATTTTTATTTATTTGTTTAAACACCTGCTAAAATATGGCTGCAAAACTGGCAGGATGATGCTATTGTTTTAATTCTGGCTGCAAGCCCACAATCACGCACAAATATAAAAAGCAGCCAGAGGCAAAGATTTGCTGTTGTTTTTACACTGATGGGACAACCTTGGGAAATGTTTGTGCTGAAAATACATATGTATGAGCATACAAATATCCTTTTAAAAATACAACAGCTCATAAAAATATATTTATATATATGTATGTTGTGTAATTTTATTAGGAACAGGATGCTGGTGGGTTTGTAGTTTTGCGACCAGTGTCTTAAAGTAGTTTCAAAAACAATTTAGTGAAAGTGTTAAGCAGTTGTAGGTTTATTTTTAGTTAAAGCCAATTTAATATTGGAAACATATTTTAACGATAATACTCGTACGTCAAAGCTAAAGATCTACAGCAGAGCTGTAAATATCGTTCCATATAAGCAAAGATATATCGCGAACAGAAGTAAAATAAAACAAATTCTAGTAAGAAAAAAAAGGTCACTACACCCGTTCGGTCCGGCATTTTATTAGCTAAACATACATTGAAAATCTTTTCCAATATATAAAAAATTATTTATGAAAATATGTACAAGTTCGATAAGCAATAAGCAAGACAGCAACAAAATTGTAATTTGTGGTAAAATTAAATAGGGAATATAAAACTAATAAGAAATTATGAAAGATTTAATGTCGTTTTCTTTTGTACAATAAATGCAACATTTTCAATATTATTCTGCACACAAAATATAGATAAACATGGTTTTAACTATTTTTTTATACTAATTCATAATTTGACAACCTTTTCTTTTGATCTTTGTCGCGCTAAACCATAAGAAGTCATATTTTAGGAAAAAAAGCAAAACAAATAGACACTATTTTCTTAAAAAGAAATCGGCATAAGATCTAAAATTCAGATTTCGAAATCTACTAGCAAAATTTATTAATATATTTGCTAAAATAAAATCACACTGACAAAGTAAAAGCATAACAAAATAAAAGCCATCGAGTATGTCGAGAGCATGATACATCTAATAAGGTAACCTTTTCGCTACAACTTCATAAAAAATAACATGCATTTTGTTTTTGTACAACTTATGCACACTGTCAAAAAGACGCCACTTCTACATTTACAGAAATGAAATGGACTGAGCTTACGCGGATTTGCTATCTCGTTTTGGCTGCCTTTCATCTCTGCATTCTCTTAACAACCTTAAAGTACTCGTAGTCAGATGATTAACGGTTTAGCTGACGAGGCTACTTGCAAATCGCCCAAATCAGCTGATTGAATGTTTAAATTGTTAAAAAGAGATAGCTATATTACGCAATATATACTTTTTCTTGCCGCGTTTTACTCTTGATTTGCTGGTAGTTTTAGCGCATTTCGAGAAGCGAGATGCGCACAGTTTACAATGATTTGCTATTTGGTTTCGGTCGCTTTTCATCTCTGTATGTTTTGTGACAAAAATTATGTATCGGAACGCTAAGGGTTCAAATCAAGATCTTTTGTATACATATATAAAAAATACTTGAAGCGATAGTCAGCTATTTTTTCGTCTCCATCTCAATAATTTGAAGCCTAATTTTATTCATTTTTAATAGGGTAAAACAACAATTAGCTTCAAACCGATCAATTCAAAATTAAGGTGAAGAAATTTTGTAACGGCATTCAAAATAACGTTAGAAAGCAAGTATTTCTGAAACAAATCTATATATACGCTTTTGGTACAGGGTATAATAAGCCCGGTCGATTCATATAAAAACTAAATTAAGTTTTGCCAATTCCACCTTATGCCTTTTCAAGGAAGAAAGATTGCCCGCGTTTCGCTCGTCTGTCAGCAATAATTTCCTGAACGTTATTTCTCTTGCTAAAAGCAAAAAAATAAAGACAAAAATTTTTGTGGTTGTCATCAAATGATACATTTGCTTTATAAATTCTTTTGAAGTCCTTTTAAAATGTTTTGCTTTTGAAGTACTTCTTTGCGTTTCATCCTAAAACAAGATTGTATTTTGCCAAAGAAGTAAGCATGTTAAATTAAATAAACAAATCAAAGAAGCAAATTATGTAGGCATGTGTTTGTATCAAAAAGGCCTACAAGTGTCGTTGACTAAATGTGTAAGTATGTCTGTTACCAGAGTGTTGAATTCAAGCCTCACCAACAAATGTTCAGCGTTGCCAATGAAAAATGTTCTTTTTCTTTTACCAAACTTGCAATAGCATGTCATGTGTATGCTGTTGAAATTCAGCAAATTCATTTTACGAGTAGCTGGGGCTTGAGAAGCTTGAAAATTAGGAATTGTTTTTACAGAAAATTTGGGAAAAAAAATCAACTAAATAAATAAACTAGGGCAAACCTGTTTATCAAGATATTCGGGACAACGAAACGCCAGATGAGCTGAAAACATTGACGTAAACAGAAGCTTGTCCTTTCATAGACCATCGCTAGTACAATTTGGCGTCGTGGCTCCAGCCGACCCAATACGGAAGCAGTCCAAGAGTGCCCAGAGAGCAGCCAAATGTATAACCAACCCTGAAGAATTTCTTCTCTCTAATACCTTTTCGAATACACCGACCACGTGCTACGTCTCCTTAGTACAAAATATCAAAAAAAATAAAAAAAAATTTAAAACCGGAAGGCACACGTAGTGGAACTTTTTTTTTCAAGCCAAAAGCTATCAAAAAATCTATGGTACAATGTTGACTGCTAAATCGATTACCCTACAATTTTTAGTAACGGATATAAAAATAGAAAAAATGTTTGCCAAAAATTACGTACAATTCATATTTCAAACAAGCCTTCCCGTACTTGATTTAACAAGTTCCGTACCTACCGCACTTTCGACACCGTTAGGTATTGATTTAAGTTTAGATGGATTAAATAGTGTTTTTTTTTCGGGTAGAACATGTTGTTAGCCGACTAAATTCATTTCAAAAACTCTAACAATGGCAACGCTGAAACTGCTTTTACATCAATGTGCTTCCTGCATGCATCAGCGGTAAAACAAAAACACATAAGTTTTAAGGGTCATACTTATTTTGCAAAAATGTCGAAATAAGAGAATATGGTGAACATTTGATCTACTACTACTTCAAAACACCAATTTATTCGCTTTTAAAAATCACCCTTATTGTGGGTAAAAAGGGAAACTTTTGTCCCCATAAAATTTTTATTCTCAATGAAGGGGATACTGTTGTCATAAATGTGATAGGAACTCATATTGCAAGTCACATTTAACAAGAAGAAAATTCACAAAAATATTCGAATTTAAAAACCACCCTTGGGAAAAATGGAAATTTTTTGTCTATATGAAATTTTTATTGGAACTGAAGAGCAAATCGCTATTGTGAATGTCATGGGCGCTCATGTCCGTGGTACCAATTCATAGTGAATATGCATCACATACCTGAAGAGAAAGTAAATAAGAAGAATTCAAAAATCGTAAATCTTCAGTATACATTGTAAATTAAGAGCTAACAAAACGATGAGAAGCAGTGCAATAGTTTTACTACAGGAAGTAGAATCTAGATAGCATCATATTGTTCGAACACATTTGTGGGATGAACTTAAACTCTTGGAAGTATCTGAACTCTTGGAATTATATTGATATTGTTTAACAATATTCAAACAACATGACTGCAATGGTTTTTAGTTAAAGGAACAACTTCCTTTACACTTTTTCTCTAGAGACATACGAAATTTTGAATACATATGTATATTTGGAAGCTATTTTATGGCAAAAAAGCTTTGTAGCACACAATCAATTAAAACAGGAGAGTACTGCTGACTGGAAACTGGACAATAGTAAAAATACATTTCAAAAACCTCTGCTTGCGTACACGAAAACAAAATATTAGGTGCTCAATGCAAATTAAGCAAAATATGTATTATAAAAATTTCGAGGGCTCTACGAAAATTGTGGCACACACGAAGCTAATTTATGGATTCATTGACACGACGTCAAACAAAATTGTCAATGTTTTTCTCAAAATACATTCTGAGGTGTGGATTATGAGCCAGTCTGCTCTACAGGCGACAAAGACCAGAGCGTTATTGGTAATCACGAGCGGTAGTTAAATAATTTTGTTATTTTTTATAATTACAGTGGTAATCTAATTTAACGAACATTCGATTTAGTAAACATCGTATATAGCGAACAGCCAAATATTTTCCACTGCTTACTTTATATAACGCACAACAATTGTTAGTAATTTCATCAGGCTTGAATTTAGATTTTACTTCTTCAAAATTCAAATGCAAATTTTTAAAGTAGACAAGAAAATGTGGCGGTAGTAAAACAGCCACGGTATGTGTGTACCCCAGCCAGTAAGTCTTCAACTTTACTTTTCTTGTCTTGTCTTCTTTAACAATTTTGATCACTCCACTTTTATCACAAAAACAAATCTTTCTCAATTTTGAGGAAGTAAAAATCAAACTCAAGCGTAATAAAGTTATTAACAATTGCAAATCATATTGCTCGACTGTAAAGTTAAAATTGATGTTTAAAAATCATAATTAAATGTGATTAGCAGTACAATGATAGTAGTAGTACAAATTTCATACTTTTGCGAGAGGTTGGGTAGATGAGTACAACAATTCGCCGATATTCATTAATTTTCGAAAAAAAACTAACCTGGTGACAAAAATTTTCAAATAGTTCGAAGAAATAACTCAAGAACAAGAAGGAATATTGAAGATCGTGTTTTAAAGGACGGAGCTGTTCAAAAATTTGTATTTCAGGTAGTATCGGCCATGTGTTCATTTTATTGATAAGTTCTTAACCAAAAAAAAAAAAGAATTTACAAATCTGTTTATGTGTGGATAAGGGGGTAAACTAAACATTTATTCTCGGACAAAAACCTTGTACATCGTATTTCTGATACTTTTTAGGTATTCATTCTACTGACAATTTCTTTCAAGACGAACAAAGAATTTTTGCAAATCGGATTATAAAGACCAAAACATACGAAAATTTTAAACTACAGGCAATGCCTTTAATTACACAATGGGTTCACAAATGATCAACTAATATTGCATCAAACATTGATAGTAACAAAAAAAAGTTAAGAATAGTTATGTAATATATTTTCTAATTAAGTTTTTAACATTTTTCTAAATTATTCAGAGCATATAACAAAAGAAAAATGTATTTTAAGCTGTAGAATTTTAATAAAATAGTAAGAAGGTGGTATACATATTTTGAACTTTGAATAACAATTGCAAAGAGAAACTCTTTTGATGTGGTACAGGATATCAGGAAGAATTTGCTTTAACGAGCTAGACTGGCAACAGTTAGGCTTACTGTTTTATTTATTATTGTTGGAACGAATTCGCCATAGCTGGCAACATTGTTGCTCTCTCATGTCAGATAAGTTAGTTGAGACGACGACGAGCTTGGGAACGCAAGCAAACCAATTTCCACTTTTGTTTAAATAAAGCTTTAATTACTTCATTTCAAACCCAATTCTTGACTATATTATTATTATTATTTTGTTTAAGTTCAATTTATATTATTGCTGTGATTGATAATAATTGAACACAACAAAGAAAACATGAGAGACCTTTAGCTGTTGCCCATCAGCAACCGTACTTCAGTGCCATGGGTCTCGCTTCACAAATATTAGCCTGAGTTAAAGGGCAGGTGCTGACGAGAATTGTGGCGGCTTTGAAACACCTAGTTGTCCTACAACTAAAGGCCCTTGATGTTTTTCTTTGACCTGTTTAAATAATAACTATCACAACGATGATAAAAAATATATAAAATAAGTTTAGGACAAGAAGTTTTAGTATAAAATTCAATAAAAAATTTTCAAGTCTACTGATGAGTTGATTATCATCAAAGAAATGTCGTCGGCATATAGACAGCTGAACATAAATATTTTAACAACGCTACTGCCTGCTGTCAATCAGTTCTACATATACGAAAGCTGATTGATACAAGTGTAACGCAGACATGACCATTCCTTTTTCTCTTTTTGTCACTAGTGGCTATTCAATCAACCATTCTATTTCTGTAAAATAAATTAAATTTAAATAAAAAAAAGGAAATGTGTTCCTACCATACAAAGTGTCTTTTATTTCACGATACCGGCCCACCGAATTTCCCCTTTCCACCAAAATATTCAGAACCTACAGTCCACTACTCTATTCTGCAGTAACAGATTTGAAAAAGGTCTATAGTCTTGGACCTGAATTAATACATTTTAATTGGTTCTTAAAGCAAATAAATAATTAAGTTTATTTAAAAACTAAATTATACAGCTTCAGATCGTTTTAATATAAACATTTTATTAACAATATTATTCAATATTTCGATAACAGTTTGTTATCATCTTCAGGATAATATTTATAATTTAATTATAAATATTATCCTGAAGATGATAACAAACTGTTATAGAAATATTGAATAATTTTGGTAATAAAATTTTTATATATGAACTTAATTATTTATTTGCTTTAAGAGCCAATTGAAATGTATTAATTCAGGTCCAAAAATGAACGTTTTCAAAAAATATTTGCTGTATTTTTCAGCTGTCTATATGCCGACGACATTTCGTTGGTGCTAATCAACTCATCAGTAGACTTAAAAAATTCCTAAAAAATATTGCTTTGAATATTGAGAAAAAGATGAAACACAACACTGTAAAAGATGTGTTTAATAAGCAAAAGTATACAATGCGAGGTGAATGACGAGATAAATGTCAACAAAAGCAAACAAAACAAAATAATAAAAAAAAAAAATGGATAGTCAAGTGAAGGAAGGTAAGATTTTTATATCAATATTATATCTTTTTGTTCTATTTTGTACATATTTACGTATGTATGTATATAAAACTAGTTGGGTGTTGATACTTTGAAAATATTTTTCACTTTTCCTTTCTCACTACCAAAACAAAAGCAACAACTTTTTTCCAGCTGTCAAATACTAGTTGAGTTAGCGCAATATTTGTATGTATGAACGCAAAAAATATTATGTCAATAAACTGAATATTATCTCAATTAGAAATGCATGTATGAACGAGGTATTAAGTTGGATTTTGCTCTCTTAAAATTGAGAAAGATTTTCTTGTGATGAAATTGCAGCGGTCAACATTTCTAGCGAAGACAAGAAAAGGTTAAGTTAAGGATTTATAACTGTTTCAGGTCCGCCACGATGATCGTCAACAACCAAATTGCTTCGAGCCTGGGTAATAATTAATTGTGTACCTTTTTTCAGCAGCTGGACTGCGCTGGCATGTGGTTTCAACAATACGGTGCCACCTGACACTCAGCGCGCGAAACAACGACCCAACAAAAAAAGCCAAGTTCGGTAAGCAGTTTGTTTCACGTACCAATCAATTAACAGCTTAGATTGCGCGATTTAGCGCGACAATTTTTTGTGGGACGATGTTAAGGCCTATGCTAACAAAATTAAGGGCCTTGATGGTTGACGCATTGAAAGCCAATATTGCAGAATGTATTCTTGAGATACCAGCTGATATGCGTGAGGCTAGCCCAAGGCCGCGCTCGAAATTTACATATAATTATATACATTAAACATATAATCATATACATTGTTTTAAAAAGTAATGATTTAATACATTTCTCTAAATTTGATATCTTTTTTTTTCTTTTAAATCTTCTCCTTGAAAAAATTTAGCACGTTTTCTATTACAGGAATTGTTATTTGTGCTGTGATTTTTCACTGCTTTCTATTTTCTTTTATCGTCAGCTATTGTATTCTCGATTATTATTTGTTATTTAAGAGCTTATTTCTGCCGTATTGTTGTCACTTGTTCATTGAAACTATTTCCTGTTCATTATCAAAATGTTTCTTTCAGCTAAACTTAAAATTAACTTATGTTTGGCATGAGCAAGTGCTTCCTTCATTGACATAAATACATGTCAGTCAACTGACATGTATACGGCAAATGTAAGCTTTTACAGAACAAAGCATGTGTATTAAGTTACATGATGAGGGCATGTTAGCTGATATAGTCACACATATGAATAGGTGGATAAGAATTAAATACATATTTATATGGACCAAAATAAAAAAAGTGTATTACCAGCTTACGGCATGGTAATACTCAAATACTCCACTATACATTGCTAACAGTCTTGTTTGAAAATGCAGAGGTACCTGACAGATTAGAAACATTTTCAATTGCTTAAAAGCGGCTTTTATATTCAAATAGGCTGTTTGTTTGGGTTTTCCATAATCGAAAAACAAACGAAAAAATACAACAAGAGTACATTTTACAGAACACCAAAGAATTACATAACTGATTTCAAAAGCACTGTGACAGGTCTCATATTTAATTTTTTAATTGGAGCCTTAAGTAGTATTTATGTTCTAAAACGCACATAATCCAAGAAGCTGAACAAGTGAACAGCAAAATGTTTTTTTTTTTCTTTTTAAATAACAATGTACTGCCAAATGCAAAAGTTTTCTGGAGAATATAATTTCGGAACATTTCGATTTATTAATTTTAACCCGAACATATGGGTTTGGAAATGAAAATTATAGAATATAACAAATCGAATCACTAACTTATATATGTATAGTCAGATTTGCAGCACAGTTTCTCGTTTGCTATTAGTTAAACCAACAAATGTCATTGCTTAGCAAATGGCTAGACAATAGCCGGTACTTTGAAATTAAATGATTTATATCTTCTTTAAAACTATTGGTCACTACATCTTTATCCCAAACAAAAAAAATCTTGATCAATTCTGAGGAAGTAAAAAGTCGAACTCAAGCCCCATAAGACAATTGTTTTAGGTCTATAAATGGACTTTAATGTTTTCTGTCTTCTTCAACAGTCTATATGCCGCCGACATTTCGTTGATGCTAAGCAACTCATCTGTAGACTCGAAAAATTCTTAAAAGAATGTTTGAAACTTTACTAATTATTCCATAAATTCCGTGAACAAAATGAGAATCAGAAGTGATCAAACAAACCTTTAATACAGAAGACATTTTTTCGTCTCGGAAAAAGTTGTTCGAGTCTACCGATCAGCTGATTAGCACTAAAAAAATGTCGTCGGCATATAGAAGGCTGAAAAAGACACAAAATATGAAAGTCTATATAAAGACATTTCAATTGGCTCTTAAGGTTCATTTTTGAATAATTAACAGCTATAAGTCATATAGCTCGACAATGAAGTAAAATTAATATTACAATTCGCTGAGCTCAGCGTAAAATTTGTTATCACTGATACAAAAGCCAACTGTAAATCAATTGGATGTAGGTAAAAGAATATAAAATACATTCCAATCAATAGAAAAGCATAGTGAATAAAATTGGAAATCAATTAATAAATTATATATAGACAATCAGTAACGAAGGGATCAGGTAGTCGGATGGTTTAGAGCTGTTCCTTAATAGTACCTCGAACTATTATACAAGTATTACTAACAGGTGGGAATAAGAAGTCATCCGATAATGATTGGCTTTCAGAATATTGGAGGAGGCTCGCCCAGTGTGTGCCGTTGCTCCATCTGGTTGTAACCACATGTTCTCTAGACATAATTATCACAATTGCGGTTTAAAAAATCGGTCAACATGGCCCTATAGGCTCGTGGTCGTTTGACCAGCGGCGTCCTCAAAAAAAATATGCCCCGTCTACTACTCCACCGTGAACAGAGCGCCAAATAGCTCATTATGCATCTGTCGTGGAATTTCGGTGCATCAGAAGCGATAGTTTTGCTTGTTTACGTGCCCGCTGAGGTGGCAATGAGCCTCATCGCTCATAATGATTTTCGTCGAAAAGGTATAATTATTCCGCTTTCTTATGGAGTATATTATTCCATGGCTCCTTCACTTGTATTTGACAGCTGTCTAATTCAGAAATGTAAGAACATATTTGACATTGGCCGTCATTTGCAAAAAAGAGAGCAACTTCCAATAGAGTGGTTTCTTTTGGCCCACCTCAGTGAAGCAATTTTGTGTGTGCTATTATAAAACGTAATCCTGATGCAATAAAACGTGTTATATCTTTGTTAATAATTTTATCGGAGATTCTCGTTTAATTTTTACTTCCTCAAAATTGAGAAATATTTTTTGTGATAAAATTGGCGTGATCAATATTTTTTTAAAGAAGGCAATAAAAGTAAAATTGAAGACTTACTGGCAGGAGTATATACCTTGGCTGTTTCAAGACCACCACGTCGCTCATCAGCCTGCAAGTTTGCTTCGAGCCCAGGTCATGACTAGCTGTATACTGTTTTTAAGCAGCAGCGTTTAGCGATCCCACCACCTGAGCTCTTCATTACTGTCTATATTTAATCATATTGATCAACTTTCCACTTTATCACTGAATTTTTCTGTTACTTGGAATATATTTTATATTCTCTCATTAGCATCCAACTGAATTCTCAGTTTCGATGGATGAATTGGTAGAGTGCTTTAATATGAGTCACCAAGGTCGCAGGTTCGATTCCTACCGTGTTTTCGCAGACAAGCAAAAGGCTTCGCAGCTTTGTGTTTGTTAAAACAAAATCAGTGTTAACAATGGTTTCAAACTTTTCGCCAGGCCCAGCGATTTTTAAGCATTAATTTAATTTTATAGTTAACTTTTACTTTGCTTGTCTGCTTTAAAAAAATGTTGATCACTACAATTTTATCACAAAAAATTTTTCTCAAACTTGAGGAAGTAAAAATTTAACTAGGAAGCAGAATAAAATTATTAACAATTGTAAATCATATGATTCACTATAAAATTAAATTAAAAGTATTATCGTTTTGAAAACATCAAAAAAGTGGCATGGGATGTCAAGTTTGTATCGTATTATTATTGCACTCATGCTGTCACACTTGATCGTATTATTTGAATTTTGGACAAGTATTAATACATAGTATTAATAATAGTCTGAACTACCCTTTGAAAACAGTGTGCAATGAATCATGAACTGGGTTCAGCGCAATTTATGTGACATTATTTACTTAATTTTTAATTAATAAAACTTTTTAAACTTTTTACATGGTAAGGCGCAACAATATGTCCTGCTTTATGGTAGAACTAGTGCAATCGTATTTTTCTACGTTGCACTCGTTTAACTTTGGGTGCTGATTAGTGCAAACGTCTGATTGCTTAACAAATCTTCCTATTATTGTTGTAAAGTAAGGCCAAAGCTTGATGCTCATTATGTAAAAATTCATTTTCTGTAGAGTTTCTACGTGACTATTTCTACGTGTCTATTACCACTTTTATCATAACGAGCACCAAGTTTTATTTATGTAATAGAGTTGATCAGCTTATAGTAACTCTGCGATACGACTGTACTAATTCTGCCATACAGTCCGTTTCAGGCATTGCTTAAAGCTGAGCAAAGGTTCAAAGACATTTTCCTGTTTGTTTACAGTTTTTGTCTGGAACACACTTGTTTAACGCACAAACATTTACTTACGCCTACTCGTAACAAAACCAAAATATTTTCGTGTCTGAAAACAATTCCAAGCAGAAGCGACCAAAAAAAAAAAAAATAAGTGGAAAACAAAGCCCAAATTTGTGTCTTCTTAAACTTGGCTGAAAAAGAAAAGTATTTTATGGTTATATTTACAGAAAGAGTGTGTCAGTGTTATAAGTGAGAGTGAGAGTGCACGTGTGTGTGTGTGTGTGTGTGGAGCAAGCAACCATGTTGCATGGTTTGAAGCTAACACGACCGGTGTTTGATGTAATATAAAATAACCAGAGATGCTTCTCTGCACAGCTGCAAACGAAACAGCTGACTTAACAGGGCACACATGTTCATTCTTCTGCCGAGATTTTAATGATACCAAAACAACAGGCATCAAAACAGAACAGTCTTTATCAGACGTTTGAATCAAGTGCTACATGCAATTTTTTAAACGCTAATTTGTTTTGGATGAATAAACGAGAAGTCAGTGATATAAAAAAGAAAATAATAAAAAATAAGAAATGCACGCGATTTTACATAAAAAATACAATAGCTATAATATTTTCTAAATATTTTTAACAACTTCATAAGCAAACGCAAAAAAAAATTTAAGGAAACATAAAATTTTCATTTTGTTTCTTATGCCACTTTCAAAAGTTTTAAATAGACAAAAAGTGTAAATGTGGTTTATTTTTTGGCAAAGATTAGAAAATATTTCAAGTTCAAACCAACCAAAGCAACATCAAAAAATTTATAAACAAAAAAGTTTAGTGTCTTCGTTTGTTAATAAACAAAGGGACAGCAATACTGTCAGCAACAACTTTATCCAAACAGCAGTTGGTTTAAAACAAGAGAAGAAGCAACCGAAACGGTAATTGAATTTTGTTAAGAACTTTTATTGATTTCTATTGTAGTTGATGGTGGTTACTTTGTAACTTGTTATCTAGGCAATGCTGAAGTCGTGCTCTAGAATATTCGCACATCTTTTGCGTTCAATGTTTGCCAGTGTTTCAAATGTGCCTTTGAAATTAACGAACACGTGTGGTGTGTTGTTTAGCTGAATATACTATACCAAGTGTTTACCACCAAGTTCTAAGAGCAAAACAATTAAGAAGTTAATTTCTACGAAAAATGGTTCACATTTAGTTTTTTTGGCAACGCAACCATTAGACTCATTCGAGGAAATCCTGTAAGGTATTTAGAAAATATTAAAAAATAACAAAATCAAGACAAGTTTGATAGCTAATTTCTTTACTTAAAATAAGTTTGTTGGGACTGTAAAAAAAATTCTTAGTAAAAAATGTGTAAGGAAAAACTGCATATTGTTATTTCTTACAAAGGACCTAAGCGACTAAAAGTTATAGGCATAAATGGATTTAATTAAAATTTTTTTTAGACTGGGACCAGTACTCAAGGGATGACCCTATATATGCATTGCATTGTACTGGAACTGGGAAAATAGGGAAGAGCGATCGGTGGGCGAAAAAACGAAGATGGGGAGTGTTTATTTTCACAAAGCTGAGTAAGTCAGTATTAACTGTTGCTAATTTGTTTGTTTAGTGTCCAGTCCATATACCTTCGACACTATCCAGTTAGCAATATTTAACGAAACCTCTTTAGCATTCCAAAACGATGACCATACTGAACAAAACATTGATACAATAACCCTGATAGGACCTATTACGAACATACACTTTGATGGACTTATTTTTAAAAATGTATCATGTTTATTAAGATCGCATTTGGCAAACATACACACATAGTATATGTTAAATAAAAGTTTAATAAATATGGAAAATTTTTTTATATAAGCGAATACAAAAAGAGCAAGTGTTCACCTATTACGAAGCGAGGGACCGGGACTAGCACGGATAATCGAAATACACGGTTAATAGAGGTTTTATTAAAACGTATAAAATTTCATTTTTTTGAAATTGTTTTTATTTAAGAATTCAATTTATATATTTATAGATTCATATTTTAATTTAAAACATACAACTATTCGTTTATTTAAAATATTCTTTTATATTAGTTTGTTTCATTGTTTTTAATTGTTCCTTAAATAATCAAATCAAATTTCACTTACATAATGAATTAAAATAGAAGCACGTAGTGCACATTAAAAGGGGGAATCACTGGATTCAAATTAACATAATAAAAAATCATATGAATGCTGCACGGATAATAGAGGTAAAGCACAGTTAATAGAGGTAAAAAATCAAAAAGATGTGCATGCCGGTTAATAGATGTAGCCGGTTAATAGAGGCCCGGTTAATAGAGGTTTAACTGTAGTCCGCTCTGATCAAAACTTCACAAAGATCTAAAAAATTTTAATTAAACCCAACCTTATTTTTTAAAAAAAATCGTGATAGAAGCTCTTTATACATAATGAGGTGACGTCTTGAATGATGTTTGATCGAGTTATCGATGAGTTTTTCCCATCATTTGATCAAGAAATGTGAGTGGCGAATTTTAAGTAGCATAAAACTCACACAAACCTTAATGCGGATTAATCGGCATTAATCGATTAAATAAAAGTGGCAAGGATTTTAAGTTACGTTTGTTTTTTGTTTTGTTAATTTGTTATAATAGCTGTTGAGTAATGAACAGTAATCATAATCATTAAGGGTAAAATAATTGACTATAATATGATTACTTTCAATTTCACAAATAATTCATCAATTACAAAATCCTTAGAAATCTTTTTTTTTTTAGATAAAATTATACCGATTAACATTTTCAAAGAAAACAAGAAAAGTAAAGTTGAGGTTTTATTGGCTGGAGTAAATACCATGGAGTAAATTCACAGCCACCACAGAGCACCACACAATTTTTTTTTGCCACATAAGGATGCAATTTTAAATGGGCCGTAAAATGAGTTGTAGGTGTAAACTTGTAAGATGCCGATACACGCATCTCCTTCCTTTGGCCGCTCTATAAGTATCAGTTTCCAGAGCTTTGTCATTTTTGGTTGTATTGCTTAGGCGAATAATTGAATTTAAAAAATCATTTTGGTAAAGTGGTCTAGTTGCACATTTCTACATATTTTTACGATGAGTGCATATTTGTGGATATTTTGTTAATAATAAAGCATATTTACCCCATTCGTAAGCGTTAGGTTTAAAAATGTGTGCAAATAAATCAATAGCCAAGTTAACCCATCCGTTGAAAAATGGTTGGAAATCAATCTTATGTTGCTGAGGGATCAGCAGGGATTGTGACATATATATTATATTCCAAGAAATCAAAAACGTTAAATTGTTAAAACTGAAGGATGCACAACAGACTAAAAATACACATTTTACAATATGGTTGCGACACTAATATTATGTTGTCTATAAAATAAAAAAAAGCAAAAGCTGTGTTACACTACTTCATTCCGCTATATTTATTTGATGGAATTATGCACAATCTGTTAGGAAGACTACACTCTTGATTTAATCTTTTTGTAAGAAGTCAACGGCTTTCCCATTTCTTAACTTCTTTATTTTATGCTTGCTCTTATTCGTCTGCATTGTCACATTTAGATTAAAAGTTTACCCTGTATTCTTATTAACCCTGCCTGCTGTGCCACATGTATTTAAGCCAAGATTTTTACTAAATCTTTGATTTTTTGTTCGTAATGGCCTTGAGAATATAATTCTCTAGAGACAACTGCGGATACTTGTACAGAGCTGGGGGACCAGGCAGAAATAAATAAATAAATAATATTTCTGGCTCATGGGAGGAGAAAATAAAATACATCTCACTTTTGACATACATTTATTTTTGTATGGATTGTTTTAATACACAGACGATATGAGTTTTTTGTCTCAAAGAGATTTCAGATTAAAGCAATTGGAATCATAGAATAATTTCCTTATTGGTCAATCAGCTTGAGTTGTTTGATTGTTTTTGACAAGCCGGAAATAAATACAATAATATAGCAATTATTTTGTTATTCAAGAGATATACACATACATGTGTATAAAGGCATATATCTATATTGTTTATTATGTTTGAAATAAATATGTATTTATGTACTGAAAATTTTTTTTTATTGGAAATATCTTTGCCGCTGCCATTTTTTTCTAAAGAAAAGCAAGAGAGTATAATTTTTTTTTTACTATTTTCAATTGCGAGTATTGTCATATTCTTTTTTAATATTTATTTTATTAAAATATTGAAACTGTCATTGTAAAAAATAAGTGCGGAACTTGAAAATAATTTTTTAGGAAAGAAAAGTTATTAACAAAAAGAATTATTCGAACCTTTTCTTATAAAATTATTTTGTATTAACCTTATCGGGCACAAGGCATTTCTATATTATTTTATGATTGTTATTAATTAAATAAGCCAAAGAAAATATCCAGACATTAAGCAGGGTGTACAACCACCTTGAACTCATGATCTGGACAACGCAGAACATTTGAAAGAGATAAGAAATGAAAAATTAGAATTATTAATATAAGAAAAATTTATACAGTAAGTTGTAATACAACTTGGTTACCTTTGTGTGGTGATAAACTCTCACCAGGAACGTTTGCAATGGCACATATAAAATAAAAAAATAGTAATAATGCGTGTGTTTGATATAATTAAAATTTAGACAAGAAATATACAACAGCTTAGGTGGCTGAATGACATTAGTGACGCTTTAGCAGCATGAACTGCTGAGTTTAAGGAAGAGTGATGACGAGAGGCGGCTTCGAAACAGGTAGTTGTCCACCTTGATAAATGCTTTTTTTTTTTTTTTTGGGTGTAAGATAGGAAAATGCTTTATGCATTTGACTTGGACCGTTGTCCAAATCCGAAGCCGGACTCTCCTGTTCAGTTTACCGGCTAAAAACCGACCTTAGACGCTATGGGAGTATATACTCCACCTGGGAACCGCTTTCGCATTACTTCCAGGTGGATACCTCCTTCCTTATATACATACATAGAATATCAGTCTTTTCTATTATTGCCTACGTCTAGGCTCCCCTTTGTTCTGTATTGACTATATTTTCCTCAGTCATTTCGTCTAGTTCCCATTTTTTTTGTACGGAGTACATAGTCCACAAAACCTGCTACAAAATTCCAGTATTCCTCTGAGGCAATCATTTTTTCTGTAATGTTTTCGGCCATAATTTCTCCTACGTGACTTACCAGCATATTGCGTCTCTCAGCCCAACGCCTGCATTTAAAAATTGTGTGCTCAGCGTCATCTACAATTTCTGCTTCTTCATAAATACAGAACGGTGTGTTGTATTTCCCTATTTTATGCAAGTAACTGCGAAAATAGCCATACCCAGATAGCATCTGAGTTAAGTAGTAATTCACTTCTCCTTTTTGTCTGTTGGCCCATTTTCTTATATCGGGAATGAGCTTATGCGTCCATCTTCCAAATCTCTCCTCGCTCCAACGTGTTTGCCATTTCTCTATTGTCATCAGCTTGATATTCTCTATTTCTCTTGCCGGTAGAGTGCTGTTCTTCTTGGCGTTGTGATTTTCCATGCGTTCTATAGCCTGCAGGTACATATATTGGCTTTATTCCGGATAAATGCCTTTGATGTTTGCTGATTTGTCTTATTTAACAAATATCAATCACAAAAATAATATAGAAGGAACCTGAGCTCGAAAAACTTAATACAAAAAAATTAATAAATAAAGCAAATAAATTAGACTCTACCACAATTTCGGACAAAAAATGTATTCTAATAGAGACAACGAAATATGTGGTTGGTGCAAAAAAAAAGTATCTAACTTACATTTTTATTTAACTCCCAGGGGTTTTGTGTTATTCGATTGATTAAAGTATTGAAATATTAAAAAAAAACCCTGCGATTGAAAAATATTGAAAAGTTAGGACCTTTAACCTGAGATCGCTGCATTATTTCATTTGAGGCGGGTCTGGAGTTTCCCCTTTTTGCATACAGTATAGTGGCATCTGAAGCTATTTATTTCCTTCAGCTCAATCATATATTTAGCATGTTTGCAACGTTTACGTAAGCAACAATTTCTTCCTCCCCTCGATTAAATACAAAATTACACAAAATCAAAAGTTATGCCAATCATCGACAGAACAAAAGCAGTATCCAGAACAATTCTTATCTAAATAAGTTTATTAAGTTAATATATTTAGTGCAGCCTCGCTCAGTGTATTGGAGCCAGCCATCCGCTACTCTTAACAAAATAAAGTAACAAATCGTTGACATTTCCGAAATGTGAATAAAATTCTGTGCAAGAATTGGCATCAAGTAACTAAGCAGTTTATTTTCAGTATATCGTTAAAAGAAAGTTAATTCAAATGAAGTTTATATATAAAACACAGATGTAGCGACACATTTTACCCGTGTGTAATCTTTGGGCACTAGCATTAGCACTGTGTTCTCAAGACACAATTTTTCCATAAAATATGTTATCTTTTCTGACATTTGCGTTTTCCAAAATAAATGCCAGCAGGTGTTGCCATGTCCATCAAAACTGACGATATTTAGACGCTCAAGCACCAAACTTGAGCAAATGAAAAATACCAATCATATACCATTTTTTCACAGCAAAAAAAAACTCGAAAGGAAAATAAATTCTTGCTCCGAAAAAATATACAAACATACATGCATATTGAGAAACAAAATACATATATAAAAATTTTAGAGTTTAATATTGTGCACTTAAGAAAACTAACAGTGCTGCAAATTCAAGTTGATAAACAAATTGCATGAAGGTTTCTGGAGTCATTAACACAACCAGTTTCATGGAATAAAATATTTGACATACATTTATTTTCGCTTTGTTTATTTTTATTTACTTTTAGTTTTATATTTAATTATTTTCTAAAAAAAACCTTTAAAAATGAAAATTAAAAAAAATTAAAAATTATCAAAATAGTTTTGTTTGACAAAGGGTTACAGGGTTTTGTCGCTAAAACAGTAATTTATCATCAAGGAAAGTAAACAAAAACAAATTTATAAGAAGTAGGCAACATCGGCTTTTAACGGTACGTAAATGCTTTCGTAAGTACCACAAAGAAATCGGATTGTGTTTGGTAACCCCAAGATTTACATAATCGTCGAGTGAAATACGATTTTGGTCAGCTTTGTACGTTTATAGAAAACAGCCTGAAAAATGTAATTACCTAGTGTAGTTTGCACATTTTCTAGCAACGCAGCATCTAGGATGCTTGAAAATATGAAATATGTCTGGTAAACGAATTAAATTGAACCAAATTCATTATAATTTTTACATACATATATTGCAAACAGGTTTCATTTTTTTTCAACATATTCTTGATGCTAATTTTTCGACCTTTGTTGTCTAGTATCTTAATTGTTCGAGCCTTAAGGTCATTTGGTTTTTTTTTTATAAATGTTTATTAAATTCGATATTTCGATATCACAATGGTTATCTTCTTCTTGAATTTATAAATTGTTTTTGTTTTTTGAAATTGTTAAAAAAATTTTGTTTTTGAAAAAACATCAAAATATTCCTGAAGAATATATCGATTGTGTTATCGAAATATCGAATTTAATAAACATTTATAAAAAAAACAAGTGACCTTAATGCTCGAACAATTAAAATTTTTATCAAGTTTAAAATCACATTACTCACTGTCAGGCGCGGCAGATGTCTTATATTAAGACATCATATTTTAGCCCTTTTTGCATTCTTTTAATCAATTCGTTTAATCATGAATTTTAGTTTTTATTTAATTTACTTTTATCTCAAGTTTCCTTCCCTTTCAAACGCTTTTAATGATAAACGGTCAATTATTTAAGAAATAAGATAAACTTAGTTTTAGACGTATAACATTTATCAGTATTTAAGTGGAAAGTATTTTTGAATTTCCCCATAAAATTATAACTACTGCTTTAATTGACCCAGCGCAATCTCCAAAAAACAGACACGAAGTTGCAAAAACACAACTGAGAGATGAGATGGAACAAAGTCATTCAAAAGCTAAAAAATATTAGATGTGAGTAAACACATACACACATACAGCAAAAAATTAGTTTATGACCAAAATCGTGGCGGCCTTGAAGCTGCTACTTGTGAACCAGCTATAACTATAATTTTGTCTTATATGTGTACCCGCTTCTTCTAAATGTGTGGAATGATGTTGCCAGATTTACCGTATACTTATTGCTAGTATTCATATGTTCAATATTACTCATACGCAATAGCACACCAGCACTCCTTTAACGTAACTCAGTTGTAAACATTTTCTGCAGCGCAATTCTGTAATTTTTATTACGATAATCATATCGTTAAAATAATTATAACAATATTTTGTCAAATTCGCTATTCCAAAACATTTTTTAACGATACTCTCTGTCGACTCAAATCAGTTGTTACTTTTACTGCTCATTATCAATACGTTAACAACCAATATTTACTTACACTTACGGTAAAGTGTATTTAAAAGGAACACAATTTACTTTACGTGGCTTATGAAAAATTTAATTATATTGGAAAAACTAAACAATACAATTGTTGAACATCGTTGAAACTGCATCACAGAATCACACAATATGTAGAGAACTACTACAATTATTGGATCGTTAAAAGTTACAGAACCCCGCTGCCGATGTTAAAAGCGAGAACAACCGTTTGATTAATATTCAATAAATAAAAATTGTTACGACACAACTTATCTGCCAGATACAAAATTTAAAACTTGGTTATTGTTTTCAGTGTTTTCGTATAAGCGTATGGCAAAGTGTAACCATTCTAATACGAGTCTGTCTTGTATCAGGATGAATTTCAATGTTAATATAGTAGAAATTGATTGATAAAAGATTTATTAATATATAATATAATTGCCATACAAAATGAATTGTATTGAAAATGAGTTTTAAGAAAATTTAGCATGGAATGAAAAATTATTGGAAATTTTTTTTTGTTTTTTTTGTTTTTAAAAAACAAACACAAAACTGCGAAGCTTTTGGCTTGTCTGCAGAAAAACCCAAAGCTTTCGGCAGGACTCGAACCTGCGACCTCGGGGACTCTTAGTGGGACACTCTACCAATTCATCCATCGAGGCGCTTAATTTGATTTTTTATGAATAAGCCACTAAGTTTGTCGTTAATTTTTTAGAATGATTAAGCCTTATGATGTTAAGCGCGTTTTTGTTCTCCTTACATTTCAGTAGATATTCGTATGTATTTTTTGTTTTTTTTTGTTTCATAACATTTGGTTTAAAAAATGTTTAATACTTACTTTCCAGCAAGCCAAGTGTTTCTCGAACACAAGAATAAGCTACAAAGGTTCCCATATTGAAAATTTTGCAAGCATCATGCATATTTCTCTTGTCGTTTTTGGCCAAACTTTTTCCCCCGAACCCTAATCTAACTATATTGACTGAACTATTTTACAAGAAACTAAAAAATATAGAATGTATAATTTTTTTCCTCCGTCTTTTTTAAGTGACTTACAAATTTTTCAGCACTCCTGCTGTCTCGTTTTGATAAATTTTTTCTTGCCTCTTAAAAACCGAATTTCGACCTTTTTAAATGATATAATTTAAAATCATTGTGATTTGAAAATGTCACGAAGAAGAAGAAGAAGAACACATCTTAAACAGCCACTTAAAATACCATTTGTATTGCGAAAGAAAAAAATGTTGAACTTAACCTTGAAGTTAAAATGATAAGAGCCTTAGAAAATAAAGCACGTGTAATTTAAGCTGTCGTAATTGACTGATTTTGTTTACACATGTTTGAGAAAATAAAATAAATTAAAAAAACGAAGTGGTAAAGACCTTAAGCACCTTTAGAAGACTTTAAGTTGTGCTTCATATTTGTTGTTTTTAGTTGGCTACGTTTCATTTTCATTTTCATGCTCAAACAAATATAATTATACATACATGCACTTATTAAATTGTTGCCTATCAGAAGCTGTATTTTCTATAATATTTATTGTAAACAAAATTTGAAAACGGAAATATTTAGAGTAAAAAACTACAAAACGATCTGCAGTTGCAGGTTTGTCAAAATCGTCCTTTAAAAGGGGTAATTTTCACTTTTAATATTTTGACCATTTTTGATTTTTAAAAAAAAATTTCATGCGAAGTATTTTTCTATCTTCATGGCCCGATGGCTCAAAACCTATAAACATTTTGGACAAAAGGTAAACGGGGCTAAAATACTTGATATAACTGATATCGCCGCCAATTGTTCGTTTGTTTCCGCTTTTTGATTTTTTTTATCATTAATCAAACTTTTTAAATATATTAAACAAAATACGGAGGTAACTTCACAGCTTCGTTTTTAATATACATAAATAAATATGGTAACACTGACCGCCTCGATGGATGAATTGGTAGAGTGCTCTGCCAAGAGTCTCCGAGGTCGCAGGTTCGATTCCTGCCGAAGGCTCTGGGTTTTTCTGCAGACAAGCAAAAAGGCTTCGCAGTTTTGTGTTTGTTTTAAAAATAAAAAAAAACTTTCTCTAAAAATGCTTTATGTTAATGCAATATATAAGAAATGTTAGCAAACAGATAATTCTGTTGAAATTATAGTGTTTGGCTAAAAAAATGTAAACAACAACAGAGATGTTGAAAACGAAGCTAACTTCACACACATCAAAAATCGTTGGGCCTGGAAACCGTTATTATTACTGATACAATAGCAGCAAACACAAAATTTAATTGGAAATCCATTCGATGTTGTTGAGAGAATATAAAATATATTCCAATTAATAGAAAAACACAGTGATAAAGTGGAAAGTTTATCAACAAGATAAAATATAGACAGTCGGTGATGAAGAGCTTAGGTGATAGAATGGCAATTGGTCATGCCGTGAAACAGCCATGGTCGTCAACTTTACATTTCTTGTCTTCTTTAAAAATGTTGATTACTCACAAAAAATCTTTCACAACTCGAACTAGAAAGACCGATAGAATTACTAACAACTGTAAATCATATTTCGGCCATAAAATTAATGCTAAACTCTGTTATTATGAAGTTTTAGGTGAAAAAAGTAAACTGGATCTATGAAATAACATTGTGAATTTTCAGAACGAATCACGACGTAAATCAAGGGACAGCTGTTTTAAGAAATCTAGTGTAATGAAATTGACTATTTAAAAGCCAGACATCGTGACATTACCTGTTCAACCTTTTAGTGCTTATTAGCTGAAAGACACCAACAACTTCTAAGTATTTCGCTCTGATTAGCAAAACGTATCCTAAACTCTTGATGTTAAAACTTTCTTTTTAAATTCCAAGAATATTTGGCATAGTTTTCTGCTACCTTTTTGTTTTTCTCGGAATTGAACATTTTGCTTGCACACCAGGCAAAACATGTTCCTGCTTGGAACGCAAATAATGAAAAAAAAAATTTATTAATAGGTAGAACAACTACGTTGCAAGTGGAAACAACAGGATTAAATTCATTATGCTAACCCATGTACGTGTGTCGTCATAAGTGAATGAGATTATCATATTTGAGTGTTCGTCTGTGATATAAGGTATTTTACTACTAGTTAAAATAAAGTCTGTTGTTGATTCGAAGCAATCCTTCTAAGACCATACCATTAAAAAACAAACAAAACAATAGCATATTTATTGAAAAATTAAACAAACTCAGAAACAATTATACGCTGATTGGGCGCCTCAATGGAGATCGCAAGATCGATTATTGTTGATGCAAGGAGCATTTTTATTTTTTTATTTGTCAAACACACGATTAAAATATCTTTTGATGGAATGACTTGAAATTTAACATAACACTACTTTTTGGTGACGAAGAATGTGTGTGTCAAATATTTGTCGGCTAAAGGAGTGCAAGTGTTGCCATTTTTCAAATTCATATTTAAAAAAAATTTTTTTTCGACAAAAAAACAATTGTAAAATAAAAAATTAAATGGGTGGTTTTAAAAGGAAATTGCACAATCAAAAAACCATAAAAGCAAATATCAAAACAAAATTGTTGCGCAACCTGATACCGCCTATTAAAAATAAAAACAAGTAGGAGTGTTATATTCGGCAGTGCTGAATCTTATATACACTTCACCAATATACAAGCAAGATATAATCAAGAAATAGGGGATATAATCAGGCATGCCCCGCCTTTTCACAAATACGATTCCGATATACATACCTGACCAGTTACGAGGCATAGGCTGGAGGAAACTTTGTGAAGAAACTTTTTAAATGACATGGAGTTCCTATAAACCTATGAGGCAATCTTCTTATGGTTACATCCACGAAGCGCACAGCAAGCCTATACTGGCTTAAGTGTATGTCGCAAGACATACCCTTTCAATCAATCTAACCTAACTATTTGACAACACAAATCAATTCGTTCGGAACAAAAATTAAATCAATTCAAGATGCAATTGTGCCGATTTAAATTTATTCTATTTCTCTCGAAAAGCGAATTCTCGAACTGCACATAAAAAAACTGGTTTAAAACAAAATTTTTTAAGGAACCATGGGCGAATCCAGCTTAAAAAAAAATTGGGGTGAATTGAATTAAAAAATGCTAACGGGCTTATGCTGAACCCTGGTTTGGTTTGTGGCAAAAATTTTACTTCGCACAAACAAAACATCTTCTGCAAAAAATTACCACACCATTAGATGACGATGCCTTCGGTCATTCATATATTTCTGGCCAGCTTAAGGATGGAAGCTGACGAGAAGTGTGGCAGCTTCGAAACAGCCAGTTGTCCACCTAGCAAAAAGTTTTTGATGTTTTTCTTGTCTTGTTTAATTAATATCAATTGCATAAATAATGTAGAACGTACTTAAACCTAATAAACGTTATACAAAAATAATAGTACGAGAAAAAGGTTCGAATAATAAAAATTATTTAATTTATACAAAATTGGATAATAGCAGCACAAATTTTTTAAGTTAAGTAACTTTAGTTTAAGTAAGATTTCAATAGTCCAGAGTTACAGTCTAAACTAAATTAAATCCTAAAGCGTATTATTATTTAGGTCCAAGCCACACATTTCGTATAGAAAGTAGTAGCCTAGACAGCAGTTGAATTTGGCCTGTTTTTGTCAGTGGCATACAAATTGTTTAATAAAAAAAGTCAAACGTGCTCTTTAAAAATGCTCTTAAAAGGATATTTAAAAATATTTAAAAAAAAAATTTACCATTTTCTTCTTCTTTTTTTTTTGGCAAGAGAAAGGTTTAAATTTTAAATTTTTCGCTGTTTTATTATCCAGTTTCGCTTTTTTGTGTCAAAATGTAACAGACCATTGATTATTTTACAGCACATGGAAGACACATTTAAAATTGTTTTCTTAAGTTTGTTGGTATCCTCAGCGGGGATTATAGGAAAAACGCCATCAGTAGGAGGTTTCTAGACAAACACAAAACTTTATTGGCACTTTCTATGTTTTTTTTTTCGGTGAAAACATAAAGGGACATGCGGCATGACAACAAGTAGCTGAAATTACGCTGTAGGCTGTCAAGTGATCATTGAAATAAAGAAGATAATCAAGGAAGAAAACAATATTGCCGTCTTAAAATGTGATTCATAATTAAAGCAACAAAAACCATTATGACAAGAAAAAGAATTAAAAGATTTTATGAAGTAGCAAAATATGGCTGGGATTAACTAAGTTCGCAAAATAAAAAAAGTATGAAATTACATTTGCAAATTCACTTTAAAAGGGTGCTATGGGAAAATACTGGTCCTTGACGCAAGGCAATCATTGATTGGCTAGTGGAAGAGCACAAATTTAGGTGAAACTAATTTGCTCGTTCCATGTATATTACAGACACATATTTGCGAAATGAACAGAAATTTCGCTATTAAAATACATTTTTTTAATTATTTGCATACTTTTAAAAGAACACTGTAAAACAATGTTAAAATTTTCCAAAATTAATTAGGTTATGTTAAAAGATACAACAAGAGACGATAGAAAAAAAATGTATAAAAAAAATTCGGCGGGGTTAAATTCTCAAAATGTTATACACAAAGTATACTTGTGTATACTTGTACAACTATTACTTTTGGAGGTATTGAGAAGCAAAAAAAAAAACTTTTTTCCAAAAATTTCAAACTCCTGATAATCAAAATTTCACAAAAAAAAAAAAAAAAAATAATAATAATAAAAATAGAACACTCCAAATACTTCCTACACGCAAAGAAAAAACATTTTACATTATGGTCGGGACATTAATATTATGTTATTTATAACGATGCGAAAAGTTGTGGCAGAAAATTAATTTTTATATAAAATGCTGTAAGCAATTTTTTTAAAGTTTTTTTACAGTTTGATTATTTTGTTGTAACTATTTATGACAATTGAAATATGCTTATCTTCATTTGAAAACTACCATATCCACAACCATTTTATAGTACATATTTGGAAAAATTTTGTTTGTAGCAAGCATGCTATTTTTAATCTTTCAAATCGTAACAAAAAAATAAACAAAATATTGGTAATTTTTAACAAAGTTTTTGTTGTTGCCGTTGGCAGTTAATTTTTATCCAATTTTCGCGCTCTGAGTTTTGTGTGTTCTCATTAAGGGAATTATTTCTTAATCGAAAAGAAATAACTAAAAAAAAAAAATTATAAGAAATAGCAACTATTTAAACCGAAATAAGACAATTGTGCACTACAAAATATGGAACATATGAAGAGCTGTCTTTATCGCTTGTGTAAGTAAGAGCTTTGAATGATATATAAATGGATATGCACTTAACAATTTTTGTTTGCATTCTGTAAATATTCTAATCGTTTTGGATATTATGGCCATGTTATTGTTGTCCTCAATCATAATATTGCCACGCCTGGACATACTATTGTTATTTTCAGCTACAATATTGTTACTACCAAGCATACGACTGATATTTTCAACCACATTATTAACAAAATTTTTAGGGTAACCAGATTGCTGTGAAATTCAATAATAATAATAATAATAACGCAAGGAAACATGTTTTTATTAATTTCAGCTTATATTGTTATGTACAGCATCGATCTGTCAGTACTATGGTTAGAATTGACAATAGTACGTTTGAATAATTGATGTATGCTGCATGAAAATGATTGAAAATGGCAATAGTGTGGTAGCACATGACAAAATTATGGTTGAATAAAGCAATAACATGGTCAGCGGCCACAATACTCTAATCACTGCAAGTGGAATTAGTCAAAATATGCATGTCTTATTTAACAATTAATATGTTAGCCTATAACTATATTTTTCAACAACAGAGTGTTTCTCTACGAGTATGGTTGCTCTAATCATATTTTTATGCATAAAGTTGCATACAATGGAAATAAATTAAATTAGCCCTCTTGTGCTATTAATTTTTAATTGCTACGATGGCTGAGTGGGTATGGCGGCCGCTCAGCAGTCGTGAGGTTTGCTGTTCGAGTCCAGTCCGCAGCAATTTTAAGAGCACGAAAAAAAATAAACGGTATGCAATTAAAAAATAAAATAAAAAAGAACAATAAACTGCTCACAGTTTAAAGAGCAAAATGCACCAAATGTTATAAATTTTTTAATATGGGACAAATTGCTCCAATTTTGGCGGAACTTTCCGGAGATACCTAGTGCAATATTTGTTTCGATACGGCTAGTTAAAGTCGGTTTATTTTGATTACAAAAGTTTTTTATTTTGTTAAAATTGTTTTATTTTGATTACAAAAAGTCGCAAAATGTGAGTTTTTTTTTTGCGAATTTGGCAATTACAGTCCGAATTCGTAAATCTGGATAATTGGAGGATAGTTGACGATATTATTAGAGAAAAAGAAAATTTTCAATTCAACATTTGTGATAAAGGGAATGAAAACATCATCACAGGATGATTTTTTTTTTTAATACGGCAATACCTTTTAAACCGCGCGGTAAAGATGTTTTTATAATTTTTCTGGGAGCAGTCACCACTTGACCTGCTGTCGTTTGGACGTTTAGTTACGGGAAACCCTGTATATATATAAAAAGCACCTTTTTTAACACCGTATTCAACAATTGATTGGCCTCAATTTTTAATTGCAAGGTGTTTATCTATCTCTTCTTGGACAATTTTGAAAATGGGTTTAACTGGCTCTGAAATTACTGAGAGATATGTTATGTTTCGCGAGCTGACGGTCACGAAACCGGCCCACTTGGGTACTAGAAGGTCCCATCATGCTAACTGGACAATATATTAGAAACAAATTACTACTAAATATTGTGTTTTGGTGTAAGAATTAACTCCTTTTTATCACAGTTTTGTTTCGCATGTCCAGGTGTGTAAAAGTTGGTGCAATTGCACTTAAAACAATTTGGAAGCAGAGAAGGAAAAAATTCTCTTGTAAATAAAATGTTTAAGCCCAACTTACGTTGGGTTTTTCTTTTGTCTGCAGATGAAAAAAATGTTTTAAACATTAAACTTCAACATGCATTCATTATTCTTGTTTATGTACATACTCATATGCTTGATTGTGACGATAAGAACATATACAGATTTCTGCCAAATGTTGGTATTGGTGGCTGTCTGATGTGTTATTGGACGGGTATAATTAACTTTGGGGAGTGCTGTTGTTATTGATGTAATTTACTATGCTTAAATGTCAGGTATGCAAAAGTTGGTACAATTTTACATAATACAATTTAAAAATGAAATATACAATACCACTCCAACAATTTAATTAGCTTCATAGCTGTTCTACAAGGATACTTTTAATCAAAATCTTGAACCAAACCGAGTTATAGCTAAGTTTAATTAATTTAAAGCAACATAAACTGATTGCATGAAAATAAAATGCAACTTCTAGAGAAGTTTTATATATTGCAGTCAGTATTGCAAGCGTTTTTTGAATTTTTTTTTTTAATGTTTTGACAACAAAGTGTATTGAAAATGTTCTCATTTTCTTGAGACATTAAGGGTTTTATTCATAATAAAAATTTTAGGTTTATTAAACTCTTAGTTGACAGATTTTCCAAACAAATATGTCAAATAAGAGCCTTATAAGCCTGAAATAAAATTTATGAATTAGGGGGTTAAGTGTATTCGATTGAACTGCTTTTCTATTCTCAAAGGATGGGCGAGTGGGACACAGCTTACGAAAATGTTCTGTTCAAGTTCCTGATTAAAGCATAAACTACAAATAGACTATAACAATTGAAAGGTTTATTTATAATGAATTCAGAGCGTTTATATGCGTTGTGTGTGTTGTCTCTGTTACAGTCGGGAAAAAACTAAAACTTCGTAACAAATGTCAATTTGGTGAGACTACTTTTTATGAAAGTGTACACAAATATATGCCTGTGTCATCACAATGAAATTTTCAGTGATAAACATTATTTCTAAGTTATAAGAGAAGAGTAACGGGTATCCCAAAAATTTCGTTTTGCTATATAGCGGTACGGCTGTATATATCATTCTCACTTGTTTTCCATGCGATTAGAGTTGCCTTTACGAAGTTGTTGACAAAAGCATAACGGTGTGGCTGTTGTGATGCTATTTTTTTACGGTGGCAGATGACAGAATTCTATCAGATCTGGCAAGCAGTTGGCAGTGAATTAATCATACGTCTATGTAGAATAGTGAGTCGTGAACTTCATTAGCATTAATATTAAACTTATCTATATGTAGATATCTGGCATAAATGAATCTCAACATTTTGTTTTAAACATACAATTTTTTCTGGAAGCTAGTAAAATTTGACATTCCTGTTTTTATTTATTTATTTATTTATTTTATCCATTTTCTGTACAACAAGATAACTCTTATAATTAAAGTACAGAAAAGCATAGTTGTTACTTTATATGAATTTCTGATAACAATATATAATATAAAAAGAGCTTAATAATAATAATAACTAAGATGACAGGAACGATAAAAAAGTACTCAATAGCATAATTCCAAAAACAAACAAAAGTTATTTCAAGAAAAACAAAAGTTATTCAGAAAAGTTATTAAATAAAAATTGTCTAAAACTAGTTGTGTTGCTATTAACTTGTTGGGACTGTGGAAGAAGATTCCAAAGACGTGTGGCATGCAAGAAAAACTGCCATTCAGACACAAGAAAACGATGGCACGGTGTTATGATCCTCTTTCCCCTAGGGGATCTGGCAAATCTTATTTTGTCAAAGAGATATCGCGGAGTTTGGGTATGTACAATCTTATGTAAAAATAACAGAACCCGAATCTTAAGCAGGTTATCAAAAGATACGCCATAAAGCCTTCTTGAGAGACAAGAGACATGATCGAATCTACGTAATCCATACACATATCTTAGTATATTGTTGTATAGTACATTTAGTTTTAGTTTACTGGCATAATCGCAATTTGCAAAAAGCTCACAACCATAAAGTAAACCTGGAATAATGTAGGTTTTAGCCAGAAGTTTCCTTATATGCAAAGGCGTAAAAAATTGTGTAGACCACAACGACCTCAACTTAATATATGTATGACCTACAAGCTTGTTAATGTGGCTCGACCAAGTTAGGTTACTGTTGAACGTAATACCTAGATTCTTGGCAGTATTAACAACTGCGATTTTCTGACCATTTATTAAAATGTTAACGTTATTATCAGAATCAAAACTTCTCCTGTTAATCACCAAACACTTGGATTTTAGTGGATTTAGCAGGAGTCCATTTGCAGAGGCCCAGCGATGTATTCTGGACAAATCTTCATTGAGCCTCTCGATATTCTGAGCAACAGATTGCAAGGGACTGTTTAAATAAATTTGTACATCATCTGCGTACATATGAATTTTGCAGTATATAAGTTGATTTGGAAGGTCGTTCGCATATAAAGAAAAAAGTAGTGGTCCAAGAATTGAACCCTGAGGGACACCCCTAGCTAAATACAGTAGAAGCTAGTAAAATTTGACATTCCTGTTTTGCGCATACATTTTTCTCGCCATTGTAGTCACTGCTATTGAAAAGTGTAGTATGATTCTACACAAACAAAATACTCACAAGTGTTGTTGTTGTAGAGTTACACAGACGTTATTAATTAACCTTGCGTCTGTCTACTCTTGATGAGATGGTATACCAGCCGAAGCAAAACGCAACCATCATGTTAAATTAGTTGTCAAATAAAGCAGTGGTGTTATTAACTTATAGTTGTGAATCCATAGAAAACATACTATTTTAGTCTACAAAGTTTTGACCTTAATGTGTGTGTGTGTGTGTGTGCTTATCTTTGAATAGAATATTAACTTTTATGTAATGGAAATAATCTTTATATTCTGATATCGTATGACAACAAATTGAAATACAAGTTGTGTCTAAGGCTTATGCCGACAAACAAACAGGAAAAAAATTTGTTTTCTAAGTACCACAATAATCTTCAGCATCTAAAAGAGAATGATAAATAAACTAAAACATGTCGAAATTTCGCACATTAATTTTGGCAAAAAGGAGAAAAACACATAATAATGTATTCGGTTAATAGCATTTACATGACAAAAGGCGAGCTTTAATAATATTAGGCAATTTTTTTCAAATTCATTTCGGCAGAGACACATATAACATGTGAAAAAGCATTTCTTTCGCTTGAGATGCGCTGTAGTTAAAGCAAATAATTAAAATTAAATTACTAAACTAAACAATTTGTTACTCGATATATATGTTTTTTATTTGGTTTATTTTCATTAATTTATTGTTCAAATATTTTGCCACTCTATAAAACATCAGCCGACCAGGCACACGTTAACAGCAGCAGTTGCCACCAGCAGCACTGAATTAAGAGTTGTTATTAGCGATTAAAAGTGATTTATGCAGAGATTTTCATAACTTAACAATTAATTATGTTTGAATTTCTTTATGAAAAATGTGTAATTAAGACAAATATGGGCTGTTTACAAAATAATTATACGCTGATATAATAACAATTTTCCACGCGTGTGGTTGCAATTAAATATTTTTCAATTGTAAGAGAAAAATTTAAAACCGGAGGAGGGACAAAAGTAAATAAAAGACCTTCACGGAAGCATTGAATATAAATTGAAACAAACATTAATAAAAAAAAAAAAATTGGCGAGAATCGTATGTAGGCATAAAATTGTTTATGAGTATTTTAAGTGGTTGCAAACCATTCCACAGCTGACGAAAGGATGCACAAGTACGCCAAAAGTTTTTCAGAGGCTAAAACAGTTTTGATATTAATGCTAAAATTTGCGAAAAATTTAAGCAAATATTCACAACCAAGAACTGGCGAACAAAATTGTTTATAAGTTTTTTGAATGGTTGTAAAACACTTCACAACTAGCGAGGGGCTGAACAAATACGTAAAAAAATTTTAAGAGGCCAAACGTAAAAATTTTTAAGAAGTTGCAATACCAAGGTAATTAATATTCGAACTTTTTCTTATATAATTATTTCTGTATTAAGTTTATTAGGCTCAAGTTCTTTCTATATTATCTTTGTGATTGATATTAATTAAATTAGACAAAGAAAACATCAAAGACATTTAGCAGGGTGGACAACTAGTTGTTTCGAAGCCGCCACACTTTCTCGTCAGCAACCGTTTTTGAACTCAATAATAATAGAGAAAAAAAAAGTTGCAATACTTTATTCGATATTTAATAACACCCACATTTGAAATTTTTATAGTAAATAATATTTTCAGGAATTCTCAGAAGTACTACTGACACAATCATAAATCACTGCAGTCACATGTCTTGCGCGGGGTACATGTAAAGGAAAAATTTGCTTGAGGTAAGCATATTCGAAGAGAAGCATACTATTGTTGAAATAAATGGTTACAGGCTAGCAATGTCAATTGTTAAATAAAAACTTCACATTGTTCCTAATCTGATTTTCAGTGATTAGATTAGTGTAGCCACTAACCATACTATTGCTGTATTCAATCATTGTCATGTCCGACCATACTATTGTCATTTTCAATCATATTGTTGTCACATCCACTAATACTATAGTCGTTTTCTACCATACCATTGTCCCATCCAAACATACTAACATATCAATTCTAATCATACTTTTTTAATTTCTAACTATATTGTCACTTTGTACTATACTATCATTCATATTACAATAAACATGGTTCTTTGTGATTGAATTTGACAGCAATATGGTTATCCTTGGAAATGTCAATGGTATGGTTGGAAGTAACACTGTTATCGTTGAAAATTACATGGTCATGGCTGAGTATAGCAACATCATGGTTGGTGGCCACAACAGCCTAAGATGTTTACAGAATAATATTTTTACGTACATACATATCTAAAGGGTCGACCAAACATATTTATTTTTTTTTTTTTTGAAAATGGCGCAAAACATCGAGTATAGCTTCGGCTGTGTGACATGTAGCGCTGTCCTGTTTAAACCAAATGTTGCCAATATTCTCCTCTTCAATTTTTGTGAACAAAAAAATTCGTTAAACATGGTCCAATAACGATCGCCATTGACAGCGGCCACTCCTTGCTCATTTTCGACAACAAATTCCCAATTATCCCTTTGGACCAAAATCCGCACCAAATAGTGACTCGTTTTGGGGTGCGTCGGCTTTTCAAAGTATGACTGCGGGTTCTCTGTGCCCCAAATGCGACAGTTTTGCTTGTTTACATACCCGCCAAGATCAAAATGAGCTCCATCTGAAAAGATGATTTTTTTTTTTTTTTTGCCAAAATCGGCATCTTCTGTAAGTCGATCACAGGCCCACTTAGCAAAGCGTATGTACAACCATATTTGTTCAGCGAAAAGATAAAACTAATTATCTGTCAAATCAGACATGAGCAATAAGCACTAGTTGAAAAAAAACGTTAGATGGGTTCGCCATTATACCATTCAAAGCTCTTACTTACATACACAATAATAACAATAATCCCAGCTCCTCATATGTTCCATAATTTGTATTGAACAATTGTCTTATTTCGATTTTGATAACTGCGCTTTTTTATTGAATTTATTTTAGGTTGTTTCTTTTGAATACCAGAAAAATGTTCATTAATAAGCACACGAAAATTTGCAAACAAAAAATTAGCTATCAACTTCGTTATAAAGAAAAATATTTTGTTTATTATTTCCTTGCCATTTGATAGATCAAAAATACTATGTTTGTCAGAAATAAAGCTTGTTTAAATGTTCATTATAAACTGGTTGTAGATATTGTTTTTTTTTTCAAATGAATATAACCATATTTAAATTTGCATGGTTAGTGACAACAAAATGTTCAAACTGTAACAAGAACGGTGTTTACGGTGCACAGAAGTTGTTTTCGGTATTTTAAATAAAAAAAATAGTTTCTTTGTCACAACCTTTTGCATTGCTATAGACAACATAATATTGTTGTCGCAATCCTATTGTAAAATGTTTGTTGTTTGAGTGTATAAACACATTTCATATGTCTGCATATAGAAACATTTTTTCATTCGCAGATTTTTGTATCTATTTGCCAGGAAATTTTAAACCAAGTCAAGTTTTTTTTTTTGTAAAGCAAAAGCGGACACGTGCAAATAAAATAACTTCAATAATAATATCAAAAGCTTAGAGCCAATCCCTTGTACGTGTAGCCGAACAAGCAGGACCGCAAACATACACTTAAACTGTGTGAAGAGCTAATTGCGCGTCTCTAGGCCACCTTAAAGTAAATTCAGTTTTTCCTACAGCGACTATGTCATTCTTTTTTATTTTCTTATCTTAGCTGCTCCAACACTTGTTAACATCTGAAAGCAATCAGCTTTTGCAGTAGTCTGGCAGACGTTTTGGCATTTTCCATGTAAATATCTTTCCCTTTCGAACTCCTGGGCAATTGATTTGGTTTTCTGCACTTCAAACTATCATAAACTTTCGCTTAAGGTAAATGCAATTTTTTGATTTACTTGTCTTTGGTGTCTAAGCACATTTAGCCATTGCCAAGCAACCAGTTCAATTATTTAAATTTTTTGTGGTTTTTCTCTTTTCTCTTTTTTCTTTTCTCGTTTTATCTTGAAGAGATTTGGTTTTAATTTAATTTCAGAATTCCGATGAGTGTTGAATTTTAAACATTTTAATGACTTTTCACTGTAGCTATTTAAATTCTATGTTTTTATGCTTGTGCGGCTTTCTGTAAGCACGCTTTTGAATACCTGATGCAAATTGTGTGCCGTTTATGGGCTTCGCCTCTTTTCATGTCAAATTGTTGTTTATTGTTATCTTTTCTCTTCGCCAACGAAGCAGCACCATAGTGAAGTAACATTATACCGACAGAAATACAACACGAGCGTTTAATTAAAGTAGCAATAGTGTTTGCCATAAAGTGAAATAAAAAAAAATTGTAGCACAACATGAATAAAATAAAATTCTTTCGAAATCCTTTATAACACATTTTCAAGTTAAGGACGCCCTATAAAAATGCCAGGTTTTTTCCGCCTGTTAGCAGTGACATAATGTTGGGCAAATCATTTTCAAATAAATTATCTTCCTCGAATGTTCGAATCCCTTTTCAATAATAAGCCTAAATCAAAAATTAGTGTAATATAAACCCAAAAATTCGATACAGTTGTCCTTTGGCAGTTGAATTTCTTGCTTTTGGATTTTTTTTGCTTTCCTTCGTCAATGTGCGCAAATTGTGGTAAAATGATATCAATGTATCGATTAAATTTAATATTACAACAAAACAAGTTTAGAACTACATACATAAGAGGGGTCAGACTAAAAATAAATTTCTAATTGCCTCTCTTATGCTTTTAATAATATTTCTCAAACAATTATTATCATTTGGGGCCAGTTTTGCACCTCGACCAAAAAGGTCTTTTCTGCAGATTTCTCACACAAAATTGGCTTATTACATGTTAAACTGAAATTTTAACTAATCAATTTGTGGAGGGAGTTTTGCTAATTCACTAAGAATTTGTCATTCGTGACTTGCTAGATTATTATGAAAATTCCGGCGAGTACTGAACTAAAGACAAACTTTTTGAAAGCAAAAAAGTATTGAAAAATTAATGAAAATAAACTTTGAATTTTTTATTGAGTTTAACTCAGGTTTAATGTGACTTGTATAAATATAGTTTAAATATACAGTAAATCGTACGCTTTTAATTTTGTATACACTAAAAAGAACAAGCGTTCCGAATTCCGTATTATATTCAAACCGAATTCCGAATTCAGCATTATATTCAAACGGAATTTGGTCTATTGACTTTTTGTACGAGGGTTGCTCTTCAAGTTTTGGGATTTTGCAACTCTTGAGTTGCAATCTGGCAACTGGCAGCTCTATCGTAACGCTGGACATTTATGAGAATATATACCTAATCAGAACGAGCGCTATTTGTGTTGTTTACAGTAACTTAAAAGATTCATCTCGGCCCAAAAATGCCATTATTTTTTTACAAAATTCAACGAGGATGAACTCAGCAACAATACATACGTGAAGTTAATTCAATTCTTTTCGATGAAGCTGCATCAAAGACCAGCGTTTAGCAGTTATTCAATCGTGGTCGTAGTTCACTTCAAGATGAATTTTGCGAAGGGCGAACTTCGTGAAGGTCGTCCACAGTCAGTCCTGTGCGCGATCTGATATTGCAAACGATTTGATTGTCAAAAAATTTGTTGGCGTTGGATCCACAACAATTTGTCATTGTCGAAAGAAATGCTAAAAAAAAAATACGATCGCGGTGCTTCGAAACACGTCGTCGTAGCAGATGATGACATGTGGATTTACGCGTGTGACCCCGCAAGTAAACAGCAGTCGACTGTATGGGTGTTTCAAAATGAGCAAAATCCATCAAAAGTTGTCTGCACATGAAGCAATTCCAAGAAATTGGTCGCCTGTTTTTTCTTGAAAACTAGACGTGTTTGCAAACGTACTACAAGGACAACGCCGATAAGTTAATTCTGAGTGGTACACAATGATTTGTTTGGCACTTGGCATCGAATGCATTCTTTTTGTTTCCGTACATCAAAAATAAACTGAAAGGTCAATGTTTGTCGACACCTGAAGAAATGGCTGCTACATTCAGAATGCAGGTTTGCAAGACACCTCAATTGGAGTGGCAAAAGCACTTCGACAATTGATTCAAACGTATGCAAAAAGTGTTTAGTTCTTCATATGGAATACTTTGAAAAACATTAAAGTGATTTTCGGTGATTAAGATTTGTTTTTGTTATCTCATTCCAAAATATGAAAGGCAACTCTCGTACTAGCTTAGTATCAATCACTTATTTCCGGGACAACTGCTTTCAGCCGTAATAGCGGTCTTTTTAGGACGAATTTTTCTGCACTAAAAGCAGATCAAAAGTACATACATGTTTTTTTGAATGCCCAGGTAACGAATGACAAACATATGAGGCAATAAACGGTTTTTGTTTATTTATTGTAGTTTTGGGGCGAAATGTGATTTGGGGCGAAATGTGATTTGGAATGCTGCGGTAACGAATGACAAATATATCGGACAATGGTGCAATATTTGTCAACTTTTTCGCTTTGATTAAAGACAGGGCTGAGTCCTAAAAATCAGGTCAGATATGTTTAAAAATGTTGAGCTAAAGAGTGACAAAATAACTAAGCAATGACTTGGTAGTTGCTTATATTTGAGCGCCTCGATGGTTGAATTGGTAGAGTGCTCTGCCAAGAGTCTCCGAGGTCGCAGGTTCGATTCCTGCCGAAGGCTCTGGGTGTTTCTGCAGACAAGCAAAAGGCTTCGCAGTTTTGTGTTTGTTTGTTAAAATTAAAGGGAATGACAAAAGTATTACGCATTGATATGAAATTTGTTTACTTTTTGTGGCTTTGAATTAAGAAACTCTTACCAATTAAAAACATATACAATTAATTATATAAGGGCTGAGGTAACGAAATGCGAAAAATATTAGATAGTGATATGGTATTTGTTTTCCTAGCTTTAGTAAAAAGTAAAGTAATTCTGAATACTAAAAGCGGAGTGAAATGTGTTTGCAAACGCTGAGATAACGACGCATGACAACACTGTTGGGCAGTCTTATGATATTTGTTTATTTTTTGCTTTCATTTAAAAGAATGCTGAGCACTAGAAACAGGATGAAAAATTAATATTGGCCAATGATATGGTTAAGAAAAAAATAAAACACAATCTGCAGAAAATTTATCATTCTGTACGTATTCTTAAACTTTACAAATAAAGTTGTTAATCATTAATTTAACTTTAAAGTCCAACTTTATGATTTACAACTGTTAATTACTTTATCTTCTCAATCTTCTGAGGAGGTAATCTCCAACTAAGGCCCGATAAAATAATTAACAAGGATTTCTTTATTAAAGTTTTCTTTTTCTTCGTTTTCAATCGAGTTTTAGCCATGAATGACAGTTTTTTTTAAGTGTTTTATAATTAAGAATCCTTAAAGCCAAATGGTATTAAGGTTTCTACACACTCAACATATTGTACTTTGCGTTGACGCCTTTCATCACATAAATCTCAAAAAACTGAACTCCTATGCGATATGCCTTTCCTTTTTTTATTAGCCTTGTCAAACAACTATTTAATGCCGCTATTGGTGCAAACGTTTGTGCAAACCTGCAGATGCAAAGGAGGGAGTAGCAGTTATGTTTTCTCTCTTTACATAATTTTTAAATCAGCAGCTGCTGACTAACACATTCGTCTGTAAGCCAGCCCGTTACACCAGCTGCAGAATGAGGCAATATTTAATAAAAGAATCAACTCTCACTGCCTGATAAATAAGGAAAAAATAATTTTGTTTATGAATGCGGCAAAAATTGTAGAGAAATTTGCCAATTAGGAGATTTGAAACTATATAAACGACCTTCGAAATATACAATATTAGATATTAATATTGTGAGACAAAAAATCTCCTGGGTAGCATTCTTTAAATTATATTCAATTGGTTGTTAAGACTCAACCTATTAACATTTTTTTTTCTTTGGAAAAATGTGAAGTTCGAATTTATACTTAATTTTGCGACATTGACTACTTTTCCCTTGAACCAGAATTTTGCAATTTATTTCTCGAATATTGTTGTTATGGACTTCTTTCTTCCGCACGAGTTTTTTTTTCTTTTCTTTTTTTTGTTACATTATGCTTTAAAGCGTATTCATATTTTTGCATTTCTTGCAAATTTAAGTGAAAAGTTGTTTTCAAATACCAACAACAAAGTATATAATATTGTAATAATGGATTCGAAGAAACCCATAATCTTGATGAGTGTTCGTGTGTGCCAAAATGTATGCTCCCTCCAATAAAAGCAAAAGTATGCAAAATTACAGTTGGTTTGAAAAGTTAAAAGAAAATTATTAAGAAAAAAAAAGAATATAATAATTATATTAAAAAAAAAAAAAAACACAAAAATGGTATACGCTGCATAATGACAGAAAAAAAGGAAGGAAAGGAAAGCAAACTTCAAATACGAGAACAAAAAAGATAAAGAAAAGATATTTGCTCCCAATATTTCGCCTTTTGTCAAATCGGAAAACTTTTTTTTTTTTTTTGATACACAAAAACAGGAAATGCTTTCTAAAGCATAGAAGTTCTACATCTAGAAAAAAAAAATCCTGTTTGGAATATAACTAGTTGTTATTCTAGTCCATTGAACTGAATATTTAAACCTTGCATTTTACAATTGCTACTTATTGCCATAAATGGGTTTAAGATCCAATTGAGAATGAATGCTTTTGATTAATTGCAATGACTTAGTATATTTTTGTAAAAGGCAAGAGAAGTAAATATTGAACACTGTTAACTAATAGTTTTATAATCACCACGATACTAGCCAGCACCTTAATTTGACTCGGACCCAGCTCTTGGTATACAAGATATTCTTAGCTCGGGATGTTTTAAACTTTTTGCCAGCATCTATTTCTTCTTTCAAAAATGTTATTTATGTCACTCTAATTTCAATTTATATTTCGCTGTTGAACTGAAAACTAAAGGAACCTCAGCCCGATAAATAAATCGACTATAAAGTCAAAATCAAGCTGAATAAATTTCACAACACAAACACAAAATTTTTTTTTTGAAATGTGTGTATTTTTTGTGTTTTGGTTTTGTAAACAAACAAAAAAATTAGAAAAGCGAAAGTGCTAAAATTGCTTTTCTATCTGCAGTCAATGAACATTTAAAAATGATTTGCAGCGCATTACAATAAGTGATAGATATTCTTAATATTTGTTTTTTGATTGATTGGTTAATTGATTATTTTAGTAGTCCATAATACACTTTATAAAATTCATAGATTTTATTTTAGCATATTTAAGTGTTTTTTCTTTTTTTTTTTTAAATTTAATCAAGAATAGTATTTTTAATACTTTGAAATTTACATTATGTTAAATATGTTAACAATACGAGTTTTAATTTTTTAAAAACCTCTTGAATTTATCTTCTACATAATGAGTAATTTTTTAAAAGTTTTTGGGTTTGATAAAACAAAAGAAACATCAAATTTAAAGAAATGTATGAAATCGTTATGTCGATAGAACGGTCCATGTAATTCAATCTTAGAGGAATTTTTCATGCAATTGTTTTCAAATGATTCACAAATGGGTTGTAAGTTCGGCCGGAAACTGAGGATAGAATGCTTCAATATTAAATTTAGTCCTCTCACTGAGCTTGTTCCTGCCGTTCCATATGAATCTGAACAAAATAAGGACCACAAAAATGTCTGTGCTAAGCGCAGGATTTAGACGGCCAATTGATGGCCACCAAACTGGAAATAAACTGTTAAATGAACTCCCTTCAACAATAACATGGTTTCACGTGTTGCGTATCATTTTGCGCTTGAGTTTAAAATATAGTATATTGATAAAAATGTTTAGAGCCATTTACGGTCTTTATTTTTCTTTTTTTAGTGCTTTTAAGTCTAATACTAGTAACGAGTTGGTTGGCACCACAACAACAAGTCAGCTGCATAACGACATGCTTAAAACTTAAGACAGAAAATAGCTTTAAGCTTTTGTTTTTTATTTATGCAATTTACTCTAGCTTTAGATACTACTAATATGTATTGCTGCAAAGTCCCAATTGAAAAAACAGCCGTCAGCTAGATTGTCGTCAACGACACATGAACGTCATTTTATCTATCTGTTAGGATTTCTTTTTTAATACTACAGTCCGTTTTAACCGACTTTCAAAGTTATTTTTTCTCTTCGAAAGTGTTTGTCAGTAAAATAAGCAAAATAATTTGTTTTTTCAAAATCTAATTTAGAATCAAATTCGAAAGAATAGAAAGCATGATGACGGAAATGACAAAGATATGGTTGCATACCAGCACGGCTCGATTTATTTTCCATACTGCGCTATTGATTTTCCAGTAGTTTTTGGCATGGGGAAAAAAGTTCTAATGTTTCCGAGGTGACCCTAAGAAGGAGTGGTACATGTTCGGTATTTGAAAAAATATTGCAAAGAAAATATCATTGGGAGTTGCTCATACATTTGCCTCCTCTACGGCATCGACAGGTAAATTAGCGTGATGGCGGGAAAATTTCATTTTCGTGGCACTAATCAGCCCCGGAATGCCCGTAAAGCAGTCAAATGTATGACCAACCCCCATGAATTTTTTCTTTATAATATTTTTTCCGTTTTTTTTAGTTTTTTTTTTTTTGATCTCGTAGCACCATTTAGGAGTGCTTCCTAAGAAAACTAAAATTAAAAAAAAAAATTAAATGTTGGACCATTTCGCTATAGTGGACCATTCAACAATCATTGTCACAATATCGAATGCTAAATCGACAAATTTTATTGTATGAAATTTTGTCATAGAAATGTTTTAAAAGCATTAGGAACTTTTTTTTTCTCCTAGACACTGAAGTTTTTGAATTAATACAGTATTATAGAACAAGTCCGATGTGCAATATGTAAATGTTAAATATAAAACAAAGATGCAAAACAAAAATCGTAGACAAGGTGCAGAGAAAGGACAGAAGGATTACCTTTTCTGAAAGAAGTGATTTCAACAATCCCCAAGCCCATCTGTGCTCTTATGTAATTATTTTGCACAAATTTTCTGGCCCCCGTTGCTGTTTATTACATGGATGCTGTTTACATTCATACAGTTTTAATTTTATCGAAAAAAAAATATAATTTTCATAATTGAATTTGAGTTGCAGCATTCCTTTGGTACAAGCAAATTATGAAACTGGGCTAAAAAAACACAAAATGAAAACACATTCCCATTTGTTTGTATGGAAATGCAAATATTTTTTCGAAGGCGAGCGAACGCTGGCGAATGAATGCCAAAGGTTGGGTATTCTCTGCAATTTTCATTTGTGTAATCAAAAATTGAAAATCAAATGTGTATAATGATTTTATTTCTATTTCTCGTTTTTTTGTTTTTTTTTGTTTTCTCCAAAAGCTATTGATGGCAAAAAACGTACGCTCATTTGTTGCAATGCTTCTGCAAATAACTTGCTATTTTCACAGCCATCTTCAACAACAGAGCAAATGTTAACAAATTATAACATCAATTGAAAAAGTTGAATTTGAGTTTGAATGAATGTCGTCGAATAGTATTGAATGGCACTTGTATTGATATTGATGTCACGGCCCGTCTTGACTTTTATTTCGTAATGCAAGAATCTCATTAGTTGCTAAAGTGATGATGCCCTTGTGACAGAAAATTATATAAAAGGGGATTCTAAAATTCTAGCAAGCAGCACGGGGAAAATCAGTAATTAAGCAATTTAAAACTTTTGCACGTGGACTTTAGTTTGCCACCATTGGCCCAACTTCAATTGCAAAGGACAATTAGTTGATTAAGAGGAAGTAAGGAGAAGAGTTTGCAATTAAAAATAATATAAATAATTTTAAATGAAAAAGAGGAGAACAAATTTAACTATTTAAATATCTGGCAAATAGCAAAAAAGAAGATTCATTAAAATGCTATGAAATTGCTATGGCTTAGCCTCATCGAAAATTTGGATCATCGGATGGAGGTGTGCCGATATTTTGTTCCGCACATAATTGAAACTTGCCAATATTCTCATAATAAAAAGATATTACAAAATTTGTGCTTTATACAAAATCAACATTGGCCCTGAAAATTTAACCACCCTTTACATACAATTAACGTGAAGGAGTATTTATGATTCGGTGCAGCCGAATAACGCACTTTTGCTTGTTTTTGTGTAAATAGCCGTAAAGAAAAACCACCACACTATGTTTTTAATTGCGGTTAATTATACATACATATGTGTTTAATTACAGGTCCTTTGATAAAATTTTGCGTAAAAAACCCGCATATTTTTTGTTATTTTTCTGTACGTAGTTTTTTATTGACCGCGATGCTCAAGACCATAAATTAAATTTTTCTCGTGAGCTCTTCTCCTCTTACAATACAAAGTGGTCGCAATAATCCTTACGCCTGTTACGGCAAATAAACGAATGGAAGTGATACAACACTTACAGCAGTTTTATTGCTGCATTATATTTCATTATTGTTTTTTCTGCTCTATTTGTATAACACACGCACGTGCTTTTAGCAAACAAAAGCCGTAACAGGAAAACAAGACAAATGGACAACAACATTTTTGATTAAAGTTTAACTTAAGCTCGAGCAATATTTATTCGGCAACCCCTTCTATTTGCAATCAATTAAAGCAGATACACAGCACGAAGAAAGGAAGTACAAGAAGACACAGCAGCAAACATCTTTGAGAAGAAAGGCAGCAAGAACTGCAACATTTTGCCAAAAGGCATGCATATTTTCATTTACACTTTTGATGAAAGATGATGGTTTTATTTAGCAATTTATTTTGACAGCCTTTTGATTGCTCATGCATGCTGTTATGAGGATTTTTTTTTTGACTTCACTTTTTTTGTTCATAGCTTTTTGGAATAAAAAAGATTAAGATAAGGTTTAGTCATAAAAAGACCGCTGTTTCGCAGCGGTCACACTTGTCATATTTTTGCGTTTTTTCACTATATGTTTACTGTTCTAACTTTTTTTTTTTACAAATTATTTGCAATCTATTCTTTGAAAATTTTTCCCGAATGTTTGTACTTTTGTACCAGTTGTATAACTGTTAAATTTTTTACTAAGTAGTTTTGGATGTTGCAAGTATTTCGCGGGTTTTTGATGTTTTGTAGCGGTTATGTTCTTTGCAGCATATTTTTTCAGAAAAATTTATAGAAAAAACAAATTGAATTTACATAGAGATAATAATAATTAAAGAATATATATATACGTATATATATCGATAATGACATCAAGATATAGTCATAAATCAATACAGATTTAGTGTTGAGTTGATGTCGTGACGTCGACAAAATTTGGCGATAGCAAGCTTGAAAACAGGGAAGCAGTTATAACGAATTATTTTCGTATCTCCTTAAATTTGTTATTTCGAAGTTTCACTGTATTTCACGCTCCTTGACATCGTACTTTTAGTTTTTTATGCACACGAAATTTTTGTTATTTTAAGACCTTTGTAACTTGTTTACTTTTAAAATTAATGTATTAACCAATATATGTTTAAGATTTGTTTTTGTTGCGATGAATGAACATTTTAGGCATAACTGATGCAAACATAATTATGTAAGAATGTGCTCAATTGTAAATTCAGCTGATTTTCGACCACAAAGATTTTGCTTAAGATAAGTGTTTTGAAGCTTATTACTCCAGTGGGATTATCAAACGTATTTGCTTGAAAGTTTTGCGGCTAAATTACTAAACGGCAATTACTGTACACTAGAGCGCCGACTTGCGTCGTTAATGGGGACCGGGGAAACGCGACGCAAATCGAAACGACGCAAATCGAATCACTTTTTTCTATATAAATGCACTGAAATTTAATTTGTTGGGGAAAATATTTAAAACAAAGCAGAAAATTTTTGTTAAAAAATACTAATATGAGTACGTTTTTATTTATTTAATGTACTTCAACAAATGTTTATATATATGTATATTATAAAGAAATAACAAATCCATAAATTAAAAAAAAAAAACTTAAAAAAGATTCTGGTTTAAGTCCTTAAGGCATATTCTGGTGAATCACACACTAAATTGTTACCATAACCAGACAGCTGCGCTTAGCACCACTTATATAAAAAAGAAAAGGAGATTCCCCTTTTTCCACACAATCTGAAAATTTTTTAATGTACAGGTGACGATCGTTGTTGCCAGAAGTTGTAAAAACTAAAGAATTCAAGATGCTAAATGCATACTACACTACAAATGCTAAAAATGGTAATCCACAATGATGCAGTAAAAAATGTAACCGTGTTTAGGACGCAAATCGAAATCAAAACGATGCAAATCGAATCGACGCAAATAGGGTTCAAAACGACGCAACTCAAACCGACGCAACTTGAAATCGCAACGACGCAAATCGAATTTTTCCAGTTTTAAAAAGCGACGCAAATCGGAACGACGCAAGTAGAGGCTTAAGTGTAGTTGAAATAATTTTGTTTATCGACCATATTTTAAATTTTAAATGCGTCACAAAAAGGAAAATATTGCAGCTACTGTTAGAATGTTTTCTTCTTTCGTAAGTGCTAACTAAACTGAATGGGTAATGTGTGCATATAAAATAGCAAAAAGTTAAACTTCCATGGAATATGTTTAAACACATAAAAAGCTTTTGTTGCAATAGGGAAGCATTAGGAATACATTTTTGCTTGCCAAATAAAGCGAATAATATCAAATTTATTTAAATACTTACAAACTTATGGCTGCTTGACTAAAAATTGCTAACGAAAATTTTTCGTAAGTGTTTTCGACGGCATTTAATGGTTTTGATTGCTTCATTTTGGCAGCAATGATTTGATAATTATTAAATTTAAAGTCATCTACGAAATGGTAAACAGCAAATTTTGAAGCACCAATTGATTGCTTGGCTGTGCAAAAACAAAACAAAAAGAAAAGAAAAGACATTGCAAATTTAATACAACTATTGCACTAAAAATATATTGTATACTTGTTTGGAACAAAACCCTCCCTAAGAACGTGATAACCGAGGTAACATAAAAATAGACTACTGAAGCATGATGCTTTAAGTGATATTTCAAACAGCATACCAAATAGGAAATTAGATATTTTTTTCGGTGATATGTTTATGTGTATTTCGTTTTCTTGTTGACTTTTTAGTGTGTTTATGGTGCATTTAACTGCCCCCAGTTACAAAACCATGGGTACCTTAAATTGGATATGCTGGAAAAACTGGTACTGGTACTTCTTATTATTTTCTTTCAACATTCCGCGCATAGTGAATAAAAGAAAATAATAGTAAAGTATTATTTTTCGCTACATTCAACAAATAATGAGCAAACATTTCACTTGTGCATGCACAGTGTAACGAAATTTTGGTTACAAACTACACTGAAAAAAACCCCTCAGCATTGCGGGAATGAGACCGCTTCGTTCAATATTTTTATATTAATGCGTCAAAAGGTTGGATTTCTGTTATGAAAGCTTCATCAATGGCGACAATAATTTCGAATAATACCACTTTCTTTTATCTTTTACAACTTCACTAATATTATGAAAAGTATTAAGTTGGTGATATAGAACATTTTTTAATGACTTTTAAATAAAAAAAATTTATAAATGTTCAAATTAGCAAAACGATTTTTTTCTAATAATAATCATATTTTTTATATTTACGATTTGGAATATTATTGAAATTATATTTAATTCGAACTGAAATTTATATTTGAATTCAAACCGATAGTTTTAAGTTACAACCGTGTTACCGACAGAAAGTGTAACATTATTGTAAACATATTACTTTAGGTCTAAAAAAAAGTAGACCTTAATGCTTTCTGTCTCTTTCAGCCGTCTATATGCCGCCGACATTTCGCTGCTGCTAAACAACTCATCAGTAGACTTGAAAAAGCAAAAAAGAATGTTTGAAGCCCAACTACTTATTCCAAAATTCTCATGAACAAAATGAGAATCGGAATTGCTCAAACAAACTTTTTTATACAGAAAGCATTTTACGTCTTGCAACACCTTTACTTTTTATAGCACTTCCTTACAACAGGTGACCTTTGGTTACCAACAACTTGTATTCTTGAAAGTATAAAAAAGTAAAAGTTTTTGAATATTCAACAATGAACTTAATTATTTATTCGCTGTAAGAGCCAATTGAAATTTATTACTTTAGGTCTAAAAAAATATAGACCTTAATGCTTTCTGTCTCTTTCAGCCGTCTATATGCCGCCGACATTTCGTTGCTGCTAACCAACTCATCGGTAGACTTGAAAAAGCTTTTTCAAGTCTTCTATTTTTTTTCTAAAATATGTTTTTCGTAAAGGTTGGCGTGCTCGATTTTATCATGTAATAGGTCAAAAAAATTGTAAATTATGCCAGCTTTAAATTTTGCTAAAATTATGTTTTGGTATCGTTAATAATTGTTGAGTTATTAAAAAAAAATTAAAACAAATATTTTTTTTGTTTTTTTTTTGGAAAAATTGCAAAATTTTTGATTTTGGAAAATTTATAAAAAATATAAGTTTCATGTATTAATAGGGCAACTTTATGTGCTCATTTTAATAAATTTTTTTATTAATCAGCCTGAGTTCGGTCATGTAAGACAGTGCACAAGATATTGCATACATGCAAGGAGGAAGTAGAAATAAATAAAAAAGAAAAAAGCTTGTTAGGGGTTACGAATAAAAATTTGCTTTGGCTGCATAAAACAACTTTATAGGATTATTTGAAGAATTTTTCTTATTAATCAGAAAAATGTTGGTCATTAATAATAACGCTGGTCTTTTGCTGTCCTATATTCTACACATTATATTTATTCTTGCTGAATCCTTTTTTTGATTTTTTCTACATTTATTGCTATGAAGCTGTCTTTATTGTCTAAAGACTAGAAAGAGTTTTCTAGTCTTTAACATCTTGTTAAGACTCTATTCTGACATGACTAAATATATACACCATCAAACGTTTAAAAGCAAACAATTTGAAGGCCACAAATTTTGATGTAAAACAAACAAACAGGAAGCATAATTTACAGTCCAGGCTCAAACATCCAATGGAAAAATGGCAAAACTAGTACCGGCCATGAGCTCGATACAGGTGAAAAACAGGTGTCTCTTGAAAAGCTTGTTTAGAATTTAAAATAATGTCGTTGCAGTTGATATACTTAAATTATTTAAAAGCAATAACACAATTGGATGCCTTGTCTTGTTCATGTTTGTCAAATGTTTAAAGCAACCTGAAGTGCTGGGTTGACACAGGCTTTCACACTTAACCTCTAAACTGTTTGACACTTGTCTTGTTGCTGTCATTATAATATTACTTCTGAATGTTATAATTTGTTTTATGATTAAGCAAAACGCTTCGTATTTCTATGTTCGTAGAAAACGTGGTACTTAATAAGAATAAAACAATATGACTAGAAACAAAAAGGCAAAGTATTAGAGGAGTTGTTAAATGCAAACCACATGTAAACGTCAAGTTTTTTTTTTTTTTTTTGGTGAGTTGAGTTTCAAACATTCTTTTAAGAATTTTTCAAGCCTACTGATGAGTTGATTAGCATCAACGAAATGTAGGCGCAATATAAACGGCTGCAAAAGACAGAAAACATTAATAAAGTATATTTTTAGACTTAAAACAAAAATCAAAAAAACTTTTACTTTTTTATACTTTTAAAAATACAAGTCGTAGTAAGCGATGGTAACTCGTTGTATAAAAGAGAGGTTGCAAAGAAGAGTAAAAGAGTTAAAAACCGAAAAAAATTTTTATTGTGTTAAATGTTTGTTTGAACATTTCTGATTCTCATTTTGTTCATGGGAATCATGGAATAAGTAGTTAAGTTTCAAACATCCTTTTAAGAATTTTTCAAGCCTACTGATGAGTTGATTAGCATCAACGAAATGTCAGCGGCATATAGAAGGCTGAAAAAGACAGAAAACATTTGTAAAGTCTATTTTTGGACCTGAATTAATACATTTGGCGATTAAAGCAAATAAATGATTTAGTTCATGTTTGAATAGTTCAATATTATTAATAAAACATTTTTTCTAATTTATATAATTAAATTTTATATAATATTTCATCCTATATTCTTTTTCTAACTTTTATTTACAGATTATTTTGTATATAGCAGAAAATGACGCTTGCGTTTACCCAAGCATTTCATTCTACCGGCCAACATGTCAACTTAATACCAAATTAAAGAAATTTAAATCCTGTAACCGAATAACAGCAAACACGTGTTCGCGGAGAAACTTCTACAAAGCGCATAATTAGATGAGATACGCAAAGATGAAATATTTATTAAATATTCTGTTAATGGGCTTAACAACACCCACACTGAGTGTACGGCATAAAACAAACAGAGTGGCTTTAGAAGATGATTTATTGATGGAGACAAAGAATGAGGATAGTTTTTTGGCTGTTACAACGAAACTTAATACACTGCCCACCGACACAGGCGATCAGATGAAGAGCCACGTGAGACTATTTCAATTTGATGCTGCAGAGTTCTACCGCCAACTCAATGCCACCATGTTTGGCGTTGGCTTCAATTTTTCGCTAACGAATTCATCTTATGGCGACTACGAGTATGGCTGTAATTCGGGACAACATGCTGTCATCAATTTCATCACAATGATTCTGTATTCGGTGGTGTGCATTATTGGCCTGTTTGGCAACACTTTAGTTATCTATGTAGTCTTGAGATTTTCCAAAATGCAAACAGTTACCAATATTTATATACTCAATCTGGCCATAGCCGATGAGTGTTTCCTCATAGGCATACCCTTTCTGCTCTACACCATGCAAATTGGCAGCTGGCAATTTGGTGAATATGCTTGCAAGGCGTACATGGTGAGTACCTCGGTAACCCAGTTCACCTCCTCCATTTTCTTGCTTATTATGTCAGCTGATCGCTATATAGCGGTATGCCATCCCATATCCTCGCCACGTTTTCGCACGCCCGTTGTTTCGCAATTGGTTTCGCTTTTTGCTTGGTTGACCTCGGTGTTCTTAATGTTACCGGTGATATTGTTTGCCAATACTGTGGAGAATGGCGAGCACATATCATGTAATATTAAGTGGCCAGAAGCTAAGAATAGCCAATCGGGTACCACATTTATACTGTATTCATTGGTGTTGGGTTTCGCTACGCCTCTTACATTCATTTTAGGCTTCTACTATTTGGTCATACGCAAACTGCACACTGTGGGTCCCAAACACAAGTCCAAAGAGAAGAAGAGGTCACATCGAAAAGTCACAAAACTGGTGCTAACGGTGATTACAGTATACATTTTTTGTTGGCTACCCTATTGGATATCCCAGGTTGCTTTGATAACATCGTCACCAGGCAAATGCGCTTCGCGCTTAGAGATAGCGATTTTTCTGTTAGTGGGTTGCTTGGGCTATTCCAACTCAGCCATGAATCCCATTTTGTATGCATTCCTAAGCGATAATTTCAAAAAGTCTTTTATGAAAGCCTTCACATGTGCCACGCGCAAAGATATCAACAACCAGTTACAAATGGAAAATAGTCTGTTTCCCAAATTCAAAAAATTACGCCACAAAGAAAGGAAGCCACCGCATAATAAACATAATGAAAAGAATATGAACTCTAAAAATTTTATTTCTAAACACAAACATCGGATAACTTCATCGTCGGCCACCACGACCACGACTTGCACCACAAACACCGCCACCATAGAGGCCAGCAATAACATTGCCATCTGTCCCTCTACACAAATGAAACATTTGCTGGAAGCACCTGCTTCGCAGTCTTCGTCATCATGCAACAACCATCATCATAACTCACCCTTCCAGGCGGGCATAATGGAAAATTCGAATTGCGAAAGTTCTACCGATTATTCGGACACGTCAATCAAACCGCCAATCTTACATACAGACTTATAAAAGCAAACAATTATTGTCGGCTTCCAAGTCGGCAAGTCTGAATTCGTTTAGCAGCAGTGGCATCAATTATAGTACTAAAAACTTTTAGCTAGAATATAACTAATTTAGCATGTAAAACGAACGGTATAAATAAGATTTTTTTTTTAATTTTTGGTTCTAATTGAACGTCTCCACCAGCTTCTGTATGAAAAAAAACCCAAAGACAAAATTAAATTGATATAGAACTTGACGCATGTCTAAACAAACATTTTTAAGATGTAGACGATAAGTAATGGGTGTAACTAATTGTCAAAATGATGCATCAAACATAATGATGATACTTGTGCAAATATATTTGTAACTAGCTGACCCGGTCCGCGTTGCTGGCCCTAAGAAAGCTTTTTATGAAATAAAAGTTAAATAAAAATCCATGGAATACCTATAAAAAACTGTTTTTACAAAATAACTTACATATGGTGTAGATATGGACTCAATCAAAACTGCAGCTTTCTATCTCATATCGTTAAAAAGTTACAGCTGATTTTCACTTTTGTATGGGGCACCCTTTAATTTAAAATTTTTTTACTGTTGTCTTAGGTGTTTGTTATTGTAGAGCATGTGTAAAAACATATCCTGTGCAAATTTCAGCTCTCTAGCTCTTATCGTTCAAAAGTTACAGCTAAGTTTTACTTTTCAATGTACAGAGTGTTTTCTTTAGCGTCGGGTTTTTGCTGCTTTTAGTATTTGTTGTTGTAAAGCATGTGTAAAGAAATATCCTGTGCAAATTTCAGCTCTCTAGCTCTTATTGTTCAAAAGTTACAGCTATATTTTACTTTTTAATGTACAGGGGTTCCTTTGCATTTTGCCACGCCCTTCCGCCCCCAGACCGAAAATCGAAATTCAGACTTCACAGTGTCACCCGCCAGACTCCCTGATCAAAATTGGCCCAGCCGTTTTGGAATCTATACGTTATATACATACATACACACAGATAATTTTATATATTTGTAATGAAATTTTTGTCATGGTGTAACCAAGGCGAATTCATTACAGGTGTATGCATATCAATTTTATTCAAGATATGCCTGAGAGTTGTCATAAGTTTTGGTATCGTTTGTTACGAGCTTTAACAACCCAATAGCAAGAACAAGCGGGTAAATGTTGAAGCGAATTCGAATGCTGCCACTACCTGGAAAGGAATCGCCTTGGATTCGCCCGGAGGCAAATTCATTACTAGATAAACTTGGTAGCATAGATGATTATTTGTGGTTCCTTGCTAGTCAGCACTAAATTGCTGTCAATTTTTTTTTGTAGTGTATAACAGTGTTCTCAGTTTTAGGGATTTGTTCACAAACAGGGGATTTCTCCTTTGTAAATCTTTTGGGTGGGGATTTTTGGGGATATCATATTCTTATAATTTTGTTTAAAATTTGGTTTTTAATTATTATTCGGCCAGCTATTTATGTATTAGTAATTCATAACTTTTCCTATTGCCAGTACAACAACGAAAATATTGTACTATATACATGTGAAAGTATATCGGAGTGGGTCAGTTTGTATGAAGTAAAATTGTCGAAATTGTAAATAACAATATTGATTAGCGCTAGGAAATTTTTCACTGAAGTTATGACATATTCAAAAGTAACTTCTTTCACTAACTTTTTCAAATACATTTCAATATCTACTAAGGAGATTAATACTAGCTATTTTAGATGGGATGTCTTGGGTTACAAAATCATCAAGATCAAGAAGATGATTTCACGAACAATAATATACAATCTCGAAGTATTCAAATTTGCTCAACTAAAAATGTAAAAGTTTTCTAGGCTGAAATTTGTCCGTACCATAAAGTTTCCTAAAGATAAAAGTAATTAAATTTTGGTATTTTCAAAACATTCCAAATTTGTTTATTTTATTCTTAGAATAAGTCGTATCGCATTCAACTAAATGGTTAGTACTAAATATAAAAAAAATCATATTTTTTTATTGCGGTTAACCAAGACAAAAAACTATACCTTGAAAAGAAAAGGCCCTGCTTACAAATTTAGAATTTTCCATTTTAAAGCGATATGTTTAGAATGATTAAATCGGTTTTGCCAGCACCAAAAGCTTACTTGCAAGACTTTAAATTTAAATTCACAGAGGAAAGATCTGAAGTTTGCAAATTGCTTTAGTAAATCAAAAGAATGTAGCAATACTTAATAGTAGTATTTTTTTGAGATAAGGGTAATTTTATTACATTTTTTTTTTATATATCTATTCGAATATTTTTGTGAATATTTCGCTCACCACTTTTTCAGGACAATTGCGAAATATCAGCAAGAATATTCGAATAAATATAAAAATATATATGATAGAAAGACCTTTAGCTCAAGAAAACACTAATATTAAATAAAAGCAAATAAGGATGCTATACCCATATGGGCCGAATTTCAATCAACCCTTCACAATCAACGCTTCTGACCCTCAGATTCAACGTACATAAATTGTTATCAAAAGATTTTATGTTTTGTTCACTTATTTTATTATTGCAACAACTGCTTGGTAGAGAAATTATAATAAAATAATAACGTCTGTTTTTTTAAACCAACCCTAGTTTAGTTTCACTTACATGACTAACCTCTTAAGAAATCGATTATTACTATATCTAGGGTATATATTCAGCGGTCCGTTAAGTTTTTATTGCTCGTCTGTGAGTAACTTTGTGTTGTTATGGCATCTGATTTGTGGTACCAAGACATTTTCTGGTTTGGGTATAACTTCTTCAGAAATCAGTTTTCGATAATTATCGGCTATATATGGCGCAATGTAAAACCAATTTTTTTTTGGCTTTGAATAAATATACCTTATAGAATCTGGCTTTTGCTATCAAATCTTGTTTAATTTTCTTTCAGGCCCCAAAACTTGTTTAATTTCGCTTACACATCCAAACTTATGAGAAATTGGATTTCGCTATATATCTGCTATAAATAGGCCGATGTCAATAGTTTTTAGTTTTTTTTTTTTTTTTAATATAAATATTTTGCTTTCAAATATACTTTTTGGCACAAAAACTTCTTTAAACTCGCTCACAAGCCCATCTTCTTGAGAAATCGGTGGTCCTTATATCTTGGCTATGTGAGGACCGATGTCCAAAATTTTATTGTTTTGATTTAAAGTAAGTTATTCTATTATGGCATCGACTTTTTGGCATCAAAACTTTTTTAACTTCATGTACACGTCCCGCTTCCTAAAAGATCGGATTTAGCGATATCTCGGCTGTGTATGGACTGACGTCAAAAATTTTATTTTTTGCCTTCAAGGGACTATGCATATTATTAAATCTACTTTTTTCTGCCAAATTTTGGTTAAATTTGCTTACACGCAGACGTGTCCGAGAAATCGGTTGTCGTTATATCTAGGCCGGACCGGTGACGAAATTTTTTAGTTTTTGCTTTAGAGTGCTTATATTTTATTATGTCCCCTAAAATTTAGTACAAAAACTTGTTTAAGTTCGCGTACAGTTGCAACGGCTTGTGAAATCGGTTTTCGCTGTGTCTCGGTTATACGGACTATATATATTTGCCAAAAATTTCTATTTTTTGCCTTCAGGCTTATTCAGGGCTGTAAAACCAGTAAGTAAATTAAAAAAAGAATAATCACCTGTGCTGCCAAGTTCACCTTGTTCTCGTGCACGAGTCAACAGGAGGCAAGCATTTTGAGAATGTATTATACTTTTAGGAAACATGTGTACAAAAGCAGAACAATTGATATTAAAATATATATATTCGCATTAACATATATTTACATCTTTTTTTTTTTTTTGTTTAAAGAGGTTTAAAAATATTTTATTATTTTTACCATCAATATAATATGTATGTATTTAAACAACTGCTAATTTAAAGACTACTAAACACTTTTTAAATTTTAACTCCAGTCTCCATTTACAGAATTTATTAAATTATAAAAAGAATTCAAAAAAAAATTTGATACAAACCAAAGAAAACAAACTGTTTACAAATACTAGAATATTTTCGGTTTAAGGAATTTTGAGATATTTGCTCAAAAATTTAATTTTTAACTTGAGTCTTAAAAAACTAAATTCTAACAGAAAAATTGCTTGTAAATAATTAAAAACAAGGAAAAAATACCCACATTTGTACATAATATAAAATATAAATTGACAGGTCCAAAAAAAAATATTGCTAATTAATATGAAATTCCAAAAAAAAAAAAAAAAATGCCAAAACTGTATTGAAATTTTTAAAAAGCCTTAAATAAAATAAGTGAGTGAACTTTTACATTTTGTACTACAAAGAAAAACTTTTTTCTTTTCATGATTAACAGCTCCGATTTCTTTAAAAAATTAGTCAAGCGTTTAGAAAATGTTAGGTAAGAGCCATATATAACAAGTGTGAGATCAGACGGTATCGATTAGATCGATCGAATGTAACTACTCGAAACAGGTATTCAGGGGCACTTGAGATTATTATTTAAGTATTTTCATTGCACTTTACAAGACAAAAGTTTACATACACACCAATTGAAAAATAACAGGGTATCCATTTCGTGGTTTGAAAAGCATAGGACTGGAATTCGATATCTGTCAAGCTAAGTTGTTAAACCAATTTTTTTTCTTCTCAGTTGAAAGTCTGACATTGATGAAAATTAATCGCTTAACTATCACACAACTCATAAAAAATTTCAAAATATACTACAAAAATGGTGATTCTGCCACCACAGCCAAATATCGTGCTTTAAGAGGAGATTATGGTTTACATAATCGTCCAACTACGCAAACAATTGGCAAAATTGTGAAAAATTTGAAGAGATTGGAGCGGTTACAAATACTGTAAGGGCAGTCCATCATCGTTTCGTTCGCTCCGCTGAAAATATCGCTGCTGTAAGTGAAAGTGTTGCCGAAGACCCGAATGTGTCGATTGCTCGTCGTTCTCAGGAATTAGGACTGCCTTGCGGCACATTATGGCGTATTTTGCATTTAGATCTACCAGCCAGCTGACCATTCATAACGTCGTAGATACGTGGAATGGGTGCTTAAGCAACAGGCGAGGGACGGCGATTTTTTGAACAAAATTTTCTTCAGCGATGAAGCACATTTCTTACTCGGTGGGTATGTTAATAAGCAAAATTGTCGTATTTGGGGTTCTGAGAATTCTCGAATAATTGAAGAGAGTCCATTACATCCAGAAAAAGTCACTGTCTGGTGCGCTCTCTGGTCCGAAGGTGTGATTGGTCCTTACTTCTTCGTAAACGACGAAGAAACGACTGTCACCGTCAAGTTATGGTCATATGATAACCGACTTTTTTTTTTTGCCTTCTCTTGAAGAATATGATTTGGAGAAAATGTAGTTTCAACAAGACGGTGCCACATGCCGCACAACTCGAACGAATATGGCTTTATTGCAAGAGACATTTCCTGGCCGTGTAATTTTTCGTCGTGGCGATATCAACTGGCCATTTTCATTTATGTGATAAGTTTCAAATTAGGAACAAACGCAAAAGCAGTCTACTTTTGGCACGCAAGGGAGGAAGCAGCCTTAGTATTTCTTTGCTAAGTTTTTAGAAGTGGGAATTCATTCCAAGATTCGGCTAAAGTTGCACTTGAATTTTTTTGGTTGAACGTGTTTTTTAATACAAAGATGCCTAAAGACACGGGAAAGTGTTTAAGCCTTAAGGAATATTTAGTGTTCAGCTAAAAGTGAATATATGAAAATATATAAATTTGAAATAAATGTCATGTTATTTTACCAACGCCTGGTCTTGCTTTCTTTGTGGGTTGTTCTAATAAACAAAAAATAAGCTAGTAAAGAGGCAAAAAATATTGCAATCGAAGATGTGAACAAATTGAATAATGTGAACAACCTCGGTTTTTATGAGTACACATTGCAGCGTGTTCACTGTATAAGCAAATTGCATGCTGTTTTCCAACAACACCGTACACTACTAACTGAGCTATTCATTACTAACTGTCTCCACTTAGCAAAAAGATCAGCCTATAGTTTTTAGCATCATTTTTAGGGTTCCGTACTCATAGAGTGAAAACAAAATACTATTACTGAAAGTTTGCTGTCAGCCCGACCGTTCAGCGCTCTATTCTCTGAAATGTTAAGATCTAGAGAGCTTCTGCCAATAACAATCGAAACAAAACTGAAAACTAAAATGTGTCGCCATACAAGAAACTGAAAACTTTTAAGGCGTGAGAAGGCTCCCTTTGATTAGTTTGAAAATTAGCTGAAATTTTTGAGCCATGAGAGATAACAGACTTCAAATTTCCAGAGCAAATAATAAGACCAAAGTTAAGTTAAACCCCAAAGGGCATTCCCATACAAGAAATTGTGTTAACACATATTTTTAACTAATTCTTATGAAATTGTAAACACGAACAGTTCTTTGTCTGCTAAGCCAAATTGCTTAAGCCGCTTAAGCGCCAGTTCGAAACCCTCGCTGGGCGAGTCAGTCTCGTGCTTGGCTGAATTTATTTTCTGTAACTTAAAATATATTTTATATACACTCAGCGGCATAATTTACAACTGATAATTACTTATTGGATATTAAGTTCGATATTTCTCTCAGTGTTATATTTACTACGGTTTTATTCACATGTTTCTTCCTAAATGTGACACAAATTTGTAACCTCCACTAATTTGCTGATAAACCCTTATAAATAGATAAAAGTAGTTTTAGGATAGTAAACAACATATAAAAATTTTAAATACTCGTATTTGGCACAAACATTTTCTTGGTCAAATTTGTTTAAATGACTTCATTTGAAAACAAGACCAGTATTATTATAATGGGTTAAAAAATAGCAGTGTCTTTCACGCCAATAAATTTTGATGTAGACAAATTAAAAACGTCTTCCTTTTGTGAACAACTAATATTTTGTTCCCGCTTTTGTCTTCAACTGTAGTTTTTTAAAAAAATAATATTTAAAAAAAATTGTGTGTGTGCTAATCCTCGGCATATAAGTCATTTAATAGAAGAAAACTTACCGCGAATCTTTAAAGTGCCTGCAAAAAAAAAAAAAGAAAAAATGCATTAATAAAAAGAAAACTATTCAAAAATGATTTTGATTATGTGCAATAATTCAAATTTATTATTCTAAGTCCGAAAAGAATTTATTAATTGATTATTAATTACATATATTAAAATATCTAGATGGAATTCTGCAACAAGTTTAATTACTTTTGCTATGTGTGTGGGAAATGCACAAATATGCCAAGTCGGCGTAAAATCATTGTAGAAATAATTAACTTATACGAATCATTTTTTTCTTTAAATGTGATATGTGGTAAGAATTAGACACCCTCAATAGTGTGTACAACGTGTATTTACCATTTTAATAAATGGAAGAAAAACAGAGACGCCTTTCCATTTAGTGTTCCAATGAACACTAGGTGCTCTTCAAGCGAAGTACAAATTATGCAAAAAGGTTTCATAACACTTTTTTAACACATCTTAATGTTAGATAATTACAAAAAATTTTTTATATGAACATGCAGAAATGTACTTTAATTAACAAGAAAAAATTTTTTTTCAATTTTTGAGACTTCGTCTGGTAACAGGTTGAAACTTTTTTTTTTCATCTATTGTGAATAAAATCAAAAGTTGCCCACAGATTTTGGTCATTTAAAGCTCGTTTTGTTTCAAACATAATTTTTTATATACACGTGAAAATTTGTTGGCATTGCTTAATTTTTCAATTTTTTATGCAGTTTTAAAGATCACAAAATTTGAAAAATTTGCAAAAAATAATTTTTTTTTGTTTCAAAAGAAAATTTTTTTTCTAAAAAAAAAAAAAAAGTTTTTAAAAATTATATATCAGATTAAATGTTATTTTATTGCGGAATTTCGGTTTTTTACTAAAGTTCAATAAACGAACATTTTTTTAGTTAGTTCAATACATGTAGTGCAACCTCCTCCATTTTTAAAATAACGGTAAATCTCGAAAACGCGAGCTAACCTAGAAAAACGGATAGCACCACTGAATTCAGCGTATCCGAATTAAGTTTAGTCACTGGGTGCCCCGTTTGTCGGTTTTTTCAACTAGCACAGTGTAATTAATAAGGTCCCTTAAGACCCAGAATGAAGAAGAGTTTTTATAAACTATAAATTTCAGTAGAAGCAGTATTTACAAATAAACTTTTTTTTTATTGGCTTATTTAAAAAAATATTCCTGTTAAACATTTACTTAAAAATAATTCCGTGAAAGTATATATTTGTAATAGGTCTTATTGTGGTTATGGTGTCGTCTTTTTGTTCTGTATGGTCAATGTTTTGCAAATGTCATTAAATGTTGTTAACTGAATACCGTCTAATTCATAAAAATTATAACAGGTTTATAAAGCTCTTGTTTGACAGATTTTCCATACAAATATGTCAAATAACGGTCTTATAAGCCTGTAATAATTTTTATGAATTAGGGGGATAGTGTCAAAGGTAGATACTATGGACACTAAAAAAAAGACAAATTAGAAAAAACCTTTGCAAAAGTAAACGTTTTCTTTTTGTTATTATTTTTTTCTTTTATATTTTAATTGTTCGAGCCTTTAGGTCACTTGCTTTTTTATAAATGTTTATTAAATTCAATATTTCGATATCACCATGGATATCTTGGAATGTTTGGGATGTTTTTTCAAATTTTTTTTTTTTTTTTAATAAAATACTAAGCAACGAAGGTCGAAAAATAGCATCAAGAATATTTTTATTTTCTTTTGCTTAATCAAAAGTCCACAAGCACTCCCTATTTTCGTTTTTTCACCTACCCATCCCTCTTTCTTATATTCCCTAGTTTCAATGCAATGCAAAGCATATATAGGGGTCATCCCCTAAGTGCTGGTCCCAGTTAAAAAAAAAAAAAAAAAAAAAAAAAAACAGTATCTAAAACGAAAACGAATAATTTCCTTTATTTTGTTGAGCTGGCAGCGATTAAATTCAAAAGTTCAGCTTCAGCTGCGTAAGGAAAATATCTCTTACACTTATGTCTCATTTTTTTGATAATTACTTCGCAAAACATAATTTTCCAAACAAAAATCAGGCATCCTTTAAGGCGCTAGACATAATTCGAAATCACTTACAACTATAGAGTGATTTCTAATGTCGAATCTCAGAAATCACAAATTTCTCTATATTGCTGAAGAGGTGAAGTTGAGCTACTTGTCTAATTTTATACCTCCTTCCCTTTGTCCACCAATTAGCAAAACTGATTTTCTGAACATATTTCATACACATTTAAATTTATTTTTTGAACCACATCTATAGTTTTGTCAATTTTCAACAATCAAAACAAATGTTTGTCAATTTTCAGCACTCAATAATGCAAAAAATTATGAGCAAAAATAATAAATGAGAGTGGCGTAATACAAGTACATATTTAAATAAAACGAATTTAATTAAGCATTTTACCTGTTTATATCTAAGTGAAAATAAGAACAAAATATTATTATAAGATATATATGTACATAAATATGTGCAAAATCCCTGGGTACATTTTGCTTTAGAAGAAACTCTAATAAATAAAGAAACAGGCCATACCGCAACTAAAAATATATACATTTTAAGTAAATGAATATATAAATAAATATTTATACTTCTTATGTACAATTTTAGCAAAAGTTGTAAATTTAATATGCAAATTTTTAAAGCCCAATTACAACCGTTTTTTTTCTTTCAATAAATTTGTTTTAGAATAAATCCCAATGGCGTCAAACGCCTTTTTTTCTAAAAATAGTTATAAAAAAGTTTTATTATTTAAATGTTTTTAAATTTTATGTAAAACAAGTGTTAATATTTATATTTGACTAAAATTTAGACTACATTTTGTACTAAAACTTTTAATGTTTTAACTTTTGTTTTATATATTTTATATAAACCGTTACAACCATATTCATAAAAACTATTGAAGGTTTATTACACGTTTATTTGACAAATCTTCCGTAGAAATACGTCGAACAAGAGCTTAATAAACTTACAGTAATTATTATGAATATGGCCTTCAATGTTTAGTGTGTTAAACAGAATTCTTTATTTTTAAGCCAAAATAAAATTACAGCAAAAGTTTAAATTATTAAAAATATACAAACACATTTCATTTTGATTTTCTTTGAACTAAAGGAAACCTTTCAAAACTTTTCATTTTAAATTTAACAAAAACCATATTCATGAATGAAGAAAATGTTTAAATAAACTCAACACAAAATGTGAAATTTGTAAAAAAAATAAATGCAAATAAATAAAGTTTGAAATTAATAAATTGAGAAAAAAAAAACTGTTTTTGAAATGTTTGTGTTTATAATGAAACTAATGAAAAACAATTATTTATTTGATTTTAAGCACTTAAGAAAACAAACAAAATCTATAGAGATGGCAAAGAAAATTACTTGCAGTTTCACACAATTAAAATCATATAAACGAAATTAAAATGGAATAAATGACATTGGATGAAAATTGTATTCAGCAATTTATAAAATAAAAATGAAGTCGACTTTATAACAAGAAATAAAAATGTTTGCGGAAGTGACTGTATCTTTAGAGTAACTTACATAAAAAACGTTTAGTTTGGCAATATTTGTATTTGTTTAGGTATCAGCAACTATAGTTGCTGATACAATTTTAAATCGGCTGCTCTCAAAAATTACGTTTAGGATTATAATTTGCGGTAATGCTACTACAAGGATTCCAACTCTCTTAATGAATGATCAGGCATTCACTGACCCAGTTGACAAAGCTAACCTGCTAGCTGAAATATTCGCAAGTAATTCCAACTTGCCGGATAGCACTCAACTACTTGAAAGAGTATCTTCAGCTATGTCGAAAAAGTTCTTTCCAGCAGTCAAAAGGGTGCTTGCGATATCAATACAAAGACGTCTCTCGGGCCGGATGACATTCCAGCACTGATTTTGTAACAGTGCTCTAACGCTTGCGCTCCCATTACCTAACCTTTTTAGCACATTGTTAAAAGCTGGTGAGTTTCCAATGTGTTGGAAGATTGTTAATGTAACACCAATCCCCAAAGGGGATGAGGCAACTAGCCCCGAAAGTTACTGCTCAATCGCAATTTGCTCTGCTCTTTCCAAGGAAATGGAAAGTATGGTTAACTACCACATTGTGAAGTATCTAGAGTCATATAATTTACTTTGCGAACGACATTATGGCTTCCGCAGGGGTCGCTCTACAGCTGACTTATTAGCATACCTTTCAGAAAAATGTTTTTATTCTATCCCTCATTTTGGTGAAAGCAAAGTGGTGGCTCTAGATATCTCTAAGGCATTTGACAGAGTGTGGTGCATTAATGTTGCAATTCATTGCTTTTGGCGTCGGTAATGACTTCTCTCGATTCATATCGAGTTTCGTCAGATACTGCACTATACGTGTTGTGATAGATGGGGCCCCTACAAACTTAAGTTCAACTTTAACTCGGTGGTAATACAAGGTTACGTTCTTTCTCCTACGCTATTTCTTATCTTTCTCTACGATCTTCTCTGTCAAACTTCAAACCCTATACATTCATAGGCCCAGTAAATCGCAGATCAATGCCAAGATATGCTAAATAACGATCTGCGTATAATTTCCGAATAGGGTCGAAAAAAAACATTAGCGCCGATTTCAATGCTCCTAAGACCCAGTGTAATATATTTAGACATATACGAACGCCGCCCATGGATGCTGCCTCATCTGTACTTATGGATGGTATACATATTGAGGAATCGGAAGCTCTCTTAATGCTCTTGGTATGAATACTCAGCGCGATGTTCGCTGGACTGAGCATAATTTTCATGTCACAAAAGAAGAATTTTAGAGTTTTGGTTTTTTGAAATGGTTCAAGGCATAATTCACTCCACCCGCTCTGCTCGCTATTTATACCACCTATATGTGACCGAAAATAGAATACAACTCTCATGTTTGGGCCAATGCCTCAAAATTTTGTGGCTACTCGACCGTGTGCAGGAGAGAGCGAAGAAGCTTATCAGTGACAGTGACAACTCTATTAACTCACTGGAGCATCGTCGCAGTGTGGGTTGTATTACACGTGTTCTATCGCTATTATAATAGATTTTGCTCTGACGAGATCAGAGACCTTGTTCCCGAAACCCACATACTTTTACGCAATACACGTGCATCTTCAAGAACACATCCGTTTGTAGTCGATTGGCCAGTAAATTACACAACGCATTACAGAGAGAATACGTTTTTCAGCCGTACGTTTCCTCTGCAGAACAAATTACCTGCAGACATATTCCCCGCCAGCTACTTCCTCCTCTCCAAAACCTATTTTCCAAATTCCGGTACAATGCGCATGCATAACTAAGGTAATGGTCCAAGTTATAAAAAATAAAAATTTCGATAGAAGATGTAGAACTAGAATTTACCCCGTTAACAGTCTTATAAATTTAAAAAAAAATTATTAAGGATTTAGTTGAACATTTCTAATTCTCATTTTGTTCATGGGAATTATGAAATAAGTAGTTAGATTTCAAACATTGTGTTTTTGCGAGGCAACTCTATATCCAATGAAAAAGAATATCAATAAAAACAAAATTATCCAAAAACCAATTTAGAATTAGTTCAGAGATTTTACAAATCTTTCACTTTATTTCCACGGAAAAAGCAGACAAAAGCAGTGCGCTAAAGCTTAACCAATATGGCAAACAAAGTTAAAGTTAATTTGTAAGCTAAATGGGTGTCGTCGCCTTGTGGACGTTGATATTTGAACTTGGTGTTCTTTTTGGTATTTGTTGTTGTAGAGGGCAAGCAACTGCATAGCGGGTGTAAGTTTCAAGTCTCTATCTCTTACCATGCAAAAGTTAAAACTGATTTTCACAAGTTCTCGTATGGGGTCACTGTTTGGTTTTTAACTTTTTGTTGGTATTGGCACTTGATGTTGTTGCAGGAATGTAATTACATATCCTAAGAAAATTTCAAATCTCTTGCCTTTATGGTTCAAAATTTAAAACAAATTTTTATAGTTTTTTGTATGAGGACATCTTTTAGTTTTCAACTTTTTTTATCAGGCCAGGTAAGTAGATTTCCTGTGAAAATGTCAGTAGTTTTTTTTGCATAATACTGTGCAATAAAATCGAATAAATCACTCTAAGGCTTCCATAAGGTGTGTTCAGTCGCTTCTTTACAAATCTGATGTTTTAGAAGAAGAGTACTCTAAGACACCTGTCCATGGAATTTGAAGTACTGATGACTTATAGTTAGGGGACCATTACGCAACACAATATATGGTACTTATAAATGCACACAAAAAACATATGTTTTGCAAGAGTAACATATTATTGTTATTAAGTTTGTAGTCAACCATAATATGGTTACAAAGCAATCAAATTATGTGGGCACAACCAAAATTAAACATGTAAAACAACCATACTATAAATGTAAATAATCGAATTATGATGTCACATCCATAATCAAACCTGTAAGAAACAATTTCTTCATTTCTTTCGCAGTTTAATTAGAACATGTTTACAAAAAATTTCCCGTTTGATTTAAATAAGCATTTAAAATAGTTGAAAATGCTTACAGATGAGCATTTTCAACTATTTTAAATGCTTATTTAAACAAAAGTGGAAATTTGTTGTAAAAATGTTTTAATTACACTGCGAAACAAGTAAGGAAATTGTTTCTCATATATTCTCATCTGCATAACTGCTCCTCTTAATTAGTTACACTCTATAAATTGTTCATGATGCATATTTGTGCGCATTTGATATTTTCTATTTTTTGATATGCAAAGTTTTTTTTTCGGCAGTCACTCAGTCATGCAAACATGACTAAAGCACATTTACATGCACATTTTAATTAAATTTTATGGCTTCGTAATGGAAAAAATTTAAATATATGCGTTTTCAATGTTTATGATCTCTTAAATGGCGTAATTTTAAATAAAACAATAAAATGTTTTTGTAAAAACAAAAAGCAAAAAAAAAAAGTTTTTAATTTTTAGCAAAAATCAATTTTAAGCACAATGGATGGTCGTTTGCAACAGTCACTGCTGTTGAGGATAAAAATGAAAAACTAAAATTAATAGAAAGAAATAGGAAAAAAAATTACCTTCAATATTAAATTGCTAACCAAATTGATTAAATATAAAAAAGGAAAATTTTATATTTATTGAATTGCAATAATTTATCTTTCTACGTAATCTTCTATATTTGTATTTGATGTTTTATTTAAAAATGATTGATTGTTTTCACTTTTTACTTAAAATGAATTTAAGCCAAGAACAAAAAATAAGCATGAACCGGGTCAATTTGTAGTTTGACATGAGGAACAAAAAATGTTTCACGACTACATATTAAAAAAAATAGCAATTTCGATGCTTCCAAATTTTAAGTCTTGTATTTTTGTAAAAGCGTCCCACAGTGGGAGATTTTGTAAGAAAAAATAGGAAATAAATCCGTCATTTCTAAACGGGTCAATCAATCGTTATCAAGTTTCGCATTAATATAGAAGAGGTGTAATTGTGTTTAAATTATGAGTTTGGACTATCCAAGGGGCCTCAAAGTCCAAGGGGCCTCAAAGTAGAGCACCCCGGATAGGTGAAAAATGCCTTAAACTTTCTATTTTTTACATATTTGAAAAAAAAAATATTTTTAAATTCTTCTCAAGTGGATCTAAAAAAAACACTAGCGGCAAGCAGAAGTTATCTTTTATAATTTTCCAGATATATCAGTAAAAACAGTTTGCTTTTTAACGATCTGAGTCCAGTATTTTGATAACTTGGATTTCAAAACATTCCCAATTTTTACAAAGCAAATCTTGCTTGCTTATTTATAAACTGCTTAATATTATAGAAAAAAATTTGGGGAAAAATTCTTTATGGGCAAAAATTATATGAAATATTTACAAGTTCAAAATTGAAAAAAAAACGTATTTTCACATGTTTTGGTCTTTTTTAATTATGAAAAATTTTGCACAGTAAAGAACGCAGTTTTTTTTTTTTTTTGAAGGTATGTTCTTATATATTATAAAGAAAAAAGAGATTAAATATTTCTTTCCCTGTTGGCACCATGGTCTACCGAAATCGATAAATTTTTTAAGGAACACAAATTTAAGCAAAAATTTCTTTGATCGCACAGCTCTAAATTATATTCTCAAGAGTTGTTAGATGCTGGGCAAATGGAATTTGTCGCCCCAGCTTACATAAGAGGAATACCGCAAAAAAAAACGTAAAAATTCTCATTTTTGGGAATTTTAAAAAAAAATTTGGGAATTGTGGGATTCATATTAAATAAATTATTAAGTTTTGTTTTTCTGTTTTTCTTTTTCTGCGAAATTTCATTAAAAAATAATAAAAATAAAACTTTTTTAGATTTTTAAAAAAATTTAATTTTACAAAAATCATAATCAAGACAGTTTTGTGTATGTTTTTTTTTCAAAAAAAAAATTTATGAAGTATTAAATTTCGGAAAATTGTTTGCATATCTATAGACCTACAATAATTACCTAAGCAATGACATATCACATGTTTACCTTGTCCTTCTTAGGGTATAAAATTTACAAACCACTATGTTCACAATGAAAATTATGAACAATTATTCCAGGTAGAAAAGTTGTCAGGGCAAAGGGTGGAGTTTTTATACAATAAGATAAAAATTGAAAATCAGTTGCGATCGTCAATACAAAAGTTGGACTTCCTTTTTCAGAGACAGTATTTAGAGAGACATTTTTTGAAAATATTATATTTGTATGGGAGCTACCTCAGGAGGAGGAAAAACCGGTTGGCTTGTTCATAAGAAATGTGGACAAGAAAGAGGAACAAGTCAAGGGCAATTGTACAGCTTAGCTGAATTTTTTTAAGCCTTTTTTGCCATCTTTGACCTAGATGAGAAATGTCTTAGTGCTAAACGATTTACATGAATTTTTTTCTGGATACTTTTCTACCAAAAAATATGGGATGGGTCCAGGAAAAATGAGACTGTTTTTTTTGAAGTCCGATACAAAAGTACAACAAAAAAAAAGGGAATTGAAAATCGGATGCTCCAAAAATGATGTTTTTTTATTGTAGTGGAAGTTTATTTTCTCAAGGCAAAAATTATCGAAAACTCCATAACATAAACACACCTGTGTACTCTGATGCTCAGGTTTCGGGTTGGCTCTTCTCGTCTTCTTTAAAAATGTTTTTCACCACAAACGAAGAATCTTTTTCCATTTTTGGGCAAGTAGACCCTAATCCAAGGGCTATTATGTATGCATTTAACAATTGTAAATTATAAAGTTTGACTAAAAGTAATAAGTTATTGTTTAAACTCATGTTACATTAAAGAAATAAATTCCATTTGTAAGGCACGAAAAGCGTTTCAACGACTCTTAAAACAAACAAATTATATTACATTAAGCTTAGGTTTTTTTATATTTTTTTTGTCAGTCTTTTTTTCTTAAAATAAACAAACCCTGATAATTCTCTGCAGCATTCTTTCTTGTTTTGGATAATTAAATAAAACTCTGTAAAGGAAAAGTTTATAAAGAAGTTTCCCTTACTTTCTTTTTCAAAGAAAAACAATATTAGCTGCGTAATGTTTTTAATGTTAATGACAGACATGTTCTTAATTCAAGCAACATTTTCATTTGGATGGAGACTGACAACAGTTATAATAACTAAAAATGCCAGGAATTAAGGAATTTTTGGAACAACAAAATATACATTTTTTAAATACCAAAGGCAATGAATGCCTATTCATACATATGGTTAATCTCATGCAAAAACGCCTTAACTGGCATTTTTTGCAATCTCGGTTTTTCTGCATACTTTGACAAATAGAAATATGAAAAAGACACGAGATTACATACTATATACAGTTTCTCAGCAAAAATTATGTGACCAAATCAAACGTTTACGATAGACGTGAATATTGTTAAAAAATTTCTGTTCCACGTCATAACAGGTCAGCAAGAGACTAGAGAAGTCATATCACTGAACCCAGTTCGAATTTTTATTTTTATTTTTTGAACAAAATAACCATTTATGAATCCTTTTTAGGGGGGATCCCATACAAAAATGGTTTTCTAAATTTTCCTAATTATCTCAAAGGTATGACCGACTCCCAGTAAGTTTTTCTTATTGACATTTTTCCAGGAAGTGATTCCTCTTAAAAAATATTTCACTAATGCCCTAGTATTGAGTGTGACTGTACACTCAGAATATTTTTGTAGTAACTGACCGTAGTTTATTCTAGAAGTAATCAGTGTAGTTATTTTTAAATAACAAGACGTTTAAAAATGAATGAAATTTAAATTTTAACTGATTTGTACAGTTACTTAAAAAACTAACTACAGACTTTCGCTGACAGTTAATAATGACAGTAGTAACTTATGTTACACATACGTGACGGAACCAAGCTGGTAATTTATAATTTGGTTTCTACATACATATGTAGCATACATACTCTTTACTTAAACCGATTGGTGTTGAATTTGTTTTGATTGTTGCGATGGCTGAGTGGGTATGGCAGCTTCTTTCAAGTCGAGATGTTGCATGTTTGAATCTCAGCAGAGGTTTTGCAGTGCAAAAATTAAATTAGCGTATTGAAAGAGGAGATAACACAGATAGAGAAAACTATAATTAAATAAAATTACCACTTAAGAAAAATAAAAAAACTATTTAGAACTTGATTACGCATGAATTATTTGGCAGTTAGAATAAAGGAAAAATTATTATTTTTACCGATTGGGTTCCGTAGATTTTTTAACATTTAAATTCAAATGAAGTAATTAGTAAATTTAAATGAAAAATAAGTAGGACGGTTTTTAATGAATGAGTGTATGACCGTCTCACATTAATTTTGTTCTCGACTTAAGTGACATTTTTTGCAATCTCAGATTTTCTGCATACTTTGACTAATAGAAATGTGCAAAAAAAAACTGAGGTTTTAAAGAATGTCAATTCTTACCTACCGGGAAGTAATTTTGTTAAGGATGTTCCAATTGTAAGCGCTCCGATTGGACTTTTATAAAGCATGATTTTTGTTTGAAATAAGCCACCTAAAGACAGTAAACTCTGGTGTTTTCTCAATTCACTTTATTTTACTGCTTGTCTAATGCTCTCTAAGGTAAGAAAAACGTTTTCCCGCAATTCGTTTCTAAATTGCTAATAACTTTAAAAACAGACCTTAATGCTTTCTGTCTTTTTTCAGCCGTCTATGTGCCGCTAAACAACTCATCAGTAGACTCGAAAAATCTAAAAAGATTGTTTGAAGCCCAACTACTTATTCCAAAATTCTCATGAACAATATGAGAATCGGAAATGCTCAACAAACTTTTTATACAAAATAAAAAATAAAAATAAAAAATTCTGACTACTGTTCGATTTTACTTGAATTGCCCCATATACAAAGATTTTGGCCAAGCTTTTTCTCAGAGTTGTTGTTTCCAACGAATCAATGGCAATTTATAAAATAAAAATTTTCGTACATCATAAAATACAAAATACTTATATCAGTATTAATATGTCTATTCTCATGGATTTCTGGCTAGAAATTCGATATCAAGTACAGTCCACCACGCCCGTTTATTTACTTTTTTTTCAAGGAATCAGAGAGCCCACGGCTTACAGATCCTTAAGTTTCTTGCATAAATTTAGACAGTTTCCAGAAACCAAAAAAAGAAGAAGATACTTTTCAAAGCAATGATTTATAAAACAAGTTTTGTCATTATTGGCATTTTTCCTTATTGTATTTTTCTGACATATTTTTACATTTCTATTTACAGCCAACATGAATTAACATGTCACAGGACCTTTGGCTATTTAAAAAGCTAACCAAAGAAAAAAAAACTTATTTCTAGTTTTGTCGTATCGCCAAAAAAGTTTTGCTAAGTTTTTTGGATTACACGATTTTTAAATGCTCTTTCCTTCACTTTGTGTTGTGTTACATTTCTCGTGTTTTATTATACAATATTCCATTGAGGTTTTATTTTTATTGCTTTTTGCTACCATTGTCTTGCCACATCTCTAATTTTAGTTCTCAGATTTTTTTTTGTTTTTCTACACGAGTGGTCATATTCTGTACAATTGTAAGACTTAAGGCGAATTTTTTCATTTTTTTTTTTTCAATATTTGAACAGTGTGTAGGAGTTAGAAATATTCTTCTACATTTTGACATGTCATGTTCATACATACATAAGAGTACATTTATATGTATTTGTGAAGCAGGTTTGGGGGTATTGTAGCAAACATGACAAATTTTCCACTATATGTTGGTAATTTGTCACTTACTGCGTTTGCTTTTTAGAAAGAAAATACATACTTCATATTTGACTGCGGGAAAATAAAGTCAGAGTTGGTGGATACAGTTGTTTGGCGATTTAACGAATGTCGTTGTCAAGGAACAAAATTTCGAGTCACTTATGTAGTAAGGAAAAAAATATATATTTTTTTGCACTCAGTTTAATGAATAAAACCACATTATAACTCTGATTCAAAAAAAACCAAATATATACTTAAATTAAAAAAAAAAAAAAAAAAAAAACTGGAAGAAATTCAATATCTCTGAGCTCTCGAATACGATAAGGAATTTACTTTTTGTGGCGATGTTGGTTGTCGCCAAGTTGTATTGGTCTGCCCTGTTTTTCTACTGCTGATACAACAGCATAGAATGTGTGCTTGCTTCACCGCCTTCCACGAATGTCGACAATATTATTCCAATAATGGCTTTGCAGGCTACAAGAAAAAAAAAACGCAAAAAAGGTATGTGTATCGATTTGTAAGCGCAAAAATTGTTCACTCATTTTTTGATAGAGTTGACATAAAAAAAATCCACTACAACATATCAAAAATATAATTTTCGTTCGAGGCGTCCGATTTTTAATTTTTTTTGTATAGCAACCCCCTAATGAGATGTGGAGAAAAAGAGAAAAAGTTATTGGAGGTTTATCACACATTGCACTCCCCTACGGGCATTCTGGGGCTGATTAGTGTCATATATGATTTATGCCTTGTAGTACTAAGCACTTCCAGTGTACCCGTAGAGAAGAAGCCAAACGTATGCCCAACCTTCACTAATTTTTTGCTCCAAAGTTTCCTTCAAACATACCGACCTCGTACTATGTCTCCTTGGGAGGAATTCCGTACAAAAAATTTTAATTAGGAGGCCCCTGAAATATTTAAAAAAAAAAGTGAATTTTGCAGATTAAAAAATGTAAATGCTATTTAATAATGCAATCCAGTAACTAGAGACAGCAAATATTTTTCACTGTCAGCCAAAATTATGTATATATGTATGTTACCGGACCAGTTATAACTTAACATGAAAATTGATATTTCGTTTTGTGTTTCCTTCAAGTGATATGAATTAGTCCTTTTTAACGTATCGTTCTCATAGTGTGAAAACGGAACACTACTACTAAGACTTTTCTGTCATCGGCCTATTATGCGAAACAGTAAGAGCAAGTGAGCTGAAATTTTCACCGTCTATGTAGTTGCCTTGCCAATAGGATAGCAAGAAAAATTGCAAACTAAAGGGTGTCCCCATACAAGAAATAATGGAATTATAAGCAGTAAGTTCCGAACCATAAGAGATAGAGGCTTAATATTTGCACATGATACGTAGTTGCCTGGCCGCTAAAACAGTAAGTACCAAAATTAGCAATGAAAGATTGAAAATTAAATGGTGCCTAATACGCGAGGGCACGCTTTTAAACCATAAGACACTGAAAGGGTGACAGCCTATAGTTTTAAAAATCAACTGTAACTTTTAAGCCGTAAGAGATAAAGACCTAAAATTTTTACTGGTTGGCCGCTACAATAAATGCTAATGTGGACAATTCGTATTCTTCGTTTTGTGAAGTGCTATATTTACACCCTTCACTGTATCATAGAACTTTATTGGTACAAGTAAAAAAAGTAGAAATAGAGCAAACAACAATATATACGCAAATAGTAAACTGTTAATCTATTGGTTTGATAACAAGTCATGAGAAAGTGTAAGTGTTGCACGAATACAGGCAGAAACAGCACAATTACAAAATTATCAATATCAGTTCTCTTTATAATATATAACAGGTGGGCCAAACAAAGTCATCCGTTGTTGTTTGACTTTCAGAATATCGGCTGTGAGTTGCGCAATGTGTGCCAGGAAGGAGCAATCTTCCTGTTGCAACCACATGTTATCCATTCGTTAAATTGCTGCAGAAAAAAACTGTTATGACAGCAGCAGTCTAACGTTATACTTTCTGGTGCAATTCTGGTTTTATATTAAAATTATTTTTAGATTTTTCAGTTTCTACTAGTGGTATAAGTTAATAATTTTTCATGTATTAAGTATGTTATATCTCTAAAAATATTATTCTTATGCTGACCAGATTATACTGAACAAATTGTAGTCATTTATTGTTCAACAATACAACTTCTTTGCAAGTAGGCCGTAGACAAACTTTTACATTTAATGAAAAAGTTTGACAAACTAGCGGTTCGTTATACCAGAAATCTACTGTACTTATTTCCGAAGCAGCATCATTCTTGGCATTAAATGTATTGTTTACTAGCCAATTGATCAGGCATTGTATTCAAGTTGATATTTGATGACAACAGAAGAACCATACGAGTTCGTAGAAGCTGTACGTTACATTGGAAAATTTATAGAGTAGACAAAAAAATCTAATACAATCTATAGGTGTGTTAATGAAGGAATCTTCTATTTTTCCGTTCTTTTAGTTGTTTATATTTTCATGAAGAGGATTTAAATATATTTAAAAATTGGTTTTAATCGAAAAAGAAAAAAGGTAGTCAAAAGACGGAGCAAATAGAGATTTTGTAGACCAGGTGCACTCTTGTATGAAGACTAATACCAGAACGAAATATACTTCTTTCCAGAAGAATATGACACTCTTGGTTTCCGAAATTATTAGCCGAAACACCAGTAGAATACAAAATATACTTCCGCTCAGACTGTTAATACCCGAAAAATCAGTGGAACTTTATCTTCGAGTTTGCTTTAATTTATATTTTACCTACAAAATCATTAAATCAGGAAATACTTAAACCAAATTTAGCCAAAAAAAAAAAAATTTTTTGCATTTCAGCTTCCAGCATCAAATTGTGCAAAACATCAGCTGTTTGAAATTTTTTGCAACTTTGTCAAATTTTGATTTCTAAAAGCATGCATCGATATTATTACAATCAACCATAAACTGCAATTAAATCGCAAAAAAGTTTTATTAAATTAGAGTTTCAACCCCAACTGATTTTTTTGGCATAAGAGTTCGACGCTTAATTTTCCAAAGGCTTTTGTTTTTCCAAATACAATCCAGTTACTTACAAATCCATTTACTTACAAAGGCGCAAGTAGAATTTTATGATCAAGCTATGGGTTTCAGTACAAAGGCAATTTATTTCTAGCAACCTTAAAAACGTAAAGCGGCAGTTAAAACAGTTTGTAATGTGAATTTATATTTAAACACACACGAGATGTCCACATAGAGGCATATGTAAATTAGGTTAAATGTGCTTAAACCTTATAAATAATTGAAAACAGAAACAATAATTAATCATAGTTAAGAGCTTATGTGGTTGTAATAGAGTCTACTCACATGTGCTAATGATGTGTGTTGCAGAGTGCAAATCAGAAAGGCCAAAAAGCAGGCACGTGTATAATAGAGTGGTTCAGAAGGCCAAAAATTTGTCGATAAAGTGCCATTCGATAGTTTTTGGCATGAGGGAAAAATAGTTCAACTACAGCATATCAAATATATAATTTTTCTTCGAGGAGTCCGATTTTCAACAACTCCTTAGAGGAGTCCCCCTAAGGAGACATGGTACGGGATCGCTGTACTAGAAAAAAAAATTTGCAGAGAAAAACTTATTGGGTATTGCTCATACATTTGACTCCTTTAAGGGCATCCTAGGACTGATTAGTGTGAAAGAGGGGAAGGGGGATAATTAAGGTTGAAGAAAATACGAGTTAGGGCCTTTAATGCTTATCAGCCCCAAGTTGGCCGTAGAGGAGCCAAATGTATGACCAACCACTTATCATTTTTTCCCTCCAATATTTTTCTCGAATACACCGATCCCGTACCACGCCTTTTTAAGGAGGCTCCAATACAAAAATATAAAAAATTTAAATTCGAACACATGGAAAATAGTTTTTAAGTATCGTAGATGGCTAAATAAAAGCAGAGGCTACAATTAAACACCGTAACGTTCATCAAAAAAATATCAAAAGGGGACGCTCCAGAATACCTTCGCAGACAATTAAATTATGTTGGGGATGTATAGCCATACAGCCTAAAAAACTCTCAAGATTTTCATATCACGAGAGTTAGAACAACACAGATGCAGAGAACACTATTCTACAAAGGACTGCAAACATACAATGAAATACCAAATGAAATCAGAAATGAAAATAATTTGATTATATTTAAAAGAGAGTATATTGAGTTTTTAAGAGAACATTGAATTATACAGAATATAATATTTACTAAGGATAACTTATAATTTTTATATAGTCAAACTTGTTTTGTAAAAGTATTTTAAATACTAACACCGGTATTAATAAAAAATAAAACAATGTTGAAACACATTTTACGACAAATTTTTCATATAAAATTTTTTCTAAAATGTATTTGAGCAACGTTTTATTTTTTATGAATACCGGTGTAACTTTTTATCCAATAAATAAAAAAAAGATGACGTTTTTTATGTCTTATGCCAAAAAGGTTTAGAAAAATCGATGGTCCAATATCGATTTTGATGTGCAACCCCATCAAAAAGACATATTCGGCATCAGAAGTAATAAAAAAGTCGACTAAGCCCGTCTGCCCGTCTGTCTGTAGTCTGCGTCAAACACCGTTTTTGAGAAAACCACTTGACTCAGAAAAAAAAACGTTTACTGCCAAACTATTCATACATCATGTTATGTGAATGTTATTAAAATTCAGTAATATCGGTATATATAAATAAATTAAGTCAAGTACGAGGCTGGCTCGCACTCTTAGGGTTCCGTACGTATGTATGTGTAATGTATGTATGGAATGGCGTATGTGAATACATATGTATATTTTATAAATTTCATCTCTCTGTTGTTAAAGCTACTTTATGTTGTATGGGGACACCTAGTAATTTTCCACTTGTTGTTGTTGTTGTAATTTGTTGTTATATCTGGGAACACATACACTGTGCCAATTTCGGCTCTCTATCTCTTACGGTTCGAGAGTTATAGCTATTACTCTACGTTGTAAAGGGACACCTGGTAGTTTTACAGTTGTTGTTGTTTTTAGCAAGTGTTGTTGTGGAGCATATGTGAATACACATATTGTGCAAATTTCATCCCTCCGTCTCTCACGGGTCGAGAGTAACGGCTAGTTGTTACTTTACGTTGTATAGGGACAGCTGGTAGTTTTCGACTTGTTGTTGGTTTTAGCATTTTTTATTGTAGGCCATATGCGAGTAAATGTATTGTGCACATATCATCTCTCTGTCGCTTACAGTTTGAAAGTTACGGCTAATGTTTTTTTACGTTGTATAGGGACACCTGGTAGTTTTTGACATGTTGTTGTTTTTAGCATTTGTTGTTGTAGGGCATATGTAAATACATATATTCTGCGAATTTCAGCTCTGTCTTTTATAGTTTAGCAGCTACGGCTAATTGTTACTTTAGTTTGTATTGGGACACCTGGTAGTTTTTAACTTATTGTTGTCTTTAGCATTTGTTGTTGTAAAGCATCTATAAATACACATACTAAGAAAATTTCAGCTTTCTATCTTTTACGGTTCGAGAGTTATAGCTAATTGCAACTTTTCGTTGTATGGGGACACCTGGTAGTTTTCGACTTGTTGTTGTTTTTAGTATTTGTTGTTGTAGCGGCAAGGTACAACAACATCCTGTGAAAATTTCAGCTCTCTAGCTCTTAACGTTTCGGAGAATGGACGCTGTGACGGACGGAACGGTAATAGGGTTCCGTTTCACTCTGATGAGTACGGAACCATAAAAAAGATCAGCCTTAAGGTTCACAACATGAGCCTTGTTTGATACAATTATTGGGATAATATTTGTGACGCTCCAGTTGGCATTATTATTTGCCATTAATACTTTCTGTTCAAATTTGCTTCGAAAGTAAAATAGAAGTGGTAAGTTGATCAAGATCAGGTCAGTAAAGAAAACCTCAGGTGATAGGATGGTTATAAATTGTTGCTTAAAAACAGTATACAATTAGTCATGGCCTGGGTTCGAAACAAATTTGGGTGCTGATGATGGACGGGGTGGTCGTGAAGCAGATGTGGTATGTACCCCAGCCGGTAAGGGTTCAACTTTACTTTTTTGTCTTCTTTAAAAATGTTGATCACTCCAATTTTATCAGAAAAAATCTTTCTCAATTTTGTGGAAGTAAAAGTCGAACTAGAAAGCCCAATAAAATTATTAATAAAAGTTAAATAGTTCGTTAAATTTCAACGATTTTTTCTGCAGTTTTTAAAATTAAATTAAAATGCGAAATTAACCATAAGCTCTTTTTGTGTCCAATTTCTGACGTTCTGGTTCAATTTTCCGCATTGGTGTATTCAGAAACTTAAAGTTAAATTGCGGAATATTTCAATAACTTAAAGCCCTGCTTTATTGGTGTTTTTTTCTCTTTTTTAAAAAAAGGACAAAAACGACCAATACCCTGAGGAGCTAGAGGGATAATATATTCCACAAAAATGTTCTCTGTAACATTTTAAATCAATTTAAAAAAGTGTGCAACAATAATTAAAATTTTGTTTTAATTATAAAAGATATTAGGCCTTATAAGCTAAACCAGAAATGGAACAAAACATGTAAAATAAGGAATTGGCCAATGTACATATATTAAAAACACAATTTTTATTAAAAAAAAAGACCTCATTAATATTTTCTGTCTTTCTCAGCCATCTATGTATATGCTTTCGAGACTACTGATGAGATGATTAGCATCAACGAAATGTCGGCGGCATATAGACGGCTGAGAAAGACAGAAAGCATTCATAAGGTCCATTTTTAGACCTGAAGTAATACATTTCAATTGGCTCTTAAAGCAAATAAATAATTAAGTTCATTTTTCAAATTTTATGCCGGTCATGAGACCAGCTCACTTGGGTCCTAGAAAGGCCCCATTGTCCTCCCGAAGAGGCTGTAGGGAACTAATCCTACATACCTCCCACTGGTTCCGCCGTGAACCAGCCAGATGAATGGATGAACTAATGCACCCCGTCCGCCAGCTCATGTGCTATCGGTCCACGCAAGTAATTTGCTCTCTTGTCAGAGAGAGAGAGAGAGAGAGAGAGAGAGAGAGAGAGAGAGAGAGCCGGACATCGACAGAGGAAGTGTTGCACACTCTCCTCCTCCTGTTCATCTCTGCAGAAGGCATTATATGGAAGATTTAGTCTTCTCGGATGCACTCCCTGTGACAGTGTCCTATCAGAACAGCCATTAGGTTGTAGTTTTTGTCTCGGAGAGTCCAACAAAGCCAAAGTTCTCGTATAATTATAGCTGGATCATGTGAGCCCCGATATTCGACAGGTGACTTTAATCGATCACCTTTCCTGCGTAGTTCTTAACAACTGTCGTTGTAATAGCCGTTAATATCCAAAATGTAAGGGTCACATGATTTCTTGTGTCGATTAACAATAAAAATATGCTAGAGCTGGGAAACTATAGCAACCCTTCCTCCACCCCAACTCCCATCAAACAAAATTCATATGTAAAATTTTCATTACACTTCACCATTTCTTTATTTCTCCATACACGTCTCCTGTCTGTAGCCGCATTGGCGAATTTATGTTTATGGCAGCTTTTTTTACCATGAGTTAAAGGTTAGCAACCTCTGAAAATAATTTTTTTTTTGAACAGTTTTTGTAGGTCTCAGCATCAAATATAAAAATATAATATAATAAAAATTATTACAAATTCACCCTAAACTGACCTTTCAATTTTTCTTTAACAAAGTTTTGCACAAATGACTTACATTTCCTTTAAAATTCTGCTGGTTTTTTTTTTGTCACGAACAATAATTTGTCAAAATAAATAGATCAAGTAAACAAAAGTTTGATCACAAAACGCCCGTTTCCTCGATGAAAACAATTTGAAAAGCTTACCCAAAAAATTTTATTTCTGTACCTAAGGACACACGCTCTAGTTCTGTTCAGTTGCACAAAGAAAACCCATAAGCATTTTGATTTGACTTTCGCATGACTTGTGCCTCACAAATGGTTTATATTTATAATTCATTTAGCACAACAAATTCATTTTTTTCCATGGCAATGGTAAGGAAAAAATGCATACATGCTTTCACATAAATCACAACGAGATGCCACAAAAACTTCTTAAGCGACATGAATTCCTTTAAATAAAAAAAAAAACCCCGCAATGCCACATCAAAAACTTCAAATGAAGATTTTTATTTTACAACTTAAATTTTATTAAAAATGTCATGTTTCAATTTCACTGACATAAACGAAATTATCTGAATAATTGTCGAACATGGCGAATAGTGAATGGGAAAAAACGCGTTTGAAAACAAGTGTCAAGTTTTTTGAAAAAGCTGCACACACGCATAAAACAGACTATTACTAAAGGTGTGTTTATATTAAACAAATATCTGATAGAATATGAGTGACCGCTACTGTATTTTTGGGTTTTATTGGGAACACGAACAACCAAATAATAGTAATATTTGCACACATACTTTTCGTAAATCTTTAAGCTAGTACTTTAAGCTAGTTCCTGCATTCTATATTTTCTGTGGGATTCAAGCGGCAAGCGCTGATCAGAAGTGTGGCGTTTTCGAAACAGCTAATTGTCCCCTAGCTAAAGCTTGTTGATATTTATTTTTTTTTTTTTTTTTTTTTTTTTTGTAGAATTAGCTAAGGACGAACGCTGATGACGAGCGCGGCGTTTTCGAAACAGCTAGTTCTTCCCAATGGCCAAAGGTAATTGATATTTTTTTTCATAGAATTGACTAAAGTCGAATAAACGTAATATAAAATAATTAAGAAGCAACGATTTTGATGATTGGTTTGTAAATGACCGAGTTATTTAAAAAGCATTTTTTTCAATTATGCAAAAATTTCGAAAATTTTTCTTGTATTTTATAAAAATACTTTCCAAAAGCAAAAATAATATTGGAAATTGATATTATAAATATAGGAACTAGTCCCTCGAAAAGCAATTTTTTCGATTTCAAAAAAATAATCGATTTTGAAAAATTTCGATTTTGAAAAAAAGTTAAATTTCGAAAAGTTCGATTTCGAAAAGTTTTTTTTTACTTTTTTCACAAACACTCAGGTGACTGATAAACATTTTTAAAAAACTATAAGAGTGTTAAAAGTAGATTCAAATTACCGATATTTTTTTTCGATTTTGAAAATGTGTCAAATTCGATTTCGAAAAATATATGTATATATGCTCATTTAAGTGAAAAACACTTTCAAAAATCAAAAACAAATTTGGAAATCTATTTATAAATGAACGATGCAGAAAGCATTTTTTCGAATTCGATCTCGAAAAATATTACATGAGATTTTTGAATATTCAAATATGAACTTACGAAATGTCGTCGGCATATAGACAGCTGAAAGATACAGCAAATATCTTTTGAAAAGGTTCATTTTGGAACCTAAATTAATATATTATATGAGATTTATATATAAATACAATATATAAATAGGCAACGTTAAAATGTGTGTTTATTTTATATTTAGCTATTGCTTGCTTGACGATTTGAAAAATTCGTTTAAACGCTTTTGATATGTTTTGAATAGTTGACATTTTTTGAACAGCTGCCACGTCAGTTAGAGATGGTTAAGTTTATTGAAGAAATAATAGAGTTCATTTACGAGTTTGCCACTAAAAACTATTTACAACTCAGCAACTTTGCAGTAATGCATACTTTTACAATTAACACTCAATAACATTGTTCCCTAGTGTAGACTCTCTAGTTTAAAGGAAGATACTCATGTTTCTTTTTTTTCGGTTGTTGTGGTGACCTGTTAAAACGGCAGCCAAATTAATTCCCACAAAACAAATTTAAAAACTTCAAAACGAAATCATTGCACGTGTACGACCATTTGTGCGCACAATTTATTAAAGTTTGTTTTTGTTTTTGCTTACACCTGAGGAAATTCGCCGGAAGGAACTACATTTGATTTACAATTTAAAAAAAAAAAATTTTTCATGGCAGATTATTTTCAATATTTCGGCAAAGATTTTGTTTGTGTTGCTGTTAGACCACAAACAACATAAAGCTGAACCTGACAGCCATAATGAAACGACGTGAATTGAATAATGTTAAAGTTCAATAATATCTGCACAGAAACTCGATGATTTCATCTGTGACAAAAATGTTAAATTTGCGGCGAGCACTAATTTCAATGTCCTGTGTTAACAAAATCTGCCGCAAAAAGGACGAAAACAAAAATTAACCGCAAGAGTAACGAAAAAAAGGGGTTTGCTGTCAAACATTAATTGATAAATGGCGCAAATGATGCTCCACTGACGTTTGTGTGTGTGTTTACGTATGTAAGGATTCATCAAAAGTGTTATTTTTTCAATTCTGTGTAAACAAAATTTAAAAATATATTTTGGATATTTCTAAGAAAAAGGCTTAAAAGGGAAATATTAATTTCACACACAAATGTGTGAAATATTTATTGCGCATTCTTAAAAATCTAATTTAAGACGTTTCCATAATCAAATGTGGCAAATCGATATTTATGAAATGAAATTGTGTTCTCGCAAAATATTTTATTTGTGATATTTTCATAAGAAATAAAACTTAAAAGATTTAAAATAAAAAAATCAAATATTATTTTTATGCAAAAATCAATCTTGTTGGTGGGCGTAAATTTGAGATGATTGTATTAAATGTAGGCGAAGTGGTGAAACAAGTTTATGTCCCAAATAGGCGCCGTTGAGACGCATGGCAGCTTTGAGAAAGCTAGTCATATCCCAGCTCAAGTAATAAGTTTGCTGTACATATGTTCTCGAAATCCATCAATTAGCAATCAGTTGAACTAAAGCCCATTTAGTAGAAGTTATAATACGTTAGACTCAATTTGCTGGTCAAGTATTTACAGTAGAGCAGCACCGCCCGCCATCGATAGTACCGATGGTATAGATAACCTAATTGTTAAATGTTCTAATAATAAGTTTATCAATAGTTTATTATTATCAGAAAAGCAAAGTCAGCTTAATGGCTCTGACGGCGATCTTCAAATTAGAAGACAGCATTACAATTTCCAATAAATGTAATAACAACTACCACTATATACGTTAATATAAGTATTGGAAACTATGATCTTGTCTTGATATATCTAGAGTCACATTGTGCATAGCTATCAAAACTTATTGCTTCTGGTGTCGTTAATGACTTCTTCCCGTTTATATCGAGTTTCTTCAGACACCACACTCACGAACTGTTATACCAGGTGTCTGGTAGCAGATTTCTATTTTCAAACTTAAATAGAAAACATAATAATTGGCGCAGACTTTTATTAAGAGCACTGGAGATCGAATGATTTTTTTTTTAAAGAGTATGTCATTCAGATATCTTTCGTCGAGTTGAACACACTGCTCGAAATGGAGCTTTGTGTTCTGTGCCACATGCTTCAGTAAACTTAGTTCCATTGAGCTGATTTCTCGACAAATATTTTCCTTTAAGGCAGCACGAGATTGAAAATTGTCATAATAAACCCTCTGTTTGAGGTAGCCCCGTAAAAAAATCCATGGGAACTAGCTGGCGTGACCTCGGTGGCAATGCAATGTCCCTAAAGCTACTGATCAGTTTTTGTAGCAAATTAATCGTAGATCTGCAGTCACAGCATCCAAATAAAACCACGTGTGTGAAGAGTAGGATGGATGAGCTCGCCGGTTTAGCATAAAGAATTCAGTAATCATGTTTCCATAATTTTCACCGTTGACATTGTCATCTGGCCTTGAGAATTTTCAAAATAAATTGTCCAATTATCTCATACGAGGAGGCACGCCAAATTTGTTATTCTGCTGCAATGCAACACCATTGCTGTTTCAATACAGAGTTGCAGGTTCTTGGTGACTAGTAAAAATAGTTTTACATGTTGATGTGGCCGTTTAAGTGTACAGTCAAACGAGTTTAAGATTAACTCAGGGGGCATCGCAAGATTCTCTTCTTAATCCTACTTTATTTATCTTTCTTAATGATCTCCTGTCTATTAAATACAATCCTATCCATTCTGTTGCAGTTGAAAAAAGTAATTAGCATTCGCATTTATTCGGCCAAAAGTCCAACCAATCAAAGATTGATGTAAAAAGGCAGAGCAGCATGAACGTTACAGCCAGTAATGATATGCGCATAATCTCCGAATTGTGTCACATAAAAGCAGGGCCAATTTCAATGCCACAAAACACGCAATGTTGCTTATTTTCACAAAGACTATCGACCTAGCATTCACTTTATCTTCTTGGGATGAAAATTCAGTGTGATGATCACTGAATTGAACACAGTTGTCACGTCGCAAAAGAAACATGGAAGTGCGACAGTTTTTTGTAACTTAAAAGATTTGTCGCGGCCCTAAAATGGAATTAAATCGTGAACATTTTCGTGTGATTATTTTTTACAACTTTCGACATGGATTAACTCGGCAACACTGCCTGGATGAACTTAACTCACTTTTTGGCGATGAAGATCCATCAAGGGCCGGTGTTTGTCGGTGGTATGGATACTCTCCGACAGTCAGTCAGGTACTCAAAGCCCTGAATAGCTATACGTTCACATCCAGGACAATACTGGAATGTCACGACAAGCTAAATGAACTGGCCACTCACAATCAGATTACTCTGATATGGGTGCCAGGTCATGAGGAGTACAAGGGTAACGAGTTGGCTCATACCTACGCAAAAAAGGAAGCAAATGGGGCTTTCATTGGACCCAGCATCTGCACAGAATGGGACTATCCAGTACGGCAACCTGCAGATTTTGCGGAGAAGAAGAGGAGACAATGGAATACTTGATTACTGAATGTGTGGCACTAGGCCACAGAAGACACAGGCTGTTGCAGGCCTATACATTGGGTTCACAGGACTTGCAAGGGCTTCCACAGAAGGAGCTAATACTGTTTTTTGATATATTAAGCTCGTGAGTGAAAAGGATTGCACAATAGATCTTTGGTCGCAGTGCAAAGGGCCATCCTGGACCAACCAATACAATACAATACAATGGTATGTATGGATTTATTTGATTTCTGTGTATTTATGCAGAAAATTCTAAATTTTTTGCGTATTTATTGTCCAATTTCTTAATGAAAGTAATTCATAGCTGTGTGAAAATTTTCAAAACTCGGCGACTACTACTTCTATTTTTGGTCCCTCGCTATATGGAATCAAAGCATTGCGAAAATTACTGGCGTAAGTTTTATCAAAATCTGTTTCATGCACGATATCGCTCAGCTTTAATAAGAATGTAATGCAGGTTAATAACAATTTCGTACACTTTGTTCAAAAGTTTTATAATTAAATGTGAAATATTTATGTGGGATTTAAACAAATTTGTTACTAAAAAGCAGCTTTTACGATAACATAAGTTATAAAAAAATTTCAATTTTAAAGGGGAGATTAACAAAAAAACACTCTCTAATGTGCTTAAATATGCGGGGCTTTAATGCAGTTTGAGAAACAAAATTGAACGGAATTAAGAGGATATTTTTGCACAAAATTTCAACCCCATCAATAAGCTGTAAAGCATTTATAATTAAATATGTTTTCTTCTATTTATTCATTCCCAATTCCACAAACCTGTTAAATTTATATTAATTCAATCACATAGTTTTTCTTTCAATATCATCAATAAAACACCAAAGTGATACCAGCAGATTTTTTGCGCAATTCTCAGTTTATTCTTTGAACGAGAAAGCAGATAAGCATACAACAAATTGCTGGTGCTCATTCAACCGAAATGTAAATTTCATCTTACAAAAAAACGAAGAGAAAGAAAAACGTAAGTGGTTATTAATATGAAAACTAACATATGTACATATGTATGTATTTATGAAAACATATGTACATATATAATTAAGAATTTGTCTGTGCAAAGCAAAAATTGGCTCGAGTTTCATTTCCATATCCTTCGCTCGGTCTCTTAAAACCAGAACATTTTATCTTTACAAGATTTCAGCTAACACTTCTGTCACACTCGTTCGCTTACAACCACCCAAAAACAAGAGCTCCGCTTTTAAAGTCATTTATTCACAGATGGCTGTGATTTCAGTTACTTGTTATTTAAAAGAAAATGCTACTTAAAATATAATTTCTTAAAAATTTTAATAAAATTATTAGAAAAATATATAGAATATTTTTCGCGGTATCTATTATGTGTTTTGTTGGCAACAGCCCCACAAAACGAAATGCCAAATTTCAAAACCATATAAAAAAAAATCACCCATAACACAGAGTAATTGAACTAAAAACGTATCCCTTTAAAAAGCTTCTTGTGGAAAAGTAACATCTTAATGTAGCAACTTGATTTAAGAGGGTTGCTTGTAAATAAAACATTTATTTTAAATTAAAGAAGCAGCAAATGAAAAGATAAAAACATAAAAGATTCCCTGAAAAGTGCCTTTTAAAAACATATATTTAAAGAATAATTTTCATGTAAAACAAAGTAAATTAAAAGAGCCAAGTGCTGTATTCTAATGGACAGAATGTTACCTAAAGGGTAGGCTTTTTCAACAAAAATTAGCTGGAAGAGGTTAATTTCATATTATATTTGTGATTAATGCTAGTTACAAAAGGCAGAGGAAACCTCAAAGGTTTTTGGCTAGGGGACAATCAGCCGAACCTATAATTTAATGAACGGGTTCCCCTAGCCTATTTATTTGCCCTCATTTTGAATAGCAACAACGACATAAGCGACGTTAGGAACACAGTCGCGCATTACGGAGGTCAGTATTGACTATTATTGCCAACGAATTTAAGAAACTTTTAGGACGGCATTCTTCCGAATTGACATTGTTTCCGTCAACAAACTTTTCAATGTCGACGAGAACAGAACTTTTCTTTTTATAATCACGTTTTATAAAACAGGTTTTGAAAATGAAAAAATAAAGTGACTTACAACCGACTTTAAAATATTAAGCCACAGAGCACAGACTACACAGATATCCCAAAAGTGTCTTTTGAAAAGTGGCCATATCATTTGTTTGGTGGCCAGTCAGAAGTGAGCAGTACAGAAAATCGTAGCAACATGAGTCTCATACGACCTAGTGTACACAAAACAAACATAAACAATGAAAAAATGTTGTTGTAATATTGGTTTTGTTGTAATTTTTACGAAAAAAGTAGAAGACGTGAATGAAAAACTTTTAAAACTAAGTTTTAAACATATTCCATGTACAGCTAGCTAGTGATGTACTCAATGCAAATTAAATATTAAATACAAATAATTACACTGTGCTTGAATTTGAAACTTTTTTTTGCCGACAAACGGGGCACCCAGTGACTAAACATAATTCGGATACGCTGAATTCAGTGGTGCTATTCGTTTTTCTAGGTTAGCTCGCGTTTTCGAGATTTACCGTTATTTTAAAAATGGAGGAGGTTGCACTACATGTATTGAACTAACTAAAAAACTTTTTCGTTTATTGAACTTTAGTAAAAAACCGAAATTCCGCAATAAAATAACCTTTAATCCAATATATAATTCATTAAAAGTACAAATTATACAAAAAGGTTTCATAACACTTTTTTAACACATCTTAATGTTAGATAATTACAAAAAACTTTTTATATGAACATGCAGATATGTACTTTAATTAACAAGAAAATATTTTTTTTCAATTTTTGAGGCTTCGTCTGGTAACAGGTTGAAACTACAATTTTTCATCTTTTGTGAATAAAATCAAAAGTTGCCCACAGATTTTGGTCATTTAAAGCTCGTTTTGTTTCAAACATAATTTTTTATATATACGGGAAAATTTATTGGCATAGCCTAATTTTTAAATTTTTTATGCAGTTTTAAAGATCACAAAATTTCATCAATTTGCAAAAAATAATTTTTTTTTTTTCAAAAAAAAAATATTTTTTTTCTAAAAACAAAAACATTTTTTTAATGAATTATATATCAGATTAAAGGTTATTTTATTGCGGAATTTCGGTTTTTTACTAAAGTTCAATAAACGAAAATTTTTTTGTAGTTAGTTCAATACATGTAGTGCAACCTCCTCCATTTTTAAAATAACGGTAAATCTCGAAAATGCGAGCTAACCTAGAAAAACGGATAGCACCACTGAATTCAGCGTACCCGAATTATGTTTAGTCACTGGGTGCCCCGTTTGTCGGTTTTTTCAACTAGCACAGTGTTATTATTTGTGTGCCTGTAAAGCTGTTTTGTTTGCATTAGATTTGCACTGAATCTTCCTAACCAAAAATCAAATGTAAACAAATGCAGAGTCTACCAACAGAGAAATCTATATAAATATGTTCATGTTTGCTGTCCTTCAGTGGATGCTCGAGCGCCGCCAGGCTGCCACTTTCATGAAATTTGACAGAAAATTGGTCATTTTTGTAGTCCGGCAGAGCTGGTGACTCTTCTGGTTGTATTCTGTACCACAGAGCAACAGGGAGCAAAAGCATGAAGGTCCGCAAAAAATTTGCGGAATTTAAAAATATCATTAACTTAATTTTTTTATAGCGAACTACATATATAATCGGGATCTTACAAATTTATTCGGAAAATATAATGAAAAAGTACTAAGTTTGTCGTTGGCGTGCTAAAAAAAACTACAGTTGTACCAACTTTTGCATCAGTGCTTTCTGTGCTACATTTCCTACGAACGATGTTTGCGATCGTGAAATGGGCTATTAAAATTGCTTACTTAAAATCGAATTCATTTCTTTTTTAGTTCAATAATAAATAATAAATGTTGGTTTATATTCAGAATATTCTAAATAGTTTTGTATAAACTAAGTTTTCCTTGAACAGCTTTAATTTATTTATAGAAAGGGAATATATACTAAAAATATGAAAATTTTACACAATGTATATGTAAAACAGTGTTCCCAGGTCAATGTATTTTTCCCCCTAGAAAATTTTTAAAAACCCCTAAAATTCAATGTTTTTCTACAAAATCCCCCTAAAAAAATTTTTGGTGAACATTCTGCTTTAGTTTAAGAATCACCAATATTAATGCATGACAATGCGGAAAATGCATAAAATTGTTAAACTTTTCCCAATTAAAAAGAAGTAAAAATTACCTGATTATATGTATTTTTCAGTGCATATATTATAATTACAGGCGTATGTATATTTATTATAAATTTTCGATTTATTTGTATTCACATATTTTGAGATCTGAGTACATATTCATAGGCAGCTGGAAATTGTTTTCTGCGTATCTAGAAAAAATTAAGTTTCTCCAAAAATATTAAGAGTTTGTAAATCTTCTTCGCTCTTTACATTCTTTTGACATTTTCGTAAAAAGAGTTTCAATTTTATTAAAGATTCTAAGATATTTTAATTTTCCCAATTTTCCCAGAAACGGAAAAAATTCAGAGAAATGACCCATAAGGAAAAAATTCATTCAAATCAACAAAAAAAAGTGCTTAAAATTACCAGTTACAAAATTCTGTGCTTGAAGCTAGCTACCAGAAGAACATAAAATGTCTCATTTAATTTTACTTTAAAAATCTTTAAAATCTTCAAATTTATCAGTTGATAAATCTTCAACAACACCCATAAGAAATATTAAAAAATACAAAAATAAAAATATCGAAATGGATATAGAAACAAGTTGTTCTTATCACGGCTAGCATTCGAACATATGTCTATCTATTTGATGCTAACTCAGTAAAATTTCATAGTGTGAATAATTTGCCACAATGTGAATAATTTGCATGAATATTAAGAAAGTTTGTTATGACATGTTAGAAAATAATGCAAAAACTGTGAATACTTCAACTCGTTTTCGGTAAAGGTATTTTTAATAGTTAATTATTTCATCGGGCTTTAATTCGATTTGTATTTCCTCAGAATCGAGAAAGATTTTTTATGGTGAAGAAATTGTTGTGAACAACATTTTCAAAGACAGCCAGAAGAGTAAAGTTGAAGACTTACATACCATGGCTGTTACACGTCTACCACGACATTCTGCAGCACCCAAATGACTTCGAACCCTGGTCACTGCTAATTGCACACTTTTTTTTAGCAGCACCGCTTAGCCATCCTATCACTGGCTGTCTAAATTAAATCTTACTGACCCACTTTCATCCCCCCGGGGGTACATGATGCATCTTGCTGATCCTTCCATCTTGTTGCTGTGTCACCGGGGCAGATGGAGTGCAGGACACCTCTGTTATCTTGATAATCAGAAATCTGATTATCGCGGCGTGTGCTAAGGGCCTGCGGAAACCCTCCACCGAATGGCAGTGTGGCAGCACGGAGATCGCTGACCTGGATGACTCTACGCAGTGTTCTCTCCAGGGAATTGCACTACGGAAGATGCTAGGTAGCTCAAACTCCCCAGCAAAGGTATTTGTTATGGGCTAAGAACAGTAGCAAATAAATTGCCACCCGAGCAGTATGACCGGCTTTGGCATAATCTCAGAATTACACCACGTGGTTTGCTCCACCGTCAGGTCAGGGCTTCGATCCAGGTATCAAGTGATGACAACGCTCTAAAATTTTGAGCCGAGCCCAGTGATTTTTGAACATTAATTTAACTTTATGTTTGAACTTTATTATTTGCCATTGTTAATTAGGTTATCGGGCCTCCCCAATCATACATGAAACTATATTAAAAGAATAAAGAATGCAAAAGCGGATTCATCAACAAATAAATTCTTTTAAATTGCTGCTCTGTTTTTACTGGTCTTCACATGTAATTGTCGCTGCAATGTATTATGGGCCATTTTGTAATAATGGTCTTTTTCCACACATTTGTGCTTCGGAAGTGCAGAAGGTTGAACAATTAATGAATAATGCCACATGAAAATGAGAGATTTAACAACTTAATTTGTAGTGCTAGATGAGATAAATAAATATAATTGAATATTACGATGCCCAATTAGTTTATCATTCCGTTTGTTTAAAAGAGCATACGGAGTAAAGTAATTAACAACATGGGGCCACATTTAAATGTTACAGAGGGAATTCAAAGCATCCATATGAGCACAGCGACAGTGGACTGACCGCACGCACAATGAAAACAGATTCGTTGCGACGACCAGATTCGTTGCCAATTCAAATTTGGCAATTGCAGCAACTATCATGGTGAAACAGAAGTGTGGCTTACAAATGTTTTTCATACAAAAACTCAGTGTAAAATGTGGTCGTGAGATGCTGGCACATTTTGCAAATCGTTTTTTGTGTAAGTGATTTATGTATACATAAATTACTGGTGAGTGAAAACCATTCACTTTCTCATTTTTTCACTCGTTTCCTGTTTTATGCATAGTAGAATGATATCAAATGATTATCTAATATAGATATATTTATTGATTTGTATAGCAAAACTGACGTTTCTTATAAAACTTGCATTTTTATTTTAAAACTGAAGTTTTGTATGAAAATTTTATAAAATAAAAAATAACATTGAGAATGCCTTTTAATGGAAGAAAAATTCTTGTTATTTGCTTTGAACAATCTTAACACTATGCTGAATAGCGTAACCATCCATGGTTGAATTTGTCACAAACAGTGAAACTACAATTCGATCCCTATCGAATCAAGGTTTCATTCCAGATGTCTAATAGCATGTGCTTCGCTCTCTATTTGTGTTTCAACACCCTAATCAGGAGCGAAAAATTCGGGAGCGCCACATAATCCCCAAAGTCAAAATCCCTAAGCACAAAATCCCCAAGCGAAAAGAAATCCCCAAATCAAAATTCCCAAATACAAAATCCCCACATTTTTTGGTGCCAGAAAATCCCAAATACAAAATCCCCACATTTTTTGGTGCCAGAAAATCCCAAACACAAAACCTCCAAAGTTTTACGATATTAGCGATCAACAAAAGTACAACTTTTTAATTTCTCTTTACAACTTTTTAATTTCTCTTTACATTGCTTTCCATTCACTTATTTTGTTATTACATTTATACAACTTCGCTCTCAATTATCACTACAACTCTTTTTGATTTTTAATTACTCTGTTTTGATTTTTAATTTCAGAAATAATGCCAAACACAAAATCCTCATTTTCTGTGTAAAATACATCAAAATTAGGTTAAAAATCGCGCGATTTTTTTTACACAGAAAATGAGGATTTTGTGTTTTGGCGATTTTGATTTGGGGATTTTGATTTTGGGGATTATGTGGTACACCCGAAAAATTCATGTCTTCTCTAATTTGCATATATCGCAAGCTTATCTGCACTATCTGTCAAAAAAAAAAACAAAAATAGAAAAGTTAAGTTTTGTGTTGTTTTAATGCCTTGCAATGCCAACTCAAAAAAACATTTCCATATAAATGTCGTTTTATTCGACAACATTTTCATTTACTTCTTTTGTTCATGTAGCAAAATTTGCTTCACATAATTAGTGGAAAATTAATGCCGGCTTATTAAAAATAAAAGTCAAATCGAAGCACATAGACGAGTTGTGTAAACAGTGTGATTCATAAATATGATTGAGAGAGCGAGCGGATGGTTCAACTGGCAATGAAAACATACTATAATCAATAGCAGATATGCTTCTTACGTTTTGTTTTTTGTGTTTTTATATCACCAGCCAAGCCTAGTGTCATTTGTCATTGCCCATTAGAATTCAAGAAGTCGCTCTTTTTTAAAAAAAATGGGTATTTTATGTTTTTGCTTTTGTTTAGGGTTTGTTTCACATCCAGTCTTGTTGTCAATCGCTGCCTGCCTTCAAGATTACAGTATTATATTCTTGTCATTCGTTACCTTCCCTTAGTATTCTAGAGGTGTAATCTCTGAGGAAAATAGGTGTTCTATGTTGCTGTTGATTTCATAACGACATCCAGTTCTAATTTTAATTGTATAGTCGAATTATATGATTTATCGTTGAAACTGTTGTTATCACTGATACAATAGCAGCAAACATAAAATTCAATTGGAAATCAATTACATGTTGGTAAAGGGCAATTCAAATAATACGTGCAAGTGTGATGGTGTGAATACAATGTGTTATGAAAACGAGAAATAATACGATAAAAAATTTACATCCCATAAGACTTCACCATTTTTTGAAAATTTTCTAAACGATAATACATTTCATTCGATCAGGGTTGTTTTTTTAAGACAAGCAGCTGTTGAAAAATTTACTAGCCAGTTGTTTCACAGTCGAAGGCGTGCCGTCACTGATGGTATTTGATTTCGTTATACAAGGGTTCGAAATTTGGAATTTGGTTGCCGTATACAAATGTATTTTGCTCTAGCTGATAAAATATTTTTGTGTTATTCAATTTGGTTCTGTTTTACATAACTATTATTTTAGCTGCTGAATATTTTTTTAGCGCCGGCACGTCCACCGCCAACATGAAATTGCTCTTCTGCCGCCGTGTAAAGTCTTATGTTGGCATGTTTATTCTGTGATTAAACGTATGTACATATATACATATGCAACAGCTGTTTTCTTTTCCACTCAAATTTTTTATTTTATTTGAAGTGTGATGGTGTGAATGTAAAATGTAATTTACGTTAGACTTTTTGACAGTCGCAAGAAATCTAATTATACTTTCATCTCACAAAACTCGATAAAAGTATTTATACTTGTATAATAGTCTGAATTGCCCTTAAGAGAATATAAAATGTATTCCAATCAACAGAAAAACACGATGATAAAGTGGAAAGTTAAACCACAAGATTAAATATTATGTTAAGTTATGTTAAGCTCAGGTGGTAGGATAGCCATGCGCTGCTGCTTAAAAACCGTCACGACTTGGGTTCGAGGCAAATTTAGATGCAGATATGCGACGTGATATACGTGAAACAAGCATGGTAGCTAGAATTCAACTTTTCTTATATTCACGTTGATCACTCCAATTTTATCAGAAAAATCTTTATCAATTTTGAAGAAGTAAAACTCAAATTAGAAAGGCCGATAAAATTACCAACAATCATCCAGTTTTGTTGTCATTCATTACCTGTCTTCAGAATTCGTGAAGTATAATCACAACTTTCAATATTGAATGAACAAACCGAATATTTTGAAATTGAATTGACTATAAAGAGTGATTCATAATTAACATACAGCTTTATGGTTGCAGCATTCTTTATAAGCTACAGCTTACTAATCATATTTGACAGATGTACTCATCACAGCTGACTTGTAATAATTGACACAATCATACAGCTCATTTAAATCAATTAAAATTAATTTAGTTTTAAAGCATGTAATTCCAACAAGAAAATAATCTATGGGCTGATTTGTGAAAACAGAATCTTCCAAGCTTTAAATTACTATTTACGCTACCATATTTAGATTTAAAAAATTTCACAGATCCAAAGTATGTACATATGTATGTATGTAAGTAGTGGCAAGTTATCACACTAAACTTCAATTTTCGGTGTACCAACATATGGACCTCAAGACTTCAAAAATGCTGTTTTTAATGTGTGGTAGCGGAACTCTTTCTCCTCATACCAAAAGCTATCGAAATCTCAATTCCATCTCAATCTCGATGGCTAAATCGACCCATTCTAATGTACATATACATACATATATATGTACGTATGTGTGTGTGTTTTTCCTCAATTAGACAACTGTTAAATGGCAAGACTTTTGAAGTAATAGTCGGTATAAAAATATTATGAATCCCCATTGTCATTCACTCACTTGATGTTTGCAATTTCCGGGGGCTTGGTATTTATGAATGAATGTTTGTTCCTCTTTTTAAATTTTACTTTTAAACTATTTGCTATTTAATTGAGAATATAAACTGCATCCTTAACATACCAACAGAAGAGTGAAATAAAGTTCATACACCCAGCGGATTCTTTAGAAAAATAATGCTTTCGAATTGATAAGTTACATGAAGAAAAAATAGATTTAGGTTGCACTTGAATACCGGAATACTTCAATACCACCGCAATGGGTAATGCTCTAATATCATATAAATAGAAGTGGGTCGATTTTTATCTATTGATATTTTGCCATGGATTTTTCGGTCTTGACATGAGAAAAACGATATATCAAAAAAATCATTTTCGAGTTGACTAATTCTAAAATTTTTTTGTATTTCTCTATGGAACACCTACTAGGAATGTATTGTATGGGATCGCAATCTTAAAAAAAATGGTGTGAAATCATTATTAGCGGTGGATCATGCATTTGATTCTTTTACGAGCTTCCTGCGACTGATTAGTTACAGGGGTCCGTATTTGAATGCCTGTAAAATTAGGCGCCCCTCTACATTACACTAATTTGTTCTAGTGCACACGTAGAGTAATACCCTAGACAGACGACAGCGTTAATGCGCATTAGTGGCCATTTTGCGCATTTAGTCGTGCATTATCGACATTCGAATGTGAATTTAGCTCTGTGATAAATGCACAAAATCAAACTGCATTTATACTAAATTCAGTTACAAAATATGGCAGCACCGTCGAAATCCGTCAGCTGTTAATATTTTGCTTACTATTGTGAATAGATAAAATGGAATCACAGACAAAAAAGGCAAGCTCTTTTAACTGTTACAACAAATTTAAATTTGTGATTGCTAGTGCACGCACAATTTTTATACTATGGAGCAGTTTCATGAAAAGAAATTTTAACTTTCTTGAAAATAAATGTTCATTTTTTTATCCATTTTGTGTGTCAAAGTAAACTCTAAGTAAACATTTTAAATGCCAAAACAAAAAATCAATAGCAAACAACAGCTGTTTTTTAAACGCAGCTGTTTACTAAATGCAGAAACTGTCGTCTGTCACCGTAAAATTTTAATTCAAATTAGTGAGCTCTTAATGCAAATTAACTCTGCCGTCTGTCTAGGCTATAACATTTTCGAAGTGCTCAAGGTACCTCGATGCCAGGTAGCCTCATAAGTACAACAAACACAACACCAACAAACATTTCAGATATTTTGTTGGTAGAAATACTTTAAATTCTGTCACATATTTGTTTACGTGTGTGTGGTGTATTTTGAAAGTTCTTCAGGCTAAAAGCAGTAGTCAGCTGGGCTTGTAAGACCACCTGGTATCGAGATACAAAAAAAAAATTTAAATCGGAAATGTTTTTTTTTTCAAATGTCGTAGTGGAACGTTTTTCCTCATGGTAATCGAAAAAATAATTGCACGATGTCGACAAATATTTGCCCATACAAATCGACCCGGCCTAATAAACATACTTTTATGGTCAGTTATTTCAGAGGAGAAGAAGCAAGAACGGTTTCGAAAACTTACGAAGCATATTTTAAACGGAGTGTTGTAGAGATGAATCTTTTCTGTGAAGATTACTCCTTTCAGCCTGAAATTGTACTACCTGCGAAATTGTACTACCTCAGAACAAGAAGGTTATATTTGCACCGAAATTAGATCAAAGATAGAAACAGGTTCTTCTAAGATATCGAAACATAAAAAAACTGATTTTATTTCGACCGAGATTCCGATCTTGCATTCATGATATACGACTCAAAATTAACCTGCAGTGTCATTTTGTCTTAGAAGAGCAATGCAAATTTTCTTCTAACATAACAAAAGCTGAGAGTTATGCCCCACATGAATTGCTGGGCATAACTGTGCAGTGTTGGCATGAAGAAAAGAAAATTATGTTTTTTATAGTGGCATACTTTCAGGCGTGCCAAAGAAAAACTTGTCACCAACAAAACCATGTTTTCAAAGGTTATGTAGCATTAAATAATTAAGTGTTAGATGCAAGTTTTTGAATATGCAACTTAACGCTAATAGTTGAAAATTAATTTTATCAAACTTAATTTAATATGAATAAATTAATTGAATGCGCGTTTGTTTGTGGAAGTGAAAAATGTTTTGCAGGGAAACGTGTTGGCAAAACTGCATTGTGTTATTTTATTTGAATGCACTTTTATAGCCACAAAAATTTTATTAATTATTTCCTAAACACTTAATAATTGTTTGTTTATGCGCCTTTGTAAAACAATTTAGAAATTTAGTTTTTAATTTAATTAAAACTAGCAAATTATTTCTAATTAGTTGCATAATATTAAATGTTATTTTCTGTAAATTTATTTAAGAAATAATAAGTTTGTAATTAATTAAATTAAATTCATCAACTAGTGCTGCTACAAAATTACTAACAGCTCTCCAAACAATGACATTCATTAAAGTTGCAAGCTATCTTAGGATAAAAGCATATTATAAGAGAAATTCTATACAAAATTTATTGAAATGATGTGTTCATATTAATCATCATTTATTCATTTGAGAGGCGCATGCACTTGTGTGGTTGTGGGCGATAACAATACAGCAGTAAAATTTCTTAGGTCTTCTAGCAGGAGTCCTTTTAGAAAGTGTTACTTCATATGCACCTTCTATTCTAAACTAATCAGTTCACTAGGAAACTTTTGAGATAATTTTGGAATTTGGTTGAGCAACTGAAAAACAAAAGGGTAAGATTGCATGGAAATAAATTTGAGCTTAAACGAAATGAGCCTATAGTATCCGTGGGCATAGCATTTAGCATAAAAATGGGTGCTATGCATGGCATCAGCGAAGAACCTGGTTGTACCTTAGCATATGAGTTTTCAATAGTTGTGTGCTTTGCTAAACTATCAGCCATAGCAATAATTTGAAGCCGTAAAATTATTATAATTTATGTAGTTGACACAAATTAAACTGCATTTGATAGAATAATTCTCATGTTTGAGAAAATATATCTAGAGCAAATACAATTGCATTTAGTGAAAAGGATTCTGTAATTTTAGGTAACGATTGAAATGCAATCTTTACAGTCCTCTTCTTTTCTTTTGTATCACTATACTTTCCGATCAGTTTTACACCTTTTGGGAAAGTTCGTCGAGCTTGTGGTAAAAATGGTAGCCATATTTCTATTCTGGAAAAAATATGAGCTGTGTTCGCCATTTCGATTTTATGTCCTATACGATGTCCGAATCATACAGCTTCACCGACCAGTGGTCATAGAAACCCCTCACAGTCCCACCTAAATTAGTGTGTCACATATTTTTTTTTTAAGCCAGCCATTTCTATACAAGAATAGGTGAAGGTTGAAAAATTGTGTGGAGGTTGAAAAAAGAATAAAAATATTCTCATAAAAGCATAAAACGGCGAAATATACAGATGACGTAGAAAATGATAGAGTTACATACCATCTCTCCTTATAAAGAAACATGGATTATTAGTAACACATTCGACTAGTCTAAGGCCCCAAAGCTGTGAGTTGCAAAAAAAGGTGGCAAACAACTTTTGACTGCTCATTAGTGTCGCTTCAAAAACTTGAGCCACTGAGTTCAAGGACGGGTGCTAACGAGAAATGTGGCGGCTTCGAAGCAGCTGGTTACTACATACTTTTTCATGCGTGTTTAGAGTGGGCAGGGCTTCAAACGAGCATGATCTTAACGCTTGGAGCAGTCAAACAATTACCGTACATTTTGTTTGCAAAAAAAAAATCTCACAAATCTCCATGTTGCTTACCTTGCGAATCTATACATAAAAATATCAAGTTATAAATTTTCCATGAGTATCGCTTTAGAAACATGAGCCGCTAAGTTCAAGGACGGATTCTAACGAGAAGTGTGGCGGCTTTGACGAGTGCTGTCGAGAAAATGTAGAGAGAACTTGAGCACGATTTACTTCATAAAAAATAATTTCGAACAATAAAAAGTAATGGGCTGTTCCGAAAAATTATTAAGGTGCATGCACTGTCATGCATTGCACTACTCCAATCGAAGCATGACCATAGTAAACACCATGGGACAAAATAAAAGTTAGATTAGTAAGACAGTCAGCAGCCTGTCTGTCTAACTAATTGAATGGAAGTGAAATAGAAGGATGTACAGACCAAGTGAGTCCATCACACGACAATCGCTTTCTGATAGCGTGGAAAATCATAGTGGTGGAGACAGAGAGAGACAGAAAGAGAGAGAGAGAGAAAGAGAAGGAGACAATGATAGCGAAAAAGTGACGACAGAGGAAAGAACAAATTTAGCAAGAAGAAGTTCAGAATGGTAGACAGTCAAAAGAGAGAAAGGGAAACTGGAAGATGCAAAATAGCGCTGACTCCCGCACTTCGATAGATCCGTTCATCCGCTGCTCCTAACAGAAAAAGTAAAGAACACAAATATATTGTTTAAATTTCCAAGAAGAGACTGAAACTTCTTCTGCACAAAAAATTTTTACCAATACCCAACAACGTGGGTCAGGCCTCATGAAGGTTTAAGGCAGTCTTCTTCTTGCCCTCATTATGAAAAATTGTGCTTAATTGATTGGAAAGTAAATCCAGAAGACAATCGTTGTTTCCAAAGACATAGATAGCATCCAGTAACGACCGATATAATGATAGTAATATTAGATCTGGGGAGTCCTAAGTGCTCTTTCGTTGTTTTTGGACCCAATCGAGGCCATTACTTCACCAAGATGAAGCAAGTGGGTTCTTAAAACTATATTTTCCGTGCCTACTCTAATTTGGAAAATTCTATACGTTTCCAGCATGTTAAAGGGGTTCAATATCCTCATTGTGGGTAGACATCCCAATTTTAGCTAGCCGTCATAAATAATGCTGCCATGTTTAGATTTATAGCTATGGACTCATTTAAGATTAAGTTTAAATTTCGCTCCATTTCAGTCAAAAATCTTCGACATTCCTGGAGAAGACTGGACATGGTGCAGACTCCAGTCAAGGATTTTGTGGCGAACTACACGTTTGTTATAACAATGATATCTTCGTTTTATAGCAGATATCTCTGTTTATAAAGCGCTAAGCTCATCTAGTAGCTTAAAAGGTATCGTTTGATTAATTTAATTAAAATTAATTTAAATAAAATAAACTTCTTTCTTGATTTCAACAATGGCTTTATTAAATACGTGATCAATGATTTATCAAAAGGTTATTCTTGGTGTAAACTTTTTGTCTGTTGATAGAAAATCTTTTGTTAACACACTTTTGATACGGCTTAAGTGCCTTCATTAGAGTATGGAGGACAGAATTTTTATTTGTCTGGGTATTATTTATTAACTCTTAAGAAAACTGCAAACAGGTATATAATGAAACATTTTTGCCATTGTTTTAAATTTGCTTTCCAAATATTTTCACGAACTTTGATTGCAAAGCACTTTAAATTCTTTAATAGTTGTATTATTTTTTTTTCTGTGTTTTTTTTTTTTTTTTTGCCAAACAAACTGCATGTAAGAAGAAAAGAGAGTGTCCTTAGAATTTATTTGAAGAAACACAAAGTAGACATATACGTCTTTACAACAACACCCATTCTGTTGCACTGCCACATAAATAATGCTCTAATTTAATATAATAAATTTGTTTTATGTCCCACTTAACGGCACTATAACTAATAGAAGTCATTTGTTTTGTCACACAGTCAACTAATTGCATGTTCAACAAAGTGGAAATGTTGAATTCATAGACAATACAGGTATGTATGTGGAGCATGTAGTTTGGGCAGCTGTCCTTAAATTTGAAAAGGGAATGTGAAAGTTTATTAATGCGAGCATGATTAGGAAAAGTTTTGGTTGGGCATAAAACGGGAAATGCTAAAAAATCTTTAAGCCCAAAGACTTTAAGTGAAATTTAGTTAATAAAAATGTTCGAATGATTTAAGAAACCGTAATAGATAGATAGACCAAATTAAAGAATAATAAGAAACTAATATCTAGGAAGAATAATCGACCCAAAAATTAAATTTAAAGAACACATTCAATATATAATAAACAAACTCAACGTTCTCACTCGCATACTCTATCCTTTTATTAACAGAAAGTCTTCTCTAAGTACCGAAAGCAAAATGCTTATATTTAAACTGATCTTCCAGGCCGTTATATTCTATGCAGCCCCAATGTGGCAAACAGCTGCGTCATGTCATATCAAGAAACTTCAGATTGCACAGAACAAGTTACTGAAACTTGTATATAATCTTCCTTGGTTCTATTCAACCCGCAGACTGCATACAATTTCGAATTCAGATCTTGTAGTTACCAGACTTAATAAACTGGCAGAAAAATTTTACACCAAATGCTCTTGGTCAATACATACTCATATTAATGATTTGACATCAGCTTAAGTAGTTTGTAGGCTTTTAGTTAAATTGGTTTTATTAAAATTTTCGAAAAATGCATTCAAATAGGTTTTTTTCTCTATAAATTTTTGCCTCCAATATACTTTTTTGCAAATATTGTATATGTATAATTTTCATATTTACTAAAATTTACTAAGTAGAAAAAGTAGGAAAAAAGGGACTTGAACTATTGTAATATAAATTTAAGTTGTAATTGTAAACACATATGCTATATGAAGAACAATAAATTGAATTGAATTGAATATTGCTCTATAGTAGCAGGTGCCTCATGGAGTTGGCTTATAGCTTTCTGCCATCACTGAACAAACACTCAAATGTATGATTTAAGTAGTTTTATGTCTTCTTCTATACGGTTGTTAAAACTTAAAACCGCAGCTGAAGAAGTTCTTAAATGTTAATTTTAATTTCATTTATTTAAAAACAAAAACCTAATCGCTCATAAGAATCGTCTTCCAAAGAACGATTTGGAAGCAGTTAAATATGAAAATTAAATAATTGATTTTGAATGTTGCCTTGACACTGTGTCACGTTTAGCTGATTAGTTGCGCATAATGTGTGTTAAAATACCATAATTAAAAGTTTTTCAACAATCACTTATTAATTTGTGCAACATTTGTTGGAATTATAACATATATCAACCTGTTGTTTTTTTTTCGGAAAAACAAGCAATTATCAATCAAAGAAATATTTAAATTGATTTATATAATTAAAAATGATTTAATGGTTTTTAAATAACACATTCAATTAAATCAGTTGCAGTTGTATAAACAAAAAAAATACTATTCGATAAAAACTTGCAGGTTTTTCATACACAAAAAAAAAACAAATCATCTTTTTTTCAAACAACTAGTTAATTGTTTCGTTCACATAATTCACTTGATAACAGAAAAATAATCGAATTTACATTTGAATTATACCTTGCGAACAAGATTAGAGATAACCAGGTTTCTTTAACCATGTGAAATGAGAGGTAGTGAAAAATCTGGAAAGGTAATTATGTAATTCGATGCAAAACTGTTCGAATTTGGTGCTTTTAGCGCAGCTTTTCCTTTCGAATCGAATTACATAATAACCCCCTTGCTCAGAAATAGCAAGCGGTTGCAACCAGAACCACTGGCTTAATAACGTGAAAACGTTTCTGCGCTAGGGAACCATCATCAAAGATTTTCGTATAGGAGCTGCAGTCGCCTTTCGAAAATTTCGACGACACACTTGAAGTCGCTAACTTGCTCTGTTAGAAGCAGCGGGTGACTGCATTAGTTTTAGTGCAGAATTCAGCGCTAATCTCCAATGCCCTCTTTCCTTGCTCTCTCTTTTTGAGTATCTGAAAATTTTTTTCTTTCTTCCCTCTTCTCACTTCCTCCAATTTTTGTTTGTTTTTTAACACAAATGAATCATCGTGCGATGAACCCTTATGGGCTCTACATCTTTCTATTAACTTGCCAGCAGCAGCCTATCTATCTACCTACATTCATTGACTTGCTCAATTTAAAGGACGTATTTTAGAGGACCAGTATGAGGGTTGCATTTTATATTTTGGAATTAAAGAACAAAACCAAAAATTACTTAATTATTTTTTAAAATGTTCCCCACGAAAATCTATACATATTTGCATGCGTTTGAACTAATTTTCTAAGAACTTTTCCCACCCTGCTTAATGTATCGCCAAAACATGTATTCGGAATACAGCCACCGCTTCTTCGGGTGTCGAAAAACGTTGACCTCTCCGTTTGTTTTTTACGTACGGGAATAAGAAGAAGTTATTCGGTGTCATGTGAGGACTATACAGCGCATAACTCATTCATGTTTTGGGTACTCTAAAATGCTATAGTTTAAGCTCCTTAGTGAGAGCTCACATTGTCGTGTTGAAGAGAAATCCGTCTTCGGCAGTTAGTTTTCCTGGTTTCTGGGAAGACAATTTACAAACAGATCGTTGTGTACCACTCAAGTACACAAGTACTTCGTGCACTTGACTGCTGTTTACTTTCAGGCTTATTAACGTAAACCCACCATTCACCACCTGTCACGATGTCATAGATGTGTTCCGAAGCACCGCAATCGTATTTTTTGAGCCTTTCTTTCGACCAATCGACACGACCCTCTTTTTGAACGATTGACAAGCGAATAAATTTTTTTAACAGCCAAATGTTTAAGCAATACTGAATATATGCTGCTCCCACTAATACCTTAGGCTGTCTCAATCTCACCGTAGGTCACATGATGATCTTGCAATTTGAGCACGCGCACATCATCAATGTTTTTCGGAACAATAGCTGATTTTGGGCGACCTTTCTGAAATTTGTCTTGAAGTGAACTACAACCACGATTCAATTCACTTCAGCGCCAGGAATCGAATTAAGTTTATCCATGCACTGTTGCCGAGTTCAGCCATGCCAAAAGTTGTAAAAAAATAATTGCACGAAAATGTGCACGATTTAATTTCATTTCTGAGCCGAGATAAACATTTTAAGTTACTGTAAGTAAAACAAATACCTCTTCAATGTCAAGACGTTCTGAGTACGTATAACCTCAAAAATGTCCAACTTCGCGATAGAGCTGTCAGTTGCCAGATTGCAACACTATGTTTGCCAAGTCCCGAAACATAAAAGGCAACCCTTGTATGAAAATGTATGGCGGGTCAGGCAACAGAATTTTACATAAGCTAATTAAACAAATTATATGTTATTGTTTTTTGTAATCACTATTTATCATTTTAAACAGAGTTTATGGTTTCAGCCCCCATCAGTTAGTTGAAAGTGAGATTTAAAATTAAAACCAAAATTGGTTTATATCAAGTTGAATTGTTTTCTTTTGTTTCCCATTAATTCATTTATTCTTAACGACTTACACTTTCCTATTATTATTAATTTCTACTGATAAAAAAAAAAACTACTGGTGATTGGCATAGTAAATCGCTTATAAAACAATTTATAAATATTCAATCACATTTGCATTTGTGTTTTTGTCATTTAATCGGTTTCGCTTTATATCAGAATAAAAACTATAATTCGTTTTTTTTTTTTTTTTTCATTATTTGATCAGTGCATTAATAAAAGAACAATTATTAATACCACTTTAAACACAAACAGCAAAGGATAGTTGTATATATGTACATAATTGTAATAATCTGCATTTTAATCTGACTTTAAGTTATAAAAATACAGTATAACCTGTTTAATTACTCCATATTTCCCTTTCATTTACCTCATGCTGTTTTCGTTTCTACACAAAATTACGCATTTATTTTCCATTTTTTTTCCTAAAATATCACTTTTAAGATTTTAAAGAAACTACCATCAAAAGAAAACGGCACAATAACCATAAATAATTTTAAAAAATTAATAAAACACTGTCCTTCAGTTGATTGTCATACAAAATTAAAAATGTTTCCCTTTGCTGTAGGAACGAAAACAGCCTTAAATTCAAATTGCCAGTCGTTATCTTTTCTTAGCTTTTTAGCACAACTTCACCCAAGAATGGCGTTGTATTACTTGCTACGTGTAAATAATTGCCCAAATTATTAAGTCCTTAAATTTTAATTTACGCCATATTGACTGCTCTAATTATCCAAACTGCCATAAAATTTGTATTTTTGATAATTAAATATCTATCTATAAACATATGTATATGCTGTCGAAATAGAGTTCAGCAATAATGAAAATTTTGGATTTAATAGTTTATAAATTGATCTATAAAAAAAAAATTGTTTTGTATTTAATAACCAAATAAATAAAAACCATTTGCTTCTTTTTTTCAAAAAGGAAGCCTCATTGAGATAATTGCACATAATCGTTACATGCTTTGCACCTTTAATTTTCCAAAAACCTTGGAACTTTCGGAGAGTTCCTTAACCGAAGATTACTGTATAAAAATTAAAAGCCACATAACCTCATTGCCAGTCCTTGAACTACACATACACACACACACTCACACATGTGTGTATAATAAAGTAAAATATTAACCATATTTAAATAGCAGTTCTCTAGGGCTTTTCTCGTCAATCCTTTGTTTCAATTTCAACATGATAGCACACACACACAAACTTGTAAGGCCGCAAAGTGTGTATGTGCTATTATTGTCAAGGTATTTTCTAGAATTAAGAGAATAGCGAAAGTAAATTAATTTTTATTTTAACTTCGCAAAATAATTTTTTTTTCTAAAAAATTAAAAAAAAAAACTTGACATCTTGAACGTAGAATTTTTTTCTCTTATATTTTTAGGTATTAGTAATATCAACCAAATCATCATCTGATGGTGTTTTTTTTAAACAAACACAAAACTGTGAAGCTTTTTGCTTGGCTGCAATAAAGCCCAGATCCTTCCCAGGAGTTGAAACTGGTAGTCAGCAGGGCACTGGAACGGTTAGGGGCAGTCCGAAAAGACCGTTTTTTGACCATCGGCTGCATTGGTAAAGCCTGAAAAGGTTTTTCAAGAGGGAGGGCGGTCAATATTGGCAAGACATCTGCCAATGCTGTGGTTTGAGTGGAGTCTGGTGGCATGTGGCACGATTTTTAGTAGTATTTGGTTTTTGATGTGAACTCTTCGAAATGGACCCACCGATTTCATTTGTATTTGGATGATTTTAAGCCTGGTATGAAAATTTTTGGTGTAAGTGTGTACGTGGAAGAGGACACCGAAAGTGGGAAAGAACCACCCCATCCGGCGAGCTCAGCCGCGCTAAATCCAGCATACCAGCACACCCCGACTATCGGTCCACTGAACATTGTTATGTCAGCTGACGTGTACGTGCACATTACAAGAATGGCCAGCGCCAGCCAGCCATTTAGGCGCTAAGAAGCACTTTGGTGTTCTTCGAATGTTGTTCCATAATAATAATGGATAACCATAATAATAATGGATAACATCCCATTTCGTCATCCCCTTGAAAGAGACTCTTATTGAAGCCAAAAAACTAAGTGGATATAGTGCAAGTCTCAATCGACACGATTTTCGCGTAAATACCAGTCAGCATGTTGAGGACCTCCAGGTTCTCAGCTGATTGTCTGTACCTGTTATTACGTTACGAAATATTATGTTGATAAAATTAATAAATACTTTGTAATCATTGAAACAAGTTACCCACTTTGCGGTTTCAAAAGTAAACGTAAAAAATATACATATGAAACATTTTTTTTCATGATATTTCCTTTTTATTATAAAGTTTGAAAATTGACATTATGTGTGAAATACTACATCATTTAAATGACCATCACGAGAAGTGTTGCAAGCATTGATTCTTTTGAGGTCATTTTTGACCACTTTTTGACACGTATTGGGCGGTATCTCAACATGCATGTTGATTTTTAAATGCTCGAGAGTTAAAGGTTTATCTGCATAAACACGGTCTTTCGCGTAGCCACACAAAAAAGTCGAATGATGTCAAATCGCATGACATTGGTGGCCAGTTGATATCGCCACGACGAGAAATTACGCGGCCAGGAAATGTCACTTGCAATAAAGCCATATTCGCGCAAGTTTTGTGGCATGTGGCACTGTCTTGTTGAAACCACATATTCTTCAACCACGTATTCTTCAATAGCAGGCAAAAAAAAGTCGGTTATCATATGACCATAACTCTCCGCCCCGAATTGACAGTCGTTCCTTCGTCGTTTTCGAAGAAGTAAGGTCCACACAGAGCTTCGGACCAAAGAGCGCACCAAAGAATTAATTTTTCTGGATGTAATGGCCACTCTTCAATTACTGGAGGATTCTCAGAACCCCAAAACGACAATTTTGTTTATTTGCATACCCACCGAGTGAGAAATGTGCTTCAACGTTGAAGAAAATTTTGTTCGAAAAATCGCCATCCACCGCCTGTTGTTCAAGCACCCATTTCACGTATCTACGAGGTTGTGAATGGTCAGCTGTCTTTAGTAGTGGCTTGTGATCTGGACTTTATATACATGTAGGTGTAGATATAAATGCAAAATACGCCATAATGTGCCGTAATACAGTCCTAATTCCTTAGAACTACGAGGAACCGACACATTCGGCTCTTCGGCAACACTTTCACTTATAGCAGCGATATTTTCAGCGAAACGATGATGCATAGGCCTTACAATATTTGTAACCGCTCCAGTATTTTCAAATTTCTTCACAATTTTCATGAGTTGTGTGAAAGTTCAGCGATCCATTTTCATCAATGTTAGACTTTCAACTCAGAGGAAAAAAATTGGTTTAACAACTTAGCTTGACAGATGTCGAATTCCAGTCCTATACTTTTGAAAGCACAAAATGGATAACCTGTTATAAATGTTACTTTTTAAAGTAGTATAGTTTTATAACCAGTGGACAAAGATTAGTATTTTAAAACCTTACGTTGAAACGTTTTCAGAAAAGGGGTCTTGTCTTTAAAAAAAAAACTTATTTCTTGGGAGGTGAAAGGTTTCCAGATATCAGAAGTGATGTCAATTATTTGACGTTCGTTTAAAAGATTCCTTGAGGCAAAACGAGATATCAAAAGTCGCATCTTAAATTTGACGCCCAAACGAAAAACGATCTAGAAGGAAGTTAAACTACAATAATAGGAGTTTTTTTTAGTTTTGGAATCGTCATGCAAATATTTTTCATTCAAGGGGATGACCGGTCTAATATACATTCTACGAAGTTTTATTTAACTTTTCAAAAAAAAAAAAACTTATACAGAGATGCAAACATTATTAAGTATGCATGTTCATATGTATGTTTCTTAATTTGAAATATATTTATGAAAGCACTAAGACTCGAATTCACAGCTATTTAGTAATAGATTACATTATCTTTAAAAAGAATGATAATGATTATATAATTCTTTCTTAGCAATTATTAATGGATAGCGATTACAAAAAAAAAATCTGGTACATTTGATTATTGAAAAAGAATTAAAAAAGTTATCTTATTACATTCTTTCTATATGTTTTCATTTAGTCCGAATTTGTTGAATTTTTTCCCCCAAAAATTAAATATAGAATATAATCAAAAACATCCTTAAACGTAGTCGAATTAATTGTCGAGTGCTCTTGATTTTTTTTTTTTTATATTTTTAATTAATCTAAAGTAATCGTCATTATTTTTACATTTTTGTCGAAAATTACTAATAATACAAAATCGATTGATTTACTTTTAAGCTACAATTCTATCTAATTCGTATAGATTATGTTTACTAAACATTACTTAGCAGCTGTATTTCTTAAACATATTACAATTTGTTAACATATGGCTGCAAATTTGTAGCCAACTCAAGGCGAGCATTCTTAATGATATTTTAATTAGTTTGAAAAATATTTGTAAAGGCAAAAGACGCATATTTTATAAATTTTTTACATCTAATTTTATCCCAAACCATATGAACCATAAACAATGTGTTATTTTTTTTTTTTTTAATAATTCATTGAATTGTTTCCCATTTTGTGTGATCACAAACTAAAATGAGGCAACAAAACTGGCCCACCAGAAGATACCAGATATGCACGTGTACTACTTTTAATGTTGTTTAAATTTTTGCCAAGCAAAAGGAAGTAAACACTGACAATGACTTGTTTACAATGAATTTTCTTGGGCTTTAAAAAAAAATCGACATAAAAACCTACATTAGCGGGCAAAACTGTCAATGTCATGTTTCTACAGAGCAACTGAATGTTATTTTGATTGAAAAGTTAAACTATACCACTCTACTTGAATACAAAATTTTCTAACTAACGATACAACCTAAATTGGTGCGTCGGGAGTATTTTTTGCGGTCAAAAACAACCACTTTGTGTGGAAATGGGCTTTGTATGGAATGGGGCAGCAATAGTACCTTTAGCACGAGCATCAAGTTTTTCATCTAGCTTATAAAAATAATTATTACCTTATTATTATTATATTTCTATTTTTTTCCTGTGTTCCTGCAATTAAATAATTTTTCATTGTCAGGCTTTTATTGATTTTTTCTCACTGCTCAAACGCTTGTGGAGCATGAAAACCTTGAGCTTGTTCAACTTCATGCGCCGTACGCGTTAAAACATTTTGTGTAACTTGCTTTGTGAGAACACACTGTTTTAATCTTTTCGACAGAAGTGGGAAAATTGTAGAAAAAGGAGCCAGACCTTAAAAGAAATGAGTTTTATTGGTTTGTAAGTCTTAGATCTTCCAAAACTGAAGACAAAATCTGGCTTCTCGTGAAAAATCTGTAGCCATCTGGCAGCACACTTTTTCATTTTACGGCAACTCTTGCGATTATACTAAGCCGACCCACCAAAAGTCGCTAACGTGTGCATTTTTGTCATTGGCTCTAGGTTTAGGTCAGCGCAATTTAAATAAGACTAAGCACATATTCAAGAACGTCACAATATTTATATGCGATAGAGTCACTTGATTTAGCAATCAAAATTGTGCCAACGATTTTTCGGAAAAAAAAGTGCCATTAAAACACATTTAAAAGGATAATTTTTCAGGTGTCCGATTTTCAAGTAGAGATGGTACGTGACTGGAACGAGGTCGTTTTGTTCGCAACAAATATTGGGAAAAAATGTTATTGGGAGTTTATCATACATTTGGTGGGCAAAATGTGCCTGATTAGTCGTAGGTATTATGCTATCGATTTTTCTATAGTCTTTGGCATGATGAAAAAAGTCCACTAGTCAAAGTCAAAGAACTAATTTTCCAAACATCCGATTCAAATTTTATGTGTTTTTGTATGTATGGGAGCCCACCTAAGGACGCATGGCACGAACATTGGACCCCTCTAAGGTCCCTCTTAGACGGAAAGGAAAGTAAACAGAAAGGTTATAGAGCATTATTTATTCACTTGAAGGAATCATTCAGTAGAATTAGTTCATTCATGAAAGACACAAGTCTAGTAGCTTCCCTAGACTTATAATCGAAACCGAGAACCTTCGACATACATTGTGTTCAAGTATTTCATCATTGGTAATGCTATCGATTCTGACAGTGTTGGCAGCACTCTAGTAGTTATTCAAAATCGACGATGTAGCTGTATTTCAAGTAGGTATTTTTATCTATTTATATAATTATAATTTTAAGCTAGAGCCTATATGACACGTCTGCTATTGTTTGACTGACTAATTATTATAAGGCTGAAGTAAAGCTCATTACTAACAAAAACTTAATTGCTAAAGTTCGTAATAATTCTCTTAAGTCTTTATATCTGAAGTCTGAAGTCATTAACTTATATTCTGTGTGCGCACAGAAAAGAATATTCTTGGGAATATATTAAGCTTTCCTGTTGCTTTTTTGGGACAGCCAAAAACATACAGGTAAATAAAACTTAAACAACTATGGCACGCAACACTTGGAATGCAAAAATGTCATGGTAACATAAAGGAAAACTTGTTATGCTAAGTATAGAAAATTATCGAAGATACATAAGAATCAAGCAAGCATTAACTATTGTCAGAATTTTAACTTTATGAATCATTTTATGTTATAAATTTTATGTTATAAATTCCAGAAAACATAAAAAGAAATACATTTATAATGCCAAGATTCAATTTGATTTCACATAGTAACTTCTGCTTGCCACAGTATAAAGTCACTACGAAATATCATATACAAAGAGACAAGCGTAAACAGTAATTCATGCAGGCATGCAACTGGTAGTAGAGTCCAAATATTTTCCAGAAACTTATACATATTTAAACAGTTAATGAAAGTTGTTGTTAAGCAAATTCCATAAACTTCGTATTGGTAAAAACTCATTTTTCCTCCTGTCAGTGAAACATAGAAAATTACAATACTGAAACACCTTCAACAATTCTTTCCTAAATAACTTTTCCAGAATTTAAATACTCATCTTTGTTAGAATTAATGTGTTTGCGTAGAGTATTAAGAGCACACACACTCCACCTGCTGCCACTGTTGAATACACACGTTGAACCCTGCACTTCTATTCAAAAGTTTATGCATAATTTAGTAATGAATGCAAAGAATAAAAAGAATAATCTGGATGAAAAAAAATTGGATGTAGAAAGTTTTGTACAGTTCTTTATCTCTCATTAAACCTATAGTGCTGGCCAGGATTATAAAGTTTAATTACAGAACTCACATTAGGCCAACAGATTCATATTGAAAAATTGGTTAGCATCAATTAATACATTTACATATACATAAGTGGTTTTTTGTCATAACATCTTAAATCCAATTTCATGAATTCCAAAGTATGCTACCCTCTCACCCCGCGAAGCAAAGCTTTACAGCAGTACCAGGAAGACCGTTTTGAGTTTATTCAACGGCGTGAATTAGCGTGTTAAAGTCTCGAAAATTTGGATCATCGGATGGAGGTGTCCCGCCGACATCGCTGCGGCCATTTGGTGGGTAGTTTGCTCCATATATAACTGCACTATACAAATATTATCATAATAAAAAAAAAAAAAAAATTTCCAAAATAATTTAGATTTGATTCAGAATCAACATCGGCCTTTAAAATGTAAGCACCCTTTATTAGCTTTTCGATTTCTCTCTAGCTTTTGCATGGGGAAAAAATTTCCACTACGACATATCAAGAAAAAAAATATTTTTGAGGAGTACGATTTTCAATTTTTTGGTTATTTTTGTGATACCGGTAGGTGCAGTCAAAAAAGAAAATGTCGGAAATATTGTTGGGCATTGATCATTCATTTCACTCCTCTAAGGGCACCTAAGGGGATGGCATGGTAATCTTGAAAAACAAACTCCGTATTTGGGTGTGTAGTTCCGCTCAGCAAATAGAAGCTAATTTGATTTCGAATAGTTTTTAATTTTTCGTTTGCTATAACACCAATTTACGAATTAAATTCTCTTTTCGGGGTTTTGTGACATGCCTGAATAATTTGCTTAAGGGCACTTCAGACCATTATACAAGTATAAATAATTTTATCGAGTTTTGTGAGATGAAAGTATAATACGATTTCTTGTGACTGTCAAAAAGTCTAACGTAAATTACATTTTACATTCACACCATCACACTTCAAATAAAATAAAATATTTGAGTGGAAAAGAAAACAGCTGTTGCATATGTATGTACATACGTTAATCATACATACGTTTATTCACAGAATAAACTTGACAACATAACACTATACGGCGGCAGAAGAGCAATTTCATGTTGGCGGTGGACGTGGCGGCGCTAAAAAATATTCAGCAGCTAAAATAATAGTTATGTAAAGCAGAACAAAATTGAATAACACAAAAATATTTTATCTTCTAAATACAGCTAGAGCAAAATACATTTGTATACGGTAAGCAAATTCCAAATTTGGAACCCTTGTATAACGAAATCAAATACCATCAGTGACGGCACGCCATCGGCTGTGAAACAACTGGCTAGTAAATTTTTCAACAGCTGCTTGTGTGAAAAAAACAACCTTGATCGAATGAAATGTATTATCGTTTAGAAAATTTAAAAAAAATGGTGAAGTCTTATGGGACGTCAATTTTGTATCGTATTATTTCTCGTTTTCATAACACATTGCATTCACACCATCACACTTGCACGTATTATTTGAATTTTTGGCAGGTATTAATACACAGTATAGTAGTCTGAATTGCCCTTTAATGATACTCAAAATCGTATCATTTCGATTTCAGAAAAAGCATGTATTTCTATACATTGAAATACCTTTTTCGCACTGAAGAGGTAGGGCATACAAGTAACCAATTTTTAATTACCTAAAAGTATGTAACGTTAGCTGTACTGCATTTTGCCACATTTTCAATATTCAATCATTTAAAATATTTTAGTTTAGTGACATCAAAACTAAACGTTTTTTTAATGGCACTTGTGCAAATCATACCAATCACTATGGAGTTTATAACAAAGTTTAAAATCCACAGGAAAAATATATCTCTATGGCATCATTTTAATTTCTCAAACGAAATAAATGTCTAAATATGGAACTTGTTTTTTTCCTTGCAAGTTGTATAAATGTTCGCATTAATAGTACACAGTAAACGCTAACAAAAAAAGACTCAAAATATTTTCAACTGCATAAAATTAGGCATTATGATGTAAACTAAGTATTTAGATTGTTACAGCAGAGCATTTCAAAATTATCGCAATCTGTGACAACAGTCCCGACAGCAGAACAAATTCTTTTGTGCTCATAAATTTAAATATATTTAAATTTATGAAAAATGGTGAAAAAGAAGATAAGATTTTAACTGCCGAAAAGTATGCAACATTTTAGGTTATTATTACGTATTTAGATCAGATTATTACAGGTGAGCAACAATTTAGATTATTACCATGTATTTAGGTTATTACAGTTGAGCATTTAAACATCATCGGAATCTGTAGGCCTAGTCCGAACGGAGTATCTAACACAGGGGCAACAGAACTTTTTGTTTTCATAAATTTAAATATGTTTGAAAAATAATGAAAAGTATGATCAGATTAAAGTAAGCAGAGCTAGTAAAACTCTAACAAATTAAATGCCTACTATTCAAAATCTTATCATTATTTACTTTCCATTCAGTCACCTAAAATTATAGTACCAAACACTTTAATATGGCAGTACTGTGAACAGTGACATAGAAACTTTCAAATAAATTCATTTTTAATTGGAAAATTTTGTTAAATAAAACCTCCACTATGCAAGCATGGAAATTCACAATTAAAACTGAACTATCTGAAATTTACCAAAAAGGTTACAATCATGGCGCAAACAAGATCATGACGCTTGATTATGATAAAATGTGTTGAGAGCACAATATGTGTAATCAACGTTAATTGCTTTTACTACTATTTAAAGCAATTTAGTTGCACGTGTAACATCCAGCTCGTTTCGTAAGGTTGTTAGTTAAATAAATATGCCCCTAAAAGTAGACGAAACGTTGTCCAATATCAGCACATCCTGAGGTTTATGTAATGGAAATTGTTAACTGTATCGCATGAAAAAACAACTTGTTGGCATGATTAATTATTTAGAAGAACATTTTGTTTTCTGAGTTATACTGAATCATTCAAAATGGGAACACATATGCATGTTGTCTCTCTTTTATGCAGAAATACATTAGTTAAATGGAAACCTTATGATGCAATTGTTTGCCTGTGTATATATTTCTGGTTTCCAGACCATTCTAATACTCGAATTGATTTGCATCCATGATAAATGATGTGTTGTGAAAACTACTTTTAATTATTTGAACTTGAAATCACATAAAGGTCATAGACAAGCTTAATAAGGATTTAAAATAAATCTACTTTTAATTAAGGCATACATTTCATGCAATATTGATGGTTTATATCAGAAAAATGATATGTACTTATTCTTAAAAATGTTAAACAAAAACTAAATATTTTACAATTAGAAAAACTTGTTTCAAAAAAAAAAAATATATATATGCTTTTGGATTAACAATGAAAGACAAATTTACATACAACTACGTTGCAATAACAAAAATACGCTTTAAACATATTTCTTCTTTGATGATGATACTAAGACGAATTGAAGCACTTGAATTTTGAACGCATTTCATAGGTTTTCTTTTGTAAAATAACCTCAAGGTGAAATTTTAAATGAAACAACATTTACCCTGAATATTTACATGTTTTGTATGCGTTTTTTTAATTTTAACACAAAAAATAATTGTTTTCGAAGCAGACAATATACTCACATTTGCCATTGAAATTCGGAAACCAAAAACCAATTGAAATAAAATTAATGGCAGGGAGAAAATTAATCAGGGTGTTCAAATAGACGTCATAAAATAACAAGTCGTAAGACCATAGCCCAAAAATATATATTGCAATTGATTAGAGCACCCTGTTGTAGTATCTTGTGTTTGTTTCGAATTCTAGCGAGATACTCAAAGGAGAAAACAATACGGGACTCAAATTCATTAACGTGAGGTTTAGTGCTTGTAATTTGACAAATACTCCATAACAAAAAACTACATAGAAAACCCCACCCTCTGGATGCACAACTTGTTTCCACTGTATTTTCTAAAATACTTCTTCTTCACAAAATTTGAAAACGGAAGTATTTAGAGAAGAAGACTACAAAACGACCTGCATTTTCAGATTTGTCGTATAACTTGTAATTTGACAAATAGTCCATACCAAAAAACTGCATAGAAAACCCCAGCCTCTGGATGCACAACTTGTTTCTACTGTATTTTCTAAAATACCTCTTCACAAAATTTGAAAAATGTTTGTTTACTCACTTAGTGATTTTTTAATATACTAAGCGAAATCTGGAAAAAATTTAGGAAATAAGTATATTTCAGTTTAAAGTTCTTCTTCAAAAAGGTCAAGCTTTATAAATAGACTCGAAAAGAATACAAGTCGTGATAACCAATGGTGGTAACTCGTTGTATTAAAATGTTAAGAAAAAAAAAGACAAAAGACATTTTAAAATAATTTGTTTAAGTTCTAGTTATATCTATCGATCAACTTATCTTTCGTTATCACCCTAATTATGTTTGTCGTCGCTTAAAAAATAAAAACAATAGATTTTTTTTGCCGTCAATTTTAAAATCGCACTTTCTTTTGCATTTTTGACAGTCGAATATGCCAGCCACGATTGAAATTTGATTGCACGTTCTTGCAGTAGATTTTAAAAGGTTTCGTGTATTTTGCAAATCGCGGCATCATTTTTCAAAAGCGTCTGTCTGTCGCTAAGAAAAGTGCCAACCACAATAAGAGTGAATGTTTCTAAGCTAGTTGTTATAACATGTTAAGGTTTTGTGTTTTAATATAAAATAACACTATTGGAGCTTCCCAAATACCTATGAACATTTAGAGCTCAATAGAAATTAATAAGAATTTCATATTATAAACTTTTTTTCGATTTAAATTGATATTTAATTTTCTACTAACCTACAATTCTATAGAACTTTGATGATTTAAGTTTTAACAAAATATTTTTTGGCGTAAAAATGAATGTGTCCAAGTGGTAATTTTGCTTCATTTGTTTGTCTATATTTTAAAATATTTTATACAGGCATTAAGTTTTTCTTAATAAAATGCTGCTATTTGATTTTGTATTAAGCTGAAAATAAAATTTTGTGCCAATAAAACAATTTTTATGTTCTAATACATATAACTTTCCAGTCGATTTACAATTGTCAATGATTTGATCGAAATTTAGTTCAAATTTTGCTCGCTTAGATTTTAAACAAATTTTTTTGAGTAAAATTGTATTTGTGAAAAATTTTCACATAAGAAGATAAAAGTAAACTTGATGGCTTATTGGTTGGGGACCATAATAGCTGTTTCACATCCACCACGATAATCATCAGCATCCAAATTGCTACGAAACCAGGTTATATCTAATTGCATACAGTTTTTGAAGCAGCAGTTTCAAAGCTGAACTCTTCACTGCTGAATGTCTATCACAAAGAATACTATAGCCTTATAGCAAATTCACTTGCTTTAAGAGCAAGAGATTTAAGCAACAGAAGCTTAAAATGAGTGACGACGCAGTTAAATCCGAGCTAAAGATTTAGACACACTGAGCCCACTAAAGTCTCTAGAATAATCAAACTACGGGACTCAATACAGGAATTTCATCAGGGTATCCACATGAGGAAAAAGCAATGGGAATAATCAAACAGTGGGACTCAATACAACAATTCTATCGGGGGATCCAGACGAAGAAAAATTAAAAATAGAATAATGACAAAATTTTTTTGAAAAAGAGGGAAACATGTGACTGTTATTGTAGAACATCAGCCTTATGTAGTTCATTACAGAAAAATAATTCCAAGTCTGTCTAGTTTGCATTTTTCTTCATTGTCCGGTTTTTGAGGTCAAATACTGTTCAGCGTGCTGCTTTAAATTTAATAAAAATTTTAAAATAAACCGCGTTTTTATATATATAAAAAATATAGAATCATTTTATTTTAAGGCTGTACTTAAAGTCATTCTTTTTAAATCAACATGATTCAATATTGATTTTAAATAGGTTCCTTACTTGGTAAGTAAATTACTCTGGCTTTTTTTCTTTCATTTCTTAATACATTGCCTAAATTAGCATATTTTTTCCATTTCTGGTTCTTTGCTTCTTTTCACATCGCTACTGGTTCCTTTAAGTGCTTATGAGATTTTCAACTATTTATCCTTTTACACTCAAACTATTTATTGTTCACTTATTTATTACTTTGTTTAATCGTAAAATTGAATGTTTTCCCACAAAATGTTGTCACGAATATGGGTGTGATTATTTGACATGATTGAGCAATAATTTTCAATTGAAAATTTATTTCATGCATATCAATACATAGAAATTAATATGTATGTGTAATGTCTTTTTTACGACTAAGTTAAATTTCTCAACAAATCAACTAGCAAGCAAGTAATAGTGATAAGTTTGGCAGGACTGAATCGTATACACCCTTCCAAAGTAGTTTTATTTCTTTTGTATTATGTTTATCGCACTATAATTTATCCTAAATTATTTTTGTGACTAATATCAGTTAAATGAGGCAAAGAAAACTATAATGGCTTTTAGCTGGGGCGCCATGAGCTGTTTCGAATCGAGCGTACTTCTCGCCAGTACCCATCCCTGAACTTAGAGGCTCACTTTTCTAAAAAAAAAAAACACTCAGCCAGCTAAGTTTTCATATGTTTTCTATCTAAATTTTTCATGTTGTAAAATGCACTAATTATTATTGCATTTATGCCTTCCATTGCATATGTAAGGTTGGAGGTATGATAGTCAACGTATTTCGGCATACACTTAAGCTGGAGTAAACTTGTGGATTTAACCATAATAGGTTCGACTTATAGGGCTATAGGCATTCGGTGTCGTGCACAAAGTTCCTTAGGTAGGAAACTAAGGAACCTTGCATCTAACCAGTGATTGGGTTATGTCCGCTAAGGATTCGCTCACTATTTGTGAGAAGGCGGGGCATTAGCATAAATAATACTACAATGTCTCACTATCCTGCCACATGCTCTACATTATCTGCTATTCATATGCTGTTTAGATCTGCCAGTAGTTGTAAGTAACTTGTTATCACTCCTGTTATTCCACTCAACACAGGCTTACTAAGTCTTTGTAGCCCTTTCGCTTTTTATTCCTCTGGATACACTCAGAAAACTTTATTAGTAAAATTAACTGAAAACACTCTTTAAAATAAATGAAACTTCACTTAAAACCCGTCCTACTTATTTTTCATTCAAATTTACTAATTACTTCATTTGAATTTAAATGTCAAAAAAATCTGCGGCACCCAATCGGCAAAAATAATGATATTTCTTTTATTCTAACTGTCAAATAATTAATGCGTAATCAACTTTTTCTTTCTTCGGTAGTGATTTTTTTGCTTCATTTTATTTAATTACAGTTTTCTATCCGTTTTATCTTCTTTTTCAATTCGCTTATTTAATTTTTGTAATGCAAAGCCCCTTCTGAGATTCGAACATACACGATCTTGACTGCAAAGCAGCATACCATACCTACTCAGCCATCGCAACGATCAGAACAAATTCAACAACAAGCAATTTAAGGAAAGAGTATATACATATGTATATACATAATAACAGATTGGTTCCTTCATGTATGTGTAACATAAGTTACTACTGTAATTATTAATTGTGACCGAAAATCCGTAGTTATCTGCTGTTAGTTTTTTAAGCAACCGTACAAAACAATTAAAATTTCAGTCATGTTTACACGGTTTGTCATTTTAAAATAACTGCACTGAAACTACGGCCAGTTACTGCAAAAATATCTGAGTGTGGAATTCTTACACTGAGTCCCGCAGTTTTTTTATTCGAGACAGTTAGGTGGGCTCTGTGCGCTTCATTGTTTAGCTCAGATTGAATTGCATCTAAGGGTTTTTTAAATCTCTATCTCATTTCCAGTTATGTGAAAGCTTTAAAATAAGGAGCCATGTTTTGAATGAAATGAGTTTTATGGATTTGTAGAGGGGGGACCTCCCAGAACTGAAGTCAAAGTCTGCGGGAGGCCTGTACTTAGTCAATAATTCGTTAAAGTGGCAGAAGTATGCATTATGCATTATGCTTAAGCCGACCCTCAATTATTCCCGCTTGTCCCGGCACTCACGCACCATGCGCCGAGTAAAGTTGATAGCATTTTTGAAATCTCACTCTTTGCTCAGCTGAGATCGTAAATATATGCATGGACCCCGGCTTTTCCATTCCTCATTACATGTGCACTTAGGCAGAAAACATACAATAGCCTTGATGGCTGACTGGCACGAATGACACTTTAGAAACATAAGTCTCTACGTTTAAGGTCGAGAAGTGGGGCGGCCGCGAAACAGCAAGTTGTTTGCCAGCAAAAGATCTTTGATGTTTTCTTAGTCTTACTTAACTAATGTCAATAACAATAATAATATGGAATGAATTAACGTAAGAAAAAATAATTATAAAAGAAAAAGGTACAAAAATATCAAATATTTAATTTACACCAGCTGTCATCGAATACAAAGTAATGGCATCTACCCCATTCATAAAAATATCCATCTAAATGAGTACTGTCTTTGAATTACAACCCCAGTATTGTATGGTAATCCCAGTGTTATCTGATATCCGATTTTTTATACAGAAAAATCCCTTAGAGTAAATTGTATTACTTTGAATACATTTTTATAATGCATCCCTTTGTTGTCAAATGCTTCTGGCTATAAACAATCCAAAAATGATAGCCTCTAGTCAGAAAATAACTCTCCTTCCACGAAAAATAAATCAAATATAACGCCTATTTTATATTAAAATTTACCTTTTTTAGTTTGCATAAATTTAAATTTTCATTGCCTTAAATTCATTTTTCAAACTCTTTCTATAAATTTAAGTCTTGATTTGCTGCCTTTGCTCTTTTTCCAGGAACTTGGGGTTTGTCATTCAACAGAAAGTTCAATTTATTATTTTTGCATAATAAGATTTCATTTTGTATGTATAAAAATACATTAACGGTTTTTTTTCTGCAAAGAGCGGATGAGATACGGCAATTAGATAAAAAGCTTCTCCAAGCGAAAAATTATTAAAGCAAAATTGATTAATGTACATTAATGTATTCACGCATTTAGCAGAAACAAACTTTCCTTTAATACGTTTCAAATGTACATACATATGTATGTGTGCGGCCACACCAAATTCATTTAACATGAAGGAAATTAGAAACCGTACATTGCGCAAACATACCAATCTCTTAAGAAATCATGTATTTTATGTCTTTTTTTATCATTCGTTACGAGGATTTAGGACTATTTCCTATTCACTAAGATATTTCACTTTGCTTTTACTGCTTAAACATCCTTTAAATCAAAATCGAAAATTAAAAGAATCATAAAATAAGCTTTATTTTATATTTTTTGTCATTCGTTACTATTCCCTATTAGCTGAGACATTTCGCTTTGCTTTTATTGCTTAAACATCCTTTAAATAAAAATCAAAAAGTAAAAGATCATAAAATAAGCTGCATTAAGACTAATTCACTTCACTTTTCCCTTGCCTTAAGCTTACGTAGCGTAGAAGTATTTTGTAAAATTTTATTATATGTTATAAGATCTTTAAATAATTACTCTAATTTAGTTTTCTTCCATTCTAAACCCTAAAATTTTAACAATATACGAATATTAATTGCAACAAAATCGATACAAAGGAACAAGTCACGAATTACAATTTTTTCGCGTTTCTTCTTTTGCACAATCAAATTTTATTAGAGCTAAAGGTCGTTCTATTTATTTATTTATTTGCCGATATTTCGCTGTCCTTCGGAATTCTTCTTTAGGGCTATGCGAGAGAGAGAGAGAGATATATTAGCAAATAAATAAATACAAGGACCTCAGAAATTTTAAACCTGACTTTGCCCATTTTCAATACCGTGCAAGAACCGTGCAATACCTAGTTATTCAAAATTAAGGTCAATAAATTGTCTAAAGGCTTCAAAAACGGTGTTTGAAAAAGGTGTTTATTTCGAAACAAATCCATATAGTATATTGTAGAAACGGGTATAAAAAGTCGATTAAGTGATGTCAGCATATCCGTCATTTCCCCCCTGGGTGCACATATTGCATCTAACTGTTCCTATCCAGCTCGATGCTGAGCTTACTAATCTATATATACCCTTTTAGTAAAGGAAGTAAAAAGTCGATTAAGTTATGCTAGCATGTCCATCCGTTTTCCCTCCCTGGGTGCACATAATGCATCTTACTGTTCCTACCCAGCTCGACTAAGAGGTTACCGGGGTATAAAGTGGTCAAACAGTACGCTGTAGATGGTTACTAGAACTCTAGAAGAGCAGGCTGCTAACAACCTTCACCCGAAGTTCGTCATTCGCCATCCCCACGGGAATCAGTGGTCCGCGGATTGCTCTTCGGAGCTAATTCTGCTGGTCATGGTTGAGATGCCTAACCATGGCTGAAACAAAAATGTTCAATAATACATACAGTAGTGATGACGATGGATCGATAATTACGGAAAAATTGTTTCGACATTCTTCTAGATAAGTATACATAGCAATAATTAAAATTTCAGCTATAAGCAAGCTGAAATAGTATTTAATGCAAAAACGTGAACGTAATGATGAACAAATACTAAGGATCAAAAGAATTCGCCCGAAACCGGGTTTTTAAGAAAACTTGTCCAAAGAGCGAAATAAATTTAAAGTACTTTATACCAAAAACTGAATATAGCCATAAAATAAGATTATTGAAGGCTGAAAAAAGAAGATTGTCCTTACATAGGTACATACATACACACTTACATATACATACATGTGTACCCAATACACAGCGAAACCCGCATTTTGAGGAAATTTGAGCAAAAAGTATTGTAAGAAAAATGTTTATGCAAACCTGATGATAAAGGAAGCTTATTGTGGTTGAAAAAATTTTTTCTGATAACGGTTCGTATAGACCCGATATATAGCAAAATCCGGATTATTAAGAAAAGGTAGCTAAAGGCTAGCAAATATATTATTACATGCAAAAATTTTGATTTGGTTACTAAAAGTCTAAAAAATTGTCTTCGATATTGGTTCATAACTACATCGGATGTTTGAAAATTTTATTCCACTAAGAACCGGAATTTTAAGAAATTTCAGATAAGCGGTATAAAATTATATTCTATACAAAGAAGTGTATCTCACTTCTTAGTATAGAATGTTATTTGTGGTCGAAAAATGTTTTCCGCCATGAATTCTCACATAAACGATGCATAACAAAAAATGGAATTTTAAAGAAATTTCATTAAAAAGCAATAAAAGTTGCTTGCTGATATCGGTCCATACGTTGTCGCTATGTATCGAAAATCAGATTTTTTTAATTGTTACCTTTAAGGAAATCAAAGCATTTTGTGGTGCCAAAAACTAATTAAGGAATTAAAGCGACATAATTTCAAGCAGTAATTGTTTTTCGATATTGATCCAATTATGGCCAAGTCAATTTGATTTTTAAAGTAGTTTTCCTGAAAGCGAATTTCAATAACTTTTTCCGACAAAAAGGAGATCTTAAATTTTTTAAGAAGTGTGCACTGTGGGTAAATTTTTTCTAGTGAAATGTATATACATAAATGGCACAAAAAATATATTGAAAGGCAGAAAATTAAAATTTTTGGACATTCTGCGAGACCGCGAAACCAAATATAATGTAATTTAATATAAATGTATTATAATATGTATACATATGTATATTTTGGGAAAGATACTTAATATTTGGCCTAGCCGAATAGAATAATCTTCTGCTCGCAAACACCAAAAAGCTGAATATAAATAAGGAGAAATTAATCACTGTAAAGTAATTGTAAGAAATTTTAAAATGTTTCATAATCTTTCGTCTGCTTTAACATATGAGCTCAAAATTTGTCTTTTGTTGACTCACATGGTTACAGATTAAGTTATTCCATTCCATTGACATACTTTGAATTTGATAAATTAATTTCAAATACGTACATATCTGCATATAGAAGAATGAGGTTGGTTTTTGTATGTACTTGAAAGAGTCTGCTTTAATAAAATGTTTATGAAACGTGTCATAATTTGTTTTGAAAACATGGAAAATAATGTAAACAACCTAAAATAAAAATCTGCCGTTAGCAACATATTCAATTTAGAGACGCATGTATGTGGGTATATACATATGTATGCATGCATGCATTTAGGTGTATGTTCAAGTATCTATTACAGTATTTATCGGATATAAGAACATCTCATATAAGAACAAAACGCTTATAAGAAACATTTGCAAAAACACCATATCTTTTTAGTGATTTTTCTAACAAAAAAAGTTTCTATAAGAAAAACGCTTATAAGAAAAAAACTGATAAAAGAACATTTTTCTTGAATACCAAAACCACAAAATGTATAGAAAAAGAATTTATATAAGAAAATTTCAAGGGCAACACTGAATTTATGTAGTTTGCATGGACAACTCTGTTTTCTGACAGTTGTACAACAACAACAACGTTTTTTTTTACTTTTAGTGCTCATGAGAAGTTTGTGTTTCTTGCCTCCTAAATAAATAAATAAATAGTAAAAAATGAATTATGTATGTACATATATTTACTACATATAATTTTTTTTCAAATTGAAGTTTGTCTAGTTTTTTATATCTATTTACTAAAGGGGTTAATAAAATAAAATTTGATTTCTTTTATTTTCTATTTACATACATACATCTACGTATATACATAAAAAGGTAAAAAAGCTCGTATATTCATATAAGAAACAAATGCCTTATGGCCATAGCTACTTATATAAGAAATAAGTTTCTTATATAAAATAATTGTGTATAAGAAAGAAACGCTTATAAGAAACTTTTTTCGTGGATTTTTCAAGTTTCTTATATCCGATAAATACTGTACTTGGCAAATACATAATGATGGTGAGTGGCAACAAAATTACGAAAATGTAACTAAAACTGTGGCTATGGTGACCAAAAATATGTTTACGGCTTTTTAAATAAAATTATCTTGTTTACCTTATAATATCGTTATTGGTACTATATGTTTTTTCGGTGCTTGTACAAACAACGTGAACATATTTTTATGTCTTATTGACATAGAAATATGTTCTGGTAAAATTTTATCATATTTTATTAATATTTTATTAAGAATAGAAAATTATAAAATATAAGATCGAAAAATAAAAAAAAAAATGTAAATTTTATGGTAAAATTTTATGATATTACAATTTCCTTGTTTTTTCTGTCACTGTTTGTTGATGTTTCCATGTACGTCGACATTTTTATCTTTTTATATGCATGTCTTTGCCCAAAATAAAAGTCAACAAAAGCAAAGTAGTGGTCCCGTGGCCAAATATTTGTTCCCATGTGATACCCACTTTAGTGTTCTATTTTACAAATTTACATGATCTCACAAACATAATTTATTTGTTAACATACATTTCTTCAAATTTGCAGATAATTTTCTGCTTTCAAAAATAAAATATTATTACATTTGTAGTGTTGAAAACTTGTGGCAAAATCGTAGTAAAACCTACTTATCAAATAAAAGTACATACATGTTATTAAGGAAACACGTGTACATCAAACTCGTCAAGTATATTCATTGAAGATTAGCGACATCAGAGTACAAAACGTGTACGATTTCGCTCTAAGTAATAGCTTATGTTTGGCCAAGTATATTCGGAAACATAATGTTTCTGAATATACAGAATGTTTGATCCGGATTGTGACATTTGTTCAAATTTAAAACTCCACATGTGATTCTTTTCATACAGATTCTTTTCATGAGACAGGTATTTCTCTGCGTCACTTTAACAAATAAATGTATTCCAAAATGTAAGTTTAATTTGGCTTTACATAAATTAAAGCTTTTTAACACAGGCAAAAAAACATATGCATACATACATATGTATGGTCATTATGGATGAAAATTTGTCGATGTTGTATCATCAACTTTTCGATAGATTTTTTTGGCACAAAGAAAAGAAGTTCCACTACGATATCTCAAAAACATAATTTTCCAGGCATTCGATTTTCAACCTTTTTTTTTGTAATTTTGTATGGTTGCATTCCCTAAGATGGCGCGGCAAAAAATATTGAAGAAAAAAAATTATTGGAGGTTGGACACAAATTTGACTCCTCTACGTGCACGCTGGGGAAAGTTAGTGCGAAGTTAGACCAAAATGGTGTCAAAAATATACAGGTATAAGAAAATTCATATAAAATAGCTATGAAATAATATTGCCGTAGTAGCACTCTGTTTATGTGAAGAAAACCTGGAAAATGTTTCTAGCAGCATGTTCTATTCAACCGCAACATTTTTCTAGAAACTTTTTTTTTGGATACGAAATAATATGAACAGCAAATTCGCATGAAATATTTGCTTTTTTTTGGTACTCAGGGACTGCATCGAATCATTTGTTTGTATACAGTGAATAATTGATTCAAGGATTCAGTAATCAAATAGAGCCCAACACAATTGAATGAATGAAGGCACAAGCACGATTGAATTTTAACCCTGACCGTAACGAATGTACTTTTATTGGTTTGGTTCCACTATTCATTTATTTGGTTTGTAAATGCAGTTTTGAGTATGTGTAGCAAGAGAAATATTAATATTTATGGAAATAACGAATAAATATCAGTGAACCTGGGTATTCGAAATCGTTTTTAGTTACAATGATTTCATTTACATATTATTGTATTAATTTTGACGGATTAAAGTACTCCATTCATTCGGTTGCACTCCATTTGTTGTGGGCTCCATTCATTCGGTTTTAATAACATGACAGATACACATCGTATTCAAACCACTGAGTGTACGAATATGAATTCTCAGAGTATATTCTTTTGAGCGAACCCGTGCCTACACCGGTATGTGTATAATGGATATGCAACATTGTATATATGTCAAATTTTCCGTATGTAAAAATAAATGTCGCTCAACATTTCCCGAAATTTTGAACAGAGTACACGGTTGTACTACAAATTGGTATGTTTTTCTGTTGGTGTTTAATTATCTGAGACATTTTTCCTTCGATTCGTTTCCTATTGCTTCTGTTATTTCTTTGCAAATTTACTTTAAATTTGACAATTTGTTTTCTATTACTTTCTAAGCATTTAAACAACAAAAATGTAGAAGTTTTAAAGTTTATTTTTCTAAATAATTTGTTCTCAATTGTATCAACACACTTTTGGAAAAGTTTAATTTTTTTTCTTTAAAACTCTATAAAAACAACTTTATTAGTAGCAAGAATGTAGCAACATATTTTTGATGTTGCAAAAAAATATACTAATAAAGTGTTAAAATTCATAAAAGATTTATTATGAATGGCGCCAGGAATAGCTTTAAGATTCAAAGTTGATTTATTTCATTTCCTTTGTTAAATAAAGCAAAAAAATAATTAAATCCCACATTTTTTTCTTAAGCCCGTTAAAAATGTTGTTGGCGCCATTTCAAGTGCGAGCAACAAAGCTGCTGTGGCTGAGCAGATCATAAGTATTTTTGCTCCAAACACTGTCCTCAGCATAAAGTAAAATAATTAATTTACACAAAGTATTACAAGTACACTCAGGAAAAAACTAAAACTTGAAATAATAAAATAACAACAACTGATAAATAACAACAACTAACAATAACAATAATAAGCAGTACAAGGTAAGATTATCACTTTAGTTGGGATAGTTGCTACCCACATCGAAACCGCCACGCTTGTTTTTCCGATAGAGCTCCACATTCACCAATAAGCTAACTGAAAACATTTCTTATTACAAAAAGTGAATCTGGTAATCAAATAATGGTGTAAGGAGACGAAAAAATATTTTTACAATATCGATCTATTTATACCCGATATATAGCGAAAATTGGGTTCTTAAGAAAGAAAGTGAAGGTTTTCACGATGGGTAGTACAAACTGTGCAAATGTGAACTAAAATGCTCCCTCCACATTTTTTCACACAACAACAACATGTATATATTTGTATTGTAAGCATACACTTTAGTTTAGTGATAAAAAATACATTGCGCTTTAATTTTAATTTATATGGGTGTCTTTCCAAAAACAAAATAAGATCGGCAGCGGCTGTAACACAAAAATAAAATCGGCGGCAACTTTAACAAGAAAAGACCGAGGGATAAACCAAACAGATTGTGCATATTTGCACAAAAAAAAAACGGTGACTCACGATCAACTATAAAATGCACCGCAAATTTGCACAGCTGCTATCGTGAAATACCTTACTGAAAAATTTGTCTACCGATGAAAGGACTTCAGCAGTCGAGAGTATGTCTTTTTTGCAAATTTCATTCAAAGCAAGCTAAAACAACTTAGTATAAAAAAAGTTAATCTAGTGCTAAAAGAAGATTATTGGGAGTTGGAGATATGTTTTTGAATACCTTTCCAGATAAACACGATACATAGCGAAAGCCAGATTTTTACGAGGTTTCACTTACAAACAAAATAAGTCAAAAAGCGAATGATATTACCAGAAAAATCTTTTTTAGGTAATAATATTTTTTCTTATTTCGGTTTATATAATCCCTTTATAAACTGAAACCCGGTTGAAAGCTGTGAAACTTCACATATAATCGAGACAAAAAACCTTTCGAAGCCAAAACGTTTACCTAGTGATAAAAAAGCTAATAATACACGTTTCCCATAGCAATCCGTTTATCAAGTCTAAGCCGCGAATTACAAAAATTTTTACCTCAAAACTAGTTCTAATTATACAAAAAGCGTATTTCAAGCACAAATAAAAAAATAAAAATTTCGATATTGGTTCATAGCTGACATATGATGTGAGCAAGAAAGTTGCATAATCGGAAATTGGTTCTGAATAAAAAAAGAATACTAACAGGCAAAAAAAAATTTAGATTTCTGGTGTACATCTCCCAACCCTGCAAAGGAGTACATATATGAACATGACGTTTGTGATGGGTATTAAAAATTCGTCTCAGACGAATATAACACTTTCACTTGGTTTAAATTGCCTTTTTTCTAAGTGTATAGTTACAATAATTTCTGGTATACATCTCCCAACCCTGCAAAGGAGCATATACATATATTTACGAGTACATACATATATGAACATGACGTTTGTGAAGGGTATTAAAAATTCGTCTCAGACGAATATAACACTTTCACTTGATTTAAATTGCCTTTTTTCTAAATGTATAAAGTTACAATAATTATAATACATATCTAATATGTATGTATATGCCTGAACTTATGGAGATTTCTTAAATCTCCTTGACTCAAATTTGTTATTACTAGTTTGCTACTGACAAGGGTTCCGGCAATATAAATGCTTGTGGACTTTAGTCAGCTCGTCATAAACTAATGCCTGTGAACTTGAGCCTTAATACAAGGTGGGCCAAAAGAAATCACCCTACTAGCAGTTGCTCTCATTTTTACAAATGGCGGCCAACGTTATATCTGTTTTTACATTTGTGAACTAGACAGTTGTAGAATACAAGTGTATAAGCCATAGAGGGGTACAATCCCCAAGAACGCGGTATAATCGTGTATATGACGAAGTGGACGACTTTTCGACCAAAATCATAATGAGTGAATAAGCGTACGTGAACAAGCAAAACTTTCGCTTTTAGGGCACCAAAAATTTACGAGTGATGCACGGGGGGCCAGTACGCCCGCTCAAAGTGACTGCATGGTGCTCTGTTCACGCTAGAGGAGTCATCGGGCAAATTTTTTTTTTTTTTTTTTTGGGACGCCGTTGGTCGAACGATAACGCGCTATAGGGCCATGTTAAGTGAATTTTAAACGAATTAAGTCTGGAAGATATGTGGTTCCAACAGGACGGAGTAACGGCATACACTGCGCAAGCCACAACCGATATTCTGAAAGCCAAACAACATGGGATGACTTCTTTCGGCCCTCCTGTTATAAGACCGAATTGACACATTTCTTGTGTAAAATGGTTTGATGATAAAGATTTTGGCAGAAAATTCTCTAAAGTTAACTGGCACATATGCATAAATTTACATAATATAACTAAAATTGTGCCTTGTTTAACTTAGGAAGGAGGAGAAGGATGTTTATCACAGTATAAGAAAATATGCAAGCACAAAGTTAAATACTTTAAAACTAGTCGTATCCTTTCTAATTTAATGGTAAGTCTTTTGTCTTTTCCTTAAGAAATCTCAGTTTTATATTAAGATATCTATAAATTCAAATTTAAAATAAATTTAACTTAAAAATTGTTTCAAACAATGAATAAAATTAAAACACAACGCTGTAAGAGAGCTTTTATATATTTTAGCATATTTTAGGGAGCAAACATTTTCGACATGGCAACTGAAGCTCTAATAACTCCCAAGTTCCTTCTTTATATACATAGAAAGGCTCTTTTAAACTTTGGCAACTAAAGTGAAGACAGATTTTCCTTATAACCGGCAAACGCTCATTGCAGTAGTTCAATTTTGTATATGTGAAAAACTTTATTAAATTTGCTATTGCTGTCATAAACAATTGCCAACAACGAAACCTGCTGCTCTCATAATTAATTGTTTTTTACAATATAATCTTTGTCATTTTGGGACACATTTTTTCCAACAATTACCTCACCAATTTCTTTTTTTCCATTTCTGTCTACTTAATAACACTTTTGCAACGGAACCATTGAGGCAAGATTCAAATCTCCTGTGGAAAACCAAAGACTCAATAAGTGAATATAAGACCATAAATATTATTTGAAATATTTTTTTGTTTCTTTTCTTTTTCTGACTTTGCTTTTCTTGTCTCTGCTTTTTACAATTGTAATAAGTATGTACTTTAATCAGGGTTCCAATATGTACACATATATATTATTTCATATTATACATATGTATCCGTATCATTTTTTTTATAATAGATAACTCCCATTCATAGTAATCATAATCATAACTAGTTAGATTATTTTTGTTATAGGGATAAAATAATTGATTATAATACGATTACTTTCGATTTTCCAAATAATTTATTAACTACAACCACAAAAACTTTAAAAAATGGTCGGGATTAGTTTAAAAAAAAAAATCAAAAAGAATCAGAAGTAGTCCAAAAGTAGTCCGACTGCCTTCAAATGCTATTCTTGATTCTTTTTGAATATTTTTCACATATCTTCATTTCAGCACAAATTTAATTCATTTTATTTGCCATAAATATCATGAAGAGTGAAAACTAAAAGGCAATTTTATACAAAACCAGCTTTTTCAGTATTTATAGCGGCCATTATGTGGCGAAATGCTGCTTAAGAGGTCTTGATTAAAGTTTTTTCTAAACGTATTAATTCAGGTCCAAAAATGAACCTTTTCAAAAAATATTTGCTGTATTTTTCAGCTGTCTATATGCCGACGACATTTCGTTGGTGCTAATCAACTCAGCAGTAGACTTGAAAAATTCTTAAAAGTTTGTTTGAAACTTAACTACTTTCACGTTGTTCTAGTGGTACGGTTGGAACATGTCCAGTTTTTCCGAAAAAAACTGGCGACCATTTGCTTGGAAGTGCTTCGTGAGCGAGCGAATTTTGTTGGATTTTGCTCATCTTAAAACACCCATACAGTCGACTACTGTTTACTTTCGGGCTCATACTAGTACGCATAAATCCTGTCACGATGTCATAGACGTGTTTCGAAGTACCACTATCGTATTTTTCGATCATTTGGTCGTATTTTTTGACCAATCGACACGAATGATTTTTTGAGTGATTTACAAATTGTGTGGAATTCAACGCGAACAAAGTTTTTTTTGACAATCAAATGTTTATGCAACATTAAATGTATGCTGGTTCTACTAATGCCTAAGGTTGTCTCAATATCACAATAGGTCACATGACGATCTAGCAATATCAATTTGCTTATAGCATCAATGGTTTTCAGAACAACAACTGACTTTTGACGAGCTTCGCGACATTCATCTTGGAGTGAACTACAACCACAATGGAATTCACCGTGCCATCGATAAATACTGGTCCTTAAAGGAGCTTCATCGCCAAAAAAAATTTAACTAATTTCATCCATGCACTGCTGCTGAGTTGACCCATGTCAAAAGTTGTAAAAAAAATCGCACGAGAATGTTTACGACTTAATTCCATTTTTGGGCCGAGATTAATATTTTAATATTGCTCGTATGTCAAAACGTTCTAAATACGTACAACCTCAGAAATGTGCAACTTCACGATAGAGGTGTCAGTTGCCAGATTGCAGCACTAGGTTTGCCAAGTCGGTCCAGCCGAGTATACCGCTCTTACTTATTTTTTTTTTTTTTTTTTTGCAAAGTTACAATTAAAAAAAAACTAAACAACTCCGGCCCCTGATTTGTACTTATGATACTGATTTCATTATAGTCTAGACGGCAAATTCTAGAATATAAAAATAATAATAGTGCGCGTTTGTATTTTCTGTAACAATGTTTTTCATTGAAGGCAAATTCAATTATGTACATACACAAGTATGAATATGGGTAAAAGTAAATATTTGCTCCCATTTTTCAAAATATAAATAACAAATTGCCTTGCAGTATTTAATTTACAGATTTACTAATTTCATATTTCACTTTATATTCGCAAGTTTCATTTACTTGAGTAGACTAGACTTACATGCGTATATATGTATGTAAATTTTTTTTAGTTCGTTATTTTTTTTGATTTGTATGTCTACATTAGCAGCAAGAATGGAAGAGCACTTGCGAGAGTTATTGATAACAAACAAGTGTATGTTGTGTATTTTGACTTTTATCTTTACATTAGATTTTAAAAATAGAAAATTCAAGAGAAGAAATCATACTTTCACTGTGGCACATGTTGGCACAGAAACTTTAACCGTCTAATTCATAAAAATTATAACAGGTTTATAAGGCTCTTATTTGACAGACTTTCCATACAAATATGTCAAATAACAGTCTTATAAGCCTGTAATAATTTTTATGAATTAGGGGGTAAATATTTAATATGCTATAATTTAAGAACACAAAGGGTGGTCCAACCACAATGTACGGTGTTAATTGTGAGTCTTAGTTTAACGCCAGGCTTACTGCCCAGCTTAATTTAACATTTATTTGTTTCAGTGTTTGACGAATTTTTACTATGGAGATTGTGGAAGCCGTTTATGAAAACGGGCTTTTAAATCGAAATGCATTTCATACACTTAGTTTTTTGGTCAGCACGCCCAGGTCAGCTTTCTTCTGCTCCCCCAAAATGGTACCCACAATCGTAAAAAATTAAATATTGCTGCATTGTTTTAGTTGGTTAAGTCCATTTGTAACCTTTAGGTGCTTTTCTGCGACCTTAAAGAAGTCTTACAAGCCAGAAACCAGGACTTGATTTTTGTATCATTAGCATCTTGATATGAGAAATAGATTTCAACCATCCTAAGCAGATCGTTTTAAAATGTATAATCCACATTAAATTACTTAAAAGATACATACTATAGCACTTGTAATATTAAATTAAAAAAAACGGGTTAGTCGCATGTTTGACTACACTTAGAAAACTTTGTCAGTAAAATTAACTGAAAGTACTGTTTAAATTAAATGAAACTTCATTTAAAAACCGTCCTACTTATTTTTCATTTAAATTTACTAATTACTTCATTTGAATTTAAATGTTAATTGAATTGAATTGAATTGAATTTATTGAGACTTCAAAATGAGATAATAAATGCCAAAAAAGAACAATAAAAAATAACAACTTAGAACTATGTGTATTATTCTAATCTAGATAAAAAGTAAAAGCAACTTGCTGACGTTAAATATATAGTTTAAATACAAAGATATTCGGTGACATTTTTTTACATTTGTTCTTGCTCCCGGAACGACGATTATACATGTGGTTGTAAAAAAAATTAAATTAGCGGAAGAGTTAAATGTTAAAAAATCTACGTAACCCAATCGGTAAAAATAATAATTTTTGCTTTATTCTAACTGTCAAATAATTAATGCGCAATCAACTTGCAAAAATATTTTTATTTTTTCTTAGCTGATCATTTTATTTAATTATAGTTTTTAATCTGTATTATCTCCTTTTTCAATTCGCTAATTTCATTTTTGTACTGCAAAGCCTCTGCAGAGTCGACCATACAGCATCTCGACTTGAAAGCAGCTGCCATACCTACTCAGCCATCGCAACAATCAGAACAAATTCAGCAACAATCAATTGAAATAAAGAGTATGTATGCTACATATGTATGTAGAAACTAAATTATAAATATGTACGTATTAACAGCTTGGATCCTTCAGGCATGTGTAACATAAGTTACTACTGTCATTATTAACTGTGAGCGAAAATCCGTATTAATCTGTAGTTAGTTTTTTAAGCAACTGTACAAATTAGTTAAAATTTAAATTTCATTCATTTTTAAACGTTTTGCCAGTTAAAAATAACTACAATGATTACTTCTGGAATAAACTACGGTCAGTTACTGCAAAAATATTCTGAGTGTGCTTTGTTAAAATCTAGGCAGCTACTGAGACACATTTCATGTTTTTTATCTTCGATTGTTTTATTTAGTGCTGCTGTTGTCGCTATTTAAGCTAGAAACAAGGAATGCAGTATGCTCTCTTTGTGGGCAGTAGTAAATGAGTGAAATTACCATTACACAGCACATTTGTTAAAATTTTGTATTTCAATGTAAAAGTTTTTGGTTTTTTTCTAACGTGCTCGCTTGGCAACTGTTTTTATTTATTTATTTATTGATCAATTCATATACATATGTATAGTTTTTAAAGTCAAACAGCAGTTTAATAAAACAAGATTGTGACCAGTGTTTTGCTATTTTAAACAAACATTTTCGTTGCAAAATGTTTGTCTTCATAGCAGATCTGCTGCTCTTACGTAGTTTGCATTTTCGAGAATCTCATGAGTTCTTTTACGAAAAAAAAAATATTTTTACCATGAGAAATAAATAACATAACAATATTTATGATTGTATTGTACATATATTGTTTATATTACGCGAATGATAATTTAATTAGGTCTCATTCAATTCGAATTAATACTACCTATTTGCGTTTCAAAATGATTTCAAATTCCTGAGTTGCTCAAGCGTGTTCTTTTTAACAATCAGTTAATTAAAAACCTTTTCCACTTCATGTTTAAATTAAATAAAAAAATAAAAAAAACGTTAAAAAAACGAAATAAATAAGAAAACCAAATAAAAAGAGCTCACTGAAACAGGAATTTATTTCATATTTTTTTTATTATAAAAGTCCTAAATGAATAAACTGTTTTCACTTCAATTCGGTTTAAATCAGCATGTGTTTTCATCTCTTTAATGACAACAAATGTAATACAGGGTAACAAAAAACAATAATAACAATACTAAACACTATATAAAAGTGTAATCAGATAAAAGTGTTTGCATGAGGAAATTTACAAACTCAAAAAAGGTTTTATTTGTTCAATGATCCCAAAAACAGATTTTTAACGAAGATTTTAAAACCAATAACCAAAAAAAAGCAGATATATAAAAGGTCTGTTTTCTGAACGATTTTTCATCTTTTTGATTCTTTTTAAAGTTATTTTTAAGGACTTTAGAGCAACACCACTCAATTTAGTTAAAAAACTAAATAAATTAAAGTGAAATATCTGTTGAAAAAAAACTAGTACGCTTCAGCTAATTTTTTCACAACAATTCCTTGAATATGTCTCCTCTAATATCACACTTTCTTTCTGGACTTTGCCAGCACGTTTTTTGAAAGCGTAATGATGAATACCATTGACATTGATTTTAGTAAAGTTGAAATAGCACCAACATTCAAAGCAGTAGCATAAAAAAATAGTTTATCATCTTTTCATATTCCAAGAAAATCTTTGTCGCCTTAACTGTAATAATAAGTATTAAAGACAGTGAAGTTTCATTGACTTTCACTGAATCTGAAACTGTTTTATATGTCGTTTTCACACAATCAACACTAAATAACAAAGTATGTACTTTAGTTCAGTTACTTTTGTTTGTTTGTTTGTTTGTTTGTTTGTACTTGAATACATTATAAGACAGATAATAATGAAATTGAGGGTTTCTTTTTCTTTCTAGGCTATGAAGGTAAGGCAAGGATTATAAATTAACATGCTCTTAGCATAACAACAAGGAATTGAAAAGTCTGTATGTCAAAGTTAAGTGGTTTTTTATACATTACACTTTTAACCTATGTATTAAAGGGAAGGCAGAGTTACACAAAATTCTTACACGCTTTTGATAAACATAAATTTCTAGTCTTTAAAAAAAAATCAATAGCTTAATTTACAAGCGATTTTGTATCCCGTGTCCTTGTATTTAAAGAGACAACTTCGAACAGAAGCATTAAGCTCGTAAATAGATAATTTAAAAATTGGTTTAATTTTCAGGTTTTGTGTTTGAAATTCTTTCTGAAAATACAGCGATACAAGATACAACTGGTCTTGTAAATTCAACCAATATAAATTTATAAAAAATCATTTTTGTGTTTAATTTTTTATGTAAACAAATATGAACTTAATTATTTATTTGCTTTAAGAGCCAATTGAAATGTATTAATTCAGGTCCAAAAATGAAGCTTTTCAAAAAATATTTGCTGTATTTTTTAGCTGTCTATATGCCGACGACAAGTCTACTGATGAGTTCATTAGCACCAGCGAAATGTCGTCGGCATATAGACAGCTGAAAAATACAGCAAATATTTTTTGAAAAGGTTCATTTTTGGACCTGAATTAATACATTTTTATATAAACTTAAATTGATTTTATAAGCCTATACAAATATGCATATTTTAGTTGTATTCGACTATTCTGAAACGACGCAGTGATGTAGGTTGAGTGGCAGGCATTATAAAACTGTAGCGGAAAGAAGATGAAAATGGTAGGGCTAGAATAACCTAACTTCTGTGAAACAATCCATGGTAAGTAAACGATTTATTGTTTAGTAGAAACTAAAATTTAATTGATGTGTGTCTTTGGTTTTAGACAAAGGGTTGAGGATACGCTCTCGAACAATATTATACGACTGATTTAACCGCTGGAATATGTAACGCTTAAATACTACTGGAGCTCGTAACAATTATGGCCTAAGAAACCAACAACAGCTTACAAATACATGAAATGTTATCTATTTTGTTACACAATTTTGGACCAAAATTACCGAAGGGGCTTGAAATACAGACTTATAACCTCTTTGTAGAATTCTGTTTTTTGCGTTTTTCATAATTTTATAACAGGCATCTGGAGAATTCCAATTGAAATAGTGCACACTAAAACAACGTGACCAAATCGTTAAACTATATTTCTTAAACCGGTGGTACATAGTTTTGACTCAGAAAATGTATCATCATTATTTTAGTGTGTGGTTCAAACCCTCAAATTCAACAATAAACCATTTGCTTGCAAACTTTCAACAACAACCGGACAGTAGCAAACCTTCGTCTGCCGCAAAGGCGGGCGCACAACGTTTTTGAAAAACGTTCAGTTTGCAGAACAGACCGGTTTGTTAAACTATAACCGCATATTTAAACAATTCGAATACGGTTACCTTGAATTTAACCAACTACTGTAAGCATAGTTATGACTTCTTTAAAACACTTCCTTTTAAAAAGATATAACTGCTATTGTACAAGCTTTGAAGTATGAATGCATGTTTTTAAATAAATAGTTTGTGTTCTTAATAATTAATTCAGGTGCAAAAATAGACCTTACAAATTTTTTCTGCGTTTTTCAGCAGTCTATATGTCGCCGAAATTTTTTTTTTTTTTTTTGATGCTAATCAACTCATAGTAGACTCGAAGAATTCTTAAAAGAATATTTGAAACTTAACTACTTATTCCATAATTCCCATGAACAAAATGAGAATCAGAAATGTCCAAACAAATCGTTAACACAGTAAAAAAAAATAGTAAATTAGTAAAAAAAATTAGTCATCCGTGACAACTGCCTTAAACAACTCGTTTAAAACAATACTCCAACAGGGAACTCAGACAGTTAGCGGCGAACAAAGCCCTGGCACCCAGAGGATTTGAGTAATTTCCACTTTACCTCCATCAGAAGTAGTCAACAGTTACTAGAAGAGTCAGGTTGATATATGTATAAAAATATGATTTATACATATATGTACTTATATCACATTCTTATTAGCATCAGATACAAGTTATCTTAGATATTGATTTAAGATTATTAACACCCTAACTAAGTACATCCAATTACTTACTGTCATTTTGTTGACAGGTGTAAGAAAAAAAGGGATAATAAAAAAAATGTCTTCAACTAATCTTTATTACTAGAGGGCAACTGTACATTGAATGACATTTACATGTGAATGCATAAGAATAATTGAAAATATTTGTAATAATTTGTATGATAAAGTTTGCCAAATTAATTAACACTTGTTAGACTAGCAATGCCTTCAATTTTATATTCACGATTTCTTTTTCCTTACACTGTACTGTTAATAAATTTTTAATTAAAATAACTCATTAGTACTTGAATAAAATCTTATTGATTCAAGAGAAATAATAAGATTGAGCCATTAATTTATTACATTTCATGCAATTAATGCTTCACTCTTAACGAATCATAACAGATTTGCCATGAACTTTTAACAGGAACTGCTGCCTTTTTGCATTTGAAAAACGAGTGTGTGCGCGCGCAAACGGTGGACGGACGCTTTGACTCCATTAGAGAAGAAGCAGTTCAATTAAACTTTCTGCCAGTTCGTCTATCAGCAATTTTTATTTAATAAAATCATTGTACACGTTTGTATGCATAATATTTGCATAATAATTTTTTACACAAGGTTCAACGCAAGTTTATTGTTTTTATGCACTTAAACGATGTTGGGGGGTGAGCAGTGAAAAATGTGAATTTTTTTCATCTTTCAGCAACTTAAGGCTTGAACATCAATAATATCGTTACCCTAAATGCAAACGGTGGTAAATATGCTTTTAATTTATTTACGATAGTACCAAAAATCGCTACAAAGTCAATAACTATGAAGTACTTTGAACACTTTATTGAAGTTTGGTTATCCATACAACCTACATGACTGAACTGAATGTAACTATAATGCTAGGAGCACAAGTGGGATGAACGACACGTCTCTAACCGACGAATGCTTGCCGCCCAAAATAATATACAGTTGCGTATAAGTTTTAACAAGCAAATATATTCAATAATTTTTGGAACGAAGTTCCTTAACGCGGCTTGCTGGTAGTGCAAATTAGTAGAAATCGTCACGAAAGCGTGTGAGCTGTTTATATGTATTGGTGTATCTTTAGCGACATCTGGCAACTGGTAGTGTCCGTTTTCACAACTAATTAATATTTATTGGTTGGTGTCTCCGCTGCTGTAAAATAGATTCGCTACTTACCGCCATACCGTCATACATGTATGGCGGTAAGTAGCGAATCTATTTTACAGCAGCGGAGACACCAACCAATAAATATTAATTAGTTGTGAAAACGGACACTATCAGTTGCCAGATGTCGCTAAAGTAAAGTATGTCACAACAAAAAACAGCAATATTGAAAAATTTACGAACAGTTGCTTTTCTTCGTTTTGTAGCAGATTGACAAAAAAAAACTGCATGTGCCAAAAGTAAAAAAATAAAACGTTCCAAAAATTTAAAGAAGCATATAAAATTTGAAAATTTCACACACAACACAAAATAAAACATACAGATTTCACCTTGTATTACATTCGAAGATGAAGAAAAAACGTAAGGAACTTCGTTCCTAACGGGGGTCCCCCGACCGCATTTCTTTTTTTTTTATAAATTTAATGATAAAAGTCGAAATAAATTTGACAGTCCTAATGATCAATATGATAGTTCGTCTCATTCAGCTCAATTTGAGATTAGTATATATCGCTTTTTTATTGCAACGTTCATCTCAAAAAAAAAAAAAAATCTGGCAACTTGCGTTTTAAGTTTTCAAAGCAGTGTGAGTGAATAAGACCTTTTTAGTTCAATTTCGGCTTAACTTGGGATATAAGGCCGAATTTTTTTTTTGTATACACAAAAGAGGCATTTTTCAACGCTTTTTCATAAAAATGTTTCAAAGTGTATCTTGCTAAATGAGGCTAAAGATATATTAGCTTTATAAAATGAAGGCATAGAGGATTGTTGTCATAATTTCAGTTCAACTTGCGATATAAGGCTAAAAATTATTACAGAGGCAAGAACGTTATGAGGGAATAATTTTTCTTAAGAAACTTGAAAATTCTGGTTTTTCGAGATAAGACTAGGCTGCAATAAAGGACCGATATGTAGCTTCAATTTAAGGTGACGATATGCACAAAATTTTGTATAAATTCAAACGTAAAAAAAGAGATGATATAATGGAAGCTAATTGAAGCAAACTTGAAAATTTAATTCAATTTAGCTTAAAAAATGAAACCAATTAATTCCAATTTACTTTTTATTGGCTCAAGTTGTCAATACATATTGGAGAAATCAGTAATCCTAAAATATTTTATTAGCCAGCATTTGGCAGCCAATAACTATTTGAAGACAAGTGCCCCAACAATTGCATTCAGATAAGTCATACCCGTAATTCATGTTTGTTGCTTTTTTCTGCAACAACCTTTGGACAAAAGATTGTTATCTGTAGGAATCTCGATTTTTAAGTTCCACGTTAACTTCAACATTATCGCAATTGCAAACACTGTGGATTTTGCTGCAGTCAAGTGATTTCTGCTGTTTGCAGATGTGTTAGATAGAAAGAGTGTAACCCCAACTCACTTATTCCCTGAGTGTGCACTTGAGCTGGCTATTAGCACACAATTTAAAATGAATAGCAGAAGTAAAGTAAATTAATCCAAAGTTTGCTTTGCCAGAGTTGTTATACCAATGCTGCTGAGCAGTATATACAGGGTGGCCCAGAACTGGCAAAAGGAGTTTAAATGAATTGAAATTTTTTTATTTGAATTTTTTTTATTTTTCTTTAGTATATTGTAAAGAAGATTTGGTGAATTTGGAGAATGGAACAGTATACAATTGAACAACGTTGAACTTTATTCCTAAAAGAAAATTCTGATTTTATTCTTAATTTAATTATGAGCTATGAAGCCAGCCCATTTCCAATTAAATGGAAACTGTTGAAAACGGGCCATGGTAAATTCAAGGATAAGTTAAAAAAGCAAAATTCTAGCCACTTTATTATCATTTTTGGTGAGGTATTTCATTTTATTTCAGAAACTCCCAAGTACGGTACCCATAGCCTGGAGATATAGCATACATTTTAAGTGACACAATCGCTCTTTTTGGGTACAAGCGATAATAATTATTACCGGCGATCACCAGATTTTACCACTCCAGACCGTTTTTTTAAAGAGGATTTTAAAGGATACGTTTATATTAACAAGCCCGGAACCAGCCAGGAATTGAAAAATAATAAAAGCGATGGAATCAACAATATATCGCCTAAAGTTTATGACACACATTTCATACAATTTTTGGAGAGTAGACTTCAATACATTTTACTTTACATAAAAAATCTAAACATATGTTTTTAAATAAATAAGAATCTGTTTATGTATGATGGGAGCCAGGCAGATATATTTTAGAATAAAATGTATTAAATAAAAGTGTTGAAATTTTTAAGAAAAATTTCGACCAAGATTTTTTTTTAATCCCATCCCTGGCATTGACGTATGCTTGTTTGAGTTCTGTGCTTGGTAGTAATTCTATGTTTAAATTAAATCACTCCACCCCAACACCCACACAGTTTTCGTGCATCCTTCGAGAATGAGTTCTTGTTCATACTTTGTTCATATTAAACAGGCGCTCTGTCCCATTTTTGAAGCAAGGCGTTTTCATCTTAATTGGTAACTTTAACAGCAGCGTTTAAGAACATAAGAAAAATAAATTTCTTAACTTAAAATATAGAAGCAATTCTTACACAAATATTTACATATTGATTATTTATGACAAGTAAATTTAATGGGCACCTAAATATTTTTGGGTAAGCCACGAAACATTGAAAAATTCACTTGCTACTGGAATGTTTAGTGAGAGTTACTGTGTAGAAAAATTTTCCTTATCTCTTTTGAATAAATTAATGTTAAAAAAACAAGTAAGCCTACTGAAGTACAGCTGGTCTAAATATTAACCCTAGAAAACTAACATGGTTTTATATAATGGCAGGAAAATTTTACGCGCTGTAAGAAAATCTCTTGACTTTATAAGTATCTTGGTATTGTTTTTGTTGGAATGAAATAACATACTACGAATTTTACTGTATTTGTAGACAGGTTACGAAATTAAATGATGACCGTAATTAATAAAAATAACAACTAATATTATAACATAAAATTATGACTTTGGCTGGGGAATAACTTTTCTTTCGATTTATTTTCGTATTTTCTGTTTGCTATTGAAATTTAGCAAAATCAGTTCACGAATAGTGGATTTCGGAGGACAAAAAATGCAAATTAAAAAAACTTGTTTTGCTCTAAGAATAACATTGTGGGCCATGGTCGTTACAAGGCATAAATAATCCCCTTATAAAGGTCGGCACCATTGTCACATCACCTCGATATCAAGAAATTTGCACTTGCTTATTGCGCTCGCCAGCGATTCTTTATTTTTGTAAGTGTTTGTCAAATGTCTGGAGTGTTAAAAACGCCAAATAATAATTTTAAAACTAATAAATTTTTTTTGCCAAAGCCGTCATGTGACGACGATGTCGACTTTTGTAATAAGTTTTACAGTGTCTTGTATGGGGGCACCCTTTAGTTTAGTTTTAGTAGTATTTGTTTAGTTTTAGTAGTATTTGTAGGGTACATACATATCCTGTGAAAATTTCACTTCTCCAGCTCTTACCGTTTTTGAAGAATAGACGCTGGGCCGGATGGACAGACAGACGGACGGACAGCGAAGCCTCAGTAATAGGGTTCAGTTTCACTCTATGAGTGTAGAGCCCAAAAAATTAAGGAATTAAAACCGAACCGACAGTCCACTAAATATGTAATTAAAAAAAATTTACTTCAGATTTAAAAAAAAAAAATTCTTCAACATCGAAGGGAGCAGAGCAGGGTACAAAAATACGTAAGTATTCGAAAAAATTTCGGTTTCTATTTATAACTGGATGTTAATTATAATTACGTAAAACAAACACTTTTTCTGGATGTGAGACTTACATATATGTACATTTGCAAGTGCTTTGCACTTTTGCATCCAGAGTGGCCTTTTGCAACTTATTAATATTATAAAAAATGCTCTTGAGTTAATTTATGCAATTTGCAAATTTATTGGGAATTTCTTTAATTTTGAAACTGTTTATATTTGGAAACTGTTTTAAACGTATTTTGGCATATTTTTTCATTTCAAATAAAATTAGTTGGATTAAAATATATTTCCAGAAAAACGTGGCTGTTATTCTTATACAGCACAAAATGCTACTTTTAAGAAACGAATTATGAAAAGTGGCTTTGCGGCACCAAATCCATATTTTGCACTTTTTATTGAAATTAACTTCTAATTTCCCTCAGGGATGTTGGTAAAAATTTACATTTCTTGCTCAAAGCATATGCCGGAAGCAGTAGTAAAAATATAATAGAAAATTTATCGAATATATTTTGAGAAAACTTCGCTTTTCTCCACATTGACTTTTTGGCATGTGCGCCAAACCAAACCTTTAAAAAGTATATTTAAAAGCACATTTTTATAATGTATACATTGAAACAAGTAGATAACCTTGAAAAACTTATTATTATTTCCTAATAATTTAACATGTCTCTTTTTAAGTTCATCAAAAAACGTTGTAACGAAACGATTTACCAGCGTTCGCTTAGATAGTAAATATGAAAGTAAGTATACGAGGGCTGCCTTTTATAGTTCACGGTCAGAGAACAAAACAAATATTAAGCATCGAAAATCACTTTACTGTTTTTCAAAACGTTCCCCATTGAGATCTATACACATTTGCATACACTCTGATTGAGCTATCTTCAAAACCTGCATTCTGAATGCATCTACCGCTTTTTCGGGTGTCGAAAAACGGTCACCTCTCAGTTGGTTTCTTATGTATGGGAATAAAAAGAAGTCATTTGGTGCAGTCAGAATTATACGCCGGATAATTCATCAAATCGATATTTTTTGGGGGCTCGAAAATATAGTTGTTTGAGCCGATGGGTGACAGCTCGCATTGTCGTGGTGAAGAGTAATCCGTTTTCGGCGCTTGGTTTTCCTGATTTCTTGCAGGATAACTAACAAACAAATTGTTGTATACCACTCAGAATTGGCTGTTCTGCGTTGTTCTAGTTAGACGTTTGCGGTATGTCCAGTTTTTCCCATAAAACAGGCGACTATTTGCTTGGAAGTGCCTCCTGCGCGATCAACTTTTGGTGGATTTTGCTCACCTTGAAACACTCATACAGTCGACTGCTGCTTACTTTCGGGCTCATACGCGTAAATCCGCGATTCATCACCTGTCACAATGTCATAGACGAGTTTCAAAGCACCGCGTTCGTATTTTTTTTTTTTTTAGCATTTCTTGCGACCAATTGGCACAAGCCTTGTTTTGAGCGATTGACAAATTGTGCGTGAACCGACGCACAGTGGGGGATTTTGCAAAAAAATTGGAAATAATTCTGCCATTTCTAAACGGATGGCTCGATTGCAATGAAATTTCAGACAGGCATAAAAGAGGTGTATTCAAGCTTAAGTTTTGAGATTGGACTATATAGCGTTTAAGTGGGCGTGTCCACGCGCCCCCAAAGTGGGCCACCTGGGGTATGTGAAAAATTAAAAACGATCTAATTTTTTCATTTCCAATTCTTTTGCAAATATTTTTTATTTTTAAATTCTTCTAGTCAAGGCCTACAAAAAATGTCGCGACACGTATATATTATCTCTTAAAGTTTTCGAGATATTAAAGTTTTAAAAATTAAATTTTCGTGTTTTTACCAACCCTGGTCCAGTATTTTCACATTTTTGAGCTCAAATCCTAACCGATTTTTCAAAAATAAGTTTTATTAGCTTGCCAGTATTTTTTTCAATACTATAAAAAAAATTTGAGCAAAAAATCTTTTATAAAGAAAAAGTTATATTCAACACAATTTAAAAATTCAAAAAAAGTCAGTTTTTAGCATATTTTTAGGGCAAAAAGTAACTTTATTGTTTTTTATTTCTGGAAGAACTTTCCAAAGTAAAGTATATGTTGTTTATATTTTTTTAAAAGCTTATTGTTAAGAAAATATTTTAAAGAAAAAAAAATTTGAAAATTATGTCCTGTTGCGTAAGGGTAGCATCCTAAAATTAACCCATTTGTTTAGACAAAACCGACTTTAGCCCAAAATTTCTAAAATCGCACGCCTCTAACCTAAATATTTTTACTTGTTTTTTATAGTTATAAGTATTTTTTAGTTTTATGCAAATGGAATTTGTCGCCCCAGGATATTTGCTGGAATGACAGCAAAAAAACTAAAAAATCCCATTTTTGGGAATTTTTGAAAGTTTTTTGGGAATTTCGGGATTGGTATTATTTTTTCCCTACATTTTGCAAATAATTTTTATTTCTTTTATAAATTCCTATATTTTTGCAAAATTTTGTAAAAAAATATAAATAAATGAAAATTTTATAGGCATTTCAAAAAATTTTATTTCTCAAAAACTTATATTGAAGGACGTTTTTTTCTGTATTTTTGCAAAAATTGTTTTAAAAAGTTTTAAATTTCTAAAAAATTTAATAATATATAAACTAGAGGTAATTACCTAACTAATGATTTATAATATGAAACCCCCTTTCATTTTAAGGGTATGAAATTAATGGGCTACAACTAACCTATTTGCAATGAAAATTTCCAAAAATTAGTACAGATTCAGCGTTTGGGAATACAAGGGGTGAGGCACTGTTTATTTTATGCAGTATTTTCTGTAGTAGCCTTATTTGTACAACGTTAGTATAATCTTTGTTTTATTGCTCTACCTGGTTTGCTTTAATAGGTAGTATTACCTGCAACTAATACGAAGGGTACATTTCTTTTTATCCCTATTTATTTATTATTAAAGGCTAGACATTTCAGCTAAACATACCTGAATTTATGGTAATTAAGGGCTGATGTATTCAGTTGTTATTGTTTTTCAAAAACGTGTAAGTAATAATAATATCATGTTTGCATTTTCCAAAATTGAAGTACAAGTGACAAAATAGTCTGAACAGCCACTAAGTAATTAGAGTGTTAATACCACCTTCGCGTGTTTCCTTTATTGCTCTACCTGTTTCTCTTTAATACGCAGTACTACCTGAACTTATGCTTATATTTAGTGATCATATATAAATATTTTGTATACCTGAATACAATTTCGATGGTTATTATACATGTATGTATAGGCGGGGAAACTAAAGACAAAGTCAACCTTTAGAGATAAGTTAATCTTTAAAAATAGTTAGCGAAACAGTTGGCGCATGGTATAAAATATCTCGCAATTAATAGTTGGCATCATTAAAAAGTTGACGATCATGGCCATCACACTAAAATACATCGATTTATATTCAGTTTTATACAAAAGTGCAAACTTACAGCAACAGAAAAAAGTCAAATTTCTACTTGATTATATTGAAGAAACATATACAACTAAAGTAGACAAAAAGGATATTTGCAAAATTGAGAACACGTTAAGACATTCGAAAAAAATGGAAAGCTGTCAACAGCTGTAATGCAAAATTTAGAAAAAAATTTTCTGATTGGTTGGAGGTATCTATACAATTCCCAATTTCCTTATCTACTCGTGGTGCTAAATGTAAGGAATATGAAGACTTAGGCCCGAAGTCAAAGCAAGCACGCTTAACAACAAATCTTACAACCATGTCTACCGAAGAAGTTACAGACACATTTAATGCGATGCTAAAAAAGAAAGATCAACCCATGGATGCTGTGAAAATTGCAAATGTTCTTCCGAATGCATCACCTAAAAGGCTTAATCGAATTGTTAAGAGCATTCCAACACCATCGTTTAATTCAGCTTTCACAGAAGAAGAAGCCATTGCTGTTATGTTGCAGCTTCAACTTAGTCGTGATAAATATATAATATTGAGAAAAGCATTAAAAGAAAAAGGAGTTGAGGCTTTGCCATCATATGATGCTCTGCAAGAAATGAAGAAGAGCATTATACCCACTGGTATTACAGTTTCTGACCGAAAAGTTACTATTGGAATCTCATCTCTTCTTGAAAACACATCATCAAGGATAGTTTCAACACTTACTGCAGAGCAGCTAAATAAAATTAACCACAGTGAAGTGAAACTAATATGTAAATGGGAATGTGATGGATCATCGTTACTTTCAGAATACAAGCAGCCCACTGAAGGTCACTTGTTATCTGATTATAAAGGCGTACTTATGGCATCAATGGTTCCATTACGGCTTCCAAAATATGCTGACAAAGACTCTCCATCAACTAGTTTCGAAGAAGACATTTGGATAAATTCAACTCCTGGATCTAAATCATTTTGTAGACTAATTACTTTCGAGTATACTAAGGAGACAAAGATTGCAACTCAAGAACTTGTACATCATATTGAATCGGAAATTAAATTAATGCAGCCCATTTTGATCGAAATAGAGGACTACTCTTTCAATGTATCGTTTGATATGAGATTAACGATGATTGATGGTAAAGTTAGCAATGCTTTAACAAAAACGTCATCTACTTGGAGTTGTTCTTTATGTGGAAAAACGAAAAGTCAATTCTCAAATATGTCATCAACTACAAAGGTTAATGAAGACGTTCTTAAATATGGAATATCTCCTCTACATGCTCGCATACGTTTTCTGGAACATTTTCTACATATAGCTTATGATTTGAAATACAGAAGTAGCCTTGAAAATGTAAATAAATCAGTAATTAAAAACGACGAGCTAAAGATAATGAGAGCTAACGAAAAGCAAAGAATTCAGGAGGAGTTTAAGCAACATACCGGATTAAATATTGATAAGCCACTAGTGGGATATGGGAGTACAAATGATGGAAACACGGCTAGACGATTTTTTAGCAATTTTGAAATAACCTCACAGATTACCGGAATTAATATGGAATTATTGCAAAAAGTTAATATAATTTTAACAGCAATAAACAGTAAACATAAAATAAATGCAGATAAGTTCGGCGAGTACTGTGCAGGCGTTTCGAGACTGCTTCTTAACTTATACCCCTGGAAAGATTTCTCACCAACAGTACACAAGGTTTTGTGTCATGGAAAAATAATAATGGAACATCATATACTACCACTCGGAGAGCTCACAGAAGAACCTCAAGAGTCTAGAAACCGTGATTTTAAACATATCCATCAATTTAGCTCCAGAAAGTGCTCCAGACAATCTCAAAATCAGGACATATTTCAGAACCTTATTTTGTCCTCAGATCCCGTCTTATCACTTATGAGAAGGAGATGGATCTGCTACAGAAATTTGACATTTGATTGCAGTAATGAATTCAAAGATTTGATGTATCTGCTAGATCTAGAAGAATTTGATACGGATTATTTTGTAAAGTTAACGTAATTGTATATTTGATTGATTGATTGACTTTCGTATTCCCAAACGCTGAATCAGTACTAATTTTTGGAAATTTTCATTGCAAATAGGTTAGTTGTAGCCCATTAATTTCATACCCTTAAAATGAAAGGGGGTTTCATATTATAAATCATTAGTTAGGTAATTACCTCTAGTTTATATATTATTAAATTTTTTAGAAATTTAAAACTTTTTAAAACAATTTTTGCAAAAATACAGAAAAAAACGTCCTTCAATATAAGTTTTTGAGAAATAAAATTTTTTGAAATGCCTATAAAATTTTCATTTATTTATATTTTTTTACAAAATTTTGCAAAAATATAGGAATTTATAAAAGAAATAAAAATTATTTGCAAAATGTAGGGAAAAAATAATACCAATCCCGAAATTCCCAAAAAACTTTCAAAAATTCCCAAAAATGGGATTTTTTAGTTTTTTTGCTGTCATTCCAGCAAATATCCTGGGGCGACAAATTCCATTTGCATAAAACTAAAAAATACTTATAACTATAAAAAACAAGTAAAAATATTTAGGTTAGAGGCGTGCGATTTTAGAAATTTTGGGCTAAAGTCGGTTTTGTCTAAACAAATGGGTTAATTTTAGGATGCTACCCTTACGCAACAGGACATAATTTTCAAATTTTTTTTTCTTTAAAATATTTTCTTAACAATAAGCTTTTAAAAAAATATAAACAACATATACTTTACTTTGGAAAGTTCTTCCAGAAATAAAAAACAATAAAGTTACTTTTTGCCCTAAAAATATGCTAAAAACTGACTTTTTTTGAATTTTTAAATTGTGTTGAATATAACTTTTTCTTTATAAAAGATTTTTTGCTCAAATTTTTTTTATAGTATTGAAAAAAATACTGGCAAGCTAATAAAACTTATTTTTGAAAAATCGGTTAGGATTTGAGCTCAAAAATGTGAAAATACTGGACCAGGGTTGGTAAAAACACGAAAATTTAATTTTTAAAACTTTAATATCTCGAAAACTTTAAGAGATAATATATACGTGTCGCGACATTTTTTGTAGGCCTTGACTAGAAGAATTTAAAAATAAAAAATATTTGCAAAAGAATTGGAAATGAAAAAATTAGATCGTTTTTAATTTTTCACATACCCCAGGTGGCCCACTTTGGGGGCGCGTGGACACGCCCACTTAAACGCTATATAGTCCAATCTCAAAACTTAAGCTTGAATACACCTTTTTTATGCCTGTCTGAAATTTCATTGCAATCGAGCCATCCGTTTAGAAACGGCAGAATTATTTCCAATTTTTTTGCAAAATCCCCCACTGTGCGACGCGAATAATTTTTTTTTTTTTTTTTTTTTTTGACAGTCACATGTTTATGCAATATTGGTTCCACTAATACCTAAGGTTGTCACAGCCTCGCAATAGGTCACATGACAATCTTGCAAAATCAATTCGCGCGCAGCATCAATGGTTTTTGGAACACCAACTGATTTTAGACGACCTTTGTGTAATTCGTTTGAATTCACCGTTCTAATCCACGTCGAAAGGTGTAAAAAAAATAATCGCACAAAAATGTTCGCGATTTATTTCCACTCTTTGGCTGAAATGCACCTTTTAAGTTACTCTAAACAACACAAATAGCACTCATGGCATCAGAAAGTAAAAGTCGATTTTCGACCAACCATTTTTCATTCCGATTATTTAATTGATTAATCGTAGCTCAAAGTCGATTTTTTTTAAAGTCGATTAATATATTGTATAGAATAAACGCACTACGAATTGAATTTTTACATAGTGCCAAACGTGGCTGGGTGGCATTTTTTTTAATATTCACTTATTTTGTTTTACAAATTGCACATTTTATTTGATAAAATTTTTATATGATCACATTTGTGGCCGTATATCGGCAATATCACGGCGAATGTTGTCTTCGAAATGGTCAAGCGTTTGTGGCTTATCCGCATAGATCAATGACTTTACATAACCCCACAGAAAGTAGTCTAGCGGTGTTAAATCACAAGATCTTGGAGGCCAATTCACAGGTCCAAAACGTGAAATTAGGCGGTCAACAAACTTGGCTTCCAAAAAATCGATTGTGGCACGAGCTGTGTGACATGTTGCGCCGTCGTATTGAAACCACATCTCCTGGGTATCATAGTTCATTCAATTCAAGAATGAAAAAGTTGGTAATCATGGCTCTATACCGATCACCATTGACTGTAACGTTCTGGCCATCATGATTTTTGAAGAAGTACGGACCAATGATTCCACCAGCCTATAAAGCGCACCAAACAATCGGTTTTTCTGGATGTAACCGTGTTTCGACATACACTTGAAGATTAGCTTCACTCCAAATGCGGCAGTTTTATTTGCTGACGTAGCCATTCAACCAGAAGTGCGCTTCATCGCTAAACAAAAATCGCTTATGAAAATCGGGAACAACGGCAATCTCGTTTTGCACTAAAATTGCACTATTTGCAAGCGTTGTTCAGGCATGAGTCTATTCATGATAAAATGCCAAACCAAACTGATAATAAATCACTTGATAGCTGTTAAATCGGTCGCCATCTTGAACAGTAATGGCAACTTAAAGTTCTATACATCGAAAAAAACACCCTTTATAACCTGAAAAATGTCCCACTTAACAATAGAGCTGTCAATTGCTAGATTGCAACACTAGGGTTGCCAAGTCCCGAAACATAAAAGACTGCCCTCGTATCAAATAATTAATATTTTTTCCAAAAAAAAAAAAAAAAAAAGAACGAAAACAAAATAAATGAGTACGTAAGCAGGCAACTTTTAAAAGTGCAAAATATTTTTCGTAGCTAAAGCTAAAGAAGGCATTATTACTGAGCAACAGTTTTCATTCAATAATTAATATCGTACAATGAATACATATAAATACATTAATTTTTTAAACTGTAAATCAACATATGGATTTAAGCAGTTTGCAGCATACATTTCTTCATAACACAAGTTGCCCTACTAAAGTGCAGAGCTGAACCATGACAATATGGATACCGTATGGAAAACAAAGGGTGGGCGAATTTGAGGAAGTAAATTGTCTTAAAAACACACTTTTTTTTGATAAATTCAGTTTTATTGATACCCAAGTAAAAATATGGGAACTATTAATGGAATATGATGTTGTGCAAAATGGTCACCTCTAACAGAGTTTCGCTCTTTTCATAAAAGTTTTAACCACAGTTTCTCCCATCTTGTCCACACATCGCTCACTTTCATCTTTCAGAGCTTTAGTTGTTTGTAGTTATTTCAACTAAGGCCGGCTATTGAAATGGCCGCGGAGAAAATAATACAGCAGCGTTAAAATATAAAAATGAGGCGGCTAACTGACATCGTCAAATCGAGAAATTACGCGACCCATAATATTCACTATTTTTTGGTAGCCCAGAGAATTTACGATGACGACACACAGTACACACATTATTCCTGTATAGAGAATCAGTGAAATTAGAAACTTTATTGTAGAAAGACGTGGCTTTGCGCACAAACACGCCCACCTCCCATGTACCATATTTTAAAAAAAATAAGTTTTTGCTAATTTTCCATTAGAATTTGTTGACAATTTATAGGCCCTTTAAGAATTATGCATTCTAGCTGTGCTGTAAATTTTGTGGAATTCGGAGCAAGGACTTGCCCACCACCCATATACGACCACCTCCTGTACACAATTCTTTGGACTTTAACATGAATTTTAGTTCAGTTTTTTTAAATAAAATGCTCTGAAACCCCACTTCTTAAATTCTTAAATTATGCATTCTAACTCTGCTGGCAATTTTACCTCAAGAATTCTTACATTCAAATTTTCTATTTTTCGATAGAAAATCTCAATTTTTCTCAATGCCACTCAAGAAACGCATACTGAAGAAACGCATAAAATTTCTGTGTTTCCGGCGAAAAAAATCTGCAATTTCTTTACAAATTCTTTTGTGGAACTAAAAAGTCCACTAAAATTGTTAGTAAAAAAAATAGGGGTAATTCCATTTTTGTTTTTTTTTTTTTTTGTGAAGTGACTGCGAAAGTTTAGCAATTTTTTCGATTTTCACAAAAAAAGTCATGTTTCCTTTGGTTTTCAAGAAATATATTTAACGGAAATACCTTCTGTTCTTTACACATATATCAAGCAATAAATAAGTGTTAGGTTTCTGAAAAATATGTATATTAAAAAATACATTTTTGGGAATTTTTTTTAGTAAAACAGATAAACGTGGCTTTTCAGTGGGACATTTTTATCGATAATTTCTTTAACTTCAGCGTGCTCGATTGCTTACAAAAATTGAAACGATAACATTTTATTGCGTATATATTTAAGGTAATATACTACCTCTACAACAATGAAAATTACATAAATATTTTCCATTGGGAATTATTAACAATTTCATCAGACTTGAGTTCGATTTTACTTCCTCAAAATTGAGAGAGTTTTTTGTAAGTTAAAAGCTAAAATTAATGCATAAATATTTTAAGCATTTTTAACAGACAGTTTACTTCCTAACCTCAAATTTGTGCACCCTTTATTTTGCTGCATAACAAACCATAAAAAGTAGTGAAATGCAATTTAAACATCTATTTGATATTTCAAAGGAATACGGCGGCACTTGTATTAGGCAAAGTCAATTTTTAAGAACAAAAATTTATCGATACTGTGCCATCGATTTTGCGATTGCTTTTGGCATTAGGAGAAGAAAATTCCACTACGACATATCAAACAAATTTTTTTCTCTGTATAGGAGCCCGTGGAGTAGTGGTAGAGGGGGGTCATACATTTGACTTCTCGTCGGGCCCCCGAGGCAAGTTAATGTGATAGGGAGAAAATTTCATTTTCGAGGAGTCTATACACCGGTTAGTCAGTCTCAGTGGCCGGTAGAGGAGCCAAATGAACGGCCCTGTACCACGCTTTTTCCTGGGTTCTCTCTTAAGAAGGCATGGAAATGATTGTTTTATGTCATAGTGGAACTTTTTCTACCTCATGCCAAAAGATATGCAAAAATCGAAGGCACAATGTCGATTGCTAACTTGACCCATCCTAATGTGCGTACATATGTACAATAACCACTGTTTCAAGAGCTGACGTATTATGCTTCAATTATTCATCTAATACAAAGATGTGCATACGTAATAAACTCGGACGCATGCCTTGCAAATGACCATTCATCTGAATCATATCAAAACTGGACATTAGTTTTGTATACCAAAATGAAAAAAAAAATCAAAAAGTTCTTATTTCACAGGCAGACAGACGTATAGAAAAATGTCAAATAAACAACTGAATTCAGTATTAAGAAGAAAAAAACACGTGCAACAAGAACGATACGTGGGTATGTACGTTTATATTAAAAATACCAGATACATATATACACAAACATATGTATGGGTGTAAGTTTCTAATGAGTAAAAGTAAAATGGTCTATATAGGAAACCTTTCCATGAGGACTCAAGCTTTTTCTATGGTAGACCACCGGACATATCACGAAATTTTCCTTTCATAAAAGGTTAATTGCTTGCTTTTTAACTTAGTGTCCACCGCATATCAAAAAAAAAAAAAAAATATTAGAAAAAAGTTGGAAAATGTTCAATGTTCCCAATATGAAATATCTACAGCATAATTAGAACCACTAAAGGCAATTTTGGTTTAAAAAAAATTTCAAGAAAACAAGGTATGTATGTTGTTTTTTAATTCAAATATTTTGATTTAAAAAAAATTTATAAGCTTGCACAATTTACTATAGCAACTATTTATTTTATTTTTTCTTTTATGACTTTTTAGTTCGAGAAAAAAAATTTACAAAATTCAAGTTTCAGCAGCGGTAACACTTTCGCACCCTAGAACTCGACAAATAAACATCATACGAAAAATATTTGGCACGCACTTCATGTCTGCTAGAAGCAGCCTTTGTGGCACTTTTTATGACACCTTTTTAAAAAACGAATTCATGATATTACCAAGCATGGAAAAAAGGATTCCCAACTCAAAATGAGAAATTTTTTGTTTGTACAGAAGTAATCCCATTGTCATCAAATGTCATGCACTTCCTAAGAAGATATCACTATAAGTTTTATTATAAGGTTAGAGTTTCAACTTTATATAAAAGTGTGTCAGCTAGAGCATATGAAGAATTTGAGACTATGTCCAGCTGATGATTTTGATCTGAAGAACACAAATTGTGCATATAGATTTTACTATATCAAGAGGTATGAACAATTTGCAGCTTAGGAAATAGTAAACGAACAAACTTTATATTTCAACTTCTTCATCTACCCTGGCCTAATAATGGAGAAGCCAAATACAGCCTGATTTTCAAAAACTTGTTCTTCGTAGACGTGAGTCATCTCATATTAATATGAATACATACAGTTGTTCGGAGAAAAGTGAAAACTCCATCCAAGCACCAGACATTAAAAAAAACAGAAATCATGATTGAAACTGATTAATCAATAAGTTAAACGTGAATCGAGCGTGAATCAAATGCTTAGTGGTTCGAAGCTAAAATTTAGCTGCTCACGAATATCGTGGCAAATGCGAAACAACTTACTGTTTCACAACTAATAAGTCAAACTAATAAGACGTTTACTGTTCGTATCTTCTTTAGAAATTGTTAATCTCTACAATGTGTTATAAATATATTGCTTGACTTGAGCTTAAGTCCATCGATGGCAATAATTAGTAACTGTTATATAAAAAAGAATTTCTACTAAAAATAATCAAACAAAATTAATAATTGGTTATTTTAATTTAATTTTTCTTCATGTGCATTCTTTATGATTTCTTGTTAAAAATTCTTTGCTTTTCTTATCGCAACTGAAAGCAATGTTTATTGGTTTATGTTTAAAAAAACTCTTCAAGACAACTTTTTTCTAAAAATCAAACTTTTTGTGAGACTTTTTAAAAAATTTCTAAAGCAACGCCGACTGAAAACATAGTTGTTATAAATAGCAAGTTATTACAGTAAAAAAAATGTTTTGAGCTTACAGCAATAACGTCCCATATGTCTATATATAATCGCTTATGTATATACATATATTTATTCAAAAATGAATCACCTTGTCGGTGAATGGAATAAAATAATGAAAAACAAGGAATATTTCTTTTCACTTACCCAATGTAGATGGCATATAACAAATGCTTGTGTTTCATTGTCGTAGATATTCTCACATACTTTAGGAGTCGTTGCGTTCAAGGAAATCGTCAATACTCTTGACAATTTATGACATCATAAATTAGAATGTTCTAAATACACACACACACAAGCACATACACGCACAAATATATTTACTTATCACACATGCTTACACCCAGCTAGCAAATTGGTAGATTCTTGATGATAATATCAGTAAAATGAGACGTATATCACCAAACACACTCATTAATTAGATGGACGATCAGAAAAAAAGATTATAATAAAAGGACTCATGCAATAACAAAAACAAATTATGCAAAAATGAACTTAATTATTTATTTGCTACAAGAGCCAATTGAAATGTAGTATTTTAAGTCTAAAAATATACCTAATGTTTTCTATGTTTTTCAGTCGTCCACATGCCGTCAACATTTCGTTGATGCTAATCAACTCATCAGTAGACTCGAAAAATTCTTAAAATAATGTTCGAAGCCCAATCAGAAATGTTCAAACAAACCTTTAATGCAAGACCAAAAAATGTTTTCTGTATCAAAGGTTTGTTTGAACATTTTTGATTCTTATTAAATTATGTTCATGGGAATTATGGAATAAGTAGTTGGGTTTCAAACATGCTCTTGAGTTGATTGGCATCAATGAAATATCGACAGCATGTAGACGGCGGAAAAAGGCAGAATATATTGATAAAGACCATTTTTAGACCTAAAATAAAAACAAATTATATTAACTCTGCCGAATTAAAATATAGTCGAGCAGATGTTTATAAGATGACTATTTTTATAGCTTTCATTTAAACGGAATAACACGAATAATATTAGAATTGACTCCTAAGAAGAGATCGCAGAAGCGATTGCCGTAGGGTGCGTTTTCTCACACCAAACCTTCATTTTCGACTCAAAAGCGAGAGCATAAGTAACTATTTTAATTGCGCCGAGCAATCGAAGAAGCCTCGAATTCGATTTAAGAATGCTAGCTGGGCATACTCACTTTATGCAATGCCATTTTTAAATAAATTTCCGACACTAAACGAACTAATAAATGTCACATACACATGCACAAATCTGAAATGATACAAAACAATAAAAAATTATATAAAATTTCAAATTAAAGTAAAATTATGAGAACAATTAAAGAGATAAAAAATAAATGCACAATGAAAAATCTTTTTTATGATTGTGCTACTCATAGTTTTCACTTCAACGACACACATCTATTCACACATCCATACATGTCTAGATTGCAGCTTTAATTAAGCCATTTCAGTTGTGTTTTTTTTACAAAAGAGAACTTGTGGTTTTGTTAAAAACTGTTACCAGAACTTTCATGTCATAATTATTGTAATGTTTCTCGGTATGATGTACATATGTAAAAATGTATGTACAAACGTATATAGATATGTATATATTAAGTTGAGGTCAATTTGTAGGGAAGCCAAAAAATGGAAAATTCATAGGGGAAGGGGAAGCGTTTCTAGGAGGTACTCAAGGTAATTTAGCCTAGAAGCCGTAGATATAAAATTACATATGTTTCAGGCGCCGGAAATTGAAAATGTGTTATACATATGTATGTAGTGCTTCATATTAATGCTGATATCAAATCTATACAATCATTGTATAAAGAGAATCAATATTAAAATTGATATTATAAATATGTATGTAAATTAGGTTAGGTCGATTTGTATGAACAAAAATATGCCGATAGGCAGTGTGCCATCGTTTTTTCGAACGTGTTTGGCATGAGGTAAAAAAACAAGTTCCATTCGACACTTCAAAACAAGCAATTTTCTCGAGACGTCTGATTTTTATTTGGAGTTTTGTTCGGTATTTTTATATGGCAGCCCTTCTAACGAGGTGTGGTACGGGGTCGGTGTGTTGGAAAATAATATTGGTTGCGTTGATCAAACATATGACTGCTCTAATTTCGGTCGTCCCCTGCACCCCCTAATACAAATACAAATAACTAATCTGTAAGAATCAATTCTGTAGATGAAATAAATAAATAAATTTATTTATTATAAATTTATTTATTATATATATTATATTATTATATGTGTACACACATACATATGTACATATCCTGCAGGAAAAAATAATAATCGGTTGATCAAAATACTAAAATTGAGTATTTTTCAAATGATTACAAATTGGTTTCACCCTAATGCAGATATGAGTACCCAACCAAGCATTTTTCATAGAAACATACGGAACATATCCTGCAGGAAAAAATAATAATCGGTTGATCAAAATACTAAAATTGAGTATTTTTCAAATGATTACAAATTGGTTTCACCCTAATGCAGATATGAGTACCCAACCAAGCATTTTTCATAGAAACATACGGAACATATCCTGCAGGAAAAAATAATAATCGGTTGATCAAAATACTAAAATTGAGTATTTTTCAAATGATTACAAATTGGTTTCACCCTAATGCAGATATGAGTACCCAACCAAGCATTTTTCATAGAAACATACGGAACGAATAAATAAAAGCAAAATAAATAAAGAACAAATACGGTCTCGATATCTTGGGATAGACACCTTACCAGACATAACCAAAATGCGGGGCATATGCTGGAGGAAATTAAGGAAATTTTTGAATTACACGGAGTTTCTGTAGACCAAACTGTGTCAAACTGTTCATGGTTAAATCTACGGAGAGTACAACAAGCCTATACTGGCTTAAGTATATGTTGCAAGACATGAGCAAACAAATCCCTCCAATCAACCTAACCTAATACAGAAAATCAAAAAAAAAAAATTGAGTCAAGTACGAGACTGACTCGCACAGCAATGGCTCCGTTCTACTGTGCAAGTGGCGGACAAAGGGTACTCCTGGTTGGGGGTAGGTACACTTTAGAATTTAGCTTATTTTTGTTTTTAGTATTTACTGTTGTAGAGGGCAGACAACTACATACAAGAAGTAAATTTCAAGCTTCTACCTCTTAGGACTCCAAAGTAATAAATGATTTTCAAGCCAAAGGGTGTCCCCTCATACGAGTATGAACACCAATTAAATTCTAAATTTTTGCTATTTTTATATATACTGTGAACAATTCAATTCTCTATCATTTATAAAAACTAGTCCACGCCATAAAGCTTTGTGTGAGGGAGTGCTTGCGCAGAAATATATCGAGAGCCGACATATGCATCCTCTCTGATAGTTAAGCAGCTCTAAAAACGCTAACATCTTACTCAAGACTAGTTTGGGAATATTACGCACTTTTTCAGGCCCTATTTTTGGGAAACGGGTTAGTTCTGATATGGATACCGGACCATGAAGGACATGAAGACAACATAAAGACGGTCTGCTTAGGCAAATGAAACGCAGTAAAGCCGTAACAAGATTTGCTAATAGGTCTCAGTCTGTAGGGAACAAGGGCCGCGCAAAATATATTCTGGATTGGAGTGCACAATTGTCCGCAAATGATTGTAATAAAAAATATTGTGGTTGTCGTTTTGCAGCGAAAGCCAGTTGTTTTTGAAAAATGATGCCGTGATTTGCCAAAAAATGTAAAACTTTTCAAAATCTACTACAAGAACGCGCAATCAAATTTCAATCGTGGCTGGCATATTTGACAGTCAAAAGTGGAAAAAAATTGCGATTTTAAAATTGACAGCAAAAACGTTAATTTTATTCTTATAAAAACCTTTTTATGCCTAGAAAAATCAGTTACAGTTACAACTCTGGCTTAACAAATGCAGTTGACTTTTTAAAGACGAAGGCCACAGCAGCCAGCTCGTGACAACTGTATCTACTAATATATAAATTTATTTCCTGTATTAATAAATAAAAATAAATAAGTAAAACAATTAAACTTGATTGTTTTTAGAAATAAACATTTGGCAACGTTGCAAAAAATGTCAAGCAGCTCATGATTGGCAGAGTTTAATGGCTAAAGTTAAAACGCTAAATTTTCTTCGTTTAAATATGGTTCACGTATTAACTGATTTACAGATTTACTGGTTTAAAAGTAAATTAAATAAAACTGGAAGATGAGCTTACATGTGATTTTTTGGGCATTAGAATAAGTCGAATCGTATTAAAATAAATGGTTAGTACTAAAACAGAAATTGCTTATTATTGAAGCTAACCAACCAAGTATAAAATTAATACCTTAAAAAGTAAAAACACCCTGTTTAAAATTTTAGGATTATAAATTTTAAAACGATTTTTCTAGGATATTTGAAATCTATTCACTCTGCACCAAAATCATATCAAAATGCCAACGATTCAAAACCCATGTCCTGGTGTATTACTTGCAAGACGAATTTAAATTTATAGCAAAAAATAACTAAATGACACAAATGGTTTTAATAAATCAAAAGAATGTACCAATATCTTATTTTTCATAAACGTGTATGGGGATCTTTGGACACAAGAAAACAGCTTTTTGTGGGCTTTTGAGGACGACAAATCGGAAATTGGGGATAAGGTCTGAAAAATACTGGGAACTATGGAAGGATTGCTGGGAAAAATTATCAAAATCAGAGTAGTTCCACCAGGCGGTTATTAACATTTAGGAATAGAAAATTTGCTTCAAAAAGTGGAGTGTTTTAAAAAATCACTACTCAGTAACTTAAAGTCAATGTTGATGTCATTACACTAAACTTACAAAACACCCGTCTGTTGACAATGGCACTAGTATCCAAGTGGAACCTATTGTACTATGTACCAATGTTACAAGTAATTTTCCTAACATACCCCATGTTAATTTGAGCATTAGTATATTATAGTATAAAAATAACACAAAGAAACATTCTAGGTCCAAAGTGGGCCGGTCTCACGACTGGCAAGCCGTGAAACATAAGATAGTATAGGATAGTACAGTTAAGAACCAGTATTGGTACAAGTGAAATTTTGGTTTCATACTAGTGCTATTCATATTTGTAATGAAAAGCTGCAATTGCTACCTTCCTTAACAAAAGCAATGTCAACTGTAAATTTAATTGTAAGTATTATTATGTCCATATGTATTATATGTATTTTCAAATGAATTCTTGCGGTATAAAAGTGATTTAGATTTTTAATGATTGTATGGGTTTAAAATGATTTTCTATTAAAAGTTTTTATTTGTTATATTTCAACAAAAGTAAAGAATATGCCACGTACTGCACAAGTGGCAATTACTAACTTAGACACACATGTGCATTAGGGTGGCCTTTAAATTTAAGCTAGAGTTTTCTATACTCATCCCATAGTTCTATATTCAGAAGCGTATATACTAGAGGTTGTCGGGAAAATGTCATGTCACCCGTGATCGTGATTACAATTTTGAGAAATCACGCGTGAGCATGAGTTAAAATTTCGTGCGTGATTACACTAACTTTTTTGGGATTTTTGGCTTGTGAATTCTGATTTTAGGGGCTATGCAGAAACTTTCCACTGGCAGCTCTTTTTTTGTCAACATTTTCATATTTTCCTTAACAAGTCCCGCAACTTCAACATCGAGTAATTAAGAAACTACAAGCCTCCGGACCTTTCAGTTTTGAAAGGTCCACCACTCCCTCTAGATTCCTACAAAACTCATTATCCTAAGGTTTCCCCTTCCTTTCCGAACAAATCGCTTAAGAAGCAGAAAATGAAAATTTCTTAAATGGGTCCGTACATACTCCAATTTGGTAAAACAATATATATAGGTGCATATATGTATGTATGTACGTGAGACTGACTTTTGTCAAGAGCATTTAAGATTCGGCCCAACCGAATAAAGTACTCTTATTTTTTTTTTTAACTAGAGAATTCGATAAAAGTTTTCAAAGCCAAATAGTTATATAGTAAACTTAAAAATTTGCTATAAATTGTACGAGAGTTGCCTTTTATGTTTCGGGATTTGGCAACCCTAGAGTTGAAATCTGGCAACTAACTAACTCTATCGTAGAGTTGGACATTTTTAAAATTAAACGTACTCAAAACGTTTTGACATATGAGCGCTATTTGTGTTGTTTACAGTAATTTAAAAGATTCATCTCCGCACATATGTAAATGGTATTAAATCGTGAACATTTTTGTTCGAATTTTTTTTACAACATTCGAGGTGGATTAACTCAGCAAAAGTGCATGGATGAACTTATTTAAATTTTTGGCGATGAAGCTCAATCAAGGACCAGTGTTTATCAATGATATCGTAGTGTTTAACGTAGTTCACTCGAAGGTCGTCCAAAATCAGTTGTTGTTCCGAAAACCATTAATGATATGCGTGTACTGACATTGCAAGACCGTCATGTGACCTACAGTAAGATTTAGGCTATCTTAGGAATTAGTGAGAGCAGAATACATTTAATAAGGCAATGGCTGTAAAAAAATTTCATGTCGATTGGTCGAAAGAAATGCTCAAAAAATACGTCAACAACATCGTGACAGGTGATGAATCATGGATTTACGCGTATGAGTCCGAATTAAACAGCAGTTGACAGGAGGGGTGTTTCAAGATGAGCAGAATCAATCAAAAGTTGTTCGCGCACGTTGCACATCCAAGCAAATGGTGACCTGTTGTTTCCGAAAAACTGAACACGTCGCCAAAGTAGGACCACACTCCATCACGGCAATGCAAGCCCTCACACATCGGCTCAAACAACTGCATTTTTGATCACCCAAAATATCGATTTGATGAGTTATCCGCCGTATAGTCCTGGCTTGGCACCGAGTGATTTCTTTTTATTCCCGTACGTAAAAAATAAACTGAGAGGTCAACATTTTTCAACACCTGAAGAAGCGGTTGCTGCATTCAGATCTTATAGGTCATATAGATCTTCATGAGGAATATTTTGAAAAACAATAAAGTGATTTTTGATAATTAATATTTGTTTTTGTTGTGTAATCTCGAAGGCAACCCTTGTATGAACATCGTGGTATGTGTTTTCTATTGAAATTCGACGAAATCGCTGGCAATCCGCCTGTTTTGGAGACACCTTCATCAGAGTGGCAAAAGTGATTCAACAATTGATGCCAACGCTTACAAAAATGTATAGATCTTAATGGGGAATGTTTTGAAAAACAATAAAGTGGTTATCGATGATTAAAATTTGTTTTTGTGCTCAAATCCCGAAATATAAAAGGCAACCCTGGTATTGAAATTATAAAGCTAATAAAATTTTACGGTTACCCCTGTATTTGCAACATATCTTGGGCCCATACGAATGATCAAAACATTCTACAGGACGTGGTTGTTGTTAATATTCACCAAATTAGAGAGGAATGAAAAATTTACGAAAAAAAAATCCCAAATAACTTAGAGCCACCCTAATAGATATATACACAGGGTCATGTGACTGCAGCATTCAACAATTGCTCACTTAAGCTGCTGGCGGAGTAAAATACTAAAAACACAAAATGATGCTTTCAGAGATAAAAGAAATGATACGAGTATTAACAGGGAAATCTCAAAAGAAAGGAATAAGGACACGCTAAAGGATTTCAAATATATAGAAATATTTGCACAAAACTTCTCATTGAAAATTAATGTAAATGTTTAAAAGGAAATTACGAGTTTTAGAACACATATGTAAAAATCGAGTTTATATTCAACCAAAAGGAAACAAAACTAAAACTAGATAAAAATTGCTTTTTTATTTACTTAAAATACCCTCGACTAACAATTTAACTGCGTACGAATGTAGAGAAAATTGTCTTTTATATTTCTTTACTTTTCCTTAAATTGTGAAGGTGATGAAGTGTAAATGTATTTTATCTTAATATTGATTTTATTCTTTGAACTTTTTGCACCCACTACCTTCTTTGTTATACACACATTATTTTTTTGCAATTTAAATTTCAGCAACACCAATTTGTTTGTTCCTTAAATTTGACATAAAATGTTAGTTAAATTTCCATACGATTTAACTAAACATGTTGTTGTGATTAAACAGGTTAATGATTAAACATTAATGCTCAAGCAAAAAATAATAATGTCGGTTTGAAGTGCGTGCTAAGAAAAAAATTTTGGCATGAAAAATCGTTATTAGCAGGCACTTCAAGCAGACATTTTTATTTTTTTCGCATAAGAGCATTAAACTTATTTTGATTTTATATATTAATTTATTTTAAATATCACGTACTCAGTACTACATTCTTAAGATCTAATAATTTTTCCAATGACTCCACCACATGGCCGTTGTGCTTTATGGACTTTAACCACTCAATGTAGGGTGGCTCAATGCCCGTCTGTATGGCTCCTTTCACCAAACACTGCAGATATGTTTTTGACGGTTGTCTATCAAATGGTATAGATTCATGCTCCAGTTCTTGAAGGTCAGTAGCAGGTTGGTTTACTAACACATAAGCGCGTGCTGTTACAGTTTTGCCATTATTTAACTGTGTAACAGACACATTTATTGCTTTGTAAATGCCCAAATGAACACCTTCCTGACTAAAAAAAAAAAAATAAATAAGATATTTAAGTTAAAATGCTTTAAGTTGTGATAAAATCTTACTTGTCTATATCATCCAAATTGGTTACATCAATTTCCCATAATGTACCGTGGACAGTGCGATTTAAATGATGAACCACAGTTGCCGCTGAGCCCTGCCATCTGGGCGAAAAATAATTAAAGTCCAACCTGTAATCCTTATATAGTTATATAAAAAATTTTTAGTGAAAAAAATTGCAATAAAGGTGGGATACAGTTAAAAAAAAGAGAAAAATAATATTAGGGGGTTTTACGACTTTTTACAAGCCCAATTAAATGTCGAAAATAATTCTAAGAGCGATAGAGCCTGATATTAAAAAAATAAATAAATTTTCATTTCTTTTCCTTGACTGTGCTGTGATACAACCAATTTTTTTTTTTTTTTTGCTGTGCCTGATTTTTGGAACATTTTGATTTTGTACTTACCTTCAAGAGAGCTGGTCCAATTTTAACAGCTGTGGGATTTTTTATGTGTATACGTTTGGCCAGCATATTGCTGCCATAACCGAAATAATAAAATGTATTCCCATTGACTTCAACCAAATTTTCAACTTCTATTGTGTTGTTTTCTGTCTGAAGACTTTGAACTTTTAAAATAGTGATATTGAAAAGGTTCACTAAAAATAGCAGCACAAATATATTCATGGCTTTGCTTTTTTGTTTTTTTTTTATGTGCGCACTGAACTGAACTTAAAACCTAATTGAGAGTCATCTTGAAATGACAATCAAGTTTTATTGAAATTTGCAAATTTCTATGACGAAGTTCATTCAACAAGATTTGTTTCTAGCAATTTAACATAAATTTCGTATGAGTATATTCAGGCCGAAGTAAATTCAATAAGCATAAATATGTTCATAGCAATGAAATTTGATAAACCTCTAGTCCGTACACCTTGCCCCTTTCGTAATTGAATGAGTCCTACCCGCATTTCTTATATGAATCAAGAAAGAAAAATCAAATTGGCCATAAAGTGCGGGGGTATTGTCATCTATTTGATTGCGGATTTTTACTGCAGCTTGTTAAAATGGTCTCGTTGATTATGAATGCAGTCGCAAATCTGCTTTTCTGCTAATATAATCATTTATTTATATATGTATTTCTTATCGCTTTATGCAAAGACATACTTACATACATACACACACATGCATTGTTTGTGAGGGGAAGTTTCCTAACCAGCAATGGAAAAATGTAGGTAATCCATTGTACGTATCGCTGTTTACAATTTAAAATTATGTAGCATCTAAAAATAACAAAATTAATTTTTTTATGGAATCTTGTTGTCCGACAAGTTGAGTAGTTGACTACTAAAAAAGTTTACTTTAAATTAAAACTTTTATGCACTAACTGCAAGTTAACTTCTATACAAACGATTCACTTTTTATGGACTGTATTCTCATGACAGTTTTACGAAGTCAGATGATTAACGGTTCAGCTAATGAGGCTACTTAATTGGTTTCAATTCTCACAAAAAGAAAAAAAGGCACCACAGAAATTACCAACAAAATTTGGCAGTTTATGCATTAATTTTAATTTTATAATGAACTATATAACTACATTTGTATGTATATTTAGAATTGTTAATCATTTTATTGGACTTTCTAGTTCAATTTTTTAGTTCCGCAAAATTAAGAAAGATTTTTTGTGATGAAATTGCAGTTATCAACATTTTTATGTTCAACATAATTTTCTGAAAATAAGCTTAAGCAACTATTTTGCAATATATTTGCAAATAAATGTTTTTGTGGTCCATACGCGAACATGATGTGTTCGCAGTATAATTTGACATAGTTCTTTCCACGTTTATATGCCGTAGAGACCCCAAATTACATAGTCAGAAAAATCTAACCAAGTTGTATGTTTGTCAAATATATCTGACGGTGTTGCTCGGCTTTTAGATATTTCTATCCCAATAATTTGCTTTTTGTGATTATTTTTCTATGCACTATTACACACAACATACCTGCACTTTTCATTTCACTGCTGCTTTCATTGTTTGAGCAGTCAATTATTTTTTTGATTTCAAAAAAAAAAATGTTTAAATTAACATTTCAATTTCACAAACATAAATAACAATGTAAATTTTAGATATTGGGCAGCTCAATTTAATTTTGTTAACAAAAATTTCCAATTTTCACTTGAAATTCGTGTGGACAAAATATAAATTTGAACCAATTCGAGCTGAGAATAAAACGAACAAATTTTAATATTTTCATTCATACAGTGGTGGCCACAAAATTAAAACAATCGGGGATAATTAACACTAAACATCAAAATTAAAATAAACATATCTTTTGATCGAAATAGAATATTGCCAAAAGCTAACAAGTGGTTTGCTGATAATTTATATATCTCTTATTCTTCTCCAACCAAGACCAGGTTATGCAAATAATAAATCAGTTACGAGGGTAGAGCTGGAAAATCTTTTAATACATTTTTTATGTAGTGAGTGGCTCATCAATATTTATATCTCGATTTTTATCGAGCTCTTAATTTTGTATTTTTAGTATTAATCTCGGACATTACATTTAGTCATAAAATAATTTTTGTGCTGACGAACAAAAAAGTTACAGAGTAGAATTTTGTTGCTAGAACAACCCGCTTTATAAGACCTTTTAATTTTTGACCGTAAAATTTTTTGTTTAGCAGAAATATTTTATTGTGTATTATTTTATTATATGTATATTTGCATGCATTAACAAAAAAAAATGGGAAATTAAATATTTTATTGGTTGAGAAAATTGTTGAAATCGGGGTTATCTAGCAACATAATGCTGCGCTGTAACTTTTTTGTTCGTCATTAAAAAAAATTATGTTACAGCTGAAAGTGATAATTTATATGAATACTAAAAAGACAAAACTAGGAGCTCGATAAAAATCGAGATATAAATATTTATAAGCCAATATGTAAAAAATTTATTAAAATAATATGACTTTTAAGTTCTACCCTGTAACTCCTTTGTTACTTACATAACAATGTACTAGTTGGATCAAAATAGGCTGATAAATTACCTGCAAAACGCTATTTAGTTTTTGGCAAGACGCTATTTCGACCAAAAGATATGGCTATTTTAATTTTGATGCTTAGCGTTAATTACCCCCGATTATTTTAAATTTGTGGCCACCACTGTATATACATGTTTGTAAAAAGATTATGAAAAAAAGTTGACCAGACAAAATTTTTATTCGAATGCAATCCTCTAATGCAAAGTGATTTAAAACGATATTTACCTCATTTATTTAACTAATTTTTTTTTTTTTTTTGGCAAGAAAAATTTCTTTCACAGCCATGGAGTATGTATACCCTACAAGAAATGTTTGACCGAAACTAATGCAGACAAAAATTTTTACAAATACTGTCGCAAGCATATTGATAATATGAAGTATCATCATTGCTGACAAGTGGCATTTTTTGATATTTTTTGATGTAAAAAATGTCGTTTGATTTTAATATTGTGTGCCGTGCAAAGAAAATCAGTAATTTTTTTTATATTATTTTATCTATAATTTTTGACCTTTATTGTTAAAATTAATAAAACTATTTTTTAAAGCTTAAGGTCTTTTATTTATCGTTATTAATTTTTTCCGATATTTCGCTAACAATTTGTTAGCATCGTCAAAATCGTTCTACAAAATAATAGAAAATAAAAACAATCAAAGATCCCTGACGATGCTAACAAATTGTTAGCGAAACATCGGAAAAAATTAATAAAGATAAATAAAAGACCTTAAGCTTTAAAAAATAGTTTTATTAATTTTAGTAATTTTTTTTTTTTTATCAAATACAAAGAAATATTTAACAAAAATTTTCTAAAGTACTATAACGAGAAGATAAGTATGATGTTTTAGTAAAAATAAATGGTGGTGTGAATAGATAGATATTCTCACGAATATCTATCTTTTCTTAAGTGTAGATGTTACTTAAAAGCAAGCCAGCTTAGACTTCGAAAAGTGGTACGAACGGGAAGGATCCAACTTTATGTATATAAGTGAACTTAAGTAAAAGATAAACGCTGGTATTCATAAAAAATAAAATGCTTCTGAACAAAATTTTGTATGAAACATTTGTGCTAAAATGTATTTTAACAATATCTTATTTCTTATGAATACCAGTGAAAGTGTTTTATTTCAGCAAAAAAGTTTGCCAGCACTGATTATATAGGCATCAATATTTACTAGTCAGTTTTGAGCAATATCACATCAACAATATCTAGTAAACAATTCAGATATTTGTACCATGCATAAAGCATCTATTAGAGAAGGAAGAAAATTCACACGTACACAAAAGTTTCTATCAGTCTTTTCATATTGGCTGGCCTTAAGAAAATGATTAGAAACTTTGTTCTACACGATGATGTAGAATGCATTTTTTCATAAATTTCGGTCATATGACTAGTCAAATGACCGTCATTGTTCTGGTAGGGATACTTTGGTTCAATTTACACATTTTAACAAAGACTTTCATCTAAATTCCCACACATGACGTCTAATGTCATACGCCTCGATGAATGAATTGGTAGAGTGTCCTACTAAGAGTCTCCGAGGTCGCGGGTTCGATTCCTGCCGAAGCCTTTGGGTGTTTCTGTAGACAAGGCAAAAGCTTCGCAGTTTTGGGTTTGTTAAAAAAAAAAAAAAAAAAAAAAAAAAAAAAAAAAAAACTAATGTAAAAATCATGAATTTTTCAGCTAAATTGAACCAGATCGTACGCAATTGAATGCAAGATTCGGCAACACTTTTGCTATAAATGTTTTTGATGGTTCCAAAAAATATATTACAGCCATGAAGCGAAGGTGTATTTAGCAAGAGCTCATAAATTAAAACATTTGCTGGAACTGAAGCAGCTGATTACCACCAACGTGAACCCAAAGCACAATTAAATTTATAATTTCTTTTACGGCAAGAAAAAGTTAAGAATTTTTCGATTTTGTGTTAACCAGAATAAAGAAACCTTTATAAACTAATTTCGGTATTTTCTAATTTATTATTTCGGTATTTTCTAATATATTATTTAGACCTTATTAATTGTTTTCCGTCTTTTTCTACCGTCTATATGCCGCTGACATTTCGTTGAAAAATCTAATTATTTTTTTGTTATAAGAGTGCATTGAAATGTATTATTTTAGGTATAGAAATAGACCTTATTAGTAAAACTGTTTTCTGTATCAAAGGTTTGTTGGAAATTTTGTGATACTCATTGTGTTTATTATTTCAAGTTTTTACGAGTCTACTGACGGTTTGAGTAGCATCAACAAAATGTCAGCGGCATATAGACGGCTGAAAAAAAAAAACAGAAAACATTAATAAAGTCTATTTTTAGACCTAATATAATACATTTAAATTGGCTTTTATAGCAAATAATTAAATTCATATTTGGGTATTTTAAAATTTTATATTTATCTCAGAGCTGTTTATTTGTGTGTTACTACTCAATAGTGATAAAACATAAGTTACAAGTTGTCAATGCAGTATGACCTTTAATTCTTTGTTCAAAATACCTATTTTGAAATTTTTTTGTTTTCAATTTTTAGATTTTCTTCAATTGTTCTTTTAATCGTAATTTGCAAATTGAACATCCGCCTTATAAGAAATTACAAATAGTTCCATGAAAATAAAATTCGAACAATGAAATTAAAATACATACATCGAAAACAAAAAGCAGATGCTATTTTAACGTTTTTGGTCTTAATCAAAAACATACATACGTGTATTTTTTAACGATGCTAGATTATTATATTTATTTTATAATACTTTACACGGTCACAATTTTACTGATTCCAAGTCCAAACACTTTTCAAATTCTTCCACAGTATTTGAGTTGTGTTTTATACTACGAAGCCAATCAATGTACTCGGTAGGAATACCACTCTCCAAGGCGCCTTTGACCAACGTTTTGAGATACGTTTTCGATGGCTGCCTATTAAAGGGGATTGTTTCGCCGTTGAACGAATTCCAATGTGTAAGCGGTTGATTGACCATGCAATAAATTCGGCAATCTATTGGCTTATTTTGGCTCTCACAAAAAACTGACAATGTTGTAGGATTATAAATATTTTTGTGAACACCTTCCTGACTAAATGATTTAATAAGGTTATACAATCTAGTACATATTTAAAACTAAAGTACCCACTTATTCAAATCTTCTATGTGGCAGCTATCAATTTCCCAAATAGCTCCATAAACCACATCACCTGCTGAAGGCACCACAGTCGCTGCTGCACCGTTCCATCTTTTAGTAAAATTATGGAAATCCAGACGGTAATCCTATAAAAAGATCATCTATAAAATGGCCAACAGCAAGTCTTTACTTACTGTTAATTTGCCCACGCCGACACGTTGAGCAGCCGGATTCTGCATATGAATACGTTTGGCCAGCAAATTACTGCCATAGCCGAAATAAAAAAATGTTGAAGGCATCGGAGCACTCGAAGCTGTTTTCAAAATGTTTAAAAAGTTACAAAACTAAGATGTTGTATTTCCCTATTATAAATTATGTATGATTATGCATAGAAATGAAAACTGTTTATGTAGATATATGTATGTATATGTATGTATAAACGCAAAAATAAATAAAAATAAACAATGTATTACAGCCGGCTTAGTGCATTTATGTACATATATACATATGTAAGTGCGCATGTATGTACGTGTGTGTGCAACATTAGTTTAGAAAATGACTCCATGACTTGCAAATAATTTATCTTTAATTACGATTATACAAAGAAACAAATACTTACAGAAAATATAGCTTCTTTTAATAACAATGAATTATAAAACGACCAATTTTTTTTTTATTAACTTTTCAATGAATTTCTTCACACACAATTTCACCCGTTACTTGAATAAATTTTTCACCAACTTTTATTTAATCAGGAAGAAGCAGCACGAACAGCTGACTGAAATTTATAGTACTGCCACCCTGTTGTGAAGTTTACATCTGGCCATGCGATTCCGTTACAGTTTGTATATGGATGTGGCAATTGAGTATTAGTAAAGTTACATATTATTTTTACTTTTTTATAGCTCTACAAACTTCTCTAAAAAGTTTAATATCTAAAATATACATAGACATACATGTAAGCATTTGTTAGTTTATTTGTTTGAAGGCCATTTACTATGGCAAAAATATTTATAATAAATATAGCCGGCTTAGACAACTATAATTTACAAATGTTAATACCAAAAGTGGATAACTAAACCTTTGGCATTAGTAACAGGGATGGTCTTATTTATTCCTCTTTTCAATTATAAACATAAGCTGAAGAAAGTTGCCCTAAACAACGCCTAAATTTAATGACAGCTTAATTAATAAAGCCTACCATATTGGTTCCGATTGCTAAAATTTCATGTAAGACACTTGTACTTTGGATTCCTATGACTACGGTAACAATAAATATCCATATCTACTATTCTAATTCAAAATACTAATTTCTTGATTTTATTTCTTTTCATTGTTCTATTATATTTTGAATTATTCGAGTAAACAAAATAAAAGTACGATTTTCAACTAGGATTTATTTTGTTTACGCGATTGGCTCACAGAGTGACTTCACCTAATTTTCCAGCCAGTGTCCAAAACTATTTTCAACATTAACAACATATGACAAGTCAATTTATTTTGTAGAAGAATAGGTTTTTTAAAAATTTCAATAATTCTTTACACACCATTGTCTCAGGGAATCCCCTTTATGTTGTTATTTTATTTTGCTTGGTAGTTTAAGGAATCTCTAAGCAGCGCATTACCGGTTTATGGCATGGCCTTACGAGGGAGGAAAGAAGTTTGGCTTGTCAATCGCGGCTTAATAGCTTCCATGAGTGTTTCCTTTTTTCTGTATATATGCTTTTAAACACTGTACAAATTTCATTTATGTTTCACATCTAAGTCAGCAACAAATTTTAGTTTTTCTAATTGTTGGTCATACGTAACGTAAGCGCCAGGGAACATTTATTCAAGAAAACGCCAAACTTATTTTCAATTTGTTTTCAAACAGTATTTGTCTGGTTTGCAAAATTCGAAGGTAGCTCCTGCTAGTTTTACTGTATGTGATATTATCAGCAGATTTGTTAGAATCTTTTCTAGTCACGGAAATGATATAATTATGCATTCTTTCAACGAGCGAAAATCATTTAGCTGGTCAAATGTAAACTACATTTAAAGGCCGCTGAAGAGGTATGAAGGAAATTTATGTTCCCATAAGAATTATGTGTGAAAAATATTTACGGAATTTCACGTTGGTAAGTTCCTTATGTAAATTTCTGTACAAAGAAATGTAAGCGGATTTTTTTTTATTAATACAGGTATGTTTTAACTCTTGAAGGAGACTCAAACGAAAATTAATGTTCGTACATGTTAGTTTGGGGTTTGTGTAAATTGTTATTACCTTTTGTCATGTGTTTTTCATCTTCAAGAAAAATGTTTGCTCATTTTGGTATATCAAAATTTACGGCATTATTTTTTACTCCCCACACTCAAAGTAATATGCAATGTTGCACAGATTTTCTACTGGAGCTTTGCTAACCTTGCGTTTAGGTCAACAATACATCTGCTTAAAATTTATTAATTTATTAAAAAATTTCAAAAGATTATCGAGTTGGACCGACTTATCAAAAAGTCTTTCACACACATACACTTTTAGTCCGAACTAACACACTTTTAAGACACACATGTCTTTGTAACACTAAGATAGAGAAGTGAATCACGGTATTAACCAAAATTCAGTGATACATATTGCAGCATGAGTGTGTTTGGCATTTGTTTCAATAACTTTTAAATACTCTGACCTGCTCTAAAATACTTTATACGACAAGTTTTGTATAAGTATGTGCCATTCATCGTAGATGTCAAAGCGAATCCATAGCGCAACGTAAAGCAAACGTTTTACCTAACACCACCTTCAAGATGGCTTGGCAAGCACGCTGATCTTCAAAAAATTTGATAATAACTGTTATATATGTATGTATGTACCAAAATAGAATTAAATAAATACATTTTTCGTTTCGTAACTATTTTAGTTTTAAATATTTTTATTTTTAAGTGTATGTGATCTTTTCAGCAAAGCCTAATTTATATATGTATACATACATGCATTTGTATTTTCCCATTACTAAACATGTAAGAAATTACCGTCTAATCCTCCCCCTTACGTATTAATTTTTACAACACTGCAGAACTAGTTTCCTAACTTTTATTTACTACGCCGCGTTGTAGAAATCACGGAAAAAGTTTCAGTAAGCTTGTATTAAATTTAACAGAATATAAAATCGGTTGTTTCGCCGTTAAAAGTGCTTAGTTTAATTGTGTTCAATAGAACTATATACGTGAGCAGTTCCGTTATAAAAATTCACAATTCTAAAAGACAAAATGGGAAAATTGTAGAACAAAAAGTAGTGGCCGGACATTCCATAAAGGCATATGCGTGTGTATTTGCAAATATGTAGTGTTAAAACACTGTTTAAGTGAACTATATGTATGCATGAATGCATATTAAAACTATGCTTAAGAAATGTGAGTGTCTAAAAAGAGTTAATTTTATATGTATGTTTAATGTTAACATAAAAAAAAATGCTATAAGTTAAAGCAACTACTTGCCAGCCATATTGTTGCTTCTTGATCGTTAGGTGTCGCCATCTAGTTTGCCACTGTAAAAGTTTGCGTAATAACAGACACTCCATTGACTGCAGTACATTGTCGGTAGTATCGTGCAGCAATTGGTACATTTTGCAGTCGCTACAATACTAACTTTTACAACACTGTGGAAACAAAGCAATACTCTTATTTACAACGCTATTTTTAATGATTTGCGGAAATGGTTTCAGTACGAATTTATGAAGTTCAACCGGAAATGAAAATCGGTCGTTTCGCTGTAAATTGTGTTTTATAAAATTATAAACGTGCCTAGTTCAAATATCAACCATGATACAACTAACAAGGTAACCTTTTCGCTACAATAAGAACAACTTCAATAAAAATAACATGCATTTTGTTTTTGTACAACTTATGCAAACTGTCAAAATGACGCCACTTCTACATTTACAGAGAGAAGCACTGAGCTTACGCGGATTTGCTATCTCGTTTTGGCTGCCGTTCATCTCTGCATTCTCTTGACAACCTAAAGTAGTCAGATGATTAACGGTTTAGCTGACGAGGCTACCTTGTTAGTTGTATCATGATATCAACACAAATTTGTAGCAATTGACAATTTTCAAAGAGAAAACGGGAAAACTAAAAATAGTCTGGCAGCCATACAAAGAAATTCAGTGAGTGTTGGAACATTTATCCACAACTCAATATATGCACTTGGAAATATTTGGTGTTATAATACATAGGTGCATGTATATTGAAATTGGGCCTAACAAATATGGGTGCTTAAATGATTATTTTATAAGTGCATAATGTTAATTTAGGAAACTGCTAACAGTAAAAACAATTATTGGCCGGTGCTTTATTGTCACTTTTTGAATGTTGGGTTGCTGCCATCTAGTGCTCCAATATAGAAGTTATCGCACTCAATGTTACCATAATCATGCAGTGTGTAGATAAAACATGAGTAATCATAACTCACCACTGTGATGGTGTTCCGTAACTAAATTTAACTAAGATGAGGACTACTGCATTGTAATTCGAATGCAATTGATCGAGGGAATGTTGATATTAGTGGTGCGGGAAATTTTGGGGCGAAAAAGTTTGTGTTTGTAAATCATTTGCGGAAATTATCTTACGGTGAGTGTGCGTGATAGTGAGTACGAATAAAATCGGGACCGTTAAATTCACCTTCATTGAACGGATGGTTTGAAAATATGAGTGTGGTTAATTTTCGTTAAGTGAAGGCAATTATATGTATATGCGCGTTGCCAACTGCTTTGCTCTTTTAATCGTTGACGAATTCGATGGTAGTGCAGTGTACACAGGAAGAACTATAAATGCTTTAAAGTTTATCCAAGTTGAGCACAGGGTGCTGACAAATAAAATTTCTTGACGGTTCCTGTCTGTAATGCCATAAGTGTTGCCTTTCAATTTGGTAAGTTATTAAGTTTTTATTTTTGCCGTTTTATTTCGTAGCGTGGTGAGTTAATAACTACAATGGAACTAATAATAAGAAAAATTCTAAAATTTCTCGATGATTATTACAATCAAAATTCTGTTTAGCCCATAAACTCAGTGCAAGTTCATCTTCCAGCTTGGTGTATGTTTATGTTAAAGCTAGTAAATCTTCAAATCAATCTCTACTTAAACAACATTTAAACGAAGAAAATTTAGCGTTTAAGCTTTAGCAGTTAAACAGTGCAAAACATCAGCTGGCTGAATTTTTTTACAACGTTGCCAAATTTCTATTTCTAAAAACAGTAAATAAATGGTTCCTTTATTTACAGCAGTCAAGTTTAAACTGCAATTAAATTACAGAAAAGTTTTGTTAAGCTAGAGTTTTAGCTTATTTTAGTTTAAAAAATTTTTTATGTAATATAACTGCAACTTAAACTTGACTGCAGTGAATTGGTGAACCACTCGTTATAGATTGTTTTAGGAAATAGAAATTTTCAGTTGTTTATAGAAATAGAAATTTGGTAACGTTAACAAAATGTCAAACAGCTGATGTTTTATACTGCTAGATGACTGAAGTTTAAACGTTAAATTTTCTTCGTTTAAATCTGATTTAATTATTCACTGGTTTAATAAGTTTAAATGTAAATTAAACCAACATTGCACATAAACTTACACTGATCTTTTAGGCACTACTCTTATGAGGGTGAAAGTGATGTTTTATTTGTTTGCTTTCACTGCTTAGATACTAAAGCAAAAAAAAAAAAAAAAAAAAAAAAAAAAAAAACAAAACAAAAATCAGAGTAAAAACTTTAGCTTAACAAAACTTTTCTGTAATTTAAATTTTCTGTAATTTAAATTCGACTGTGGTGAATCAGTTTACTATTGATTGTTTTTAGGAATAGAAATTTGGCGACGCTGGAAAAATGTCAAACAGCTGATGATTTACATTGTTTGATGACTGAAGCTTAAACGCTAAATTTTCTTCATTTAAATGTTGCTAAAATACTCACTGTTTTAATGATTTACAAGTTTAAATGTAAATTAAACTAAACTCGAGATAAACTTGCACTGGTTTTTTAGGCATAATACACTTTTAATACTTCCTCCCCAATGGCAAGCAATTAACGTTGGCTATATTTTGTTTGGCGTGTAATCAGCTTTCTTTATTGCACCATATTCGATTCGATCTTGATTGTTCAAACTGTTTTATTGTGTTTTGGCTGGTTGGTGTCTTCCCGGTTTTTGTTAACTTATCATGTAGCAAAGCCATGAGACAAAAGCTGTTGTTTTATTAAATAATTAAGGTGATTAAGCTCATTCAAGCAACTTCATAAATTTAGCAACTCAATAGTTAAATTTATACATATGAACCCTTAGATATTCGTTCGCTCCATTTTAATACAATTGGTTTGAAAAATTTCCATGCAAAATTTTCTCGAAATTTTTTAAACCATACTTATGAATTTCTAGCACTTTCTCAACAGCAATTAAATTGTAATTTACTTGTCTTTATGTAAGTTTTTCTTTTTCTGCCAACCTTAAGGTATCCTAACTCACTTCAACTGTACAGACCAACTTTGTCTGAACAAAGTCTTATTTTCCTTGAAAAACAAAAAAAAATAAAAGAAAACAAGAAACAGTTTGCATATAAATGCTTATTAATTTAAATTTACTACAATTGGTCATACGAATCTATTCCCGTCCAAATACTCTGCCACTAACAACACAAAAATTTTTATAATTTTCATACTTGTAAGTAGCAGTTGAAAGAAAACAGAACTGAAAGTTACTGCAAATATCAAAGTGTTAATTTTCGTAAGAGTTTTCCTTTTTTAAAGAATAAAATAAAAGTTTTACGTTTACTTATTTATTTTAATAGAAAAATAAGCACACAAAGCGTGTTGGATAATAGTACTATAGAGTTTGTAGTTTCTTTTTTCTTCTGCTTAATTTTGCAAGTTACAAGTCTTAAACTTTTAACTTTTCGCTAAGAACTGACAAACCCAAAATAAAAACTTTCTTGGTTCGATTTGAATGAAAAGAACAACACATTGGGGGACAGAAAGTGCATAAAAATCTAAAGTCAGAAGTGGTAAAATGCAATTTACTTTGCTCTAAAACGAGGAAGAACAAAATGGTTACCCAACATAGTTGCATTAATATCTGTGTGGCTAATAACAGGTGGGCCAGAAGAAGGTATACCATGTTGTTTGGCTTTCAGAATATCGGTTGTGGCTCGTGCAATGTGTGCCATTGTTCCCTGCTGTTGAAACCATATGTCCTCCAGACCTGATTCGTGCAATTGTGGCAGAAAAAAAAAACTCGGTTAACATGGCTCTATAATGCGTTGTCGTTTTACTAGTGAACAACTTACCATGCAGTCACTTTGAGCGGGTGTAATGGTTCCTCGTGCAACACTCGTCGTTTTTTGATGCCCCAGAAGTGATAGTTTGGATTTTTCACATACCCACTGAGGTAGAAACGAGCCCCAGAGCTCCTCATGATTTTGATCGGAAAATCGCCCACTTCGTCATAGACACAATTATTCCACGTTCTTGGGGTGTATATCGTTCCCGGGCTTGTTCACTTGTATTCTACAGCTGTCCAGCTGACAAATGTAAAAACAGATTTGACATTGGTCGCCATTTGCAAAAATAAGAGCAACTACACAACAGGGTGATTTCTTTTCGCCCACCTTGTAAATATAATAGAGAAAATGTTTTTCATTTCATTCAGGTGCAAAGTTTTCACAAAGTGTAATAAATAATTTCGCATAATGGGTAGGAGGTCATTTTCTGTTATAGCATATAGGTATTTCATATTTTTTCAATTATAATTTTTAGAACTGTTTAAGTGAACAAGATTTTTTTCTTGCCAGCCTGTATTTGACTTCATTTATTTTTTAATGCATTTTTGTTTAAACAAATACGAAGTCAATTTTAATTAACCAACCGTACAAAATTGCCTGTTTTTGTTGTCTCTTCTGCCTTGTTGTGTGCCAGTGTGTGGCTGAAGAAGTGCAGTAGTAGTTGTTGTTGTATCAAGCCACAGATGCACACACACACACACACACACACACATACAACTTGTTGACACAATGTTAATGCAACATGGTAATGCAAAGTTAAATAAACGCTTCGATATGTTCAGCATATCGGTTTTAAACACGCACTTATATTTCATAAATGGCCAACGAAAAGCAAACCCCGCCCAACCAGAACATACTCGCACTGACTGCAGCCACACTTTAACGCGCCGTGCCACTAGGCTTTTGGTAGTGGCTAAAAGCATTTAACTAAAAGGTTGATTATTGAGTAGATTGTCGGGGAGAAAGTGCTCGTAATAACCTTGTTAACGTTTTTAATTAAAGCAGCAAATATTTGCCAGGATATGGTTAACAATCCAGGAAGGTGCATAGTTGGTCAACAACTCTGTGTAGTCATCATTATCATTTGCGAAATTTGTTGTTGCTGTTGTTAAATATTAGTGATTTATTGCACTACAAATTGAATTCAAGCACTCTGTCCACAATGTACTGAAATATACTGCAAGTAAAGTGTGAGCATTTAAAATCATCAAGTGAAGGGATAATGAATGAGCTTATGAAAAATGATAGATGACAAAATTTTTAAAGGTGAAAAATATTTAATAACTGAACCGGTTTATATTAAATAATTACAAAAAAAAAAAACTCTAAAATCAGAAATGGAATACGAACTAAAAAAATATTTAAGGCCTAACTATAAGACATAAATTATCTTATTTACTGATTTAAGCTAATTAATACCCAACTTTGTAAATTCAGTTACTTATTGTCACATTGTGACAGATGTAATAAAAATGGGATTATATAAAGAAAGCCCTAACTATACGGTACTTAATCGAAATGTATTAATTTAGGTCCAAAAATTTACCTTACAAATGTTTTCTGTCTTTTTCAGCCGACGACTCGAAAAATTCTCAAAAAAATGTTTGAAATTTAACTACTTATTCCATAATTCGCATGAACGGAATGAGAATTAGAAATGTTCTTTAGCACACTAAGCATTTTGTTTTCGCCTTGCAACTCTTTTACCTTTCTTCAATTGGCTCTTAAAGCAAATAAATAATTAAGTTAATTTTCGAATACTTAATCGAAATTAAGAATGTGCGCACATCCATAATGTAAACTGAAAGAAATAAATGGGAACCCTGATTTTCGTTTGAGTTGATGGAAATATCATAAGTCTCCACAAATAACTATAACAGGGGTGCCCAAAATCTTCTTATGGAAGCGCAAACACCAATATGTATACACTTTATTGACGCACACAAAGAAAAACTTAAATAAACTCATAACAAAAAATGATTTCTTCAAGTGTTTCATACTCACGAAATCATTAAAAAAAATAACAAAATCATGAAAACAAAAAAACAAAAAACAACAAAATTTACGCTTGGCACCAATGTGTACCAACAAAACCTGCGTTCTTATTGCTGTGCATATGAAAGTGTTGTTGCTTTGAACTTGGGATATGTGTGTATTTCATACAAAGAGTTGTGTATACATATTAGAATGCTCAGCCAATGCTTCGCGCTTTTACAAAAACAAAAGCGTACCAAGCGTATAGGCCGTGGGCATCCCTGAACTATAACATACCTGCAACAGTAAAAACATCCGTTTCCATTTCTCTTTGAACTCCGTAGAGGTGTGTGAAAATTTAGATAAGGAATTTAGCAGCGTGAGATTTGTAAGCTTTTTTACATGCAGTTCTTATGGGAACGTAAATTTCCTTAAAATCTCCCTACCAGACTCAACTTTACTGCAAGGAACCGAATGGCAGCGTTAAATATTCGTTGTAGCATTGTATAAATAAATCAGAGCAAATACTCAGAACAATTTAAATATATTCATATTTATTTACTTAAAACTTTTTTTTGCTTCGATAATTTTGTCATGTCGCTTGTACGGTTTTACTCAGATTAAGTCTTAATGTTTACAGATTTAAATTTTTGTAGTTCTTTATCTCTAAATGACAATACTGGAAATTTCTTTCCAATATAAAAATAAAATGCATTCGTATGTATGTACATGTTTGAATGTGTTATGACACATTTGTAGAGTAGAAGGTATGTACAAAGTATTACTGTTTGTCCACTGAGCCAAAACAACCTAATAGCGCTTCTTTATTATTGGAACGAAGTTTTTTTATGATGAATTTTATTGATTTTATCAATAGCGAGAGTCTCATAAAATCAAGAAGAAAACTTGTCATGACCACATTTCTGTTCAGTTTCCGTCATTTTTTGAACCAAATAAAATCTATAGAAAAAATCTCACTGGCTCTATAAGGTTTTCTTGTATATTGTATACAATAAGAATTTCTTATTGATTCGGTTACCTTAGGTTCTTAAAAAATGTTTCTTATTGATATTATTAATTTTCTCACAATTAACACATCACCATATCATTTTTGTATATACTTCTTTTAATATCCTTATAGCCAAGTTAGTTGAGCGATAGACTGACAATCGCAAGGTTGTTGGTTCGAACCCATTGAGAAGCATTTTTAAAAAATCAGGAAGAATACTTAATAATAATAATATGTTTTGTTGATGTTTTAAATAAGGGGTTTGTTATAAAAACAATACGTTTTTCTTTTTAAAAAGCCACAGGGGTATTTTAGTATATTTGTTTTAACTTACTATATATTTATTGGGCATTGTTTTCTTGGTGGGGACAGCAGGTAGTATAGTATCTTAAATTTCACAAACTCGACCTTAGATGTCACAAAATATCCTAAGAAAGTTTTACAAACAAAAATCAATACGTACATATGTGGAATATATGAAATTTAAAAGTCTAAATAAATGCTAAGTGCTGAGGGAAAAAGTATCTCCTAAGTCGAAATAAATATGCTAGATTAGCAGTGAAAATGCTAAAAGGGTCACGCTGATATTAATGCACACTTGAATCAAGAGCAAACAATAGTAGCAACAGCTCAATTAAAAAAACTTAAGAAGAACTCTTTCATTCAAAATCAATGTCAAGGTGTTGACACACATTCATGTACACACATACTTAAATACACGTGTTTGCATTAATAACAAAATCTTACTCTCTCTTCTAAATGCACTCTACTTGAGAAATATGAGTAAATACTAACGGTGTACTAACTAAAATTAGAAGTTTTGATGTTGTTGTTGCTCGCATCAATTTTCGTCAGTTCGTTAATTGTTCAGTGGGAAACGGTCGGCTTTGTGTAATTAGTTAATAAAAATAATAATTCACAGGTTTAATTAAGTGCAAATTAAGTGAAATAGTGATCAAATTATAGAGAATAAAAAGTTTTATAAGAATGAAATAAAAGTTTTTCAGAAACTTTAAAAGTGAAGAACTGATTAGAAAAACAAAAAGTGCAAAATTTGTGTGACGCTTAAATTGATTTTGTAAAAAAAGATGGCGGTAACGCATCATGTTTCAGTGTTTAGTACGAGTATGTTGTATTGATACATGTATCAAAAAAAAAGTTATGGCTTTAGTAGAGCAAACAATTTTAATGATTGATGTTTATAACGTATGTATGTATACATATCTAGTTGCATGTATGTATGTATGTACTATGTATGATTAAATGTATCTAGAGTTTTGTGAAAATATTTGGTTTGGTGGGATATTGAATAACATACATATGTATGTATGTATGTATATACATATGCGTGTACATAAGCTTGAAGTTAACTATTCACTTATATATCGTCTAATTTTCGCCAATAAAAATTAAAATTGTAATTGAAAGTGTATAAATGAAATATGTGAACATTTTTCCACAAATTGTGAATAATTAAGAGAATGGTTCGAACCAAATATTTCTAACTTTTAGGAACTTTTTGTGTGTCTAATAATTCATAAGATATGTTGTGTTTGTATGTAGTAATAAATTATGATGAAACAAAATCAATTTAAGTGAAAAAGTTAGATAAACTAACTGAGAATAAAATTTATTAAAGTGAGTAATATGTATATATTTTTTTAATTTTATTCAAAAATATTGCCAAGCCAAAAAACAAAAACAGTCTTGTTAGTCAAGTACCCCACAGATGACATGTTTTGCATTTTCTGTCTGTCAAATTTTACACATGTAAGCAAGCAGCAGTGTTACCTTTAAAACATGGCTTGTGTAATAAATATGAGTAAAAGCCATGAGATATATTTTTAAATAGAGCGTGTTCTATTCTGTTTTGTACAAAGATATGCCATCAAATGTCTATGCCATGTGAAAACATTCGTCGGTGGTTGATTATGTGCACTATCATTAGCCAGCTGAATGAACTATTTTGCAAGATTAAAAAAAGTCTTTTTTCTTTTAAATAGCATTGTCGTTTTCATAAAAACTATATTAAAAATATATAATTTTTTAATGCAGCTGAAACATCTTGCAGCTTAAAGAAGCAAAAAAAAAAAACGGTTGCATCGCCTGTAGATAAATAACGCCGTTAAAAATAATTTCGACGGCCACAATCGAACGTCTTGGAAATTTTTAGATACTGAAAATTAAAACGCAAACAAATAAAAAATAATTTTTTTTTCTATAATTGTAGATTATTATTTGTTTCTATTATAATTGTTATTAATAAAATTTTTTATAACATTTCCTTTCGAAAACAATTTTATCAAGCAATAAAATTTTAATGCCAATGTCAAATATAATTATACACCTACATTTCTGTGGCCACAAGGAATAACAACTAAACTCTATTTTGAGAAGTTTTCAGCAGAGCCTTTTTAAGTTTGAAATTGGTGCCTGAAATCAGGGAATTAAGATCAAGCTAATATTTGTAAGCTCGATGTTAGCAATCTTATTATATTTTAATTTGCAATTCAATTCATAATGAAAAAGCAGCTAACTTAAGAGAAATAAGCAAAACAAATTGTTAAGCTTCTTCCTGTTACGGAAAAGCGACTAAATTTAACTTAGCGTGAACGATTTTTTCAATTCAAATTGTAAATAATAACTTAAGTGGAGTTAGGTCTTGAACATATTATTCTTCACATTTGGAATAACGACCAAATTCGACTTTGTCTTTTACTGGAAACTCGAAAAAAAGCTCAATAATAACTAAACTTGAGTTTAGTTGTTATTCCTAATTTGAAGAATTGTCAATTTAACCTACGGAATAATGACTAAACTCGAGTTAAGCAGACATTTTACGTCTGAATAACGCACGGCACTGTGTGGAATAAAATCCTAATTCTACTTAAGAAACTTTTTTTTAAAAAAATATTGAAGCAAATTGCAATAGGCTGTTATTCTGAAATCATACGAGCAAAATTTTGACTTTAGCTGTTTAGTTTTTTAGGCATAAAGTACTAATTTTTTGAGCTACGATGATAAAATTTTGTGTGGACGTGCATTTGGATACAGTGAATAAAACAGTAGTAATAACTCTACTTTGTCCTAACTCGACTTTAGCTGTTATTCCTTGTGGCCACAGATTTGTAACCAAAAATTAAGAACATTATGTAAATTGAATAGTTTTGGTTGACATAAAGAAAAACATGTGACTTGAAAACCTAAAAAACACTTGTAAAATACGTCATGTGGGGGGTACTTTAAACTTTTGCATGCCGCCAGTGATGTTTTTGCTAACATTTATTTACCTAGTTCTTGTAATCATGATCATTCTGCACTTAAGCTAAAAAAATATGAATGCTAGAGGATATATTAAGGACATATACCTACACGTTAGTTAAATAGCAAAAGACAATAATTACTACAACAATCAATTCACTAGAATTCGTGCTCAACACACAACTTCATAATTGTCAACTAATTACGTTTATCAGTCGCGTTCGATCATCATCTAGGCGTGTATGTATTGTATTTAGGTGAATGCTTAAAAATAACGTACAGAGGGCTAGATTACGAAAAATTCGTAACATTAGCGTATGTCGAATTGTAAGGACAAAAATCTGTCAATATTGTGCCATCGATTTTTCGACAGCTTTTGGCATGAAAATAAACTTATCACCAAACACATAAAAAAAATAATTTTCGTACCGAACAAATTCCAATTTTGTGTATTTTTGTATGGCAGGCCCCTGGAAAAGCGTTTTATCGGAACGGTGTGTTTATAAAAAATATTGGAGAGAGATGGAGGGGTTGTTCACGCATTTGACTCCTCTTCGGTCAACATAGAACATAAACACTTTTTAGAGCTCCTTTTATGCTTTTGAACATAATAATTTTTCTAGACTTTTATGCAAAAACAATATTTCGAAGCTCTTTACTTGGCTGCAGAAACACCCTGAGTCAGCGGCAGGAATTTTATTTTGTTTATTGCATCATAAGAACAGTAAAAATAAGATTATATAGGGAGTTTGTTTGAACCTGCAATTTCCTTTTGAAATTTTGTACTTTCATCTAAATGCTTTGAGTTTTTGCACTGCGTAAACCACGGTGCGTTTGAAGCCTTTAGCAGGCATATTTTAAATTTGTTGCACTGTGTATGCTGCATCATGCACTTGATATTATCATGTTGCATGTTGCACAATTATTCTGCTCGCTAGATTGTGTTAAAATGCATTTAACATTTTACGTGATTTTTGCCACATTTTAAAACAGTTAAATAAACGCACGAGAGAGAGTACAATGTTTTTCAACAACCTGGCATTAAATAAACAACAGTTTACAGCAGTCTATGGGGCTGTTTGAATTTTTGTGTAATAATCTGATCGGGGTTTCATTTTAATAAAGTGCACTTTTCAACACTTTCATGCATGCCACAAATACCTTTAGCCGCAACCACATCTACCACTACACACAAGTACTTGTATTAAGGACTCGTACCTTAATAAACTAAAAGGCATATTAATTTCATACAAAATACAAAAACTCTTTTTGTTGTGCATGAGTCCACAGATTTTTAAAATTACCACATAAGCTGAATGGATACGATGATGCGAAATTGATGATAATGTGACAAAATATGCATACATGCAGGCATAAATGTGTAAGTGGTGAAATGTTAATAGTGTTGGTGTTAATAATATTTCCGCTAAAAGCCTGGTTCAACAGGGCACAGCAACAGTTTTTGATGGCTACTTAAAAATTTAAATTACAATGAATTACACATTATAGAACAAGTTATTGCGTACAAATAGGTATGTACTATGTGTGCTTGTGTTTGGTGGAGGGCTAAACAAAAATGAAAGGCCAAAATATATTTGTAAATTGAAAATTTTTTTCCAATGCCCTGAGTGTATGTTATGATAATGCTTATTAATAGATGCAAACGCTGCCAGCATTAAAACTTAAAAAAAAAATATGAATTTATAAGCGCACAATATTATAGTCACTTGCCATTCAAATTTATTTGAATATACTACACCTGTAATTTTATTCGCGTTCGTGTTACAATGTTCATAAAGATATTGAAAAGCAATTAAAATTACGTTTTCAACACTCAACTTTGATTGAATTATTATATTATTTTTCTGTCATTTGCCATAGTTGCGCTATAGAGTACATTTTAAGTGTATTTTCTTAGAGATTGATTGTGCTTGAAGCACTAATGAAAAATCTAGTAAGTCCTGCGTTCTTCTCTGACCACTTCTAAATTATCAAATTATTTGAAATTTTCGCTTATTCGATCAACTGATTGTTTGATTTGACGATTAAGCTTTTAAAGTGGCTCGAATTACTCGATCAAATCAATTTCAAAACAATTCAAATAATTCACTGTTTTCTTTTTTATAATAATGCGCAAAAAATTACAGTCAGTACAATCTTTAAGTTTGGCTTAATGTACATTTAAACCAGTGAATACTTAAACCACTTTTAAAGGAAGAAAATTCGAAAAAAAAACTAATAGTAACTGATTCACTGCGGTCAAGTTTAAGCTGCAGTTAATTTACAGAAGTGTTTTATTAAACTAATATTTTGGGCATTAGTCATATTAATTTAACATTGGATTTTTTTTTTCTCCCACTTTTTAATTTGACCTAAGCTGGTAAAGAAATAATAGAATAAGTAAATAAATTCAGCTAAGTAGAAGACTGAGTTTCACTTTAACTTTGTTCTTTGTTCTTTGACTATGAACTTAAAATTATTGCTTAAATATCGCTGGGCCCAGCAAAAAGTTTGAAACCGTTGTTATCACTAATAACAATAGCAACAAACACAAAAATCAATTGCAAATCCATTGAATATTGGTGAGAGAATATAAAATATATTCCAATCAACAGCAAAACACAGTGATAAAATGAAAAGTTGATCAATAGATTAAATATAGACAATCAGTAATGAAAAGCTCAGGTAGTGGGATGGGACTACTGCTTAAAACCAGTATGTAGTTAGTTATGACCTGAGGCGCAATTCGTGATAGAACGAACTGTCGAGTAAAAATTGTATGAAACGAAAAAAGAGCAGCAAACATCCCTGGTTTGTTCCCCAGCCAACAAGAATTCCGTGTTGCTTTTTTATCATCTTTAAAAATGTGGAAGTAAAATCGAACTGAAAATGGTCAAATAATTATTTGCTGTAAGTTTTACGTTTGCTCGTTAAGCAAACGTAACCTTAAAATATATTTTTGTGAAATTGAATGTCTTTGAGTATGTCTGTAATGAAGAGCTCAAGTGGTCGGATGGCTAAGTGCTGCTCTTTAAAAACAGTATACAATTAGTCATGGCCTGGGTTCAAAGCAATTTAGGTGCTGATGAGGGACGTGGTCGTAGTGAAACAGCCATGGTATTTATACCAGTCAGTAAGTCTTCACCTTTACTTTTCTTGTCTTCTTTAAAAATGTTGAACACTCCAGTTTTATTACAAAAGTGATGTTGCTCAACTTTGAGGAAGTTAAAATTGAAGGCTCAGCTTTTGTATAATGGTACCAGTTGCCATAAAATGTAGGTTTTGTAAGCGAAGCCCGGTGTTGGTTATACTATGGGCGAGAAAATCTCTTAGTTTGTCAAGAACAAGTTTTGCTTACCAGTGAACAAATTTCAGAAATGAAATTAAGAAAATAGGATTTTGGATGCTTCAAAACCATTTTACGTTCTGTGTAAAAGCTTTTCTCTGGCAGCACTGTTTTACTAGCATTTTCATATTTTTCTTGGAAAATCCGCCACTTCAACATTGAGTTATTAACAAAATAAAAGCCTCCGGCAGACTTTGACTTCAGTTTTGGCAGGTCCACAACCGCCTCTACAATCCTATAAAACTCATTTCTTTCAAAGCCTGGCTTCTTATTCTAAAGCTTACCCAAATCAAACTCAAGCCCTATAAAAATATTTTTATATACACTTGTTCTTATTACTTGGTGTTGTAATTTTTATGTATTTCTGAAAAAATTTCAAGCCTTTAACTTTTATGGTGCAAAGATTACAGATAATTTTCTATCTCTATTTCTTTAGCTTTCAGTTTTTTGTTGTTGTAATGGAGGGGCAAGTTCATATCCTTTAAAAATATTAGCTTCAAAAGTTAGAGTTTGAAAGCTACAACTATTGTTACTTTTCTTGCAGGGGGACACCCTTTAGTTTTCAGCTTGATGGTTTTTTTTGTGTTTGTAGCAGTCAGGCAACTACATAGCTTGTGTAAAGTTCAAGTTCATATCTCTTACGGCTCAAAACTTACAGCAAATTTTTAGTTTCTTGTATGGGTACAACCTTTAGTTTCTAGCTATTTTTGATTGCTGTGGGTATTTGTTCTGTGCAAAATTTCAGTCATCTCGCTTTTACCGTTCACAAGAATGGGCGCTGTGATACACAGCCGGACAATGAAGTCTCAGTACTCTATGGCTAATGAGCCGTAGAAAAGAACAGTGGCATACCACAATGTCTCATGTCACAATATCCATGAACATGATGCCACCTCCTCAAGTGACACAAGCCAGCTGGACTTTATGTTTCTCTGGGAATTGTCATAATAATGCTATTTTATTTCGTGATCCTTTTTGATGCGTCTCAGGTCATTAAAAAAAACTACTCCTATAAGATATCCTTGTTGTTTAAGTGTTTTTAAGTTTAGTGCTTGATCTTATGTTTTTGTCATATATTAATTCAGGTCCAAAAAGGAACCTTTTCAAAAAATGTTTGTTGTATTTTTCAGCTGTCAATATGCCGACGACATTTCGTTGGTGCTAATCAACCCATCAGTACACTTGAAAAATTCTTAAAAGTTTGTTTGAAACTTAACTACTTAACCCCCTAATTCATAAAAATTATAACAGGCTTATAAGACTGCTATTTGACATATTTGTATGGAAAATCTGTCAAATAAGAGCTTTATAAACCTGTTATAATTTTTATGAAGTAGACTGTTATTCTATAAATCCCATGAACAGAATGGGAATCAGAAATGTTCAAACAAACCTTTAACACAGCAAACATTTCTTTTTTCGTTTTGCAACACTTCTACTTTTCTTTGCAACCTTCAATTGGCTCTTAAAGCAAATAAATAATTAAGTTCATTTTTGTCATATAAATATTTTCAAAGACAACACTGTTCAACAGCATAAATAATAATGCAATGCCCATCCACTGCCTTGCAGCCATGATTGTGGCCTTTTGCCTTTAATGAATTTTTAATTGATTTAGCAGTTTCAATTTTAACAATAATAATGACAACTTTTCCCTTTAATTAAGGTGAGCGTTGAACTCATAAATATTTATCGATTATTAATTTTAGTTTTCAATAGCAGACCAAAGGGTGCGCTTGTATAACTAATTAAATTAAATTTAACTAGTTATTTATTATCTGCGAATTTAAACAGAATGGCATGGCAAATTTTTTTTGGAAGCGGGTTTGCTGAGAATTTTATTTTAAAGTGCTCATACAAGAAAAAAAAAGTGGCAATTTCCTTTCACCATTCTACCACAAACTCTGGGGTAGATCAACAAAAGATGCAACGTGTGAACTAAGAAATCCTTCTAATCTACATAAACATTTTTTTTGCTCAAATCCGCTACCAAATGCTGTTCTTGCGCTTTTATTTCAGCAGGAAATTATGTTGAAAATATTACGGTGGGCTTTCAAAATTTTAGTTTCCTTCCGTTTTAAAACCTTTTTTTTTTAAGTTTGCCGAAATATGCTTTCAAATTTAGCCACGCATATCAGAGATAATTAAGAACTGCTACAGTTTCAACCACCTACCAGTCAATCAGTCAGCCAGCCAGCCTATTTGTTACACTCACTCGCACTTTCTCAACTAACTTGCACGTCAAAAATTGATGTTTATGTGTCAAACATTTTGGCATAACATACGCCCCACCATGCAGGCGTTACAAATTTCAATGAAATTGTATATTTTGAGACATGTTTTTTTTTATTTGAAACTAAAAAAACATTATACAAAAGACAAAATGATAAACAATGCTTAATAACCATAAAGAAAAAGTGTGCTGGCGTTTCATCTTCATTTCAAAAAAATAAAAAAAGTACAACTAAATACAGGCCTGTATTCCTGCTTGCACAAAACTTTAATCCTTTTGTTAACACACTTAAACACAGCCACAGCACACACCAACAAAAGGGTTAGACGAGCGCATGTATTTAAGTATGATTAAAATTTTTTTTATTTCAGTAACTGAAAAAGCGCATCATTGTCTATTTAAATTAATAAAATATTATAAAAAGGAACATGAGTCAAAACAGAGGTTTGTTTGGTTGTCTGTCTGTTGGTAAACTCATCAATTTAGATCATAAATTCGTCATTAAATAAGTTTTTTTTTTGTTTATTTTCATAAAGCAGCGTGCAGTCACGTGCTGTTACATAATTTCGCCTTTTTCTCTTTTTTAGAGCGAGAAAATTTGCTTCAATAAAAGTTTTAAAGGATTAATACTCAAAATTTTTTGGAGTATAATGATACGATTAAGATAAAAAAAAAATTTAATTAAAGAGGTCATTGAAAAGAAAATGATTTAAGACACTTCAAAAATATATCGGATCAGCCACCATTACAGACTTTGAAAGGGACGCACTAAGTTCTGAAAAACTCTTGAAATCACAAAAATTAGTGAAATTAGGAATTTGTAAAAATTAGAACGTTTGGCAAGGTTGCCACTCTAAAGGTTATGACAGGGAATCACATGATTCATTCACTGGAGACTGATAGCTAGATCTGACAAAATTCTCTCTTACCCATGATACAACTAACAAGGTAGTTCGCTACAGTAAGAACAACTTCAATAAAAATAACATGCATTTTGTTTTTGTACAACTTATGCAAACTGTCAAAACGACGCCACTTCTACATTTACAGAAGAGAGATGCACTAAGCTTACGCGGATTAGCTATCTCGTTTTGGCTGCCTTTCATCTCTGCAATCTCTTGACAACCTAAAGTAGTCAGTTGATTAACGGTTTAGCTGACGAGGCTACCTTATTAATTGTATCATGATCGTACCTTCAAAAGACGCATCAAAACGGCCACACTTTTGTAAACAACTTCGAACAGACAACTCGGATCGGATGGAAAAAGAAAATTTTTGAAAAATTTCAGAAGATTAGCAAATCGAACAGACTTGCCAAAAATTCTTTCACACACATACACTTTTAGTCCACATTATCACTTTTATTGAGCACACATGTCATTTTTAACAAATCGCACAACAGAGTAGGATAGTGTATCACGACATTAAGCAGTTTTACTGGGCAATACTTTTTGCAAACTATAATGCAATTTATTGGAAGCTTAGCTATGAAATTAAATGCCCAATGCATTGGTACAGTTTTGTTTCTCCAGGAAGGCATTATTGTTAAATCTTGTATAATATTTTTGGACAATATCCAGAATCATTTTCACTCCTTAATTTTTATATGAAATTTTTTTTTGTAATTTATTTTTTTTTATTTAAACCCCACTTCCACTTAAGAATTTCTTTTGATAAATATCAAACATCCTGTGGATAATTGTAAAATATTTGTCTTTATATTTTATGTGATGCAAGCACGTGCATCGCCACTGCACTCTGTGATGACAACACCCAGTTTAATTAAAAAATGCCTCAAAACATGCAAAATATTGCAATTGACTACTTTGACAAAAAAAAAAAAAAAAACGAAGTAGAGAAAACACAAAAATGACCATAAACTGCAATGTGGTGAAGCGTATGAATTTAATGATTTAATCACAATGACAAAAAACGTTAACTTTAACGAAAAGCAAAAATAAAGAGGAAAGAGCGAGAAGCCATGATGGACTGATGACAAAACGCGTAGAACGACTTTGATAAATGGATGAACATGGCCTCAAGGGAAATACAAGAATACCAGACAATAAACATGTGTTGTATTTATTTGTTTAGACGCAAAACCTATACACACTTGTCCACTTACTTGCAACACACAGACAAACACTCGCGCACTCAAATACCCGCTCAAATAAAAACACTTATTTTAAAGCCTACTTCTGGGGGACGGGGAGCTGGTGGTGTAAATAAAAAGGAAAACAACATTCTCCACTTTTTTTCATTAACAAAAATTATTAATAACTACTAGTCGTACAGAGTAACACACAAAATCCTGGCATGTGGTCAACATTTAAAGTGTAATTAAAGCCTCCAGCTATGCACTTTAAAACTGCGTGTGCTTAATGCAACGGAAGCTGCAATTGCATATTTCGGTGGTCCAATTTCCTGTGCACAAAAGCAAGCTGCAATAATAGATTTCTGATAACATGCAAACATAATCGTTGAAATATAATAATATGTAATTGTGGTTTTCTAGTCAGTGATGCATTTACCTATATATGTACATATTTTCATTATAAAAAGTAAATGTTCGATTTTTAATTTGATTATGAATTTTTTGCAAATGCATTTTGTTCATAAATTGTGTATGTGTGTGTGAAATGTGTAACCTCAGGGCTGGAAAAATACGGAAGTAAACTGTACCAAACCAAAATCATGTATATACATATTAATTTCCATACAGATTGTTTAATTTAACTTCCTTGTGATATGTTTGTGGCGTAAATAAAAACAAGAATGTCGAATTGAAAGTTTTCAATTTATTACTGATAGTGTCAATCATGTTTAATTAAAACCTTCAGCTATTTGCTGCTAAAATATTTTATTTAGTGCCAAAACGTAAGCCATAAAACAATTAAATTATTCCGATTGATTAAAACATGCAATTGCAATGAATTTTTAAACCGCCCCAAGGTATGCCGTGGTCCAAAAATATATCTATAAGCAGGGCTGGGCAGTATTTGAAATACATGTATTTGAAATACGTATTTAAAATACAAATACGTATTTTGTATTTGTATTTTAAATACGTCTCATGAATGTATTTGTATTTTTTTATTTTAAATAAAAGCGTTTGAGCATTTTGTATTTTGTATTTCAAATACTCGTGCTCTCAAAATACATTTTAGATTTAAGGTAAGTACTGTGTTCGAAACTGCGGAAAATGTTGAGCAACATTGATTTTTTCGTACGGAAAATTTGACATGTATCTAATGTTACCCATACCGCCGTTTTTACACAATTTAACGAGTTTTTCATTAAAAGTATGCTGCATTGTTTTACATTTGTAAACAAAACCCATAGGTATGTTTTGCAATTTAGATTGTGATGAGAAAAATTTAATTATAGAATAAAAAGTTAATTTTTTATACAAATATATCAAAATGAACAAAGAAGTCCCAAATAATTTTGTTTTTCTTCACGGCTGATATCAGTTCCCGCATTTCTGTCGCACTGAATTTAATTTTTTGGTTTTCTTTCTTACTTTACATTTCTTTTTTTTTTTGTCCAAAAAATTTTACTTAAATATTTGCAATGAAAATATCAGCAGTCAGCTGTTGCTAAAAATTTCACGTGGAAGAATTGCCACTTCAATTATTTCGCAGCAAAAAGAAAATGTTGCCAGATACATTTCATATGTTTTTCTCAAAATGAGCAGAGTACTACTTCTGCAACATTTTTTCACGGAAAGTTCATGCGAATTTTTTTACATACATTTTGACAACTTTCCACGTGGAATTTTGAACATAGTACCTGCCTTTATGTTAAAATATATACGCTAAAAATTATTCCATTCATACATCAACTAAAATCGAAAATTTTGCTCTTGTTTTGTTTTCAAAAAATTGCAATACCACAATTTAATTACCAAGTACCTGTGTAAAGTAAACGCAACTGAATGCACATACATTGAGAAAGTCGCCAAGCTGTCAGAAATCATGTAAAAAAATAAAATACAAGGAAAAACAGCGTTCGACATTTTAATCTAAAACATTTTAATCTAAAAATTATTTTGTATATTATACATTTTGAAATATGCTTTTAGTGCTAATGTTAGAATTTTGTTAACATTTATAAAAAAAGACACTTATAAGCATATTTATTCAAATCGAAATGAATATTAGATAGCTGTCAGGCCCACGATGTCACTCGACATCATTAGCTCGCTTAGTTACGTGCAAAACAATAACAAAACTCGAAATTTTACTGTTATTTTCAGTATATTTTAGTAAGCGAACGATGTCGAGTGACATCTCTGGCGTGGTACTAACTTTTAATTGAGAATTTCTTGCCAAGTTCTCTTAAAACTCATTTGAAATACATTTTATTTTTTTTAAATAAATATCCTCTTTCATGTTGAAGTACATGCATAGATAATAAAAACTATTTTAGTTTATTACTGCTGATATTGTTTTCCTGTCCTTTTTGACCCAAATTAATATACTTTAGTATTCACATATCCCTGCAAGTATGCAAAGAATTAATAAAACTAATTTTCCCATAGTAAAAAATTGATTTGCATATGTGCAGGGGATTACATTTTAATTATCGTAAATTGGCTTTGGTTCTTCTAATGAAATACTTTCTTAGAAAATAGTTCATCATAATGAATAGCTAATTCAAAATACAGTCTACTTTTCAGTGATCCACTTTAAATTTGAAGAATTTTGGCAATTACTTGAAAAACTTTCTTTAAACTTTGAGTCTTAGCCGGTTCCCTTGGGTTTCTTAGCGCTACAGAAACTTTTCTTTTACTTAAAACTATTAATTACTTTTCGACCGCACGTATTCAATTTATTTTAAACTGTCAAAATAACTTCAAATCAAACACCTAAAACTATGCAATATACATACATTTGCTTTGATCCCTTCTTTTCAAGCAACTAAAACTATTAAACTTAAAAGAAAATATGTAAATTTGAAAACAATTTACTTAAGAAAACTTGAAATTATTTATGGTTTTTCCCAGTCCAGAGCTAGTGAGTGGCGGGGAAATTTACATACATTTAGGCGTAACAATAAAATTGAAACTATTTAAGAGCAGAGAGTGTATAACAACTACTGAGGGTGTTTCCTTCAGTTAAATAATTATACAGTGTATCATATTTTTTACTTTGAATGTGAAAATAATTTATAGTTTGTTTGATGTTTTAATTTCTTTTCCCTTAAATATTCTATCATTTGCTAAACGTTTATGTAACAAGTGTTAGTGACAACTTAATAATCATGTGTTAGTTTAGCGCGGTTTGTCACTTTTGCGACTTTTTTAAGCCGCACAGGCGGAAATTATTTATTGCTTAGCAAGCTCGTATGTTTAGCTTTTTGGTTTGACTTCCGGTGGTTTGCTTTCATACAGGAAACTTTCTATTAATGTGTGAAAAGTAATAATTTGATGGGAGTTTTTGTGCTGCCGCCAAAGGAAGTGTTGAAGAAATTTCTAAATTGTAGCAGATAAAATAATAATAATTTTTTTTGTTGCCTTTTTTGCATTGAAAAAAAAAATATCACAAAAAACTGCTTCAAATGGTCACTAAAAACCAACTGGGAATTTTTCATTAATAAAAAGCAATAAACTGGTTACACCTTTTAGCATAAAGGGTTGTTGCTTTAATATTTCAGTTTATGTTTTGACGAGTTGGTATCATAAAATCCTTAAGCCATACCCCTTTTTCATGTTGTGTCTGTCAGGGATTACGTTTTCTAGCCTATAATCAAAAATATCTAATATCCTTTTAGAATGGAATGATTTGTGTATCATTGAAAATGAGCGTGTTTTTACACATGCATACATACATACATGCATGTGTATCTGCTTTGTTGGCTGAATGTAATTGTGTGTATTAAATAAGTGATCCCTGCTGGTTTGTCTGGCGTTGAGAACCAACATTTTATTGATGACATTTATATACAAATTTTGTTACCCAATGTCTGGGTGTAATTGTTTAATACATTTTTTTTTGCTATCAAGAACTTTTTAGCTACATTTGGTTTATGAAAAAGCAGACAGTAAAACAGAAAAGGACATTTTTTTAAGAGCGGGTGAGGCTACTTTTTGTGTGAAAGAAATCATGGGCTGCAGAGCTTTGAGAATGTATGTATGTATATTAGGTCGGCTCGATTTGAAAAAAAAAACAGTTTTACTACGACATATCAGAAAAATCATTGTAGAGGCGTCCAATATTTTGTATTTTTGTATGAGCCTCTCTTAGTATGGGATAATTGTGTTGGGGAAAAAAAATTGAAAGTTCGTCATACATTTGACCAACACCTTGAGCATTCGACAGGAATCGAACCTGAGACCTCGGGGTCTCTCAGTAGCGCACTCTACGAATTCATCCATCGTGTAATTGTTGAGGATAAATTCCAATACATTAGTAATTTTTCAAAACATTCGATTTTTCAATTCCACTAGCAAGTACATTAAATCGTAAAATATTTTTTTCTCAACATAAAACACTTTATAAAACTTGAGTCACATTTTTCTTAGCTTTCCTTTTAGAGGCAGCGCATCTGTTGGAATTGCTTAAGTTAAGTCAAATTAAACATAAATTCATTAACGAAAGTTGAGTTTTTAAGACCCTTGTCATTTATACGAAATAAGAAAACATTATTTAATTATATGAATGTAGAAAATAGCTGCTTTGTAGCTAAAGCCCTAAAGTTTTTCTATAGAAAACTGTTGCAAACAGTGAGAGATTTAATTATAAATGTCGACACGTAGTTTAACAGGTATTAACAAAAAAAAAAAAAGGGACCGGAAAAAAGTGACAGAAAATTGGGCTTAAAAAATTGAACTTTAAAAAAAATTGCTGGCAACAAATTTTCCACTTTTAAATTATGTTAATTTATATTAAAAAACAAAAAACGTTTATTTTTCTTGCTTTTGCGACACAAGTAGCAGAAACATATTTTTTCCATCTCCGCCGCTTGCCAAAGTAATTGTGGTCACAGGTGTAGCCTGTTGTTTTTTTCCGCTTCTCTTTGAAAAGAAGAAACATTATTTTTATGATGGTATTTAACGCTTAAAATATTTGTATAGTAACTGGCTGATTTTAGAAATACATACAAAAAAGTGTTATTAGCACAACGACAAGGAAGAGACAGTTGGGAAAAAAATAGAAAGGAAAAGTTGAAATTTAACAGCAGCTCTGCTCACCCTTAAAATCATTATTTATTTTCTTGCTGACGCGGTCTACATCGGGAAAAATTAATCGTAATTTTTATGATTTTTATTATATTTACACTTTAAGTGTAAATGACAGCTTAACAAATACTTTTATGAACATAATCATTTTGAATGGGTTTTTGCAACTAAAATTTATTTTACAAAGAAAACAAAATAAATAAATGGATTTAAGACTTTTCTTTTTTAACGATTAAAGACATAAAGTTGTGTCGAAAACACCTGATTTCAGGGTGTCCTTTTATTTTAACATTCGAGAGTCTGCTTAATCAGGGGTATTTAGAACAGATTTAAAATTGATTTTTTATTTTCATAGTTTGCTTGTTATATAACAACTTGAACAATTTGTTCAGCTGCACTATTTATGCTAAACAAAATTATGTTTTTTCAAGTACCACACTACACATATTACAACTTCGTATGCTGGAATTTATTGGTAGTAAATGAAATAACAACTTCTCGAAAAGTAAGCAGCACAAATTAATTACTACACATGCAAAGGACAGAAAAAAATTAAATTTATTATAAAACACTAAAGGCCGTATTCATAATAATTATTGTAAGTTTATTAAGCTCTTATTAGACGTATTTCTACGGAATATTTGTCAAATAAACGTGCAATAAACATTCAATCGTTTTTATGAATATGGGTATAAAACATTTGATGCCTGATCAATTATTTGAAAGCTAAAAACCTTGAGTCTCAGAGTGTTTTGTTTTCCCATACTATTTATTGCCTAGTATGTTTGTTGTCCGTTATCACACTTAAAGATTTTGGCATTCGTTAAAACAGTTCACCTTGTTTTATGGCTTAAAACCCAAACAAAAAATAACCAAACATTCGGGTGTGTTCTAGAATCCGTATTCACTCTAAAGTGGATCACTTTAGAGTGAATTCCCATGTTCTTACTCGTTTTCAATTAGACTAGTAGCTCCAGGTATTTTTAGAAAAACTTTATTTTTCACTTAATCTCTTCTGACTAAAATAATTTAAAAATTTTTCAACAGCTGATAAAAAGTTGTTGTTTATGTATTTGACATTTAGATTTTTTTTCGAACAGAAACTTCGAATATGTAAAAACATGCTGAATTGAGAATACCGATTTATGAATTATGGGAATTCAAAAAATTTTGCTAAATCAACCCTAGTTGAAATCGAGAACACACCCGATTAATTTATCTTTGTAATTAAACTTTATGATATAAAATTGTTCCTCGGGCTTTTAGTTGTGTAATAATTTCTATTGCTGTTTTTTTATAATCAATGTTGTTCAGTATTTCAGAGCACTGCTGCCGATAAATGCCAGCACCAGAAGTGCCGATTTTAGTTATTTTCTAAGCACCCAACAGTACCGCTTATTTCTGCAAAAATAAAACAAAGTATGACCCACGTCTTTGCTTGATCAATTATTTCTTATTTTATTCACAAAAATTACCAGCTTATATATTAACTTATTCGATAAGTCAGCATTAATGTGGCATAACAACAAATCAATAGTATATTTGCTGTTCCCACTGGACTTTGCAATAGAATACAATATCTTCAATATAAATGCAAAACATAATGCTCAATACTGCTGACCAGCATAACAAAAATATAAAAAAATTCAACCAAAGTTTACTAACTTCAAAAATGAAATTTAGCGGAAACCAGAAAATTAATTAAATTTCAAGTTCAATGTCATATGTACTAATAAAATTCTTACATCGCTACAGTGCTTATAATAATTACACTGTGCTTGAATTTGGAACTTTTTTTTTGCCGACAAACGGGGCACCCAGTGACTAAACCTAATTCGGGTACGCTGAATTCAGTGGTGCTATCCGTTTTTCTAGGTTAGCTCGCATTTTCGAGATTTACCGTTATTTTAAAAATAGAGGAGGTTGCACTACATGTATTGAACTAACTAAAAAAATTTTTCGTTTATTGAATTTTAGTAAAAAAAAAAAAAACGGATAGCACCACTGAATTCAGCGTACCCGAATTATGTTTAGTCACTGGGTGCCCCGTTTGTCGGTTTCTTCAACTAGCACAGTGTTATAGATACACCACAGTTGGGTGCTTGCTTCCTCAGAATTGAAAAAGTTTTTTTTCTGGCAAAATTGTATTGATCAACATTTTTTTAACAAGATAAGAAAAGTTAAATTATACACTTATTGGCGGGGTACATGCCATGGTTGTTTCACGTCCACCACGACGATCAGCTGGGTGCTGGTGTGGCCTGGAACCCAGATCATTACTAATTGCAACATGATTTTTTATTATTATTATCATTTCGTATCAATTGTGCACCTTGACTAAAAATATCATTTGTGCAGTTCTGGTTCTCTATATAGCGAGATCTAGACTCTTAGTAAATCTTGTTACGGCCGTAGGTTACTGAGGTCCCTGATGTCTAACAACCTACCGCCTAGATATGTGGTTTCATGTCTATACCCAGCAGAACCTTCACAAAGGATGTGCCCCGCCGTTTTATTCTCCTCATTACACATTTTATAGGAATCACCGCTTACCAATTTCAGTTTTTTGACATGGTAATTTGGGGTACTGCCCCATCATGTAGTCTAATATAACCTCTGCCGAGTTCCACAATACAGTTGGACTTAATTCTGCCAGGATCCAGAAGCCTTTTTTGGCTGTCGCATGCCCTTAAGGGGATCTCTAGAAGTCAGCAAGGCTTTCCTACTCTCATTGTCGTAGAAGGACATGGCGCCAATTTCATTTGAAAATCAGTTGGATGCTGTTGAGGGAATATGAAATATGTATATCCCAATGAACAGAGAAACACAGTGATAAAGTTGATCGATATGATTGTGGTATCACGACTATGTCCTGACTGATTGTGCTCAGGCAGTAGGATGGCGAAACGCTGCAGCTGAAAAACAGTATACAATTAGTTATGACCCGCGATCGAAGCAATTTGAATGCTAATTCTCGTCGCCTTCACCTTTACTTTTCTTGTCTTCTTCAACACAATTTTATCACAAAATTTTTTTTCTCAATTCTGAGGAAGTAAAAATCGAACTCACGCCTGATAAAATAACTAACAATTGCAAATAACATAGTTCACTTATAAAGTTCAATTAATGCTTAAAAATTGTGAGGCACTACAAAACGTTTGAGGTCGTTGTTATCACTGATTGTCATCTTTAAAAATGTTGATCTCTACAATTTTATCACATAATAGAAAGAAAAAATACCATTCCCAATTCTGAGCAAGTTCATTCAAATTAAAAGTCCGATAGCGTAATCAATAATTAAAAATAAAAATTTTTTAAACAACACTTTAATAAAAATAAAGTAGCTTTCCTAGTCCATGCAACTAGTTGCCATTTTGGTGAGTAGAAACCAGGGCTAAGAAAGTCACAGCTTCAATTTAATGTCAGGGCAAAATATGATTAAATAAATATGATCGTCTTGAAAAGTTCTAAATAGCAGTATGCAAAATTTAATGATCTGACATCTCTTATGGTACGTTTAATGGTGATACAATGCCAAACAATTAAAGAGGTAGGGAGTGGCAAAAATAATATTGTATTTGCAGATAAGTTTTTGTTCAAATAATTACTATGATTGATATTAGTAATAGATAATAAATATTAAAATTCAAAAATGGTTAATAATAAAATTAAATTACAACTCTAGCTAGAATATAACCAAATGTTTCGAGGCCGTCACGCTACTCATCAGCACCCATTTTGGTCATACATTTATTGCTCTTATTTTTTATTTTTATTACGTCTAGTCTAAGGCATGCAATCATATTTTTCCAGGTTGTATTTTCTGTTTAATTATGTAAACTCATTAATTTACATATACATGAATACTGGAAAAATTTTAACTGGGGCAGGCCCCAGCCATTACTCTACACTAAATAAGAAAAAACTTTTTTTTATCTCGCCTTCAACTAATCGTAACTGAATAGTAAACTGATCAAAACCTGGCAAAAACATAGTGAACTCAGTCTTAAAACTGACTAAGACAATTAAATCTGATTCGAATATATACATATAATAAAAGCTGATGATTGGATACGGACTTGTTTCACATTTATTTTTACTCAACAACTGGTTTTCTTCTGAATAAATGACGTTTTAAATTTATTTCAATTTTAACATGGAAATAATTTGTATATCCGTAACATCTATTTGGCAAAATTATTTCCATAATTTTCTATTTGTCTGCTTTCTAAACCTCCCTTTTGGTGTTACATTTCTCTGTTAGCCGGCAGGATATTGTCAATTATTTGTATTTCTTTTTCTGTACTCCAACAATGGAATGCACTTGATATTAACTTATTGAACCCAACAGCAAAATTGAAAATATCCAGCTCAATAAAATACAGGAGTAAAAAAAATATATATTAAAAAATTTCTGTAGACAAAACAATAATGAAACGAAAAATAGAAAGCAAAGGGAAAAAAAAATCACTAAAGGAACAAATTGGTAGCAAATTAGGAAATCAAGTTACAAATTTGCATACGCTCCATTTATTTACGAGATCATATATCCTGCGTTTACTTCTGAGTGTGTATGCAAATAATAGACAAACATTTACATTAACTGAAACACAGCTTCAGACACAGGCAGACACAGTTGTCAGGGAGTTGTTGATAATACGCACTCCATTGCTTGAAAACAAAAAAAAAAAAAAAAAACAAGTGCTGTAACACCACCGCGAACAAGACTTTTTATCCTTCTCCCGTTTTTGTTTTTTTTCTTTACTTATATTTTTGCATTAACTTTTTGTTATGGTAATAATAACAAAATACAAACTGGCATATGATGGCAAAATTTGTAAAATTATGTAAATTTTGTGCAAAATATAAATTTTTCTTTTCATTTTTAAGGGGCGGGGTACTGCCCTGAAAACCATAAAGTTCTTGCCGCGTAAATTGGCAAATACCAACATTTCAATTCCAAATCATTGATTTTTATTATTTAGTTAGTTTTCAATTTAAAAACACCCGTCATGAATAAAACATAAGACCAAGTAAAACAAAACACTTATTTAACCGTTCTTTCTGTTCCTTCATGCAAGCAAGGACATCTGTTTTAGAAGGATTTAATTTAATTGTCGTACAAATTAAATATTTTAATAGACTTTATTTTATATTTACCCCTGCTGTAAACAGGCAACCCGGAGTAATTAAAATGAGCTCAGGTGTAAATGCCATTGACAAAAATATTTAATTGATGTTTTTGGCAACCAAACACAAAATGTAGCAGGCACACACATACAAGCAGACAAACAAACAAACAAGCTCATTATCCTTAAAGCATGTTTGCAAAAAGACAGTGAGAGAGAGTGAGAGCAGGAGAAGACTAGAGAATAATCACTAGAAAAAATTTAAACAAAAAACGAATTTGTTATCTTACTAATTATGTATGTTTTTGGCAACAGCAAAATATATGCGTTATTTTCTTTTTTGCCATGTGCCAACACGTCGTCTACTCTTTTACACACACACACACACATACACATACAACAAGGTAACCAATGTTAATACAGCAGAATTGACAGACACTGTCGAATAGATATTGACGAATAAATTTTTCTACACAATTTGTTACAACTCATAACAAACGCCAAACATTTAGGATTATAACTATAGACATCGAAAAAGTAAGTTTTAGACAACTTTAAGTTACTGCTGACTAAAAATTAGCTTTTGTCTGATAGAGGTTGTTCTATGCTTAAAACCACAAGTCTAGTAACGAGCTGATTAGCGTCAACGAAATGTCGGCGGCATATAGACGGCTGAAAAAGACAGAAAACATTAATAAGGTCCATTTTTAGACCTAAAATAATACATAGACCTAGAGCAGTGCAACTAACTCTTTACACAGTTTGATTGTATCAGTGTCGTTTATTTGAATAATTTGCCGCAAACGTACCATGAGAGATGTCAAACATCATAATTACAGTCAAAGCCCGGTTTAACGAATGATATAATGTTCAGACCTTTCGTTATTCCGAGATATTCGTTATATCGAACAGTAATTTTTTATCTTAAAATTTTATAAAAGACGGTGGTCCGCAGTTTTAAAAACATCAATATTTAATTGTAATGACAACTCAGTGTAGAAATAAAACTTTAATTGATATTTTAACGTTCATTTAAGAATTGTTTTTATTTCTAATATGTAAATTCATTAAAAATCATAAATGTACATAGAGGCATATACATACATATTTAGCTATGTTTGGATGCTATTAACATGTGTAGGTTTATCATTACATTTCATTCATATTATTCGACATCTCGTTTTCACAATGAACCAAATAAAACTACTAAAATTTTAACGAAAAAAGCAACGCATCACACGTGTTCTTTCAATACAAAGAAAGAAGCCAAAAACACACACAATCCAACGGTATTTGCATATATGGTTTCGAATATTTGTCAAATTACAACTTATACGGGAAAGTGCCGGCAAATCTGCAAATGCAGGTCGTTTTGTGGTCTTCTTCTCTAAATATTTCCGTTTTCAAATTTTGTGAGGAAGAAGTATTTTAGAAAATACAGTAGAAACAAGTTGTGCCTCCGAGGGGAGGGGTTTTCTATACAGTTTTTTGGTTTTGAATATTTGTCAAATTACAACTTATACGGGAAAGTGCCGGCAAATCTGCAAATGCAGGTCGTTTTGTGGTCTTCTTCTCTAAATATTTCCGTTTTCAAATTTTGTGAGGAAGAAGTATTTTAGAAAATACAGTAGAAACAAGTTGTGCCTCCGTGGGGAGGGGTTTTCTATACAGTTTTTTGGTTTTGAATATTTGTCAAATTACAACTTATACGGGAAAGTGCCGGCAAATCTGCAAATGCAGGTCGTTTTGTAATCTTCTTCTCTAAATATTTCCGTTTTCAAATTTTGTGAGGAAGAAGTATTTTAGAAACTACAGTAGAAACAAGTTGTGCCTCCATGGGAAGGGGTTTTCTATACAGTTTTTTGGTTTTGAATATTTGTCAAATTACAACTTATGCGGGAAAGTGCCGGCAAATTTGCAAATGCAGATCGTTTTGTAGTCTTCTTCTCTAAATATTTCCGTTTTCAAATTTTGTGAGGAAGAAGTATTTTAGAAACTACAGTAGAAACAAGTTGTGCCTCCATGGGAAGGGGTTTTCTATACAGTTTTTTGGTTTTGAATATTTGTCAAATTACAACTTATACGGGAAAGTGCCGGCTAATCTGCAAATGCAGGTCGTTTTGTGGTCTTCTTCTCTAAATGTTTCCGTTTTCAAATTTTGTGAGGAAGAAGTATTTTAGAAACTACAGTAGAAACAAGTTGTGCCTCCGTGGGAAGGGGTTTTCTATACAGTTTTTTGGTTTTGAATATTTGTCAAATTACAACTTATACGTGAAAGTGCCGGCAAATCTGCAAATGCAGGTCGTTTTGTGGTCTTCTTCTCTAAATATTTCCGTTTTCAAATTTTGTGAGGAAGAAGTATTTTAGAAACTACAGTAGAAACAAGTTGTGCCTCCGTGGGAAGGGGTTTTCTATACAGTTTTTTGGTTTTGAATATTTGTCAAATTACAACTTATACGGGAAAGTGCCGGCAAATCTGCAAATGCAGATCGTTTTGTTGTCTTCTTTTCTAAATATTTCCGTTTTCAAATTTTGTGAGGAAGAAGTATTTTAGAAAATACAGTAGAAACAAGTTGTGCCTCCGTGGGGAGGGGTTTTCTATACAGTTTTTTGGTTTTGAATATTTGTCAAATTACAACTTATACGGGAAAGTGCCGGCAAATCTGCAAATGCAGGTCGTTTTGTAATCTTCTTCTCTAAATATTTCCGTTTTCAAATTTTGTGAGGAAGAAGTATTTTAGAAACTACAGTAGAAACAAGTTGTGCCTCCGTGGGGAGGGGTTTTCTATACAGTTTTTTGGTTTTGAATATTTGTCAAATTACAACTTATACGGGAAAGTGCCGGCAAATCTGCAAAAGCAGGTCGTTTTGTAATCTTCTTCTCTAAATATTTCCGTTTTCAAATTTTGTGAGGAAGAAGTATTTTAGAAACTACAGTAGAAACAAGTTGTGCCTCCATGGGAAGGGGTTTTCTATACAGTTTTTTGGTTTTGAATATTTGTCAAATTACAACTTATGCGGGAAAGTGCCGGCAAATTTGCAAATGCAGATCGTTTTGTAGTCTTCTTCTCTAAATATTTCCGTTTTCAAATTTTGTGAGGAAGAAGTATTTTAGAAACTACAGTAGAAACAAGTTGTGCCTCCATGGGAAGGGGTTTTCTATACAGTTTTTTGGTTTTGAATATTTGTCAAATTACAACTTATACGGGAAAGTGCCGGCTAATCTGCAAATGCAGGTCGTTTTGTGGTCTTCTTCTCTAAATGTTTCCGTTTTCAAATTTTGTGAGGAAGAAGTATTTTAGAAACTACAGTAGAAACAAGTTGTGCCTCCGTGGGAAGGGGTTTTCTATACAGTTTTTTGGTTTTGAATATTTGTCAAATTACAACTTATACGGGAAAGTGCCGGCTAATCTGCAAATGCAGGTCGTTTTGTGGTCTTCTTCTCTAAATATTTCTGTTTTCAAATTTTGTGAGGAAGAAGTATTTTAGAAACTACAGTAGAAACAAGTTGTGCCTCCGTGGGGAGGGGTTTTCTATACAGTTTTTTGGTTTTGAATATTTGTCAAATTACAACTTATACGTGGAAGTGCCGGCAAATCTGCAAATGCAGATCGTTTTGTTGTCTTCTTTTCTAAATATTTCCGTTTTCAAATTTTGTGAGGAAGAAGTATTTTAGAAACTACAGTAGAAACAAGTTGTGCCTCCGTGGGAAGGGGTTTTCTATACAGTTTTTTGGTTTTGAATATTTGTCAAATTACAACTTATACGGGAAAGTGCCGGCAAATCTGCAAATGCAGATCGTTTTGTTGTCTTCTTTTCTAAATATTTCCGTTTTCAAATTTTGTGAGGAAGAAGTATTTTAGAAACTACAGTAGAAACAAGTTGTGCCTCCGTGGGAAGGGGTTTTCTATACAGTTTTTTGGTTTTGAATATTTGTCAAATTACAACTTATACGGGAAAGTGCCGGCAAATCTGCAAATGCAGATCGTTTTGTTGTCTTCTTTTCTAAATATTTCCGTTTTCAAATTTTGTGAGGAAGAAGTATTTTAGAAACTACAGTGGAAACAAGTTGTGCCTCCGTGGGAAGGGGTTTTCTATACAGTTTTTTGGTTTTGAATATTTGTCAAATTACAACTTATACGGGAAAGTGCCGGCTAATCTGCAAATGCAGGTCGTTTTGTGGTCTTCTTCTCTAAATATTTCCGTTTTCAAATTTTGTGAGGAAGAAGTATTTTAGAAACTACAGTAGAAACAAGTTGTGCCTCCGTGGGGAGGGGTTTTCTATACAGTTTTTTGGTTTTGAATATTTGTCAAATTACAACTTATACGTGGAAGTGCCGGCAAATCTGCAAATGCAGATCGTTTTGTTGTCTTCTTTTCTAAATATTTCCGTTTTCAAATTTTGTGAGGAAGAAGTATTTTAGAAACTACAGTAGAAACAAGTTGTGCCTCCGTGGGAAGGGGTTTTCTATACAGTTTTTTGGTTTTGAATATTTGTCAAATTACAACTTATACGTGGAAGTGCCGGCAAATCTGCAAATGCAGATCGTTTTGTTGTCTTCTTTTCTAAATATTTCCGTTTTCAAATTTTGTGAGGAAGAAGTATTTTAGAAACTACAGTAGAAACAAGTTGTGCCTCCGTGGGAAGGGGTTTTCTATACAGTTTTTTGGTTTTGAATATTTGTCAAATTACAACTTATACGGGAAAGTGCCGGCAAATCTGCAAATGCAGATCGTTTTGTTGTCTTCTTTTCTAAATATTTCCGTTTTCAAATTTTGTGAGGAAGAAGTATTTTAGAAACTACAGTGGAAACAAGTTGTGCCTCCGTGGGAAGGGGTTTTCTATACAGTTTTTTGGTTTTGAATATTTGTCAAATTACAACTTATACGGGAAAGTGCCGGCTAATCTGCAAATGCAGGTCGTTTTGTGGTCTTCTTCTCTAAATATTTCCGTTTTCAAATTTTGTGAGGAAGAAGTATTTTAGAAACTACAGTAGAAACAAGTTGTGCCTCCGTGGGAAGGGGTTTTCTATACAGTTTTTTGGTTTTGAATATTTGTCAAATTACAACTTATACGGGAAAGTGCCGGCTAATCTGCAAATGCAGGTCGTTTTGTGGTCTTCTTCTCTAAATATTTCCGTTTTCAAATTTTGTGAGGAAGAAGTATTTTAGAAACTACAGTAGAAACAAGTTGTGCCTCCGTGGGGAGGGGTTTTCTATACAGTTTTTTGGTTTTGAATATTTGTCAAATTACAACTTATACGTGGAAGTGCCGGCAAATCTGCAAATGCAGATCGTTTTGTTGTCTTCTTTTCTAAATATTTCCGTTTTCAAATTTTGTGAGGAAGAAGTATTTTAGAAACTACAGTAGAAACAAGTTGTGCCTCCGTGGGAAGGGGTTTTCTATACAGTTTTTTGGTTTTGAATATTTGTCAAATTACAACTTATACGGGAAAGTGCCGGCTAATCTGCAAATGCAGGTCGTTTTGTGGTCTTCTTCTCTAAATATTTCCGTTTTCAAATTTTGTGAGGAAGAAGTATTTTAGAAACTACAGTAGAAACAAGTTGTGCCTCCGTGGGAAGGGGTTTTCTATACAGTTTTTTGGTTTTGAATATTTGTCAAATTACAACTTATACGTGGAAGTGCCGGCAATTCTGCAAATGCAGATCGTTTTGTTGTCTTCTTTTCTAAATATTTCCGTTTTCAAATTTTGTGAGGAAGAAGTATTTTAGAAACTACAGTAGAAACAAGTTGTGCCTCCGTGGGAAGGGGTTTTCTATACAGTTTTTTGGTTTTGAATATTTGTCAAATTACAACTTATACGGGAAAGTGCCGGCAAATCTGCAAATGCAGATCGTTTTGTTGTCTTCTTTTCTAAATATTTCCGTTTTCAAATTTTGTGAGGAAGAAGTATTTTAGAAACTACAGTAGAAACAAGTTGTGCCTCCGTGGGAAGGGGTTTTCTATACAGTTTTTTGGTTTTGAATATTTGTCAAATTACAACTTATACGGGAAAGTGCCGGCTAATCTGCAAATGCAGGTCGTTTTGTGGTCTTCTTCTCTAAATATTTCCGTTTTCAAATTTTGTGAGGAAGAAGTATTTTAGAAACTACAGTAGAAACAAGTTGTGCCTCCGTGGGAAGGGGTTTTCTATACAGTTTTTTGGTTTTGAATATTTGTCAAATTACAACTTATACGTGGAAGTGCCGGCAAATCTGCAAATGCAGATCGTTTTGTTGTCTTCTTTTCTAAATATTTCCGTTTTCAAATTTTGTGAGGAAGAAGTATTTTAGAAACTACAGTAGAAACAAGTTGTGCCTCCGTGGGAAGGGGTTTTCTATACAGTTTTTTGGTTTTGAATATTTGTCAAATTACAACTTATACGGGAAAGTGCCGGCAAATCTGCAAATGCAGATCGTTTTGCTGTCTTCTTTTCTAGATATTTCCGTTTTCAAATTTTGTGAGGAAGAAGTATTTTAGAAACTACAGTAGAAACAAGTTGTGCCTCCGAGGGGAGGGGTTTTCTATACAGTTTTTTGGTTTTGAATATTTGTCAAATTACAACTTATACGGGAAAGTGCCAGCAAATCTGCAAATGCAGATCGTTTTGTTGTCTTCTTTTCTAAATATTTCCGTTTTCAAATTTTGTGAGGAAGAAGTATTTTAGAAACTACAGTAGAAACAAGTTGTGCCTCCGTGGGGAGGGGTTTTCTATACAGTTTTTTGGTTTTGAATATTTGTCAAATTACAACTTATACGGGAAAGTGCCGGCAAATCTGTAAATGCAGGTCGTTTTGTAATCTTCTTCTCTAAATATTTCCGTTTTCAAATTTTGTGAGGAAGAAGTATTTTAGAAACTACAGTAGAAACAAGTTGTGCCTCCGTGGGGAGGGGTTTTCTATACAGTTTTTTGGTTTTGAATATTTGTCAAATTACAACTTATACGGGAAAGTGCCGGCAAATCTGCAACTGCAGGTCGTTTTGTAATCTTCTTCTCTAAATATTTCCGTTTTCAAATTTTGTGAGGAAGAAGTATTTTAGAAAATACAGTAGAAACAAGTTGTGCCTCCGTGGGAAGGGGTTTTCTAACCATTTTTTTTTTTTTTGAATATTTGTCAAATTACAACTTATACGGGAAAGTGCCGGCAAATCTGCAAATGCAGGTCGTTTTGTAATCTTCTTCTCTAAATATTTCCGTTTTCAAATTTTGTGAGGAAGAAGTATTTTAGAAACTACAGTAGAAACAAGTTGTGCCTCCGTGGGGAGGGGTTTTCTATACAGTTTTTTGGTTTTGAATATTTGTCAAATTACAACTTATACGGGAAAGTGCCGGCAAATCTGCAAATGCAGGTCGTTTTGTGGTCTTCTTCTGTAAATATTTCCGTTTTCAAATTTTGTGAGCAAGAAGTATTTTAGAAAATACAGTAGAAACAAGTTGTGCCTCTGTGGGAAGGGGTTTTCTATACAGTTTTTTGGTTTTGAATATTTGTCAAATTACAACTTATACGGGAAAGTGCCGGCAAATCTGCAAATGCAGGTCGTTTTGTAATCTTCTTCTCTAAATATTTCCGTTTTCAAATTTTGTGAGGAAGAAGTATTTTAGAAAATACAGTAGAAACAAGTTGTGCCTCCGTGGGAAGGGGTTTTCTATACAGTTTTTTGGTTTTGAATATTTGTCAAATTACAACTTATACGGGAAAGTGCCGGCAAATCTGCAAATGCAGGTCGTTTTGTGGTCTATTTCTGTAAATATTTCCGTTTTCAAATTTTGTGAGCAAGAAGTATTTTAGAAAATACAGTAGAAACAAGTTGTGCCTCCGTGGGGAGGGGTTTTCTATACAGTTTTTTGGTTTTGAATATTTGTCAAATTACAACTTATACGGGAAAGTGCCGGCAAATCTGCAAATGCAGGTCGTTTTGTGGTCTTCTTCTCTAAATATTTCCGTTTTCAAATTTTGTGAGCAAGAAGTATTTTAGAAAATACAGTAGAAACAAGTTGTGCCTCCGAGGGAAGGGGTTTTCTATACAGTTTTTTGGTTTTGAATATTTGTCAAATTACAACTTATACGGGAAAGTGCCGGCAAATCTGCAAATGCAGGTCGTTTTGTGGTCTTCTTCTGTAAATATTTCCGTTTTCAAATTTTGTGAGCAAGAAGTATTTTAGAAAATACAGTAGAAACAAGTTGTGCCTCCGTGGGAAGGGGTTTTCTATACAGTTTTTTGGTTTTGAATATTTGTCAAATTACAACTTATACGGGAAAGTGCCGGCAAATCTGCAAATGCAGGTCGTTTTGTGGTCTTCTTCTCTAAATATTTCCGTTTTCAAATTTTGTGAGCAAGAAGTATTTTAGAAAATACAGTAGAAACAAGTTGTGCCTCCGAGGGAAGGGGTTTTCTATACAGTTTTTTGGTTTTGAATATTTGTCAAATTACAACTTATACGGGAAAGTGCCGGCAAATCTGCAAATGCAGGTCGTTTTGTGGTCTTCTTCTGTAAATATTTCCGTTTTCAAATTTTGTGAGCAAGAAGTATTTTAGAAAATACAGTAGAAACAAGTTGTGCCTCCGAGGGAAGGGGTTTTCTATACAGTTTTTTGGTTTTGAATATTTGTCAAATTACAACTTATACGGGAAAGTGCCGGCAAATCTGCAAATGCAGGTCGTTTTGTGGTCTTCTTCTCTAAATATTTCCGTTTTCAAATTTTGTGAGCAAGAAGTATTTTAGAAAATACAGTAGAAACAAGTTGTGCCTCCGAGGGAAGGGGTTTTCTATACAGTTTTTTGGTTTTGAATATTTGTCAAATTACAACTTATACGGGAAAGTGCCGGCAAATCTGCAAATGCAGGTCGTTTTGTGGTCTTCTTCTCTAAATATTTCCGTTTTCAAATTTTGTGAGCAAGAAGTATTTTAGAAAATACAGTAGAAACAAGTTGTGCCTCCGTGGGAAGGGGTTTTCTATACAGTTTTTTGGTTTTGAATATTTGTCAAATTACAACTTATACGGGAAAGTGCCGGCAAATCTGCAAATGCAGGTCGTTTTGTGGTCTTCTTCTCTAAATATTTCCGTTTTCAAATTTTGTGAGCAAGAAGTATTTTAGAAAATACAGTAGAAACAAGTTGTGCCTCCGAGGGAAGGGGTTTTCTATACAGTTTTTTGGTTTTGAATATTTGTCAAATTACAACTTATACGGGAAAGTGCCGGCAAATCTGCAAATGCAGGTCGTTTTGTGGTCTTCTTCTGTAAATATTTCCGTTTTCAAATTTTGTGAGCAAGAAGTATTTTAGAAAATACAGTAGAAACAAGTTGTGCCTCCGTGGGAAGGGGTTTTCTATACAGTTTTTTGGTTTTGAATATTTGTCAAATTACAACTTATACGGGAAAGTGCCGGCAAATCTGCAAATGCAGGTCGTTTTGTGGTCTTCTTCTCTAAATATTTCCGTTTTCAAATTTTGTGAGCAAGAAGTATTTTAGAAAATACAGTAGAAACAAGTTGTGCCTCCGTGGGAAGGGGTTTTCTATACAGTTTTTTGGTTTTGAATATTTGTCAAATTACAACTTATACGGGAAAGTGCCGGCAAATCTGCAAATGCAGGTCGTTTTGTGGTCTTCTTCTCTAAATATTTCCGTTTTCAAATTTTGTGAGCAAGAAGTATTTTAGAAAATACAGTAGAAACAAGTTGTGCCTCCGTGGGAAGGGGTTTTCTATACAGTTTTTTGGTTTTGAATATTTGTCAAATTACAACTTATACGGGAAAGTGCCGGCAAATCTGCAAATGCAGGTCGTTTTGTGGTCTTCTTCTGTAAATATTTCCGTTTTCAAATTTTGTGAGCAAGAAGTATTTTAGAAAATACAGTAGAAACAAGTTGTGCCTCCGAGGGAAGGGGTTTTCTATACAGTTTTTTGGTTTTGAATATTTGTCAAATTACAACTTATACGGGAAAGTGCCGGCAAATCTGCAAATGCAGGTCGTTTTGTGGTCTTCTTCTGTAAATATTTCCGTTTTCAAATTTTGTGAGCAAGAAGTATTTTAGAAAATACAGTAGAAACAAGTTGTGCCTCCGTGGGAAGGGGTTTTCTATACAGTTTTTTGGTTTTGAATATTTGTCAAATTACAACTTATACGGGAAAGTGCCGGCAAATCTGCAAATGCAGGTCGTTTTGTGGTCTTCTTCTCTAAATATTTCCGTTTTCAAATTTTGTGAGCAAGAAGTATTTTAGAAAATACAGTAGAAACAAGTTGTGCCTCCGTGGGAAGGGGTTTTCTATACAGTTTTTTGGTTTTGAATATTTGTCAAATTACAACTTATACGGGAAAGTGCCGGCAAATCTGCAAATGCAGGTCGTTTTGTGGTCTTCTTCTCTAAATATTTCCGTTTTCAAATTTTGTGAGCAAGAAGTATTTTAGAAAATACAGTAGAAACAAGTTGTGCCTCCGTGGGAAGGGGTTTTCTATACAGTTTTTTGGTTTTGAATATTTGTCAAATTACAACTTATACGGGAAAGTGCCGGCAAATCTGCAAATGCAGGTCGTTTTGTGGTCTTCTTCTGTAAATATTTCCGTTTTCAAATTTTGTGAGCAAGAAGTATTTTAGAAAATACAGTAGAAACAAGTTGTGCCTCCGAGGGAAGGGGTTTTCTATACAGTTTTTTGGTTTTGAATATTTGTCAAATTACAACTTATACGGGAAAGTGCCGGCAAATCTGCAAATGCAGGTCGTTTTGTAATCTTCTTCTCTAAATATTTCCGTTTTCAAATTTTGTGAGCAAGAAGTATTTTAGAAAATACAGTAGAAACAATTTGTGCCTCCGTGGGAAGGGGTTTTCTATACAGTTTTTTGGTTTTGAATATTTGTCAAATTACAACTTATACGGGAAAGTGCCGGCAAATCTGCAAATGCAGGTCGTTTTGTGGTCTTCTTCTGTAAATATTTCCGTTTTCAAATTTTGTGAGCAAGAAGTATTTTAGAAAATACAGTAGAAACAATTTGTGCCTCCGTGGGAAGGGGTTTTCTATACAGTTTTTTGGTTTTGAATATTTGTCAAATTACAACTTATACGGGAAAGTGCCGGCAAATCTGCAAATGCAGGTCGTTTTGTAATCTTCTTCTCTAAATATTTCCGTTTTCAAATTTTGTGAGCAAGAAGTATTTTAGAAAATACAGTAGAAACAAGTTGTGCCTCCGAGGGAAGGGGTTTTCTATACAGTTTTTTGGTTTTGAATATTTGTCAAATTACAACTTATACGGGAAAGTGCCGGCAAATCTGCAAATGCAGGTCGTTTTGTGGTCTTCTTCTGTAAATATTTCCGTTTTCAAATTTTGTAAGCAAGAAGTATTTTAGAAAATACAGTAGAAACAATTTGTGCCTCCGTGGGAAGGGGTTTTCTATACAGTTTTTTGGTTTTGAATATTTGTCAAACTACAACTTATACGGGAAAGTGCCGGCAAATCTGCAAATGCAGGTCGTTTTGTGGTCTTCTTCTCTAAATATTTCCGTTTTCAAATTTTGTGAGCAAGAAGTATTTTAGAAAATACAGTAGAAACAAGTTGTGCCTCCGTGGGAAGGGGTTTTCTATACAGTTTTTTGGTTTTGAATATTTGTCAAATTACAACTTATACGGGAAAGTGCCGGCAAATCTGCAAATGCAGGTCGTTTTGTGGTCTTCTTTTCTAAATATTTCCGTTTTCAAATTTTGTGAGGAAGAAGTATTTTAGAAACTACAGTAGAAACAAGTTGTGCCTCCGTGGGAAGGGGTTTTCTATACAGTTTTTTGGTTTTGAATATTTGTCAAATTACAACTTATACGGGAAAGTGCCGGCAAATCTGCAAATGCAGGTCGTTTTGTGGTCTTCTTCTGTAAATATTTCCGTTTTCAAATTTTGTGAGCAAGAAGTATTTTAGAAAATACAGTAGAAACAAGTTGTGCCTCCGTGGGAAGGGGTTTTCTATACAGTTTTTTGGTTTTGAATATTTGTCAAATTACAACTTATACGGGAAAGTGCCGGCAAATCTGCAAATGCAGGTCGTTTTGTGGTCTTCTTCTGTAAATATTTCCGTTTCCAAAATTTGTGAGCAAGAAGTTTTTTAGAAAATACAGTAGAAACAAGTTGTGCCTCCGTGGGAAGGGGTTTTCTATACAGTTTTTTGGTTTTGAATATTTGTCAAATTACAACTTATACGGGAAAGTGCCGGCAAATCTGCAAATGCAGGTCGTTTTGTGGTCTTCTTCTCTAAATATTTCCGTTTTCAAATTTTGTGAGCAAGAAGTATTTTAGAAAATACAGTAGAAACAAGTTGTGCCTCCGAGGGAAGGGGTTTTCTATACAGTTTTTTGGTTTTGAATATTTGTCAAATTACAACTTATACGGGAAAGTGCCGGCAAATCTGCAAATGCAGGTCGTTTTGTGGTCTTCTTCTGTAAATATTTCCGTTTTCAAATTTTGTGAGCAAGAAGTATTTTAGAAAATACAGTAGAAACAAGTTGTGCCTCCGTGGGAAGGGGTTTTCTATACAGTTTTTTGGTTTTGAATATTTGTCAAATTACAACTTATACGGGAAAGTGCCGGCAAATCTGCAAATGCAGGTCGTTTTGTGGTCTTCTTCTGTAAATATTTCCGTTTCCAAAATTTGTGAGCAAGAAGTATTTTAGAAAATACAGTAGAAACAAGTTGTGCCTCCGTGGGAAGGGGTTTTCTATACAGTTTTTTGGTTTTGAATATTTGTCAAATTACAACTTATACGGGAAAGTGCCGGCAAATCTGCAAATGCAGGTCGTTTTGTGGTCTTCTTCTCTAAATATTTCCGTTTTCAAATTTTGTGAGCAAGAAGTATTTTAGAAAATACAGTAGAAACAAGTTGTGCCTCCGAGGGAAGGGGTTTTCTATACAGTTTTTTGGTTTTGAATATTTGTCAAATTACAACTTATACGGGAAAGTGCCGGCAAATCTGCAAATGCAGGTCGTTTTGTGGTCTTCTTCTGTAAATATTTCCGTTTCCAAAATTTGTGAGCAAGAAGTATTTTAGAAAATACAGTAGAAACAAGTTGTGCCTCCGTGGGAAGGGGTTTTCTATACAGTTTTTTGGTTTTGAATATTTGTCAAATTACAACTTATACGGGAAAGTGCCGGCAAATCTGCAAATGCAGGTCGTTTTGTGGTCTTCTTCTGTAAATATTTCCGTTTTCAAATTTTGTGAGCAAGAAGTATTTTAGAAAATACAGTAGAAACAAGTTGTGCCTCCGTGGGAAGGGGTTTTCTATACAGTTTTTTGGTTTTGAATATTTGTCAAATTACAACTTATACGGGAAAGTGCCGGCAAATCTGCAAATGCAGGTCGTTTTGTGGTCTTCTTCTGTAAATATTTCCGTTTTCAAATTTTGTGAGCAAGAAGTATTTTAGAAAATACAGTAGAAACAAGTTGTGCCTCCGTGGGAAGGGGTTTTCTATACAGTTTTTTGGTTTTGAATATTTGTCAAATTACAACTTATACGGGAAAGTGCCGGCAAATCTGCAAATGCAGGTCGTTTTGTGGTCTTCTTCTGTAAATATTTCCGTTTCCAAAATTTGTGAGCAAGAAGTATTTTAGAAAATACAGTAGAAACAAGTTGTGCCTCCGTGGGAAGGGGTTTTCTATACAGTTTTTTGGTTTTGAATATTTGTCAAATTACAACTTATACGGGAAAGTGCCGGCAAATCTGCAAATGCAGGTCGTTTTGTGGTCTTCTTCTGTAAATATTTCCGTTTCCAAAATTTGTGAGCAAGAAGTATTTTAGAAAATACAGTAGAAACAAGTTGTGCCTCCGTGGGAAGGGGTTTTCTATACAGTTTTTTGGTTTTGAATATTTGTCAAATTACAACTTATACGGGAAAGTGCCGGCAAATCTGCAAATGCAGGTCGTTTTGTGGTCTTCTTCTGTAAATATTTCCGTTTCCAAAATTTGTGAGCAAGAAGTATTTTAGAAAATACAGTAGAAACAAGTTGTGCCTCCGTGGGAAGGGGTTTTCTATACAGTTTTTTGGTTTTGAATATTTGTCAAATTACAACTTATACGGGAAAGTGCCGGCAAATCTGCAAATGCAGGTCGTTTTGTGGTCTTCTTCTCTAAATATTTCCGTTTTCAAATTTTGTGAGCAAGAAGTATTTTAGAAAATACAGTAGAAACAAGTTGTGCCTCCGTGGGAAGGGGTTTTCTATACAGTTTTTTGGTTTTGAATATTTGTCAAATTACAACTTATACGGGAAAGTGCCGGCAAATCTGCAAATGCAGGTCGTTTTGTGGTCTTCTTCTGTAAATATTTCCGTTTCCAAATTTTGTGAGCAAGAAGTATTTTAGAAAATACAGTAGAAACAAGTTGTGCCTCCGTGGGAAGGGGTTTTCTATACAGTTTTTTGGTTTTGAATATTTGTCAAATTACAACTTATACGGTAAAGTGCCGGCAAATCTGCAAATGCAGGTCGTTTTGTGGTCTTCTTCTGTAAATATTTCCGTTTCCAAATTTTCTGAGCAAGAAGTATTTTAGAAAATACAGTAGAAACAAGTTGTGCCTCCGTGGGAAGGGGTTTTCTATACAGTTTTTTGGTTTTGAATATTTGTCAAATTACAACTTATACGGTAAAGTGCCGGCAAATCTGCAAATGCAGGTCGTTTTGTGGTCTTCTTCTGTAAATATTTCCGTTTTCAAATTTTGTGAGCAAGAAGTATTTTAGAAAATACAGTAGAAACAAGTTGTGCCTCCGTGGGAAGGGGTTTTCTATACAGTTTTTTGGTTTTGAATATTTGTCAAATTACAACTTATACGGGAAAGTGCCGGCAAATCTGCAAATGCAGGTCGTTTTGTGGTCTTCTTCTCTAAATATTTCCGTTTTCAAATTTTGTGAGCAAGAAGTATTTTAGAAAATACAGTAGAAACAAGTTGTGCCTCCGTGGGAAGGGGTTTTCTATACAGTTTTTTGGTTTTGAATATTTGTCAAATTACAACTTATACGGGAAAGTGCCGGCAAATCTGCAAATGCAGGTCGTTTTGTGGTCTTCTTCTGTAAATATTTCCGTTTCCAAATTTTCTGAGCAAGAAGTATTTTAGAAAATACAGTAGAAACAAGTTGTGCCTCCGTGGGAAGGGGTTTTCTATACAGTTTTTTTGGTTTTGAATATTTGTCAAATTACAACTTATACGGGAAAGTGCCGGCAAATCTGCAAATGCAGGTCGTTTTGTGGTCTTCTTCTCTAAATATTTCCGTTTTCAAATTTTGTGAGCAAGAAGTATTTTAGAAAATACAGTAGAAACAAGTTGTGCCTCCGTGGGAAGGGGTTTTCTATACAGTTTTTTGGTTTTGAATATTTGTCAAATTACAACTTATACGGGAAAGTGCCGGCAAATCTGCAAATGCAGGTCGTTTTGTGGTCTTCTTCTCTAAATATTTCCGTTTTCAAATTTTGTGAGCAAGAAGTATTTTAGAAAATACAGTAGAAACAAGTTGTGCCTCCGTGGGAAGGGGTTTTCTATACAGTTTTTTGGTTTTGAATATTTGTCAAATTACAACTTATACGGGAAAGTGCCGGCAAATCTGCAAATGCAGGTCGTTTTGTGGTCTTCTTCTGTAAATATTTCCGTTTTCAAATTTTGTGAGCAAGAAGTATTTTAGAAAATACAGTAGAAACAAGTTGTGCCTCCGTGGGAAGGGGTTTTCTATACAGTTTTTTGGTTTTGAATATTTGTCAAATTACAACTTATACGGGAAAGTGCCGGCAAATCTGCAAATGCAGGTCGTTTTGTGGTCTTCTTCTCTAAATATTTCCGTTTTCAAATTTTGTGAGCAAGAAGTATTTTAGAAAATACAGTAGAAACAAGTTGTGCCTCCGTGGGAAGGGGTTTTCTATACAGTTTTTTGGTTTTGAATATTTGTCAAATTACAACTTATACGGGAAAGTGCCGGCAAATCTGCAAATGCAGGTCGTTTTGTGGTCTTCTTCTCTAAATATTTCCGTTTTCAAATTTTGTGAGCAAGAAGTATTTTAGAAAATACAGTAGAAACAAGTTGTGCCTCCGAGGGAAGGGGTTTTCTATACAGTTTTTTGGTTTTGAATATTTTTCAAATTACAACTTATACGGGAAAGTGCCGGCAAATCTGCAAATGCAGGTCGTTTTGTGGTCTTCTTCTCTAAATATTTCCGTTTTCAAATTTTGTGAGCAAGAAGTATTTTAGAAAATACAGTAGAAACAAGTTGTGCCTCCGTGGGAAGGGGTTTTCTATACAGTTTTTTGGTTTTGAATATTTGTCAAATTACAACTTATACGGGAAAGTGCCGGCAAATCTGCAAATGCAGGTCGTTTTGTGGTCTTCTTCTCTAAATATTTCCGTTTTCAAATTTTGTGAGCAAGAAGTATTTTAAAAAATACAGTAGAAACAAGTTGTGCCTCCGTGGGAAGGGGTTTTCTATACAGTTTTTTGGTTTTGAATATTTGTCAAATTACAACTTATGCGGGAAAGTGCCGGCAAATTTGCAAATGCAGGTCGTTTTGTGGTCTTCTTCTGTAAATATTTCCGTTTTCAAATTTTGTGAGCAAGAAGTATTTTAGAAAATACAGTAGAAACAAGTTGTGCCTCTGTGGGAAGGGGTTTTCTATACAGTTTTTTGGTTTTGAATATTTGTCAAATTACAACTTATACGGGAAAGTGCCGGCAAATCTGCAAATGCAGGTCGTTTTGTGGTCTTCTTCTCTAAATATTTCCGTTTTCAAATTTTGTGAGCAAGAAGTATTTTAGAAAATACAGTAGAAACAAGTTGTGCCTCCGTGGGAAGGGGTTTTCTATACAGTTTTTTGGTTTTGAATATTTGTCAAATTACAACTTATACGGGAAAGTGCCGGCAAATCTGCAAATGCAGGTCGTTTTGTGGTCTTCTTCTCTAAATATTTCCGTTTTCAAATTTTGTGCGCAAGAAGTATTTTAGAAAATACAGTAGAAACAAGTTGTGCCTCCGTGGGAAGGGGTTTTCTATACAGTTTTTTGGTTTTGAATATTTGTCAAATTACAACTTATACGGGAAAGTGCCGGCAAATCTGCAAATGCAGGTCGTTTTGTGGTCTTCTTCTCTAAATATTTCCGTTTTCAAATTTTGTGAGGAAGAAGTATTTTAGAAAATACAGTAGAAACAAGTTGTGCCTCTGAGGGAAGGGGTTTTCTATACAGTTTTTTGGTTTTGAATATTTGTCAAATTACAACTTATACGGGAAAGTGCCGGCAAATCTGCAATTGCAGGTCGTTTTGTAATCTTCTTCTCTAAATATTTCCGTTTTCAAATTTTGTGAGGAAGAAGTATTTTAGAAAATACAGTAGAAACAAGTTGTGCCTCCGTGGGGTGGGGTTTTCTATACAGTTTTTTGGTTTTGAATATTTGTCAAATTACAACTTATACGGAAAAGTGCCGGCAAATCTGCAAACGCAGATCGTTTTGTGATCTCCTTTTCTAAATATTTCCGTTTTCAAATTTTGTGAGGAAGAAGTATTTTAGAAAATACAGTAGAAACAAGTTGTGCCTCCGAGGGAAGGGGTTTTCTATACAGTTTTTTGGTTTTGAATATTTGTCAAATTACAACTTATACGGGAAAGTGCCGGCAAATCTGCAAATGCAGGTCGTTTTGTGGTCTTCTTCTCTAAATATTTCCGTTTTCAAATTTTGTGAGCAAGAAGTATTTTAGAAAATACAGTAGAAACAAGTTGTGCCTCCGTGGGAAGGGGTTTTCTATACAGTTTTTTGGTTTTGAATATTTGTCAAATTACAACTTATACGGGAAAGTGCCGGCAAATCTGCAAATGCAGATCGTTTTGTGGTCTTCTTCTCTAAATATTTCCGTTTTCAAATTTTGTGAGCAAGAAGTATTTTAGAAAATACAGTAGAAACAAGTTGTGCCTCCGTGGGAAGGGGTTTTCTATACAGTTTTTTGGTTTTGAATATTTGTCAAATTACAACTTATACGGGAAAGTGCCGGCAAATCTGCAAATGCAGGTCGTTTTGTGGTCTTCTTCTCTAAATATTTCCGTTTTCAAATTTTGTGCGCAAGAAGTATTTTAGAAAATACAGTAGAAACAAGTTGTGCCTCCGTGGGAAGGGGTTTTCTATACAGTTTTTTGGTTTTGAATATTTGTCAAATTACAACTTATACGGGAAAGTGCCGGCAAATCTGCAAATGCAGGTCGTTTTGTGGTCTTCTTCTCTAAATATTTCCGTTTTCAAATTTTGTGAGGAAGAAGTATTTTAGAAAATACAGTAGAAACAAGTTGTGCCTCTGAGGGAAGGGGTTTTCTATACAGTTTTTTGGTTTTGAATATTTGTCAAATTACAACTTATACGGGAAAGTGCCGGCAAATCTGCAATTGCAGGTCGTTTTGTAATCTTCTTCTCTAAATATTTCCGTTTTCAAATTTTGTGAGGAAGAAGTATTTTAGAAAATACAGTAGAAACAAGTTGTGCCTCCGTGGGGTGGGGTTTTCTATACAGTTTTTTGGTTTTGAATATTTGTCAAATTACAACTTATACGGAAAAGTGCCGGCAAATCTGCAAACGCAGATCGTTTTGTGATCTCCTTTTCTAAATATTTCCGTTTTCAAATTTTGTGAGGAAGAAGTATTTTAGAAAATACAGTAGAAACAAGTTGTGCCTCCGAGGGAAGGGGTTTTCTATACAGTTTTTTGGTTTTGAATATTTGTCAAATTACAACTTATACGGGAAAGTGCCGGCAAATCTGCAAATGCAGGTCGTTTTGTGGTCTTCTTCTCTAAATATTTCCGTTTTCAAATTTTGTGAGCAAGAAGTATTTTAGAAAATACAGTAGAAACAAGTTGTGCCTCCGTGGGAAGGGGTTTTCTATACAGTTTTTTGGTTTTGAATATTTGTCAAATTACAACTTATACGGGAAAGTGCCGGCAAATCTGCAAATGCAGGTCGTTTTGTGGTCTTCTTCTCTAAATATTTCCGTTTTCAAATTTTGTGAGCAAGAAGTATTTTAGAAAATACAGTAGAAACAAGTTGTGCCTCCGTGGGAAGGGGTTTTCTATACAGTTTTTTGGTTTTGAATATTTGTCAAATTACAACTTATACGGGAAAGTGCCGGCAAATCTGCAAATGCAGGTCGTTTTGTGGTCTTCTTCTCTAAATATTTCCGTTTTCAAATTTTGTGAGCAAGAAGTATTTTAGAAAATACAGTAGAAACAAGTTGTGCCTCCGAGGGAAGGGGTTTTCTATACAGTTTTTTGGTTTTGAATATTTTTCAAATTACAACTTATACGGGAAAGTGCCGGCAAATCTGCAAATGCAGGTCGTTTTGTGGTCTTCTTCTCTAAATATTTCCGTTTTCAAATTTTGTGAGCAAGAAGTATTTTAGAAAATACAGTAGAAACAAGTTGTGCCTCCGTGGGAAGGGGTTTTCTATACAGTTTTTTGGTTTTGAATATTTGTCAAATTACAACTTATACGGGAAAGTGCCGGCAAATCTGCAAATGCAGGTCGTTTTGTGGTCTTCTTCTCTAAATATTTCCGTTTTCAAATTTTGTGAGCAAGAAGTATTTTAGAAAATACAGTAGAAACAAGTTGTGCCTCCGTGGGAAGGGGTTTTCTATACAGTTTTTTGGTTTTGAATATTTGTCAAATTACAACTTATACGGGAAAGTGCCGGCAAATCTGCAAATGCAGATTTGTAACGATTTTTTTAATGTATTTTGCTTTGCCATTCGTTAAATCGAGATTTATTTTTTTTTTGTCATTCGCTACATAAGACAGTTAATGTAAAAATTTCGCCATTCGGTGTATCCGATATTCGTTAAACTGAGTATTCGCTATACCGGGCATTGTCTGTATTCTGAATTTGTAGCCAAACTTTATGTTGTAGCGTTTGCTTCTTTTATGCTGCCTGTTGGAGAGCTATTTTTCCCTTGTGCTCATCCGTACAAAGAAAACGGGAGCACAATTTTAATTGCAAAATTATTATTAGTTTTTTTCATCCGCGCACTTTTCCATCACTCCGATAATTGCTTACGTAGTGATTTTTTTTCGTCATGAAGACTTCAAATAAAAAATTAGTTGATTATGCTCCAACTAAAGACTGAGAAAGAGAAAAGAGAACTCTAGATTTTACTTTTAATTATTAAGTTTCCCTGTAGTAAACAAAAGAACGGCATCTACAAAGCAGCAGAAGTTGCCTCTTTTGTCGTATATTGTAATTTTTTTTTAACAAACACAAAATTGCAAAGCTTTTGGCTTATCTTCAGAAACACCCAAAGCCTTCGGCAGGAATCGAACCTGCGACCTCGGGGACTCTTAGTAGGACTCCCTACGAATTCATCTATCGAGACGCTCGAATGAATTGTCCATGAAACAAGGTAGCTACATTTTTGTTATTACAACGGCAATAGTTGATATTCAATAACATCCACATTTAAAATTTTTATACTAAATATTATTTTCAGGAATTGTCAGTAGTACAACTGACTCAGTCATAAATCACTTCTTGTGGGGTATAAACAAACTTCATATGTACATACATCCATATGTATGCGTAAAGATACAAGAAAAGCAAAAATTACGAATATTTCTTTAGTTTTATCATCCGCACTTTTATGCATCTATCTTTTTCTGTCAAACAAGAGTGAAGATGTACGAGTAAAATAGCTTCAACCAAGGCAACTTAAACTCGCCGTACACCACACACAAACTAACGCTTGAATTTTGTCAGTATGAAGTGATTTCAGTTGTCAAAGTCTGAATACTCGTATTTGCTAAATACCTTACAAGTCATATTTGTGCTTTAAGCACTATAAAAACAGAAAATTCTTGTACCACCAAAAAGCTTCAGAATAATATGTTGCCAACTTTTTCGTAAGCAAAGAGAAAAAAATTTGACATCCGAAATCTATTTAATGCAAGAAACAAAAAATAGTCATCTGTGCTACCAAGTTCAACTTGTATGTCTTCGCCCTGGCTTCACCAAAAATACCAACAACTTTCGAGTAGTCGAACAAGCACGACCGCCAGCAACCAATCAAACTGTGTGAAAAGGTTGTTGCGCGTCTCTTTAGTATTTGTTTATGGTAAAATGCAATTTGAAGAAATTTCTTTAGCGCAAAAAATGTACTAACACCACCAGTTATCCAAGAAGTGATATTTAAACATTTGAACAGTTTTCGCAGACACTTTAATTTTGTGTCTTCAGTATATTGTTGCTGTAGTTTCCTTTTTTTCACTTGGGAATACATACATATATCTCACATTTCGTCTGATTCCGACAAATAAAAGTTAAACTGTCTCTGGTGGGCAAATATTACATTTTGTTTGAAAGTGTTGTTGCGTCACCCGGCATATGTGACTTAAACTAATACCAATGATAATAAGAATGAGCAGAATATATAAATAATTAAACATGTCACAGAGTACGACTTCTTTGAGAAACACAATTTAAAAAATTTTTCCGAATGAAATAATGTTTAGTCGTCAATTTTACATTTTTTTAATACAATTTTGTATTTTTAGGTTATTGATTACATATTATTTTAAATGGGAGTTTTAGCTCATACTGAGACGTTCTTTTCGTTTCAGCCGTTCGGCTTAGATCATTACTGTTTAGTTATGACAAGTCAATAAATATAGAAAAAGGGGTCCTCTTTTTAGGCAAGCTCTGGAAATCCCTTTTTGTGTATGTGATTTAAAACCACAAAAAAGGCATGTAGGAGAAAAGTTTGTGCGACTTGAAACCAGTCAGCTAAGTTGCTGGTGGTTTGAAATCACTTCCTTAGTTTTTCTCTATTTTCTCAGGCACTGCATAAAAAAATATGTATGTTTTTTGTCGTCAATTTTATTAACTTTGAAAAAATTTAGAACGATTTCCATATCAAGAATTGTAGTTACCTGCTTTTGTGATTTCAAAATAGACAACAATTGTTAGCTTACGCCTTCGCACACTGTGACTTTTTCCAGTTTTAGCTGGCCAAAATTAATAAATCTGGTGTTAAAAGAGATATCGAAATAAAACTCGGTACATGTAGTGCCGACACATAAGAGGTGATGTACGAAAAAAATGGGCGGGCTCCGCCCACTTTTTCTTCCGGAAGATATAAAAATATTTGTGAAACCGAATTGTAAAACTAGCAAAGATTTTTAATTTAAAATTATTTTTTATTGTTTTTATTATTTAATATTTATGTAGTATTTTCAAGTAGGTTTGCATAATAAAATACATAAAAAATTAAGCAAAAAATCTAACCTAAAAAAATAAGTTAATTCATTTTTTAAATTATTTCAAATATTATTTATAATACATTAAAATAAATTTAAAAAGCAAATAAATGAAATTAATCCATTATATTCGGGTCAAGGCCTTTTTCCGTTAATGGCTGCAACAGCAAGGATTGCATCTCTGGATTTAATGTTTTTCTTCTTATTGTCGGAAACTGCATATATAGGGGTCTGCTGGCATTAGCAGTCTGTATAAAAGATCCGTATTCGTATCTATTCTGAAACTTTTCCTGGTGTAGAATTCACGATAGTTTCTAGCATCTTTGTTTCTCGATTCCTGAGATTCTTCAGATAGTTGACCAATTGGCAGGATACAGGATTCGATTATCTCTTTGCCATGAAATAAAATTTTGTGTACACTTACTGGCATACTGTACCAATAATATTTAAACATGTAAAGTTCTCTTTTTCTTTTGCATAATTATCAAAGGCAATAGGATTTATTTGATTCCCGGATCCTATGCCAGATGAGAATCTCACCAAAAAACACAAAAGGTATGTGATTTACAGAACACGAAAAAATAGCATGTGGGTTTTCAAAAAAAGGTATTTTATGATTTTTTTCTTTTTTTTTGATACACGATGACAAATTTTAACAAATGTCTTGCAATGTTAGAATATTTTGTTATTAGAATACAATCTTTCCATTTAAGTTGCTAAAAAATTTTGTAAAATTGTCTACATACTTAAAAGTAATGAAATAAATGAAAGCAAAATAGTGGTTGCAAATGACACCGAGTAAGTGATTTGAAAAACTTCTATAATACTTAAAATCCGCGTTGTGATTTTTGGAAGTACTTGAAAATATGGTATTTCAATGAGTTTTTGGTGGCAGGCTGTTTAACACTTTCACCTCTCAAGTGCTTATAAAAGAATACAGATAGTAAAACAGTTCTATGCATCATAATTTATTTAACCTTTTTATTTTCACAAAATAATTTGAAACACAAAGTACATAATCATTGTGTTTTCGGCAATTGGAAATCACATTGAAAAACATAAAAAGGAGCATGATTTTTAGATTTAATTAGCAAATCACATATGTGTTTTTAAAACGCATATGTAATTTGAAGTCATGTGATTTTCAAAACAAGCTTAAATGATGACAAATAATTAGGGTAAGCAGTACTAAAAGAGAGAGCATGAAAGCCATGAATTTAAGTTCGTAGGCCAGTGACTGCTAAGGTGCAGTGTAGCGACTGCTGCCACATAAAAAGTGATCTTATCCTTTGTAAGTATCTAAATAACAGTTACTTCCAATGGATATAAAACAATCACCGTTTACACTGAAAGAACTTTCCTACCCAATTTAATGGTGTTTTCTTTTGCTGGTTACGAAATTTCCTAAATTACATTTTATCAATTTAACAATTTAAAGAACTAATTTACTGATTCAATGTATTCAGTGTTTAAATATTATAAAAAATACGAATGGGCAAAATGTTTTTTTGAAAAGGAATTTCAGATAAAAAAAAATTTTTTAATGAAACTTAAAAATTCAAAGTCAATAATTTGTTTCAGGATCGTGGAAAACCCCAAAAAAACTTTTACCGCTTCAAGACCATCTCACTTGTTCCTTAAAGTGTTACATAAAAATTATATTCGAAGTGTCACTGCCGCATACATACAATACTTCCTTCCTATCGCAGTTAAAAATCGTTTTTTATTGCTTTATTGCCATGACAGCTTCCAATAGATTTTTATTATCATTTACGATTTTTAATTTAAATGGCAGTTTTTATACACATTTTATTTATTTTTTATTTTTATTTTCGTTTGCGATTTTCTTTTCGAACAGCAATCATTAATTTTAAAATTTATGTAGACCTTATTTATGAGTGAAAGAAAAGAAATTCTCTTGTGCTTGTTAACAATGGCATTCATGCAAGGTGGTAGTAGATTGCTGGCACATGTCCTGGCGTAAGGAATTGAGTTGAGATTGCAATTCAAAGTAAAAGCTTAGAACATTAAAAAATTGTTATTGAAATCGTTTAGCTGCGCATTGGGTAATTTCATATAAAAAATTATTTTTAGATATGAAATAAAAATGTATTTTAAATTAGAATTATTAAATTCGTATCGTTAAAGAAAGTAGCAGCAACAACAACAACAACATCGAGAGTGCACAAATGAAAAATGTTTTTAAGCAGACATTAAGTTTTCAGTTTCCTTTTTTATGAGAGATTGTAAAACGTTGTGAAACGAAATGGTTGGTGTTGTTGTTGTTGACGTTTTTCTTTTATTTCCCGCAAAAAAGGTTTTTTTTTCTTTCATCGCAAGCAATTTGTTTAATAGGGATGAAATTGTTTGTATTGGATTTTGGCATTTTAACGCTTGTTATGCGTTACTTGGCTCAAACAGGCGACTGCATGAGGTGTACGTAATCGTACGTACAAAAGCAATGAAAAGTATTTTTAATGTTTGTGTTTTAAAATAAGATTTTTCACTTTTATTATTTTGCCCATATAATGACTATTAAATTTAACAAATGCCAATTTTATATATAATTTTTATTTTCTGCATTTTAATGGAAATTTTATGCGACAGACAGAAGCTTGATGCTTTTTTAAAATGTTTCAGCCGTTGAAAATAATCGACAGTGGGAATTAAAAATATTACTATATAGTTATTTGAAAGTAAAAAAAAGTAAGCTTCTTTTAACGTCATATAAAAGAGAAAAAGCAATCAAAAAATTAATTTTCTTATATTGATATTTACAAAGCAATTAGTGAATGAGCATTCGCTTTAAGATTGTGGAATTATAGCAGTGTACTTAAGCTTTGTGGATTTGATACATACAGTTTTATCACACCATCTCTCCATATGTTTGTCATTCGTTACCTCATGCTAATACGTTAGCAGTGATAAAGTAGCTAAGCTTCGTTGCTTTTACCTGGAACTCCAGGGAAGAAATAAAATGAAATATATGGAACGATGTCGGACAATTTTTTTCTGCCTTTTGAGTAAGCTTATCCTCAATTTTTTCGGCCCCAAAAAGTGTTTCAGTTCGCTTACAGGCCCAACTTCTTGAGAAACCACTTTACGTTATATCTCGGATACATACATATGAACTGATGTCGGTCGAATTTTGATGACCATTCCAAATAATGTGGATCGTATTTAATCTTGAAGCATGGGAATTATAGAATAACCCCCTAATTCATAAAAATTATTATAGGCTTATAAGACTGTTATTTGACATATTCGTATGGAAAATCTGTCAAATAAGAGCTTTATAAACCTGTTATAATTTTTATTTATTTATTTATTTATTAATTTAGTCTATAGAAATTAATTCCCTACAGATAATTTACAATACATAATATACAATTTTGTTACATTTAAAGACAGCGTTTAAAAAAATTAAAATATTAAAAATTTTTTATGAATTTAAAAAATGAATAACTGAGTTTTTTACTGCAGCGGGATTTAAAGAAAAGTCAAAAAATCTATAAAATTGATTAAAAGTATAACACATTCTCCTGAGAGGATCAGCATCAGCATAATTTTCTCTATAAACTTTTACCAACAAAGGAATAAAATTACGTGATGTACGTTGAGGAACGTTAAATAAGATTTCGTTGATCAAAAATCCAGAGCAGACATCGCCATTAATAATATTTAGAATAAATGATACATTCAGCATGAATTAGACGGTAAGTAATTAAGTTTTAAACAAACTTTTAAAAAAATTTTCAAGTTTACTGATGAGTTGATTAGCACCAATGAAATGTCGTCGGCATATAGACAGCTGAAAAATACAGCAAATATTTTGTAAAGGTTCATTTTTGGACCTGAATTAATACATTTCAATTGGCTCTTAAAGCAAATAAATATTTAAATTCATGCAAGAAATAAAATTTAAGAACTTCATTTAAAGTTGAGCGGGTTGCCAGCGATTTCACTGAATTTCAATAGAAAATACATACCACGATGTTCATACAAGGGTTGCCTTCGACATTAAAGAACAAAAACAAATATTAATTATCAAAAATTTACTTTATTGTTTTTCAAAATATTCCTCATGAAGTTTGAAACAATTGTGGAATCACTTTTGCCACTCTGATTGAGGTACTTCCAAAACATGAATTCTGAATGCAGCAACCGCTTGTTCAGGGGCCGGAAAACGTTAAGCTCTTGTTTGGTTTTTTATTCACGGGAATAAAAAGAAATTACTCGGTACCAAGCCAGGAGTATAAGCAGGATGACTCATAAAATCATTATTTTGGGTGCTCAAAATTGCAATTGTTTGAGCCGATGTGTGAGAGCTCGCATTGTCGTGATGAAGAGTGATCCGTGTCTTCGGCAGTTAGTTTTCTTGATTTTCTGGAGGATGCTTGGCTAATAAATCGTTGTATACCACTTAGAATTAACTGTTCTACGTTTCTGATAAAACAGCTGAAGTGCTTCGTACGCGAACAAACTTTTGTTGGATTTTGCTCATCTTGAAACACCCATGCAGCCGTTTAATGTTTATTTTCGGGCTCATATGCATACATACACAATTCATCACATACAAAACACTAGCAAATTTTAAAATTTTGTCTTTGTTGCCCATGTTTTTATTCGAACGCACGATGTAGCGTGAGATTGTCGGCCTATCGCTATAATTTATATGGGGAACACCTATCTGTTTCGAAGCTGCCACCCTTCTCATTAGCATCTAGATTAATCGTAAGTTTACTGCTTTTGCTTTCATTTTATTATGTCTATTCGTATGATTAGGAGTATTTCTTACTCTTTTTCAGCACTTGTGAGTACGTATGTGTTACAGTACACTGGTTTTATTTTCAGTGTTGGCTGGTAACCTCTGCTTAACGAAAAGATAATCTTCCTAACAAACAAAAAGCATGAGTGACTTTGCATGTATTTCTGTAGATGTGCAAAATAAAATGTATCATGCCTATATACTAGGTGGGCCAAAATCCAGTTGTTTGGCTTTCAGAATATCGGTTGTGGCTCGCGCAGTGTGTGCCGTTGCTCCGTCCTGTGTCTTCCACGGCTAATTCGTTCAATTGCCTCAAAAAAAGTCGGTTAACATGGCCCTGCAGCGCGTTGACGTTTGACCAGGGGCGTTCTCGAAAAAAATAGCCTGTTGACTGCTCCAGCTGTAGTAGCTCCTCCTACCTCACTCGTGGATTTTCGATGCCCCAGAAGCGATAGTTTTGCTTGTTGACGTACCCGCTGAGATGGAAATGAGTCTCATCGCTCATTATGATTTTGGTCCAAAAATCGCCTACTTCGTCATAGACACAATTATTCCGCGTTCTTGTGGAGTGTATCGCTCCATTGATTGTTCACTTGTATTCTACAGGTATCTAGTTCAGAAATTTAAAACAGATTTGACTTTGACCGCCACTTGTAAAAATTAGAGCAACTTCCAATAGGATGATTTCTTTTGGCCCACCTTGTATTACAAAACGCCAATCACACTTATTATAGGTCAGGTAAAAGTCATCACATGAAGCGATAGTATACAATTGCTCTTTAAAATTTGCCTCAGATGAAATTGAGTTAATTGTGATGACGATTAGAACTCTTAGAATGAGAGCATCAAACCTTCAAGAGGCTTTCTGTAAAATTTTGCATCAAATCAAATTCTACTTTTTTTTATTTGTATTTATATTTAAAGTAATCTTTATATTACTTACTATATGTCCGATTTGTTTTATAGCTTTAGCTGAATACAAATACAACGAAAACATGAAAAATATAGTTTTAAATGTCCTGCCATGACATGACAGTCAGCGATATTTCACCGAGAAATTGAAAGAGCAAACAAACCACTTTTTGAAAATCAAATCATAATTCTCTTTTAGTCTCTTGAAAACGTGTCACTTTGTGTTTATTTAGGCCCCATTGTAATTTGACAATTAATAACAAATTAACATACAATAATACACTTTGTTGGTGACCCAGGCACACAAATGTATTTATATTAATTTTCTTTGAAAGGGACACGTTTAACACAATGCTCTCACACTTTTGATATTTACTTAGAAAATTAACATTAATGTTAAACCAAAATCAAATGGGAAAAATCTCATTCAAACCTGAATTAATAGAAAAATTACTATTTGTGTTTGTTGGCGGCGTTGACTGCCGGCCACAGGCATTTGAATTCAAACCAAAAAATATATAAATTACAACTAAACAACAATGGGACACTCTGCCTCAGCAAAAGGACTTAGCAGGGGTAAAGTGGTGAATGGTGGTTTGAGGCAGTGTTAGTTGCTGTTAAACACATTCTAAGACAAACAAACTTTGGCTTTGAATTGATTGTCGTTTGGAGGACATCAAACAAATCTATTATTGTAATGAGCTTGAAAAACAATTACAAACCAATTTTGAGTAGAAATTTTCTTGTAACTTATGCGCTTTTATAAATATTTATTTAAACAAAGATATTTTGAACACAATTTTTTTTTTCATTTCATGGTGAATGGAGAGCACAAAAAAAAAGAAACGAATCCTTTTACTATTGATGAAATAAAGGCAAGACACGTGCTCAAAGGACACGTGTGCTCTTAATGACCGCCTGGACTTCTTTTTTCGCTGTTTGCTTCTTGTTTTTCGCTTTTAGGCTTCGCAATAAGGTAAATAATATGTTCGATTTAAATGAAATCGAAAAACACTGATTGAGTCAGTCAGTCCACTAGATATTCAGTTAATAATTATTGCCGAATACAATGAATAAGTTAAGCCGTTTGTTATGCGTATTTGTATATTGAAATTTAATTCAGCGAACACGAAGCCACGCTTGAGTTCCATTAGACAAAAAGCTTTTGCTTTTAAAAAATGCCTGTTTTTTCCATTTTTTACTGCCTTTATTTATTCATGGCCAACAGACAAGAATCGGCTGCGACATCCAACAATTGTGTGAAGGCAAAATAAATTGATCTCTTCTTTTTTTTTCTGTATTGTTTCGTGTTGTGGATGTTTGTTGTCAGGTTTTTTCGCGCCCCACTAAACTTGAAGGTCCAGCTAAGGGCAGTTTTACATATGTATTTTAACGGGTTCTTTTTGTTTTATTTGCCTTTCACATGGAGACTGCATACAGTTTACTACAGTAGACGACACACCGTGACCATTGTTTTCGGTTAAAAAATTAAATTTATTAAAAGGAGTTTGTTTGTTTGCTGACTGACATACGTTTGCTATTTAATGGTATTGAATTTCATTTAAGAGCACAGTTCCTGAATCTTATTTTTCATTGCAATCAAATTAATTCCCAGCTTACATACACTCATTGTAATTAATAATGTATTTATAGACTGTTCGCGAACATGATTTGTTTTGCATGAGCTTGTGTCAGGATTAATTCTGGACAGGTAGCTAATAAAAGGGACTCATTATTAACTTGGAGAGGTGTCAGGAATACAACACTTGTATTCGTTATTCAAAACTACTGTGAGTCAAAAGAAAAAAAAACACATTGATAATGAATCTAGGTGTTGTATTCTTTCGCTTTTTGTGAAGTTTGTTCCGCAAAAAAAATTTGGTCGGAGAAAATTTCTGACAATCTTTCGTTTGCATATTTTTTCCACTCTTCATTTCATTGCCAATTTTGCCGTTGGTTGGCTAACGTGGTAATTCACAATGAGCAAACAGTCAAGTAGAGGCGAAATGACTCCATTTTGACCAGATCAAGCCACACATTGAATAAGTGTAGTTGTATTAGATCCAGCCTGAATCCGTGAAACACCTTAATAGTTCATCAAGTAAGAAAACTAACTGGAAGACAAAAGCAGTCATCCGATGTTGTTTGGGTTTTAGAATATCGGTAGTGGCTTGCACAGTCTGTGCCGTTGCCCCGATCTGTTGGAACTACATGTCCTCCAGATCTAAATCGTTCAATTGCGGCAGAAAAAACTCAGTTAACATGGCCCTACAGCGCATTGTCGTTTGACAAACAAATGGCCCGATGACTCCTCTAGCGTGAACTTGCTGTCACTTTGAGCGGGAGTAGGGCTTCTTGTACATCACTCGTGCATTTTCGGAAGCAATAGTTTTGCTTGTTCACGTACCCGCTAAGGTGGGAATGAGCCTCATCGCTCATTATGATTTTAGTCCAAAACACGTCCACTTTGTCATAGATACGATTATTTTGATTATGAGCAACTTCCAATAGGGGGGTTTCTTTTGACCCACCTTATATTTATGTAGATTAGACTTCCCATGTTTTTAGCCAGAATCTTGCAAAGTCTTGCTTAGTCCCTTGTATTGTTAATTGATTTGCAGAAGCTTTTTATATGAATTTATTTTAGCAATAGTAGTAGCTTTCTTAATTGCTCTTAATTTTTCGCTGTAAGGTTGCCAATATTTGTCATTACAACTAACACAACGGGACCTTTCTAGGACCCAAGTGAGCCGGTCTAATGCCCGGCGGCCCGCGTAACATAACATAACTGATGGTACATGCTTTCTAAGATATTTGGTTAACTCCCAGTTCTTTAATGGGAGAAGCCTGGTAAGAGACGGCAAATAGAAACGTTACACTACACATAAAATAAGTTTCTTTCGATTGTGTATTTACTTTTAAACAAATGTCTCAGTATTAATTGTTCGGTAAATTTTCCTGTTCACTTGAAAACTTAACAATTTTAATTAATTAATTTTGTATTATTCGAATTTTTTATAATAGTGTATAATAGTATATGCCCAATAAACGTATTATTGGGCCACCACACTTCTTAAAGACGGCTGCTGTTGAGAAGTGTGGCATCTTCGAAACAGCTAATTGTCCCCTAGCGAGAGGTCTTTGATGTTTTATTTATCTTGCTTAATTAACATCAATACTACAGAAGGAGTTTAATAAACATAATACAAAATAATTATTAACAATTTCAAATATAAAAATAAGGAATATTTTCTTTTGCTTTCTCCCCTCTATGAAATATTTTATATTAAATTTACTCTTTGGAGACAAACGGTAGTTTTTATTATCATGACTTTTGACTTAAATAACTCTCATCGTCTAAATAGACGTGTTTTTTAACACATCTGCCTACCCAACAACAATCTTTGACACTCAAAACTCCATCAACACTTCTCCTGGACTTCACTTACTTCTTCCATTTCTGTAATATACACACATAATTTACGTTCTATTTTTAAGCAAATACTTCCTAAATAAAAACCAATACACAAGATAATTTATCGCACATGCTTACACGTTTATTACATGCACATACATGTGCATAAGTGATAAGGGAAAAGTGGAAATATTGTAATAGTCCTCACAATGCCCAGCAGTTCGTGTGGCACAAGAGTTCAATCCACTGTAGCCGGGTTCTTCATATGTATTTTATTTCATAAGTTACTGTAGAGTTTGCCAGTTGTAGCTTAATTTGTTGCAAGATTTTTGTGCCCTGAGAAAAAATTTTAATATTATCAATCTCCGCACTATTGGGCATTTCTATCCATACAATAAAAATATGCATATTGTATATGGCTGTGTTTGTGCCTGTGATACATTTAAATTCATAAACTCATGGAAATGAATATGTCTGTGTTTTTTTATATTTAATATTGAGTTGTGTGATTCTTAATAAAAAAAAAGAAGAGAAACTAGATATTTTATAATAAAACATGAACAGGCGTTATAAATTGCAGTGATGATTTGCAGCCGTTGTTAAATCATCTAAATCTTAAGACCATATATCACAAATGTTTTCAAATCGACTGTATTAAGTAGGGGAGAAAATTTGAGAGAAGTTAAATTAATGCGAAATTCTAGGAAAATATTTCATTTTAAAAATAGAAAGGCCTTCATTGCAAGTTAAGGACATGCACTAAAGTCCTGCGAGGTAGGTCGACAAAACAAAGAGTACTCCAGCCAAGAAAGAGTACTCCAACCTTAAAACAACTAGAACAGGAGTCTCGCTAGGAATCGTTCTCATACCTTTTCTGCACATCAGACATACCATTTACGGACAACCACCAAGTAGCAACTTTTGCTGATGATACTTGCGTCCTATCAGTTGGCGATAACAAAGTGAAGTCCTGCCCAAATCTGTAAGCATATATTTATAAATTACTACAGTAGAAGGACATATATAAAAAAATCAAATTAAATGAAATGAAAGCAAATCAGTCCATGTTGATTTGCTCCTACCTTTTAATTAATGTTCATTTATGCTTCACAACTAATGGCACATGCTGTGATATTTTTGACCAGAAATGATACAATTAGTACGAAATTCTAGAGTCATGAAACAAAAATGTTTTCCCGGCAACGATAAAGAAGATTTGGACTCAGCATATTTTGAATTTACTGATCAACTTAGATAATTAGTAATGTTTCACTGGGTGCCAATCACGAGATGAGCCCACTTGGGTCTTAAGAGTGGTTTCTTAATGATGTCAGTTGCATTTCCTGTTACAAAAACTATTGTTAAACAAGCAACATATGTAATATTTGTATGAATTATAGTGCGAATATAATAACATGTTTTGGGGATGAGGAACTTTGAATTGAGAATGTAACTCAGAAAAAAATCTCGGAACTCTGATATTGGGAAGATATCTGTAGCTAAAGCTCAATGTATACGAAATCGTTTTAAATACAGAGTAAAATTAAAATGCAATACTGTAACAGTGATCTCTCATATGTCTTAGCACATTTTAAGAAGCAGATATATTCCAAGACGTCAGCTCCTGCAAGCTCTTACAAGCCCAAATATCCTTCTCCTGTTTTTCTATCAACTTTGAGAACTAACGTCTAGCTAGATTTTTTTCACAACTGGCAAATGTTGAGGGCGTCAGTTAAACTTTGTATGAGTGCACAGTAAAATGTCTCTCTCCACAGGTTATACAGCAAAGTGTTGAATTTGTGAAATTGAAATTAAAGCGCTTTAAAAAAATAATTATGAATTTACATCTAACTACAATATGTATTCATCTAAAATTTATTAACAAATATGTATAGTGACTGCTATTTTTTCTGTCTTTGATTAAGAAATTATTTTCTCCCCAACCCAATTTTCGTTTTTTTTTCAGATTGCCGTTTGCGCATAAAAAAAGATAATATTTTGTCACTGCAAGTGCGCCAAACGAACAAATTTTTTATACACTAAAGTTGTGTTGATCGCTTAATATATTTTTATTTGAAATTTACACGGTAAATAACTCAATTTATTTATTTGACATGAGTGTGAATAAAGTGAGCCTGTGGCTGAAATCTGACACGTCAATGTAAATCTGCCGAATAATAAAAAAATAATCAACCTTTTAGAGAGCTCCTGTTACTTTTTTTACTTCTGCAAATAAACAATATTAATTTTTTTTGGCAGTACACATTACACACAGTACATATTATTGTGGAACCAAACTATTCGGCCAGAATATTTTTATTAGTTATTCGTTAGTGTTAGAAATAATTGAGGGTAATTTTCATGTGTTTCTACATAAAATTAAAGCGTTGCCTCATGACCAAAGACAATGAATGAAATAATCTTCTAATACTATTTGCACACACTAATTGTACACTTTGGGCCAGTGATGCCAAGCAAAGTTTGATATCACTATGCAGAAACTATTTATAACTGCAAAAGTTATCAGCATTTCAGTTTCTACACCTCCCAGAGAAGCTCCAGGTCTGAATGTCTCGCTATCACATTTAGAGAAATCTGGCATATATAAACCAACCTATATGTTGTATAAACAAAAGCAAGCGCGTTTATGGCGGCCTTGCTGTCAGTATAGACTATAGGATATGCTCTGCGTATATCCTATAGTACCTCACCCAGTTTACCACCCTCGTTATCGACGCAATTTCGACCTGAATGACACTACTTTCATCACCTTTCATCACCTAGCTTAAAACTGATCCTCCGTTGAAGTCGGCTAATATACATGTATACCACCACTCCTGCGCTCGACTTGGAACCATCCGTAAAAACCATGATCACGTTCGCTGATTGATCTATTTCGGCGCTATCTAAGGATGCATTCCAAAGGCCTACGCTGAATTTCTTATCGATTCTTCAAGCCAGTGAGAAGCAGCAAATGCAATACGGAAGTTCAGGTATCCTTCCAATTATTAATGCACGTCCTGAGACAGCATTTTTCCACATGCCACCTGTTTATCGCCGAATTCATAGTCGTTTCCTTAACCATGAGATCGGCTGGTAGCCAATGTACAATCGTAAAGAGCGCCTCAGATGGTGTAGATCTGGATGCGCCAGTTAACATCAAGGCCCATGTATGCAAAATCCCTTAAAAAATCTTGCAGTAGGTGGGACCCATATTCAAGTATGGGCTTCACAAGCGTACCGAAGAGCGTATAGAAGATGAAGTAATTAATAATTGTAACTCATTAAATTCGACCATTAGAGCTAAATATGGACAGTTTTATTGTGAAAAATTTACAAAGCCTGCTTAAGGTGGAGATTAATTGAAATGAAAAGCTTTTTTCTTATACAGATATTTTTCTAGTCAATTATTCTGCAACCAATAACAGTTGTGAATTTTTTTTTCACGGAAAATGTGTTTTTTAATATGTATATGAAGCTCTGGCAAAAAATATTTAATTCTTTAAGACCCTCAAATAGCAAACGATTAACTTTCTTTTGAAAAAACTTTGTTGACCAGAAACTTAAAGGCAACAATTGCTTTGCAAAAATAAAACAAAACAAAAACACTTTTCAAGAGTCCAAAGTTTAAAAGCATGACTTAAGTATCAACATAAAATTTCCAAGCATCGAATATAAAAAGAACATAAAAAAATAAAAAACTGAAAAGATGACCCTTATGAGCTGAAATAAAAAACATGTATGCTGGTGTCTTGCTCATGTTTGTTGGTATTTCGAGTCCACAAATCAAAAAGAAATTATCCCTTTTATCCGACCCTTTTGTTGCTATATTTTAAGGTGTGGAATATGCTCACAAAAGCAGACTGTAATTTCTTTTTAATACCAAATAATGTCCATATGTGTGTAATTTTTTTTTTTAATGGAGACTGAAAAGCTTAAAGATGGAGCATTATATAAAATTGGACAAAAATAAGTATGAAGCCAAAATAGCCATAAATAAACCTAAAATGACGAAGATGAATTGAAAGTATTTAAATATTTAAATTGACAAAGAGGAATGGAGTATAGAAGGAAAAAAATGTTTGTGTTTTCTATGGTCAATAAAACAAACTTTGGTCAGGATTATAGACAACAAAAAGTTTTGTTGTAACAGGAGTGGGATGTAAAAAACTAAACAAGAAGACAAGCACTTAAGGGAAACAAGCAGAAGTAATTTTTTGTAAGAGTCAAGTCTTCAAATAATCAACAGTTAGAAGGAAACTTATTTTTGAAGGATAACACAACAATAACAAAGACAAAAAGCAGACGCTTGACTTAACGAACCATAAATTAACTGCAATAGTTTTAAGTGTTGGTAACGTCCTCACGATGCCTTTGTACTCAAATAAAAGTGTTGTTTAGGTGTGTTTGTTGTTGTTGTTTTTTCTTTTTGGTTTCTTTTTTTTGCTTGTTTTGTTACCTGCAGCCGTAGCAACTTTAATTGGCCAATGAAAACTCTCACCATTGGTTTTAAGAAACACACATACAGAATTTAGTTAGGAAGAGAAGATTTTCTTTATTGGCTCTTCGTTACTAAATTTGATTATGGAAGACAAAAGGTATTTTGTTAACACATGCATTTCCAAAATCTTTTGATAAATTTATTTAAAATGAAGCATAACCATCTTTGAGAAATTCCTTTGAGATTGTGTGAGTTTAATAATTGGACGATATAATTTATTTATTGTAGCAAATGTTAACGAATGCTTATTTAAGTATTTAAATAAGAACAATTGGGATAAAGGAAATCAGACAGTATATAATTTTAGTTTAAAAATATAAGTAATAATTAAGTTATATTTTCATTTATTTCAATATTTTCACAATATCATTTCAACTAAAAGCAAGATTCAGTTGGTGTTTTACTGACTACAGGAATAGTAAAGAGATGCAAAAATATATAACCGTAAATAATAATAAAAATTCTGGTTTCATTTCCAATTCCGGTAACTACAATGTTAGGCATTTTCTAGACCGAAGATATCAGTTGTATTTTTGTTTTAAAAATATTTGTGTTAAGCACCAACTCAAATCATAGGTTAGGTTGATTGAAGGGTTTTTTTCCGCCCATGTCTTGCAACATACACTTAAGTATAGGTTTTTTTAATTTCCTTCAGCACATGACCGTAATTGGGTTATGTCTGGTAAGGTATCGCTGCCCAGATATCGCAACCATATTTTTGAGAAGCTGCAGTAGCACTGGCATAAATAGAGCTCTAATGTTTCGATCTTCTCCCTACATACTCTGCGTTCATCTCTTTCCGACATTCCTATACGGTTCAGATGTGCCAGTGGTTGAGAGTGACCTGTCAAAACTTCCAGTAAACTACTTAAAACGAGCTTGCTTAGCAGTTCCTCTGGTTTTTCCTCGTCTGGATCCCCCATAGAATTATTGCATTGATTCTTATAGTTTTGTTATTCCAGAGAGTTTAGCTTAGATTTAACTGTATCGAAAAGTTTCGTGCTTATCAAACTTATGTTACTTAAATCTCGTATTCTTGAAGCAAGTGAGTTTGCTCTCTCATTTCCAGTTATTTCTGCATGCCCTGGCATCCATATGATGCGCAGCTATGTAACTGTAACTGTTAATAGTTTTTTTTTTCTGCAATCCCAAACTGCGTGTAATTTAAGCCGTTGAGCTGAGATCACTCTAATGACCATTTGACTATCCGTGAATATATTCACAGGTAATGGCCTTCTCATTTCACTGAGCTCCCTAATGCGCTCTGTAGTAGCCCGAATTTATGCCTGAAAAACCATACAATAATCCGGCATACCATCTGCCGGATTATTGTTCCGTGGTATATTATATATTATTATATATAAATCCCAAGTCATATTTTCCCCCTCACCCTTGATCCATCACCACATGGTGATCCGGTTGAAGGGGTCGGCCAACCGGAAATGTAAGCCAGGAATCAATATTTCGCAATTGACCTCTAGCCTGGTCTCCGGTATGCATTCTGATGTCTCATTTTCCGCCTATGGTTGTGAAGATTCGTTGCTGATGCACTTCACGTCTCTGATCGATCCACTCAACCATCATCTTTATTCGTTTCGCTGTGAGAGTCGCTTCATATTTTATACAAACTTCGACGGATAATGTTGCTTCTATCGCTCTTGTTGGTGTCGTTTCGAAAGCCCCACTTATGCCAAAACAGCAGGTTTTTTGAATTTTCTATATAGTTTTGATGTTGCATTTATATTCCATCGACGGCCACCATACTATAGAAGCATAGGATATAATCGGCCTGATAACGCTACTATAACGCCAGTGTGTCATCTTTGGATTCAGCTGCCATCTGGTGCCTATAACTTGTTTACAGATTGACCAACATATATGAGTCTTATTGACTCTTTCATCTATGTGGTATTTCCATTTTAATTTCCGATCCTGGATGGCTCCTAGATACTTCACCATGCCGGAAATTTTTGTTATCCTTTCAAGCCGGTGCAGCTGGTCATATGGAGCTATCCTTGTCTTTCCTGTAAATAGATTAATTTCGGGTTTGTCCCACTTTACGTTTAACTCTCTTAGTTGAGCCCAGTTGTGGGCAAATGTCTGGCATACAACTAATCATAAGTTTATCTTTATTTCGGAAAGTGATCTAAGGTTCATGCAAAATATTTTACACTTTCTGCAAAATGTTTGTCATTCGTAACTTCTTTTGTATTGAGAATTATATTGAAATAATGGTTATTGCGATTTTTTAGTGGTTCGACCTGCAAGGCCTAATGTGTTTTATAATTTCAACAACGTTTTTGTTATAAATGACGTTAAGTCTTGTAAGCTGAACCACTAAAGGAACACAATACTCAACGTCAGAAGTTGGCCAATAAAAAATACAAATAATTTTTTTAAAATAAATATGACTCCAATAAATATTAGTCCATAATGTTGACTAAAGGATCTATAGCATAATTTGTGATTTTTTTTTTGCTAAAAATTCTCAATTCTTTACTTGAATATGTATGTATGCTGAAAATTTACGATGCTGAACAAACAATTAACCAGGACTATTTTTACATTAAAAATAATACATTTCAATTAGCTCTTATAACAAACTAATAATTAAATTAGACAAAAGATAAGAAAAAGTAATAAAATAGTTTTACTATTTTAACTACTTCACAGAGAGGACCTGAAAGCCAGTTTCTTGGAAAACCATTTCTTAAAAATAAAATATTAAAATTAAAAACTTATAAAGCATATCACCTTTTTAAAATAATAGCTGGCGAAATGCTTTTTATTGATTTATATTAAGCTTTTAGTGTCTACGTTTTAAAAGCGTGCGATTTCATTTGTTTTCGCATTTAACAATTTTAGTGAAATGAAATCTTTTTTCCTTTTTTATGCTTTTCTTTAAGTTATATATTTATTTTTCTTTCATTCAGAACAACTGAAGGATAAAATTAATTTGTTCAATTTCCATAAAGGTCTTATCTATGTATTCATATTTCATACAATAACAATAGATTTTGCTTTTATAGAAAATCATATTCATAAAAACTGTACATGTGTGCATAAACTTTTGTAATTTTAATAAACATAAAGCTTTAAAAAATAAAAACATGCACATGTTACTTTTTAGTATTTGCAATAACACATTTGAACACTGGAAGCAGTTAAGCATAACATTTACTAGCAACATCTCAAAATGGATTCATTGCAAAAAGAAAACAGGAGAAAAACTTAAATACGCACACATGCAAAAGGTATGCTCGTATACTACGGTTAAAAACAGCAATCTATTGTTTGCTATCAATGCATTGAAGGCATTGGCTTTCTTAAAAGCAGTTGTATATTTGGTGCACAACAACCGTGCAACAACCATAAAGTAACAATTGTTGCTTGGCTTCATAAACTGGAGAGTAGTAAAATTTTACTTGTTCATCATACTTTCATAAAAAATAATGCACTTAACACGTTCGGAGCTGAACTTCTCAAAGAAAAAATATTTGCACTTTGCCTAATATTATATTTTCATAAACATTCGCCCGAGATTCCTTTAGACCTCCGTCAATTGGCAATGGGTTAACGCAGTCATATTTGTTGCACCAGCATCTGAATGTTGATAATAAGGTATATAATTTAATATATATATTTAAAAAAAATGCAAGAAAATGAAGAAGAAAATAAGCAACCTTTCTGGTTTTCTTTTTTTTTTCTTTTGTTTAGTTCAGATGTATCAAACTGCAACTCTATTGTTTTATAGTTTCTTAAGCGGAGGTGCTTTTCCATGTCAGCTGTTCTTATTGTTTAAGTCACTTACACAATTCAAATGTTCTTGCAATACGAAAACGTTTATGCATGTTTTCCTTTATTTGCGTTGGCTCTGCCACATCCTCACAGCATGCTATAGTTTTCTATTTATTTTAAGAACCTAAAAGTATGCAAGCTTTTTGCTGTTCTTCGTTTAAATAAACACAGTGTTGACTACAGTGACTTAAAAAACAACACAGTTAAGTATGTAATGTATAAATATGAACATGTTTATACCCAAGCGAATGAAATTTTAAATGTGTAAATATTTTTGTTTTTTCAAGAACTTTTGCTAACAAAAATTCTGTTTTTCTGCAAGTAACGATTTTAGTTGTCTTTGTAGCAGTTTAAGCAAAAAGTGGCGTAGATTGTTAAGCTTCTTTTTAAAGTGAAGAAATGAATATTGATAAAGAATAAGTTCAAGTTGATACTATAAATAAAGTAACTTCTTACACTTATGCACATAAATAAATGGTTCGAATAAGAATGTGCTGCAGACTTTTAGGATGATAAATTATTTGTATGTATTTACTACAGGAATTTTTCTCAATCTGTGTATTATGACTGTGTGAATGGTTTGTTAAAAAGTATTTTACACTAAAATTTTTAAGCATCTCAAGTATTGAGCCAATTAACAACTAGCTGTTGCTAGTTGATAACTATAATGTCTCGATAAATATAATATAATATCTCGGATAAATATAATATCTCGAAAAACTATTTTGAAATAAACCAAAGAGATTAATAACTTTCTTAGTGGTTTAGTATTGCTATTAGAAATAACTGTTAAATTAATTATGATGCATGTGAAGTGCGCTCAACGCATTTAGTATAATGTTGGAAATAACCACACAAAAACTTACACACAAAAGGACCTTTAGAAACTGTAGAAATTTGTTTCTAGCACTCCATCTTAGCAAAACGTCAACAGATTTGTGGTAAGCAGAACTTCTCAGTTGAGCAGATGCAACATGACTTTTGTCAGCACCTGACTCTGGGGCCTAATCTGTTATTTGATCAAACCCATAGTGAAGATTTTTAGCTCTACACACAATCCTCTGCATGTCTGGTAAGGACACAGGTATCTCAGTTCCCAGTAGGCTGTTTACCTAAACTCACTTTCTAGTGTTTAGAGAATCTGAAATAAAACAAAACAAAATTCAATAACATGCCAAGTCACAGAAAAATTGTCAAGCTTGAAACAAAATTTCCAATAAAATGGGTTTGTTTTAGTGGCGAAATGACAAAAAAAAAACATTTCCACAGTGGCAATTACTTCCACTTAAGTAATCTGTATTAAGTTTTATTTCAGTTTTTGAGCTTATCTCTAATTGAATTTATGTTTTAAAATTCTTGGGCCTGACCCAAGATAAATTTTAGAAGTTATTGTTTATGATTCAAGTATAATTAATGAACTAATGTCCTTGAAAGCCCGTTGGTTGGACACCATAAAAGGAATCAATTTAGAAGTTATTGTTTATGGTTCAATATTAATTAATGAAATTTTTGCTCGGCTGAATATGTATAGCTGTTCCAACGTCGTTACGCCTTCCATCCGCATCCATTTAAACTTTGGTCTTTTTTCACTTCATAACATTTGTATCACCGCTTAAACCAGTCGCTAGTGTTTGGTATGGTCTTTCGTTGGAAATAATAATTAGCTTATATAATTTTGAAAATAAAAGTAATGTCGTACAGTGCTTTGATACCATATAACGATATTTTCTCACACCTAGAACTTTCACTAGATAATGACCTCAAAATGGTGGACGGAATGTGTTTGAGCAAAATTTTAAACGATTTCAAAGCTTCGATTGAAAGCACCAGGCGAGACACACAGTAGTCCTATATGATTTTAGATGCACTACGCAGTAAATTAACCATTATGCCACTCATAAGCTCCAAATATATTAAACAATTTCACAATCTCAAAATTAAGTCATAACTCAGTTATTAATTATGAAACTTTCACCTAGTGTAGAGACTCTGCCTTACCACAACTTGTGTGCAAAAGTTTATTTTAAATGTGGCAAATGCTTCATTATTAATTAGACTCATTTAATTTTGTTGTGTTCTTGCCACCAGTGTTGAGGGGAGTAAAGAAACAAAAAGCTCTATTAACATTGGTAGTTAAGTTACCATAATTGAATGCCAGTTTGCATTATTAAATAGCATTGTTGTTGCTTACAGCCGGCTCTCGTTGTCATTGACTATACACGGCAAGTAGCTTGGGTTTTTTTTTTTATTTTGCCAAAAAGGTTATTAAGATTTGCATATGAGTTTGTTACTAATTCGCACAATTTCCCCCGAGAATCAAATGCCTCATATTAATAAATCAATTTTTTAATTAAAAAATAATGCTCAGTAATTAACACTGAGATAATTAAAATTGTTTTGAAATAGGTATATTTTGTTATAATTGTCATAAGATTAAGTGCAATTCCTGTGAATACGCATTGAGCCATTCATTGTTGGCGGTAAACCGCACAACACAGACTGTGAAAGCAGCATAAAAATTGGTCAAGGACTATGTTCGATTGTGGAAATTTTTTCTTTACAATTTTTCTCTGTTATCTGCTTGTACGAAAAACCTATGTCAAGTAATACGAAGTGAATGTGAGTCACATGAAACTGGGGAAGTTTGTTGTTCGAAATTCGAGTTTGAAACTGTAGAAAGTTAAGTATTACATACTTCTCCTGCCAATAATTCGAACAACAAGTTAACAAAAATTCAATATGAAATAGAAATTAATTTCGAAAAATTTAATAGAAAAGAGGGGTGGCAATAGAGAAGGAGAGCTGCAGAGAGCAAAAACGAGAGAAACGAAATAGCCAGCCAGAGATATATGATGATTGCATTTAGAATTTCGCACTTACATTTCGGTATTTGTCATCACAAGTCTCACGCCAAAGAAAATATTTTTTGTTTGTTTGCTGTTGTTGATAAGATTAGTTGGGTGGCAGTCATTTCGACTGGCATGTACTAAGCGACCGACTGACAGTCCAACAAGCGTAAAGAATAGTATTCTTGCATTTTCATAAAACGTGCATTTCACGTGAGTTTTTTATTCAAGCTGCTAGAGCGTAGAGAGGCAAGTTGTGGCAGAAGGAAAGAGAGACAGACAGAGAGAGACAGAGAGAGAGAGTACAGTTTAGTATAGAATGTTTTTAGGGGGTTCACTTTTCGGTGGTTTTACAACCACAATTGTTTCAATTACAATTTGCTTCATCAGAAAATTGTATAAATACAATTCTTTGAAAAGCGCTCGAATCAGTTTGACATTAGTTTTGTGAAAAGGTGGACGTGTTGAGTTAAAACCAAAAACAAGCAAATTTTGTATTTAACGAAAAAAAAAATTTACGTAAAAGTACAAATTATAAGATAATTTTTAGTGGCAAAATAATGGCCATACCTTTTTATGAAAACGAAGAAAATCTTCAGACACAACAACAAGCAAGCTCTGAAGAAATAGATCAAGTTGATGGGCACGTGGGTCATACTCAACACTTAGCAACGAATCCGGGTCTAAATAGCCCTTCGCCTGCGGGCGCTGCATCCCAACAGGGAAGTCATCAAACCAACCCAGTAGCTGTTGATCAACAAGATTTTATGGCCTGGAAAATATTAGCCCTGGCCATGTGTAAGGCACTGAAAGAGCACTATCAGCAAAATATGTTCAATTCAAGTTCAGCTTTTAACTCTGCTGCTCTGGCAAATGGTCCCAGTACCTCATCAGAGACTCAGACAGCGGTCATACAAATTCTGCCCAATGGCCAAGTACAACCCCAGTGGAACTAAATACACAAAATTACAAAATGAGATTATAAGACGAGCAGTATTGTGATGTTGTAGTGTGAGGTGTATTAAATTTACATTTTATTTCCTAAGGAAAGTCAGACATCCTCGAGCAAATACCGTCGGCGTAGTTATTATAAACAATTTTAAGGATTTAAATTAAATCCTTTATCTAACTAAACAAAGCACAATTGTGATAGTCAATTTTAAACAAATATAAATAAATAAAACCGAAAATTATAACCACAAATATGAACAAATTTAAATTGTAATATTTAACAGAAATGATTACTACTTAAGATTTTTTTCTCTCAGTGTCTATTTTATACTCAACTGCAAAATAACGCTTATTTTTCACACAAAACTAAAATTTTTTTTCGAATTTTTAAAATGATTTGTCTTATTTTATATTATATATTATATTTTATGTTGCTAATAAACTGATTTTTTAAACAACTAACTGCTGTCCTCTAAATGTTTAGATTAAGTAATTAAAAATAAAACTTTTTGATACAATTTTTATATACCAGCTAGAAATTATAACTTTAAGCGCCAGACTTCAGTTTTAAGAATAAATATTTTTTTATTTAAGTCTTACTATAATGGATATGTATTTTTTAGATATATTTTATTTATTATTTATAATGAGCATAACAAAGTACAAGTATTTATTATAAATATTTATACAGATATATAACAAACAATTTAAGATTTACTGAAATTATTCAAATAAAATATAAGGATTGATATAAGTAATAAAATCAGCTTGTTTCCATTTAATCTCATTTCATTTGCCGACGGCATTTTGTAGTTTGCCATTGAAACTCATAAATAGCAGGGGTATGCCGTAATATGTGCCCGTTTTTTATTGGTCAATTTCAATGGAGAGATTAATTTTTATTTTCAAATCACCTTACAGGTAGGCATAAGCATAAAAGAAAATGTTCAAAATATACCAATATGCCAAAATATACATACAGTTGCTACAATTCAAATAACCCGTTTAGGAGTTGAGACAAATATTCTTATAAAATATTAAATTTTTATTGTTCGAGCAGATTTTTTACAGTTTTGAGCTCCCTGAAGTCGCTAGTCCTTATGTACGTTGCAATAGCGATAAAAACATTTATGAATAATCTAATGGGCATTCCACTATTTTTCTATTCGATTTTTTATAAACAATTTAAATAGCACGATATTTATTTTATGATGAAAATGAACTTAATTATTTCTTTGCTTTAACAGCCAATTGAGCAGGTCTAAAAATAGACCTTACTTATGTTGTCTGTCTTTTTCTGCCGTCTTTAAGCCATTCCGTTGATCAACTTATCAGTAGACTTAAAAAACCTCAAAAGAATTTTTGAAACCCAACTACTTATTCCAAAACCTACGAACATATGCTTTCCGTATTAAAGGTTGGTTTGAACATTTCTGATTCTCATTTTGTTGAGGGGAACAATGGAATAAGTAGTTGCGGTTCAAACATTCCTTTAAGAATTTTTCAAGTCTACTGATAAGTTGATTAGCATCAACGAAATGTCGACGGCATATAGACGGCTGAAAAAGAGAGAAAACATTAATAAGGTTTGTTGGTAGATCTAAAATAATTATGTATTTAAAATTTAAAAAGTATTAACGACATATCATAAATAAAAATTCATTTCAATTATTTTACTTATTTAATATTTTGTTGGGAAGACTTTTTTTTTTATAATAGCTGATTGTCGCCGGAGCCCGGATGATAAAGGGAGTTGAATTACATGCCGTAGCTGGTTCAAATTTGAAGCGTATGCCCGATTTATACGCTTGTCAGCAATGTGCCACAAGTTTTCAATGTCATTCTAATCCGGCGATTGAGCCGGCCAGGAAAGAAATTTTCATCCGAAAATTTCTTTACATACTTCGCTGTATGTTTTGTGTCATTGTCCTGAACAAGTTTCCATTTCAGAATCATTACTTCTTTAACAAAAGGTAGCATTATGTGCACCAACATTTTTTTTTTTTGTAAACATCTTGATTCATGGTACCCTGTATTCGCACGAACCATGAAAATCGTTGCTAAACACCATTATACTTTCAACTCTATATTTTACTGTTTATGGTATGGTTTGGATTAAATTTCTGATTATAATTTCTTTGAACATAGAGTTTACCATCGGAGCCAAAGCGATTAAACTCAGATTGGTTCGCAACAACAACCTTATTCCAAAGATTTCGGGGTTTTCTCAAATGCTCTTTGGGAAAAGCTTAAAAAGAATTGCTCCTTTAGTGCAATGCCCTCCAAAAACGAAAAATTGAAAATCACACTTAACAAAATGCGTTTGAAAACAATGTCAGGGGTCAGGGGATGAAACGATACCACAATAGTATTTATACTTTTGTGCGATACAGTATAGGCTATAATATATCGATACCTACTCAGAGTCGAGCAAAAAGTAACGGTACCTACTCGTATCGGTCTATTACTTTAAACCAATAAAATAAATAAATGTAACCAATATATTTGTTAAAGGTTTTTGATGTTATTTTGGAATGTAAAGACCTGTAAGTTCTACAAGAACTTTTAGATTTCCAGAATTCCCCGGGAATTTCATTTCTACAAAATTAATTTAGTATTCGGTAAAACCCGTTCCAAGGTTATATTTTTCTTATTTTGATTAAAACCAAATTAAATAAATGTACCAAAATTGTTTTGCTCGAATAGGATAAATAATGCAAACAGTGTCTAAAAAGGGGGTAACTATTGTAAATATTGATGAAAGTAAACCGTTGTAAGCTAAAAACAGTTCCCGATTCTTTTTTGTGTCGCCCTTCTGCATTCGCACATCAAAACTGGCACATTACAGCCTATTTACTGGATTTTTCGTAGTTCTGAAGGAGTTTTGTTAAACATAACTAACTACAATAAACTTTTTATACATGTGGCAGCACGACCACAACTAAGAGGAGAGGAGTGATTAAAATGATCTGGCAACTCATTTTGTATTTTTCTGTCTCCTTGCTTTTTGCTTGCCGAAGGATCAACACCACGTTTTGTCTAGCTTGTATCTCAATAAATAAAGAATTAAAAAACCGCAAAATATAGTGGCTAATTATTATTCCCTATATACACCTAAAATTGGTTAGGAACTTAAATAGATCAATAATGAACATAAAAACAACGGACTAGCACATCAGGAAATTTATTGACTCATAAGTTCTACTTTAAGATACATTTAGACGATATGTTAAATCAGCATATATATGCTGAAAAGATTGATGGAGGTAGCAGTATATCGTGTTAAGGCGATTTAGTTAATTAATTTTTATTATTCAAACTTTTTCATACATAATTTACACCTCCAATGCAAAAGTACACAAATTTAAAATCGGATGCAAAGAAAGTGATTTCTTTGATATGTGGCACTGGAAATTAATTTTCTCATAAAAAAACGTATAAAAAATCGACAACACAATATTGACTAATTTTTCTTCTAAGAAATCGACTGATTCTAATGTATTTTATATATGGTATGCCATGAACCTGAGCTCATACACCAATGTGAGCTCAGGAGCAATGACTGATTACAAAATAGTTAATAGCAAATAACTTTTCTTGTCTTCTTTAAAAATACCAATACCAGCTAAGAGTTAAATAGGAACTTTAAGTCTCATTTATGTGGAATTATTAATAATTAGTTATAAAAAAGTTCGCTTTTAAATTGAAAACCGAAAATGAAGAAAACCAGATTGAATTAGATAATAAAATATTAACAAGTTTCATTAAAAAATTTACGAAACCTCCCATGGGAATATACACATTTAAATTTTTCCGATTCTCTTTAACAAACAAAAAAAAAAGCTCTATCTATTTGCTTGAATATTTTATAAAGTTCTTAATAATGTTTATTCAAATCAAATTATATTAAGTAGAAATATGTTTGAGCGTATGCAAAGTTTGACATCTTTTAAGTTGAATGAATATTTTATTTAAATGATATTTTTGCTTAGGAGTATATTGGCAACCAAGCATATGAACATCAAAGACATATTTCTATTTCAAGCAAATAAATTAAAACACCCATCTTCCCCCGTCAATGCATGCAAATTTTTTGCATGTGTACTTTTTTTTTTTGGCTCTCCTTGCAAAATCCTTAAAATATAAATGAGCAAATTAAAAGCTTATTAATGAAAAAGGTAAACTGTAGATGAGCCGGAATAAAGAATACTTAATAAGTAAAATAAATATTAGTAATACTACTACGATTACATTATGCTTGCAAACACTCGAAGCAAAATCTTGAAATAATAATATTAAAATGATTGGAGCGGTGGTGAAAATAATATCTACATAAAAATAGTATAATAAAAAACGAAGAGCTTAGAGCTGTTTGCTATTTCTTAGTTTTCAGCTTGTCTGTATTGGCGATAACTGGCGGACTCTCTTAAAGTGAAGTTATATAGCCCGCTTCGGACGCGTCGACGCTTTTCATGCTTTTTACGCGTTCGATGCATGTCACACTTCAAATTACATGCAACACTTCGTACGCGCCATACTTTTTGTTTTGATTTTTTTGCTTCCATTTTAACAAAATGGAAAGTGAAATTGAAATTTTAAGAAAATTAATGGAATTCATAGAGTTCATAAACATGGTAAATTAAGCTCCTTGTTTATTGCACTCCAAGCAGCTGGTCTTTTATTTTTGTTCCGATAGAGTAGCAAGGTTTTGTTATATAAAAGCTCACGACTTTTAATTGCATTTATTAGTTTCTCTTCCATATCACTTGTTTTAATAAATTGAAAATATTTGTAAACATAACAGTGATGATACTCAGTACGCAAACGCAAACGCAATCGATAAATCGAATCCAAATTTTGTTAATGCAAAAAGTGTTGTAAAAAACAATTACAATTTGTTTTATTCGTGATAATGTTTATAAAATTTGTAACAAAACTTTTCTTTTTTATTAAAAACGTTTTTTTCAAAAGATTTTTTAAATTATTTTACGATACAAAAGGTATTTATCGATAACATTGAGAGTAGGCACATCATTGGTTCTTAAAAACAGCTGACATTTTCCCATTGTGACGCGTATAAAAGTAGAAAGTATATCTACTTTATGCGTTCTACGCGTCTAAGCGTTCTACGCTTTGTGCTCTGTGATTTGTCACATACAAATGCATTGATTCTACTTTTTTGACAACCGCGTGAAACGCGTCGACGAGTAGAAATCGTACTGTGTAACTTCAGCTTTACAAAAATACAAACAATTTAAATTTGGGCGCCCCGAAAATGATTTTTTTGATACCTTTTTTCCATTTATGCCAAAAACTATCAAAAAATCGATTGCTAAATCGATGCATTCCATTGTATATGGAAAGTTGACTGGCCAGATCGCGGATCGCAGGTTGAATTAAGTGGTTGTGAGCTGTAATATAGAAATTTAGTGCCACTGAAGCTCAAAACGTGTTGATGAGAGGCGTGGCACTTTGAAAGTGATTGCTTGTACTCCAGCTTGATTTCTACAGTTTTGCTTTCTTCGTGAGTAGTATTAATCATAAACTATTAAATAATATAAAAAAATATACTATTGCTTTAGTTCTAACAATAAATATTTTCAATTGTTAATTGTCTTTTTCAGCAGTCTATAGGTCGGCGACATTTCCTTGTAGCTACTCTACGCTTCAGTAGACTCGAAAAAGGTTAAGAAAGTTTCCCAAACTACACTTTTATAATTTATAAATCTTTGTAAAATTTTGGAGTTTATTTCCAAAAACTGACACACAAAAAATCATAAAGCTGTCATGCTTTGTCCCATTTTTTTCTATTATCTAATTAAAAGTTGGTGATATCTATATCGGAAACAGACAGTTAAAAAGTTCCAGTTAGCCAAGCTGTCAGTTTGTTGATTATTCTTTATGGGAAATATAATTTTAGATTGTGAAAAGGGTGCTTAAAAATATAAATCACTATAAACAACGGTTGCTCGTTGAATGAAAGTTATTAAGAGAAGTAAAAGTTTTGCAAAATGATAAAACTGTTTTCTTTATTAACGACTTGTTTGCACATTGTGATTCTCAGTGTGTTCATGGAAACAAGAGAAAAAGTAGTAAAGTTTCAAAGATTCTCTTAAGTTTTTTGGAGTTGAGCAGCATCAACAAAATTTGAATGTCCCATAGACACCTGTTTGCGAACTTATGGCGGCTTTGCTGTCAGTGCAGTTTAGCATATGCACACCGTATATCCTGTAAAACCTCATGCAGGTTTTACGTCTTCTTTGTAGCCGTAACTTTGGCCTGAATAACGCTACTCACATTACGTGGCTTAAAGCTGATGCTCTATTGAATTTGAGTGATGTATATACCCCCACCAATCCCTGCTTACGACTGACAACCATCCTTAAAGATCACGATCAAGTAATAATTAATAAGCTTTTAATGTGCGGCCTTGCTGTTGGTATAGACTAGGATATAAACACCGTATATCCTGAAAGACCTAATACAGCTTATCGCCTTTTTTGTAGCCGAAACTTTGACCTGAATGATGCTACACTCATTACATTGAAACCGGGGAATATATATACTCCTAACAATCCCTGCTTTCGACTACGTAATCTGATTGATCTATTTCGACACTATCTAAGGACGTCTTCGATAGGTTTACTTTGAATCCCGTATCGGTCATTGAGGCTGGTGATCAATGTTATATGGAAAGTCAAGTATCCTTATAATTATTGATGCATGTTATAAAACCGCATCCTTCCATACGCCATTTGCCTTCAACAGCATCGCAGAAGTCATAGTTACCTTAACCACGAGATCGGCTGGTAGCCACTGTAGCACCGTAAAGGGAGCCATAGATGATGCAGAGACGGTTACCATCCTGCAACATCTTGCAGTAGATGGTCGTTTCCAGTACCCCAAAAAGCCAATAGAAGTTTCTTGAGCTTATTCTCTACGGTTAATAGATTTCTTTGGGTTTATTCCGCTGTACTTAACAACGACCCTTCAGCACAAATCTGCCTGCACAAGGCTTAATACATTTTAACAACTACTGATAATTTTCTTTGGGTGTGTGTTGAAAAAAAACGTTTCAGATTTCTAGACATCATATGAAAAGCAGATCACTCATGAAATGTTTGCTTATTAAGTACTCTGGCACTTGTTAAAATCATTGCTACCTCTACTAATGTGGATAATAAACTTGCATAGATTTTCCTCAGTTTGTATTTTAACAACACTGTCAATAATTCCTCACAAACTCTGATGTCTGTTGAAAATGTTTGTAAGAATATTTGAGAGGGTGCTTTTGAATAAAAATTAATTTTCATTTAGTTTTCCAACATAACTTCTAGTTATTTTTACACAATGTCACATTTTATAATTCAGCAGCGACAACAATGAAAAACATCCTTAATTCAATATGCATTTCTTAGAAGTACAAATAACCCAAGGATATTTTCTAATTTTTTATTCAAGCATTAAATTGTTTTGACTCTTGTTATTTTGCATTTATTGATCTCTATCAAACAGATTTATCTTTATGCTCCTTGTTTTCTTTTTGTTCCCTGGTTGCTGGAAAAATAATTTTTATTGTGATTTTTCTTAATTTAATTTCTTTTTATCTTGCATTCATATTCACATCCATCTATCTACCTCTAAGCTAATCAAATTACTTACCTTCTTGCCATAAGATGCTCATGATGCCACAGCCACAGCCCCTGCCGCCGCCACCGACGATGATGACGATGCTGCTGACGATTATGACGTTGATAAGCAGCTGAATGTGTTCTCAAACATTCTCTGTTTTGCAAATTAAAATAATACAAGGGCATCAATATCCTTAAGCTGTATCGTCCTGTTCTGGTATCATATGAAAAATAATTTGTTTGACAATAATAAAAGACGATAAACATTAAAATTATGTTCAGTACTTTGCATATAATTTGAAATATTTCTCTTACACCACCACCGTTCGATTAAAATATGTAAAGCTTGTTATTAGATCAGGGGAGGGGAGCTACAGTTAAAGCTGGATTTACCTAAAGGAAATCATAAAAATTTGTTTTATATCACTGGGATTTTCTTTTTTTTTTCTGTTTTGTTTTTTGTCTATCTGTGCTTATTTGCTTGGAAATTTTTACTTGTTTGTGGCAACGCACAAACATTTTCAGCTCAAGGCTCTTTTTTTTTGCCCCTGGCTGTTGCACATTTCAACTTATTTAAATACAAAAATCTTTTATTTTCAATATTAAAGAAAATAATGTGTAATGTGCATAAAATTTGAAAGCCACATTTTATCATCTGAAATTTGTAGGCCATATCTTCATATCAATACAGTGCGTATGATTTAAGCATTTTTCAACTTGAAACTAACTACTTACAGGCTGCACTTGCTTTTATAAATGGAACTCAAACGCTGCTCCAGCTTCTTTGTTTAATGCCTAAGAAAGCTTAACAAAGCTTTTGTGATTTAATTGAAGTTTGAATTTGAGTGCAGGAAATCAGTGAAACATTTATCATTGATTAGTTTTAGAAACAGAAATTTCGCAATGTTGCAGTAAACGTCAAACAGCTGATGAGTTTCGGGTATAATAGCACAGGGTGTCCAGTAGCAGATTTATATTTTCAAACTTTAATCAAAAAAGTTTTATTAAAACCAGTGAAGGAATGAAAATACGGATTTGAGTTTTTGAAAATTATGTCATCCAGATGAATACCGTCGGGTTGAACACTGTATTCGAAACTGAGCCTTGTGCTCTGCCCCACACGCTGCGGTAAACTTGGTTGATTTCTTATCAAGGAATTTTTTTCAAGTCGCAAGAGATTGGGGATGGGCATTATAAAGCATTATAATACAAAATCCATGAGACTTAGATCGGGCGACCTGGGTGAACATACACTCAGAATATTTTTGCAGTAACTGACCTGACCGTAGTTTATTCCTGAAGTAATCAGTGCCGTTATTTTTATAGGACAAGACGAAAATGCTAAAGGTTTTTTCAAGCTTGAGGTCCAATTTTATAATTTATTTAAAACAAATTTTTTTTATGTATGAAATATCATAACAAAAAAGAGCTTTTTTCGTGTTTCGGTAAAGTTCCTTTAAATAAACATGCCCCAATCCCTGATAATGCTACTCAGGCGCTAACGAAATATTGGACATTTTTAAAATAATTTATAAAATTGAACCTCAAGCTTGAAAAAACATTTAGCATTTCCATGTTAAAATTAAAAAGGTCGCAAAATCTGCAATTATTATCATATGACAAAACGTTTAAAAATCAATGAAATTTTAATTTTAACTGATTTGTACAGTGGCTTAAAAAACTAACTAAAGATAAATATGGATTTTCGGTCACAGTTAATAATGACAGTAGTAACTTATGTTACACAAACACGCAGGAACCAAGCTGTTAATACGTATATACATATTTATAATTTGGTTTCTACATATTTATAATTTGGTTTTCTACTCTTTTCTTAAATTGCTTGTTGTTGAATTTGTTCTGATTGTTGCGATGGCTGAGAAAGTGTGGCTACTGTTTTCAAGTCGAGATGTTGCATGTTCGAATCGCAGTAGCAACTTTGCAGTACAAAAATTAAATAAGCGAATTGAAAAAGAAGGTGATACAGATAGAAAACTATAATTAAATAAAATGAAGTAAAAAAAAAAAAAATAACCACCGAAGAAAAAATAAAAAAGTTTTTACAAATTGATTACGCCTGAATTAGTTGACAGTTTTTAAGGATTGGGTTCCGTCGCTTTTTTAAATTTAATATGAAGTACTTAGTAAATTTTGAATGAAATTTAAATGAAGTACTTAGTAAATTTAAATGAAAAACAAGTAGGCCGGTTTTTAAATGAAGTTTCATTTATTTTAAAAGTGTTTTTAGTTAATTTTACCCACAAAGTTTTCTGAGTGTAGGATTGATCAGTTTTTGGGGGCAATTTCCCCGAAGCAAATTCATCGCTATGCAAATTCATTCCTGTTGAAATCACGTATGTGAAGAGTACGATGCAAAAAGAATTCAAGAAAAGGTCCAATTATCTCATGCATAGATAAGGTACACCAAATATTTATCCTGTGGCAATCCAATGGTTTTTGATATTAGAAACGAGGGTTGCAGGCTCTTGGAGACTAGTAACTGCAGTGCTGCTTGTTCATGTGGCCTCTTCGTTACAAAATTGGGGATTTACTGTGCGAAAGCGCTCTAGTATCATTTCACAAAAATTCTTGAGTAAATCCAAGTCACTTCCTTTTAGTTCTTGAATGATTTGTATTTTAAAAGGATGGAATTTTAAAGCCTTTTTTGAATTTTCATGAATTATTGCTTTTAGAAGTCCTAATGAGGCTGCTCTTTCCCGCATTGAAAGTAGCGGATTTTCACGTACACCACTTTCAACCAGTTCAATGTTTTCGAGAGTATTTGAGGATAGCCCAGTATACCTTGTCGCTGGACATTGAAACCCTCGATCGAATTAAAATTACAATCAGTCTTTCATGTATTCGCCCAATATCGAACTTTGAACAAAACTATTGACGAGCGATTTCATTCATTTCATTCAGAATCATTACTCTCAAAAAATGTATTCACAGCGAACGCGGATGCTCACTCGACCACTGAGAGATGTGACTGACAAATCTGCATAATGGATAAATCCAAGGGCGCCACCCTTCTCCCTGCACCGCTTATTACTTTAATAATAATTTTAGGTTAGGTTAGGTTGAATAGAGGGGTTCGTCTACCCATGTCTTACGACATACACCTAAGCCAATATAGGCTTGTTGTGCGCTCAGTGGGTTTAACCGTGAACTAGTTTAACTTATAGGTCTATAGGAACTCCGTGTCATTCACAAAGTTCGTTAGTTTCCTCCAGCATACACCCCGTAATTGGGTTATGTCTGGTAAGGTGTCTCTCCCAAAATGTCGGGATCGTATTTGTGAGAAGGCGGGGCACTGGCATAAATAGTGCTCCAATGTTTCGCTTTCCTCCCCACAAGCTCTACATTCATCTCCTCCCGCTATTCCTATGCGGTTAAGATGTGCCAGTAGTTGAGAGTGGCCTGTCAGAACTCCCATTAATCTACTTAGTTCAGGCTTGCTAAGTCTTAGCCATACCCCTATTTTTTCCTCATCTGGATCCCCCCATAGGATTCTTGTATAATAGTTTTAATATGTTATTGAATAACATATAATTTTGATAATATTATAATATACTATTTTAGGTTCAAAAATATACCTTATTAATGTTTTCTATCTTTTTTATTCGTCTATATGCCGTAGACATTTCCTTGATGCTAATAATCAGCAGACTCAAAAAATTTTAAGAGAATGTTTGGAACCCAACTACTTATTCCGAAATACTCATGAACAAAATGAGACTCAGAAATGTTCAAACAAACTTTTAATACAGAAAACATTTTTTCATCTTGCAACACTTCTATTTTTCTGAACAATTTGTATGCAACGATTTACCAGCGGTTACTACGATTTGTATTTTTGAAATGATCAAAAATTAAAAGTTTTGTGAATGTTAAAAAATGAACTTAATTATTTACTGGCCTTAAGAGCCAATTGATATGTAAATAATATATTTCTAGTGGCTCTTAAAGCAAGTAAAAATTAAGTTCATTTAAATAAATACCGAGCGGTGTAAGATTTTTGGAAAAACTTTTTTTTTCAAATCTGAAATATTTTATGCACGGTTCGAAAGACCATATGCAAATCTAGAACAGCGAATTCGCAGCACTGAGCATTCTATTAATGCGATTTTCACAAACTATTTCCATTCGCATCTTAAATTTTCTTGTCTGAAGTCTGTTATTTATGCATATAAAATAATGACAGCTAAAAACAAAAATTTTTTTTTGCTCTTCAAGTGCTTTCATTTCATTGTTACCTTAAAGTATTTGTTAAAACCAAAATAATGACCATTATATTTCGATAAACTTTTTGCCGGCACTTAAAAAAACATGATAAATAACGCTCTTGAACATGAAACCTTGCAACCAAATAAAAACACACAGCACTTGAGCACGTTCTGAAAATGAAACAAATTGTTACAATAAAAGAAACTGTAAATAAATGCTTCAAATGAAACAAATATTATTAATATTAAAAGTTTCGCTACAGCAAATTTCTTTACCATTTTACATGATATACGCAATTTTATTGCTTTAAATTGGAACATAGGAAAATTTTATGCAATGAGCTTCTTTAGCAGTTGTTTAAAAAGCATTGATCTTTTGATTGAGATGAAACATGTAGCTTTCTAGTTTGGCCTCTACAACAAGAATTGAACTATTTGTTAGGAAATACAATACAATTTTATGTGCATTTCCAGCACATGTAAAGCAGACATTTCTTGGATGCCAGCTAAACTATTTGTTAGTACATTAATTACATTTGGAATTTCTTGCAAAACTTTGAGCAAACCGGGTCTGCAGGAGATATGAAAACACCAATTCATGCTGGTACTGCTCGTACTGCAGCAAACTAAGCTGCTATTTACGATATTGCAGCTGAAAAGCCGTCCACCTCAACTCGTCGTCATGCCCAACAACTGCACCTCTCACGCTCGTCGTTGATGAGCATTATGCATAAAGACTTGTTTACAAGTCTTTACAAGTTGACTTAACAACTAAAGCCTCTTGACCAAGCCATGCGTCGCCAATGGTCAGAATGGTGGCAAGAAATGGCAACAGTGGATGATAAATTTTCGAAGTAAATCATTTTCAGTGATGAGGCACAATTTCACCTCAGTGGAATCGCCAATAAGTAGAATTGCCTCATTTGGGCGATTGATAATCCAAGAGTGTTTGTCATGAAACCAATGCACCCACAAAGAGTCACTGTTTGGTATGGTTTATGGGCTGGCTGATAAGGTTGAACTTCTTTCTTTGAGGTTACTGAAAAGAGAAGCTGTACATCGATAAGCCAGCAACAATTCAACAGCGAACAAATGAAATAATTCGATACATTAGCGGCATAGAACCCCAATTCTGCCTCAGCGTCATCGCAACCTGGGACCATCAGATGGAGATGTGCCGTCGAGGATGGGGCAACCAGAATTGTATGGCACAGTAAAAAAAATGACGAAATTTCCCAAATAATTTAATTGTTTAGTTTGTTTTGCTGTATTCAAAATCAACATCGGGCCTTAAAATGTAACCGCCCTTTAGATGTGGATGTATGTATAAATATTTGTTTACCTTTTGCAATTTTAAAATATTCCAATCGCTTAGATTATTGTGGACACTAACCTAAATTGTTGTGTTCAGTCATAATATTGCCATGCCTGGCCACACCATTATCATTTTTAACGATAATATTGTGTCTTGCAGACATACTAAAGCCATTTCAAAACCAATATTATTAGAAAACAAAAGATTTGAGGTGTCTATAGTGCTGTCCAATTCAATAATAATATTGTGTTGAGGAACCATGTTATTGTTAAATTCAGCCAATAATATCATGTCCAACCAACAAATATTTGACAATAAAATGGTTGGAAACTACAAAAGCGTGGCCATAACTGACAATAGAATGTTTGTATGGGACAATAGTAAGATAGGAAATGACAATAGTATTGTTTGATGCTACGACAATAAGGTTGAAGATGACAATAGTATGATCGGACATGATAAGATTGTGATGGAATGTAGTAATAACATAGCCGGTGGCCACATTAACCAAATCACTGAAAGTGGAATATGCAAGTTTTATTTAACAACTAATAATGTTAGCCAAATATTTCAACAATAGTACGTTTCTCTTGGCATATGGTTACTTTAACAATAATTTTTTTTTATGTGCAGTACACGTAGTTATGTGGAAGAAATAAAAAATTATGAAACAAAAAAATTAAATTAAATATTTACATGTTTACCGTGCAAAAGCAAAACTTATAGCAAACAATTGTTTGACCATTCACAATTGTTAATTAAGCCCGACAAAGTTTCCGAAATCGATTTTACTTTCTCAGAATTGACACATATTTTTGTGCAAGAATTGAAGTAATCAACATTTTTAAAGATGATAAGAAAAAAGCATTTTTAAATACTTAAGGGCTGGGGAAAAACCCAATGCTGTTTCAAGTCTACTTCGGGAATTGCTTCGAACCCAGAGCCGAACTACAACATTCGTGATCGAATGAATTCTTTAACGTATGCAGTGTGTTTGTTGCTTATTTTTCTTTTGTTTTACATTATTTTTACTCGATAGTTTGTTCGATCACGAGTGACGGTCTTCGACATGTTTTTGAGCAGCAGTACTGACTGCCTGTATTTAATCTTATTGATCAAGTTTCAATTTTATCACTGTAATTTTCTGTTAATTGGAATATATTTTGTATTCTCTCACCAACATCTAATAGATTTCCAATAGATTTTTGTGTTTGTTGCCATTGTATCAGTGATGAGAACTCTGTCAAAAAGTTTGCAAAAGCAAACACAAATTTTGGGTAGCATTTGCGTTTGCTCGTTGAGCAAACATAACCTCAGAATATGTTAGTGTTAATTGAAATGTTTTTACTTTTTTTTAATGAATGTTTGCTATTGTATCCAAGTGAAAGTATATACATATGCACATTTTAGCTATTTATATCAATGTATGTGTATGTGCAAAAACTAAACGCCAACAAAAAAGTAGCGATCACTATTTTTTGGGCCAAAATATTTGTGCCTATGCGACCATACCTCAAGCTTAGCAATTCGAATGTGCGATGAGGCAACAATTTTTTTTCTCTGTTTAATCTTTTATCCTAAAAAAGCAAAACACGAACAATTAATTTAATGTGTCCGTCTGTACTTTCTCTGCTTGTTGTCTTTTTATATTAAAAATCCTTTGATTTGCTTATTTTCTAAAATATTTTCTAAATAAACACTATTAACTAAAATGCTTTAATATTATTTGTTTTTACATTATTAAGTCTAAAATGGTATTGATTTAGAAAAATTCGTTTGAAAAGGACACCAGTTTAAAGAAAACATAAAATCGGAAAAAAAAATCAAAATATAAAAACGACAAATAAATACTTTACCAATGTGTGTTTTCAATTATCTAGTGCACACGATTGCCTTTGATAGAAAAATCCAAAAATAAATATTAGTTTAAACATTTACACACATTTCGTAAAAGAAAAAAATAAATAACAAGAAAATTATTAAACAGAAACAGAAAAACTAAGCCAAAACGAATTGCGAAAACTCTACACCCCCCAAATACTGTTCAATATTTTGAAAGATAAATACATATTAAGGTGGACAATCATCCCTTGTAAACCAAATGGCTTTAAAGACTAGAAATGCTTTATGCATCGTCACTACCTGGTTATTCCAGAGTTTGCATATTTCGTACGGTGACTAAAATGACTTTGAGCCATTAAGAAATTTTCAGTTAATTGACCTATAAGACGCAACACCATGTTCTGGTTTCATTGGTTTCAGGACCATTATTAGTTTTGCGAGTTTCCATTGAGTGGAAAAGTGTGAGAGCCTCAATACAGCATTAAATATTACTATAAAAAATACTAGAGCTTTCTGCGACAAGGCTTTAAGGACCTAAGAGTCTAAAACGTCAAATCCAAGAGATTTATTCAAATTAAATTTCTACCTCTTTAAATTCGTAGGGCTTTCTAGGCCAACTCATTTGACATGAAATGTTCATAAAGTCATTTAGTGCGTCTGCTTCTCGAGCAGAGCAAAATGGGAATGATGTGAAAGTATTCTCAAGATAAGCTTTAAGGGTCTCCGCTATACTTAGCATCTTTAATAGGAGTATTGCGGGTTTGGGGTCGTTTTAGATAGTTCGTATCTCTCCATAAACTGTGTTCATTATTGTTTGCTGGACTGAGTTTTGCCAAGTAACTGCGCACTGCATTATTTTTTTATTTCCCTCAAATTTTTTTTTGACATAGTTTGCTGGTCGATTAAAGTTCCGTTTATTAGAAGGATGTTTAGTTCTTTTCCAAACATTTCGTAGTTGCCTTTTCATATTATTTAGTTGTCTAACTTCAAGCAATATTTGAGGTCTTGAATTGTAGGCGGCTTCATGGATCGTTTGTGAAAAATTTTCGACCGTTTGCCCAATTGCCTGTCCAGTTTTAAGTGAAACATTCAGATCTAATTTAGTTTGAACAAGATCTTTAAAAACTGTGATATTATTTCTCGGCGAAAAAAGTTTGGTATTATTGAGATGTGCTGTTATGTTGGTGGTGTAACTGACTATAATCGTAATATGATCAGAACTCAAATTAATGCTCGTTACTCTCTGTAAAGATGTTTCTGTAATTTATTCTTATTCATACATATATAAAATCTAAAACGTCAGATATTTTAGTGTAGTTAGATTTCAAACATATTTTTGAGTTTCTTTCGAGTCTACAGATGAGCTGATTAGCATCTACCAAATGTCGGCGGCATATACATGATGGATTAAAACAGTAAATATTATTAAAATATAGTTTTAGAAGTAAAATAATTAAGAAAGTATAAAATTTTTTTCCAAAAACTCTCAGCTTTCACTATTGCTGTGAATTTTCTCAATTTCATTAATCGATGGTAAAGTTTTAGAATGTTAGTTTTAATACCTTATTCATGTGTGTGGTTTGTTTTGCAAGAACTCGGCAAAACCTGAACTGCATGGAATTTTTTTGTGCTAACAGGTTTTGTAACATGATATATGGAGATAAATTTGATGAACTTTTGAAATCCCACGGTTGTTTTACATTCGATAAAATTCATTATTAAGTCCATGATATGGTTTCATTAGTTTTTCCGTGTAGTTGAATTTTATCTTTTAGCAAACATTGAAAAATATACTTTTTTTCGGAAAACTCTTTGCCACAGTTAGCACCACAAAAAAGAAAGTTAGGAAGGATGGAAGGAAGGGTGCTTAAAAAATATGTTTATTTATGGGTCACTTTCACTTTACCCTCTTATAATTTTTTTCTATTTTGTTTTTTGGGCAGAACGAAAAGACAACAAAAAAAAACCACTGAGGGAAACATGATTATGTTGATTGACTTGTATTTGGTTAGAAAATCCTGTAGAAAAATCCTCACAGGCACAGAGCGAAAGCCACATGTGTGTTTATTTAGCCAGAGATTTAAGTATTGCAAAAAAAATTTGCAAAAAAGGGTTTCATTCAAAAAAAAAAAAAAAAAAATTTCGTCATGATGAAGCATTACTCTAGGGATTTTTATTTTCATATACAAACATACATGTACGTGTATCTTTCTTTCTTTTTTTTCTTACAAAATCTTTTGTATTTACATTTGAAATTCAATGAAAGTTTTGAAAAATAAAATAAACAATTTTAAATTTAAAATATCTATAACGTATTATAATGATTGATTATGATAAACAATATTTGTTTAAGACAAACCGAAAAGAAATCCAATTGAATCAAAGAAATTTGATTAACCCTTATAAATGAATGGTAAATGCTAAAAAAAACATTTCCTTGGGTTTCTGATTTCAAATTAAAAAAATTTAAAATCTTCTATCAAGGCTTTTGTTGCGTCAGTGATTGTTGCTTTGATCAGCTCTTGGTCTTTTGATTTCCTTATCCGCATTTATAAGCTTTTAATGAAAAGAATAAAAAAAAGAAATGAAAATAATTCGTATTAAATGTTTAATATTCATTGATTTTTTTTATTGTATAAACTCTCTCTCTCCGTCTACAATTTTTCAACAAATGTGTTTCCTATTTTCAGTATCATGCCTTTTTTCAAGTATGAGTGTGTGTGTGTGTGTGCGTTTGTTTAAAAATACTTTTTTAATAATGTGCGGTTTTTCAATTTATTTTTAAGTACTATTTATGTATTTTCACTTAAACATTTCATTCATTATAAAATTCATAAGCTAAAAAAATTATAAACATTTTCATTCTTTTGTTGGGATTTTTTTTTACATAAAAAATACAAAAAAAAAACATGAAATCAAAGTTGCGAAATTAATAATGTTAAAAGCATTATTTTTTTTTTTGCTTTTATAAGCGTTTTTTTTGTTTGTTTTTTTTTTATTTTAAAGTCAGGAGTTTTTGTAACAAGTGCTTTAATATGTTAAATTACACTGAAAAAATGAATAAAATGTTATTAATTTTGACTTTGTAGAAGAAGTATATGATATAGAAATGTTAATAATTTTATCAGACTTTTTAGATCCAATCAACAACACAAAGCTAAACTGGAAAGCTGATCAATAAAATTACATGTAGACAATCAGTAATAGAGAGCTCAGGTGAAAGGATGGAAATGTACTGCTGCTCAAAAACAGTATATAACTCAGTCATGGCCTGGGTTCGCAGCAATTTTGGTGCTGATGAGAGACATGGTGGTCTTGAAACAGCCATGGTGTCTGTCCCAGACAGTAAGTCGTCAGATATATTTCCTTATCTTACTTAAAAATGTTGATTACTACAGTTTTAGCACAAAAAACTCTTTTTCAATATTGAGGAAATAATCGAACTAAAATGACTGATAAAATTATAACGAAATAAAATGTGCTTTCACCTAAATTAGGTCTGAAATCCATTCTCCTTGTTTGAAGAATGTAATGACTGGTCTCAGCCATGGCTTGACATAACATGCTTGAGAATTATAAACATATGTACGTTAGATTTTGTAATATATATGCCATATTATATATATGCCATATTGTTGTAATTCGTACCTTCCGCAAAAATGCAGGGCGTGAGAGCACAAGTACGTCTCATTTACGTAGCAAAGTGATTTTTACAACTACTTTTCTTATTTTTTTATCCAACTACTATCATTCTAGTTTTGCACTTTGCATATTTACTTCTTAAAAGTCGTCATTCGCAGAGACACAGTGAGAAAATGCGATGCTCTGCACGAAAATATGTACCCATTTTAGAATTATATGAAGAGAATAGTTTAATATCGAATTTATCCCAGTCATGTTTGTATTAATTAAATTAATAAAGCTGATCTTTACAAACTAAGCATTTAGAATCATAATAGCCTATATATTATGTGAAATTCTCCATCATTTATATATAGTATACTTTCTGGCTTATGAATAACAAAAAATGTATTGCCTACTTTCTGGTGTTTCAGTGTATAAAAATTTTCACTTAAAATAAAATAGTAAATTGAAAATTTGTTGCTTTCAGCATTGAACCAGAATTAATAACACAATATGCTTGGATAAACTCACACCCACGACACACAAACGCACACAATTACATTTGCCTGCACATTCAAACAATCTCTTTTATATGAAACAACACACCGTTGCATAACATTTTCGCGCTTTTACTTAAAAGTTATGATACTCATGCATGGCATGCTTTACAGCAGTTTGTCACATTTTTGACGTTTGTTTAACAACTTGCCAAACAACAATTACAACAATAATAACAACCTTGGCAGGACTTGTTTCAGTAATTTTTTAGCACCACAATAAGTCCGTTGTTTTCTTGTATGTGTTTTTCTAACGTAATGGTTTTCTTTGAGATATTTGCTATATATACTTATATATATTTTTTTTATTTTTAGAAAAATTGTGTTTGTATTTTCTTTGGCATTTATGCTTCATTAAAGATTTGTTTTCCGGTTTGTTCACTTTTATGTTTTCTTCACTGTTTCCGTTATGCATTTCAGTTTCCATAAAGTTGTTTAAGCAGACGCTTACATATTTGTATGTATTGTATTTTATTTGTTTTTTATGCCGCCAATTGTTTGCGTTTTTTACTTTTTCTATTTCAGCCAGAACTACTCACCTACAAAGATTTGAGTTTCTATGTGCTTTTTCCCATTATTATGGCCTTTTGTCTTTTTTTTTCATTTAAAGCCAAGTCGTTTTTGTCTTGCTTAGCTTTGATCTTTGTTTATTAATACTAATGATGTTGCTGTGGCAAAAATTTGTTTGACAACTTTAGGATTTTAGGGGAGTGAGTGAAGAGTGTATACGACATAATTTGTTTAAATTTGAAAGAGTGTCAAAATCAAAGTTTGGTGGAGTAGGAAATGTGCTAGGTATATGAAAACAAAATCTAAATCAAATTTTATAATTATTTTATCGTGCTTTTCAACTTGCTTCCAACTTTCTCCGAATTGAGATATGTAGGCTTGCTACAATAACAACAAACACAAAATTCAATTGGAAATCAATTGGACGTTGATGAGCGAATATATAATTCAATCAATATAAGGACACAATGATAAATTTGAAAATTATTTAATTAATTATTTAAGCTTTAGATATTTGTTTTTTATAAAATAAATAATTTGAAACAATTATGTATATTTATTTATTTTCAATATTTCGCCAACAATTTGTTAGCATCTTCAAAAAAATAATTATAATTTTTTGTTTGTTTTTTGAATTTTATAATTATTTTCCTGAAGATACTAATAAATTGTTGGCGAAATATTGAAAATAAATAAATATAATTGTTTCAAATTATCTATATCTATAAAATTAAGTGGCAAAACTTCCTGTTCGCATACTCCTTCTAGACGGCTTGTACGATTTCAATGAAATTTTCAGTGATGATTGGGGTCTGTGTGCACACAAGATATTTAATGTGTGTATCTTTGCGCGTTTTTCAAAAAAAAAAAAAAAAAAAAAAAAAAAAAAAAAAAAAAAGGTTTTAATCGATTTAGGTGTAGCGGAGCGCACCGGGTAAGATCTATTCTAGATCAAAACGATTTGTTTTTTAAAAAATGTATGTTATTATTGTAGATATCATTTACTTTTCATTTCATACTTTGTTTAATATCCTAACCGCTTGAAATATCATGCAGGACAACGTCTGTTATCACGATTTTGCAACGGAAACAGACTTGTAGTCAAAATTAAATTTAAATGCAGAACAACGTTTTCCGGCTCAGCTAGTTTTTTATAAAAAACAAATATCTAAAGGTTGAATAATCAATTAAATAACCTGAAGATCAAATAATATAAAAATAAAAAAATTGAAAATTTTTATAATATTAAATATATGGGCAGTGAGTAATAAGGAGTTCAGGTAGTAATTTGGCTAAAAGCTGCTGGTTAAAAACAGTAAGCGATTAAATATGATCGGGGTTTGGAGCCAGTGGGGTGCTGACGATCGTCGTAGTGAACATGAAACAGCCATGGTATGTTTCCCAGGCAATACAAATTCAACTCTGCTCTTCTTCATTCGTCTTCCTTAAAAATTTTGCTCACTACAATGTTATCAAAAAAAAGTCTCTCAATTCTAAGGAAAAAAATAAATCGAACTCAAGCTTGATTTTAAATCATATAGTTTGACTATAAAGTTGAATTTTTGGAGACATATTTGTCCACCACACAGAGGGAGTTATTTTATTAGAAGGGCTTTGAAAACGTATCACTCATGGATTTTTGGTACCCCAGAAGCATTAATGTTGCTTGTTCACGTATCCGCTGAGGTGGGAACGGGCCTCATCGCTCATTATGATTTTGATCGAAAAATCTTGCACTTCGTTATAGACAGGATTATTCCTCGTTCTTTGGGAATGTCTAGTTGACAACTGTAAAAACAGTTCTGACATTGGCCGACATTTGCCAAAATAAGAGCAACTTTCAATAGGGTGGTTGCTTTTTGTATATATACATATTTGTATAAGTTTTCTACGCATACCCTAAAGGAAGCCTGGAGGCGAGTGCCTCCAAGTCATCAGCTTTGAAGACTATAATGTTGACTTATTTGTCTGTATCTTTTGTTATTTGCTTATTCGTTTTAATTGAAGTTATGCAAAAACTTTTTTGTTTAATTCCATTGGAAGCTTCTAGGCACTAGTTCACAAGCTACCACTAGGCACTAGTTCACAAACTACCATAGAAAAGTCAATAGAAAAAATTATCTTATAAAGCTTAATGTGCCAACAATACTAGCGACAAGGACTACAGCGAAACGATAGTGTCGTGGTCGTCACATGAACGTTTATTTTATCTAGTCACTAGTTTCAAAGTTACTAGTTAATTTTCAGTGACTAACGTAAGCTAGATTATTACTTTCAGGTGAACAAATGCACCTACCAAAAATATTTATTTTAAGGAATCTCAAACTTGGGGTGGACCAATGCGAATATGGAGTGAACTTGTCACTCCAGCATTTCCTTGTCTGCGGCACAGATGATATGTGCTTAAATGTCAATTAAAAAAAATAGTCTGCGACTTACAATATGTCACTAGCAGTGGTGACCATGTCAATAGTTAAACCTTAAATCTTTTCTTTCTACTATAATTTCTTTCAGGGCATACACAAATTAATTTTATTTGAAAGATGTGGTAAAGAACATAAACCAAATTTTATTCCACCGTTGATGTACAAGATGAATTCCAATTTTGTATGAATGAAGTGTCCCTTCCGCTGTTTTTTGGATCGCCTCAAGCGACCATTGATTCTTTTTAAATTTTTTATATTTTTATATACACGCACACACACACACATTTCATTCTTTAATTTTACTTTGGTTTAACTGAAAATTATTTAAATCTTATTTTAGTAACCAAAAAGCATTCGTTGTCCAGTTTATCTGGCATATTGGCGCCTGTATGTATTCCACTGCTGCATTCACGTCTGCCAAAATGTCCAACGCAATGTATGGACACACTCACACATCCGCACGCACAACAATATAAAGCGGAAACAATAATGGACTTTTCATTCAAATTAATTCTTACCGCAAAATGCTGTGTGTAACAATTGTTAAGCAGGACATTGCTTGCTTACTCAGGCACACTCACACTCACACAGCAGCAGCAGCAGCAGCAGCCACCTCATGCTGCATGTTACATGAGTTACAGCAAAGAAATAAAGTCAAGTGCCAACAATTTAAGTTTAAACGAGAGATATTTCACACTTGAAACAATATATTGCCACCACACAAGCAAATTTGTCGTAAATATTGCTGGAGTTATTGTTTTTCAACTTTTCTTTTACAATAAGAATAAGATCTCTCTTATTCACTTTATATGCAAATTTATTCCTGTCTTTTTTTGTTGTTGTTTTCCTTGCGGAATTCAGTTTCGTTGAAGGATATTGCCCAAAAATATGCAACACTTTCTGTTGAGTGCATTGTAAATCCGTAATGTTTTTAATGAGTTTTCTTAAGTAAACATTTAAATATATATGTATGTGTAAAAGGAAATGGGTGCTCTGAATGAATTTTTATTTAAAGGAATAATTAAAAATTACGTTGTTTAAACACTTATACATTACTTAACAGGATTTTTTCTTGCAGCCATCTCACCTGCCTGCTGATAAATATGTAGCAGATTTGTGACCTTATTTTTGGTAAAAATTTCGAAAAACAAAGGCTCGTATTATGGCGATGTTAGCTGACATACTATGTCAGTTGTAATTTGACAAATATTGTACACCGTAGAAATGCATAGAAAAGCCTCCGAGATGCATAACAAAATTGTTAAGTAAAACTGTAAAAAACAGTGCAACTTAGTAAAAACATGCCCCATGCCTCAAATGATGGTGCATTGTTCTACTGAAGTCACAAATTCCTGTATTGCCATTGTAGATCAACATCCCAGGTTCAAAAATATTTAAATTATTTTGAAATTGAATGTGCACCATACGGGGAGAACTAGGACTCATATTTCAAATGTATTTTTTTGTCTTACTTGTATTTTTCATTCCAACAGATTTACACCCATATTCATAAAAACTATTGAATGTTTCTTACACGTTTATTTGACAAATATTCCGTCAAATAAGAGCTTAATAAACTTACAATAATTATTATGAATATGGCCTTTAATGTATAAAAATCATAAAACAGTTTGCAAAGACTCCTTTGTTAAGATTTCACTACAAAAAATCTCCTGAGTAGTAGTGGTCTAAGCCTAAGAAAAGAAAGTACGAATGCTATAATCGGCTGGGACGAATCTTACATAACCTTCCCAATCAACGTATGGAATAGTTTTGAATGGCAAAAAAAAACTATAATAGCACAATAACGACTCCTTTTTGGCACTAAAACTTATTTAAGTTCATTTATGTTGTAAAATATGCGCTTAAAATTATTCCCTTCATACATCACTGAAAACGCAAAATTTTGGAGCTGTTTATTTTTCAAAAAATGGCAAAACTACAATTTAATTACCAAACGCAAGTACCTGTGTAAAGTAAACGCAACATTTAGAAAGTCACGTACCTGTGTAAAGTAAACGCAACATTTAGAAAGTCACCAAGCTGTCAGAAAGTTAACAAATGCGAAAATAAATTACAACAACAAATCGGCGTTTGACATTTTGATCTGAAACAAGAAGAGAAAAAAACATTAATTAGATCATGACTTGCATAGACTTTATATATATGTACACATATATATAGCCTTTATTCAAACTCTTTTTAATTGTCACTTATTTCTTAATTCTGTTATTTCTCTTTCAATAAAATATCCTTTTCTAATAACAAATCATTGAGATTTTGTCGTTAGCTGCTGGTTTTATTCATTCGCTATCAAGAAGTTGTTTTTCTGTTACCACTTTTGAAAAGCTAGTGTTTTTGAAAGGAGATAAAAACTTTTCTGATTAAAAGTATGTTGTAATTTAAATACATATTTTTGTTACACAGTACTTTGTATTTTGAATACATGGAATAAAATAATTTGTATTTTAAATACACGTGTATTAAATACACATGTATTAAATTCACATGTAATTTGTTTTTTAAGTACATCACAGCCCAGCATTGGGGACCGTAAAATATACATAGGTATGTATGTATATGCATAAGTATGTGTATGTATACGTTGAATTAAGTGATGCCCGTCTGTAGGCTGTCGGAATGTTGTTTCTAAAAAAAATTCTTAACTCTGAAATTTTTTATTTTGCCAAACCTTCGTCTCCGGTGTTCTCCTTCATGCATATGTATAAGTTTTAATTAGAACTAAACTTAATTATTATTCAACCTAGTGTTTGAATAACAACCGATAACTTATGCAGCTAGTGTCCCTTGCAATTAAATATTAGGTAAAGAATTCATTTTTAAATCTATGAAAGTATAATAATAGTAATACATATTCCAACATCATACCCAATTACCTTTTCCACAAAATCTTACTTTACAACTGCATATGAAATTAATAAGAACTCCAACAAGTTGTCCAGACGCCAACTAAACATTTTTGGCAGTTACCATGTATAATTGTCGTTAACTTTTATACTTACATACTTATCCTCTTCAAATCAACATGTGTCTAGGCAACATCGAACTCGTGCATGTAATGCACACTAGAATCAAGAGCAAACAATAGTAGCAACATCTCAATTAAAAAAAAAAACCTAAGAAAAACTCTTTGATTCAAAATCAATGTCAAGGTATTTATACACATTCATTCATACACATGCATACATACAAGTGTTAGCATTAAAACCAAAACCTTACTCTCTCTTCTAAATGCACTCTACTTGAGAAATATGAGTAAATACTAACGGTGTACTAACTAAAATTAGAAGTTTTGTTGTTGTTGTTGCTCGCATCAATTTTCGTCAGTTCGTTAATTGTTCAGTGGGAAACGGTCGGCTTTGTGTAATTAGTTAATAAAAATAATAATTCCAAGGCTTAATTAAGTGCAAATTAAGTGAAATAGTGATCAAATTATAGAGAATAAAAAGTTTTATAAGAATGAAATAAAAGTTTTTCAGAAACTTTAAACGTGAAGAACTGATTAGAAAAACAAAAAGTGCAAAATGTGTGTGACGCTTAAATTGATTTTGTAAAAAAAGATGGCGGTAACGCATCATGTTTCATGTTGTATTGATACATGTATCATTGAACATTTGTGGCTTTAGTAAGCACAAATTTTAACGATTGATGTTTATAATGTACATACATATGTATGTGTGTATACTTATCTATTTGCATGTATGTAGTATGTACGATATACGGTTGAATGTATCTAAAGTTTTGTGACATTTGGTTTGGTGAGATATTGAAATTCATACATACATACATTTGTATGTATGTGCTTATACACATATGTATGCAGATACGCTTGTAGGCAACTATTCAAAAAAGTATGTAAATATTTCTAGAAGTTGTGCATAATTAAGAGAATGGCTTGAACCAAACATTTCTAACTTTTAGAAACTTTTTGTGGGTCTTATCTTTTACAAAATAATTAAATAGATGTGTATGCATACATATGTTATGTTGGTAGTAATGAAATATGTAGAAACAAAATCAATTTAAGTGAAAAAATTATTTACAATATCAGCGAATAAAATTTGTGAAAGTGAGTAACATATATTTTTATTTTGAATTAAAAATATTGCCTAGCCAAAAAACGGAAACAATCTTATTAGTTATGTATGTATACACCTATAAGATTGAATTATTTTCTTACAAAAAACGACAACGTAATTAGTACGTGTGACCATATACAAATGTGGTTATACAGTATATAATAAGCAGTTCCCTTAAAAAAGTAAAATGCTCCGTATTGGAGCAGAAAATTAGATAACATAAATTTACATAAAAATAGTTTGATTTATCTGCTTATTGTTGATCGAAAACTATTAAAATTAATTAAGGTGGTTATTAACAATCCCAATTTTTTCGTTAATCCAATGAATTTAATTTTATTGAAAGTATGAAACTCATAAACGCTTGCCTTTTAAATTCTTATTGTTAAAGTTTTGGTGCTCAACCATAATGACATCGGTCCATATGTGACCGAAAAGTAGTTCAAATCGGAAGATTAACGAAAAGTAATTGTTGCTCGTGTTAACGTGCATACTTAATTCGTTTACTTGCGTATTTAAATACATATCTTATGTGTTAATATCAACATGTTTCTAAATAACATCAATCTCATTGTTTACCAAGCAGTGTTGCCGTATTTGCAGTTTTTTCTGCATTTTTGTGATTTTTAGTTTAAAAAATTATGAAGTGAGATTTGCAGACTTTTGCGGTAAAAATTTAGATTTTATTTAATTGTTTTATCTCCGCTATTTTGGGTGTTCTTCACATTCTAGAAAACATAATTCGTGCACTAATATGTGTCTAATCTTTTGAATTTACCATATTTGCTTATGTCCAACTGAAACGGTTCATTAATTAGAAAAATTTCCCTGAAAAAAATAAATTTTCATACATCTACTCTTCCTTCAGACTTAAACATTTCAAAAGTATTACAAAAAAAAAAAAAATTGGTTTTTCTTAAGGATAAGTTGTGAGAATGAGAATTGCTTACCGGCTGGTTTATCGCTCACATCTATTAAGTGTACCTTTAGTTAACGCGAACCTTATCGCTAAGTCGTGATAATGACCTTTGGTTTTACGAACCCTCTATTAAATTCAATATTTAAAACTCTTCAACAATTTCCGAACTCATGGAAATGGACTCCGAGTTCAGAGAATTTGAAGTAATTAGCTTAAATAAACATTTACAGAAAAACATTTATGAAAAACAAATTATGGATTCAAAAATATTAGTCCCAAAACTATGTTTTTTTTTAAGTTTTATTGTGCCACCTTCACCTAATGTCGAAATGATATTGAGAGAAGATAATCTTAATAAAACAAAGCAAAGAAATCAATAAATTAAATTAAATAAAACAAATTAATATAAACTCGTTAATACCAAATTACATTTACCTACAACGGAGCTCTGAAATAATTTCCTACTTTAATTTATTAAATATGCATATGGTTATGGATCACATATATAGCAAATAAATACATAGATTTTTATGCACATATGTTTTTCTACATACATATGTGTATATTGTATTGCAATTGTTTTACTGAATGCTACTAAGTTATATAAGTTTTAGCATCAGCCAAAATTTGTTTGCATTGCAACATACTTTTTTGTAAAATCCTAAAAAATTGTTAACTTTTGCTGTTTTAAATTTTTTTGACGATTTTAAATTTAACTTTGCTGATTTTGTAGATTTTTAAACTTTTCTATGAATATCTGTGGCCAAAAATTTCTGGCAACAGTGTAAACACATATTAATCGAGAGCAACAAAATCAACAACAACCCAAATAAAAATCTTAAGAACTCTTTCATTCAAAAGCAATATAAACGTATTGACGCACACAACTACTCCCACATAAACACACGTGCTTGCATATTAAAATAAAACAACAACACCAATATCTCACTCTCTCTACTAAATGCAGTCTACTTGAGAAATATGAGTGAATACTAACGGGAACTAACTAAAAGTAAAAGTTATGTTGTTGTTGTTGGTGATTGTATCAATTTTCGTCAGTTGGTTAATTGTTCAATGGGAAACGGTCGGCTTTGAGTAATTAGTTAATAAAAATAAGAATACAAAGGTTTACTTAAATGAAAATTAAGTGAAATGGTAATCAAGTTATAGAGAATAAATAATTTTCTTATAATGAAGTGAAAGTTTTTCCAGAACGTTAAAAGTGAAGAATTAATTAGAAGAAAATAAAAAGTGCAAAAATTTTGTGAGGCCAAAATTGAATTAGAATAAACATGGCGGTCACGGCATCATGTTTCAGAGTTTAGTACGAGCATGTTGTATTGAGACATGTATTAACGAAAATTTATTGCTAAAGCACACAATAATGATGGATGTTTGTTAAGTAAGCTTGTATGTGTACATAAACATAACTGATCACTTTGTTGGGTGAAATGTATTTATATACTGTTTTGGTTTTGTGGTACAAATTGTTAATGCATGCATGTATAGATATGTATGTATGTATTGTATAAACGAATGTATGTAGTCAAATATAGCCAGCTATTAACGTACAGGCTGTTTAATTTCATATTTATACGTATGTACATATCTTATACTGGTACGTACATATATGTGCATACATACTTATACGTATGTACATATCGTCAACAAAAATTAGAATTATAAAAAAAGGTGTGGAAATGAAAACAGTATAAATATCTGCAGATATTTTTAATAATTCAGAGGTAGGGGTCGGCTTTGGTATAATGGTACCAATGAAAAAGTTTGCTGCCAGACGCTTACAGATTTTGTAGGCAAAGCCGGTCGGTGTTCGTTATACCATAGAGAAGAAAATTCTTTAGTCCGGTTGTCAAGAATAAATTTTGCATACCTATGAAAAAATTTATGAACTTAAATTAAAAATAAAATACGATTGTGTATGTTTTAAACCATTTATGAATTTGCAATTTCACGTTCTGTGCACAAACTTCCCTCTGGCAGCACTGCTTTACCAATATTTGCATATTTTCTTTAATAAATTCCGCAAATTCAACATCGAATTATTAACAAACTACAAGCCTGCGGCAGACTTTAACTTCAGTTTTTGAAGGTCCACGATCCCCTTTACAAACCCATAAAACTAATTTCTTTCAAAGTCTAGCTCCCTATTTTAAAGCTTCCTCGAAGGTTGCTTCGAATCAAAGTTTTCTAACTTTTGAAGGCTTTTTGTATGTAGGTATTGCGTTTCTTTCACAAAATTATTCAAAAGATGTGTAGACGTTAGGAGGATGTCCGTAGAGGACAATATTATGATCGACTCCCAATATTGTTTTCGAACACACCGACTCCGTCTCACGACTCCTTAGCGAGCTTCGCCACAAAATCAAAGAAAGAAAACACTTAAAATCGCAGTGCAACTTTTTTTCCTCATGCCAAAAGCCATCGAAAAGTCGAAGGTGCAATACCGGAAAAATTTTGTTCATAAAAATCGTCGCGGCCTAATAAACATACGTATATGTATGTATGTACTGATAAAATATATATCATCTGAAAAGAAAAAATTAAATAAAGACAAATAACAGAGAATAAAATAATGTTGACAAAAGTAAGTAAAATACATATATACATAGTTTTCTTAGTTTTGATTAAAACATTGCCAGGCAGAAAACAGCGAACACAGTGGGCGAATTCAAATATCTCTAGCTGTCGAAGGCTTTTAAGGTATCACGAAAAATAATTGACAGTTGATAATTTACAACAGACAAGATCTAAAAACATAGACAAGATCAAAAAGTTTTACAGCGCTGGCTAAAAATGACAAATAAATGAACAGTTGCTCGGCAAAAATTGCACTTACTTAAACAAAGTGTTATAGAAAAACTACCAGGTGTCCCCATACAACGAAAAGTAACAAATAGCTTTAACTCTCGAACCGTAAAAGATAGAGAGCACAGTGTATGTATTTGTATATGCCCTACAACAACAAATGCCAAAAACAACAACAATTCGTAAGCTAGCAGGTGTCCCTGTACAACGTAAAATAAAAATTTAGCCGTAAGCCACAAACTGTAAGAGACAGAGATGTGAAATGTGCACAACATATGAACTCACATATGCCCTACAACAACAAATGCCAAAAACAACAACAATTCGAAAACTATCAGGTGTCCCTATACAACGTAAAGTAACAATTACCCGTTACTTTCGAACCGTGAGAGACAGGGATGAAATTTGCATAATATATGTATTCAAATATGCTTCACAACAACAAATGCTAAAAACAACAACAAGTCTTAAAACATGACAACAAAGTCCAAAGGTTTCATGAGCAAAACTTTTTCATGCATCAATTTTTATTTTGTATCCAAACTATTAATGTTTTTCTTTTTGTCACAGCAAAATAAAGTTGCCTCAATATTCCATTATTTAATTTATATACAATACATTAGCTGGCTATTCAATGTCTAATCCCCTAATTTAATTACACCCATAAATATGAAGCTTTAATCTGGTCGCCAAAGCAAATCAATAAGGAAAAGAAAAATTCCATAAATCAGAGTCTTACTAACGCTTGAATAAAGTTTATATGCCACTGATTAATTAATTTAAAAAGAAAGTGTATACGAATTCTTTCACACCTTTCATAAATTGAAAATTATAATATGAACTGATACATAGATAAACAATTGCATGGTTGAGTGCATAGAGGAAAGGCATGAAGGAAGACCAATAGAATAAATAAAATATTAGTCACGTTTTCATCAACTTGTACGATGAACCAGAAATACGCTTGAATTGCAACTTAACACGCAATTAAATGTAAATAATTGCATTGCAGCATACAAATGATTTGTTTATCAACAAACGGCTGTAACAGCCATGCAAAATGCCTCTCCTCATACACGATGCCATCGCGCCGAAAATGCAAGTCAGCCGCCATCACACTAAAACTTAAGACAACTACGCGCCTTAATATGAATGGCAAAACTAAGATTTCAGCGAAAATCAATTGTTTATGTGAGTGCAGGAAGAAAACGTAAATCATTAACGCTTAAAACGTCTTCATCGTATCAGTAGCTTTTTCGGAGCTGAGTGTTTGCGTACGTGTGCAAACAAGAGTGTGTTCTGTGCGTGTTTGAGTTCAGCCCCTCAGTATACATAAATGAGGGTGTTTGGACACAAATCCTTTTCAAATGGTGTGTAGGTGCTGAAATGCCATAATCCTTGCTGCTAAGAGGATCTTGTAATTTTATGCTTGTAACGTTATTTCATTTCATAGCGATAAGCGGATAATGTATTCAATTGCAAATTAATTTAGCCCGCAAAGGATGAGCAAGGATTTCAACTAATTTGCTTAAATATGCAAACGCATATCTGGTTTGCCTAAAATATTTGAAGAGAATGAGCAAGTTAATTTAAATTGAAATTATACGTGCAAAAATATTTCCTTATTCAATGTGTATAAAAAAGCATTTTAAATAAAATATTTTTACTTTCACCATTTTAGTTCTTTTTTGCGCCATTAACTGCAGAATTTATGTTTGCATATAGTACATATATTTGGCGTACTCAATGTTGTTCTTGAATGTAAATTTTATACTCTTGTTTTCGACGGAAACGATACTCTATTAAAACGCCCTAATGCATACTTAAAATCACTTTTAAAAAATAATGCACACACGTTTGCATATGTGAGTGTGTCAGCAATAGTACAACAGTAGGCGTTTATACCGATGAATAGAATAACAAAACGCATTTCACACAAATCACGAGTCTTCCATAAAGTACATATTTTATTGATTTCTATTGACACCTTAATACACTCATAATTTCCACTTCAGTGATTAATCGTATTAAAAATTGATTCTATTTTTGCATATCTGTTAGGCGCCCAAATAACAAATTGTAACAAAGAGGAAACGACTGAGAAAGGGGAAACCATTTCAATTTGTTTATAGTTTGAACAGTTGGCGAATTAACAAAGTGGAAAAATGAACAAATCAATAAAAACTAATGCTAAAGGCCAAAAAAAAAAAATTGACTTGTATGTTTCCTGCAAAGATATTTAAATTGCATGCAAATCAATTGTAAAAGCGGATGAATGTTGTATGTATGTTTGTTGGTACACTGTTGTTCATCAATTTCACTAATTTCTGTTTGGTTGTTTGATGAAAACAACCACCATTGGTTGTTTTCAAATGATTTTTTCATTAGTTCTAAGGCAGGAAAATACACACTTTGAATTTTTTCTTAACTTCATTTCTGTACCGAATGAAAAACAAATACATACATATATCTACATATATATTACATGAATTCCATCAATTGTTGTCGACATGTCATAAAAATCAAAATAAAGTGTCATTTACGCAACATCAACAACAAGAGGAAGGTATGCTTAGCTCAAAACATAGACACAGTAATAGAGTAGGGCTAGAATACGAAAGCATTTTGCAAATCAATCAACAAATTCGATCATTGCGCTTTTCTCAGGTGCTAAAAGTGTTTAATAGATGCATACACTTAAAGAATCGTTTTGCAGTAACTGCAGTAGTCGATTCTAGAAAAAACGGTGAACCACAAAAAGTCATCCAATCTCTCAGAATATCGGTTGCGGCTCTTGCAGGGTGTGATGCAACCCCATGTCCTTCGGACTTAATTATCTCAATTGCGGCAAAAAAATACTCAGTAGCGCGTAGTCGTTTGACCAGCAGTGTCCTGGAAAAAAATGGCCCGATAACTTCTCCAGCGTGAACAGCACACCATGCAGTCACTTTGAGCTAGATTAGTGGGTCCTTATGCATCACTGGTGAATTTTCGGAGCCCCAGATGCGATAGTTTTGCTTGTTCACGCGCACGCTGAGGTGCAAATGAGCCTCATTGCTTATTACGATTTTAATCCGAAAATCGCCCACTTCGTCATAGACACGATTATTCCACGTTCTTGGGGTGTATATCGCTCTATGGCTGGTTCACTTACATTCTACAGCTGTCGAGCTTATAAATGTAGAAACAGATTTGATATTGGCCACCATTTACAAAAATAAGAGTATTTCTTTTGACCCACCTTGTTTGCATTTGATTTACAATTGGCAATGATTTTATCAGGCGTGAGTTCGACTTCTGCTTCCTCAGATTTTTTTCGTGATAAAATTGTAGCAATTAGTATTTTTAAAGAAGACAAGAAAACTAAAGATCAAGACTTATTGGCTGGGTTGTGAGTACCCCAGTACAATAACATATTTTATATTAGTTGTTAAACTAAAATTCATTTATTTAAAGTTAATTAATTTCTATTATTTGAACTTTTTCTTATATAATTATTTCTGTATTAAGTTTATCAGGCTCAAGTTCTTTCTATATTATTTTTGTGATTGATATTAATTAAATTACACAAAGAAAACATCAAAGACATTTAGCAGGGTAGACAACTAGTTGTTTCGAAGCCGCCACACTTTCTCGTCAGCACCCGTCTTTGAACTCAGGGGCATGGTTGTCGCTTTAGAAACGTGAGCCCCTGAGTTCAAAGACGGGTGCTGACGAGAAAGTGTGGCGGCTTCGAAACAACTACATGTCCACCCTGCTAAATGTCTTTGATGTTTTCTTTGTCTAATTTAATTAATATCAATCACAAAGATAATATAGAAAGAGCTTGAGCCTGATGAACTTAATACAAAAATAATTCATTTATTTAATGAAACGATCAATAGTATAAATTTAACGAATCAGAATTCATTGATTCAATGAACAGCAACTTTGGCTAAAAAAATTTATTAAATTAATGTCAGAATTCATTTGAGTTATGAACAAAATTTTTTCTCAGTATTTATACTAACCATGAGTATAGATGAAATATCAAAATTAGTGAAGAGATTCAGTGAAGTGAAGTAAATGTTATCATTTCAAAACATCAAGGCCCCTTAATGATTCTTGTGTGACATGAAAAATTTGTTGTGTCCAGCGAACGTAGTGCAGAATTTTGATTTCAAAAGCATTAGAAGCTTTCGATTCCTTTATATTTATACTAATTATGAGTATAGATGAAATAGCATACTCGGTCTCACGTCCGAGTGCGTGTTAAAATAATATTGAGTCTTCTAAGCATTAAACTCGATCCTGTTTTTACAAAAAAGAAGGGGATATGAAGGCTATATTTATTGGATGACAATCACAATGAAATAACGCCACAGTTTGTACGAGCGTCAGCTATAAGTAAACTTAGAAAACTTATATAGCCTTTAAACAGTTGTTGCGTTAAGGTTTGCTTCCCTGCATATACCATTGAATTTTGGCTAACCTTCCCCTTAAAGTGTGATTCAAATATGCATTTGAAACACTTGTTTGCGATTTTTTTTTTACACTGTAACGTTTTGTAAAGTGAAATATTTTGCTGACTGCTAAGGAAAACAATGTTAAAAATGTGATGAACATTTCACTCGGAACACTGACATTTACGAGTTTGCCATACCAATAACAACAATAACAACAACCAACACCAACAGCATGTGAATCGATATCATTCATGGTCTCTGACTAAACAGTCATTACTTTGTTACTACTCATCAAGTTGATTTGAAAAGAAAGAAAAAAGTGTAACACAAACAGTAATGATTTCTATGCAAAGTAGTTTTCGGAAACAAGATTTTATTGCATTTTTATCACTCATTTTCTGTTGTAAGCATTCGGAATGCGTTTATTATAAAAATTCCTTCCAAGCGTAACTAATTATGTTGCCTTCACTCCACAAGGCATCCTACATTTCAGCACTCACCCCTCTTTCAAAGCGAACAAAAGTGAACACGTAGTTTATGAGTTTGTTGGCAATTTTGCAATATTGTTCTATTCTGTTTAGTTCAGTTGCAGTTTTGTTGCTTTTTGTTTTTATGCAAAATTATATTTATTAACTCTTCGAAGTTGGACATTTATGGGTTTAATTTTTTCCTTTGTTTAACTCATTTGCAAAATATTTTTATTTTTATGTTCCTGATTCTGCAGCGAAAGTTAAAAATTTTTAACAGCTGTTGGTGGAAAATTGTGTGCGAAAAAGTGAGCAAAAATTTTACATGCATTAAATTAAGCACGTGGTTTACGACTTTTTTTTTTTTTGCTTTTGTCAAGCCCCCCTATAAAAATTTTCCATAGAACACTCACTGTATTGATTGCACTGAGGGAGTAGGTAAAAGTAATTGCAGTCTTAAATTATATTTCGTTCCATTTTGCATATATTAAAAAGTCGTAAAATTTTAAAGGAAAATCTAATTTTGCACATAATTCAAAGGTTGCAGATAAAATCTGACGAAACATCAAAAGTTTTAATAAACATGTCAGTTAGATGGCAACTGTTTTATGTGCAATTTTGTTTGTTGGTAGGTCGGCTGGCTGTTTTATTGCTTTAATACTCGATAATAGTGGAACACAATTAGAAAAGGAGCTTCGGAAAAATTGACTTTATGATGAGGATGGTTTTATTTTAATTAGCAATAAAATAAAAATCACTCATTTGAATTTTAAATTAAAAGAAAATTTTTCGCAATAAATTTTATGACATGCCTCAACTGTTTTGAATGACAAATAAAGATATATATATGTATGTAGGTACGCGAACTGAACAGCCAATGTGTCGCGTGACTGACGTGTCACCTTAATTTTACCTTTTCAAAACAATTAAAGGATTCTTTTAATAGCTCAGTATGAGTTTATATGGTATTCCGATTTTCCAGAATGAAGAAATTCTCTTCGTGTGATCGAAAACCTATTTTCTTAACTAGTGGGCTTTACGTGCCCTAAACTTAAAAACAATTATGTTTGTGGCTGTCAAATTCCGTTGCCAATAACGTATGATCACGAGTAAAACGTAACAATATTCATTTGCAAATACATCGCAAAATAATTACTCAAACTTACATTCGTAAAATTATGTTCAAATAAACTATAAAATTTGTAGATACTTTCTCTAACCTTTCTTTCTAATCTATGTAGGACCTAAGTGAGCCGGTATCATGACCAGCAGTCCGCGTAACATTCTCTAACGTTCAGTATTTCCGGGACTAAGATCAATTTATTTATACCTTTGATTATCAAAAACAATACAATAATGAAAAATTAAATATACAAAACAAGCAACTTTATTCAATTAACATGCTAATCAACTCATAACTAGACTCGGAAAATTCTTAATTTTTCATATTATCATAATCGAATTCAAGTGTAGCAGATTTTCTATAAAAAAAGCCGCGCAATGTTTTGTGCACATAAATCAATATGTTTTCCAAATGTCTGTTCATGCGTCTGGTATTTTGGGGATATTTTTTTTAAGCTTGGGCCAGTACTCAGGCGACGACCTCTATTTATGCATGCGCATCGTACCGAAACTAGGAAAATAGGTTTTGGGGGGAGGAAAGAGGGAGTACTGTTTGCGCACATTTGATTTGAACATCTTTACATTATAGCTGGCAGGGAATATGTCTGCAGGCATATATGTCTGTTACACAGACGCATCGTACAGCTGAAAAACAAATTGTCTCTGTAATGCGTTGTGCGACTCACTGGCCACTCGATTACAAACGGATGTGCTCTTGGCAATGCACGTGTATTGTGTAAAAATAGGTGGGTTTCGGGAACAAAATCCTTGATCTCGTCTGTTCAAAATCCATTATAATAGCGATAGAACATACCCAACACTTCGACGATGCACCAGTGAGTTAATAGAGTTGGATACCCTACTGTCACTGCCAAGCTTCTTCGCCCTCTCCTGTACACGGTCGAAAATAGACTTTGAGCCACGGGCCCAAACATGAGAGGTGTATTCCATTTTCGGTCGCATATAGGTGGTATAAATAGTGAGGAGATCGGATGGAGTGAAGTGTGTCTATGCACCGTTTCAAAAAACCAAGGTACTTAAATGCCTCTTTTGCGGCATGAAAAATATGCTCAGTCTAGTGGACATCGCATTGAATATTCATACCACGAACATTAAGAGCTTCCTACTCCTCAATGTTTTTACCATCTATAAGTACAGATGAGGCAACATCCCTGGGCATTTGTCTATGTGTTAGTAGACAACACTGGGTCTTCCGAGCATTGAAATCGGCCCTATTTTTCCAACCCCATACACAAATTATAGGCAGATCGTCATAGAGCGTATCACTCATGGTCTGCCTCTTGGCATTGATTTTCGATATACTAGGTCTATGATTAAATGAATGCGAATGACAAATGCTGCTGTCGTCTGTAAAAGAATGGATGGCGTTTGAAGTTTGTACATACACACATTTGGGAATAATTGTTTTTGGTATATGTTTACTTTTGGCCACATAATATCCAAATCCAGATATTTGAATAAAATTATTTCCGTTTTTTTTTAAATATATCTTAGAATTTGAAAATTTTTCAGCCGGACCATGTACTGGGGAGATATAGAAAAAAAACTCCCGAAAAGAAGTGCACCCGTCTAGTGCTAACGGAATATTTGCAAAATAACCTGAACTTGATGGTTCCATGGTAAAATTGTTAACTTTTGCACTACTGTTTAAAATAAATAAAATTTTCAACGGGAGAGTTTTCACTTTTTTTAGCCTTTTTTGCACAAAAAAAGTTTGACTTTGAAGTTTCGCTACAAAAACACCAGAACACTTTTGACATTTATTTTAGCGACAAGTGATGTAGAATTTTATATACTTTAACCGGGTAGAAAAAATGTTGACGATACTTAAATTTTTTTTTAATTAATCCAAGAAAACAGGCTATTCTAACCCTCTGTGCGTCTGCTTAAATAATTTTTATTTATGGCAGGTGTGTGCAATATTAAAGCAATGTTAAAGCCCATTTGAAATAGTCTCTCAATTCTTCAGCATTTTGTAAATTTTCATCAACAGCTTAGTGCAATGGGTGTGTGTGTGTGAATTCATCCTTAGAAAATGACTAATTTAGTCAAGTTTTTGTTTCGTTTGACACTTATCTCTCATTAAATAACTACTGTGATTCTGTTGACAAATTTCATTACATCGTCTTATGGACAAGATATATTTACTCCCCAATAACGTCAAACACGCACTCATATGCAAACAAATCCTTAAAACAAATACCTTTTTGTATATGAGTGAATGAATGCATCAATTTTTCGTGTTGCTGTTGTTGTTGATGGTAACAAATGTTTTTGCTTTTAAGTTGCTTTTAATTAAAACTCTTAATACTCAGCTCTTACCTCCATCCACAAATTCTGTGTACAAACACAGCAACGTATTCTTGAATTCTTGCAGTCAGACAGACATTAATTCATACATAGAAATTTGAAAATTCAGTTCAAAGTAATGAATTAACAAACACATCTACTTTTTTGTTTTGGTCAGTCAATATTCCACAACTACTTTCAATGTACTCCAGCAACACTAAAGTCCTTTCTGCTATTTGTGTTCGAATTAAGTGTAAGTTTGGTTGGTGTGTATTGGCGCCAATGAGTCGATGACATATGCCTGTTTAGAATTGGCAAAAATTCAATAGGACTTTGCAAAAAAAAAAAAAAAAAAAAAAAAAAAAAACAGAGCAAAATTTCATCTAAATTGAGGCAAGAGTTTTTGGGGAATTTAACACAGTAGATTTGAACAAGATAAATGAATAAAAAGCCATGTTTGAAAGGTTTGCATGTCCAATGTCTCACTAACTGACATTTGTTGGTGTAAATGGTGTGCTGTTGTACATTTCGTTATGCTGCCAATCATGGTGGATTAATAATGCTTATGCATGAGCACATGTGTGTGTGTGTGTGTGTGTTTACGTTCTGGTCTCCATCTGTGGTCATTGTTGCAAACAATATCAACATCAATATGTTGTTGTTTGCATAAAAGCTGTGCAACAATGTTTGCATATGTGTATCCATCTATGTACCTACAAAATTGATACTCGACAGGACGAAACTAAAAAAATGAAATTGAACAAAATTTGCTGAGAAAAAAAAAAACAGAACCTCAAAATAGATTTTTGCCTTTTTTGTAATACAGACAACAAAAACAAGCAGAATAACACTAGCAGCAGCAGCAGCAGAGAATCATTATGTGGAAGGTAAATTTGGTTTGTTTATTTGCAACAGGGACAAAGTGTGTTTGCAACACATACAGCAGTGTGCACGTTGAATATTTAACAATTGTTCTCACACGACTGCATTTAGCCTTTTGTCAATAATATTGTTGCACAATTGTTAAAAAGAGATTTATTTATCTACTCCTTCCTTCGGCTCTCTAGTCACAATGTTACCTTTGAATCGCCTCTGCCTCTTGGTCTTTCAACAACGAGTGAGTAACAGCAGTATGTTTCTTTTTTTCCTGCTATTAAGTATTTGCGTTATTTGTGGCTTTTTCCAGTGCCTGTCCAAATCATTCATTTATATTTCCCACCTTAACTTTACCAGTGTGCCCATGTGTGTATGTGTGTGTATTTTAAATGTATGCAACAATATGTTGCGCTCACTGAGCCACATCCGTTTCCGTGACGTATTTTCATTTTAATTTTGATTATTTGTGTGTGTTCTTTTTTTTTTTTTTTTTTTTTTTTGGTTTGCACTACATTCCTCTTTTGCAGTAATCCTGTTTTTGTAGTCATACATTATTGGCAAATTTAGTCAATACCTTAAGTAGTACACTTAGTATTTTTAGTTATTTGTACGAAATTACCGATACGAAAGCTGTCCGTTGTATTTCCAAAATTGTACGTAAGACAGCGTAGGTGACAAAATGTTTACTTAAAGTGATCACGAGTAATAAACTATATAATCACACCGAAAAAGTAGACTAAAAACGTATTTTATCCGTTGACATGTTTTATATCGGTGGCAATTTTGTTTCCCAGGCTTTCACTTTAATGCAACCCGATCTTGTTATTAACCTGAAAACAAAATTTTTCGCCACTGAAATAACTTTTAATGCTGTTTATTTTATATGCCAATATGTAGAGTCAAAAATCAACAATAACGTTTCATTTCATATAGTTGTCTTGTAATACTTTCATACTTTTTTTCATGATGTACAAGGTGGGCCAAAAGAAATAACCCAATTGGAAATGGCTCTTATTTTTGCAAGTGACGGCCAATGTCAAATCTGTTTTTATATTTTTATATTTGTGAACTAGATAGCTGTGAAACACAAGTGAAGGGGCCATCGAGCAATACACTCCCCAAGAACGTGATATAAACGTGTGTTTATGACGAGGTGGAAAATTTTTTTTCCCAAAATCATAATGAGCTATGAAACTTATTTCCACCTCAGCAGGGACGTGAACAAACAAAACTATTGCTGAAAATCCACGAGTAATGCACGGGGAGCTATTACAACCCCTGCATGGTGCTCTGTTCAAGAAAAACAAAAAAAAAGAAAATATATTTACAGAGGATTTAAGCTATTGGCCATGAAATTATAAGTGTCCTAAACGATTTTGGACAAGCAATTTTTGATTTCTCCGGGAATTCCGAAAAGCGGAAAGAAAAGACCTATAATTGCAAATAATACTTCTAGAACTCAGTCAGGTTAATTTAAAAGATATAGAGAAAAGTTATTAAAACAAAAGTCACGAATGACAAACATTTTACTGCCAGACGTTCCAAGCAAACAGCAAGTTCTTTTTCTTGCAATTTGATCTCTCACATAAGCATTTTGTTGATTCTTTACTTTTTTACTACAATTTTACACCCTGATTCATGAAAAATATTACAGGCTTTTGAAGCTCAACTTCGACAAATTTGTATGGAAGTTTTGTCAAATATGAAATTAATAAACCTAAAATATTTATTATGAATCAGAATCTAAGGGTCTTATTTATAAGCGTTGTATATTTAAATGATTTTAAAGCATATCCTGCTTAGCATTGCTAAATTTTATATTTTAGCACCGCTATTCATAAAAAATAAAATGTTGCTCAAATACATTTTAAAACAAATTTGATATGAAGAATTTGTTCTAAAATGTATTTTAACAATATGTTATTTTGTATGAATACCGGTGTAGAGGTTTAACAAAAATAGTTGTATGGCAGGAATGCTGTTTTCTGTTTTGAAAATCCAATTTAAAGCTTACTTTGTTACAAAATAGATACATATGTATTTAAAGGGGCTGCTAGAATATCAAAATCTATAAAATCTATTATTTTGGGTCTAATAATAGACCATAATGTTTTCTGTATTTTTCAGCCGTCTACACGCCGCCGACACTTCGCTGTTGCTCATCAGTAGACTCGAAAAATCTAAAAAATATGTTTGAAGCCCAAAATTGTTTTCAGATTTTTCGAGTCTACTGATGAGTTGTTTAGCAACAGCGAAGTGTCGGCGGCGTATAGACGGCTGAAAAAGACAGAAAACATTAAGGTTTATTTTTAGACCTAAAATAATAAATTCCAATTGGCTCTTATAGCGAACAAATAATTAAGTTCATTTTTGAATAATCTATAAAATCAATATTCTCATTAAATTGCATTGAGTAATTGGTCTCGTTGCTTTCCTTATTTTCTCACTTTCAGGCGGTTGAATAAAAAGTAGGCTACTCCAAATTCTACTTAAGTCTTGGCAATGAATGCATTGCACAACACGAGCTCCTGTTTAGTTTTACTCAAATTCAATTGATTAACAAATTGATTTTTTTTTTTTTTTTGCTGAATGCCTGAATGTAGAGTTATTTGCACTGAATGCTGGCAAATAAATTGCTGGTAGTTGAATGATGCTGCTGCTGGTGATGATAATGCGACTGTTGGTCAGAACATGTTTATTTGAGTTTATTAGATTTCAATTGTTAAAATAAATTTGATTTGGCTTTTAGTTTAATTCAATCTATTCGTCAATAAAATAAGAGAAACATTTTTTTAAGCAAATAAAATGATAACGAATACAAAAATTTTGCTACAAATTAAAATTAAATTTTCAACCATTATTTGTATGCGCTTTAGTAAATTAAATTGGAAAATTTTAAATGAAGCAGTTTTTAAAATTTGATTTTTTTTTCTTGCGATATTTGGCTAACTTACCTTAACAACTGTTTGCTTATACATTTCCAAAACAAAAACTGAACTGCAGTCATCTTGAAACATTTCAAGCGCACAACTCGAAAACATATTTTTCGACAGTTTGTAGTACTACAAAAGTGGCATTGGGGACTTATCAACTGTAGCTCTAGCTCGTTTTTAAGTAGCATTTGAAAAAAATAAATAAAATTCTTTAGGAGGGAAGGTAACCTTAACAGAGTGCTTCGAATAATCTCCTGATACCTTCTCTCTCCCATTATATTGTGATAATCGAAAAGTTGGGGGTTTTTTCATAAATCATTTTTATACTTTAATTTAAGCATATCCTTTTTTCAGCCACTAGCATACCTTCTTTCCGATTCAATATTCAAACGTGGTGTTGTATTCTACAAAACTTTACACCAAAACTTGTGTAAAGAAAAAAAACAAACACATGTATTCATGTATGCGTACTTTAACTTGCAATCCTTGCTAAGGACATGCCACAACAACACTACTGAATTTATACAATTCGATGACAATCGATGGGGTTTTTTGGTCTAGTGGTCACTTGTAGCTGTACTTATGAAAATTTCATTTCAGGGAGTAGCATCATGCAACACAACAACACATTCAAAGTGTTTTGTTATGCTTCATAAAGGATTCATATTTAGCTAAGGAGTGGTTAGTTAGAGTTTTGTTTTTAAGAGTTGAAAGTCTGATAAGCTTTCTTAAATAAACATAAGAGACAAATGGGTAGAATAAAAAACAATAACAAGTGGTTGGAAGTTGGTTGTTGGAATTGAAGTACTTAATATGTAGTTACAGTGCATGCACATGACAAATAAGTTTAATTAGGGAACACTGCTGGATGTGAGAATATTAAGAAAAAAAATTACCTTTGTTTTCTTGCACGCTTTAAGTGAATGTAAGACACATTTCCGATTTCAGACAAATTTGAAATTTAAAACTGAGCTGAAAAATTTTTTCGACTAGGACAACAGATGAGCTTAGTTTATGACTTGTAAGCGGGAAAATGGACTATTATTTTGTACCGTTTGCTCCTCTTCTTACTCTTTGGCAGCTTATGAAGCATTTATTTACTTATTAATATTTTATTAATAGGATAATTAGAAATTATATGTTAATATTTAGAGAGCAATGACATCATAGGTCTTCAGCTCTGTTAATGGTGTATAATCGTGTATTTATAATACTGTATACGTATGTACTTAGGTATATTTAATTCTTAGCTTTGGTTAAATTTTATCGTAAATATGGTCTTGTTTTAGGAATTGGGAAATCTTTAGAATATTTTCCTTGGATGGGGTAGGATTTTGGATCAGAGTTTTTGAAAGCTTGGCGGCGCATTTAATGACTATTTTCTTATTTCTGGAGTGCTTTATTGGGAATTCTTAGCGTTTTGGGGGTCAGTTGTGTGTCCACAGGCTTTCCCCACTACTATTAATTATTTCAAGTTTACTTTTGTTTAATGTATATTTTTCGTAAATTTTAGCGAATTTTTCGCGTCTTACATCCAGTTGTGCTTCAGCAGCGGTTGGGCGTTTTCACATCAATTTTAGCCATCTATTTTAAGTAATTTTTATTCGGTTTTGAGCGAGCTGTACTTTTCCTAACTTTAGTTTGAGTTAAATGCACAAATTTTATATAAAAAGTAGAAAAGGCAGTGTGTTTTTTTGTGAAATTTGCGCATTGCCGCACTTGACATATTTCTGCAACTTTTTGCCGTTTTAATGTAGCTTTTAAGTCTAGTTTCGTCTGATGCTCATCGCAATATTTTTGCATTTTCGCGCCAGTTGTGCTTCTCTAGTTTTTAAGGACTATTTTAAACCTCTGCTGGAATTTTGTATTTCGTTTTTTTTTTTTTTTTTTTTTGATATTTTGGCTCAGTTGAGTTTTTTTTTGCCTTCTAAATTCTTCCAGATTTTTCCTATTTTTTTATGACTCTTTCCTTTAATCTATTTTTGAATTTTGCTTGTTGTTAGAGGATTTTGTGTAGTTCGCAAAAAAAGTATCTGGCTGTGGCATTTTGTGACTTTTTCAGAAATTTTCTAGTGGTTGATTCAATTGCGTGTATGTTTTGCAAATGAGTCTACATTTGGAAAAATTTTCCCGAGAAAAATTTTCTAGTTTTTTAAAAAATTTTTTTTTTCCAATCAATATCAAGTTTTATTCTCTAATTTTTGAATTTATTACTGTTATCTTTATTTCCTATTTTTAATTGTATTACAATTTTTGTTTGTAACTTAATATATCTCATGTTCTTAACCTTTCCCCAGAAGACAAATTCACTGATAGAAACATAAATCATAATAACATTTTTTAATCACCTTATTTCTGGTTTCTTGTTACACTTTAAATACCCCTGTGTTTTAAAACAAATTACAATTTGACATGCAAAATCCTTGTGTAATTTTTGCTAGAATACTTTTTTTCCTTTCCTTATTTGCCTGCTGTAATTTAAACCAAAATCTGCAAATGTTTCCACTTTGTTTTGACTAATTGATTTATGAGGATTTTTCGTTTGCATTTAACCAGCATATGTTGTTTGGTTGGCGATTTGAGTGCTTCACACCAAAATCTTTGGCGTTTTTTTTTGTTGTTTTTGTTTTTCACTCAGAAAACCCTTTTGCTTAAATCCTTTTGCAATGTAAAACAACATTTGTTTGAAAATATTTGCTCGTTCTGCTTACGTGGTTTTTTGTGTTCGGGAAGTAATACAAAAAATTTAGTTGAAAATTACGTTTGCTTTTGTGCAGCAGGAAAAAAAAAATTTGCTACAAAATGATTTACACAAAATAAATTGAAATTTATTGTTGACAAAATGTTGCAACTGAAATATAAATAATTCCTATTGCAAATTCATTTAAACACGAAACCTAAAATTTGCATACACGTTCGAGCAACTGCAATTGGATGGCAATTTGTAAAAACTATGTTCATAAAAATAGTCAGAGAGAGCAAGAGGTATAAGTATGGTAAAAAGAAGTGAATACTTTATCCGTGCCATAGGAAACATTTTTTCTAAGAACTTTCAGTCCAAGAGACATTAGCGCGTCAATCGTATTATTACCGTGTAAACCACTTATTTTGTATGGAAAAGGGTGACTTGGACACTAAAAATATGATTGACGTGCTAATTTTGGTTCCCCTGTAAATTATAAATCTTCTAGGGGAAAAACAGATTATAAGCATTATGAAGGAGACCATTTAGCCAATGAGGTTCCTGCTTATATGTTTTACATTATTTAAAATTATTATTTTCAATAATTCCCATTCATTGTTTAAAATTAATATTTGAAGATCATTGCTGAAAAGCAAAGACACCTTCGAATAGAAAGAAGTAACATATCCATATGAAGTTAATGCCTAGAGATATATGAAATATCTGCTATCTCTTTTTAGGAATGAATACAAATTCGCCATTTTGCGGAATCATTTGCTGTCATTTGATTCTCCTCTATATTGTTTTGTTGTTCCAATTTTGTTTGCTGTAGTCAGTGTTGGGCAAAATACATGCTGTGATGTATTTAAAATACAAAATACAAATACTTTTTTCCCATGTATATAAAATACAAAATACAAAATACTGCATTCCAAAAGCAAGTATTTGAAATACAAAATACAGTGTAACAAAAATATGTATTTAAAATACAAAATACAAAATATTTTTAATCAAAAAAGTTTTTATTTTCTTTCATAAGCACCAGTTTTTCAAAAGTGATATCAGACAAATAATCTCTTGAGCGCGAATAAAGAAACCCAGCCAACGACAAACTCTCAATGATTTCTGACTAGAAAGCGGTATTTTATTGAAAGACATATAACGGAATTAAGAAAAAAGTGACAATTAAAAAACATTTCACCAATTGCTATATAAATATATACATACATATATATTCTATCCAAGTCAACATTTGATTGATATTTTTTTCTCTGGTTTTGGATTAAAATGTCGAATGCTGTTTTTCTTTGTATTCTATTTTTTCACCATTTAACTTTCTGACAGCTTGGCGACTTTCTCAATGTATGTGCATTCAGTAGCGTTTTTTTTACACTTTGGTAATTAAATTGTGGTATTGCTATTTTTTTGGATATGAGACAGTAGGAAAATTTTCGGAATTTAGTTGATGTATGAATGGAATAATTTTTAGCGCATATTTTCTAACATAAATTAAAAATGTATTTTGAAAAATGTATTTTGAGAGCACTAGTATTTGAAATACAAAATACTTAAGCGCTTAGTACTTAAAATACAAAATACAAAATACAAATACATTCATGAGACGTCTTTAAAATACAAATGCAAAATACGTATTTATATTTTAAATACGTGTTTCAAATACATGTATTTCAAATACTGCCCAGCCCTGGCTGTAGTACAACAATAGATTTGAATGACTCTTTAATTATGTTGCATTTTAAACCACTGAAAAATAAATACAATGCGAAATCCCTGTTACTATTTACAATGCAAAAATTGTTTGCTTTCCGCTTAAAATTCTGAATATATTTGATTTTAAAATATTACTATACGTGATGAATGTCAGACCTGACCTTATAACCCCTTATAAATGACTAATTAAGGTACAAAATACTGCTGTAATTTGCATTCCATTAAGTCAATATATTTTATTTATAAAGTGAGTTCGGTTTGAGGTCCTTTAGTAAATAATTTTACACCAAATTTTTTAAATTGATATAGCAATTATTTTACTATCTCCAATATTTCGGCCAACTTTGTTGGTCATCCTCAGTGAGTTATCTTTTTTATATTTATTTTATTATATTAGTATTGTCGTCAGTTGTAACTTTTCTCGCCTACTGAGAAAAGTTACTCACGTTTTTGTTTTGTTTGAAAGTTGCAATTAAAAGTGATAAAAATTAAATAGATTCAAGCTTAAAAATAGAAATAAAAATGTTTACGTGCAAAACCAATCAACTATTTTTAATTTTCTTCTTGACGGCATCTTGAAAACGAATTGTTATGAAATTGCGTTGAGCCTACGACACAGCTATCAATTTTATTGAATTTTGACAAGCAGTATGTGAAAAAAAAAACTTGATAGCAAAACTTGGTCGTGTAACTGCAGTGTAAGGGAAATATGAAAACGTTGGTAAATAATGCTGCCAAAGAAATGAGGTATAACCAGCTCTGTTTGCGCCTACAAAATCTGTAAGCGTCTGGCAGCACACTTTTTCATTTTATGGCATTTGGTACCACTATGCCAAAGCCGACCCGTTACAATCATAAAATAGTAATGTTATAACAGGCTTTTTGTTTTAGCAAGAGCTTCAATTAGCTTGTGTTTTGCCGTCTGTGTACGTAATCGCCTCCTTGGTAAGTCAAAACATAGTCCTGAACTCGACTTTGTGGCAGCTTGGGCAGAATACCAGTAGGTGACTTGAATGGGGGCAAACACTTTTCATCGCCTATAAGGTTTTTGGTGTAAGAGATAATGCCCTCACTGATCACAAATGTGGTCCTTATATCCTTATCCTGACTAACACCGTTGCAGCCTCTAAAGTGAGTGGGCAATTTCCGGCGATTCAGCTTCGTCATCATATATTGATTACATAATCACCTTAGAATTATTTTAAAATATCAAACATTTTAATTAATCTTTTCTTTCAACTCATTTCATATTTCTTATCCCCCTGCTATTTTCCATTCAATTAAAACAATTCTGTACTTTATTTTAACATGTTTATATTTTGTGTAACGTAAACGAAATATCAAAATATAGAAGCGAACACCGTATTCTGTCAATCAATTTTATCGAACTTGTTGGTAGGGACTAAGTCATGTGCAATTGATGCTGTTGCAAGTGGCATGCATGTCTCTCAGTAATCAACGATGCATACAAAGCTACTGCAGCCATTCAAATACTTATTTTGTACAAAATATTTATAAAATAAATTTTCTGCTTCTGCCACTACCGTAACCTCAACAGGAAAAAAAATGTTTTTTTTTTTTCGAAAAAATTCTTTTGTTTAAACAACAAAAAGAGTAAAACCAATACACTACACCACCTTCTAAAATGATTTCATGATTTTGGATTAATTTTTTTTCTTCTATATTTTTTCATTTAGACAAACATTTTCAAAAATAATAAAAAAGACAAAAGAAGGATTGAACAAGTTAGACGCATATAATATGTCTTTGTGTGTGTATAAATTGCAAGGATTATTATATTTTTTATTCCATACATTCTTTCTTCAAATACACTTGCAATGCGATTTTCCTTTTTTGTTTTTGTGTTCTCCATTGTTTTTTGTTGTAATAATGAAATTTTCCTCATGAGTTAATTTTGACAATAAATGCGCTCGATTGAATGCAATTTAGTACAAAATGAGTCCTGTTGTGTGAGTGTGTGTGTGTGTGTGTGTGTGTGCGTGTTTTTTCTTTTTCATCTCCAGATTCGGTTCGAATGCCTGATGTGGTTGTGTCTACTTGGGTAGTTGCAATCTTTTAAGCCACTTGAGCTAACGCTTGGAGATGTTTGTGTTCACAAATCCTTTCATTTCTTAATTTTTAAACAGCCATGATGATGTTAGCAATTTTTTTTTCCTTCCTTTCCATTCGTATGCTCTTCATATGTGGCATTAACTTTTTTCTGTGTTCGATTCATTAATTTAGTGCATTCTTCTATTTGTTCTTTTTTCGACGTTTGCCTTTTGTTTTAGCTTGATTATTTTTTAATAAACAATTTGTTAATTTTGCTTCGAGAGGAGAAAAGGATCAACAGTGTAATTAGATGCTGGTAACTGCAGCAGTTTGTAGCTAATTAGATTTGCTAATGTTTTTGCTTTTTACTTATTTTTTTTTTTTTTGTTCATTCGAAGAATAAATTTTGTTACTTCATTTTATTTAATTAGGACTTCTTTTGGGTACACTTTTTTCCTCTCTTAAAGGATTAATTTAGATCAAATAACACTTAATTGTCTTGCTGGCAGCATACAACATCGACTGGTGGGCGACAAACAACAAAGAGATTTTAAGTCCAAAGTTTTATTATGAAACAAACCTTTAAATGCTGCTTATATTTAATAATGAAGAAATTCGTAGCTGTCGATATTTGAGTTCCTCTTTGTTTTTATGCAAAAGTACGGTCATATTAATCAAATATTTGACTGCTGTAGTGTGAACAACAACTAATTTTTGGCTTCAAAATAAAGTAAAAGTTGATTTTAAAGTATTAGTTCAATGTCAACAAACACGAAACGTCAAATATTTGAATAGTTTTGCGGCAAACATGTACGTGATCTTGAGAGCAAAAGGGTGGAAATTATTATTTTTTACAAAGATTACATATAAATTTTTAAGAATAATTTTAATTTTTTAGTCCAACTTTTATAACTCACAATGATTAATTACTTATGTTAAAATTAATGCTTAATTGGACCTTAGTTTGCTTAACTTCTGAATTGAGAAATATTTTTTGTGGCAAAATTGCATTGATCGACATTTTTAAAGAAGACAAAAAATGTGAAATTGAAGACTTATTTGCTGGAGAACATGCCAGGCTGTTTCGTTTCCATAACAATATAAAAAAAATTAATTTAAAAACTTTCTAGCTGGGGAACAAGCATTATTAGCACAGAAGTCAACACAAAAAAATTGTGTTTGAAATGATTTCGATGCTGAGCGTCGTGGTGGACGTTGAACAACCATGCCAGCAAGTCTTCAAATTTATTTTTCTTGTCTTCTTTGAAAAGATCACTCCAATTTTATCACAAAAGAAGTCTTTTGCCATTTTGAAGAAGTAAAATCGAACTAAAGTCAATTATTAACCATAGTAGATCTTTTATTATTTTGATGATTTAAAACTTAACTTAATCCCATTACAAGTACACTGAACAATCGAGTTCTTAAATATTCAAACAATATGTTCATCAGAAGATCTTGTTTGAAGAAGGTGTATCACTTTTAGATCCTGTATCGGTTTCAATGGTTTATATTACTGTAAATGTGGCCAAGAAACATACTTACCTTCTACTTATAAATTTAAATATCTTTAAACCCTGATGTTGGATGCCTTAGAGCTGCAGCTAATATCAGTCAGAAAATATCATTAAACTTTGTGGGCCTATTATCTTACAATTCAAATTATTTTTCTCTATCAGTACTGAGCTTGTCACTTTCAATATATTGCTAACAAAGCACTTTAAAGACTATTTTTCCGTTTTGTAAATGAAGAAATCGGTAAATTAATTTGCTAATTGCTTCTTCTCATCGATCACATTTATAATTGCAACATTGAGTCATTGTCCTGCATGCACAAACCATCATGTCCCAGCTTAAAATACCACACAACAGCCAACATGCGTGTGCAATAAACTGTGGCGTCATCGTAATTTTTTTTGTCGTAACAAATTTTATTGGAATGACATATTTTCATATAAAACCAAGAGACTGAAATGCATCTCATGAGGCATCTGCATGACAAAAATATAGCAGCAAGTGCAACAATACAATTAAGATTGCATTCGCATCTAATTAATTTGTATGCTAAAAAGATTGATTTTAAATGAAGTAGCACAGTCAGCCAGAGTGACGACAACGATAACAAGTTTTGCGTTTGCATGTTAATGCAAATGTGAAATTACACAACAACACTAACAAAAGCTACAGCACGCAAACACTTTAGCACCAAATCTCTAGAATTCTTAAACACTTAACTACAAACGTTGCGAAAACTGCAGAAAATTATTTACAATTCCAGCCATAAATGTATTTGTATGTGGTGAGTCGAATTTTCGTTTTCAAAACCAGCAAAAAATGACTGTAAAAGGCATGTTTTGTCATGATTAAACATGCATAATTTTGTTCAAGTTTTATGAAAAGAATAATGTCTGCAACGAAACAAACAGAGTTAAAAGCAAAGTTCTGAATGCAATGCATTTAAAAAACCTTTCAGCAGAAGTATAAGAAGAGTCCGTTCTATGCAACAAAATAAGTGAGTAGCTTTAGGTTATGTAAATCACACAAGTGTCACCTTTTAACACCCCCCTTTATATCACAAACATACATTTTATTGAGCTTGTGTTGTTGCATTTATTTCGCAAAAGCAGGGAGTGGGTTAAAAGGGTCTTTGTCTACCGAAAAATGTGTGATGATGACGTTCTTTTAATTTGCCATAAAATACTTGATATGATTTCCATATAAATCCAGCAAGATTTCATGCCAGCATACTTACATGCATGTATGTACACTTTTAGGCGTTTTAATTTAAGTTGGCTTTTGTCAGCTCTATTACTCCCATTCTTGTGAAATAAGCACAATAATGCAGCCAGGTATTATGTCTAAGAGTCATGTTGCATTAGCATGTTTTCAATGCCAGTCACTGAGGGTTGCAAGACCTTAAACAATACTTGCAACATTGGCTTTTAACGCTTAAATAAGCTTAATTGAATTTCTTAGATTATTGGCTGCAAAAAAACCGACTGCACTAGATGGCATAAAAGGATTGTCTTAATTAAAATCGAAGCAAGATGAAATCACCAAAACTTAATTTGCATAAAAGTAAAATAAGGAATTGTAGATGTGATTTGCGGCAGAAGCATGGAGAGAGGGAGAGAGAGAGAGATTGATCTCAGGTGCGGATTCTGCACCTGAATTTAAAAAATTTGTATTGTAAGAAATATAGGCCCGCAAAGTTTAATGATATTTTCTGACTAAGAATCGAACTATACTCTTGCCAAGTTTTAGGATATGCAGAATCCGCACCTGACCTAATGTGGTATGTTTATACATGAAATTAACTGCAGCTATATGGTTAATCATTCCACATCAGATGTGAAGTGATTAACGTCAGAAGCTGGCCATAGGACCAAAGCAGCCGGAACAACTGCTTGGTTGGCAAATTATTTGCTACGTTTCTTGGCCCATAACAAAACCCCTTGTTGGGGAGTGTGAACTATCTCATCTCTGCTGCAGTGCAATAGTCTAGACGGCAGTGGGAAATCACGGCCACGGTTGGTAGCCCGAAATCCCGAAGAACATCAGTCCTTGAACCAACCCTAATGATCCCGCCAATCCAGTTCCACTGAACATAGACCCGAAGGTCTTATGATCAGTATGGCTACCAACGCTCCCTTTCATTCGAACTTATGGTGGCAACCACAGCCAGTACGTTTCAGCCAAGGAGGCTTCTCCACTTACGACCGGACGAGACGGCTGCGTAGTCATCCCAGGGCTCCGGTCTCCATACTACCGAATAGCCCTTCGGTGAGGGGTTTCAGCAGACCCGCAGTACGCGCCGCATTCCCTTGGGACCTGCCTAAGATTTCTGGCCACCAAGATAGCCGAGACATCCTGCACCTCTTTTACCACGTTGACACGACATCAAGCTGGTTACGATCAGCAGCAAGATGCATATTGTGCCCCCGGGGGGAGGTATTTAATTTCAGTAAGAAAATTATTGCAAAAATATTTAGATACAAATTTGTTCTACTACTCCCAAGTTTTGTTGAAAAATGGGCAATGTGATTTCCGTTATCGCCCTGCTGCTTACGAGTAGTGAGTAGACGCTGCACATAAAATCTTTGATTATTATATCCTTTACCAAGAAGAAGCACACAGTAAAATGTTGTTTGGAAAATATTAGTTGTGCTGACTATATTTTAACTCAAGCTGTCAATTTTTTATGAATCTTAAGATAATCCATATCCATTACCATATTATCATAGTTATATATTCAATTCAATTCTTTATTTATAAATATCTTCCAAGGTTTTACAAGTTCAATAATTTTCTTAAAGAGTTTAGGATGCTTTATCCTTTTCTACTTAGATATTAGATAACAAACATTTTCACCGGTATTCATAAAAAATAAAACATTGTTAAAATACATTTTAGAACAAATTTTTCATATCAAATTTGTTCTAAAATGTATTTGAGCAACACTTTATTTTTTATGAATACCGGTGTAAAACCTATGTGTGAAATTTTTTTTGGGGGTATATGATAAAATCTTAATACTAAGGGTAAAAATTATGATGAGATTATCTCATTGATGTGGTTAAACTCAGAACTGAGGCATCTGCAATTGAAGTTAAGAGTGAGGCGGCTTATTTGGTCATAGATTCATGATGCCGACTATCTTTAAATTCGTTAGATCAAAGGATTGTCTAGTTCCGTCATGGCTAATTAATTAATGTAATGGACATTTCCGAATAAAATATTGTGCATTGGCTTTTAGTACCAATTGTTGGCAATAGCAACTAGAAGTTTGTCTAAGTTAAAAAAAAAGAAATATTTTTTTTCTAATATTGTATTACGTTTATCAAGCTTAATTGAGTTTCTAAAAATGCACGACTTTTGACGCATTTAAACGGGAGCTCAATTAAGCGATACTCGGTTAATTGAATCGCCGACGCAATTAAACGAAAATCGCTGAATTGAGCAATATGTGCAATAAAGCGAAGCACCCATGCATAGATGGAAAATAAAACTCATTTCTTTAATTACATATTAAGTTGAAAAATTGTTTAGGTTTATTAAAACAAAATAAAAATCAACTACTTTCATCGTACAATGTTTATAAAGGAACAGAACCATGACCTTTTTGCCGCAAAATACTTTTTTTACGTTTGTAAAGAAAAAAAATTAAGTAGACGGAATCAATTACGCGAAACATTTGCTGTTATTCTTCGCAATGCGGTCTTAATTTGGGCAACAATTAAGGGGGTGACGCAATTAAACGAAACTTAATTAAACGGGTATTTTGACATAGACCGGTATAAGGAATGACATCGTTTCATGATTTTTAGTGCAATAAAGCGGGAAACTCAATTAAGCGAGGCTCAATTAAGCGGAAATAGCTGTACATATGTATATTATTTTTGTGTTATTATTAATTAAGCAAGGTAAAGAAAAAGTCAAAGACCTTTGGCTACGTGGTCAACTAGCTGCTTCGAAGCCTCCACTTTGTTAATTTTTAATTCATCGGACTTGAGTTGGATTTTTACTTCCTCAAAGTTGAGAAACATTTTTTTTTGTGAACTTTAGAAATGATTATATATTACTTGCGCTGTAACTCTCACATTCATTTAATCTATAATTGACTTTGAACAAGTAAAACTTAATGCGTTTCTCGTAAAAGAAGGTACATACATGTTTTCTTTATGAATACTTCCGTTTTGTTGTCAATTCTGTAGTGTTCTTTTGTGAAGTTTTGCAATAAAACTTGGCTGTAATTAATACTATTTGAACAAATACCATAAAATATAGATCAGTTATTTTGTTTCTTAAATCAATCATTACCAAATGTTGTGTAAACACAATATCAAGTACTTTTCTATACAAAAGCGCTTCCTTAAAATTGTATGATAAATTACCCTTGTCATCATACATATTTCTAAAAATTGCGTTTAATTCTGTCATTCATTCATCAATAAAAATAACTAGAGCAGAACAGTGTAAAAATTGTAACCAACTGTACCTTTTGAATTGACAAATAAAATAAACGATTTTTTTCATCCCGAGAAAATTAAGTTTAACTTTTATATTCATACATACATGATGTTTTTTTTTATCATTAAACATTGACAATCAAATCAAATTTTACTACCCATTACAATAAAAAGGCAACAACTTAAAAAGTTGTTCATTGTTTACGTTTGGTTGTGTGCGTAAGTGTGCATGTGTTGTTAAAATTTGATTTTGTTATGTTTTGTCTTGTTGGGTGGTGTAGTTGCTGTGTGTTTGAGCCTACAAGTATGCTCTTCATGACAAACATTAAAATTTTGAATTTTTTTTTGTACATACATAAACAATCTTACAGTTACAAACTGTATTGTTTTTGTTGTTGATTGATCGGTCGCAGTGTAGACAAACATGATGGTGGTCACGTGTCTCCGTAATGCTGGGACACGTGTTCACTCATGTTGTTGGATTTGTGCTAAATAAGAAAAAAAAAACTTCAAGGAGAACGGTAGTATGAGTAAATCAGTTATGAAAAGTGAGAAGTAAATAAAAGTGTACACATACATGCACAGATTCATGCGAACATGCATATGTGAAGATGTTTTCTCTTAAGTTGTTGTAATTGTTAGATTTCTTGAAGGAGTGTGAGAAGTTTGTTTGATTTTGGCTGTATTTTACATTGCCATTGTTTTTATTTGAGGATACATGGGCATATCCGAGCTTTATGAAGTGTTATTTAAATCTGCTGCTATTGCTGATTATTGTTTTTGGCTTTTAGAGCTTCAATTCATTTGGAAAAAATGTGAAAACGGGCTATTACGCCTAAAAGTATGTAAAAAAAGGTTTGCGATGACTTCTGAAGTGCGTTTGTATAATTTTTTTGCCACTGATTATAACTGAGCCTTTGTTTCTATCAACACTTCTGTTAAATGAAGTATAAAAATGATGAAACCCGATGCCATCGTATTTTCATATTTGATTTTTTTTTTTTTTTTATTTCTTAGAAGATTTTGCATACATACATATGTTCATTAGAAATGTCATAGTGATATATGAAGAAACCCTAGAACCTCTTATTTTGGGAGGTTGAGCCAAAAATGATAGGTGACAGTTGACAGCTCATTGTGGGCAACGTACAAGAGAAAGGTGAGCAATCTCACAAAATGAGTATTATGAATGAGTACCTAGAGGTGTTACTGTTCCCTAGTGGGGAACATATTTTTGAATATTTCATTCGTAGGCATTCGCTCCTTGAGAGTCTATAAGGATCGATAATGCAGCCAGGTATCTATTAATGAGACTGCTATATAAGAAATGAGACTGCTATATTCCTACTATTCCCAGGGCGCTTCTGTAGGGATAAAATATACGACCTACCGTCATTGATTTTTTTTCCAAACTTTTTTGGCAAATACATTTATCTGGTACCACTTTTCATTAGGAGGAGGGGCGGGCCTTCTATAATATGACTTAAAATAAAAGATAACAAAATTTAAAATAAGATTTTCGTTACATTTTGGAGCACCTCAATAAATTACCAACTCTTATTAACTATCCTTTCTCCAAATTTCCGCAGAACATGCCATCCATAAAAAAATAGCTTTAGCCATTTTCCTTAATCCCCTTAACTTGCCCCAGGGTGGCTCTGGAAGAATAAAATATATGATTCTCTGCCTAATCTTTCTCGAATGCAACCACCCACTATCTCCTCTTCTTTTTCTGCTCCTAAAACTTGCTTTCACCTTCCCTACTAGTCCCATGATGCCTCTGGAGGAGTGTTCGACTGACCCGCGTAGTTGTTTCTCTTCGACATTTCTTTGTAATTGAACTATTTATCTGAGTTGACGAAAAAAGCGAAAATAAAATCGTTTCGAGATATGTATATACAAGTGTAAACCTTCATAATTATCTTCTCCAAGCGATTTTAATTCCTCCGTATTCACCAATTTCGGTAGACGTTTAGTTTAAGATGAAGAAATGTTGAAATGGCGACAACATTTCATTCAGTCTTCGTAAAACCGTTTTTGGAATCCAAATGACTCGGACTCCAACCAATAGAACAATATTCTAAGTTGCTTTGAACCAAGGATATACTTAATGATTTAAGGATACGAGCGTCGTCTTTAAACTTTTTAGAATTCTCCTAATAAAACCAAGCATACAAAAATTACGATTGGTGTAGAAAATATTAACTTTGAATCGAAAATAAAAGTAAATTGTTTTTGTTTTTGAAATTGTTAAAAAAAAAATTTTTTTTTTTAAAAAACATCAAAATATTCCTAAAGAAGATATCCATTGTGATATCGAAATATCGAATTTAATAAATACTTATAAAAAACAAGTGACCTTAAGGCTCGAACAATTAAAATACTAAGCAACAAAGGTCGAAAAATTACCATCAAACATATTTTGAATCGAAACTTACATCAAAATCCTTCACTTCAGTTAAACGAGACTTTTCCTAATACGATTCTTTAAACCTTTTACTTAAAAGACATTTTACTTTTTACGCAATATAAGCATATGTAGTGTATACTTATATTCTCTTTTTATCTTAACGTATACAAAATGTACCACTCAAGCTTAAATTATAATAAGTACGAAAAAAAATCAAACATTTAACAACTGAAAACGAATTAAGGAATGTATGAATGACTTTCACACCCTGAGGGTTATTAGCTGTATGGGTTTTCAAAGAACTGGAATAAAATTACAAAACAACAAGAGCAATTGCTCTGGCAAGAACAACAAATAAAAAAGTAGCAACATGCGTCAGGAAGCGTGTCAAAATTAACAAAAACTCAATAGATTTTCTTTTCGTTGCATTTGGAAACTTTTGAAAAACCCCAGACTTTGTGGAAGTACGTACTTTGATAGTTTTTTGTTGAAGCGGTTTATTTAACTTACATGTATTTTAATTCTGCATTATTTGCCGTCGTGCCTGTCTACAAGTACGTTGGGAGAAATTTTGTTACATTTAATTTCCAATTATTGTGTTTATTCATGTGATTTTGTTGTTGTTGGTAATTATTTTAAGTCTTTATATCCTTTCTGCCTTTGAGGGGAAATGTCTATTTTTTCAATTTTCTGCTGATTTTCACTTCACTTATTTTCCAAAGAGTTAATTTAAGACATTGTTTTTTCATATCTTTTTTTTGTTTTTTTTTTTTGTTTCTTTTCTGAAGCACAAAACAAATAAAGCATTCGCTAGAACAAACAAATAAAGCGTGTTGTTATAAGCGGTTTTTGTGGCATTCTATTGTCAAGAGGCAGGATTATTGCTTGATAATATTTCAACGTGTGTTTCACAAACGTTTGCCAGCCAGTGTAAATGTGTCGGTCGGTCTGTCTGTCTGCCTTCTTTCTGTGCAGTTTTCTATTTGTGTTGTTTTAATTTCTTTGCTCTAATGCGTTTGTTAGTTTCAGTTTAATTGTTGCCAAATGCAAAAACACGAAAAAGCCTTTCGATTGTTGTTTTGAACTAAAACTTTATTTTTGTTAGCTTAACACTTTCCTTAAGGCTTTTTGATTTTTCAAGGTTTGTTTTTCTTTGACGTCTGCAAGTTTTATGCTCATGAAGAGATCCAGAAATAATTGTTTTAATTGTTTATTTTATTTGCAAGTGATTATTTGTAAACATTTCACTAACAGTTAAAACAAACATTTAGATAACGCAGCTAATTATAAATTTAATTTGTCAAGAAAGAGTTGAAGGTAACGGGTTGGTTTAAAGAAATGAATATGGTGAAGAAGAGTTTTTAATAGAGCTCTTGGGATCATTCTATTGATTCACTGGTATTGTAAATACTATTCAGGAAATAGGTCGGAGACATCGGAGAAAAATATTTGTAATAATATTGAAAACGAATTTTGAAAGTGAAAAATTGAGTGTGAAGCAAAGAATAATAGCGGGTTTCACACTTCGTATTATATTTAAAATACTTTTAAATATAATACTATTTTAAACTTCTAAGTGTGAGCGACTTTTTGTTTGGTGTTGTAAAAAAGCTGAAACAGCTGACTTTTGTTTAGATATTTTACCGCCAAAAGAATTTTTCAATTGGTGTTTTGTAAAATATTAAGAGAAATAAAATCTAAAAACAATGCCTAAGGAAACAGTGGAAGAAAAAGTTATTAACTATTTGCTTCAAAATGCCATTGATCAAATCGAAATTAATGAAATGATGAAGTGCAAAGGTATATATATTTATGTAGTTATAAATAAAAAGCAAATGTATGCATAACCAATCTCTCAATAGATAGTTACTGGAACGATATTGTTGAGCATATCTTGGACGTCATCGATAAGATGATGTTATTTTAGTCGCATTATATCGTCGCGGAATGTTTAGTTCAGTTCCGAAGTCAATGAAGTGGTCCTTAGATATTTTAACTGGACTAGATGACAACTGATTTCTACAAATTATACGAGTGAGCAGAACTCAATTCCATTCTCTTGTTGTTTTAATTTCGGATTTTTTTTTTAATTTAACCAACCTCATTCATATGAACAATTCCCAGTTGTGTACCAATTGGTAATTGTTCTGTACAGACTTGGATCAGCTGGGGAGGGCGCAAGTATTCTAGCAGTGTTTTTAATTATGCGGCAGCCCATCTTTTGTTCCAGTTTTTTTCGCGATTTCTTTTTATAACTTTTTTAATATTTTCTACATTTTTGGTCTTTTCCATTGCAAATTTATGAAATGTTTACAATTCACTTTATTATATGTAAGCAAAAAACAATTCGGCGCCAAATCTGTCCGCTGTTTCATACTTGTAAATAAATCCACTTACTACATTTAGTAAATCTACTACTGTTTTTGCCATTGCAGAGGTTTTAACTTAGTAAATTAAAAATTTATGAGATTTATTGTTGCCGAGTTTTAAATTTATCAAGGTTTATTAAATTTAAAATATCTCCAAGATCTACAGTAGTACTTTAATACGAATAGTGAAAACCGCAAATGACAAAATATGTGAATGATCTATTTTGTATTATTCCAGAAATAGCATAATAATATAATATTAAGTTTACAATGGAAAAGGAATGTAATTCAAGACTGCCGTATTTGTATACAGAGATAATTAGGAAAAATAATAGATTAATTTTAGATTGGTATCAAAAATCAACAGCGTCAGGGAGAATATTTAACTATCCATTCCAAAACAGTAGAAATATAACAGTTAATACAGCTAAAAATTTCGTGGAAAGGGTTCTTACAATTAGTTATGAAGAATTTCATGGAAAAAAAAACATTAAAATTAGAAATTTACTGGAAGATAATAATAGGAGAACTCAAAATGTGATTAGTGCAAGAGAGCCAAAGATTTTCAAGACTTTCAAGTATATACCAGGCTTATCAGAAAGATTGGCAAGATCTTATATATATATGTAACAAGAAAAACTATAGGATTGCTAATAGAAGTTATAACACATTGGATATAATTTTTAGTAAGACTAAGGATAGGATTGATAAATGGAATAAGTCGAATTTGGTGTATATATGTTTTCTTGTCGAGGAAATGAACAAGAGAATTGCAATAAAGTTTATATAGCTACTACAAAGAATAAATTAAGGACAAGAATTGCAGGACATAAATCAGACCAAAAGTATAGGCATATTAATTCGCGGAGAAGAACAGCATTATCTTCTCATTGTTCTACGTTAAATCACTATCCTCACTTTGAAAATGCTTCAGTATTGAGAACAGAAAACAATTATAAAAATTGTTTTTTGCTGTCACACAAGAATTCAATGATAGAAAGTGCAATTGCCAAATTCTACTCGGTTGTTGCAATGAATTTGTTTTCTCTATGTGCCATTGTAATTGTGTGAAAATGATTGAAATTACTACAATTTTTTGTGCTCGGTCTGCGTACAAGCTATTTTGATTTTTAAGAAATCGATTTATAAATCCCACTGTTATTCAGTAACCAAAATTAACTTTTGTTTTCTTAAGACAATATGGGAGGCGGGAAAGCTGATTGTGCATGTTCAGCAATTTCTCTCTCACTCTCTTCTTTTATAGTGAAGAAATGCATTCAGTGAATTCTATTCACTTCAGCTTGCAATTGTTTAATTAAATATTTGAATTATTATACAGCCGCTTTCATTATGTAAAGCTTAATAAAAATATATGTCCGAGCTGGGTATTGTTTTCTTTTGGTATCTGTCCAAGTTTTACTGAAGTTGACTCACTACATTCTGTGAGTTAGTCCAAGTCGTTTAAACATTGGATTTTTATCTATCTTTGAAACTGGGTTATCCATTTCGTGGTTTCAAAAGTATAGCACTGGAATTCGACATCCGTCAAGCTGCGTTGTTAAACCAATTTTTTTCTTCTCAGTTAAAAGTCTTACATTGACGAAAATGGATCGCTTAACTATCACACAACTCATAAAAATTATCAAAACATACTACGAAAATGGTATTTCTGGCACAGCCACATATTGTGCTTTAAGAGGAGATTATGGTTTACAAGCAATTGGCAAAATTGTGGAGAAATTTGAAAGACTGGTCGCAAATATTGTAAGGCCTGTGCATCATCGTTTCGCTCGTTCCGCTAAAAATATCGCTGCTGTAAGTGAAAGTGTTGCCGAAGACCCGAATGAGTCGATTCCTCGTCGTTCTCAGGAATTAGGACTGTCTTGCGGCGCATTATGGCGTATTTTGCATTTAGATCTACACATACATCCATATTGAGACCAGCTCACACAACAACTGACCAGCCAGACCATTCACAACGTCGTAAATACGTGGAATGGGTGCTTGAACAACAGGTGGTGGACGGCGATATTTCGAACAAAATTTTCTTCAGCGATGAAGCACATTTCTCACTCGGTGGGTATGTTAAATAAACAAAATTGTCGTATTTGTATTTCTGACAATCCTCACGCAATTGATGAGATGCCACTACACCCAGAAAAAGTCACTGTTTGGCTCGCTCTTTGGTCCGAAGCTGTGATTGCACCTTACTGCTTCAAAAACGACGAAAGAACGACTGTCACCGTCAATTCGGAGCGCAGAGTTATGGTCATATGGTAATCAACTTTATTTTTGCCTGCTATTGAAGAACATGACTTGGAGAATATTTGGTTTCAACAAGACGGTACCATGTGCCACACAACTCGAGCGAATATGGCTTTATTGCAAGAGACATTTCCTGGCTGCGTAATTTCTCGCCGTGGCGGTATCACCTGGCCACCAATATCATGCGATTGGACTCCATTAGATTTTTTTTTGTAGGGCTACGTGAAAGACCGCGTTTAGGCAGATAAACCCTTAACTCTTGACCATTTAAAAACCAACATTCGTCAAGTTATGGCTGAGATACCGAGCAATATGAGTCAAAAAGTGGTCGAAAATTACCTCAAAAGAATCAATGCTTGCAAAACTTCGCGTGGCGGTCATTTAAATGATGTAGAGTTTCACACATAATATCAACGTTCAATTTTTATAATGAAAAAGAACTATCATGAAAAAAACATTTTATATGTGTTTTATTTATGTTTACTTTTGAAACCGCAAAATTTATAACCCGTTACTATTAACAAAATTACACATTGACGAATGGCCACTCATCTTCCTAAAATTAATTTTGTGTTTTAATTGCAAAAATCCTTTGGCGTGATTAATAATAAAATGGTGATCCTTTATTTAATTTACATATAAATTGTTTTTATTAAATTGCATCAAAAAATATGTTTTTAATATAATTAATACATTTTACCCACATGCATACTGTAAGCCAAACATCAAAGTAGAAATTTTTATTCGGAAATAATGTGTATCCTTTTTTTTGGGCTGATAGTATTTTTTTTTTTTTATAAATAAAGTAATAATGTAGCAATATGCAGTTACTTTTTTCGTTTAATAAAAACAACAACGAATATGAAACACCTTTCAATATCAGATTTTCAAAGCCAGTAAAACTTCTAGATAATACAAAACGCTTCAAGTGAACCACTCAGAATTGTCCCTTGCTTTTGGCTTAAAGTTTTAACTGCGGAATCCCCAATTCATGAAGCTATGATTTCGTAGCTCCTTTAGTATTCGTTTGCTATGATTCCGTCAATGTGTTTTTTTTTTATTTTTGCATATTACCTACATAATGCCTTAAACAGATTTCCCGAAAAAATGAAAAAGGGACATAAAACATGTTTTCTTTATATTGTTTTTTTTTTTGGTTTTGCACAAAAAGAAAACATGCAAAATAAACCGTAAAATATTAAAAGCCCTGTGGCTACTTAACACAATCTATATTGGAGCAGAAATACTGCATGTCACTTTGATACTGAACAGCGACAAGAAAAAAAATCATCGTTATTCCTCCAATTTTATCATCAACACATCACATGTTTTATGTGATGTGATAAAAGGATAAAATAAAAACAGATTTTTTTAGGATTTTTTTTTTTATTTCCATCAAAAGCAGCAGAAGGGTGAGAGTAGAAGCTTGTGTTGCATTGAATTTATGTAATCAGGATGATTTTTATATGTGTGACGTGTCAAAAAAAAAAAAAAAAATTCGGTGATTGAGTTGTAGTTATAAAAAAATGTCGGGATAAAATTATACTTTGAAATCAGACAGTACAGATGAACTAAATAGCACAATGTAAGAGTCTGGCATTTGTTCAATGTTGAGCAAACAACTTTTATTGATTTCTGGCAGCTCGCTCATATATAACAACAGGCAAACTTCTGGCAGATCATAATATTAGAGCTCTAGAGTAGGCCTTCACTAGTACGTTTGCTCCAATAAGTACCAATATCTACAAAATGTCAATACATGCAGGTGCTTTAAATTCAAATTTTTTAAAAATGATTACTTAAATGTTGAATTAATCCGAATAATAGAAATGTAGTTCCAATTAATTTAGTGACTCCATGAAATCCCGCTGCTATAAAGAATGTAGACCCATAAGTAGAATCTGCAACTGTGAATTGTAAAATACGAGCAAAGTAAATTCCTAAGATTTCTGTAAAATAGATCTTAGGTGATTTGCTACTTACTGGTTTCCTTCAATTAAACTATGATAAGCTCTATTTAAAAAAAATCTTGAAGTTAATAAAATAATGGGGCCTTTACTATAGTCAAACACTAAAGTCGGTTCTTTTTAGAAACAATTTAAATTTAAAAAAGTGTTGCTGACTTTGTTTTTTTAACAGGAGTCAAAATTAAAGTTGGCTTTGAACCCGCTTTAAATGAGTGCCACATGATTTATAGAAAATACCAAATTATTTAAAATACAACCATTCAGAAATTTAAGTAAAGTCCCATCTCTAATAATAAATGTCAACACATATGTACATACACAAATATGTAAGATTGTATTATAAAGTAAACAAAAAACATCAAATCCAATTGAATTAAAGTAAAATTTCAATGAAAAGAGTTAGGAAAAAATCTTTAATTTAAATATTTAATGCAAAAAAAAAATTACATTAAAAATCTTTTACTCTTAAAAGTGACATTTGTTTGAGCAAAACTGTTGCTAAATAAGTTAAAGGCAACTGCTGCTGGTTTTAAGTTTAGAGCAGACTTTTGCGGATAAAGTTGGCTTTTTCTTGTGCATGGTAGACAAAAAGCTTACTTTTATTTAGCAGTGCCATAAAATTGCTTAAAGTATACTTTTTCGATGTCTATAGTTATGGCCCATTGTATTTAATCGAGGAATTGGAAATGGTTTAAAACTATAATTCCCACAGGAGTTGAAGTTCTTCCTAATTCAATTGAAAAGTGAAATAATTCTATGAAAAAAGCCTCGAAATAAATTGAGCCAAGTACAAGACTGACTCTCACAACAAGGATTCCGTACTGCCCTGCAAGGGCTAGACAAATAGTTGCCCTAGTATGGGGTATCCTTTAGCTTTTAATGTTTTATGGCTTTTAAAAGTTGTTATTGTAGAGGCCAGGTAACTATTTTCACCGTATAATGTTCAAGGCTATATCTCTTACCATTTAAAAGTTATAGCTGATTTTCACACTAAAGGGTGTCCCCATAGATAAACAGCAATCAATTGTTAACTTTTAGCCAGTTTTGATATATGCTATATTAAAGGCCTGCGAACTACATACGCTGTAAAAATTTCAAGTCTCTATCTTTTACAGCTCAAAAACTAAAGTCAGTTTTCAAATTAGAGGGTGTTCCCATATATGAACAGCAATACTTTAGCTATTTTTGGTGTATTTTGATGTAGAGGCGTAGATATATTGATGTAGTATATATTGATGTAGTCAAAATTTAAAATCTCTATCTTTTACGGTTCAAAAACTAAAGTAAATTTTCCAATTACAGGGTGTCCCCGTAGGCAGGGTAACATATGAACTTTCAAGCTTTGCTATTTTTAGTATTTGTTGTTGCATAGGCCTGGTAAATGTATATCTTGTGCAAATTTTAAGTCTTTATCTAATACGATTCAAAAGTTACAGCTAATTTTAGTTTCTGGTATGGGATCACCCTTTTAGCTTCTAACTTTTTAATGCTTTGAGTTAAAGCCTATGCGTCCACATATTGTGTGAAAATTTCAGTTCCCCAGATTTTATGTTTCTAAAGCTAAATCTAATTTTAGCTGATTTTCACGGTTTCTTGTAGGGGAGAACCCTTTAGCTATTAATTTTTTGTTATTTTGGGTAACTGCTGTTGTAGAACCTATACAGCCTTGTCTTCTGTGAAATTTCAACTCTCTAGCTCTTATAACTAGTTCTAAAGTTACAGATAATTTCAACTAATTTTCAAGGTTTCTTGTATGGGAGCACCCTTTAGATCTTAAGTTTTTGTTGTAGCGGCGGATTAACTGCATATACTGGGAAAATGGCAGCTCTCTAGCTCTTACCGCTAGGGAGAATAATAATAAGAAATGTTCAAACAAACTTTTAAGGGAGAACATATTTTTTGGAGTCTGCTGATGAGTTGTTTAGCATCAATGACATGTCGGCGCCATATAGCTGAAAAAGACAGAAAACATTAAGAAGAGATACATTTTTTGACCTCAATTTAATTGTGATCTTTTTCATCAGCGTTCTTGTTCCAAAGTGCATTACATATAAAAATTTTTCAGGGGAAATTTTCCCAGCAAAAGTACGTTTCCTCATAAGTAAGCATAGAAAATGTTCAAAACGCCTTACCAAACTGCTTCACTGGAGCGTTAATTTCTAGATGATATTTCTAAAAATTTGCTTTTAATTTCTTCAAGACTGTTACATATTTGGAAAATATATATTGAATATTTTCATTTTTATCCCATAACCCTTTTTATCGAACAAGGATTTTTGTTTTGCTGAAAATTGGCTAAATTGTATAAAATCACATATGCGTGAAATTCAATTTTAACCCTTTGCGAAATTTTCTTTTCCCCCAAATTGAAAATAAAGAAGCTTGCAACAACTATGCAACATTTTTAGAGAAAATTTAACAAGATTATTTTTGAATTTCACATGCCCACATAGTGTATGTTGCTGTATATTGTGGCCTGCTCACAAAAATGCCAACAACATAATCTAATTTTAAGCCCAAAATATTAAATAGTTTTTGTGCATCGTAAATTTGTGTTTTTGTGGTGTGCGGAAATGACCATTTGCTTGGGATATTAAATTTGTTTTGTTTGCCCTTGTATTCTTTGTTGCAGTAATTTGCTTGATTTACAATAAAAATAAATTATGTAAATCCGTTAAATTGTTTTTCATTTAAAAGACAAACAATAAAAGGTGTTTTGCAGTTTAATAGAAATAGAAATTTAAATTTGTCAACCATATAATTTCCAGCATCACATTTTTTGCTTATTTATTTTTCAAAATTGCAAACTTTCCCCCACACCCCCCGTTCGTTTGCTACAATTTCATTTCGTTTTTCTCTCTGTTGCAGGTTTTTGTGTCATTAAATAAAATCCATCATCTAAATTACTCATCATGGCCTAAGGTTTGGCTTCCTTAGATCAGAAGGCTGCTGCTGCACACTTTATCATTATCATCGTTGTCATCACTTAAGGTAAGTAAGATTTTTCAATTTGTTCATTCTTCTTCTTTTTTGTTTGTTTCTTTTTGTATTGCCAAACCAACAAAAAGTGCAAATTCTTTTCATGCCAATCATTAACACCATTTTCATGATTTAAATTTTTTGCCAGCGTTTTGTTTTTGTTATTTATTTTGGCTTGAACACATTTTTTATCTTTAATGGCAACATTGCAACCATAAAATGTTCTTTCCGGTCGTTTTTCATGTTCAGGACGATGACTATAAAAAAAAAAAAATTTGTGCCAAAAATATAAAGCAACCAATAAAAAGACGAGAGAGATTGTTTAAGAGATACAAAACAGTTCGGTAGCTGCTCATTGTAGCATGAGCGGGGTGTTTTGGGGAAATGAAAATGTGCTTTATATCCTGTTGCTGTTATTGATGCAAAATCATTACAGTTATTTGCATATCTATGGAAAATTTTACAATAGCTCAAAGCCGAAAAAATAATAAAGCGTAGCGAAAAAAAGTTATTGTTGCTATCAACACTTATGCCAAGCAGGAGTTTGGTAGCGTAGTTAAGCGAATTAAGACGAACCTCGAAGACACTCTTTCAAAAGAAATTCTTGATAGGTTTTTTTTTCCAATATAATTCAGGATATTTGTGGCAACGGCAACGTTTGACTCAGACAGACACCCCATGTGAAAGATCTTGCCGCTGGCAAACAAAATCGTTAGAATTAAAAAAGGAATGAAGAAGAATTAATGCATACATGTATACATAAGAGCTTCCAGACCCGAATTTCCAGTGTCATGGCAAGAATTTGAAGCTCAAATTCCATGCGGTTTCGATTCCTCCAGTCCCAACATTTCTCTTAAGCTCAAATTTTATTTTTGCTGGAAGTAAATTTTACAAAAACTTGTTCAGAACTTTTGGTGGCTGCTTGGAAGGTCTTTTGGAACATCAAGCAATAACAACGCTTGAAAAAAATATGTTTAATTATGGCTGCGGCAATGTTCTGTATACTGATATTATGTCTGCAATCACATAGTAAGGTTAAAGCAGCCATATAGTATGGTTAAAACCCCTACATAAAATGGCTGCAACCACATTATTGGTTGTCTACTAGCATAATACATTTAATCATATATTTCAACAACAACATGTTTCACTGGGAATACATATTTTTTCTGTGTGTAGGTTTCTTAAATTGCTCATTTTCTAAGAAAACTGATTTCCTAACAAGACTTGAAAAACTTGAAAACTTAAATGTTATGTATGCATACATCAGCTAAGGTGAAGAGAGCACGTCTCGTTAGCAAAACTATTTGGATGCGTTATACTCCCTCACTCTCTGGACACAATTCCATAAGCCAAAAAATTAATACAATATAGGTATGTAATGTCCTATTGACGCAAAATTTTTGGGAAAAATTGTTGAAGATTGACACCACCTTCCCTTTAAAACTTCCGAGAAACTTCGATGCGAAATTTATGCATAAAATGTCGATTGTAAATTATAACCGCTTATCCATTTCGTGGTTTCAAAAGTATAGGACTAAAATTCGACATCTGTCAAGCTACGATGTTCAACCAATTTTTTTTTCTTCTCCGTTGAAAGTCTTACACTGAGGAAAATGGATCGCTTAACTATCACACAACTCATTAAAATTATCAAAACATACTACAAAAATGGTGATTCTGCTACCACAGCCAATTATCGTGCTTTAAGAGGAGATTATGGTTTACATAATCGTTCAACTACGCAAGCAATTGGCAAAATTGTGAAGAAATTTGAAAAGACTGGAGCGATTACAAGTGTTGTAAGGCCTGTGCATCATCGTTTCGCTCGTTCTGCTTAAAATATCGCTGCTGTAAGTGAAAGTGTTGCCGAAGACCCGAATGTATCGTTCTCAGGAATTGGGACTATTTTATTGCACATTATGGCGTATTTTGCATTTAAATCTGCACCTACATCCTTATAAAGTCCAGGGGCCGGATTCTGTCGTTCGTGATCGAATATACTCGATAATAAAAACAATGTAGAGCAAAAACGAGCAACAAACACACAGCATTCTATAACGAAATCGTTCAATCATGAGTGCCAGAATTTGGCCCCAGCTCACATAACAATTGACCGTTTATAACGTAGTAGATACGTGGATGTTTGAATAGCAGCCACATATCGGCGATATTTCAAACCAAATTTTCTTCAGCGGTGATACACATTTCTCGCTCGGTGGGTATGTTAATAAACAAATTAATAAATAAAGTTCTGAGAATCCTCATGCAACTGAAAAGAGGCCACTACATCCAGAAAAAGTCACTGTTTGTTGCGCTCTTTGGTCTGAGGATGTGATTGCACCTTACTGCTTCAAAAACGACGAAGGAACGACTGTCACCGTCTATTCGGAGCGGAGCGTTATGGTCATATGATAACCGAGTTTATTTTTGCCTGCTATTGAAGAAGACGATTTGGAGAATATGTGGTTTCAACAAGGCTGTGTCACATGCCTCACAACTCGAGCAAGTATGGTTTTATTGCAAGAGACATTTCCTAGCCGCGTAATTTCTGGTCGTGGCGATATCAACTGGCCACCAATATCATGCGATTGGACTCCATTAGATTTTTTTTTGTAGGGCTACGTGAAAGACCGCGTTTAGGCAGATAAACCTTTAACTCTTGAGCACTTAAAAACCAACATTCGTCAAGTTATGGCTTAGACACCGCCCAAATATGTATCAAAAAGTGGTCGAAATTACCTCAAAAGAATCAATGCTTGCAAAACTTCGCGTGGTGGTCATTTAAATGATGTAGTACTTCACACATAATATCAACGTTCAATTTTTATAATGAAAAAGAAATACCATGAAAAAAATATTTAATATGTGTTTTATTTATGTTTACTTTTGAAACCGCAAAATGGGTAACCCTGTATATGATATAGTTAAAATCAGAAAAAGTCAAACCCCTACGTTCGGCATTAATACTTTCCGAAGCTGCCTTACAAATAAATATACTCCATAATAGGAGTTGTATTCCACATTCTTTTATTGCTTATAAAATAGAACGGCGTAATGGAACTAGTATAGCTCTTTCATTTTGGTCACAAAGCTTGTTGCTTTCCTCTTATTCAAAAATGAACTTAATTATCTATTTGCTATAAGAACCAATTGATACATTTTGTTCATGAGAATTCCGGAATAAGTAGTTGGGTTTCAAATACTCTTTTAAGATTTTTCGAGTCTACTGATGAGTTCAGTAGCATCAACGAAATATCGCCGGCATATAGACAGCTCTGTAAAACAGAAAACATTAAGGCCCATTTTCAGACCGAAAAAAAAAATACTTTCCGCTTATATTTAATAGTGTCGGTTAATATTTGAGCAGTGTAAGCACCACTATAAGATACGGTGTATGTTTTTTTAGGGGTGCTGACACAATACTTTCTCAAATTTAATTTTCGGCCCCTATATGGTATGAACTGCCATTTTATTTTTCTTATTAAAAATTGTATTGTCCAGATCTCAAAATTAAGGATAATTAAATGTTTAGAGAATTATTTATGTATTAAGTTTATCAGGCTCAAGTTCTTTCTTTATTATTGTTGTGATCGATATTAATTAAATTAGACAAAGAAAACATCAAAGACATTTAGCAGGGTGGACAACTAGTTGTTTCGAAGCCGCCACACTTTCTCCTCAGCACCCGTCTTAGGTGGCTGAGCGGCATGGTTGTCGCTTTGGAAACATGAGCCCCTGAGTTCAAAGACGGGTGCTGACGAGAAAGTGTGGCGGCTTCGAAACAACTAGTTGTCCACCCTGCTAAATGTCTTTGATGTTTTCTTTGTCTAATTTAATTAATATCAATCACAAAGATAATATAGAAAGAACTTGAGCCTGATAAACTTAATACAGAAATAATTGTATAAGAAAAAGATCGAATAATAGAAATTAATGAATATTTAGAGAAGTAAAGATTTTTTTTGTAGACAAACGTGCTTAGAAAACAAATAAAATTTCGTGATTATTTTTAGTATTTTTGCTTTTATTTTCAACAAACGCAAAACTGCTAATCTTTTTGCTTGTCTGTAGAAACAGAAAAACCAAACCTACGACTTCGAGGGCTTTTAGCAGGCCACTTTACCTTTTCATCCGTCGAGGTGAACATCTAATTAAGCTCTGCTTGCTATAGGGTTCAACAAAAAATGTAAATTTATATTCAAATTTTTGCAATTTAGCCAGAAAACATCAATGAAAAATTCCAAGTTGTCACTTTGAAGCATAACAGAAAATACTCTAACAAAGTTTAACAAAAACCTTCTCATCATTTCCATCATCTGAGCACCAGTAATCCGTCAAACGGAAGTCAAACGTATTAGCATCCGGGCTATTTTTCATACAAATGTTAAGCCATTTAACAAAAAGCATCATTATATTAGGGTGGTTCATCATACTTAAGCTTAGCTAGAGTATGCAAAAGCTTTCACAAAAAAAAAAAAATCTCTAACAAAATTAAATATCTAAATACTTAAATTATTAGTGGACATAGTTTTTAACAAAAATAAGTTTTTTCTGTAATTTAGCAGTTGTTGGTGAACCTCCCTATCACATCTTGGCACTACAGGTCGTTGTTTTTCCTTCATTTCTATGTGAGTGTTTTTGTTTGGTAACAGATATTACGAATAGATATGCAAAAATCTTGCCATTGTTGTGTTTAACAGCACACAAAGTGAATGAACGAGTGAGCATCTTTCTTTCCTTCCAATTTATGTTTCCAGCAAAATGACATATTGCAACCATTTAACACTGTCGCATAAGTAAAGTAAAAGGCAACACCGCAACACCAGAGCCAGAGTTAATTTCAGTTAAATATTTAAGTTTAAATGAAATTTTTTACCAAACAGATAGATTTCTTTTATGACATTCTAAAGCTCATGGCAATTCTGGCTGCTTACCGCAAAGCCAATTTGACAGTTAATGAGGTATTTGTAAGCAAAAAGAATTTCCACGAAAAAGAAAAAAAAATTAAATTAAGTGGCAATTACGTTTTTCTCTAAACGAGAAGCAAAAACTCATTTACTTTTAGCAAAAATACTATTATTTTTATTTTAAACACCCAATTATTTTAATCACAGCACATGAATCAATTCTAAGCGTAAAACTAAAATCCTTTATTATCCTCACAACACAACACAATATAACCATTATAAGTGAGCACGAAATAAATCCTCTTGCAATGTGACAAAACCATAAAAACATTTGGCTTGAAGTTAAATGTTTTTTGTTCCCGTCCACATAAAAGAACTCACAAATGACGATTTTATCTAAAATATGACAAACATTTATAGGAAAAATATTTAGCTTATAATGAATAATGTGCATATGTGACACATATGATCCATTGACATGGAAACCAGAACAAATAAATAAATAATAAAAAAAAAAATTGCAGCCCAGCAACAAACTAATCTGATAACCAAATCTATTTTTTTTTTTTAGAAATGTATAAAAAACATCCTTAACAATTTTTGCTGAATAATTCAGCAAATCCTTTTCAAAGCACGCTTTCGTTTAACAACTTTTTCTGCCACGCACTCACCGACTCACACACAGTTTGTATGAGAATGTCATTAGATTTTGGTCAAGATCAGGGTTTATTTCTTTTTTTTAGGAATACTCTTAGAGGAAACTGCAATCAAAAACTGAAGACATTAATCCTTACACAAAGAAATTAGTCAAAATATTTGAAAGATGTGTGCGCTACCTTATCTTGACATACATAAATCCAACCTTTTGAGAAAAAGCTAAAAATTGGGTTGTTTTTCTCAGACCTCTTTCATTACGTTACAACAGTGTGCAGACGTATCAGGCTTTATAAAAAACTTAAAGAAGATTTGATTTTAGTTTGGTTTCTGCTTAGTTGAGTCGTAATTGTGGTTATCAGTTATTTGCGTTCTCGAAAAAATAAATTCTCCTACAAAATAGTGAATATTTGTACATTACGCCCTTGGGTTACATTTTCCGCTCTGTTCGTTTTATACAAAAAAAAAAAAAAAAAAAGCAAATGCAAAATTTATAAAAAAGCAAAATTGCACTTGTTTTGAGCAGTGGACATCAGGCGACAAAAACTAGATTTAACTGTGGATTTCTATATATGTACAGGGTGGCCCAAAATTAACAAAGGGTTTGGAATTGCTTATAATTTTTTCATTTAAGACATAAATATTAAATTATTTCTTTTAATACAGTATATGAATGGGGAATATTTTTAGTTTAGTTATGAAAAACAATAACTCGCAAGAGGTGGTGGATTCGCATATTCGTGTTTTTTCCAACACATTTTCCATAACCTTTCGCAAAGCTTTAGGTGTTATGTTCTTCATTTTGTCGCGTATATTGCTTTTTAATTGCTAGATGATTCTTGGATTATTAATGTAGACTTTTCCTTTCAAATAACCCCAAAGAAAACAGACTGCAGTGGTTGAATCCGGTGAATGCACTGGCACAAGCACTTGTGCGAGAGACAATTCGTTCACCAAAGATGTCTCGTAAGAGAGCCATTGTGTTCCTTGCAGTGTGCACTGTGGTTCCATCTTGATGGAACCATACTTGTGGATGGCTTTCCATGGCTGGCCTTAAAGAATTTTCCAACATTACCCGATATCTGATACCATTGACGGAAACGGTAACCCGGTCTTCATTCACAAAAAAATAAGGACCAATTATCCTTAGGTGGGTGTAATTCTCGCTGTTGATTTACTCTCAGATTTTCAATAGGGCATATTCTGCAGTTTTTCTTATTAATAAACCCACTTAATTCGTCACTCATAATTAAATTATGAATAAACTTATAATTTTCTTGTGCTTTTTGCCGAAGAAAAGCCGAATAATCAAGTCGTTGCTGATAATCTGTTGGTTTTAATTCTTGGACAAGTTGAATCTTGTGTGGAAACATTCCTATTTTATGCAAAATTCTCTGCAGCGACGCTTGTGAGAAGTCAAGTTGTGTCGAACGTCTCCGGCTTGATGTTTCTTCATCTTCCCGAATACCCGAACACTCCTCTGTACCAGTTAAATATTGTCATCCGTGTGCACCGTTCGTCATCTGCCAGCATCAGGAAGATTTCTTACTGTCCCTTGTTTGCGAAAATTTGCAACCAGAAAGTTTATTGCCGACTTTGAGGGTCCAAACCGAACATTACAATAACGACGATATGCAGCCTGACTGAAAACAATGGATCGTTGATTTGAAAAATAAAGCTCAACAATTTGGGCACGTTGTTCAATTGAGTACTGCTCCATTTGAAATTCTACAAGTCTTCTTTACAAAATACTGAAAAGAAAAGAAGAAAAATAATTACGGAGACTTCGAGTTACAGAATTTTTCGTCCAAATAGAATAAAAGGTTTTTGTATCATGTATTTTTATTTAAAATAGCCTCTAATGGAAAACTACATACTTAAGAATATAAAAGAACAAGCATATGTACTCTTATACATATGTATTTAAAAATTTACAGTTAAGTAAAATATTTTGAAATAAGTGACTGAGCAAAAATAGCATGTCAAGTATACAAAACAGCTCAAGCAACCAAAGAGAGTAAGACAAACAAACCAAAACAAAAACAATAAACCAATTTAGCAAGCAAAATTCTTCGAGTTATAGAGTTCATGTGTATGTTTTTTGTTCGAGTTATGGAGAACTTCGACTTATGGCAGTTGCGGAAGGAAAATTGTATGTGATTTGTTCTTTTAACGCTACTGTGAACAAAATTAGTTCGAGTTATGGAAGTTCGACTGTTAATAATAAAAAAACGTATAAGCAATTCAAACCCCTTCGTGAATTTTGGACCACCCTGTCGTTAATTTCAAGCAATTTGTTTCTCAGTTGGGTAACGATATTTTAAAAAAGGTGTATTAGAAGTCAGAATATTAACAAATATGCTTCCATAGAATATAAAATATCTGTTGCACTAGGCCTTTAATATTTTATATTAAATGACTTTTAACTGGCTCAAGTTCAACCCTTGGCTGATCACTTTTTTTTTATCAATATCAATTAAGTAAAGAAAAGTAAAATTTCATAGCTGGGTGGACAACTGGCTGTTTCTGGGTAGAAAACCCTATGAACTTTGGATGTGTTAAATTTCGTAATTTTAACACTGCCGCCTTAAACACTTGGCAAAGCAAGCTTTAATCTTTCTGTCGTGGTGTGTATTAAGTTTCATGTCTTATTGCTCTTTTTGAGCCCAACAAGTTGGGGTAAATGGAAAGAAATTTCCTACATTTTTTTAGTCAAAACAAATAACAAAATTTCATTTAGTTTTACCTGTGAAAATATAAAATGATCTTGAGACGTGACTCATTTCCACTGACTTTTGCTCTAGAAGACCTGGTCACCGTGTTTAATATTAGGAATACTGCGCTAATTAATTCTTCGAATATCTGACAATATCACTTTTGTAGTACGGTAATATTTTTGCCACGTCACGTAATCTGTGAAGTTTTTCTTTTCTTATTATTATTGTTTGAGTTTCTAAGTTGTTCAATCTCTGTGACATTGGAAAAAACCTATACCAGGCTATGCCAAAGGATTAGGCTGTGATATGCTCAAATTAGTAAAGATCACAGTGCAAATCTTTAGCTATATATTATTTTAGGTCCAAAAATATACCTTATTGTTGCTGTCTGTCTTATACCCTAGACAGACGACAGCGCTAATGCGCATTAGTGGCCATTTTGCGCATTTAGTCGTGCATTATCTACATTCGAATGTGAATTTAGCTCTGTCATAAATGCACAAAATCAAACTGCATTTATACTAAATTCAGTTACATAATATGGCAGCACCGTCGAAATTCGTCAGCTGTTGATATTTTGTTTACTATTGTGAATAGATAAAATGGAATCACAGACAAAAGAGGCAAGCTGTTTTAACTGTTACAGCAAATTTAAATTTGTGATTGCTAGTGCACGCACAAATTTTGTGTTATGGAGCAGTTTCATGAAAAGAAATTTTAACTTTCTCGAAAACAAATGTTCATTTCCTATCAACAGCATACCTGCAAATTTTACACTCTGTTTTTTTATCCATTTTGTGTAAAAGTAAACTCTAAGTAAATATTTTAAATACCAAAAGAAAACATCAATAGCAAACAACAGCTGTTTTTTAAATGCAGAAACCGTCGTCTCTCATCGTAAAATTTTAATTCAAATTAGTGACCTGTTAATGCAAATTAACTCTGCCGTCTGTCTAGGCTATTATTCAGCCTTTTATATGCCGCCGGCATTTCGTTGATGCTAATCAACTCATTAGTGTCCTCGAAGAGTTGTAAAGGAATGTTTGAATGTTTATAAATAAAATCGGAATTAGAAGTCCTCAAACATGTTTATGGGAATTTTGGAATAAGTAGTTGGGTTTCAAACATTCCTTTAGGATACAAAAAACTCTGATTGAACTCTAAGCAATAAGACTTAAGACTTAAAAAAAACAACATTTCACATGATATGACAAAATGTAATTTTACAAACGTGTAGATTAACTAAATTTTTATCAATATCTTTAGAAATCTTTTTCAGTTTTTTTTGAACAAAAACTTGATTAATTTGTAGAGTTTTAGAAAACATTTTTGCATGGTACTTTCAAATGACTTTTCGTACTTCCCTCTCCTTGACCGCAAAAAACGTTATACTTTGCTTGTAATCATAAATCCAACATCATAAGCACATACATGAGCCATATTTCATTTTCAACCATAATAAAGTAACACATATCCTGCAATATTCGATAACCTCAATAATAATCATTAGATACCTGTTAAGGATCAAATAGTCAGAGGCCATATTGCAGTCATGTGTGTGTGTGTGTGTGTGTGTGTGGCTTTTTTGGCAATTATTTTTCTGTATTTTCGTGCTGAAAAATCCTTTTCTATTCATACACAAAAAGCAAAATGTCTTGTAAATATTACACGTGTGTGGTTTTAGTTTATAGATTTGGATTTTTCTCAAGCGTCATCGTCATCATGCACTTTAAAACATCCTTAAATGCTTAAAAGCGTTACCAAGCGTCAAGAGTTTCCATAACTTTTCCTTTTATTTATTTATTTTTATTGTATTTTAACAATGTAATCTGATCCCCTGTCCATTTCACATATGATTATGGGCATGCGTTTTTGTATATAATTTTTTTTCTTCTTGTGAGTGTGGTCACACATCATTATATTGAATTTATGTTCTGTATGTGTGTTTTTAAAAGTTTTTATTTTCATAAAAAATTGTTATTTGATATTTTTAGTTGATAGGATGTTGTTTGTTTGGTTTTGTATTTATTTTTTGATAAATCATTATATTTGATTGATGTTTATTACTTGAGGCATAACGGTATGGAAAGAAACATAAATTTTAAAATTTAGCTTTGGGAAAACTTTTTCGATAGGGTTGCCTAACTACAATAGTGAAACTAAAAGCTAAATGTTATTAACGGCAGAATATATTGTGCTGCGCTAGAGATGATTTTAAATATAGCAAGCAGTTTGTAAAGTTGAACTTGGGAAGATGGCAGGCAGTCTGTCATTCGAGAATTACGTCTCTGCAAGAGTTCAGCTTATTTTAATTCATGTTTCCTTACAATAGAATAAATTCATAAGAAAGGACTGTGCTTTTTAATTTATAAGCATAAATGCAAGTTGTTTGTAATTCGTGACTTCGTTTGATTTTGAATATTGTAATTAAATAATGCCATAAAATGGTGGGTCATGCAATAATTACAACTCTATAGGTAATAACTGCATTAAAAAAAATTATATAAAATTGATGGGTTTGTCGAAAAGTTTATGTTATAATTTCATTAGTTTGTCATTAATAATATCTATTTAACTAAAAACATTGGTAGAGTTTTAACTCTACTAATGTTCGAAGCGATTGGTATCTATCGCGGCCTGTAAGTCTTTAATTTTAGTTCCACTGAGTGTTGATTAAGGCCATTAGCATTCCATATTAATATCGTCAGTTCACTTTGTTTGCCCAACAAGTTTCGTTTAGAAGTACTGTTAACTGGAAAGTTAAGCTGAGGTAGCGAATGACAACAATTGTGGACGAGGAATAGAATTGTTGCTGAAACTTGTTGCTGAGATTTGAGCCGTAGACTCCTAAAAGAAAATAACAAATAACAAATGACAACAACAGTGGATGATTGCAATCGGTGATGCCAGGCGAAGATACAGTGAAACGGAAATCAAAACGTAAAATCAAACCCTAGAAAACTAAAGTGAGGTTACGAATCAAATCAATACTGGCCGATGCTGTGGTCACACAATAATGAAAATATAGAATTCATATTTTTTTTTTTTTTAGAGATTTTAGACCTGCTGCCCTATTCTATAACTCGCTAAAAATCTGAACTGTGAGATTCTTGGGGATGACTCCACTTTTAAAAACTTTTGTGGGTGAAAATTGAGTCTTAGCGGTGTTGCTAAAATCTTAATCTTTTGTTACAAGAAAGTCAATTTTTTAGCAACAAATATTTTTTGAAGCTAAAAATTTGACTTTTTTGAACAAAAACTTAAGATTTTAGCAACGGCGCTAAGACTCAATATTCTGTCACAAAAGTTTATTCAACTACGGTCGTCGCTAAAACTCGCTTCGTTGAGCTTAGAGATTTTTGACAATGTCTCTAATTTTAGCTAGGGACCTTTCTAGCACCCAAGTGATCCGGCCTTTGGTGTTTGCACTAACGATTCAGTGATTCATGAACTATCATATGCAACATATTATTAAATTCAGAATCAAGTGGCGTTATTACTTAAAAGAATGCCAAACCAAACACGACACTAATAATTTTGAATTAAGTAGTCGACCCAAAGTCAAGTCACATTAATTGGCTTATGACTCGACCAAGCTATAGAACATTGACTTGTAACTACACTAGAATACTTTAACATTTTGTGGTTAAAATAAACCACAATCAATTTCTAGTTGTTAAGCGAGCACCAGTAACTCTGGTCAAATATCACTAATGAATCAGAAAGCCAAATATTTTCCAGTTAAATAATTTTAATGCTGAATTAATCGGTAAAATAAATTAATGAATTTCATTACAGGGGCCAAATTCTGGCACTCGTGATTGAACGATTTCGTTATAGAATGCTGTGTGTTTCTTGCTCATTTTGTTTTTGCTCTACATTGTTTTTATTATCGAGTATATTCGATCACGAATGCCAGAATCCGCCCCAGAGCAGATAAAAAATTATCTAAAAGCAATCGTTTTACCCCAAAAAGTATGCCTTAATTTTCCCTGTCAGTAGTGCGTCGTGCATCAGCTGTTACTTAATAAGGCTTTTGTTCTTATTGGGTTCTGTTCTTGTCTGTGCCACTCTCTGTGTTGGCTTGTAAATGATAAAATTATACGTAATTAAAACAACTGATAGCCCTCGACAATTTAATTGGTACGTATTGCGGTGTGTTTTTACTTTTATACAGGTTCAGACAAATGATTGCAATTTATCAGTAAAGCAAAACTTATGATGAACTTTTTCACATCTGCTTGCCAGTATCACAAAAAAAAGGGTGGTGATATTTTAAATAAAAGATTTTCTATAAGGTTGTATAAAATTGGTCAAGTTATTATCAATCATAGCTTTGTGGGCACACCGTTTGGCAAATTATGCAATTATGAACCATAATCCTCTGGCCATATGTGGTCTTTATATACAAAATTGCTGCTTGGCAACAAAAACAATGCTTTGATGATGCAGAACAAAGCGGAACATGCCTGTAACTAAATTAGAGATTCACCGGTTACAAAAGTGAATAATTTTGTCTTTGTTAAAATGAAAATAAGAAAAAAAAAAAATCACACGGAGTTTAATAAATATGGTTAAATAATTTCAATTGGCTTTTGTTTGCCTTACAGGAAGTTGCTTTTTAAAAGTTTGTTTTATTATTTTTTGCATTATTAAAAAAAATCAGCTTAATACCGTAATTATAACGCTTAACGAGGCGTTAACATGTGTCGTCGTGTAGTCAGGCATTCCCTGAAATCTCATCACTAGCCAAACGGTTTAATAAGAGAATTCAACTTTCCACTGAAACAAACAGAAAATATTTTTGTTTTTTGTGCAAACTACAAAAGTGTATGAAAAAGTTCATTACAGCATTTCATCTTTGCATAGAGTGGGTGTCTATTTTCATCCATAACATTTTGAAAAAAGCATTCATAGACAAATTGTCTGATGACCAAATGTGAGTTTTTCAATGCATTATTATGAAAAGTTCAAAAAGTCTTCTTTGTCTTTTGTTTAAGTAAATCCTTTTTATATCCTATTTACACATGCGAGCCAGTCAAAGGGATGTGGGCTGTTTTGCCATTTTTCCACATTTATAAACATTTTTGGTCATTTAAACAAAACACAAAAAGTGAAGTAAAATAAAACATTCAAATATGCTTCAAGTGTATTCATGCAAAAATTGTTCAAAGCGAACATTTTCATTGAAGGATTTCGTTGCTGTTGCTGCTGTTGTTGTTGCTGCTGTTGTTGTTGACTGGCAACATTCAACTCTCTGTTTGTTTCAATTGTGAATTTCTATGGAAAAATGTCACAAATGCGCTTTTACGCTTTTGACTTTCAGTTTAAAATGAAATACATTTATTTGCAGTTGGGAGCACTACAATAGTGGAGGCAACATAAACTCCATATAAAAACAAACAGGTGTCTTCTGCCAAACGCTGCGGTTTGGGAACACCAGGGGCCGCATTCCGGCATTCGTGGTCGAATATCTTCGATAGTAAAAATAATGTAAAGCACAAACAAAATAAGCAACAAACACATATCATTCAATCATGAACGCGTTCAGTCACGAATGCCAGAATTTGCCTTCAGATTTGTGGAATCAATCTTTCAATTAAACTTTTCCAATTATTTTCCTCTAAGAAGGAAATTAGAGGAATTAGCGTATCGCAGAACATGCTATTTTTATTGCCTTCAGTGTATTTAATACGTATGAGTGGGCGATATGTTATTTGCTTACGTTTGTTATTTTAACTGTGGTATATAATTTCATTTAATTTTCAACGTTGGTTTTTTTTTTAATTTGTTTTGTCTCCAGTTGATGTTTTAATTTTTTTTTTTCACGTAATCGTATTAAATGCGCTTATTTAACGCTTAAGTTCAAAAATACAGCAACAACACTGCATATGAAAAATAAACATCATTAGACCTTTAATCCAACCAAAATGCTAATGATGACTAATTTGTTTGGGACTTCAAGCATCTCACAACACATGTTATGGAAAAATTAGCAAAATATTTTATGCAAAACAGAAAAGTTGGAAATCATTTAGCAAATATTTTAGGTAGAAGTAAATGAAGCATGCCACTAATTTAACTCGATTGCGAAGAGAAATCGCTAAATAAACAATCGGAAACGGGTTTGTGGTGGAACTGGAAAACTTGTTTTTATTTCAAAAAAATGTATTTCAGCACATGTTTAGCGGATTAGAAACATCTTAGCGAAGCCATTGATGACTTTATTTTACAGTCATGCGACGAAATTGAGTTTTGGTTGGAAAATTGAAAAATAATTTCAACAAGAAAACAACTAAACACACCAGAATAGTGTTGTAACTTGCAATCCTTCGCTTTGGAATTTTCAGGCTTGGAGAAGTACTTAGACAATATTTGCCAAATAAACATAAAATATCTCAAAAATTAGCTCAACATTTGCTATAAGAACCAATTAAAATTTATTGTTTTAGACCAGATCTTTTTCAATTGGTTTTTGTTTTAATTTCACACTTCTTCAGTTGTAGTTGCAGAAGAAAACATAATCAAAAAGGCCTCTTTTGATCTAAAATCATAAAGTGTTACTTATGAATAAGTCACTATAAGTACTGTTAAAAGAAAAGTATTAAAAAATGTTTTAGGACATGAAAAGAGTTTTGGGATGCTTGAAGGCATGCTTATGCATGTCTGAACATGCTTGTGCATGCCTGCCATGAGACAAAAGCGTTATTTTTGACAAAGTTTTTGGTTTTGATATTGTAATTTTAAAATATAAATTACCTTAATTTATTTAAAACAAAAAGAGTTTTGTGATTACAAGTAATTTTCTGCTAGAATTTCTATCAAGTAAGAGACGATGCCATGTGACATCGCGACCTTACAGAAAAACACTGAAAGCTACAACATAGTTTTGAATTTCGTTGTTGGTTTGCTTATAATGACATCGTGGGCCTGGCAGTTTGTCAAAAAATATATTTAATTTTTTGTTTGAAAAGCCTTTAGCTAAAAGGAAAGAATTATAGCAATTGTTAAAAACAAATTGCTTAGTTAATTTCACCAATTTTTTGTTTGAAGAGCCTTTAGCTAAAAGGAAAGAATTATAGCAATTGTTAAAAACAAATCTAAATATGTACAATATATAGTTTAATATATAGTGAAAGTTAAAGCTAACTAGTTCTGACCATAGCGGAAAATACTATCTGAAAAAATGATATGTTGCATACAGACAATGCTTAATGGTACAGCATAAGGACATATATCGTAAAAGAGTCATCCGTGGTTGCAGCCTCAAACATACAATTCATTTAACGCAACAAAGGAAACCCTGGCAACCAGAAGACTCACTCAAGACGATGTGTACCTTCAGAGCTAGTTAATCGCTATTAAGAGCCGTGGTATGTTTCCCCGGCAATAAGTCCTTGTTGGTCAATACAATCACACCACATAAAAAAAATAATCTTTTTCAATTCCAGGGAAAGAAATCCCTATTAAAGTCTGCTAAAGTAATTAGCAGTTGTAATACTTAAAATATTTAAATCGGTAACTAGAATTTTCATATTCGAAACACATGTCTATTAAAGATTCTTCATATTCAAATTTAAATGCATTTGAACTTTCACTTGTTTCAGAAAGTTCATAATCTCGTTGGTCTTTTCCGTTCTTAGTGTGGATTTCAAACTTAATGCCATTTTTATTTGCCATTTCATTTTTTTATTGCTATTTGTACTTCTACTAAATATGATTATTTAACAACTGTATAAACAATCCCAGTGAAAGAAATACATTTTGTTGTTTAATTCCATTTCATGTTCAATCCCTTGCAGCCAGATATTTATAATTCTCTTATCCTTTTACGTAGTAAATAAGTCAACAAAAAAAAAAAAAAAAAAAACAAGGGAAAAATTATAAAGTCTGCGATATTTTTTTTCTTACTACACGCCCAAAGCGTTTAGGTTTAAAGTTACTTGTTTAAAGAACAAAAAAAAAAAAAAAAATCAGCAGCTTTTAAAAAATAAAAGGATTAATATTAAACTGCTACTGGTATGTTCTATGTTATTTGTTAAAAATTTCTTAGTAAAACTTATCTCCTGATTTTTTTAAATTATTATGCAGCGCATAAATTAAATAACATTTTGAAGGGATGTCAAAATGAGGCCAACTCAAGAAAACTGTAATATTAGTAAAATCTGATGGTTTCGTGGTTTATCTAGAGATTTCTTAAGTATTTTTTTTTAAACTAAATTTTCGCGATTGCACCGCTTCAATGTATACCAATACATATTGAGAGTTTAGTCAGCTTGAAGTAATGTTTTAGTATCCTGTGCCAGCCCACCACCCTCTTTGACCTTTTTAATTATATGCCATTAATCTTTAACTTAGTTACCATAATTGTATCTCATTTATTGTATGTTTGATATTTATTTTTTGTTTGTTTTGCCCTCTAAATAATTTGTTTACACACATTTTTCTATTGTTATTAAGTTCTTCTGTCATTTGGGCAACTCAAAATTCATCTGTCAACTGTCAAATGTAGTTAGTGAACTGTGCCACGTTCTTGTTTACATACAAATATTCTGCTGTTTTTCTTTTTCGATTACTTTTCTTTGTTTGACATAATTTGTTAATTTTGTAAATTCACTACAATTTAAGCATTTATTTGCTGAAATTTGTAACAAATCTTTATCTGCTGCCTGAACACATTGTTGTCATGGTGTTTAAATGAGTGAAAGCGGCTTAAGTCATTTGTTTAAGCAAAAAAAAAAAAAAAAAAAAAAAAAAAAAAAATTGGGGGAAGCCATTAATAAAAAAGAACTAATAAAAAAATCCATTTACTTGTAAAACAGTTTTATTTTTAATTTGATAAAAGGCCTGCACATATGACTTCTTTAAGGTAGTTTAGCTTGTAGACAAAAAAAAATGCATTAGTTTGCTTAAGCAATATATTTGTTTAATTGCTTAGTTTATGGAAAATTAATGTTTTGTAACGTTTGGTCAGAAATAATCTAGAGTATTTTGTTTGTACAGGTTAGTTTTCTACGAATTTTATTACTGAAGTATAAAGTACTGGTGGCTGTGTGAAGTAAAAAAGTAGTAAATATGTTTTAATCATCAAGCAATTTATTATTTTTTTAATTTAATATTTAGCTAACTCGGAAGATTCTAGTACTACTGCATAGAGTATGTTAGACGTTATGTTACAGCAATGTTAAATAATCAAAAATGTTCACATGCAAAGAAACGATATGGTTCATTATGGTTGCGGCAAAAATATTATACTCTGTATAACGATATTGTGACTCAGAACATGAATATGAACAACCTACGGCGAAAATAAGGTCATCAGAACCATAAGCGTCAATTTAAACGAGGATGGATAGTGACAATAATTGAAAATATTCTAAGTTTTGTTTCCACTCCTAGATAATATATAAAAATCTTATATTTTCTGTGTAAGAATAGCTTTAATATGAATCGGAATGTTTATTTTCATGCAAAATAAAGCATCAATAAAAAAGTCTTCAATATTTTTTCCAAATTCAGACCTTTACTTAATTGTGCAGAAAAGCGAAACGCGTCCATAAATTTTTATGATTTATGTCTCCTTTTGTTCATAGCTTATGCGACTTTACGTGAAAGTAATAGAACTTGACCCTTTTTTAAAGTTTTGGATTTTTTATGAATTAAAAATTTAAAAAATCAATTTTTTAGACAAAAAATATTTTTTTTCTTCATACATTTATTTATAACTGCGAAAGTTTTGCTTATGTAGCGAAATGTTGTATAAACAGATTGAAGGAATTGTGGTTTTTAATTTTTTTAAATTTATTTCAGCTTATTCGGGCTAGTGGTTCTCGAGTTATGACAAAAGAGCCTAAAACGTAACAAACTCCCCTACGCGATACTTACTAACTTCAAATTAATTTTCAAGTTATTATTTGAGGTACCAAGACCAAACGAATGATGCAGAAGTTCTTCCCTTTAGTGCTACTTTCATAAACAATTATCGGAATTGAGTCCCGAATCAATCACCTGAAAAATGTTGTACTGTATAATATAGGTTATTCAATCAGGCTTCAAAGCAGTTAGAAAAATATTTCGATATATTTGCAAATAACATCATTTGCTTAAAGATTATTTTTCTACTTAACTATAGATTTTTTTGTACTTCACCTTTGGCATATTACAGTATAATATAGATGTGCCTTACTCCAGAAGTAAAGCAAAACTATGGCTTAAACTGTGATACAACTAGTAGTTGGGTTTCAAATATAACTTTAAGATTTTTCGAGTCTACTAATGAGATGAAACGAAATGTCGGCGGCATGTAGATGGCTGAAAAATGTAGAAAACATTAATAAGGTATATTTTTATACCTAAAATAATACATTTCAATTAGCTCTTAAGGCAAAAAACTAATAATAACGAACGTTTTTGATTTAAAATAATTGTTAATAATGTTTGTTCCTTTATTAAAATAATGTTTATTCCATTATTAAAAATATATAATTTGTTTTACTGGTTAAGCACATTTTTTGATTAAAAGTGTTTTTTTCTCTTTCTGTAAGGTGAAAACTTTTTGACCCGTAATTACCGGTCACTGACTACTATGGCCTAGAGACCAAAGACCAGAGTTTCTACATTATTTCAACTGCTGAGAAATAAATAAGAAGTATAGATTTGCAATACATGTATTTAAATTAAAAACTTACAGAAAAAAGTTTACAATAATTAAAATGTATTAAAAATTTGTTTTCGAAAACTTTAGAATAAGGAGCCAGGCTTTGAAAGCAACGAGTTTTATCGGTTTGTAGAGGGGGTCGTGGACCTCCCAAAACTGAAGTCGAAGTCTGGCGGAGGCTTTTAGTTTATTAAAAATTCGATGTTGAAATTGCGGAATTTACTAAGAAAAATAAGAAAATGTTGGTAAAATAGTGCTGCCAGAGAAATGTTTTTGCACAGAACGTAAAATCGCGTATTCATAAATGTTTTTAAAAATCGAAAATCGTATTTTTTTTCATTTCATTTAATAAATTTTTTCATAAGTATGCAAAAATTGTTGTAGACAAATGTCCTTCGGCCGGGCTAAGGGAATTTCTCTTCCATGGTATAGCCAACACCGGCTTCGTGTACAAAATCTGTAAGCATCTGGCAGCGCACTTTTTCATTTTACGGCAATTGGTACCATTATACTAAGGCTGACCCAAATTTTATTTAAAGCAAGGAAATTTAGGGAACTAAATCTGCATCAGTTTTATTTGAGTACAGAAAGTCCTAGTACCATGATTCTGGCTTATTGCAACAGGAAAAACCAAGTAAACTGAGTTGTTACAAACTTTTCAGGCTGAAAGTATCAAGTAGAATTTTTAGCTCAACCAAATGGTTCATAGGACCACTTTACAGCAAGTTCATAATATTAATGAATACCCACAACTATTCCAGCTTACAAGTTACAAAAATAGTCCGGAAGTCAACTTGTCATTATGTTTGAATGCTTCCAGCCCAAAACAGCATAAACTACAAAACACAAGCTTTCAAAAATTTTATCACAAACAAATTTTTTTTCAGGTTTGAGGCAGTAAATATCGAATTCAAGGACGATAAAATTATTAACAATTCAAAATTTACAGAAAATCGTATTTGAAAAAATGTGTATTAATTAAAAGTTATTGGTTTAAATTTATTTTTTCTTTTTAATTATGCCCAAATTAACTGTTCCAAATAATTTTTTAATATAACTAATTAAAATTTTAATTGTATCAACTAAATGTTTAATTCAGCCAATTAAAAATATGGCTGGTAAGTTTCAATTGTGTTCGCTGCACTTACATATATTCTTGTTACGTCGGAAATTTTTCATATTATTAAAAATAATTACATAAAAATCTCAAAGTTACCTTCTTGTTAGTTATATTATTGACGCGGTTAAGGCTGCCATACATTTATATAGGTTTTTTTTCACTTGAGTGAACAGTCTACTATTTTTTAAGCACTCTGCTGATTCCGAACTGCTCAAAAATTGGTCCTTCGAACCCTTAAATTTAATACTAAACATTCACCAGAAAAACGTCGCTTAAATGGATCACAAATTAGTTTTGTTTGTGTTTAACAAAATATTGAAATTTTTCCTGCTTCTAACTAAAACTGTTTCACTTTAATTTCCTTTGCATCCGTGTTTGAAAATATTACTTTCTCTTCTTTTAATTAAATTTTCATTTTTCTTTTATAACCAAATTTTTTTTGGTTCAAATTCTACTCTACTCCTGATCGTTTTCTTGCTTATCTATTGTTCCCTTTAAAAATCTTCCATTTGTAAACGATACAATTCCAGATAAGACAATTATCATTATTTCTAATGTTAATGACAAGTATCCCATAAAATACCATAAAGCTGGAGATGTAAGCACTTGGGGAATGAAACAAAAAGGTGACAATGCCATAATTTGTTGGTAAAATTAAAAAACATAAAACTTTCTCTCCTCCTGTTTTATGATTCTTTTTTTTACAATAAAGTTAAAAAGAGTTGTTAATGTAAAAAATATAATGCAGAAAAAAAGCGCATTAACTAGTGAAACAAACACAACAAAACATCAAAGGATTCGGTGTGTAGACATCCTGCGATTCCTGTGTTAATGATGCCGATGACAAAATATTTTTGCTTCACAATAACAAATTGTTGGGATGGAAAATGAAATGGCAAAGAAAAAGTTTCAATTACACAAAATTACTAAAAGAAGAAATAGCAAGGACGAGAAGAAAAAAGGCGTCAATCAGCATTAATGGCCAGAATATTTAACAAAAGTGGGTAGAAGAAGTCTAATGAAAGAAACACAGAAATACTTAACCCTTTTTGGAGAGAGGGCGGAAATGGCTTCGATATAATTCGCACGCTTATTTTTGAAAAGGTGGGTGTGTCATCGTCATCATCGGTCTCTTCTTTATAATTATGAAAACAAACCTTTAGTGGTTTCACAGTCAGACCAAAATTATTAACAAAAACCTTTAATCAAACCTTGAATTTTTAAATATTCCGGTCATAAAAACTTCTTTTAAACACACATAAAATATTTTTTGATGACGTTGGCGGAAGTTTGATACTTCAAACATGAGTGATTTTATGCGGGCTGATTATACGTCTCGAATAAAATATATCAACTGGACTCTTGTATGCAAAGATGACAACAATTTGACTGACTGTTTTGAGTTGGTCACGTGTCCTTAGGTTGCACGCTCCTAATGTGTTCGCTCTACAATCCAATCTCAGGCCTTGAACATTAAAATAAATTTCTGCACAAATGAAAAGTAAGCAAGCAGCCAACATTGTTAATGACCATAAATATTATTGAAAAAAGTAACCCTTTTAAGACACTGGCCGCTTTTTATGATTACTTTCATAGGTACCACTTACTTTCCTGCATGCTTTTATGCAGCAGAGCTTTTTTTTTTTTTTGGTGCCTGTGTGAGTGTGTGTGAGTGCGTGTAAATGTGAAATTTGACTTCAATATTTATTTTGAATTGTTTTGTTTGTTTGTTTGTATTTTTTTGCTTAATTACTTGTATCTGATTGCCAGGATTTTTTTTGTTGGTTTCATTTGCTTGACTTTTTGTATTTTTCTACAATGTTCCCATCGTAAAAAGCTGGTTAGTTTTTTTTTAAAGGGGTAAGTGGCAGCTTAAGGGCGCTACACTTGGCTGGGGTGGTGAATGAAAATTAGAAAACATTTAATTTAAAAATAAAATTAAAAAAAAAAAAATATTGTTGCACATCTAAAGATCTCTGTATCTGTTTTGTTTCTAGCGCTCTCAGCCGCTCACACAAAAATAATTTTCTTTCAGAACTACTAATGAATCTATGTCATTAATCATTTTTCTTTACGCCAGTGAACATTTTTATTGCGCTAACAAATTTTCATAGATCTAATGAACTAATTTTATTAAACATTTTTCATTAGCTTTCATAATTTCATTAAAAAATATCTTGGGATTAATGGAAGTATTTCATGCTGTCAAAGACTGAGTTCATAAAAACACGTAACTCAAGAAATTTGAACAAAAAAACCGATTTTTAAACGGCTTAAAATTCAATGTAGGGCATTGAAAGTACTGCTTTTGCCGGAAAGAATTATGTTAAACTTTTAATGAGGCAAACAACCACCTTAAACCATGCATGTAGACATGTATGTACATCCTCTCGCTTGGCATGAATGTCTGAGCATGATTTTTCATAGCTGGGTACAGTTTTGTTCTTCTCTTCAATCCTTCGGTTTTATTATGATTTTGTGAAAATAATTTAACTTTTGTTTTCATTAAATATTAATAAACAAATGCTTAATGGGCTAGTTAAGGGGTCCAGCCAGCAGGAGGGAAAATTCAACAATTTTGTAATATAAAAGAAATTTTTTTTTTTTTTTGTTTTCGTTTGCATATGCAAAAAGTTAATTTTGATGTGTTGCTATAAAATTTATGTATGTCTTTATTGGTAACGTAAAGTACGAAAAAAAACCACTGACTAAACATCACTTTGCTGTGGAAAAAATAGATATTGGTGGTATAACTTGAGTATAAATCGCTTGGTTTTGGAGTGAAAATGGAACCCTGTTACTGAGACTTCGCTGTCCGTCACAGCGCCTACTGCAGTAGATTACCAATACTGTAATAGCTAGACAGCTGAAATTTTCACAGGATATAAAGTTAACCTGCTGCTGCAACAATAAATACTAAAAAAAAAAAACATAAATTTGAAAGGGATACCCTATCCCTATAACTTACGAACCACAAGGAACACAAACTTGAACTTTGCATAGGAGGATATGTAATTTTCTGATCTCCACGACAACAAATGCCAAAACTAACAAGGAGTTGAAATGTAAAAGGTGCTTAATACATGGGGTCTCCCTTTATTTTGCAATTCAGGTGTAACTTTCATATTCATAAAGCCAAGCAACATCGAATGACTTCTTTTGGCCCACCTGCTATTTCGCGTGCTAGCATTTTTAATCGCCTCTGCATTCGTCAGATTTAACCGCTCCAGATAGTCATTTGATTATTTGAGGTAAACAATCTATAGTGATAAGCACAGAACCATCTAGTAATTAAAAATCGAATTACTAAGCGATATCAGCAACATAACTTATGACCTGTTGCGAAAGGTTATGGAAATATTTTCGAAAGAGCACGAATATGAGAAGCCAAAAATTGCGACACATATCTTTTCCTAATAAAAGTGAGACTTTTCTGCAATAATGTAAGATATTAAAGAATATTTCCGTATTAAGTTTATCAGGCTCAAGTTCTTTCTATATTATTTTTGTGATTGATATTATTTAAATAAGACAAAGAAGATATCAAAGATATCAAAAGGAGGGTGGATAACCAGTTGTTTTGAAGCCGTCACACTTTCACGTCAGCATCCGTATTTGAACTCAGTGGATCATGTTTCTAAAGCGACAACCATGCCACTCAGCCACCCAAGTTGTTATACATTTTCTGTTTAATTTTTTTTAATTATATCAATAATTATATCATATCATATCATAGCATTGATATTATATCATATCCTAACATTGATGTCTCCTTTGCCTTATTTAATTAATATCAATCACAAAAATCCAGACTTCTCCCGGTATCAAGAGGAGTTCCGCAGGGTTCCATTATTGGACCTTTACTATTTTCAATGTATTCTAATGATCTCCCAGATATATTAACAGATTGCAATATTAGAATGTATGCGGACGACGTCCAACTCTACGCATGGTGCAATACTGATATGGTCACGCAGTGCATAAACTCACTGAATCAGCAGTTACATAAAATTCATCTATGGGCTTTAGCAAACGGTCTGACACTAAACCCGAATAAGTCTAAATTTATCGTTATTCAGAAAAGGCTCACACAACTTATAATTAGCCCTGACATACATATTGATAATCGTAAAATTGAAATGGTGGCAAAGTCTAAAAATTTAGGTGTTTATTTTAACAAATCTCTTACTTGGTCAGATCATATTAATTTTACTTGTGGTCGTTCTTCATCTATGCTTAGAACTATATGGTCTACTCGATATTGTACTCCAATCAGGATAAGAATTCTCATTGCAAAGACTTATTTAATCCCTGCCTTATTATATGGATGTGAGCTTTTCGCCAGCTGCTACTCAGCTAGCAAAAGAAAATTAACAGTCACCTATAACAATATTATTCGTTATGTGTATGGCTTGGATAGACGTTCTAGAATATCAATGTTTTCAAAACAATTGTACGGAGTTTCTTTTCATGATTTGCTCAACTTTAGAGTCTTGGTTTTTATGCACAAAAAAAAATTCATGCGCGTCAGCCTGAGCATCTATACAATAGACTTACTTTTGCAGAAAATTGCAGAGGCAAGAGAATTACCGCCTAATTCATAAAAATTATAACAGGCTTATAAGACTCCTATTTGACATATTTGTATGGAAAATCTGTCAAATAAGAGCTTTATAAACCTGTTATAAGTTTTATGAATTAGACGGTTAGAGTATTCGGATACAACAGCTTAATATCAAAGTGGCATTTTTATATATTTGCGGTATCACTCTGGAATTCGATTCCTTATAGTCTTCAAGTGTTAAGTAACGCACACCAATTTAAAAATCAAATTTTGAAATTTTTCTCAGAGTAATTGTTCGCTAGAAATGTTGTTTCATATTTGATAAGACTTTAGATTTTTTTTATATACATTTTTCATTTTATTATGTGTGTTGTATGCTTTTAAATTATTATTATTACATTCTCAATATTTGTACAAACTCAGTTCCACACTGCAATATAAGACATAAAGTCTTGTGTATGGAGCGATATACATAAATAAATAAATAAATAAAATAAAAAAAATAAATAAAAAATAATATAGAAAGAACTTGAGCCTGATAAACTTAATACAGAAATAATTATATAAAAAAAAGTGCGAATAATAGGAATTAATTAACTATATTAAAGAATAAATAATATATTATATATTTATTTTCTTGAGCTAAAGGTCTTTTTTAAAAATATTTCATTATTTTTGTCGATATTTCGCTCTCCTCGATATTTCTTCCTGGAGAAGCTATCCGAAGGAGAGCGAAATATCGACAAAAACAATTAAATATTTTTAAAAAAGACTCAAGAAAATAAATATAGAAAATATAAAAGCAGGGGTCGAAAAAAACCAAATAATAAATAAATAATATATGTTATTAAGTCGTAAGGAAATTATGACTCAAAAAGTTTTAGTTAATAAACTAAAGGTGCTTGGTAATTTAGGCCACCCCGTAATTGCTACAAAGCTTCTGAAATAGGGAAAGTGCAATACAAAATGTCTCTTGACTGCTGCCTACTTTGCTCCATTATAGTAACTCTGTAATATTTAGAACTCCCAATTACTATGAATTTTCATTTCTTCAGATTATTATTTCCTTAGATTTTGTTAATATATGATATGTGCCTGCAATACAATTTTGCATGCCAAAAAATATTCAAAGATTTACAACATTATGTTTTACAACCATTCACAAACACCGAAATATGCTTCTTAAATCAAATTTAACTTTCGTTAAACTTATTTTGTTTTGTAATTAAAATTCATTCTTCCTCGCGTTATGCGCGCAATTCACGTTCTGAAAATAAAGAACCACTTCATTCATTGGAAAAAATTTTAATAGATTTCTGTTCTCTAGTTGTGCGTTTGTTCATTCCTTGACAGGATTAAAAGTACTTATATTTAAAACTGTGTGTTTGTGTGTGCCTGTAAAGCACTAATTGCTTAGCAATTTATATTTTTATGAACACACATTAGCCGTGACGGACGCGAAAAATTCCATTTATGAGTTATTGTCAAATTCCTCATGGGATTTAAGACAATTGATGAAGGCAGTCATATTAAATAGAATGGAAATAGAGGATGGTCACCGACGACACCGCTTCATACCACAATGTAACAAACGCATACTGTGACACATCTCTGCACACAAATACATAAATGACACCATCTAAGGCCGTAAACTTAAATAACAATAAATTTTGCAAGTCTATAAGTTTCCAAATGTACATTTGAGAAGTCAATTGTACAGTGCAGTAAAACTGTTTGCTTACGCTAGAGTTAAAAAATGATCGCAGGTGATTTTTTTTTTGTAATTTGTTAGCTATAAAAATGGGATTGGTTTGCAGAAAACGATGTTTTTTTAAACTGAAAACTCAGCATACTGTGCTTCAAAGTCCAGCAGAAAAATTGCAAAAATGCGATTTTGTGTGAAAATGTAACTTTAGCCATATAATCTGGGGCCAATAATACTAAAAAAGCTGCTTTATGCAAAGCCACCATGGGGTTGGCTTAATTAACACTGTGATGCTCATTATTTTGTGTTAACAGTTCCAAAAATTGATATGTTAAGTGTAGATCGGAAGTCAGGCAAAGACTGAGCAATCTGGGTTTCTCTGCAGTAAAAGAGTGCATGTGTGTCATGAGCTGAGTTCGAAGCCAATTTGTTGGCTGACGATTTTCGGTGTGGATACTAGGTTGTTCATTAATGTTATTCAGTATTTGTTTTTGTTTTTTTGCTTTCTTTCAAAAATATTGGGCTTATTTATAATAATTAATATTTAAAAAATTAGAAAGTTCAAATTAAATATAATTTATTAAAAACCAAAAAACGGGCTTGTCACTATTCGTAACAATGCTATTGGGTTTTCTGGGCCTATATTGCAACACGTAATCGGGTTCTTCTAATATAAATTTCCACTTAATTTTATTATTAATATTCCTACTGCTTGAAGCATAGAACAACGGCTGGTAGTCAGCTATTCTATTTGCCTTTTTTGGCTTATTTAGATAGTGAATTAACATCGAGCAATACTACCAAATTTTTAGGACCCTTGTCGCTTAGGTGACTAGCGCAATACAGCGCATTGACTGCCAACGTCACAAACAAGAGACGTGATTATGAGGATCAGGCCATAGCTCAGGAAATCGGCAGAAAACTCAGTATTTTGTTGCGCGTGCATTGCACTACATTTTGTTTTAATGAAACTGAGAAAGCTATTACTCGAAAATATTTACATATTTTGTAAATATAAATTGTTTGATGAATATAAAAAGGTCATATTAACGGGTTTGTAATTCGATGATGTAAAGAAAATTTAGAGTAACGCACTCGCTACTATATAGCAACTTTTCATAGGTTTTGAATGATAACTTCTGCAGAACGTGTTCTAAGGTAAAACCATTCGTTTAGTGTAGTTTTCAAATATGCAGTGTCCGGTGATGATTAATAATTTGATCTTTATCAGAGATCTAAGAAGGTCCAAGACCAAACTGGACCAAGACCAAACTGGACCATCAGTTCTTAAAAAAAATATGTATGAGGAGTATAAGCCATCTCTGCTGTACCTGTTCAAGGTTTAAAACATCTTTACGTTTCCTATATGTCAAAAGGCTAGTCCAAGGAAAAAATAAATACCCTGATGCTGAGGAGTAGTCTCCATCATCCATTTTGTTGCCTTGTTGTGCTCTTTAATTGCGTACTCATTCAAATTAGGTGTCTCATTATCTCATTGCAATATGCCCTGCATTCCTGTACAAGAGTGAATGTGGTGTAGATTCCAGTTAATATATTTATATTGGCTTGACTGTCCGTTATAATGTGTATATCCATCTCTTTTGTAAGAAAAAAAAAACTCCACCTGGCCGATATCTTGGTCTTTAACACCCTACATTAATCCACTAGCCTAATATTTACCCTGATGTACAATTTTTCACACTAATGCTATGAAAAATGTTATTGTTTTTGGTCCAACGTAGCACTTCATTAATTTAATGTAACATGTTTCCTTATCCTTATCCAAAATTGTCGTAACCATAACGAAACTATTACGTTAATATTTTACATTGCTACTACGTAAAATCACGTTCTTGTGAGGAAGGAGTTTCATTTATATAATGAAACTATTTCATTAATATGACGAAAAAATGTCATGACTACAGTCTTTCATAAAAAAAACTCCTCATCGTTCATAGAACGAAACATTATGGTTTTTACTATGAACAATTTACATAGATGCAATGACAATTTTACATTACTTCAACGGAAGTTTTCATTAATATAATGAAACTGTTTCATGTACAACGTAATATTTCATTGTTACAATGACAATTAATCATCATTGAAAAGAAGCTACTAATTTGAAAACAAACGATTTTTTATATTGTTTATAAAAAGATTGTTTAGTTCATAAATTTCTTCAATATGTGAATTTTTTTAATTACTTTGCCAGCGATTTCTGTTGGAAAAGTGAAAAATGTTGTTTTTGCTGAAAACGAAAATAAAAAATAGTTCTGAGAAACTTTTTGTGTTTGTTGTCAAAAAATAAACTTTGCCCATTTTTCCACTTTTTCAACAAAGGAACATAAATACTTATAGTAAAATTTCATACTTGAGCATAAAATATACATATGTATGTATGTACACATGTATGTATACATGCTTGTAATTACTATATGTATATGAAAATACAAATTTTCGTTACATTAACGTAACAGTTGTTGCTATACTGAATTAATGCAACATAATCAACGTAACGGCTTCGTTCCTGTTACCAAGCCTTTTTTCTTTCAGTGCAGTTACAGGCCTCTCAACCCATTTCTCTCACCTAAGGTTAAATGGCTGGGATTTATCTTTAGGTTTGCGTAAGGCTAAGTCCAGGGCTTGCGAAATACTTATTTTTGATTACAAAATATAATCTCCTTATAAGAAAAAACTTGGGAATACTGTAATGGATCCTATCCGAGACCGCCTTGCTGTTCTCCAACACTCAAAATTAGCTGTTGGGAATTTACCTTACAAATAAATATGAAAATGATTGTCCTACCTTTTTGGAACTTGTAATTACCGCACGATTAACATCACCGTTGTTAAGTGCCATCATACTTTTGTCTCTCACTGCCTGTGTATTATGTATCGGTTTTAATGGCGTGCAAAGCTTCAGTACTAATAATCAAGCTTTTTGTTACGCAGGGTTTATTACATTTTACCAAAGAATAGATACAAGAGAGTGAATGACTGTTAATGAAGGAATGAGTAAGTGCAGATATTCGTACATACCCATACACACACATGAATTTACATAAATACACATATGTATGTATGTATGTGTTTATGTCGATGGCTTTTTACACAAATAAATAAATATATTTTCTTTTCAGCCACTACTGTAGCTTTGAAATGAACGATTATTAGTCATACAGATACAATAAACGAATTGAAGAGGGAACATTATAAACTGAAATGAAATTGCATTTTCAGTTATGAGTTGGACTTTTACGATGAAAATTTATTGTGCGATTATAGCTGCATGCATGTGTGCTTGTATCTGTCTATCTTTCTATTTTAAAAGCCAGAGACGAAAATACAAACAAACAAACAAAAAAACGTTTAGATTTTACAGACACTTCTCAATCATTAACGTAGTTATTGTCATGTCATTAGTACTCGTATGTGCATACACATGTATATACTATTTACATACACATTCATTCGTATGCGCTTCTTTTGTGAATTATTATCCATTTAAAAATGTTAAGATGAATTTACATTAAATTATTAATGACACAGAAACCGAACATTTTAATTGCTTAACATTTATTATAAGATTTATAAGAATTATTTGCAACACAAAATAAAGGAATTTCAGGCAAAAAGGATATTACAGAAAATTTATGTGATTAGTGATGTGTTAAGCATAATAAAATGCCTGCATGAAAATGATGTATGCGTGTTTTCATATTGAAGGATTAAGTGTTAAAGATTTATTTGTTGACAGTACTCTACAGCGGGGTAATGCCGGTTACTTCAATTAAATGTGCAATTAAACTTATCATAGCAATAAAACTGCAATCCTTGCAAATCAATGGAAATATATTTTCCAAAGAAAGTCTTTGGTAACCAAATTCGATTTATTATCTCTCATCTTATGTTGAGGTATATATGAACAGCAATAAAAAATTTCTCTTTAGGAATCCATAAAATTTGTCCTTGAGAAAACATTTTATGCAGGCATTTGATATTTGTGTAGTCTAATTTATATGCTGAAAAACATGTAGATGACCAAAAACTGATAAATTAGTTGTAGAAAATGAGCGCTTACCATAAATTATCTTTTCTTTTGTGTTGATGAAGAAAACAATGCTCAAGAATATCTTTGAATTATTTAAGGTGGCAGAGACGCTGAATTTCAAGAGGGTATATGATTATTAAGGTGTAACAACTACCAATAGCTGTCAAGGACACTAGACAGTACAAAAATGCTTGATTTCGCTTCATATATGCTGGCATTATGTGTTGAAAATCTTATGCTGAACAGTTATGAGAAAATTAATGTGCTTATTTTAAGTTATAGCTCCTTTGAAGCAAATCCTGTTTTCCACTAAGCACTTCCTATCTTTAGATGTAAATAAAACCAAAGGTGTGTGATATATCATCAAAATGTTACATCCGTTTGAAAGACCTCTTCCTCTAATTTTGTCTGATTTTCGCAAGTTATCTGAGTGAAGTGCTTCCCAAGTTTCCGAATTAGAAGGAATTAAATTTCTGGGAACTACACAGAGAAAAAAGCACCTAATAAAGTAGAACAAAATCAATAAGATATCTCTATGGTTTTTTTCAAGAAGAATTCCTTATTATTTTAAATGGGAAAACCTTATTGAAAAGACAACAATTAATGAAATTAAAAAGATGATTTACGTGTGTTTATATAGGAAACTAATAAAATCAATAGGGAAAAATTAATAGGATAACCTAATAAAATCAATAAGAAATCCTTATGTATACAATTTACAAGAAAACCCAATAGAATCAATAAGTTCTTCTCTATAGAATTTTTTTTTTGTACCATGCAAATCGGAAACAAACGTGAGTAACAAGTTTTCTTCTTGGTTTTATGTGTTTTTCTGGTTGAGACAATTAATAAGATTTACAACATGGAAATAATAAGAAATACCCATAGAAAAGTCTTCTGTTCTCTCTGCTGGGATACCCCTCAGCCTAAAAACGTTTCAAAGAGAAAATCTTATTGAATCTATTAGGAAGTTTTCGCTCTGTGTATTATCTAACCGTTTTATTGATAACTTTTTTTTCTTCTAAAGTTTGACTAGTTTTCTGACCTGTGGCATAAATATAATAGAACGCGAAATCGACTGCTTGAAACGTGTAGGCGTTTTGATTGTATCGGTATTTTGTAGCTATAAAATTAGTCGGTAATTGTTCGGTTATCGGCTACCATTTAGAAACCCATTTTCAGTTTTCTATATCAAAAATCAACCCTATTTTTTTTAAGACAAAATAAATCAGTGATATGAAGTCCTTGTAACTCAAACAATTGAAAAGCATTATGAGAACTGGTTTCTGCTCAACAACGTGACAAGTTTAAGGATTAACTTAAACTACTCCTGTTTTACATGTTCTTTCGCAGAACTATAAAACCTCTTAAAAATCTATTCAAATTTATTGTTAAATTTATGGCGAAAAGTATTAAATTAAAAACCTTTTTTCCCAGCACATCTCTTTTCTCATCCACTAACATCTATTCGTTTCAACACCCAGTCATTTGTGAATAAAGTTACTCCTATGAATTCATATTAATAAAACTTATAACAAACATTTTAATGTAATGAACGTGATTAAATCCCTGTAACAACAACGAAATAATAAAAATTGTTAAATATTCCTTATTTGTTCATTTACATGAAAACTTAAGCCAGTCAAAAGAAAAGTGTCATGAAATCGTGGATAAAAAATAGTCATAAAACTCCTCTATTGGAATACAGTTTAGAATCATACTCGTATCTGATTTTATAGCACCACTTAGAGATTTCGCTAAAATGATAGTTAATCCAGTTTTTGTGGCAACCAGCAGCAACCAGCACCAGCAAATGAACAGAAAGTAATAAATTTTTTAAGTTTTTTCATTTAAATAATTTTTTCTAAGTAGAATAATGCTGCTGTGTTGTTTTTTTTTTTATCAATTTTATGGCCAAAAAACGTAACAGAATAATATTTTTATGATCCAATTTCATTACATTGATATAAATTGTAGAATAGACAACAATAGAGTAGACAGCAGCCAACATACTTACAGCTACTTTGCATTTAACCCCGTTCTGTGATAAGGAAATTCTAACACTGTGATTTTACAACCATTTGCATTTGATTTTTATTACATTCATGATGTAAGAGTTGATATCTAAAAGCATCTTCCAAAAAGGAAAAAACAAACTCTATAAAATGGCATAAAATATTGAAACGTTGTAAAACTATTATTTTGAAATGTCTGGGGAGAATGAGAATCAAAACAACTCTCTTGCAATAAGATTCAGTATTTTTATGTGAAAAAGAGCTTGAGTCAGCCAGCGCTCTTTCTAATCTGCTAGAATTTCCTTTTTCGGTTTCATGCTAAATTATTCCTGCCATAAGTTTTTTTTTCCAAATTTTTTGTTTCCTTTTTTTCCCCGAAAAGGTTAGAGACATTTGCATATTGTTTATCAATCAAGTGCCATAAATTTTATGACACCAGTTTCATGCTTAAGAAAGTAGTTTTATGCTTATTTTTAAGTGGGAAAAGAAAATAGAGCATAAATTTATTTAATTCTGGAAAGCAGTAGATGCAAAAGCAGGCAGTAAAAATCATTGAAAGTTATGAAAACTGCAGTAAAGTCTAAAAAAGAAACGAAAATCTGTAAAAATAATTCAAACGTTTTTATGCACATGAGAGACAGCTGTGAAGAGGATTTGGGCCAGTGCCTAACGCTAGAGCTCTTATCTGATGGTGATTGAAACCTCAGGGTGTAAAGGGAATGCCACACAGTCATTTCCAGGTGATGGGAGTTTTTTTTTTTGGTATATATCGAATATGGCACAATTTTCGAACACCTTGCTGAATATCATTCCTTTGTGTGTCGTAGCAAGTACTCGGAAATCTAGACTCCAGAGGTGCTGAGCCAATATCCATTAATATCGTTAGGTCCTTATCGTTAGGTGGCTCCGCCGTTCTCCGCTTATATCCACAATTATAAAGCAAGTGTCTGTTGAAGTACCTCGAGGAGTCAGCTACGCACTCCTACCTCAAACACCTAAAACATCGCCTTAGAGCCAGTCTCCACTGGCTCCGGAGGGCACATTAGATTTTTTTTCGTCACAAAACTACTGTATGATTTCTTTCTAACGAATTGGACACCAATTTAACGGAGGATCCTTGCACTTCTTTGCATCAAAAAGCAGAACCTTAAGGCTAAAATATGTGTACCAACAGTTCCCATACTCCCCAGAGAGATTCGTGGGAGACAGATGTGAAGTGGATTTATGTCGTTACCTGCCACGATATACATGTAGCGAAAGCAATGCATCACAACACTGACCGTCAGTAGTGACTGACTGAAATTTTCAACAGATCTGTAGTTGTATGACCAGCACAGCTAAAGAAGGCTCTTCGGCCTACAACCTGACAGAGTAACGCAACAAAGTCAGTGGGGCTCCTGACCCCTGTAGTGGCGAATAGCCTCCAAAAAGGGATGCATATGTCTCACCAGATAATTTTTTTTCAACTTGAAGAAAACCTAGTAGATATCAAGAGAACAGAATTGTTAATGTTAATGATTCTAGTAATTTAAATTGATTAGGTCAACAAATTGTATGCTTTTGTCAAGACCAATATAAAATAAATGAATGAAATTTTAGTACCAAATATTATTACTAGTAAATAAAAATTCTATGTAACTAATTAATTAATTAAATTAATCCATTTCATTCTCATAGCTTATAGCAGCAACCTGAAGTTAAACGGTAGGCTATGATGGTTGGTGCAACTGTCAGAATTTGATTGACAACAATTCGGTTGTCACAACGAATCAGTTTTATCTGCCTACGTTTATAATCAAATAACTGTTGTTAAGAGAAAAATTTGCTCCTGCATGAAACAAACCCCTATAAAAAATATTTTCAAAAGCGTTTTTCATGTATTTGTTAAAAAAAAATACATTTTCTTTTTTCCACTTTTGCAATGACGAAAAAGACTGAAATTAATAACTATGCTGTTTTTTGCTGACCATTGGTTGGTAACCGGTTGAATAAAAACTCAGATTTAATTATCATCCAACTGATCTTCAACTTGGCTACCAACCAATTTAGTGCGAACATACGTCTGGTTATTCAGTTCAGTTGCATCGCGGTGTGGCAGCATCTAAATCTAAAAGACAAGATTGGCCATCCAAGCTATCATGGACGTAAGTGGGTTGCTTGTAAACTGTTTACAGTAACAAATTCTATGCTTAAATTACACTTCAAACTCAAAAATAAGGAATATACTACGCAATTTTTTTTTTTCGTTTTGGGTCATGTCCAAATGTATTGTTTAACAGTTGACAGACCGCCATATCAGTCTTATGGCAATTGCCAAGTTACTCCAAACTGTAATCGATTTCAAAGCATTTTGACTGTATTAAAAATAAATTTAGCTTTCCCCAAATTTCTCATGAATATGAAAACGATTGTTTTTGTTTCACTCATTGTAAGAACAATGACATTAAATTTCAACGCAACATCAATACATCATTCTTATTTAGATCTTGTAAAAATATCAAACTTTTACTTTAAGCATTTAAAAAAACAAAATTCGTATAATAAATGAGTGGCAGATACATCTATTTTAATAAAAATACTCCATTTACAAGCTTCATCAATCTAATATGTACACAAATCTGTTTTATCTTGTTGTACTCTTCCACACGTCTGTCATAAAAATCGCTTTTCAAATACAAAATATGTAAGTATGTCTAAGATTTTGTCGAATCTTCAAACAGAATTAAGTAACATTGAAGTGATATGCAGAAACGATGGCTGGTTTTGTTTTATTGAGGGCTGTTTTGCTGGTGGCATTTGATCATCACCACAAATGTGTCATGTATGGTTTATTTTTCTGATCACATTTAAGACATTTATTTTACGAAATTTGTATAGTTTTATTGTAAAAGAAAATTTTTTGGTTTGTTTGCTTTGTCAACATATCAGTATATACTTCAGTGATTAGGGTTTTTTGTTTTTCATTATAAAACAATTCAGATAACACAATTTTGTTCAATGTTTTTGTAGCTTGGTTTGGTTTACACATCTGAGAATTATAGCAAACAAATTTAACAGGCGAAACTAACAAAGGCCTTTTATTTTTTTTAAAGAGGTATATAGAGGCCATAGAGGTATACAGGAACTCCGTTTCATATTCCAAAGTTACTTAATTTCATGTAGTATATGCACCGTAATTGGGTTGTCTCTGGTAACGTGTGGCTCTCAAGATATGGGAACCGTATTTGTGAGAAGGCTGAGCACAGGCATAAGCAGTGCTTCAATCTTTCGCTCTCCTCGCGCTATTCCTATGCGGTTAAAATGTGCCAGCAGCTAAGAGTGACCTGTCATAACTTGCATTATTCTAGTTAATTCGGTCTTGCTAAGTCTTAGCAGTCCCCCGTGTTTTCCTCGCCTGGATTCACTCATAGAACTCTTGCATTGATACTCACGGTTTCATTATTCTGGAGAGTTAAATGGAACCTATGTTTTTTTTTAACAAACACAAAACTGCAAAGCTTTTGGCTTGTCTGCAGAAACACCCAAAGCCTTCGGCAGGAATCGAACCTGCGACCTCGGAGACTCTTAGTAGGACACTCTACCAATTCATCCATCGAGGCGCTCAATTATTTAGCGCAGATCGAAATCGAAAGCTTTCGCGCATACAAAGCTTATGTTGCTCAACTCTCTTGCTCGGGAAGCAAGTGAGTTTGCCATCTCATTTTCAGTTCTTCCCGCGTATTCTGGCACCAGTATGATGCACAGCTTACCATGAGTCGAGTAACCAGTAATAGAATTTTTACAATCCCAAACTGTTTGTGATATAATCCGTTCAGCTAAGATCGCTTTAATTTTCGATGTTAGGCTCTACCTACATACATAGGTATATGGGATATAGCCCAAACCGACTTTTAGTGAAACTCGCCCTGTTAGCAACCCCCAACAATTGTTGTTACAAACAAGCTCTTCTCAAGTCGATTCATGTATTTATCATTTAATCATAAAATTTATCATTTTAAGTATGTGCCAATCAAGATCTCAATAAAGGCCCCCACAAACAGTAACCAAAGATTATCATATCTGCCCACAAAACTACGTCAAAGGCGTGCATTTTTTGTTGTTCTGTGTACGCTCATACAGTTTTTCGTTTTGTCTCGTTACGCTATTTAAGACAACATGCTCTTCAATTTCTCAATAAATAAGGTACCTATCATTCCTCGACATACCCAAATTATTTAAATTCATGTTAATAGACCTAAACAAATATTCGATTTCATAAAAGCACCAACGAATGTACATAAAGCATACAGAAATAAAAAATTTTAACATATTCTCTACAAAAAAAAAAATTGCGTGAAAACGAGTTGAGTTGCCGTCAGAAATGCTAAATAACAAAAACACAAAATTAAAGATACAAAAAATAAATTTAAAAGAAGGGGGCATTTTACAGGTTGGTATGGATGAGTCATCAGCAACATCGCCAACCGATCGATCGTACACTTCAAGTAGAAGAAAATGAATTTGCCCTGTGCTGTGCAAAGCGTGTGTTCGTTATGGCTTTGAGAGAAACATGTGAATAATTGTTAACAGCACAAAGAAATCAAATTATAACAGCCGCAAAACCGGCATTAAAAAATTGTATTTGGCTTACATATACATATGTATATACATCCATGCATGCATTATATGTGCATGTATATTTATTAACCCATTGAGAATTAATAAGGCATTAAATAAAAAATTCAAATATGCAAAAACAATTACCAAAGAAATGTTAATTTTGGAATCGTCTAATGACAGAGTTGTACTTATTAATTACAAACACGGAATTTCTGGCAAAAACGTTCTCTAAAAAAAATATAATTTCTATAGGCACACAGAAAAAATTATTTTTTCCATTCAAACACCATATTAGCTGAATCAAATGAATTTTTGTTCAATTTAGGTCCTACAATCATAAATTCAATTAAAAATTTTGCAACATATTTATTGAGAAATAAATTCATTGTTGTAACATCCAACAATAATTTAATATACACAATAAAAAATTTTTGTTGCAGAGAAACATATTTTCTAGCAAGTGATTGATTGAATATATTTTGATGATCATTTTTTCTGTGTACGATTGATATGAAACGTTGACAAAATTCTAAAACATGTTCGATATACCATAGAGTGTTATAAGTGCTGTGTGACGTACTTTGAAAATATCGCCCTTCTTCGTCCACAGGGCTTGTGGATGGACATTCGCTTTTTCTTCGTTAGCACTGTCCCATGTGAGATCGCGTTTTTAAATCGGTGAATTTTGCAATACAGTAATTTCCGCTTTATTGTGCGATACATGCATGCGATACGCTGTTAATGGAGTCGCTGACACAATTAAACGAAAATCACTTAATTGAGCAATATGTGCAATAAAGCGGAACACCCATGCGTAGATGGAAAATAATACTAATTTCTTTAGTTACATATTAAGTGGAAAAATTGCTTAGGTTTATTAAAACAAAATAAAAATCAGGTACATTCATCGTACAATGTTTATAATAAAGGAACAGAACCATCATGACCTGTTTGCCTCAAAATATTTTTTTTACGTTTGTGGAGCAGAAAAAAAAATTAAGTAGACGGAATCAATTAAGCGAAACATTTGCTCTTGTTTTTCGTAATGCGGTCTTAATTTGCGAAACAATTAAGCGGGTGACGCAATTAAACGGAACTCAAATAAACGGGTATTTTAACATAGACAGGTATACAGAATGACTTTGTTCCATGATTTTTAGTGCAATAAAGCGGAAATAACTGTATTCCATTATTTAATTTTTTTTTTTTTTTGGTTGCTCCCCAGCACAAAATAATAGCAAACATTGTGTTGGTGTCTATTGCCGTTGAGGCTAAAGTTGCGGTCCAAAGGTAATTCCCCAAGCTGAAATTGCTGGCATAGGTGACTATTTATTGCTTCTTGCATCAAAAAGCTCTTACATGTCAATTTTTTTTTCTTTGCTTAGAAAAAAGTAAGTGGCAGTGTATTCTAAAAATTTTTGGTGGTAGAAAAGTTTTGTGACTAATTTTTTTTATTATTTTCACAGTGTTTAAAGCACAAATATAATTTTTAAATTGTTTAGCAAATACTTAGACCCGGACAAAAGAAAATCACTTAGCACTAGCAAAATCATGTAATCAGCTTGTGTGTGTAGTGCGGCGAATTTTAATGCGCCTACCTGTTCTGAATTTGCCTTGCTTGCGGTTGAACTGCTTCGTCTGCGCTTGTCGTCAGCGCATAGTGGGTTAAATCATGTTGCTCTTTTTTCAAATGAAAACAAAAGCCACAGCAGACGGACAAACCGGCAAACCGGCAAACAGAAGACAGGTCAGTTAATAAAACAACAGCTAATGAAAATGATATTACGATGAGATAGTTTGCTTTTGTCTTTGAGCAACAAACAACCAACCAACCAAAAGGCAACAACACAACTCGTAAAGTAAAATTAGTTTAAATGTTGAAAATAAAAGAGATCGCATCGAAAATCTACAACAATTGTTGGCATTCAGTCTTTGTTGGTGTATACATATACATATATGTATGTATGAATGTATGTATCTTGCAGGTTCTATTGTGTGCCTGTTCTCTTTGTTGAACCTTTTTGCTAAATCGACCTTTTTTGGACCGTAACATCTTGAATTAATAACTCTGTATGTGTTTTTTCTTTTTTTTTTTTTTTGTACAATTCTTCAATTTTTCCCTGTTTTGTTCTTTTCTATTTGCTGATGAAAAGATAAGAAATGTTAAAGTACACTTAATATTTGTTTTCAACGCAGTGATTTCAAAGACATGCCCAAACATGTTACGATACATACATATGTACATATGTGCTTATTTCAGAATCAAGTGTATCTACTTGTCTTTAACTGCTAACAATTTATGATTTAAAATGAATTTTTTAAATTTTATTTCCCATTATACACACACATAATCATCGTTTAAGTGTTAATCGCCTTAAGCATTAATTTCTTTTGGTATTTCAATCATATTTATGGTTATTTATGGGTTATAAGGGTTTTGAATATTTTTATTATTATTTTTTATTACATACATAATTGCTTAAGCCTTATTAGTTTAACACAATTATTAATTTGTTACAAATTTGTATAAAATTTATGTAAATTGCAATTGTTAATGCAGATGAGTTGAACGTTTTTCTGATATTTCACACAATTTGTATACGTTTTAGAAATCACTATGCGCAGTGACACATGTCCGTCATAAAAACTGAAAAAATTTTTTAAAATCGCTAATTTGTTCAAGGGAAACGGCATAACGAATAACCCGCATATTAAAGTATAATAAAATGAAATTCGATTTTTTTATTTTGTGATTTGAAAATTTACGACTTTTCATTTCGTTAGTGAAATTGTTTTTCAATTAAAACTTTCATTAAAAGACTATCTGCGATGTGACACAAATATAACAAGTTTAAATTTATACACAGTTGCATAAGTCTGAGTACAAGATATCGCTTTTTTTTTATTTGATGTTATTGAATTCTTCGTATTAATACAATTCTTCAACTCTTGAACAATTAAATAATTTTTATTTCGCTTTTTCTTCTGCCACAACTAAATAGAACTCAGTGGAATAAATAAAATATTGCGTTTATTTTACTTGAAAGAAAACGAAACCACAAGTTTTTCTTTTTTTAATTTATAAATAAATATACATTTCTGATACTTTTCACATACTATTTCAGAAAATCTGATTGTATTTAATAGTTGATGCAGGTTCTTATTGTTGTATTTAAATTCAAATGATAGACATTAAAAAGATGAAATATAAACAACGCAAAATCGTGATGCGGTTTGTTTAGTTGGAATTAAAAAAAAATATTCCACAAAAATAAGTAATTTTATTATAATGTTTTAAGTTACATATTTACATACATGCTAACGTATTTGAAAAATTGTGCCAATATTTTATTTTATAGTAATTTAGCAGCGCTTAATTGTGATGCACCTTCAATGATGGTTGGAAAAGGTAACAACGTTTTTTTAGACCTGTTTGAAGTCGCATAAACTCACTGCCTGTTCCTTAATGTAGAAGTCCTGCAATTATTCTAAGCAAAATCAAATTGATTTGGATTCCCCTATTTCTCTTATACGTACGATGGACAAGTCGAAAAGACGTAAGTGTTTGCTTACCAAATCCGCTTCCTCTATTTCGATCACGTCGTCAGCACTGCGAACGCAAATGTCAAAATCAATAATTTGCAAAACAGAAAATTGGAAATTTTTTATAATCAAAATTTTATATTTATTTGTTAAAAAGCTGTAAAATCCACGTAGTTTTCATTTTTATTTTATTTAGAAAATATTATTTGGTTTTTTTGGACCCCTGTTTTTATATTTTATATACTTTTTTTTTTTTGTTAAAAATAATTAAATATTTTTTTTTAGCAAAAAAAGACCTTTAGCTCAAGAAAATAAATATATAAAAATTTTAGCAAATATATTAAACAGTTATCACATTTATGTAGTTTTCCCAAACAGTTTTGCAGAAGTTTAAAAAATCAACCAGTTTCTGACACTCGTTCGCTGGAATGAAGAAAATCCTGAGTTTGCCAGGGGATGCCAGTGTTCAGTGCGTCACCTGCGATGGCTTAGTCCATAATTTATTTATTAAATTTGTAAAAAAAAAAAAAAACTTTTAAATGTTAAAACACCATAAAAACCATTTCCGCACTTTGGTTTGCCAGATAGAGCTGGTCAGTTTAAAGATGAGTTGTATTCACACAGAAGCAATTTAGTAGTTTTTCGTTAAGACTTCAATAAAAAATCAAACAAAACTTTAACTTACCGAACTGGCATGTCTGTGAAGTAAATGCCAAAAAAATTATAACGTAACTTCATGCGAATGCAAGTTGTCGAAAAACAGGAATCCAAATCTATTCGAAATAAAACGTTGGCGCATCGTTGAGAAGACGTGGCCTTAATTGCCGTGAAACTTAAAATGTTATAGAACATACTAGATGCCCGGCGGGAAGATATACTACTTTGTTTAAAATTTTTGATTAATTTTGATTTTGATTCCATTGAAAGTAAATGAACTTTAATTCACTTATGTATGTATGTAAGTATCAAATTCGCAATGTAGTTAATTTCAACTGCATATTCTTTCAACTGCTTCATTCTCAACCAGCAGATCCATGACACGCCTGCAAGCTATTGCTCCTGATTTTATTAAAAAACCATTTTTATTCACTCTCACTAATTAGTTAAGTTGACTAACAAAATCAAAAAGTTTAGAGTCGGCATTTTTTTACCGTTGTCTAAAGAAATTCTTCGTTTCATGATTTTAAATTTAGTAGGTAGTTTCATTATATCTAAACAAAAATGTAACAACAGATTCCATTATTTTTGAAGCGTAAATAAATATTAATTCAAAGATTCGGAGAACTGACAAGTCATTTTATTGCTAGATTTTGTTTTTCTTGAGCTCATTACTGGAAAACTCTTCGAACGCAAACTTTTCTTCTTGATACAAACTCTGCAAGATCTTAAAAGGCAGTGATTCAGGGGCAACTTAATATGAATAATTTTCTGTCTAATAATACAAATTTAAGCTGTTTGGTATATTTGTTGATATGTAAATTAAGTAAACGAATGGCGATATAAAACAATTCTAAACAGTAAAAACATGAATAATGTCAAATGAAAGTGCCCTAGAAAATTGACTAAGAAATTTAATTTTTTGTAACTGCAAATTTGCAGGGTCGAGTGCATTTCAGAGCATTTTCAGAACGCGATGCACAATTAAGCTATCCAATTTCTTTGAAACAATACTTTCATTCATAGATGGACAAATATTGATGTTGAACTCAAAACAGCTTTAACAATTTTATCACCTTGATTTACCATTTTATCGAGATGGTTTGTCTCATATACACCCAAAATACTTTTTACTTTATCTGGCAATGCTTTAGGAAATGATTTCATACGATGAAGATAGTTTGAAGGCTTTTGATCTTCCATCTCAATTTCGGGTAGCAATCATTTTAGCTGTTGATCTGCAGACTCCGCAAAAAATTCATGATACGATTCTTTAATGCGTTAAATTTACCAGAAATCAGAGATGAAATACTAGTGGTTTTCACACTTCGTATTATATTTAAAATACTTTTAAATATAATACTATTTTAAACTTCTAAGAGTGAGCGACTTTTTGTTTGGTGTTGGAAAAAAGTTGAAACAGCTGACTTCTGTTTAGATATTTTACCGCCAAAAGTACACAATAGAATTTTTCAATTCGTGTTTCGTAAAATATTAAGAGAAATAAAATCTAAAAACAATGCCTAAGGAAACCGTGAAAGAAAAAATTATTAACTATTTAGTTCAACATGCCATTGATCAAATCGAAATTAATGAAATGATGAAGTGCAAAGGTACATATATTTTTTTATTATTAACCAATAGTAAATGTTTGCATAAACAATCTGTCAGCTGTTTCATACTTGTAAATAAATCCACTTACTACATTTAGTAAATCTACTACTGTTTTTGGCATTGCAGATGTTTTAATTTAGTCAATTAAAAACTTATGAAATTTGTTAATGCCGAGTTTTAAATCTATCAAGATTTATTGAATTAAAAATATCTCCAAGATCTACAATATTACTTTAATACGAAGCTTGAAAACCGCCAATAATGTCTTTTACTTACAGCAAGGACTGATTAAATTTTGTAGTATCTTGAGTACATACGAAAACTTGCTTCATTTCAAAGTAACCAAATTTTTTTGTGAAGAACAAAGCGTCTGCGGAGTCCATTAACATTTGCAGACTTCTGGCATATGACTTTTTCCTTTTCTTAAACTTAATATTTGTATGATAAACAGATGTAGAAAATCCCAGGTGACTTAGTTTAGTACCAACGTTTCGAGGGCTTTTGTTCCAAAAGTGATATTTGCACCCATCACATTTCAGTGAGGGCGGAAGAGGAAGGTTTTCTCTAACTGGATTTTGCTAATATTAATAGATTTTGTACATATATACTAGTTCTTCCTCTGTTATGCCAAATCAATTCAATTATATTAATACCTTTTAGTTATTGCTTTGCCTCTTCTTGGTGGATTTAAATAAAACTTGTTTTTTTCATTTTATAAAAAATATTTTGATACATATGTACATATATTTCGAACCTGATTGGTTCATCTTTAGTACCTAATTCCTTACGTATCTTGTTAACGAAATATGTACTTGTTATATGAAAAAATTAATATATAAAATTTATTATTTACTTCCTACATATGTATGTAAATAATACTTCCTCATATTCTAACTGTAGTCAACGTCGTTACATCAAGTCAAAACCAAAGATTTATATGTGCACATGTAAAATTTTTTTCCACAATAATTTTATATGTGCACATATGACATCCTGTAGACCTAAGGGTTAGATAAATGCCATTAATAACCATTAATTGCTGTTGCTAGCGAGAAAACAGGTACCAACAATGTACATCGACTTAAGACGATGATGACGACAATTGGAATAGGGAGGACTATTTACTACATTAATCTTTGGCTCGCAGAAAATTCTCGATATGCAAGAAAATGAAGTCTAGGACGTTTTAATACTTTCATGTTTTACTGAATTAGTTTTCATAAGGATATTTATTCCCAGAGTTTTGTTTGTTACATAAGTTTATATCAAATAAAAATTATTTTAAATTACTTGCGGTGTTAAAGTTGCCATATGCTGGTACATATGTATGTTTAAGCTAAGTAACTCCAAATTATTGAATTAATAAAACGCCCTTAAAATAAAAAAATAGTATTAAAAAAATTCTATGCCATTTAAAGTTCAAGTGACAGCCATCTTGGATACCTTTTTTTCACAAATCAGCAAGCAGCAGGAAAAAGAAGAAATAAACTCCAAAAAAAACTTAGTTTTTGAAATAGAAGTACACAAGAAAAAAAAAGAAAAAAACTCCAAAGTAAAACCTTTAGAAACGAAACTCCACCCCAGAAATGATGAATCATCATTGTGTTCAACAACTTCACTGGCAGCAGGTATAAAAAATAAATCCACTTCAAAGCAAACACTCCACCAAACACACAAACAATATGAATACAATAAAATTAATGTTGTTTTATATGAGAAATGCTTGATAAAGTTGTAAGATATCACCACAAAAAGAAGTAGCAGTATTCAACGGAAAAACATTTTGGGAACAAACGCGGAACTCCTCCCTGATTTTTAAGAGGAATGTGCTAGAAAAAGAGGACGCAACAGATGAAACAATGAGATAAAAAGAGAAAGTTGTTAACAAATTTATCCAGAAGTAATGCCAAACTCCGCCTTGTTACTAGTAAAAATACCTATCAAAGGAGCAGACAAAAAAAAAAATTCAAATAAATCAAAAAGGACTCTAATACAGTAACCAAGATAATCGTTAAGAACAAGCATAACCACCCTTAGGCTGTCAGAGTAGACAATTTTGTGTACTGAAATAAGATTTGGCGCCAAGCAAATAATATTTCATGATTTTTTTTTTCTTTTCTATACGTAATAATAAAACAAACACATATTCTTATATAAAATCTTAAACTTAAATAATAAACAATAAAAAGCAGACGCGTATAATTTTTCTTATACTTTTTTCTGCATTAAACTATTATCTAACTGTACAGTATTACAACATAGCAACAAGGTGTAATAGCACAACAAATGTCCTAAATATTCTTACAAATACAACCAAAAATTCTCATTTCACCCAGAGATTAATATTTAAATTGCTCTCTGAATGACCTGTAACTTTTGCACCCTTTCGAGAGCATAAAAATTCGAATTCAAATAACAGCAACACGTTTCATTGTGCATACAGATGTACAAACAAATACTAGCAAATTCACATTATTCTTACCATCTTTTGATAAAATTTTACAGAATTAAGAAGCGAAAGAGCGATGTCAACAAAATAAGAAAAACAAACCCCCTGCTAAGGCATGCATAAGCACGCACACTCACGCACTCGCACACATTATAAACATACACTTGAGTTTCGAATACCCCAAGTGCAAGAACTACTCTGAGTGAGCGTGAAATTGAAAGAGTGCTCTCTTGCTGATTGCAGTTACAGCACGTGTACCGAAACCATAAAAATAGAGAGCGTGACGTATAAAAACTGTTCTGGTTTTGAATTTAAATCAGTTTTCTAAAGACAAGCAAACAATCAGGTTGTGTTCCTACAAACAAGTTATTCATTTAAAAGAAAAAATATTTTCAAACAAAGAACTCTCATAAAAAGTTTACGTGTTCCAATAAAAAAAAAGAAATTAAAATTGAGTCATCAACACAGAAGAAAAAGAGACTAACGAAAAAGAACGAAATTTAATCAGACAATTAAATAATATTGTGTAATTGTTGAGAAAAAAGAAGCCAAACCAAAATGGCCATTGCATTTTTTATACCCGATCAGGCGAATTTGTTGCGTAAGGCCCAGCAGCAGGAACAACAAATATTGGCACTGCGCGAGGCTCATTGGCGCTACGTGGTCTCGGTGGTTTATGGTGTGCTAAGGCAATACTTGGATGCTGCACCCTCCTCGCTCAATTGCCCAAAAAATTGCAAAAAATTTCAGATCACAAAAAAATAATTTCAACTTTCTTTTCACCGGTCGCCAAGTAATCAAATCAATAAAAATCCCAACCCAACCAACCACTTGAATGTCAGAGTACAAATTATTCAATACAACCACTAAAATGTGCATCATACATCATACAAAAATAGTCAGCATTTAAAGCCGTCGGCTTTTCTACAATCTAACAGACAGTTTCATGAAGCTTTTTTGTACCTCATTTGTGTAACAAAATTATGAAATTTAAAACTAATTCACTTGCATTTCTTAATAAAACTTTTCTTTCAAAAATTGTTTCATTTCTAACAAGTTTTTTTTTCTAACTTTAAAAACATTCAATTGAAAAATCTCATCAAAGCAATTGTGATAAATAGTTTTGTTCTCTTTCCTTTCTTTGTTTATTATTATTTTCTTGTTTTTTTTTGGCAATTTCATTTAAAACCAGAAATAATTTGTGAAAGAAAGTAATTTTGTAATATAGTTTTTAAGTATTACTTTAGTTCTAAGCTCACAGAAATTGTATCAATTTTTGTTAAGCATTTATAAAATTAATAAAAAGTGAAATTTAAATAAAAGCAGCAGCTCTCATTCTTTTTATTTTTGGAATAAAATTTTATGGGTACAGGTTCTTGATTTACAGGTACAAATGTTATAAGCCCTTGCAAGGCGGCGAAATCCTATAAGTTTGGAAAATCCACCAATTTGAGTTGTACATTTTTCGGAGGGCAGTTAACTTTCATTTGAAAGACTGGTAATTATTTTGCGAAAAAAATAATAATAATAATTTGTCACTTTAGAATTTCTGTCTTGTGTTTCTTTGAATGATTTTTTCAAGTGAAAGAGGGAAATACTTCTGTACTTTCTTATCTTTCTGCTTATTTTCTAAAATAATTTTTGTTTTGTTTTTCAACTGCAAACTTAGATTTTTACAACGTTTAATTTTGAAAATGTTCTCAATATTATTGTGCTATTTCAGTTTTAACGTTGCTCTATATAAACCCAAAAAGTTACTGCCTGTTCATCAGGGTCGCAAGAAAATCTAAGCGATCGAAATGTAGTCGCTCCATATCGAATCAATTTGGATTCTTCTAAGTCGACAACTTGCGTTCCCATGAGCTTACGTTGTTAAGTTTTTACCATTTATTTCACAGACATACCAGATCGGCAAAATAAAATGTTGGTTGATTTTTTATTAAAGTATTGACAATAACTACTAAATTGTTTTGCTTAAAATTGGTCAAATCAAAACAAATACCCTGCACGAAAAAGCTGATGCAAACCAATACATTAACAACTTAATTACTACCCTGCCAGCAAATTGGTAGTCGACTACTAAAATAATTAACTTCACGTTAACTTTTATGGACTAGCTTCAAATTAGCTACAATACAATCGAAACGTAGTGCAGAGTTCACTCAAAATTCAAATACTAACATACACACATACACGGTAAATAACTCTTGAATTAAATTGCCTATTGTCGCATTCGTTTTAAATGTAGCGATGGCTGAATGGGTTAAGGTGGCTGCTCACCAGTCTTGAGGCTTAGTGGTTCGAATCCCACCAGAGGCTAACAAAAAAAAAAAAAAGTGTGATGAAATTTAATCTAATAAAATATAATAACTATTACCACCGAAAAATGTAAAATCAGCCTTGATTTGTACATTTTTTTCTGTATGTACTGACTTTGAAGTAGTTAACTTGAAATTAGTTGAAAAGTAATGCAGCGTCGGACAATTGACTACCTCCTAGGACATCGTAATGTTAAAATAGTCAGTCATCTCCATTGAAAATAATCTAAGTGTCAACCACCACCAGTTGTAAAAAAGTTAGCTTGTAATTCATTATTAGTTAACTGAGTTGCCGGCAGGGTAACCCATGCAAAGCAATTTTATAGCTTTCAGCGTTGCCATTACAATTATTTTTTTAATATTTTGATTTTCCCCTATTTGTTTGGTAATTTCATTTGGATCCACGTTTGTGCATTAATGTTTTCATAGTTTCATTTTTCCTTTTTTATTTGAAAGAAATTGTGCACTAATCCTATATCAGCAGGATTATATGTAGTTTTGTGGGCAGTTTGAAAAAAGATGTCGAATAATATCTTTGCTGATGTGGTAACGCTGGTTTAAAAAAGAAATCACACGTACACAAATGTTTACCGCAGTTTTTTCATTTTGCCTTTAAGAAAATGATAGAAACCCTGATGTATGAACCCATCAGCAATGTCGGTCAGATGGATGCTTCAAATGCCGGACACTGTTCTTGCTGGGTATATACATAAATATGTATGAAATAAGAAAGTAAACATCTTGTAAGTGCAGCAATAGTTTTTGTGGTGTTTTTAACTTTAAAAGTATTTTTTTATACAAATTTAATAAATATATTATGAACTTAACTATTGCCGTACATTTCATGTTAAGCGAGGAAGAGGCTAGTGAAGAAGTAACGGGTTATCCAATTCGTGGTTTCAAAAGAGAAACTTAGTTGTTAAACTAATTTTTTTCTTCTCAGTTGAAAGTCTGACATTGAGGAAAAGGGATCGCTTAACTATCATCACACAACGCATAAAAATTATCAAAACACACTACAAAAATGGCGATTCTTCCACAGCCGCATATCGTTCTTTAAGAGGAGATTATAGTTTACATAATCGTTCAATTGTGCAAGCAATTGGCAAAATTGTGAAGAAATTTGAAGAAACTGGAGCGCTTACAAATATTCTAAGGCCTGTGCATCATCTTTTCGCTCGTTCCGCTGAAAATACCGCTGCTGTAAGTGAAAGTGTTGCCGAAGACCCGAATATGTCGATTCCTCGTCGTTCTCAGGAATTGGGACTGTTTTATGGCACATTATGGCGTATTTTGCATTTAGATCAACACCTAAATGCATATAAAGTCCAGCTCTCATAACAACTGAAGCCAGTTAACCACTCACAACGTCGTAGATACGTGGAATGGGTACTTGAACAACAGGCGGGGTACGGCGACTTTTCGAACAATATTTTCTTCAGCGATGCAGCACATTTCTCACTCGGTGGGTATGTTAATAAACAAAATTGTCGTATTTGGGGCGCTGAGAATCTTCAAGTAATTAAAGATGGGTCATTACATCTAGAAAAAGTCACTGTTTGGTGCGCTCTTGGGTCCGAAGGTGTGATTGGACCTTACTTCTTCGAAAACGATGATGGAACAACTGTCACCGTCAATTCGATGCGTAATGGTCATATGATAACCGAATTTTTTTTTTTTTGGCTGCTATTGAAGAATATGACTTGGAGAATATGTGGTGCCACACAACTCGAGCGAATATATCTTTATGGCAATGACATTTCCTGGTCGCGCAATTTCTCGTCGTGCCAATATCAATTAGCCACCAAGATCATGAGACTTGACAGCATAAAATTTTTTTGTAGGGCTTTGCAAAAAACAGTCTTTATGCAGATATACCTTTAACTCTTGAGCATTTAAAAACGAACATTGGTCAAGTTATGGCTGAGATACCGCCCAATATGTGTCAAAAAGTGGTCGAAAATTACCTCAAAAGAATCAATGCTTACAACACTTCGTGAGGTGGTCATTTAAATGATGTAGTGTTTCACACATAATGTCAACGTTCAAACTTTATGATAAAAAAGAAATATCATAAAAAAGAATATTTTATATGTGTTTTATTTACGTTTACCGCAAAATGGATAACCCGTTATTTTCTTAACTCGCAAGAATTTTAGTAATATATATTTTTCTTAATTTTCCTTGCGCACAAAAAAGTGTTTTCTTCTTTTCAAAAAAATCGTGTTGTTTCCACAGTTGTGACTTGTAGAAACTTGTTTTGTTTTTCATATGATGATCAAACTTGACAGAGTTACTTTAAATTAATTTACAAATAGAATTCGGTAACCAAGCATAGCTTTCTCAGCTGCGAATTTTATATGTCGTTAGTAAATTTACAAAATTTAGTACACAAATGGGGGCTGGTAGAAAGCCAGCTGTACTATCCCAGCTACAATTTTAGGTTGCCTCTTTAAACAATATTACATCCTTAACAACAGCTTAAATCATTTAATCTGAGCCGATTTGAAAACTTACAAATAAAATACCAATTTTTCTTCATATAACATAGAAAGTAGGCTTGCGGCTAAAGTTCAAAAGGGGGCTGCTGGAAAGCGTAGCTGCTCCGTAACAGCCAGCTGTGCCCTTACTAAAGTTCTGCCTTTTGCTCCCTTAGTTACAATGAAGACCTACATAAGTAAAAGCTGAAAAAAGTTCATTGAGCCCGATTACAAATTATTATTTTCCTTTGTATATGATGGAAAGCAGAAATGTATTTTGCCTTTAGTAATTTTTTTTTCAATAACTTTCATCGAATTTTGTTGGGAACCCTGTTGCAAGAAAAACTATTAGTTTATTCTACTACGCTTTTTACTTTCGGAATTCAGCAACTCAAAACTCCAAATATTTTCTCTTTTCTGCTAATAAAAAAAAGCTAATTTAATTAAAACAGCACTATTAAAATCCCCAGCACTTATAATTTTATTGTCGCTTTAGCGTTATGCGACATTAGAATCTTTTCAGGGATTTTTGTGTGTTTGTTTTATTTTAAGTTTTTCATAACCACTGGCTGCCATTTCCAAGTATGCCATTCCATCATTTAAAGCATAAAACACATGGCTTTCAAAATGATGCAGCACAATCCTGTTGTCTGATAGTAACAACGTTGTTTATCATAATTTCACACGAATACAACAAAATAACGGCGTCCGTTTCTTTTATTTTACTTTTTAACAACATGAATGAAAATAAAGGATCACAACAAAATGTCACAACACTGATGATTGCAATTTTTTATGGTTAACATATAAAAAAGAAACTGAAAATATTACTGCATATTGGCAGTAGCAGGAACGCAAAGCGATAGAGTTTAGTGGGAAAAAATTAATGTAATAAAACTAAGCGAAAAAAAAAATGCAAAAGTTTGTTTCCTTTCCAGTTTTTTATGACATTTTATTGCCACAACTCCAAACAAAGCAATAACTGTAATAATGCATTTCTTTTTGGAAATGAAAAAAAAATCCGAAACAATTTTTCTTACTGCTGGCTGAAGACACACCTTTTCCTTTCCTCAAGGTCTGCCAAAGGAACAAATTAAAGAAAAAGTGGGTATGTGCATTAAAAGTTTTGCATGTGTTGTCACTTTTATCTGAATGATAGATTTTATTAGTTTTTCATTTTTATGATTTTCCGCTGCTTAAGCCAACCACCAACCAACCCATCCAAATGCTACATTTAACAATGTAACCACTTTTCTGGATTGCAACTTATTAATTTTTGTATAAAAAAGTAATCTCAAAAAAGAAAGTCATAAAATTTTTGTTTTACTCTAATAAATCTTGGCGGTTGTATTAAAATACGCATATAGAATTCAAAAACACTTAAAGTAAAACATACATATATGTACATATTTGCCTGCTGGCAGCGCTCGAGTGCTGTCAGCTGCTTGAAAGCAACATCTTTTTCCGATCAATGCAACGTTTTGTCATAACATCTCAACGCCCCTTTAGTTTTTTAGTAGTTTATGTTTTCGTTTTTTGTAATTCTTATTTTATTAGAAGTCTTTCTTTTTTTTGTGTGTGTTGATTTCCTTTCATTACTTTACTGTTTGTGATTTCCTTTTGCCATAATTTGATTTGTTTCATTTTTTCTCCCGAAGAAGAATGTAATAAAAATTTACGATTAATATTAACAAATTTATGAGTCTTTCTTACTAGCTTGTGTTAAATTGAACAATAAGCTTTATGTTTCCGTTAATGCATTAAAAAAAGAATATGTGAGCACATCCTACAGGGAGATAAGATGCCAGCAAATGTACATAAAAACAAAATAATTAAACCAAAAAATGAATAAATGTACCTACATATTTATAAACGTATGGAGAAATGACAACAATTTTTTTTTATGGAAAAAATGTAAGAAAAATATTAGTTTGATAAAAAAAAAGTATCAACGGACCTCAAAACATATCCCTAACAAACATATTTGAAATAAGAAAAAAAAACCAAAACTAAAAGGCATTGAAATTATTTATAAAATTCTAGTGGAATGTGTACATATTAGAATACGCGTAGAGAAAACATTCAAAATTACATTAGGTTAGGCGGTATGTTTGCCGATGTCGTTAGAAATACACTTGCTGCCTGTTCCTCAATGTCGCAGTCGTGCGATTGTTCGCTTTCTAAGCGAAAGAAAATTGTTTTGGGTTTCTCTATGAAGTTCTTTTATTCAAACGATGACTCGATCGACAAGTCGAAAAAACGTAAGTGCTTTCATACAAAATCCGATTCCTCAATCTGATTTTTTTATTTATTTTATTTTTCAAAGAAATTTTCAAATTTAGTTGCTGTTTATTTCAACTAATTTCCTTCAACATTGTGTTGGCTTTTATGAGTTCCTTGAGTTAAAAATTCAATTATTTTTTCTTAATGTCAAGATTTTTATACATTTTAAGGATAAACATCTTATTTGTTTAGAATAAATTGAAAAGAAAAAAAAACAAACTAGGTGCTAACAAAACAATTTACATTTTTAACTTAATTTCCCTTGAAATTTAAAACAGAAGCAACAATTATCTGTCTGCCAAAAGAAAAAGTTTTGGCAAGACACTACAACTGCTCCTGCGATACTCATTGCCGAAGCGTTAATAATGCGCGTGTATTTAATTAAACTTTAGCCGTTAAATTGCATGAAAGTCGGAAAAAAGGAAGTAAAAATCTTACTGTTCTGCGGGTGTCTCTTTTTGCAGAGGTAAACGGAATGAAATCAATTCACATTGATTGCATTTGTCTACCAACAGTACACAAATGCAGAGCATTCAACAGGATCAACTTTTTCAATGACTTGAAAGTTTTGCGATAAAATCAAACAATTTTTTTATGCTATAGTTAAGAACAAAACTAATTAACGTTTGCAGTTAGGAATAAAAGTATAATGATTTAAATTTTGAGTAGCTGAGGTAGAACAGATGTGTACCTAAGTGATGGAAATAAAATTGAAAAGTCTTTTGGGTGAATAATATAATTTTTTTTTATTTAAGAAATGTTGTAGAAATTTAAATCTTGTGTCCTTTTAAAACACCTCTATCCTCTATATCATTTGCAATTTACCTCCTGAATGTACTATTGGTGGCTGTGGTACCTTTTTTTTATGTCACAAAAAATATAACTTTTGCAAGAAACTCTCAACTTTCTTGTTCAAAAGAAAAATGGAAGAAAGTTATGAAAAAATTACAAAAATATAATGAACAAGAAAAACGCATTTTAATGTTTCTTTCCACAAAAGTTCAATTCAATTTAAGTGCAAGTACTACTCTCAACATTGTTGAAGCTTTGGCTTTCTAATGTCTAGCCAACACATTCCAAATTCTTCTTTTCATCCAATTTTTTTTCGCTGCTCTTTTTATAGCACCATGTTCTGCAATTGACGGGTTATTTGGTTAAATGTTTTGATAAAAGTAGAAAAGTTTGTTCAATGCGTGTTTTTTTTATTACCAACAGACACAAAACAGTTTATAAAAATAAAAAAATAAAAATATATATATTTTTTGAGTTCATAATGAACATAAATAAGTTAAACTAAAATGACTTGTTGTAAGTAGTTGTTAATTGCAAAAATTTTTGCACTAATTGCTTTATTGCCAAATAATGTTATAAGTGACAGATTTAAAAAAAAACTTTTGTGAGGAAAAATTAACAAGTACTACAATTTTCTCTTGTTTGTAGTCAGAAATGGATGCAGTTTAATAAGAAAAGAAATGCAAGCAAAAGAGTTTTGAAAATTTTTCAATTTTACGCAGGTCCTTTCATATGTCCTTTTTTTGAATGTTCATTTTGGTAAAGATAAATGATGGGAAAAACTAAATTTAATGATTTGAAATATGAATACCTAATAAAATTACATTTTGTCGGAGGCGAAACAAAATTTTTTTTAAGAAAATATAAATTTTCAGGTGTTATTTTTTGAGGGTGTCTGCGCTACTTTAAGGAGAAAAATACGGAGAGTCTTGTGTACCAGAAAAAAATAAAAAAATAAATCTTTTAAGTACTGAACCAAACGATTAACGAATTCTGTGCAATAAATTTTTTGTTGTTTTATTTTTCAAGATAATTTTAAGACTTGTCAAATAATTTATGAGTTTTGTAAACATTTGTTTTTTTTTTCTCCATTATTATCAGTATGCTAAATATCTTCATGAATTGCTAATTGTTTTATTGAATATTTGGCACAACATTCTGTAATTATATTGACTACATTATTTATAGTATGTATACCAGCTGTCAGAAATACCATCTACCAGAATAGAGTTTTGAAAAATTCACAATATGGCCTTTTCATATTTCACCATAATATACATAGAAAAAAACGAAAAATCAAAATAAAATTTGTTTTCCTTAAAAAAGTAGTACTTGAGCTTTTAAAGAACTTTGAATTAAGAAAAGCGAAATGTTGTCAAATACTTTAAAATAAAAAATTTATAAAAGGACTCAAATTTCAAAACAATATTAAAAAAGAACTTAAAACTTTTGCAAACATTGAGCATTTTGCGTTGAAAACATTAAACCATTAAATCATAGTTGCTTTTGAACAAATAAACAAAAAATATCTCATCAATCTTCTGTCAACTTTTTTAAAAATATAACTGACTTCTTTCTTCCGCAAACCTATCTTAACGATATCTCTCGTTTTGTTTTCCCAACCAAACTCCTCGACCGCTAAGTTTTATATAAAACAACAACTCACCCTACTAAAAATCGCTTGGAGTCTGTCTGCACATCCTGTTGTAAATGACATGCCTGAGTTGTTATCCTGATTAGAAAAATGTATTTCTATTTTGTTTATTCATTAATTCATTCATACACTTAGTGAGCCAGTCAATCGTGATGGCCCATAATTAATATGCTCTTAATCAAACTTTGTGGGCTAGATTTTTGATAATAACGATGGCACGCGAGTGTTGTTAGTTCAGATTGGTACTTTTGCGCAGGAGAAGAATACACAAAAAAAAAAAAATAATAATAAAGGTTCATATTTGGCTGTAGGTAGACCTAGTGGTTATATTTGTTTTTGTATTAAAATCACACCTTGTAGTGTGTTACCAGCAGGGCAGACATTTATATGCCCTAAAATGTTCAATTATGTGCGCAATGCCATCGATATTATGCCACCGATACTTCGATAGCTTCTTGCATAAGGAAGCGAAAATTCCATTGCGACATCTGATTTGGTAAGGTAATAATAAGAGATCGAAAAAGTAGTACAGTGTATTCGAAAGTAAATATTGGGTAGCAAAATTTTTTTTAGAGGTTGGACTATGCATTTGGCATTTGTGTCCCTGTTTGGGCTCCTCGAAAATTAAATTTTTCCCTCATCACACTAACCTGGCTCCAGAATGCCCGTAGAGAGATGTAGTATATATGAATCACCTCTCCGAACATTGTTTTCAGACACCACATTCTACCTCGTCTCTCTGTTCATTAAGGCGGCATTCATATAAAATCAATAGTTTTTCCTCTCAGTGCGCTAGTCCCACTGTGCCTAGAAGATTGTTTCCCTTACTCAACATTTCCTTTCAACACACTAACCGTCTGTCTCCCTATTTGGGGGTCATCCTAAATACAAAAACAATTTTAGAAGTTTTGCCCCATCATCTTAACTAGCTGCAGGGTGCTACTGGAGGAGTCGAATGTAAGACTAATAACCCTAAGGTTTTTCTTCTGAACATTTTCTCGCAACCAACTAACACTCTATCTCTCTTCCTTAAGGGCGCTTCCATACAAAACCAAGCGTCAGGCCCATGATGTTACTCGATATCGTTCGCATGAACAAAAACATTGAAAGCAACAAATTTAAAAATTTGTTATTCGAATGACATCATGGGCCTTGAGGTAAGACTTTCACAAGTTTTCTTCCTATTATCCTAAATAGACTCACTTTACCTCTAGAAGAGTCAAATGTACGACCAACCCGCATCATCCTCTTTTGATATTTCCACGAAATAAATCAACCCTCTATCATCTCTCTTTGAAGAGCTCCTATACAAAAATAGTTGTAGCAATTTTTCCCATTGTCTTAACTATTCCAAATGTGCTTCTGAAGGCGACAAATGTGTGACTAACCGCCTAATTTATTCGCTCATATATGTAGGTTTTCCGAGCATAGCCACCCATCATCATCTCCGTTTCTTAGAGGCTCTCGCACAAAATTGCTCCCAAAAATTTTTCTTCAACCTTTCTATGAAACTGTTTTTCACTGCGCAGAAAAAGTTATTTCACTAAGAAAACTATATAATTGAATGAACTAAAACACGTAATTGAAGTAATTAAAATTTTAATCACAATTTTTAATTACTTGACCAAGCTTTTAGTTCGATTTTATTTGCTTTTTTTGGTGCAGTAAAAGTAAAGTTGAAGACTTATTGGCTGGAGAACATGACACAGTTGTTTCACGGCCACCACAACCATTTTAATTAGTTCAACAAATTAATTAGACTGGTTAATATGAATGATCAATACGATTAAATCAATATGATTAAATACGTAATGAAGAGCTCACGTAATATAATGGCTAAGCACTGCTGCTTAAAAACAGTATACAACCAGTCATGGCCTGGGTTCGAAGCAATTTGGTGGCGGGCGTGAAGCAGCTCACTCCAATTTTATCAAAAAAAAAAAAAAAAAATCGTTCCCACTTAGGAGGAAGGGAAATCGAACTCAAGTCTGGAAAAATTAATGCAAAATTAAATTAATTTTTAAAGTGATATTACAAATTTGTCTTTTCTTTCTTTGCATTGAAAGGAATGCCTTTCATTGAAAGGAATGCCTTTATAGAAATACTGGTGTATTTCATGCCTGAAATTTTTCTTTGATTTAATCCAACCGCACATAGATTTAATGAATTTTTTCTTAAACCCTATGAAATTTGTAGCGATACTAATGAAAACTAATTTACAATTTTTTAATAATCCACAATGTCTATGAAAGTTTTTGGCGGCAATGATAATTTTCATTGGACTAGTGATAAAATATTAATGAAATAAATTTATTGGAATCACAAAACAAAATTCTCTCAGTGTATAGAGTTCTCGGTTAAAAATATGCTGTTATTTTTCTATGTTGCTATTCATTTCTGTGGCACTCAAATTCTTAGTTAACTGTGAATTAGATTCTAAGCACTAACTATTGACTGGCTAATGGCTGTGCATTGCAACCTTGGTCGCTTTTCTTCTTTGCTCCTGTTTCGTTTGTTCCCAGTCTTTTTTCGCTTAATATTTCGCCTGCCTACCCAACACTGATTTCATTTTCATCAAATAAATCCAATTATAACATAATATTATATCTTTATACATTAATCTTTATACGTCTTTTTATTTGGTTCCCAAAGCATTAATAGACTTGAACTTAATAATTTTGCTTCAGCATTTGCCTTAACAAAGAAACTATTTGAGATATGTACATACATACGTACACATAAACAACTGAAGTCAGACAGACAAGGATTCTAATGACATATCAATAATTAATAATGTTTTTATGCGCTAAGATTTTATGCATTTTAATCTACAAAACAACAGGAAAAACGTGCGTGTTTCGTTGTTGACTCGTTTCAGTTTCAAAGTTTCGTGTCTTGGCTGCCTGGCAGGATCTGCTTCCTTTTTGCTGTTATGGGGAGTTATGAAAATACCATCAATCATATAATTTTTGTATCTCTTTTTCCTGCTCATTTTCAAGAATGATGATGATTATTTTTTTTTTCTCGTGTTTTTTTTTGTATGAAAATAAATTATAACTTTTATGTGGCTGTTAAATTATTTTCACAAGACTTTTCAAATTAGTTAAAGTGACCATTATAATCAGAGAAGCTTAATGTTATTATGGCATGATGGGTAATAAGTAAAAGGGATCAACAGCTTTCAAAAGTCAAGTAAAATGGTAATAATAAATGATGGCCCAGTGAAGTGACATATTTTAAGGATTCATAATTAAAAGCTAAAAAGGTTGTTTAAAAGACATGTTTTAAATATAAAAATTTTAAAATATTATTCTTGTTTTGTTGGCAATATTAAATTAGAATTTTTTGTTTGCTTAAAATAGATGTTTTTCTGCTGGCCTGTTTCCTGTCATTAGTTGTTGACTGATTCTGATTCTGATTTGATTTAATTTATTTTTCTTTTACTAAATGCTTTTTGGCTAAAATCTTTCCTCCCTTAAGCATAATTCCTGGTATTTTTTTTTTGGTTCATTTTTCCCAATTTTTTTTTTTTTGTTGCTACTTTCCAAATTGTTTCTCAGAGGGGTAGTATGACTGGGCTAATCAAATAATTAGTTTACCAGAATGTGCAACAGTGGCATCCCCTGTGACATGCTTTTGGCATAAGAATTTGATTCTGCTTAAATGCTTGAGTAAATCTTGGGTTTAATTCAATTTTTTTTAATGCTAGAAGGTAAGTTTTTTTTTTGATTTCAGTTGGACCACTGAAAGAATTTTTTTTGGGTTGAAAATATTTTGCTTTTTTTTTTGTTGTATTTTGAAGGTAAGAGGTCCATTTTGCTGTACGTAATTTTTAGAAATGTTGTTTGTTTGTTTGTTTGATTTAATCCAGTTGGTGAGGAGGAATGACAGAATTTTAGAAAATAAGGTTGTCTGGGAAAATTTTAAATTGGATAATTAACTCACCAAAACTCTAATTAATTAATTTTTCGCGTCTTTTTATAGAACAAATACTGGTGTGATGCATATAAGCGAGTGTCATCAGCTACACCCCTAGGTTGTGGCATATCAGAACAGTACAAATTATAGAGCAGCGGACCTAAAACCGAGCCTTGTGAAACTCCAGCTGGAATTTCAACTAGATCCGAACATACATCATTCAGGCTTACACAATAAAATCTATTTTTCAAAAATGACGCAATGATTTTAATAATGTACAATGGAAAATTATATTGAACCATTTTGTATAATAGGCCGTTATACCAAACGAAGTCAAAAGCTTTCTCAATATCTAACATAACTAATACAGTTGAGTTTCCATCTCTCAACTCGGTAGTATTTTATTCAGATCCATAAACTTATTGCGTTTTATTGTAAGAACTTTTTTTTTTTCTAAGATCTTACTCAGACCACTGAGAAGACTGATCGGTCGGCAACTCTGTACTGAATTTGGAAGTTTATTGTCTTTTAAAATAGGTATGACCTTTGCCATTTTCCATGCTTGCGGAAAATATTGTAACTTCAGGCAGCAATTGATAATAAAAGATATATATATATATATATATATATATGCAAGTGCGGATATAGGCAATTGCTTGAGCATAAAGCTTTTAACCCTGATGCTTTCCTGGTTTTTAAATCTCTTATAATTGTAACAATTTCATTGTTGTTTACATATTCGCATGAGTCTGTGCTTATGTTAAGTTGAGAAAATAGTTTGTTAACAGTGTCAATTAAAGAGATGTGGAACTGGTTACTTAAATTTTGAGAAACGCCATGATTTTCTAAGAAACTATTGACAAGTTGATTCACTTTTTCTTCATCAGTATAATAAATTGTCGAGTTTTATAAAAAATTCAACTCAGTGATTTATGACTATCTATTCTCACATTGAAAGATATATCAAGAAGAGAATTATGAAACAGGGGAATATTATTAAAGTTACTCCAACAACTGTTAAGATTCCAACACAGTTGTAAAACCTTTCTTATAACTCAGAAAGGTTGAAAATTTACTAACATTTATTAATCGCAAAGAAGTGTAAAAATCTAAAAATTCTATTCCGTTTTCTTGGCTCCAAAAAACTTGTGCACTCTCATTTTAAACCAAATGCTTGTATTTGCCGTAATGTTTAGTTTTATTCATTATGTTCAACACAAAACCAGAAAACAAATGCAAAAATAAATAACCGTAGATATTATTATTACATAATATTAATAATAACCGTAGATAGAGCTTTGATTTTCATACCCACAAAACAGAACAAATTTAGAAGAAGATGTTTGTTTTTCTTTTTAGTTGCATGTCTGCAAATTGCTTGTGATTCGTGACCTTTTTCTGTTAATATTGAATAAATCAATCAAATGATAAGTCATGTAAATTAATTACATGCCTAACAATCATAATTGCAAAGTTAACAGAACTATTAAGACTTACATCGATTCATTATCAACTGTTAAGAATTTGTAATTAGTTACTTGAGATCTTGTTAAACGAAAGCAAAACTTTTATCTAAAGAAGAAATTTTGTTTCAATTGTAATAACCTAATTGGAAATAATTCAGTTATAGCCATCAATTTATCTCAAATTGGATTATAGAAACACGTCAAAAATATTTAACTAGTGGTGACTGCTAATAACAGATGTCGAGGTTTTTGCTAATGTTTTGGGCTTCAAGAGCAAAGGAAACTAAATCAAATACGTTTGAGGGAAAAATTAAAAATAAAAGAAACATGATAAAAAGAATGCAAAATAACAGCGGGGCAAATTTGTGTATAACTGCGCCTCAAAAAAAACTTGTTGTTTGACGAAACTTGAAACTCGAGAACTAGTATGTGTATAAACTTCATTTCATTGCACAAATTTTGATTTTCCTATTCCAGAAATTGTGTAATACGTAATAATTACTCATTTGTGGATGAATTGAGAAAATTTTTTTTTGTATTTTTCGTTACCTTATTTTCCAAATTTCACTACTTTCTCCATTTTCAAAAGTTTTCAATTTTAGTTTTCTTGTCTTCTTGAATTTGATTTTACTTTCTGAAAATTGACAAAAATTTTGTTTTTATATAAAATTGGATCATTTTTAAAGAAGACAAGAGAAGTAAAGTTGAAGACTCTCTGGCTGGGATTCGAGGCAATTTGTGTGCTGATATGTAGCCCATCCAGTAAGTCTTCAACTTTACTTTTCTACAACTTTCATCACTCCAGTTTTATATTGTAGAGAAAAATGAAAGACATGTTTATCCTTTCAAAATCCAGTAACTTCTACTCCATTTTATTTTATAAAATCTCTATATCAAAAACTAATTAAATTCACGTACTATTATAGCACTACTACATATTAAATTTATCTCTAGTTATCGTTTATGAATTAGAGCGATAGGTACAAATAGTTGAACCATATCGTATCGTATCGTATCGTATAAGGTAATTACAAATAAGTATACTTAACCGACAATATTTTTGAATGTTTCGCTAACAAATCTTCAGGTTAAAATTTGTAATTAAATTGAAAAAGTTAAATTGAAAAATATAATTAATCTTCTTTTAAAGATCTGCCACAATCTCAAAAAAAAAAAAACGTTCCAAATTTTAAGAAAGTTAAATCCAACTCGATAAAATTCTTAATAATTGAAATTGACATCGTTTGATTTACAAAAAAATTTCTCTAAAATTTCTCGTTGGACATATTTTGTTTGACACGCCATTACTTTTTCGAAAAAATAATAATGCTCAAAAATATTTTTATTTTAGTTTTCTTGACTGCAAATCTCATTTAAATAAGAATTTTTTGTTAAAAAAAAGGCAACAAGGGTTTTTTAGTTTTCTTGATTGAAAATCTAATTTAAGCAAGAGTTTTTTGTTGAAAAAATCAAAAAGGTGGAATTTTTTTTTGAGGCGGAGAATTCTAAATAATAAAATGTCCTTACAACTGCTGAAGAGTCCTAAAGAGAGGTAACGAATGACAAAAACGTCAACCTATGTTATACTGTGAGTTAGTTATGTATGTATATTAAATTGATGAATTTAATTTCTTTGTTTTTATCTATTTTAAATTTACATGCAGAAAATTTTCTGCAAATGAATGCAGAAAAATATTTTGTTTTCGAAAAGGTTATACCACAATTTTTTTTATTTTGAGTCTATTTTTACATTATTTTGAAATACGTTTAACGTGCCCAAGTTGATTGTATATTATTGTTGTGATCGATACTAACAAGGCAAAAAAAAAAAAATCTAATACTTTTAGCTGGGGGACAACTACCTGTTTCGAAGCCATCACACTTCTCGTTAGCATACTTTTTTGATCCTAAGGTCTCATGAATTGAAATCCAGCCACACACATGAGCCGTAAAACTAAACGGCGGGACAAGAAGTATGGCGCTTTGAAAACAGCTAGTTTTGCCCCAGCTAAAGGTGTTCCATTTTATTTGTTCACAATAATATTATAGAATGTATGTATTTAGGCCCAACAAACTTAATGCAGAATGTTTTTTTATTTGAATTTAATTACATAACACAATTATAGAAAAAAAGAAGGAGTAAGAGCTGCTTGGGCTTTCAACTCCAGATGTTGCTTATATTAGATTTTTTAAATTATTTTCTAACAGGAATTTATGTAAGATTAATGTTGATGTTGGATGTATTCTTCAATAAATCAGACGGCAAGTTAGATCCAAAACAATTTTAGCAGAAATAGTACGAGTAATACAAACTAGTTGAGTTTATTTTATAATTGAAACTTTATCGCTCTTAAATTCTTAATTCAGGAAATATTTACAAATGTTGTTTTAATTAAAATTACCATCGAGTTTTTAGTGAATGAAGGTATCATTGGCAGTTACAACTGAATTGTGACTTTCAGGTTTTTTCACAATATCAATTGAATTCTCAACCTTTTAATCATAATTTTATTACCATTCTGTTCTCAATAAAATTACGACTTACAATAGATTCAATTCCATTGCAAATTGTAATTTTATAAATTTATTTTCAACCATCCTTATTGTGATTGGCGTTTTTGAGGTGAAAGTCAAGCGTTTTTGAAAAACGATGCCATGATTGGCAAAAAAAAAACGATATTTTTCAAAATCTACTACAAGAACGCCATCAAATTTCAATCGTGACTGGCTTCTCTGATAATCAAACGTGCCAAAAAGTGGGATTTTAAAATTGGCAGCAACAAAGAAAATTTTCGTTTTTAAACTCCACAAAACGCAATAGGGGTAAATATTATTTTTTTACGCTTCAAATTTATTTATTCATCTATAACCATAACCAGTTACAATATATTTTTTTCATCATGATCCTACTCTTGGTCAGAGTTTAAAGATCAATTAAAATAGCTGCCATGTCAAATTATAAAAAAATCAAATTTTTATTAAGAACCATAATCTTATTCACAGGCACAACTTCGTACACAATTTCCCTTTCGTTTAAGTTTTAATTCACTTTCATTATATCAATCACTACCACTACTAGTTTATTTACAATAAAATTGTCTTTAATATACAAATTTATGGCTGTCAACAATTTTCATTACAATCAATGAATTTTTATTACGCTCAATTACAAAACTAATTTTACTGAGACTTCAAATTTAATCGTTATTTAATGCCTCATCACTGATTATGTAATTTACGAGTGAACTTATTATCATTTGATTTTCAATCGAAATTTTCTAAGCAATAACGATCATTTACATTGAACATTTTTCATAATTGAAATTTTGTTTACAGTAATGGGAAAGCTTTCAATAATTGTTACTAAAGCAGCTTAGGTGCTGCCCTAAACATCACTAGACCTAAAAATATAAAGGAAAACGTGCTAACACTTTCGTTTATCAATCGATCGATCTTTAGTTGAGTTTTGAAAATTAAAAACGAAAATGTTTTTCATACATTTTATGTGTGGAAATGGAAAATAGGAAATAGGCCTTATTATAGTCGCTGTAGTGCAATTAGTAACGGATTATCCATTTCGTGGTTTCAAAAGTTTTCTCAGTTGAAAGGCTGACATTGACAAAAATGGGTCGCTTAACTATCACACAACGCATACAAATTATAAAAAAAAAAATCCCTGCAAGACATAGCTGATGGAAACTAAAGCATTAACAACTTCATTACTAACCCATGGAAAGAAATTTTATGGCTTTCAGCGTTGCCATTACAATGATTTTTTTAATATTTTAATTTTCCCCTATTATTTTGGTAATTCATTTGGAACTGCGTTTCTGCATTAATGTTTTTATACATTCATTTGTACTTTTTCTTTTTCAAAAATGGTGCTGCGGCAGTTTTTTTTTAAATGAATCAGTTTTCTTATGTTAAAACTGCTACCGTTTTTCGTTTAATTTTTTTTTAAACTTATCTCCAAAATAGTTTATAGTATTCCCTTTTTATTGTTTTTTGAAATTTTTCGAAAAACTTGTTTTTTATTTAATAGTTAAGAAATTAATAATATTATGTTTAATGTTGTGGAAATTTTGAAAAATGCATTTCGTATGATCACTTTACTGAGGTGGTAACGCTGGTTTAGAAAAGAAATCACACGTACACGAATGTTTACATCAGTTTTTTTTTTCATTTTGCCCTTAAGAAAATGATAGAAACCCTGATGTATGAACCCATCAACAGTGTCGGTCATATGATGCATCAAATGACCGACACTGTCCTTGCTGGGATGCTACAAAAATGATGATTCTGCCACAGCCACATATCGTGCTTTAAGAGGAGATTGTGGTTTACATAATCGTCCAACTGGCAAAATTGTGAAGAAATTTGAAGAGACTGGAGCGGTAAGGCCTGTGCATCATCGTTTCGCTCGTTCCGCTCAAACTAACGCTGATGTAAGTAAAAGTGTTGCCGAAGACCCGAATGTGCCGATTCCTCGTCGTTCTTAGGAATTAGGAGTGTCTTAGGGCACATTATGGCGTATTTTGCATTTAGATCTACACCTAAATGCATATAAAGTCCAGCTCACATAACAACTGAAGCCAGTTAATCACTCACAATGTCGTAGATACGTGAAATGGGTGCTTGAACAATAAGCGGTGGACGTCGACTTTTCGAACAAAATTTTCTTCAGCGATGAAGCACGTTTCTCACTCGCTCGGTGGGTATGTTAATAAACAAAATTGTCATATTTGGGATTCTGAGAATCCTCAAGTAATTGAAGAGAGGTCCGAGGCGCTCTTTGGTCCGAAGGTGTGATTGGACCTTACTTCTGCGAAAATGACGATGAAACGACTGTCACCGTCAATTCGCAGCGTTATGCTTATATTATATATTCGACTTTTTTGCCTTTTATTAAAGAATACGACTTGGAGGATACGTGGTTTCAACAAGATGGTGCCACATGCCACACAACTCGAGCGAATATGGCTTTATTGCAAGAGACATTTCCTGGCCGCGTAATTTCTCGCCCTGGCGATATCAATTGGCCACCAAGATCATGCGATTTGACACCGATAGCCATTTTTGATTGTATACACTTAGTTAAATTATATATATACATACATATATAAAAAAAATTTTTATTCAATTTCTTTGCTTAATTTAATCATTTTTGACGGTTTTAACTTTTTTGTCGTGACTTCACTCGTGTAAAAGCAAAAGTGGGCCCTACGCTCTAATTTTTCCGCTCTTATTTCCTGCGATTTCATGTGTCTCTGTAAAAAATTACATTTTGTCAAGCTGTGTTCAGTTGTTTTTATTTTTTTTTTTTTTTTTTTTGGTATGAAATTTACAACAGGTAGTGGCGGTAAGATCAGTGATCAACATTTCCAAAGAAGTTCAAAAAAGTATAGTTGAAAACTTATTGGCTGAGGTATATGCCATCACTTTTTCACGTCCACTACGAAGCTTTGCATCTTGACCTGTGCTTCCAAATTCATCGGGTTATGAATTCGCCTTCCAAGGTGAATCAAGTACAAGTGGTCGTCGCCACCAAGATCATGCGATTTTACTCCCTTAGGATTTTTTTTTGTGCGGCTACGCGAAAAACCGTGTGTATGCAGATAAACCTTTAACTCTTGAGCATTTAAAAACCAACATTGGTTAAGTTATGGCTGAGATACCTCCCAATATGTGTCAAAAAGTGGTCGAAAATTACCTCAAAAGAATCAATGCTCACAACACTTCGTGTGGTGGTCATTTAAATGATTTAGTGTTTTACACATAATGGCAACGTTCAAACTTTATAATAAAAAAAAAAGAAATATCATGAAAAAACATTTATTTTAAGTGTTTTATTTACGTTTATTTTTGAAACCGCAAAAAATTAAAATTAAAAAGAAAATCAATATGGGCTAATGGATAGAAAGCCATAACTCTGTTTAATTTCCTGCACTCAAGCGCGTGGGTTAAGTGGCTCTCCTTTTGTATGAATCATAACCAGCTCTTTCTATGGGGTCATGTTTATCGCGATAAAGTCGTGAATTAGCATTGTATATGTAATTTGAAAGTTACTGCTTAATTCACAGAAATTCATTAGCCAAGATCGGACTTGTTTTGCTAAATTTGTTGTTTAAGATTTTTGTCTGATCAGCTCTTTAGATTTGTGCAATATTTCCATTTTTCTAGAAATCTTCTTTGAATTGCTGAAGATTTTAGCAAAACTGGAAATTGACATTGAAGATCAATAAAATAGAAGCCAGATGCTTTTATTATAATTTTAATAGCCTTTCCGTTCGTTGCTGAACTAGAGACCCCTTTTCTTATCGAAAAGTATATATGACTGACATCTCTAATTTATAGGCATTATATGGTGTTTCTTTCTGTCATGGCAAAGTTTTAAGGAAAGGTCGCACATACATACATATGTACAATGCATTAACATTAACACAACCATTAAACATTCATATGTAATAAATTTTATGTGGAAAATATTGCAATCAAAATAAAACTACACGCCAAAGCTGTGTCTGGGCATAAAATGAGTAAATATTTGTGTGACATGTTTATTAACATTTGAGACAAATGCATTTCATCAGCGTCAAACGTCTTTAATTTGTACTTCTAATATTTTTGTTGTTGTTTGTTTGTTACTTAAATTTTCCTTTTCAGACAACGACTCAGCCGCAACACAATATGCATGAAATTTTTGCCATTGTTACATTATGACTGTGTATGTACTTTTGGAAATGAGCATAATAAAATCAGTAATAGTTTCTAAGACGATGCTTTTCTTTAATTTTCTTCACACCGAGTGTAAAGAGCAACCAACAGAAAGGTTTATTTGGCAGACTTTTATGATGGTTTGTAGTTTATTGTTGAATGTGCGTGCATGTGTGTGAAAACTTCTAAAAGGATTTCATTATTATTTTGATTTTATTCTTTTGCGCACTTCCGCAAAAATTATGGCAAATTGAAAAGCAAAAGGTGGCAGGCCCATGAAGTGTTGTGTATGTTGTGTTGTGTTGTGTTGTGATGAGGTTGACATTCTATGTTATTGATGTTGGTTTGCCATTTTTGGTTTTCCAACAGCCTCCAGGGTTCATTAATTTTTTGACACAACGTTGGCTAAATATATTAAATACATATTTTATTAGTTACTACTAAAAAGGATGTCCCACTGAGAGCCGTTTCTCATCATCAAAATCATCATTATCATCATTGACGACGTCATAGTTGTTCTATGTGTGTGTGTGTGTGCTCGTATAAGTGACATTAAAGTTATAAATTTTTATTTATTTAATGTTCGGAAATCATCATCAAATCAAATGTGAACGCATGTCAAACTCATCAAAAAGTATAAAAGTAACACAATGCCAGCACACATATTCATATTTGTCCTCTAACAAACTGACATTTACTCAATTATTGTTTATTTATCTTTTAGTTTTGTGTGTGTGTGTGTGTGTGTGTGTATGTTTTTTTTTGCATGCTGACGTGCCAGCCTGTATTTGTTGTGATTGTAGCTAAAGTTCTGGTACATTTGTTTTCTATTTTATTTGCCTGCCATTCATTAAAATTTAACCGTTTTGTGTGCATTTTCGTGCGTGTGTATTGTTTTGAGGAAGTGCTAAAAACGGAAGTTTGTTTATTTTATAGTTTTGCATATTTATGATTTGCGAGTGTCCTTTGCCGAAACTCTCTCACACAGCAGTAGGTAGTGACACTTATTGCTCATTTTTTTGACGTTTGCTCAATTTTCGCATTTATTGCGCTTTTTTCACACAAAAAAAAAAAAATAATAATAATAATTTTTTATTTATTTTATTGTTTGCGCAAAGTAACGTGTTCATTGGGACAGTTTATTGCCCGTTTTGTTGATGGCTTATTTTGACACATCAACACCTATTGTTAGCAGTTACTGTTATTGTTTTTCATACCTTTGAAAGTCAGTCAGTCGTACGTGACTCATATACATATATGTACATACATATATATGAAAATGTTTCACATTATACTCGTATCCCCAGCTCACGCATAAGTACATTTTATGTCATGTGTGTGTTTTAATGTAATTTGCATGTGTGCGTTTACTTTTTATGAGATATTTCCGCAGACGCCTGTTGGAGTTTTTCATTTCAACTGCAAACATAATTTTTAATGTTTCTATGTCTAACGTACTGTTATTTGTTAATATAAAAATAAATTTATTTTTATCGGTTTGTCGTTTCTACTCTCGCAGTACAATACAAGTAATTGAAAAAATTTGTAGGCGTTAATTTTACACATAAATTGCAGTTTATTTGATAAGACGTCAGTTGTTTACATGCTTGTGCTGTTTGTTACGTGACGCTTCTGTGCCAAAAAAAAGTACCTCAATTCCAAATTGTGATAAAAGTAAATATTTAAAAAAAAAACTTAAATTACTTTGTAATTTATTCTAAATGCTTGCGATTACTCTCCTTAATTAAATTAAAGGTCATACAAAGTGGGCCAAAAGAAATTACCCTATTGGAAGTTGCTCTTATTTTTGCAAATGTCAAATCGGTTTTTACATTTGTGAGCTAAACAGCTGTAGATTACAAGTGAATAAGCCCTGGAGCGATACACTGTCCCAATAATGGCGTTTATGACGAAGTGGACGATTTTTCGACCAAAATCATAATGAGCGATAGGGTTCATTTCCGCCTCAATGGGTACATGAACAAGCAAAACTATCGCTCCGGGGCCACCGAATACACAAGTGATGCAGCAGAAGCTACTACACCTGCTCAAAATGACCGCATGGTGAGCTGTTCACGCTGGAGAAGTCATTGGGCCATTTTGCTTTCGGGTTTTTTCTGCCGCAGTTGAATGAATTAGTTGTGGAGGACATGTACTTGCCACAAATGATACTCTGCAAACCAAACAACATCGGAGCACAACTTTTCGCCCACCCATTTTATATAACACGAGATTGTGACTTTGGCTGGGGTACAGCTATCAAAAGTATACAAAAATCAAACCAATACTAACATACAACTTCATTAGTTGCTTTTAAATCAGCAAAATTATTATTAAAACGGAAAATAGCTGGCTGGTGGTCCAACATGCCGCACCATTGACAGGCCAGTTCATGTGTCGTATGTCAAAATTTTGGTTTACAAATAAAAAATATTCCCCAGCCATTAAGTCTTCAGTTTTACTCTTCTTATCTTCTTCAGTCCCGCCCAGGCTCAAAGTCAATAGCGATCAAGTGCTGCTTAATAAAAAAGTATGCAATTAGTTATGAGCTGGTGATCATTATGGTGGTATACTCCCCAGCCAATAAAAGTCTTCAACTTTGCTTGTGTTACCTTGTCTTCCTTAAAAATGTTGATCATTAAAATTACATAGTACAAAAATCCTTTTCCATTTTAAGGAAGTAAAATCGAACTAAAGTTAGCTCAAATAATTAACAATTACCGGGCAAAATCTACCTAAAGGTTATATGCTAGAGCAAACTTAGGAACTTTGTGTACGACAACGAATACCACGTAGCACACAACAGGCCAACTCTGTGTTAAGTGTATATCACAAGACTTGGGCTCCCATATGCCTTCTGTCAACCTTATCGAACTTTTAATTGCTATCCTTAATTATAAGCTAGATCTTTTTATTACAGGTGAGTGCAATAAAAAGATCTATGATCATTATATATGAAACAAAACATTGAACAAACGCAAGTAATGGCTTCTGCAGTATTGTCTATAGCTTGGTTAGAATTTTTAAATGTGGTAAATCTTGCGAATAATCTCATCCTTTACATCGTAAATTGCTGTTGGCTGATTGACGTTAACTTTTGCTTTACAATATCCACATAAGAGACAAGTCCCACTATGCCAATTGCCACGAATAGTGGTTGATTTAATGTTGATTGCTTAGAGCAGCAAATTAAAGTTATATGTTGCAGATTTACTGACACTGTTAATCAGTCAAATGGTTCTTATTATCAATTGACATAAAGCAAATAAATTGTATCCTCCTTTTTCGTCTTGATAATCATTTGCTTGGTAAGCAAATTTAAAATTAATTTTACTTAAAATACTTGCTGGAAAGGAAGCGTTTTTTTACAATCATATTGTAAATCTTATTAATTTTACCACTTAGCAAACCACATAAAATTAAGGAGAAAACTTGTTATTCAATCAGTTTCTGCTGCTTTCGATATCAGCAAAAAATAAAAAAATTTATAGAGAAAAACTCATTTAAATTCTATACAGTAAAAATTTCTTATCGATTTCCTTAGTAATTTTTTTCAAAAAATCATTACTTATTGATTATATTAGGTTTCTTATGATCATGTGTAAATCATGTACTATATTTGCTGAAACTCCATTGAGTATATATTGACAGCTGAATTGGTTGAGTGCACGACTGACAATCGCAAGGGTGTGGTGTTGGATCCATACACAAGAAGCTTTTAGCAGAAAATCTTGAATAAGCTTCTAATTATTAAAATAATGCGACTTCCTTGTTGCTCTAATTTATTAACGCCGGTATTCATGAAAAATAAAACATTGTTGAAACACATTTTACAAAAAAATTTTCATATAAAATTTTTTCTAAAATGTATTTGAGCAGCGTTTTATTTTTCATGAATACCGGTGTAAGTGTTTATTTGACGTTCTAACTTTTTTTTTTTTTACTAATTTTTGTGTTAAAAATTCAATAAATTTTCCATATTTTTGTGCTGCTCCATTACAAATACATTTTTACAGTAGATTACAAGAACTTAGTTTAATGAATTTTAATTGATTTAAATTTAATTCAAGTATGTACTAGTAGTTAGCCAAAAATACATGATAAAACCGGCTTGTAATATTCAATATGGAATCCCCTACCAGTTGCTGGATCGTCCAACAAGGACAACACCAACAATATTGCATAAATTTCAGGCTTGACAACATTTGCAAACAACAATGTTAAAACCTCAAAATAAAAATACTCTGCTATAGTAAATGCGCAAGCAAACCTATAAAAGCATTTAAGCAGTAGGTACACAGCATTAAAACGATAGAAACAGAAAAAAAAACACAGAGCAATAAGTATCTGCATACAACAGTCATCAACAGAATTGATGTTCATATCTCCACAACACATCATACAATGTCAACAGCACAACCATAGATGTGTTGCAACAACATTGTTGTACTATTTAAGCACTTGCTGGCGGAATAGGAATGAGGACAATGCTACATAATTGCCGGTCATTTGCCTCTTAATATGTTCTCTTACAATGTCAGTCAGACAAGCATTAACATACAGTAACAACAATATTGGCATTAATACACACGTTTGTCAAATGCAAATCATACTCGTATTTGGTAAAATGCTTATTTATCCTTCCATTAAAGCACATGAGGGGCAACAATGTTGAACCATTAAAGTGGCTGGCCACTTTTTTCTTTGTATATATATTTATGTGTGTGTGTGTGTGTGTGTGTGTGTGTGTGGGCTACCTTTGTTGTGCCCTCAACCAAACAATTCTTTTTCCTACATTGACTTTGTTGAGGCTGGAAAAGGATATGAAGCTGTCTGTATTTGGTATGATGTTTTTAACAAGTTAATGACCACATGCTGTATGTTTGTTGGATTACCACAACAACAAGATGTGAATGCAACAGTATTAAAAGGAATAATAACTGTATAAGTAGTTTCTCAAAAAGAGATAACTTGTTCAAGAAGTGAACACACACGTGGGCGCCTTTCAACTCACTTGCACATTTAATCTAAGTAGTTTTTTAATTTTTTTTTTTTTTTGCTTAGAAGCAAAAAAGAGTACTTAGAAATTAGATACTTTTCCCTTAACTGCTATCAAAATAATGTTATTTAAATAAATTGTTTTAAGATATAATTTTACCGAGGCAAAAGCAAAACCCATTAAAATTGCTGAAAAACAAGAAAAGGATACTTTAATTCCAACGCCACAATGTTTTTGTTTTAGCTTCCATTTTGCTCTTTTTTTTACATCAAAACTACCTTTTTATCATTAATTTCTTACAAAATCTAAAACAGGGGTTTGGTTTTCCCCCCATTTCATTTCTTTTTTTTTCTCATTTTGCTTTGTTTTCCTTTTTTTACACAGTCTTCATAAATAAAATCTCATTAAAATAATGCATTTTGGCCGCCTGCCCCCTGTGCTGCCAGAAGTGTTTCGTTTATTTCATTGTCGTGTTGCCTTCATTTACTTAAAATTGTTCTCTTCTCGGCAAAATGGCCATTACCGCTTGGCAAATATTTGCAATTGTATTTTGTTTCGCATTTGCATACAAAGTTTTCTTGAAATATCTATTCAATAACAATGAATATCCTTTAAGCTCTAGACTTGAGTTTTCTATTCAATTGTTTGTATTGAGAATGCTAAATGAATTTTATGTTTATTTGGAAAACCACAATGAAATGTGATTTTCTTAAAGGATTTCTCAACAAAGTATTAAATATTTTTGTGGCAAAGACTGAGAAAATTTATTGAGATGAAGAAAAAGTTTAATTTCGTTTTAAGTTTTAAGGTGCATACACCGGCAACACAAATGAACATTAAACGTGTATTAAAAGGAAAAACATATACTCCGAATATGTCTTGCAAAGGGGGTATATTCAAGAAATTATCAATTTAAATTGTTAAATATCAATTTAAGAACATATCTATTTTTCTCTTGTTTGCGGCGCAGCCAAGCTTTAAAGATAAAGTTTATAAAACATTTAACCGATTAAACATACACTTCGTTCAGCTAAAAAAAAGGCGTCCTTACAAATATTTTATTTTTGTATTTCCTTCCGCAGAATTCTGCAGCTTGAATAAAATAGTAAAAAAAAGGATATATGGGAGGAAACCATGTTTTTCAATTGATCGATATGACATTTCATACACAGTTTAAAGACACTAGTTCACAAGTGTTCTCCGATTTTCATTACTTTCTGATAAAATTTTAAGCCAAAATACAACTTTTGTAATAAAATTTATAACAAAAGCCTTTACCTTGGTATAAAAGATGAAACTAAATATGCTTAGCTGCTTAAATATGTCACATGATTACAATTACTCTGTGATTTTTATTACAAGGTGATTAATAACATGACTCAAATAAAAATTTCAGCATAAAGGATAAGAGGAGAAGGAGACCTATCATTTTTTGAATAGCTAAAAAGAATGAATTAGCAACTGCTAAATATTAAACATTGCACTCCGAATAGTTTTGTAGCTAAAATACATTTTTTTAAATAAAGGATGTATGGGAGGATACCATACCCTTCAGCTGAATACAGCAAAATTTTGTTGTACAGCAAAAGGGAATTGAGCTACAACTATTCTCTACTTTTTATTGCTTTCTGATCAAATATGAAGCTAAACTTAAATTTTATAATTAAACGATGTATGTATGTGTGCATATAACATTGTTATATCCTTCTTCCAAACAAAATGTACTTTCTTATGCAGCTTGCAAATATTTTGCTACAAGTTTTCAAGGCTATAGCTTATTTAAAATTTTGAAAATAAAGAATGCATGAAGACATGCTGTGTTGTGCATGCGATTGAAGAGAAATTGTTCGTACAAGTAAAAATCATATGTTTTGAAGTTTTCTTTAATTAAGAAATGCAATTTTAAGCTTAATTAAAATTTAATATATAATTATTTTGACCCCTTTTTTCCTTATATTTTATATATTTATTTTAGCTTAAAGACTTTTAGAATTTGATTATTTGAGTATTTTTGTCAATATTTCACTCTCCTTCGGATAGCTTCTTCAGGACAAAAATAATGAAAAATGTTTTTTTTTTGTAAATAAAGGATATATGGGAAGCAATCGTACGCCTTAAGTGATTGAACTAGAATTTTCGGTACAGCTCAGATTGCTTAATCTACAACTATTATTCAGGTCCGACAAATAACTTTTTTTTTTTTTTTTTTGATAATTGCGCAAAACATCGACTGTTGCTTTAGCTGTGTGGCACTTAGCGCCGTCCTGTTGAAACCAAATGTTGCCAATATCCTCCTCTTAAATTTTTGTGAACAAAAATTCATTCAACAAGGCCCACTCTTTGCTCATTTTCGAAGTAAAATGTCCCAATTATGCCTCTGAACCAAAATCCGCATCAAACAATGACTCGTTTTGGTTGCCTCGGCTTTTCAATGTATGCGTGTGGGTGTTCTGTGCTCCAAATGCGACAATTTTGCTTGTTTTCATACCCGCCAAGATCAAAATGAGCTTCATCTGTAAAGATGATTTTTTTTTGGCGAAATCGGTACCTTCTTTTCAAAGTAATGTCGCAATATTTCCCAGCGTTGTGCAAGCATATGCACAACCATATTCGTTCAGTGGAAGAATAAAACTAATTATCTGTCAAATCAGATATGAGCTAAGTGTTACCATTCACGGTGAGCCACAACCGATATTCTGAAAGCGAAACAACATCGACTGACTTCATTTGGCCCACCTGTTATCTGATCTTGCGTTTATAAGTTTAAAGAAAAAACTATATTAGCCAGAGTATATTTTGATAAACTATATTATTTTCGAACTTCAACTGTGCCGATCCACATAGTTTTTTAGAGCTGTTGTGTAATTGACGTGAACAAATGTATAGACCTGTGTCGCCATAGTCAACCATATGGGCAAATCCTATGCAAGAATAACGTCTAATATTCATTTGAAAAATATCTAATTTATTTATTGGAAAATGGGCTATTAAGCCTGCTTCTGAGACTTTTTCATATGGGACTATGCAAAGACATGCCTGAATCATGAATAACATTTCATTTATTCATATAATTATTTCAAAAATTAAAAATTTTTTAGGTGATAAAATCTTGAAAACATGATTTCCGTGAAAAAACTTCTGCCGCTTAAAAGAGCCACAGTGCTTACAGTTTTTTTCCATGACTTAAGCCATCTTTTTTTTCAAACAATACGAAGAATAAACACAAATCTTCTACACCACAGGATACAAATAAACGTTGTCCCTTAATCCGACAAAAGTCTCTTACGCTTGATTATATTCTTTTGCACGAAAATAAAGTATGAAGAAAACATGAAATAAGAAACGGAAACTAATATAAATAAAATTTCAATTACTCAACAATTAATTTACTGTCTACTTTGCTGAGACAATTTCTCTCTATTCGATTAAATATTACAAGTGCAGCGAAGCATTAAACGAACAAAGTCCTAAAGAAGACAAAACAAAAATCGAAGAAAAACTTCTTAGTGGTTGACTTCCGTCTCAATGAGACAAATAAAAGGCAAAAGTTTGTTAGGAAAACAAAATAGATATTTCATTCAAAAAAAAAGGACATTTTCTATTAAAATGGCTTTTGAATTTAAAGAGTTTTAATTATTTATTTAAATATTAAAATACTCCCTTATTTCTGTTTTGGTGCAAAGAAAAAAAAAAAACAAACAAATAAAAGCCAAGAAGACATCATCTAAATTGCTTATGGCAATTGGTCATTTTTATTTGCATTTAATTAAAAATAGCCAAAGTTAAACTTAACAGGACACGTGTCAATGTGTCATTTGATGCGCGATAAATCACGCCATACAAAATGCAAAATAATTTATCAATGTCAACACATTTCATGCTTAACAAAAAATCATTATCAATACAATCCTTTCAACTCCTACACCAACTTTTCTTTGCATTGTGCTACTTTGTGTTTGTAATTTCGTTTGAAACTAAAAGTTTTTGTTTTCATCTTTTTTTTTTTTTTTTTTTTTTTTGCAAAAAAATCTCTCAAAAAGGATTAAAATTTTGTATGGCTTTAAGTTTAAATTAACCCTTGTCTGCAAATGTTCAATTAAAATTAAAATGGTCATCGTTGTCATTGTGGCAGTTAAGTGTTTGCTTAAGAGTTTATTTGTTTTACTTTTCGTTTGGGAAAACATCTAAGACAACAATTGTGATGTTATCCTGTAAATTGCATTTTGGCACGCAATTAGTGGTTCAGAATGAAAACTGAAATGGTCATGTGTGCTTCATTATTGACACGGTACTGTTTGTTTGGCTGAAGTTGTTTAGATAGCAAGAATCCAGAGTTTATTCAAGACCTAATAAAGCCTGTCTTTTTGACAAATCATTTAAGATTTTTTGCTTCATTTCCACCATATCAACTGCTCCATTTTCTATATTGCTTTATTATATTCATTAACGTTGAAGAAAATCCCTGCTTATTAAAATGCTTAAGGTTTTTTGTAATTAGCCAAGATTTTCATTTGAGATTGTGAGTTTGTAAAAGTCACCGAAAAACATTTGTTTTATTTCGCTTCACAAAAAAAAACAAAACAAAATCATTAACACACCGTAAGGCGCAAAAGGATAACAGATTCTTCATGTTGTTCTTTGCTTGGGTGAAATTTTTCGAAATCCTTTTGTGCGTGACGTTGACTACAAGTAACGCAGTTAAGAAAAATAAAGTACTGAAAACATCTTGTAAGGCATCTCTAAAAGGATAACAACAGCAGGATGTCTTACAAGTTAAGCATCTTGGCATTTTTCATTTCAAATGACAAAACTCCCCGATAAGCCTTACTCACACATTTTAACAAGACTTGTTCTTTCACTAAAGTGGAGTAGTTGAGGCAAGAGTCTAGCAGCAAATCACAAATAGTACAGCAAAGGATGTGTGAAAGGATGTAACGAAAACTTTTTCAATAAATTTGTGTTGTGTATTGTAGTGACTAGGTGTGTGTGTGTGTGTGTGAGCTTGTGTGCAAAAGAAAATGTTGACAGTTTTCTTAACGCTTCATAATCAGAAAACAAATAGCGAAAGCCAACTAATTGTGTCTTAAACAAATAACTACAACTCGAATGAAACAACAAGGATAACACAATATGAAGATTGTTTCCAAAGATTGTTGCTGGAGTTGGTAGTGATTTTGAAGAGGGTGAGAGGTTAATAGATTGACTTAAAGCCAGTGACAAGTAAATAAATTAAAGTAAAAGAGATCCCAAGAAAGTCTTTAGTCAAAACTCTCTGGGCAAATTAAAAATTTTCGGTGAATAAAAAATAATAAACTATTTTTCTGGTCTCATTTGTTTGGCCAGTCAATGATAATTTTGTGTTAATGGACAAAATGATATACTAGAAAATGATATAACGAAAAAAGTACATAGATTTTGAAAAAACTAATTTAATTTAATTTAATTTAATTTAATTTTTGTCTTACCCTACATACAGCTTATTGGATTCAAAGTATTTATTTCCATCAACAATGTTTCAAATTTTTTTCCTTCCATACAAATTGAGGCAGGCTAATGTACTTTACTTTAAAAATCGAGCTAAAGTAACCTGCATGGAAAAATAATTCAAGTAAAAATGTGTGAAAGTTATATTGTAAACCAAAAAAAATCGATGTTTTAATTTTTTCCGCCAAATTTCGTAAAACCTTGTGAAATGCCTTAAAGTCACGCACGAACGATTTTTTCAAAATTTAATCATGACCACGTGAATTACACGTAACACAACGTTATCACGACAACCGCACATCTCTAGTAAAATCCCCGAAATCAAAAAAAATTAGAGCTAGGACCTTTCTATATGACGTCAAGGATATTTGTGTATATGTAAAACAGTAACGTGAACGACAGCGGTATCAACGCCCATCTAAAACGACTGAAGCTAGAGCTCGGTACATAGCTTTACAATCTGACGTGTTTATCATCTAAGAATAGCTTTCGGGAACTTCAATTCACAAGGGCACTAGACTGGGTAAAGTGTAAAATTCTATATATCCGTAACTAATCCTGTTGGCACCACAGATGTAAGCCACAATGCTACAAATCCTTGGAAAATGAGCAGAGAGACGTCAGGCCCTTTTTTTTTAATATTTATAGTCCTACAATAAAACAAAAAAATGGCTAAAAGAGTGAAAACACTAATTTTTGCAATTTTTTTAATTCGGTGTCTATAAATCCCTTAAGAAGAGAAAAAATGATGGAATTTTTGGGTGTTTTCTCGCAAGAAAATCTTAACCATATTTGAAATGTGTAAAATTCGACCACATGTGAGGTAAAACTGCTTTTACTAAAGTTGTAGAAAGTTATTTTACAGAGTCACTCTCTGTGAGAGAGAGAGAGAGAGAGAGAGGGAGAGAGAAAGTGAGGGCGGAAGAGACTTAAAATATTTCTACTTTTAATAATTAAAGAGGCCGCTTCGAACGCTTTTCATGCTTTTACGCGTTCGATGCGTTTCACACTACAAGTTACATACAACGCTTCGTACGCGCCATATTTTTTTGTTTTGATTTTTTGTTTCCATTTTAACAAAATGGAAAGTGAAATTGAAATTTTTTAAAAATTAATGGTATTCATAGAGTTCATAAACATGGTAAATTAAGCTATTTGCTTATTGCACTTCAAACAGCTGCTCTTTTATTTTTGTTCCGATAGGGTAGCAAGGTTTTGTCTGCCTCATGACTTTTAATTGCATTTATTAGTTTCTCTTTCATATCACTTGTTTTAAAAATTGCAAATATTTGTAAACATAACAGTGATGATACTCAGTACGCAAACGCAATCGATAAATCGAATTCAAATTTTGTTAATGAAAAAAGTGTTGTGAAAAACAATTACAATTTGTTTTATTCGGGATAAGGTTTATAAAATTTGTAACAAAACTTTTCTTTTTTATTACAAACGTTTTTTTTACGCAAAAGATTTTATAAATTATTTTACGATATAAAAGGTTGAGAGTAGGCACATCATTGGTTCTTAAAAACAGCTGACATTTTCTCATGACGCTTGTGACGCGTATAAAATTATAAAGTATATCTACTTTATGCGTTCTACACGTCTACGCGTTCTACGCTTTGTGCTCTGTAACTTGTCACATACAAATGCATTGATCCTACTTTTTTGACAACCGCGTGAAACGCGTCGACGCTTAGAAAGCGTACTGTGTAACTTCAGCTTAAGGCTGACACGAAGTACTAATGGAGTGGAAGGGAGTGAAACCGAATAAAATTTGTTTTCAAATGTCTCCGAAGCCAACTTAATTTATAAAAATTTACCAAACAAAAAAATTTTGGAAAATTTACTAATAAACAGTTAAAAATGATTGATTTGCTGGATTACAATACTAACATGAATATTATTGAGTTGATGCTACATTCCCTGTACTTAAAGAAAACCTACTGAGTTCTTCTTTCGTTGATGTATTTTTTGCCTGCCCTAAATGTTTTTTTTTGTGCAAAAAAAAAAATAAAAAATAAAAAATTACCCCTTTCTAAGCCTCTGTAAACGCATATTGACCACGTCCAAAATGGATACTTAAGCACATGTGGCATCGGCATAAAACTCGCACAGGAAGTAATGACTACTTTAGTGACCACTTATTCCACCATTTACTTCTCATTTAAAGGACATCGTCAACAATAAGTTCAACAATAGATGGCCAGAGAAACTACTTTCACTTCAGTTTGATAATCTGATTGTTATTTTTATTTTATTTCCTTGTTTCCAAAACATAAATTTCATGATTAAAGCATTATAAAGCACCATTGAACGAAATCGTTCTACGTTGTTTAATAAAATAGAAAGGGTTGAATTTCTTTGCAGATTAATCATGCAACGAGATTTATGGCACTTATTTTTATGGCGTTTTTCGGGCATTTTTAGCAGATTTTATTTAACGAAATTGAATTAACTTATTTAGCAATATAATAGATACATCAAATCAATAAAGTATGTGCAGAAGTCTAGGTAATAAAAACCATTAGAATTATTAGTTGCAAAAAAAAAAACGCTGGCAGACTGTTAAACCGAAAGGGGTAAGATCGGCATTTCAAGCGGACTAACAAAGCTTAAGTCAGCAGTAAGTAAGTAAGTAAGTTTTGGTTTATTCTTGCGTATAACGAAAGACACAACATTTTGTTTTTAATCGTACCTTTGCAGGCCCCATGCTACAGTAGAGTTGCTTCTGCAGAACTACCTCTAATTTTCTGCTATAAGATATGATAATAATTTGGGACTGACTAGTCCCAGTTGTTGGTATTTGGGCGCCTCGAAAATTAAATTTTCCCTGAAAAACACCAACTTGCTCTAGAGTAGTGTCTGTAGAGGAGTCCAATGTATGAACAACCCCCAATAATTTCCTCTCACCAATACTCCCCTCCCCGTACTATTCCTCTTTAAAGGGCTTCCACTTAAAACTACACAATGGTTTTTTTTTCTTTCTATATGCCCTAGTGGATATTTTTGTTCTCATGACAAAAGCTATCAAAAAATCGATAGCACAATATCGAGAAATAGTTTTCTAAAAAATCGACCCGATTGTATGGACAAATACGCTTATAGTCTTCCATTGAAATGAGTGATGAATATGTAAAATGTTTGTTATATTTTAGGGGAACAAAATTAGAAAAGAGCTTTGAAAACAATACAAATTTTCCAGAAAACAAGACAGAAAAGTAAAAGTAAAAAACAAGAAAAAACAAACAGCAGCATTCGATCGGCTCGGTTAATCAACTAAAAAATTGCGCAAACTTTTTTTAAAAAGAAATATAAAACTGCAAAGCATTAAAAGCCTATAAAAACATGAACCTGCGATCCAGAGACATTTTGATAAAGTACTCTACCAATTCATCCATCGAATCGCTCGAATTTTGGCACATCCTTAGCAGCCATGCTCCTGTGATAATGACGGTTCTTGGGTTTTTAGGTTTAAATAATATTTAGTAAATTCACCTCTTGGTTCATGGGCCTTACTTTTTTCAAACAAATATTGCTAATTGGCTCACTTAATTTCAAATTCCAGCTACTAAAAAGTATATGTGATCTATTTTATGAGATCAGAAATAAAAATTGGGGAAATTACGAAATAAAATCACAAACTTAAATGTATATGCTCTTGGCCGTTCTTGTGATGGCCATAAAAATAAATCTACTTCTGTTAAAAAAATCGTCTATTTTTATACCAGAAAAGCACATTGATACCTCGTCTTTAGAAATTATATTTGTTAAACGAATTTTATGTTTTTTTAATCCTTGTAAAGTACTACTTCCCCCCCTGGTCATTTTCTATGTGACACAACCTTATGTATTGACATGAACAGAGCCATAAAAAATATTAGGTTAAGTACGACAATATAGTCCTTTAAACCGGCCAGCAACCTATAAAATTATCTATTATTGTTGCCGTTTGCTTCTTTCTATTTTTTTTTTTTTTTTTTAATGAACAAGATTACTTGAAAATAAAATTTTGATTCATTTCGAATCTCATGTGTCAGTCATTTTTTACAAAATACAATTGTTAAGTACTTTTACACAGTTTGCGAGAATATGCTGCTCGGTTCAATCTAAAACTCATAAAACTTCACAAGTGACGTAAGCCTAAATAAAACACTCGACAGGATGTGGAAATAAAGTTTTAGTAACAGTCCACCCTTAATGAAATGAAATCAAAAAATAAAATACTATTTAACAATGAAACCTGTAAGTGTTATATTTGATCTGTGATAATAAAAATAGAAAAATAATAAAAAAATAATATTGGTAGCTGTTGGCGAAGGACAATGGTCATCCAAATTGATGATGGGGGCATGTATTTGAACAATTTTACTTTTTGTTTCGTTTTTTTTTTTTTTAATATCAAATTGATGTTTTTTTATATGGCTGTCTTTTTTTTTATTATCCTTGTACAAATAATATATTCTTATTGTCATAAAAAATCAAATAATATTTAAACGTATGTATGTGCGGAAGCATGTCGTAAAACTAGCGAATTGTGAATTATATCCTGTATGTTAAAGAACTGTGGACATATAAAAATAATGCAAGAAATTCAAAGGAATGCTTCTAAGCTTAAGTAAATAGAACATAAAATAACATACATTCAATTTATTCGTTTGCATGCAACCGAATGTCTGGGATTATGGAAAAAAAGGAGACTTAAGATCGAAGTGGTCAGTGAGTAAGATTCTTGGCTGTTTAAACATCATGTGGGTACTAACACATGTGGATGGGAAATTGTTTCAGGATTTTTATGCATTTGCACGAGGTTTGTCCCGAAAGTTTGCCATGTGGAAGTTTTTAATTCTGCGTGCACCTCATTTGACTGTGAGTCGCCGGGAGATTTACTAAATTCTATTTCAGGTACTGTTTTATGCTCCTTAGGTACTTTATGTAACGGGTTATCTATTTTGTGGCTTCAAAAGTATAGAACTGGAATTCGACATCTGTCAAACTAAGTTGTTAAACCAATTTTTTTCTTCTCGGTTGAAATTCTTACATTGACGAAAATGGATCGCTTAACTATCACACAACGCATAAAAATTTTTAAAAACATACTACAAAAACCGTGATTATGCCACAGCCACATATCGTGCTTTAAGAGGAGAATATGGTTTACATAACCGTCCAACTATGCAAGCAATTGGCAAAATTGTGAAGAAATTTGAAGAGACTGGAGCGTTTAAAAATTTTGTAAGGCCTGTGCATCATCGTTTCGCTCGTTTCGCTGAAAATATCGCTGCTGTAAGTGAAAGTGTTGCCGAAGACCCGAATGTGTCGAATCCTCGTCGTTCTCAGGAATTACGACTGTCTTAGGGCACATTATGGGGTATTTTGCATTTAGATCTACACCTTCATCCATATAAAGTCCAACTCACATAACAACTGAGGCCAGCCAGCGATTGTTCGAACAAAATTTTCTTCAGCGATGAAGCACATTTCTCACTCGGTGTTTATGTTAATAAACAAAATTGTCGTATTTGGGGTTCTGAGAATCCTCAAGTTATTAGAGATGGGTCATTATATAAAGAAAAATTCACTGTTTGATGCGCTCTTTTTTTCGAAGGTGTGAGTGGATCTTATTTCTTTGAAAACGATGATGAAAAGATTGCGTTATGGTCATATGATATCCAACTTTTTTTTTTGCCTGCCATTGCAGAATACAATTTGGAGAATATGTGGTTTGAACAAGATGGTGCCACATGACACACAACTCGAGCGAATATGGCTTTATTGCAAGAGACATTTCCTAGTCGCTTAGTTTCTCGTCATGGTGATATCAACTGGCCACCAAGATCATGCGATTTGACACCATTAGACTTCTTTTTGTTGGGCTACGCGAAAGACCGTATGTTATGCACTTAAAAATCAACATTTGTCAAGTTATGGCTGAGATACCGACCAATATGTGTCAAAAAGTGGTCGAAAATGACCTCAAAAAATCAATGCGTGCAAAACTTCGCGTGGTGGTCATTTAAATGATGTAGAGTTTCACGCATAATGTCAGCGTTCAATTTTCATAATAAAAAAGAAATATCATTAAAAAAAATATTTAATTTGTGTTTTATTTACGTTTACTTTTGAAACCGCAAAATGGATAGCCCGTTTTCTTAGGCGAAAAACAAGCACACTTTTATAACAACTGGGCGACGATCAATACTACCATCCATATATAGTATACCAAAAATATAATTTTAAAATTTTGTATTTACCTGCACGTCAAGCCTTACATACCCATATGCTTTATTTAACACAGTTCACAGCTTTCAAGCATTTTTCATCAACCAATAAACTCCCTCAAACCACCCTCCTCGTCACTTATGTACGAGTTGATGAAACTCTTATTAGTATGTCTCATTTTCACTACAGATACATTAGAAGATATACTATTTCTCGCATTTGCTTTCACAAATAATAAAAACATGCGAACATTTTTATGGGAAATTTTTCGATTGATAAAAAAGAAATATAATTTTAATTTTATTACTTCATATAAACTCTGCGACAATTTGATGAAGTAACTTTAGCTTAATGCTCATGTGTAGGCACGTGTTCTTAAAGAAATGAAATTTTAGTGTTAGAGAACAGATCAAATACGAAGTGGTGCCGCATTAAAGGTCTCATGAGGTCATCCAATGGACAATCAGTGAGAAAAGAAAAACTGAAATTGGATGCTTCACCGTTTTCATAAAAAAGCGATTTTTCTGTTACATCGATACTGTTAGATCGATATTGAAGCAAAAGCTTGGCTGGTTGAGCGCTCTAAGCATGGCTGTGTTAAACAGCGTATGATTACGCGGGCCTAGTTCGAACTCAATTTAGTTCAGACGATTACCAGGCAATTACGAAACAGTTAGTTTCTCTTCAACATTTACTTTTGTGTCCTCTTTAAAAATTGTTAATCTCTAGAATTGGTAACAAAGATATCAGTTGATTCGTATTTAAGGTAATTTATAGCAATAAACAATAACAGGTTGCTAATTGGAAAAAACGACAGACGGGGCACCCAATGGGTAAACCTAATTCGGGTGCGCTGAATTCAGTGTTGTTGGCCGTTTTTTTTAGGTTAGCTCTTGTTTTTGAGACATACCTTTGTTTTAAAAATGGACACAACTTGTTTCTACTGTATTTTCCAAAATACTTCTTCCTCACAAAATTTTAAAACGGAAATATTTAGAGAAAAAGACCACAAAACGACCTGCATTTGCAGATTTGTCGGCACTTTCCCGTATAAGTTGTAATTTGACAAATATTCAAAACCAAAAAAACTGTATAGAAAACCCCACCCCAAGGAGGCACAATTTGTTTCTACTGTATTTTCTAAAATACTTCTTCCTCACAAAATTTGAAAACAAAAATATTTAGAGAAGAAGACCACAAAACGACCTGCATTTGCAGATTTGCCGGCACTTTCCCGTATAAGTTGTAATTTGACAAATATTCAAAACCAAAAAACTGTATAGAAAACCCCTCCCCAAGGAGGCACAACTTGTTTCTACTGTATTTTCTAAAATACTTCTTCCTCACAAAATTTGAAAACGGAAAAATTTAGAGAAGAAGACCACAAAACGACCTGCATTTGCAGATTTGCCGGCACTTTCCCGTATAAGTTGTAATTTGACAAATATTCAAAACCAAAAAAACTGTATAGAAAACCCCTCCTCAAGGAGGCACAACTTGTTTCTACTGTATTTTCTAAAATACTTCTTCCTCACAAAATTTAAAAACGGATATATTTAGAGAAGAAGACCACAAAACGACCTGCATTTGCAGATTTGCCGGCACTTTCCCGTATAAGTTGTAATTTGACAAATATTCAAAACCAAAAAAACTGTATAGAAAACCCCTCCTCTCGGAGGCACAACTTGTTTCTACTGTATTTTCTAAAATACTTCTTCCTCACAAAATTTAAAAACGGATATATTTAGAGAAGAAGACCACAAAACGACCTGCATTTGCAGATTTGCCGGCACTTTCCCGTATAAGTTGTAATTTGACAAATATTCAAAACCAAAAAAACTGTATAGAAAACCCCTCCTCTCGGAGGCACAACTTGTTTCTACTGTATTTTCTAAAATACTTCTTCCTCACAAAATTTAAAAACGGATATATTTAGAGAAGAAGACCACAAAACGACCTGCATTTGCAGATTTGCCGGCACTTTCCCGTATAAGTTGTAATTTGACAAATATTCAAAACCAAAAAAACTGTATAGAAAACCCCTCCTCAAGGAGGCACAACTTGTTTCTACTGTATTTTCTAAAATATTTCTTCCTCATAAAATTTGAAAACGGAAATATTTAGAGAAGAAGACCGCAAAACGACCTGCATTTGCAGATTTGCCGGCACTTTCCCGTATAAGTTGTAATTTGACAAATATTCAAAACTAAAAAAACTGTATAGAAAACCCCACCCCAAGGAGGCACAACTTGTTTCTACTGTATTTTCTAAAATACTTCTTCCTCACAAAATTTGAAAACGGAAATATTTAGAGAAGAAGACCGCAAAACGACCTGCATTTGCAGATTTGCCGGCACTTTCCCGTATAAGTTGTAATTTGACAAATATTCAAAACTAAAAAAACTGTATAGAAAACCCCACCCCAAGGAGGCACAACTTGTTTCTACTGTATTTTCTAAAATACTTCTTCCTCACAAAATTTGAAAACGGAAATATTTAGAGAAGAAGACCGCAAAACGACCTGCATTTGCAGATTTGCCGGCACTTTCCCGTATAAGTTGTAATTTGACAAATATTCAAAACTAAAAAAACTGTATAGAAAACCCCACCCCAAGGAGGCACAACTTGTTTCTACTGTATTTTCTAAAATATTTCTTCCTCATAAAATTTGAAAACGGAAATATTTAGAGAAGAAGACCACAAAACGACCTGCATTTGCAGATTTGCCGGCACTTTCCCGTATAAGTTGTAATTTGACAAATATTCAAAAGCAGTTTAGAATATACAAATTTTTTTTATATAAAAAAATTAAATTTTTTGCTAAAGTTCGAAATTTTTTGTTTTCTAAAACAGCATAAAAATCGAAAAATAAAGTTATGCTAGTGAACTTTCATACATTCATAGCAAATAAGGTTTCAAACAAAAAAAGCCATAAATGACTAAAATCGGTACACAACTTTGCAATTTATTCACAAAAAATTAAAAATTGCCGTTTCCGGTAACCAGACGAAGCCTCAAAAATGAAAAAAAAAAATTGTTTTTATTAAATGAAAGTAGTGTGAAAGAAACATATTGTTTGCTTATCAAATTAAAGCAATTTCAACTGACGGAAGTAAAAAACAATTTGCATATCGATACCCAAAAGGCAAAATTCCGTAACTAACAAATTGTACCATATACATACATATGTACATTGAAATACCCTTTTTGCGCCACATTTTCAAATTTTTTTGAGGCAAAGCTGGTCATAACTAATATCATACTGTTTTTAGGCAGCAGCGGTTGCCATTCTTCCGATCACAAAACAGGTTATAGTCTAGGAGTTGAACTTCAATCTTGTTAAAAATAAATAAATTTATTTAAACTTATTAAGCAGTAATTTGTTTTTTAATATTTGTGCAGCAAAGCTGAAGTCACCTTTATATAAATTCTCTACCAATAATTGAATTGTGCACAGAATTTATTATCAAGTGCCTCCTTTCGCCCACACATTCTTATTTAAATTTATAAAACACACATTAAATGCAATTTTTTAAAGAGAAAGTTTTCCTTTTTTATTAACAAAGGAAACGGAAGTGGTGTATTCGAAAGCAACACGTTAGTTTATGTTAAAGAAAAACTTTCCAAGATTTTTTTGTGGCTCTGTTTTACTCAAGAAATTATTTTAAAAGTTTTAAACTATTTATATGTTAAGAAGAATTGAAATTAACATACAAAGAGTTGAAAAGTATAAGAAAAACTTGAAAATAAATATTTCATTATCCTGTTTGCGATAATTCAATTAGTTTTTCCCAAAAAGTTTGCCAACAATTTGAAAGGAAAATTCGATAAAAGCACACACACACACACATAAGGATTTGTATTATTGTATATGTATATAAGCATACGAATATACACTTAGCTTTTTTTTTAATATTGAATAATATAAGGATTTAAGGTGAGTTCAAAGTGAGAAAATGTTTTTGTTTAATTTGACATGAGAATAATTGTTGAGTACTATATTGATTTTAAGAAGTAACAATGGATTTTGAGACTGCTGGTGAGGGATGCACTACATACGGCAAGTTACATGTCCTTTTAAATAATGTGGTTTCAAAATGTAGGAATCAAAATTTTCCTCTCAATATTCTTCGTTTTATTTGAAAACACAAAACTTCACTTCAATTATTTTGTTTCATAATGCTGGAATCAACATTTTTCCCTATACTCGTATTATTTATTTATTTATTTTTTTAAATACATATCATATTGAATCTCGAATTGAATTTATTTGCAACCAAATAGAATTCGAGCGAATTTTCTTTTGCTTTCAAAACAACGATTCTTTTTATGCTCGCATGTTGGATTGGGTATACGTAAAGCGTAACTATAGTTGAAGTGCACATAGTCGAAAAACAATATATTGTGATTAAAATATGTCATTGAACTCTACATCCAATAACAATATGACAGCTACCTTTGCTGATGACACTATTTTGCTCATGCAAACATTAAATGAGCTATGCACAATTGCGGAGCAGGGGAATACAAGTAAACAGTTCTTAACAATCTTCCTTAATTTACTTTTCGGTACAAAAAAAAACTCTTTCAAAACTGAGCTAAAGCTAAAGATAATGGCAAACATTTTCTAAAAGCCCGCTTGACGCTATATATCGCCTATATAACAGCGATGTCGTATAATTTTTGGTTACTTCTAAACCTCTTCTTATCACAAGTCACTTTTTGCCATAAAAATTTGTTTTAGTGCAATTTAGGTAAAATTTGTTAACAAATTTGGGTGCGCTATGTATCATATCGGATATCGGGGGATATCGGATACAATTTTTTTGAACTCCCTGCAAAACTTTTTTATCGCCAGTCTCAGTTTTTTTGCATACAATTTTACCTTAGCCCACTCATAAGGGAATTTCTTAAGAATTTGATTTTGCTATGAGTCGATATATATGGGTCGATGTCGGCCGATTATTTTTCGAGTTTTAATAATCTCTTTTTGTCAACGCATTCGTTTATATTATAGTATCTTGCTTGTAGCTGAAATATCCGGAAAACTCGGTTTTCTCGATATATAAGGAGCCAATATCAATAACCATTTTTTTCTCTTATCACTAGAATCCCTTTTTGGAATACAAATGTTTTAAGGCAATTTTAGGTAAAATATTCTGAAAAACGGGCTTCACCATTCTTAAAATATATATGGACCAATATCGAACATTTTTGGTATATTCAACAGCATTATTAATACAATAAAAAAATTTTTTTTAATAAAAAATTAACTGAATTATTTATTCGATATAATAACACATTTCAATTGTCTCTTAAAGCTAGGGTTTGAAAAATTTTCATCGGGAATTCCCGGGAAAACGGGAAATGTTAAAATTGGATTTTACGACAGTATTATTTTATTCCTAAACATTTTAATTTTTTTTATTTTAATTAATTATTTCATGTAATAAAAAAACCTTTTGTTAAATTAATTTCCAAAATAACGGAATTTCATTCTAAAAATACGCTGTTTATACATAAACATCACTTGCACAAAACACCGCTTAGTCACCGAGACTCTAACCTCTTAGTAGCTGATGTTATAATCAATACTCTTTTTACACAACTTATGGTAATAAAAACATTTTCTCAATACATAGCTGAGTCAATTCGAGATAAAGTTGGCCAAAGACGTAATGAAAAAGTTATAGCATTGCTAAATTATTTAAAACTGCCTGATGTCTATGCGAAAGTATTAAAAAATTCTTTAAAATTATATGCGGAACCGCTATATAAACGGCTGTTTGATCAATCACTTTCTGAATTGTGCAGCAGCGGTTCTGATATATCTGACAACGAAATTAATGATTTAATTAATTCAAAATTAAATTGAAAAATGCTATAATAATAATAAAACCCACATCGGTGAATAGCGAACGGGTTTTCTCCGTTGCTGGGAATTTTGCCACAAAAGTATGAAACCGAACATCAAGCGAGTTAATTAATGCTTTAGTCGTACTAAAAACGTATTTTTTTTTTTTATCGAAATGATGGTATGAATTCTGTTATGTTTTATGTTATTTGTCACTTTGCACAAATTTAATTAACATGTGCTATTAAATTTATTTAATTTTTGTTTTAAATGTATATATGTACATATATCCATTTTATTATATAATTTTAAATAAAACCAATTAAAAAAAGTTTATTCCTAAAAAATTACTTGTTTGTAGTAGAGGAAAATTTCCCGGGATTCCCGAAATCCCGGGAAATTTAAGAGAAAAAGTCGGGGAATTCCCAAACCCTACTTACAGCGAATAAATAATTAAGTTAATTTTTGAATATTCAACAAACTTTTACTTTTTAATGCTTTCAAGAATACAAGTCGTGGTAGCCAATGGCCACCCGTTGTAAGGAAGTGCTAAGAAATGTAAAGGTGTTGCAAGACGTAAAATGTTTCCTGTAGAAAAGGTTTGTTTTAATATTTCTCATTCTCATTTTGTTCATGGGAATTTTTGGAATATACAGTTGGGCTTCAAACATTCTTTTTAGATTTTTCGAGTTTAGTGATGAGTTGATTAGCATCAATGAAGTGTCGGCGGCCTATAGACGGCTGACCAAAATAGAATTTTTTTTAATTTTTATAAAAAATTTCTCATTTTTTGTCCTTGAAAATATGGGGTTTGGTGTATTAGAGCTATTTTGAACCAACTTTACTGAATTTTAATAGCAAATACATTTTTGCTAGGTCAAGTTACTTTAATAGAATCGTGATTTCAACAGACTGCAGATGAACAGATAAAATGACGTCACTAATTCGACTTCTACTATCATCAATTCTGATCTAGAAAATATATAACATATGGAGTTGCAAATCAATTTTATGGGAACTGCAAATAAAATCCCAAGCTTGTACATATTTAGTTGCTGCGAACTCTGTAATTGTTAAGAGATGTGATCTTCTAGCCAATATCAAACATATTTATCATTGAGCATCGCACGCTCAAGGGACCTGTTATTGTTGCCACTTACCACGTTATTGCTATATGCAATCATAACATTATCATATGTTTTCATACCATTCACAAGCGCGGAACATGTCAATATAAAATTCAATCGTATTATTGTCATTTCCAATGGTTCCATATAAAAAAAACTTGCAATAGCAATATAGTTATCGAATTTAATACGTATGATTGTCTAACCAATCATAGTAGTTTAAACCATATCGTTGCTATATTCCATCATAATATTTTAATGTCCACCAAACCAATAGGAAAATCAAACACAACAACTTTCAATTCCAGCCACATATTTAAGGTTATAAGAATAGATTTTAAAATGAGATAACAGGTCTTACAAATTAAGCACCAGAGAGAATTTTAAAACGAACGGATTTCTGGTCATAAGCGGAATTTTTCTTGCTCTTTTTGAAAGCTTATTTAATATATATTTTACGATAGTGAAGCGGAAATTCCAGCTCACAAAACTGAACTTATTGAATTGTATTATCTTAGTTCCAAAAACATACCTTATTAATGTCTTTTTCAGGCGTCTATATGCCGCTAACATTTTGTTGATGCCAATCAACCTATCAGTAGACTTGAAAAATCTTAACAGAATGTTAGAAAATCAACTACTAATTCCATAATTCCCATGAACAAAATGAGAATTAGAAATGCTCAATTAAATTTTCAGTACAGAAAAAAATATTTTCTTGCTCCGTTCTTTTAAGATTTTTTGAGTCTACTGATGAGTTGATTAGTCGGCGGCTCATAGACAGAAAACATTAGTGAGAATGGTATGATATTTTAGCCCTAAAATAATAAATCCCAAATTTTGTTTGTAGCAAAATCATTCCATTATACTGTGAAATTGTAAAAAGGTGACTTTTTAAAATTTACCTCTCACCCGCCGATTAAGCTGTTTTCTAAGTTACATAAATTTTAATTTAATTTACTCCAAGTAGATTTTAATTTTATATTACCCCTTTTTGGCCATTCCTTTGTCACCAATAAAACTGTCCGTTTCAAGTAAAATAAAATCCATTTTCCAAATCAATGTGATTTCATTTTGATTTGTGGCAAAATAAGCATTTTAAACACAAGATTTATGTAGTTGCAAAGATTTATATGACAAACTGCGACTGTTTAAATGTTGCGCGCCACCAAATAAAACGTTTTATTTGCAAATCGCCAAAAACAGTTGGCCCTGAACAATTTTTTACCAAAGCCCCAAATTAAACAGGGGAGAAATATAAAAATGGAATTTGTAGGTTTTTTTTTCTGTATTATTGTTCGCGCATTCTTTAACATTTTACACAATTGCGTTACATTCAAAAGCTTTTAATTCAATGGTTATAAATCAGCGTTTGTTAACAGTATTTTTAGATGACAGGTTTATAGGGATCAGGCAGCCGGCATATGAAAGGACTCTGTGTATTGACGGTGCAGGGTTGATGGAAAATATCCTTTTACTATTTTATGGCTGAAAGCCACAAACCCGCGAAAACAGATTGTAATTTCTGACAAGTTTTGTCCAGCGGGTATTGTATGTACTGTACGTGTTGTTCGTTTAGAAAAACATAATTTCATTTCGACACAAAGTCAGTTGTTGAGGCAGCAGCGACTAGCTGTTAACACTTAAGAAGAATGTTTAACTCAGGGCAACTGAAAGTTTTTGTTTTATATAAAATTGAACCGCTCTTAATTTAGGTTGAGGTGATTTCTTTAAGTTCAGATTTTTCATAGGCGAACACCTTTTACTTGAAGTAGGTTTTTTCTGAAGATAATTTTTAGCTTTATGGTAGTGGCCACATCAGTTCAAACTGCCTGTTGAAGAATGAATATCATTTTGTAATTTATATATTTAAGCATATAAATCAATGAGTCTTACCATGTGATTGATGCCAAATGTGTGGTTTAAGTCACTGTATTATGCTCATTTTATTGAAGTTTTAGAGAAACTAATTTGGTTTTAGAATATTGCTTTGATATCATTTTAATTAGTTTCATACACTGAAAATTATTAACAGAATGAACGACATAAGACCCCAACTATCCTGATAACGTGAGAAAAGAAGCAACAAATTTTCTATTGTGGGCAAAATTTTTTTTGACCAGCGACAATGTTGCAATACAATGTGAAATAAGCAACAGGTCATGGTTGTTCAAGTCGTGCTGGACTACCAAATTTAATAGCATTATGTGTCCAGGCAGTCAGAAATATAAACCTGCATGCATTTACTGTGGTAATGTAATGTTATCAAATGGCACCTGCTCCATTATAACCCCTTGCTCTGGTACTATCACTGACCTATTCCGCTTTTTCTACTTCTTGTCCTCCATACAGTTCTAGGCTTTTTGCCGTCGAGTCTCAAAGTGAGGTCTGCGGTAGCGATGCCAAACTGGTATTAAGTTTCAATGGAAGCCAGCTTGTAAGGCACATATCTTCTTTGTCAGTAGTACTGGTGACCATGTCACTAGTAGTTCCCTACGTTTTCTACAGATACTTCCTTCGGGGAGTATGTACATTGTTTATTTTTTATTTATTTATTTTATTTCTGTATGTACATTACATATGTATGCTTGCCTATATCTACTCTGTCAGCGGTTTGTTAGCGCAATAAAAAAAAACTGCAAACTCTTTTATTAAAATTTAAAAGTAGCTAAAATATCTACAATTTTTTTTACTCATCAAGAAAAGCAGTTTTAAAAAAAATTAATATATAAAAATCACTTTGGACGTAAAATCCGTGCAGTCACATCCATTGACAAGAACAGCCAACAGACGTAAAACGAGAAAATTTTTTTCTTCTGGCACTCACATATGTACATTTGGTTTTCACCTAAAGTAAAATCTACAAATGAGTGACTTGCTATTCAAATTCAGACGGTCAGCCTGTCAACATTTTAATTAAAAAAGGATACGCTTCAACTGCCAAAATGAATGAATGAAAAAAAGGAAAATCATAAAAAAAAAAATTTATGTTGAAACGGATGTCGAACAAAATTATTTTGCAAGTGACTAAAAAAAAAACAACGCGATTTTCTTGCTGATGTGTTGATGCGCTGCTTCGTACTCCTGTTGGGCGACGCGTCGTTCAACATGAAAGGGTGCAAAATAATAAACTCGTTTTGGCCTGTTACAAACAATTTCTTTTTCAATTTCGATTGTTTTTTTCGTCAGCACAAGTATGAGTTTACACATTTTTGTACTGGCCATTACACATTTAAGGTCATTACGTGTTCTATTACCACTGCAGCACCAAACAATAGTCTTTGCAAATAGAAAACAACACTTGTTTATGTGTTACAAAAAAATCCTTTTCTTTTTTTTTTTTGTTCACAACACTTGGATTTTTATTTCTTTGCAAACATGCTATACATATTTTTTTTTATTTGAATTTAGCTAAAAACCATTGTTTGCATCATTTTAATTTTATTTATTGTTTGTATGCCACTCATTTCAAACAATGAAGTTGTTGTTGTAAGCTGTACATCACAAGCACTCGTATGACAAGCACTCTTTCGTACAACTTCAACAAAAATACACAGGCTCTTGAGCAGAGTCCGAGCCAAAAATATAATGTTTATATTCAAGTCTATATGGCGAATGGTCTCTGAAGGCCACTTTTTGACCATTACCACTTACATGCATTTATACATACATATGTAGTTTAAAACAAGCACACGATACATACATACATACATACATACATACATACATACATATACATATTAAAGCCCCACCCGCAGTCATTCGTTTTTAGAATTGAAATCAACAAAGGACAAATTACTCGCTTTTCTCCTGCCCCCGGCCGAGGTTTAAAATGAAAGGACACTATTTACACATGCTCATCACACATCCTTATATATGCACCAACATTCAAATTAGATGAATCGCCAACTTTACTTGCAAAAGTTTCTCACCTACAGAGCCACTCACAAATACTTTACTCCTTAACTATCCTTTAAGGCGGTAGCATTAAAAGTTAATGCTAGTTAATGTTAAACAATGAAAATTCCTTTCATATTTTTCCCTGCTTTTACGGTGAATTTTCAAAGTAACCTCGTAACTTTGAGGCTGGTATGAAGTGAAAATCATTGATGCTCACAGTTTTAGTAATTTCCCGCCTGACCACTGTTTGCCAACATATTTGGTAAGAAAAGCAGAGCATGATGGGTCTTTTGGGGTGTCTTGGCTGCGTGTCTACATTTGTAATGACTTATTGTTGTTGTATACATATTTGCGTGCACTTTACATTTGTGAAGTAATAGAAAAAATAAAATATGTACATTTTCATATACATATTTAGTGCTTTTGCTGGCAGGCTTTCTCTTACTCCCCCACCTTGCAGTCATTCAAATATTTGTTGGCTGCCGTGTCAATGGTTTTGCGGACATTTATTGTTTGAAAGCTATTACCCCTTCTCCGCATCAAAAGTACAGCATTTTAAAGTCTTCTTGCGGGGTGTTATGGCGCTGAATTTGATTGTCTTTTTGATTTTAGACAGGAAGAGAATCTGAATTGAGTGTCAATAAATTTAAAAAATGTTTTGCAGCATTCGTTAAAGATATTCTGTACTATCGCTACTTTTTTCAAGATGTGCTTAAGATTGTTTTGTTTTAGGAATTACTCTTAAAAATAAATTTTGAAATAATATAATTTTTCTTAAAACGTACAACATGATTTGAATTGTTATTTGTTAAAGAATACATTTCAAAGAAATATTTTTTGTCGGCGTCTGATTTTTTGAAATGTATTTTTATACCCTTCACATACATAAATGTGTAAGGGTATATATAAGTTTGTGATTCCGTTTGTAACGCATTGAAATATCCATCTAAGACCCCATAAAGTATATATATTCTGGATCAGCATCAATAGCGATTACGATTGAGCGATGTCCGTCTGTCCGTCTGTCCGTCTGTCCGTCTGTAGTCGTTGAAATACCGTTTCTGAGAAAACGGTTTGAGATAGAAACCTCATTCTTTCGCTAAAACGTGTGAAACCCCGGTAGTGGGTCTGCTATTGAAATTCAGTAAGATAGGTCCGCGGATAGCCGAGATATATTCAAAAAACCGGGGTTTGAGGGATATTTTGTGTAATTTTTGTATTCAGATTTTTGAAATAAATTTTTTCCTTAAAAACTAAATCATATCATTTTTAGTGCTCATTAAATCCTAGAAATGAAGGAATTTTTGAAATCGGCCCATATATATCCGAGATATAGCGTCTCCCGGTTTTTAAAGAAATCGGCTTTATTAGCCAAATAAGACAACTTTTGGCACCGAAGATCAATCAAGATGGTATATATAGGCTATTTAGAGGCAAAAGTGGAAAATTTTTCCACATCGGCCCATATACACTCGAGATATAGCGCCTCCCGTTTTCTCAAGAAGTCGGCTCTAAAAGCCAAATAAAACAACTTTTGGTATCAAAAATCGATTAGAATGGAACATATAAGGTGTTTAAAAGCAAAATTGGAAAATTTTTAAAATCGGTCCATATATATCTGAGATATAGCGACTCCTGATTTTTCAAGAAATCCGCTCTTTAAGCCAAATAAAGCAATTTTTGGCACTAAAAATCAATCAGAATGGTACATATAGACTACTTAGAGGCAAACGTGGAAAATTTTGGACATCGGCCCATATACACTCGAGATATAGCGCCTCAAGTTTTCTCAAGAAGTCGGCTCTAAAAGCCAAATAAAACAACTTTTGGTACCAAAAATCGATCAGAATGGTACATATAAGGTGTTTAAAAGCAAAATTTGAAAATGTCTGCAATCGGTCTATATATACCTGAGATATAGCATCTCCCGATTTTTCAAGAAATCGGCTCTATAAGCTAAATAAAACAACTTTTGGCACCAAAAATCAATCAGAATGATACATATAGGCTAGTCAGAAGCAAAACTGGAAATCTTTTTGTCATCGGCCCATATATGTTCGAGATATAGCGCCTCCCGATATCTCAAGAAGTCGGGCCTGGAAGCTAAACGAAATAGTTTTTTGCACTAAATATTTGTCGGAATGGTACATACAGGCTGTTTAGGGGCAAAATTAGAAAATTTTTGGACATCGGCCCATATGCACCCAACTTTTGGTACCAAAAATCAATCATAATGGTACATACATATATATATAATATTATATACATATGTATATAATATTTGCGATCATGTATGAATGTATGTACATATGTATGTATGTATGTATGTATGTATGTATGTATGTATGTATGTATGTATGTATGTATGTATGTATGTATGTATGTATGTATGTATGTATGTATGTATGTATGTATGTATGTACGTATGTACGTATGTATGTATGTATGTATGTATGTATGTATGTATGTATGTATGTATGTATGTATGTATGTATGTATGTATGCATGTATGTATGTATGTATGTATGTATGCATGTATGTATGTATGTATGTATGTATGTAGATACGTTTGTATGTATGTAGGTATGTATGTATCTACATATGTATGTATGCATGCAAGTATGTTAGCATAAACAATTTTTTTGCTTTGGTGTAAAAATGTGTATGTACCCTGCCGGCAACTCAGTTAACTAATAATGAATTACAAGCTAACTTTTTTACAACTGGTGGTGGTTGACACTTAGATTATTTTCAATGGAGATGACTGACTATTTTAACATTACGATGTCCTAGGAGGTAGTCAATTGTCCGACGCTGCATTACTTTTCAACTAACTTCAAGTTAACTACTTCAAAGTCAGTACATACAGAAAAAAATGTACAAATCAAGGCTGATTTTACATTTTTTGGTGGTAATAGTTACTTATATTTTAATAAATTAAATTTCATCAAATTTTTTTTTTTTTTGTTAGCCTCTGGTGGGATTCGAACCACTAAGCCTCAAGACTGGTGAGCAGCCACCTTAACCCATTCAGCCATCGCTACATTTAAAACGAATGCGACAATAGGCAATTTAATTCAAGAGTTATTTACCGTGTATGTGTGTATGTTAGTATTTGAATTTTGAGTGAACTCTGCACTACGTTTCGATTGTATTGTAGCTAATTTGAAGCTAGTCCATAAAAGTTAACGTGAAGTTAATTATTTTGGTAGTCGACTACCAATTTGCTGGCAGGGTATATATACACGAGCTTGAAAATGAAAGTGATATAAAGAATTGTTGAAAAAAGGGTACGCAATGAAATTCTTTTAAACAATTGCGTCTTCAAATTCATTCACACAAAAAATCATTTTGGGTTTCCCTACGTACTTACATATGTACATACACACACACATGTGTATGATGATACGCAACAGATCATCAAAAACGTGCACAAGAAAAAAATCATTTTGTGAAAAAAAGCAAGCAATGTAAATATGTATGCATGTATATATGTATGTATATAATCATTGTTTTATGGAACACACTGAAAATATTCAATAATAAAGAATTTATTTTAGCGTTTTCAATTATAGGTACATATGTAGATACACACACACATGTGTATGATGATACGCAATAGATCATCAACAACGTGCACAAGAAAAAAATAATTTTGTAAAAGCAAGCAATGTGAATGTATGTATGTATGTATGTATGTATGTATGTATGTATGTATGTATGTATGTATGTATGTATGTATGTATGTATGTATGTATGTATGTATGTATGTATGTATGTATGTATGTATGTATGTATGTATGTATGTATGTATGTATGTATGTATGTATGTATGCATGTATGTATGTATGTATGTATGTATGTAGATACGTTTGTATGTATGTAGGTATGTATGTATCTACATATGTATGTATGCATGCAAGTATGTTCCCTGCCAGCAAATTGGTAGTCGACTACTAAAATAATTAACTTCACGTTAACTTTTATGGACTAGCTTCAAATTAGCTACAATACAATCGAAACGTAGTGCAGAGTTCACTCAAAATTCAAATACTAACATACACACATACACGGTAAATAACTCTTGAATTAAATTGCCTATTGTCGCATTCGTTTTAAATGTAGCGATGGCTGAATGGGTTAAGGTGGCTGCTCACCAGTCTTGAGGCTTAGTGGTTCGAATCCCACCAGAGGCTAACAAAAAAAAAAAAAGTGTGATGAAATTTAATTTAATAAAATATAATAACTATTACCACCGAAAAATGTAAAATCAGCCTTGATTTGTACATTTTTTTCTGTATGTACTGACTTTGAAGTAGTTAACTTGAAATTAGTTGAAAAGTAATGCAGCGTCGGACAATTGACTACCTCCTAGGACATCGTAATGTTAAAATAGTCAGTCATCTCCATTGAAAATAATCTAAGTGTCAACCACCACCAGTTGTAAAAAAGTTAGCTTGTAATTCATTATTAGTTAACTGAGTTGCCGGCAGGGTTAGCATAAACAATTTTTTTGCTTTGGTGTAAAAATGTGTATGTATGTACATACATATGTATACACGAGCTTGAAAATGAAAGTGATATAAAGAATTGTTGAAAAAAGGGTACGCAATGAAATTCTTTTAAACAATTGCGTCTTCAAATTCATTCACACAAAAAATCATTTTGGGTTTCCCTACGTACTTACATATGTACATACACACATACATGTGTATGATGATACGCAATAGATCATCAACAACGTGCACAAGAAAAAAATAATTTTGTAAAAGCAAGCAATGTAAATATGTATGTATGTATATATGTATGTATATATATAATCATTGTTTTATGGAACACACTGAAAATATTCAATAATAAAGAATTTATTTTAGAGTTTTCTATTATAGATACATACATACGTATGCATGTACCCACATACGTAAGTAAATTGAAAAGCAAATCACACTTAATGGCAATGTTATATGCAATTTTTTGTTAAATAAATTTTACTATAAAGTTAACTGATAAATAATTAAGAAATACATTTTGCTTTTCTTTATTTCATTGATATTAAAAAGAATTGGTGTCACCCAGTGGTTGAACTTGAGCATATTAGGAATTATTTAAATAAAAGTTTTGCAGCCTGTGTTAAATCCCGGTAGTGGAACTGATATTGAAATTCAGAAAAAATCGGCCCATTTAAAAGCCAAATAAAACAACTTTTCGCACCAAAAATCAATCGGAATGTATGTACGATTGTGAAGGGTATTTAAGATTCGGCCCAGCCGAATATAGCACTCTTACTTGTTTTTCTTTATTTTTGACGTAAAAGGTGCTGTTCTTAAAAGTTTTTTTTTTAAGAAGTGATTTTTTAAAACCATGCTTTGAGGTACTTTTTTCAAAGTCCCTTGTTCTCTAAACAATTTTTATTCTCTAAAAAAATTGTTAATTGTTATAAATATATTTATATTTACGAATTCAATTTTGTATATGAATTTATTAGTTCTGTTGTGTTCACAAACAATTGTATGTCTACATAGTTGGTGTTTTTTTTTATACTCAAATTAACTAAAATACATAAATTTTGTTTTTTTTTTTATAAAATGAGATGTCAGAACCCTGACGCTTTCTTTTATGGTAAAATACTTGTTTTTATTCATTCTTCTACTTATGTGAATTTTTGTCCCTCTTTGAGAGAAATTATAGTTTACACTCATTTTACTCTCATTTTACCCAAAAAGTAAAGAAACGGATTATTTTAGCTCTTAAAATAGATCTTATTGATAGTTTTCTTTCTTTTTCAGCTGTCTATTTGCCGCCGATATTTCGTTGATGCTACACAATTGGTCAGTGGAATCAAAAAAAAAAAAAACTTAAAAGAATGTTTACAACTTGGCTGCATATTTTATGATTCCCGTGAACAAAACGAGCATCATATAGCAAGATGTAAAAATTGTTTTCTGTATTAAGAGTTTGTTTTGAGTAATTGTAGCTCTGATTTTGTTCCTGGGAATAACAGAATCTAGAGTCAAGTTCCATAAATAGTTGTAAGACTTTTCAGGTGTACTGACGAGTTGGGTGGCATCAACGGAATGACGGCGGCATATAGACAGCTGGAGGAGGCAGTAAAGAATTAAGGTTTATTTTTAGGCCTTAACTAGTGTATGAAAACTTACACCCACATTCATAAAAACTATTGAAGGTTTATTACACGTTTATTTGACAAATATTCCATAGAAATACGTCAAATAAGAGCTTAATAAACTTACAATAATTATTATAAATATGGCCTTTTGTGTGTATGTATGTATGTAACGTATAGACTCCAAAACGGCTGGGAGTTCAGGGAGTCTTCAGAATATTCTGGCAAAGGAACCCCTGTACATTAAAAAGTAAAATATAGCTATAACTTTTGAACGATAAGAGCTAGAGAGCTAAAATTTGCACAGGATATTGCTTTACAACAACAAACACTAAAAGCAACAAAAACCCGACGCTAAAGAAAACACCCTGTGCATTGAAAAGTAAAACTTAGCTGTAACTTTTGAACAATAAGAGCTAGAGAGCTGAAATTTGCACAGGATATGTTTTTACACATATTCTACAACAACAAATACCTAAAACAACAAAAACAAAATTTAAAATTAAAGGGTGCCACATACAAAAGTGAAAATCAGCTGTAACTTTTTAACGATATGAGATAGAAAGCTGCAGTTTGAACAGAATATGTAGTTGCCTTACTCTCTACACAACAACAACAAATATGTACCAAACTTCAAAACTTTTGTTTTGAAGGGTATCCAGCGTATTAGCGCACCCTAATGTCTATATATAAATAAAATTCTTTGTGTGCATACATATGTATTGCAAAATCCAATATTCGCCTTAAATTTCATAAAAAGCTTACTTAGGGCCAGCAACGCGGACCGGGTCAGCTAGTTTTGTATAAAATTCATTATATCAAGTATTGTTAAATGTATGGTTTTTGTGTGCAAACTATTAAACCACTTTGTATTGCTTAAATAAACCTCTACTTTATTTTCAATTTAAACCATAAATAGTTCCCTTACGGTTCATTGGCTGCTTGTTGGCCATTTTAGCATCATAAAAAGCACACATACATACACACACCATAAACTATTTCGCCACGACAACACCAAATGCCCAAAAATGAAAAGGGTTGGTTGTAAATCCACAATGGACCCACAGAAGTGCCCGTGGCTAATGGTCAAGTATGTAATATTTTTTTTTTTTTCAAGAGTGCAAGTATTGAAAAGGCGTAACGAATTAACTTGTTAACTTTTTCCTTAAAAACAACTAAAATTTCTGTTGTTCTTGGCAGAACTTAAGGGTTAGAAAGTAAACAATGTGACCTAATGAGTTTAACAAGTTCATATTAAATTGAAATAAATACATTAAATAAAGAACCCAAAACCCCAGTGAACAAAAGCATAACGACAGCAAAGTCAACACAAAATGTTGCACAATAAACAATAGCCACGAATTATTTTTATTTATGAGGCATAAAACTTACAACATTTTTTAGGTTTTTTTTTTTAGCAAAAATTTTACCCAAAAATATTTGAAAAAAAGCAACCATTAAACAAATGCACCCTTTTTTGAAATTTTGCTACGTTTTGTAGTTAAAATCTGTTACTAATGATGCATGAAGTAACTGCAACATCAAGCACTTAAAGGGTTTTTTTATTTTAGAAAATTTGATTTTTGATTTTCCTAATGTTGGAAAAAAAAACTGCAGTTTTCAATAACAATAAATATGTTTTTATTTTCCATTTAGCACTCATGAATATTTATATGATGTGATGTTGCAAATGTGGTTGAAAATCCCAAAAAAAGGATGCTAAAATGTGTATCATATTTCATCTCCATGCAGTTGATCACATTAGGGAAATTGTTATGGTATTTTATGAAAACCCGGTGTTTTTGGTTTTTTAAGCAGCAAAAGGGATTGAAAAGGGTTTGTTTTAGAAAAAAATGGCACGCGTGTTTTTTTTTTGCTCTTTCTAATGTTGTAATGCTGGTAATTTAATTTATGAAAATTGTTAAATAATTGCATTTCGAAATCATGTTTCTCAATCAGTTTGGCAAAAATAAAAAGGAGTTTTTTTCTTCTTGTTCTTGTTCTATGCTGGGAAATAAAGTCATCAAGTATTGAATTGAATTGAGATATTTATTGATAAGGAAAGTTAAGAACTTGGCTCAACATGTCTGTGATGAGACAAAAGGAACTACAATAATGGTATTAAATCAAAAGGTAACGTGTGTTTTGCATATGTTTCCGTTTAAACGAATATGTGACTTCCTTCCGTTAAGCTGCATTAAACTGTAAACTCATATGTTTTTGCAACATGACAGCTTTTGGTTGGATTTTGCATATAAACAGTTGGTAATTTGCCGTATTTGCGTTCCTTAAATATTTGGTGTTGGTTTAAAGTTTCGTGGTTTGAAAAGAAAAAACGCCATAAATCAAGAAGTTTGCAGCTCTTTTAGCCAGAAACAAGATTTATTGCATGTTAAGTGTCTCAACACAGAGAAAGGGTTAGAATTTAAAACAAGTTCTTTACTTTACGAAGTACGCAGCTAATTGTAAGACCATTTATGTGTTTGATATTTACTCGTAAGCAGAGATGCTTGGAAAGTGCAAGAAGCCAAAATTGGTACATAATTCTTTAGCAAAGCGTGTTCTATTTTTCTCATGTTCTGTATCCAAACTGTGCTTCATAGAATTTCCCGCTAAAAATTTCTTTGTATGCGAATACCCTTATAAAATAAAAACATTGATTGGTAAAAAAAAAATAAGCCTAAAAAGTTAATCCTGTGCCATATTCTATTTCATAAACGAATTTCAATTTGAAAATTTGCGAAAAGTTCTTTTTTTTTCCTTTTTGCTTGCCAACCAACAAACATAACGCATTTGTCAGCTTGTAATGTTGCTATTAATCACAGTTTGTTGCACTCAATTTTTGCGTTGTTTACTATTCGGCAAGTCCTGGCAAGGATCCTGTAGCTATTTGTAAAACACAACACAGCACAGCAATAACAACAGCACCAAACAAAATGATTCATGGTTTTCTTATAGTCATATGTGATGTCTTTCTACACATGTTGTGTACGAGAATAATAGATTTATATATTGTATTTCAAACTTCTTTTAGCTTATTCCAACTGACTTTAAACTTGTTTTCCTTTTAACGTTGATGATTTATGGCTTTCCAGCGAACAAGTGACAATTTCAATTCATGATGTTTTACAGCTCTTCTTGCAGTACGACGGAAATGTGTGCATTTGCAAAAAATAATCATAAATTATCCTGTTTTTGTCAAAAGAATATATTAATAATTTAAAATCGTCAAAGTTGAACACCAAAAAAAAAAAAAAAAAACAGATTAAGAAACAGCATTGGTGATTTGATAGAAAGAACTGTACTTGGGGGGTAAGAATTTTGATTGAAATATACAAATTTCAAAAGATTTTTATTGCAAATATGTCTGCTATAATTTTCAATTTATTAATTAAGACAAAATATTTTGCTATTTTATCATTAAACTCTGTTTTATGTCTTTTTAAGACTTGTATAAGAAATATCATACAGATATTTTTCAAATAAGAACTTATTTTTAAATGTGCTGTTTTTCAAACTTTTTTTTATTAACTTTTCTTTGTTTTGGTTAATAGAACATATATATTTATTGAAACTAAAATGACCTCAAGCTTAGTGTACTAAACAAACAAAAAAGGACTTATATTTAGTTATAATAAATTATGCTGCAATATTTACAAAAAAAAAATTTTTTTTTTATAATTCAGCTTAACCGTTCGCTTATTCCTCATGATTAGTACTTAAATAATTAAAAATAGAATCCTTGTTAGCAAGATGGAAGCACAGCCGGCTGTTTCGAAGCCACTACTCTTTTCATCAGAACTGTATTGAATAATTCTGGTTGGTTAGCAAAGCTCACCCAGTTTGACTTTCTCTTAATACTCTTAAAAAGCAGCTCAGATTGTAATACACAGTATATTAGTACTTATCAAAAATTTAAATAATACGTACAAATGTGATGCCACGCGTTATGTCCACTAAACAAGTAAATAATACGATAAAAAATTTGATATGCCATACGACTTTATGGTTCTTAAAACTTTGTTAAAGGCGAACACTCAAGATTGATTTTTATAGCAGCACATAGAAAGTAGTTTCTCTAGATCCATGCTGTGTCGCCGAAAGCGTGCCATCATGATGATGTTATTTTTGCCTACACACACAAACTCGCATCGTAATAATCACAAAGAAATATATTTCGATCACGTCTTGTCTTGCAGACAGATGTGGAATGATTTTAAGCCAGCACCTGGCACAGAGCCCCAAACCTGATGTTGGATCTAACCACTTGATTATATTTTGATGTTATACCACCACCGCCGAGCAGCTGGTTAAAGTGCTCAGTTGGTAATTTATTTGCTAGTGTCCTTGGTCTATAACATAGCCCCTTGCTAAGGAGTTTGAGCTGTCTAATTACTGCTGCAGTGAAATTTGCTCGACACTGCTACGGCTGGCAATGCACATCAGACCTTTAAGTAGCCCTGATGTTTCTGCCGTTCCAGTTCCTTACAAGCAGGGCCTAGTGCTTAATAGCATCGCTACGGGCTTATGCAGACCCCCGAACATAATCCCGAAGTCGATATGATCAGTTGGATCACCAACGTTCCCTTCCATTTGAAGTTATGGTACCGACCACAGCGACCAAGTTAGCCTTCTCAACCTATGATCGGGAGCACCGATCTCCGTGCTGACGAATGTCCTTTCATTGGAGGTTTTCAACAAGGCATGCCGCATTTCCTCAGAACCGGACTATGTAGAACACTCTTCTGTTTAACTACATTACGCAAGAGGGTACTGGATGACCTACCAAGTACACGCAATACCTTCGACAATCTTATCTCATATATAAAAGAGAATGGCTCTGAAGAGCCATCCTCGGGCCACTAATATCCGTGGTACTTAATTTCGCTTTTCGGGTGAAGGTGAGGGGAGCCTGCTCTATCGCCCTCTATCTACCCCGGTGACACAGCATCAGGCTGGTTACAAGCAGCAAGATGCATGTACCCCGGGGGGAATGTCTTACAGACAGTGGGATTTTGCAATAGATATTTTCGTGATTGTATACATAACCATTAGTTTAGCTACTGAATATTACTAGTGGGCAAGACGTGCCGCCCCTAAAACTGCTACATAAAACTGCTCATATGCCACCGATATAGACCCTACCAGAGCATGTAGTTAGCATTTTTTCATTTTTATTTGAAGTATGATAGTTTGAATACAAAATATAATTTAAGTTTGACTTTTTGTAAGTCGTAAAAAATATTTTTAGACCTTTGTCTCGTAAAATGCTATGTATGTTCATTGCATAATACTTGTAGACTTGTCTTAACTATCTTCTATTATTAACTAAAGCAATGATAATTATTATCTCTTTTGGATGATATTTGTGACCTCAGAAGCTTTTTTCTTTTTCCAACTTTCTTTTGTTTGCTTGTTTAACTCTAAGATATTATTGCTTATTATATTAAGACAACTTAATAGTTTGAGCGGAGCCTTATAGTGGCTGCTAACAACTTTATTAAGGAAAATTAAAGTTCATTCTTTAATAATTATAGTTACATCATAAAGATTCGTCTAGGTTTGTACTTAAGTCTGATCAAAAATTATGTAAAATATTTTTTGTGACTGATACCTCAATCATTTGAAATTGTCTTTAAAAAAATTGTCTATATCTTTAAATTTCTTATAAAAATACTTTTATAATTTCTACTTTAGAAAGTCTTATTCAATGTCCTTGCGACTTGAGCAAACTTCATCTCACATCATACAAAAAAAAAAAAGAAAAGATATATATATAAAATATAAACTTCACCAGCAAATAATAAGAGCGTTTTAAGGGTTCCGGACTCATCGAGGGAACACGGAAGCTTATTACAGAGACCTCCGTGTCTGTCCGTCCACCACAGTGATCATTACCCAAACAGTATTAGTTAGAAAGCTGAACTTTTTACAGTATATGTATGTATATACCCTGCCGCTGCAAATAGACAAAACTATAAAAAGTTGGAAAAAAAACAATGAAAAGTTAGAAACTAAAGAGTGTCTCCATACAACAAAGAGTAAAACTCAGCCATAACTTTCGAGCCCTAAAGGCCAAAGACTTGAAATTCGTAAAATAATAAACAACAAAAAGTTAAAAGCTAAAGGTTGGTCTCACACAAGAAACTAGCTCTAATTTTTGAACCGTAAGGGATGCAGCCTTCAAGTTTGCAAAGACTTTGTTGTTTCCTGACCATCCACAAATTTGCAAACGATATGAGTTTTTGCCTGCCCTGTACAGCAACAAGTATCAAATATAACAAAATTAATTGCTTTAGCTGAAATATAGTCAAAGCAATTAATACTTGACCCACCTAATTACTTAACTTCCAAGTAATCTTCTTTCTGAGTGCCACAAAATAAAGTGGTCAAAAGGAGTAGGGCAATCCCAACAACATATCGCTTTGCATTTTCGAAGTATTCTAAAATGTGGTACATGTGGAGGTACTTCTAATGTTTTTTTTTTTTTTTTTTTTTTTTTTTTTTTTTTGGCAGGGTGAGATGATTTAGTCCTTTTGAAACGAAGGAACATATACATAGTTCAGTTTTATTGGTTCTCCAATAAATCGCATCATTCTGATTCAAGTTCTATTGTGTCTCATTTCAACTTATCCACATTCTCTGTGAAGGATTACGATTGCCAGCCCGATAAACAGTACAAATTTTGTGTGTTGTGTTTGTACTTGAATTCTTTTGTAGCTCCAGGATTACTAAGTAGCGATTGAAATTTGCCAAGCCTATGTAAATAATTATTGTTACCATATTGTCTATTATATTCCATCTTATGCTGTTGCCCAAAATTTGTGGCATTTGAAATTTTCTATTCACTTTCAACTCAAACCACAATGTACCAAAGCCAAATTGTCAATCAACGTAAATGAAAATTTTATGCAACCCAACCAAAAGAAGGGTTAAATTACGAATTTGTTGTGGCTGCTTTTGAAAAAGAGCAATCAAGCCGCCGACACCACCACCAGCATCACCCTCTTGCCCAGGGAAAAAGGAGTTAAATATTTTAGATTCAATATTGACAATTACTTAAGCAAGTGTAATCGTTTTGGGCATCAAACTGACAATTATACGTCAAGTCATAATCAAATTTAAAGATCTGCAAACAAACTTAGTCTTTGTGTAATGTTTTTTTCTGTGTGCGTTTTGAATGGAAACAATAAAAATTTAATAAAATACCCCAGCTGGGTTTACTACTTTAATCCTTGAAAATCATTTTCAAAGCAGAGAAGAAAAAAAAGGATTAAATAAATATTTTAAAGTAAAACATACATATTTGGAGAAACAAGTACCGGGACAAATAAGAATTTTTTGACATGTGTGTAAATGAAAAAAGCCGCACTTCGTCATCAAACTCTTCTCGTCAAACGTGAAGCGTTGGTTTTTTTTTGACATTTTAAAACATGTTGCATCGTTAAAGTTTATGATTATGGTTTTTTCTTTTGGCAGGAGATTTACAATCGTGACAATTCATTTTTTTTTCTGTATTTTTCTCTGTTCACCACAGTTAAACATTTTGCGTGAGCTTTTAAGGCACGCACGAACACATGGTTGCATGTGTGTTCTAGTGTTTGTCGCTTTGGGTACACATATGTCGAAGTGTGAGTATAATTCCGGCGGATTTTTGCATATTTAACAGCAAGATCATAAAATCTTATGTTTATTTCCTTTTTGTCAAAAATAAACACACGCACTCTCTCCCTCTCTTTTACTGCCACCTCTCAGTAGCATGTGTGTGGTAAGTTAAAACGCATCGTACTGTTATTTGCACGCATGTTTATGCATGCACTCACTTACGTGGGGCACTGCTGTTCATTTGCGTATTAACAGGAGTTGTTTTTGGTTTCAATTTTATTATTTTATATGACTACCAAATATGTGAATACGTTAAACTTATTTAATCTTTTTGATGGTTTTTGTTATTAAATTTTACGATTTTGATTGTTTTATTTAGTAGACTAGAGTCGCTGCGTTGTAGTAAATTAAACCATATGTGCAAATATTCTAAAAATTAATTATTTTGCTTTAAGAATGTGGTATTGGAAGTGCAATTATAAGGATAATTTATAACGACAATCAAAGATAATAGGACAAACATTTTTAGTAATTTTTTTTTTTACATTTAAATGTAAACAAAATTCAAGTACAGTATTTTGCACTTAATTGACCTCCACTTCATTAATTTACTCAATTGTTTGATATATACACGACAAATAAGGAAATTACCTGCTTTAGTTTCGCTTAGTTGCAATATCCTTTTAAAGTTTTCTCTATGAAAACCATGAAATTGTCAGCAAAACTTCTGATTTAAAAAATGTTTAAAGGAATAATAAAATCAAATCAACAACTTGAAAATTAAGTCTTTCGTCTAATATACACATATAAGGTGACCGCAACTTAATCGTGATATGATTGAAAACTTTGTAATGCCACAACTGCATGATTTGGGCTTGATTAGCTTGTTGTATCAACAAGACGGTGGATTACAATGGAATTACTGCTATACCCCTTTCCACAGCAACTTATTTCAAGAAATGGTGATGTTATTTGCCACCAAAAAGTAATTTTATAATTTTTTGACGTATTACATGATAAAATCGGACACGGCGTTTTTATGTTATGACTAGAGGACTGGATCAACCTTTACGAAAATCTCATATTTTAGAAAAAAAAAACTTATCCATAGAATTTAATTTTTTTAAGATTTTTGTACTTCGATAGGCATAAGACAGTAAAAAAATATAGTGGTCACGCATGGTCAGACATTTTTTTCCATTTGTTGTGTAGTGTAATTAGCAATTATTAGCCACAGAGTTCGCCCATAAAGTTACACTCAGGTTTACAAAACAATTAGTTTAATGTGTGTGAAAAACTTTCGGCTTTCATTGAATCCAAAAGAATTTTTCCAAGTTATCAATTCGGCTTCCGCAAGGAACATAATGCTGTTCAATCTCTAATACGAATACGAAATTTGGTCACTAAAAACTTTGTACAACAAAAGTTGACTGTAATGGTCTTACTGGATGTTAAAGCTGCCTTTGATGCTGTATGGCATGACGGCCTTATCTACAAAATGATACAATTTGAAGTACCTAAGTTTTTAATAAAAATTCTTCAAAGCTTTCTATCGAGCCGGTGTTTTACAGTTTATATAATCCTGCAGGTTGTCGCCAAGGCTCTTGCCTTTACTCCAATCTTATATATTACTTATATACCTCAGATCTACCCCAACTTGAAGGCTCCATCATGTCAGTATTCGCCGACGATACAGCAATATTATGCTCTGACATACTTTCTGAAAGCATAATCGCCAACTTAGAAAGAGATTTAGAAAAACTAGCTAGATATTGCAACAAATTTAAAATTACTTTAAATGCAGACAAAACCCAGGCTATATATTTTACTAGAAAAATAAACCCCTGTTATACTCCTCAACAAAATATCACTTTCCCAAATAAGAAACTTGAATGGGAGCAAAGAGGGAAATATTTAGGAATAATAATCGACCAAAAAATAAAATTTAAAGACCATATTCAATATATAATAAACAAACTCAACATTCTCACTCGCATACTCTATCCTTTTATTAACAGAAATTCTTCTCTAAGTACTGAAAACAAAATGCTTATATTTAAACTGATCTTCCAGGCCGTTATGTTCTATACAGCTCCAATGTGGGCTACAACTGCTTCAAGTCATATCAAGAAACTTCAGATTGCACAGAACAAGTTACTGAAACTTCTATATAATCTTCCTTGGTTCCATTCAACCCGCAGACTTCATACAATTTCGAATTCAGATCTTATAGTTACCAGACTTAATAAACTGTCAGAAAAACTTTATTCCAAATGCTCTTGGTCAATACATATTCATATTAATGATTTGACATCAGCGTAGGTAGTTCGTAGGCTTTTAGTTAAGTTGGTTTTATTAAAATTTTCGAAAAATATATTCTATAAATTTTTGCATCCAATTTATTTGGAGGCAAAAATTTAAATTTACTAAAATTTATTAAGTAGAAAAAGTAGAAAAAATGGGACTTGAACTATTGAAATATAAATTGAAGTTGAAATTGTAAACACATATGCTATATGAAGAACAATAAAATTGAATTAGTTTAATGTTATGGCCAACCTTCCGGAAAATGCTTTTCTATTACATATTTTACTTAAAAAGTTAAAAAAGTTGTTTTTATCTTTGTATGACATCGAATGCATTCCGCCTTTATTTATATGTATGTATGTATAAGTCTGAGTGCACATATAAGTTTTAATAAATGAATTTTTTTTTTTAATATACTAGTTGAAATCTAAGACATTTTTCCCTTAATTATTCTACATTTTAATTGCTCCTGCTTTAATCTGTGTCTACTCAAACAAATCTCTGGCAGTTGTTGGCTTCAGAAGGAAATTTTCCTTTTTCCAGTGTTTGATTAAAAATGCATAATGATGGAATCTAAAAGAAGCGGGATAAACAAATAATCTTGCTTTCGACTCGTTAAATTTATATTTATAGTCGTCTTATTATTAAAAAAAAAACGAACTTAAGGAACTGGCCTTTAAACACGATGCTTATCATTTGCGGAATAAAACAAAAAAAAAATTATAATTTTAATATTTGAGCAGTTGCCTGCTTGTCTTATTTATTTGTCTACGCTGCAACAGTCCAGATAATAACTATTTCGCTCTCTTCCTTACAACTACATTTTTTCCATTCTCTGGCCACAGTTTCAAATTAAAATTAATGAAATATTTTTACATTTTCAAGACGAAATTCCTAAGACACCCTCATATACATAATTATAAGGCTGCTTTATTTGTCTGAAAGCTGCTCAGCAGGCAGGCCAAAGGACAACAAGCAGGGCACACAAAAGTGGAAATCGCTTTATGATGTTGGTGTAATTATTATCACCCTTGAAACTTGAAAAATATAAAATTTCATCAAAATTTGTTTATGCATTATTAGCATTTATTGTGTAGGATTTTCTTCAAATTTTTTCCCTTCAACTTTTTATCACTTTCTTTTATTTGCCAACGTTAAAAAAAAAATAAATGAAAAAAAAAAGAAAAGTCTCAAGAGAGCTTAGCTTAGTGAAGACGGTAATGAAAGCAGCTCATTTTAAATTGAAGTGGGAAAATAGAAGAAATTTACTTGCGTCTTTAATTGCCACAATCAATGTTTCTGTAATTCTATGTTGACTTTTTTATGCGGGCTTACATTTTCATTTTGTCAGTTTAAAATTTTGCATTTTGTGTTGTAATAGTTTTGAATAAAAACTAATAAATCATTTACTTGGAAAAAGGGTGGGAAAATGTATGAAAACATACGTTCCCAATGTGTGTTGTCTTTATAAACCCATAAATTTGTTGTATTATGACGTGTATAAAGGATTTGGCAATTGGTGCGATTGGATTTTAAAATCATACGACACGTGTTTTACCATGTAAATGAGCTGAAACACACACTCTTGTGCATATTAAAATGTTAATGAATTTCGAGATTTTTTTTTTATTTATTAACATTCTGTTTTATTAGTAGTGAAATAATTTTGGAATTAGAATTTTCTTGCATGAAATCAAAAACTTTGACTACTGTATCATTATTGTCATAACACATATTTTTTTTTTGTTTCTGAAAACTCTTGTTAAATATTCATTTAGTTTGTAGAAAAGATAGAGGTCGACATTTCCTTTTGTTGGTTTGGGCATCTACAGCAGAAAACACAAATAATTTGCTTAACAATTATGTAGCAGGCTTTATCTCTAAGAAAGAAAAAAATAATGATTTTTTGAATTAATTTACTAAATATGAAAATTAATTTTTTATAAAACCGAAAAGCTAAAAACAGCCAGTCTCTCTTTCCCTTGATTCAAAAACTAATGGCAGAAATGAAATCAGATCACGTAAAATAGTTTTCATACATACATATGTGTTTAAAAAACAATTTTTTTTGTTTTCATTTTGTATCAAAAAATTTGCCGGAAATTATTGAATTATGATAAAAAAAAAGAAAGAGTTACCCTGGTACACAGAGACAAAACCTGGTGGGCCCAAAAAAGTTAGCCGATATTTTTTGGCATTCGGAATATAGTCCAACAGGACAGAGCCTGGGAGGTTAAATGTTATTGCTAGCAGCAAGCAAGAAAAGGATTCTTAGCAAACATTTTGAAGTATTTAATTAATGTCCACTTATACTCTAAGAAATCGAAAACTTATCTAGAGCCAATCCATTAAAAATATTAAGCTATACTTCAAATTTCAGGGCAAAATAATTTGGGTGAATGCATCAAAATAGCAGAAAAAACTTGTTAGAACAAAAAAAAAAACACGTTTTAAAATAAACAGTGTGTAACAGGTGGGCCAGAAAAAGTCGTCCCATGTTGTTTGGCTTTCAGAATACCGGTTGGGGCTCGCGCGGTGTGTGCCGTTACTTCGTCCTGTTGGAACCGTATGTCATCCAGACCTAATTTCTTCCATTGCGGCAGCAAAAACTCGATTAACAAGGCCCTAAAGCGTGTTGATGTTTGACCAGCGTCGTCCTCAAAAAAAATTGGTCTATTGACTCGTGAACAGTGCACCCACTTTGAGCGGGTGTAGTGGCTTCTCGTACATCACTCGTGGATTTTCGGTGCTCCAAAAGCGATAGTTTTGCTTGTTCACGTACCCGCTGAGGTGGAAATAAGCCTCATTGCTCGTTATGATTTCGGTCGAAAAATCGTCCACTTCGTCATTATTATTCCGCATTCTGAGGGTGTGTTGGCTTGTTCACTTGCTGTCTAGTTTGTAAATGTAAAAATTGATTTAACATTGCCCGCCATTTGCAAAAATTAGATCAACTTCCAACTTCTTTTTGCCCACCTGTCAGTAAGCTAAAGGTTTCTAGAGAAAGGTTTGTAGTACAAAACGGTGGAAGCTCCCTTTGACGCATTCTAAAGCGGAGGTTGATTGTCTAATGAGTTATCATGGTAGTTCATAATTAAAGAAATATTCAAAAGTTTCCCTTAGCCAACTGCCCTGCGAACTGCATTCTCTCTTACTAAAGGCTATCTAACGTTTTTTTTTTTTTGTATCTAGTGCTTATTTCGTGAATGGTAACACTTAGCTCATGTCTGATTTGACCGATAGTTAGTTTTATCCTTCCGCTGAACGAATATGATTGTATATACGCTTCGCTAAGTGGGCCTGCGATCGACTTACAGAAGAAGCCGATTTTTCAAAAAAAAAAAAAAAAAAAAAATCTGCTTTTCAGATGAAGCTCATTTTGATTTTGGCTGGTATTTTAAGATGCAAAATTGTCGCATTTGGGGCACAGAAACCCCAGTGCGTATTTTGGTGCAGAGGCATAATTGGGCCAGTTTTCTTTGTAAATGAGCAAGGAGTGGCCGTTACAGTCAATGGCGATCTTTATCGGGCCATGTTGAACAAATTTTTGTTCACAAAAATTGAAGAGAAAAATATTGCCAACATTTGGACGGCGCTACCTGCCACACAGCCGAAGCTACACTCGATGTTTTGCGCCGTTTTCAAAAAAAAAAAGTTATTTGGCGGACCCTTTAGTACAACCTACAACAGCAGTGTACAGTGTACATCTTTTGCAAATTTTACACAACTCTAATCTAGACTTCGGAAAAATATGCAAGTGCCAGTACAAAAGTAATAGCTTTCATTTTGGTCTGGCTTTTTATAATGAGTTGGACCATTTCCGTAAGTCACAACTTAACCTGTTATCTCTTCAGCTGTCAAAAGTTCCCTCCAAAAATCGTCAACAACTCTTGACAGGCAAAAAGTTTTCACTTTTTTTCATATTATTGTAGTTCTTTTCAGAACACTTGTTCACATTGACTGCACTCAGGCTTAAAATTGCCGTAAATTAAAAACAAAAAAATTTATTCATTGTGCTGCAAATATGACTTTTCAAATTAAATTTAAAAAGGCAAAAAATGAAAAGAAAAAAAATTGTAACAGTACAATCAAAAATTTAAAACCATGTAAATAAAATAATTTTACTCAGTCAGGCGTTAAATCTGCCAAAAATATTTTTTTCACTTGACTTCAAAATGTTACACTGACACCACAATTTAAAATAGAATTTGTTAAAATATATTTACACTAAAAAACACAACAATACAGAATTAAGAGGGTGGTTAAAGACAGATACCACACAATTTGCTTAAATATGGGAAGCGAAAAAATCACGGGTTGATCGGAGGGTGTTATCAGAATACATAAGAAAAAAAAAAGCTTTTAAGTGTTAATATGCTGATAATTAAAAAAGTGCCTGACAAAAAGTCTGTATATGTAAAAGAATACATGAAAAATTACCACATATGTTGAGATATTTTTTTTTTTGTACACACCCATTTAGAGTCCTTTTTAACTGGAGTAACATTTTCAAAGCAGAATAATCGAATGTCACTTAAAGTGTCAACTAAATGACAAGTGAACTCATTCATGTGTACTGATTGAACAATTATTAATTTATTTCATTTAAACTATTAGTTTTTCAAACTTATCAAACTAAACATTTTTGCTGACAGCGGCAGTGAAACTTCATCATTTCAAGGGAACTTTGAATAAGTGACAGTTTTGCTTAAAGTGTTGTCTGGTCTGCCGGCGGCAGAGAATGTCTTTTTCCTAACCGGCATTAAAATAAACATTTCTTTTAACAACTGTTTAAATTTCTTAAATTACCTTTTCAGCATGTGAATATTAATTGGTTATGATATCTTGTTCATTATATTTCTGTTTGGCCAGACTAAAGGTTAAATATAAAACTCTTAACACCCCATATTGTGTTTTTTAAACGGCAGCAAAGTCCTTAAGGCTTTAGCGACAACAACACTCTAAATGTTTGAAATATTGTTTAATTTTACTCACAAAAATAGTGTCAGTTTTCGCCAAAATATCCTTAATGTTGGCTTAATGTTCAAATAGCAACACCCGGGCTGTGTGTTTTGCTATCGTGAGTAATTAGGGGAGTTATGATTTTGTCTGGCAAAACTGTCAACCATCATAAAAAATATGGTGCTCAAGAAAGCCTCTTTTTTTTGCAAAATCTATTAGATAAAAAAAGAACTGTCAAATATATTTTATTATCAATTCTTTTACAATTATTTGATTTGTATTTTTTTTTTTTTTAACAAACCCCCATCCCGTATCTACTCCACTCATATGTGTGTGTGTGTTCGTTAGGCATGTTTTTATTTATCCTGCCTGCCGTGCTGTTGTGGTTAAATGTGTAAATTTTATTTCACTAAAATTATTTATTACCTAAATTTTGTATTAAATAATTGTGTGTTCTTTTGTATTTTTTTTTTTTTTTTATCTAAACATGACATTTGTAATTGTAAACTGATACTTTAGGTGTGTCCTTGTGTGCGAGTGTGTTTTCTCAGTTCTTCTTTTTGCCTGCTCGGTCTCGCCGATTAAATTACGCAGGCATATGACACAATTACTTGTATTTAGTGTAAATAAAAAAAGGCATTGAAATGATTAGATTTATATCGCAAATTGTAGTTCAGCGCCAGTCGCGTGGTATTGTTTTCTTTTATCGTAATTGCTTGTTGTTTCATCCATATGGTGGCATTTTTTAAGTCTAAGGAAAATTGATTGCTTAACGCAACCGGCGATGATCATACATTGACTACAGGAATTTAAAGTGAATTTAGAAGGAGAAGGGCAAAATAGTCATTTTGGTATTACATACAATACAAAAATTAATATATGAAGAAGAACAAGTTCAAACAATAAAAAATTTAATTAATTTTAAAAGGAAAACATTCATAAACATTTTTAGGTTTTAGGATTATGTAATTGCTTAGTTATTAAATGATTTTTATATATAAGAAAACTTCTTTAATTAACTTTGTTATATTATAATATGTGAAAATAAAACGAAAAATCACGAATGACAAAAAATTCGAAACAATTTTTCCTGGTTTGGTCAAGCAATAGCTATGGAAAAAATTTGAAATGCTTTTTTCTACATCTCTGTAATTATAAATCCGATTTTGCTTATTTTCAATTCCCAAGCGGAGGGGACATTTATAAAACGGCTAAAGTAAGACTTAGCTCAATAAGTTGTCTGGTGGCTTCACAATCGTTGCCCGAAAATAGGTGTTTTATGACAAAGAATACAAAAATAGTGATTTCATGCTTAACAACTTTATCAAAATATTCTTTTGTAAGCTGCTAAAGCAATAACAGAGTAAAATGAAGAATATTTTTAGCGATGTCCTTCGCCATAAGCTCTACTCTAATTTGAAGAAACATACATCAAATTGCTAACGTATGTTAGAAATTTGTATTATCAAACTGTATTATCTGTTGTTCGAAATCTTTTCATAAAAATGTATTTCAGAAATATATTTCATTTGTATACAAAATAATAAAAAATATACATTGCAATAATACGCTTGACGTGCTAATTTAGATTGGCAGTGTTGCGCTGGAACACATGCGGTTCAGTCACAAAAGAAATTATTATTGTTGTCCAGTTAGGTTCTAAACAATTTTAGTGGTGTATATATAAGAGGAACTCACGGTTCATTGCAAATTACCCTTGCACACCTTGCAGATATTGTACCCGTAGCATATGTGCCATAGTCTGCAAGGCTACAAGAACAAAATGTATGAATCAGAGATTTGCATCACTTAAGCAAATATGCATAACCAAAAACCATTGCAGATCGCTATTTGCAAATGTTGCTAAAGGGCAATTCACACTATTATACTGTGTATTAATACCTGCCAAAAATTCAAATAATACGTGCAAGTGAGATGGTGTGAATGCAATGTGTTATGAAAATGAGAAATAATACGATAAAAACTTTACATCCCATAAGAATTCACCGTTTTTTGAAAAATTTCTAAACGATAATACATTTCATTCGATCAGGGTTGCTTTTTTAACACAAGCAGCTGTTGAAAAATTTACTAGCCAGTTGTTTCACAACCGATGGCGTGCCGTCACTGATGGTATTTGATTTCGTTATACAAGGGTTCCAAATTTGGAATTTGCTTACCGTATACAAATGTATTTTGCTCTAGCTGCATTTAGAAGATAAAATATATTTGTGTTATTCAATTTGGTTCTGTTTTACAAAACTATTTTTTAGTCCGCCGCCAACAAGAAATTGCTCTTCTGCCGCCGAGTAAAGTTTTATGTTGGCACGTTTAGTCTGTGTTTAAATGTATGTATGATTAACGTTTGTACATACATATGTAACAGCTCTTTTCTTTTCCACTCAAATTTTTTATTTTATTTGCAGTGTGATGGTGTGAATGTAAAATGTAATTTATGTTAGACTTTTTGACAGTCTTAAATGCAAAAACAGCTGTTTGTTATTGACAATCCAACATGTGAGCTCCTGCGCACAAAAACCTTTACGACGGCAAGGCCGCCACAAAAGCTGCCTGTGCTGCAAATAAATTAATGCTAACGTTGCTTCAAAGTATGTATTTACAAAATGGTAAAACGTGAATATTATACCTATTATTATGCATCATATTTTATTAAAATTTATAATATAAAATAAAAATCGGGCGGTTGCTTCACGTGCAGATTTTATCGACGGCGTTGCTTTTCGAATATTGGCTGCGTCTTAGCTTATTTCATGGGGCAAACTCACTTTAATAAATTTTGTAAACAAATAAATAATAAACCGGCAAGTAAATAAGCACGAAAGAAATTAAAAATAAAATTATGGTAATTAAACAAAAAGTCAATAATGACAGATGGACAGATGCAGATATAAAAAATATATTGAATAAATAAATTTTTGCAATTTGTTTTCTCTAAGCTTCCTTCTCAATTTTTAAAAAACAAAAATATTTATATTTTCCGTTGCTCTAAAATCAGCTGTTATAATTATCTTGCTAAACACTTGAAAAGAACACTCACGCTTTGTAGCAAAAAATTATGCTATATGTGTTAAAACTGCAGATGTGCCACCAAGGCTGATTTCCACTATAGTAAATAAGTTTCTGATCATTTCAGTTCAGGAGTCAACCACGGGGTACTCGTCCATACTAAAAAATATAGCATGCCAATTTTACATAAAAATACAAATTCTATTCAAAGGTTGGTGGGCTTTATTACAGCGGTGAACAAATTTATTGTTTTTCGAATTTTTATGAATTTAAAAAAAAATTTTTTTAAAAAAAAAATTGTAGTTTTGCTGAAGTTTTTGTGCCATATACATACATATCTGGAACTACTTATTAAATTGAAAAACAATGTTATTAAGAAAATGTCAAGTTTTTGTTATAAACATGTTTTTGTGATTTTGTTTTTGTCATTCGGGACCATCAAACATCTTTTTTTTGTGAAAATGCTATAAAAAAAACTACTGAATATTTTCTGAACTTTTTTTTATTTGAAAGCACATCCTTCCGAGACACAAAACTTTGAGTTAATTATCTTAAGAGTTTGTAAAGTTTCTACGATCTACATGTAATTGTTGGTTCATTACTACTTTTAAATTTTTAAAATGTCATATATAATTTTTTCCTTTGGTTTGTTCGCTTCTATATAAATTTGAAAACAGTGTATACAAATGTACAATATATACAGTTAAACCTCTTTTAACCGGGCCTCTATTAACCGGCTACATCTATTAACCGGCATGCAGATCTTTTTGATTTCTTACGTCTACTATCCGTGCTGTGGTTTTTTACCTCTATTATCCGTGCATCATTCATATGATTTTTTATTATGTTAATTTGAATCCGGTGATTCCCCTTTTTAATGTGTGGACACAATTGTACTACGTGCTTCTATTTTAATTCATTATATAAGTGAAATTTGATCTGTTAACACCTGTTTTGGGACGATGGCTCCTTCAAATAGCAAATTGCCAAAGAGAGCGAGAAAAGTTCTTGCAATTAAAGACAAAATTACTTTGATTAACGATTACGATAAGAACATACCTGTAAGGTCACTATATAAAAATATAAATTGAATTCTTGAATAAAAACAATTTAAAACAAATGAAATTTTATACGTTTTAATAAAACCTCTATTAACCGTGTATTTCGATTATCCGTGCTAGTTCCGGTCCCGCACGAGCCGGTTAATCGAGGTTTAACTGTATATGTATATGAAAACCAAAATAGTTTTTTACTGTATAAATTAGCATTTTTTCTCCATTTAAAATTTGTGAATTTAAGCAATAAAAGTAAACTTGAAACTAAGACATCAATTTACTCTCAAATCTAAAATAAAAACCACTAAAAAAAAACAATATAAATTGAACATTAGCACACCACGAACACAACAAAATGCAATTAGGTTTATGCTTTTTATAGCTTCAATTTAATTGTCATGCTGCTGCTGCTGCTGCTGCTGACCAACCAAAAATATTCCAACAGAAAGTCATCGTTAAAGTGCTCGTCATGATGTGTTACAACAAACATTATATTAAACCCTTTTTATATGCCACATCTGGCCCTCCACCCACTCACCTTCAACGTACAAACGAACTCCTGGACCGACCCGCACTTCCGAGACAGAAATAAAAACGTATAAATAAACTGTGAAGCTTCGTTATCTCTGTGGCCTGTGAGCGGAGCCAGTAAATAAACTAAAAATATAATGTACTTTTTAGCCAAAGTTGCCAAAAGAAAAAAAAATTGAAAATGTTTTGCAATATTTTAAGACTTGAGTGTTTGTTTGTTTGTTGGTTTCTTAGGAGCTGCTTCGATGTAAAACGCCATAAAAAATATATAAAAACATACAGAAAACTATAAAACCACAAGAAACGTAAATAAATAGTTGTAATCGTTACACAAGACAAGAACGGGCCATGCCATTGCCACAACTACCAGACAGTGGGACAAATTTGTTTTAATTGAACAGAGTTTTCGACATTTGGTTAATTTCTAGAAGAAAAAACAAATGCTTTCAACATAAGATTACTTTTATAGAAACCACGACAATGCAAGTGCAGTAGATGTTTTATAGTTTGAATTTATAACGATTTGCACAGTACAAAAAATCCCAAAGTAAAGTGTTCTCCATTTTGCGGTTTCAAAAGCAAACGTAAATAAAAAACAGACAAAATTTTTTTTTCATGATCTTTCTTTTTTATTATAAAGAGTGAACGTTGACATTGTGTGTGAAACACTACATCATTTAAATGACCACCACGCGAAGTGTTGCCAGCGTTGATTCTTTTGAGGTAATTTCCGACCACTTTTTGACACATATTGGGCGGTATCTCAGCCATAACGAATGGTGGTTTTTAAGTGCTCAAGAATTAAAGGTTTAACTGCATAAACACAGTTTTTTTGCGAAACCCCACAAAAAACGTCTAATGGTTTTCGGCAGCCTGCAATCGTGTAGGCATAGATGCGGCAAGTTTTTTGCCATAGTTCGGAAAAATGTTGATCCACTCTTCTTGAAGTGCGTTTTTTCGGTCAAAAATATTTGGAATGGGTCGCTTTCGAATTTGTCGGTCTAAGTAATTCCAGACGTTCTCTATAATATTGAAATCTGGCGACTGAGAAGTCGTATTAAGTGCTCTTGGACAATTATAAAGCGCTCACATTCGCGAGTTATTGGCTGTATGCTTCGGATCGTTGTCAGCATACAGCTTAAATGTCGCAAAAATTAAAATTTTTTCTGCGCTAGGCTTCAGGTTATCTTTGAGTATAGACAAATATATCTATAGATCTATATGGCCATTAATAAATACCAAATTACCTACGCCTTTCGCTGACATGCGGCCCCTTACCATTAGTTAGCCTGCACCGTGTTTAGCAGTAGGCTGTAAGTTTTTAGGGTCCATCTCCGTATTAGGTTTTCTCCAACCGACGGTAAAGGAAAGTGTTGAAGTTCGACTGATCAGTAAAAATTTCGGTATCCCAAAATTATACGGCTTGTTCATATATTGTCTGGCAAATTCAAGACATTGCTTTCTATTACGCTCATTAATATGTGGCTTATTACGAGCTACTCTGCCATGGTAATCATTTTTTCGGAGGTGGCGTCTAACTGTTGATTCGCTTATAACCTTATTTAAATATTACTTTATTATTTAAATTTACTTTCACTTCCGAGGATACTTTTCCAGCCGAAATTCCCGAATTTTCTTTCACGTTTCTGAAGATCCACCTCTCATCACAAGCAGTTGGCTTCTTTTTGGCAGAAATTCTTAACTTGTTACCTCTGCGATTCTCTTGTTTGTATATTGAAATGAGGTACTGAATTGTGCTTCTGCTTCGTTACGAAGAATTTCAGTGACATCTACTTGAGCATGTTTGAACTTTTCTCAGAAAATGAAAATATTTGTAGCGTGATAGTAACTGCATGTCAAATTTACAAGATTCTTAATTAGTTCTTAACGCGTTTTAGTGTGAAGTCACCGAAAAAAATGAGGAATATTTACTTGATCTTCACTGTACATACATATATTTTTATAGCTTATCTACTTACAATTAACTTATAACTAGGTGAAGAACTAATTATGAATTCCAAGTTTTATTGAACAACCTTCCTGTGGTTGTCACATTTATATACATATGTATATGTATGTATATATATTTATATTTTTATTACTTAACTATTTACAGTTAATGTATAACAAGTTGAAGCATGCACGATCATGCACGATCATGCCAGATATTATTGTTTTTGCTATTATTTCTCCTGTATATACAACGGAGCAAAGTGGATAAAGAGCCAATATTGATTTAGCTTTCAACCGAATAATTGAAAATCGCTCTTGACAAAAATTAATAATTGAAATAATATACAGTCGAACTTCCATAACTCGAATCACCATTATCGCAAAAAAAAACTTCGACTTACGGAGACTTCGAGTTACAGAATTTTTCGTTGAAATAGAATAAACGGTTTTTGTATCATGTATTTTTTACTTAAAATAGCCTCTAATGGAAAACTACATACTTAAGAATATAAAAGAACAAGCATATGTACTCATATACATATGTATGTACTTAAAAATTTACAGTTAAGTAAAATATTTTGAAATAAGTGATTGAGCAAAAATAGCATGTAAAGTATACGAACCAGCTCAAGCAACCAGAGAGAGTAAAACAAACAAACCAAAACTAAAACAAAAAACCAATTTAACAAGCAAAATTCTTCGAGTTATAGAGTTCATGTGTATGTTTTTTGTTCGAGTTATGGAGAACTTCGACTTATGGCAGTTCGAGTTACGGAAGGAAAATTGCATGTGATTTGTTTTTTTTAACGCTACTGACAACAAAATTAGTTCGACTTAGAGAAAATTCGAGTTAGAGAAGTTCGAGTTATGGAAGTTCGACTGCATCGTATATCAAAATCAAATTGTTGAAATAGCAACTGTAAAAACCAAGAATTATAAAATTTATTTAAAAATAAAATATCATTTATTTGTTTTTGGAAAATCATAAAAGAAATTAAAGAACAAAATTATTAAACCAGAGCCTAATTAATCATTATATCAATTAAGTCGTAAAGTGTTGCTTTGATTTTACTATCACAACTCTTTAACATGTTAGACCGTGTTATTTTTCCTAAAATGAACTTTTATTTTGCCGTCCCACTGTAGCTGCTCGTGCCAGGCAGGTAGCTTGTTGCCTCAGCATTTAAGTTAAGTGACGAAAGTAGTTTATAACCTTTGCAACTCCTACTGTTTACACCGCTCACTCGTTTGTATGCATAACAGTATTAGTATACATATATTTTTACTTTAGATTTGTGGATATTTTAAAACCATTATAAGCAATTGTCTTTCTATGCTATTATATTTCTTTTCTTGTTTATACAAATGTGTACGTAAATGTATATTTCCTACATACCCATATAAAAAATATGTTTCTCTCTCTGTGTTGTCTCTCACGAGGCGATACATGTTGTATTTGTTGAGTTTCAACAATTCGCGTGACAAACGAGAATTTTATGGCTTCCGTTGACCCGGGCCATATCCTGGATTTCCACAACAAAAACACCAAAAAGGAAGATGTTCTAACAAAAATTATTTCATATGTACATTATTCTTTTTAAAAAGCAAACAACACAAAAATGAAAACTTTCAGCTCCTTACAACGAATAATAAAGTAAGAAGTGATTGCCCTTTTTGGCTATAAAATTGACTGTAAATATTTAATGTGCGCTTGCATTTATTTTCTTTCGCGTTTTTTTTTTCTTCTCTTTCTTCTCTCCAGCAAATGCAGGTCCTTTGAGTGACACCTTCTAAGCCCAGTGTCCCTCGCTGCATTCATTTGTTTCATTTTGGTTCACATGCAATTGTGAAATTTGTTAAAGAACGCCACTACAGAAACTTGAATATTTCTTGTCCTCTACAGTTTTAATGTGAACTCAAATGACTTTAGAATTGTACGAAACTGTATGTTGGAGTATTGTTTATGATTAAGTTTGGTTTATATTTCAGCAACGACGGTTGGGTCATATGAATAATAAAAATTTGTCATAAATATGACAAAAGTATATTATTTCAGGCAAAGAAAAAGCTTTTTTATTTTAATATTTGCTTCGATGTGCTGAGTGGGTGTGTGTATGTGTGTGTGTGTTTTTTATTTTGTAATTTTTCTTGCGCGATAATAGCACTAATTCTCCAAGGACAATGACTTTAAGGTTGGGATTTGTTTCTTTTCTTTTTTTTATTAAATTAATACACTAAAGTTGCAGCTAAAAAATAAATAAGTGTAGCAGGTTTGCAAAAAATTAAACTGTATAAGAGTATTGAAACTGTTTTAAAATTTTTGTGTGGTTTGTACAAAAATTAATTTATATTATATTTACCGGCAATTACTGGCCTTAAAATAAAAACTTGCAGCAATCGCATTTGGTCAAGCGGGAATCTTTTGAAAGAAATCAAAAATCTTTTAATAAACTGAACTTGAGCCTGAAAAGGTAATTTAATATAAATGCATAAAAACTACTATAGTTTTATTACAGTAGATGTTCAGAAATTCGAACTACTTTGTTTTTAGAGCGATTCGAATTTCCGAATTATTCGTATTTATGGGCGGTTTTTCATAAAAAAAAAATTTGGATATATTTTTCCATAAAAATATAAAAAAAGATCTTACGAAACCAGTCATCCAAGATTGGAGATGTCATGCAAGCATTTTTTTTTAAAATCGTATTGTAGTGGGTTGCTAATTTTTTTTCGAAACACCTTAGATTTTTGACTTTTCCAATTGCTAAAGCCAACAACTTACAGAAACCATCAAAATTTTCTGCAAGTAAAACAAAACTTCTTTCTTTTTGGATTTTGCATCTCGGACCTTTTGTTCGGAAGCATAAACATATGTTCTATTTGGCAGGCAGCTGCACTATACCCCACATTCGTCGATATTATATATTTGAGATTTCCAAAAGCCATTCTCAGCTTTATCGAGCTATTTTTGCTCGAAAATTACTTTAGCTCTCTCCTTCAATATGGGCCCATTTAAAGTGGCCTTATTTTAGATTGATTAACAAACCACTCATAGAGACGACTTTTCATTTTCGGATAAGTATTGGCAACAGCATCCAATATTGATTTCCTATTCGATTTAATATAGCTAAAGGTAGAAGTAGTTACATTAAAGCCCAGTTTTAAACGCTTTCAATGCTAGGCTTTGTCAATCAATTATTTTGTCAAATAATTTTTTTATTATAAAGTGTAGCAAAATTAAAAGCAAAATAAATTAATATATTTATATTGTTTTTGAAACGAAGTTCCTTAACGCGGCTTGCTGGTGGTGCAAGTTAGTAGAAATCGTCACGTAAGCGTGTGAGCTGTTTATATGTATTGGTGTATCTGTCGACAAACAATTGTGTAGGTGTCTCCGTTGCTGTCAGCGGAGACACCTACCAATAAATATTAATTAGTTGTGAAAACGGACACTAGCAGTTGATAGATGTCGCTAAAGTAAAATATGTCACAACAAAAAACAGCAATATTGAAAAAGTTTCTTCGTTTTGTAGCAGATTGCCAAAAAAAAAAAAAAAAAATACTGCATGTGTCAAAAGTAAAAAAATAAAACGTTCCAAAAATTTTAAGAAGCATATAAAATTTAAAAAACTTCAAAAACAACACAAAATAAAACATACAGATTTCACCTTGCATTATATTCGAAGATGAAGAAAAAACGTAAGGAACTTCGTTCCCAACGGGGGTCCCCCGACCGCATTTCTTTTTTTTTTATATATGTATTTCTGCTTTACTCATTTCTTAAAATATTTCTTTTTAACCCAATATCATGACTGAATTGAAAGTTATAGTTGTATCGTTTATAGTTTCACATAAAGAGAGACCTTCATGCTCTATTCAAACACAATCGCTCAAAATAAAAACAATTAAAACTAATTCACTTGTGATTTTCATAATTGCGTATTAGTAAAACATTCTTTCTTGCAATATAATAGCATATTTTCATATGTATTTAATTTAATTGCTAGACAACTTTTAACGTTAACACCTTTAACATGTTCAGCAATTAAATTTACAACGCGAATACCACAATTCACAGCACGTAACAAAATTCTATGATTGTTGGCCACAAAACAACTCAGCAAAAAAAATTCCTTTGGGGCCACTTAAACCAATTATGACTAATTTTGGACAACAACAAAATAAAAAAAGGTTCACAACTTTGGCGACAACTTTTTTTTTAATAATATAAAACAAATATAAATTTAGTACTTTATAAGGATATGCAAGGACGACATCAAAAAAAAAAAAAAAAAAATATTACGAAAATGAATTGCAAGGGAAGTTGATTTTTATTTTGCAAATACAAAATTTGTTTATACCCAGAAAACAGGCACATCGATTTGTTTTCAAGCAATAGTTAGTAAAAACCATGTTACTAAAATATTCTATAATTGTAATAAAAACTAAATTTTAGAGTCTGTATAAAAAATAGTTCTCCCTATTATATTTTTTTTTTGAACACATTGACCCCGTGCCACCCCTTTTGCGCGGGCTTCCATACAAAAATACAAAAAAAAGTAGTTTTTTCTTTATATGGCTTAGTGGAACATTTTTCTTTCGCTGCAAAATTAATCGAAAAATCAATGGCACAATAACGATTGCTAAATATACTTACCCTTGTGTTTCGAAACCGCTACGCTTCTTGACTACGCCCCTAAAAGTTTAATTTGGTTACAATGTCTTACAAAATTTTTAATAATTGATCGTTCAGACGGCGTATGTATTGGGCTTACAACACTCTCTTAAAGCAGTAAAATTGAAAGTTGTTGACTACATTAAAGAGGACAAATGTGGAAATATTTACGTCAGTAGCTGGCAATAAGCCGTAACCTGGCGGTGGATCCAACCACCAGTGAACATTGGGAGTCTATACTAAAGCCCCTTGCATCTCTGGTAAATTACACCAGGTAGCAACAATATTGATATCCAATTGGATATGAATCAGACTACAATTATCCCTTGTTAAGGGAGTTCGAGCTATCTAGGACCGTTCTTCCTTACCTACATTAAACAAACCAGCATGAGGACACCGGATGACCTGCCAGGTACACCCAATACCTCCGACAATCTTAATTCGTACACATAAGCTACACCCGATGTACCATTGAGCCGTAATAAACTAAGTTCATATACTATATTGAATATAAGCTCAAATCCAATAATAGTAGTTAAAATATTATTATAAAATTGTATCAATAAGAGAGCATCTAGATCTCAATGATGCAAAAAAACAGAACATGTAGAAAAAAACTTTCATATAAACAGAGAGCAAAAAATAACAGTCTTCTGAGATGATAAAATATCGTTCAAGACTGCAAAAATATCATTGCTTTGGTTAATGTTAATTAAGTATACAAAAAGAAAGTAAAATTGCGTGAGCTTTGGTTGCCGAGTGGTTAAAGCGGCTGTGCCGAAATTGTGAAATTTGATACGTCCAAAGTTCATAGGGTGCTGATGAAGGGTGTTTGCTACCCAGAAACAGCCGGTTGTCCACCTAGCTATTAAATTTTACTTTTCTTTACTTAATTGATATTAATTAATATAGTGACAAACCAAGATTTGAACTTAAGCCTGAAAAAGTAATTTAATATAAATGTATTACAGTACAGAAGTTCAATTAAAATTTTCACTAAAAATATTATGACCCAATAATATAATATAAACTTAGTGCATGCATTAAAAGAAGCTGAATTCCATAAATCATCGGTCCTGTGCCATCTTTCCTTTATTATTGAAACAAAGCCACCACGTTTCAGTCAAAGTAGACAACTCAACCATGGTTAGCCGAATTGGCTCCCAAGAGCAATCCTCGAGCCACTGATCCCCATCGTACCAATTTTCGCCTTTTGGGTGAGGGTTATTAGGAGCCCGCTCTGCTAGGGTTTCAGTCATTGGGTACCCTTCGATCACTATGTGCTCCGGTTGATCAGGCAATACGCAGGGGGGGGGGGTGGGAATAAATAGGACAGTCAATAGTTAGTAGCTCAGGCAGTGGGCAGGTCAAGCACTGCTGCTTAAAGGCAGCATGCAATTATTGATGAACCAGGCTCACAGCCATTTGGATACTGATGATTGTCGTGGTGGACGTGAAACAGCCTTGATATGTTCGCCAGAAAAAAGGTCACCAATTATACTTTATTTTTGTCTTCTTTCAAAATGTTGATCCCTAAAATTTTGCCACAAACAAAAATTTTCCTTAATTTTGAGATAGGAATATGGAACTTAAAGCCGGATAAATTTATTTACCAATAGCAAATCGCAAGTTTCGACTAAAAGTTAAATTAATGTTCACAGATCGCTGAGCCCGGCGAAAAGCCTGAAACCGTTGCCATCCCTGATACAACAGCAACAAACTTAAAAATCAATTGAATAACGATGGGATGTTGGTGAGTGAATATAGAACATATTTCAATTAACGGAAAAACACAGTGGTAAAACTGACAGTTTTGCTGTTTGTTGCTGTGTAGGCCTGATAACTGCATATTCTATGCATATTTCAAGTCTCTATCTCTTACGGCTCAAAAAAATACAGCTAATTTGTTGTGTGGGGGTAAACTTTAGTTCTTAATGTTTTATTTTTTTTTTTATTTTTGGGCATTCGTTATCGTAAAGCCCATGTAACAACGTATTCAGAGAAAATTTCAGCTCTCTATATTTTATGGTTCAAAGATTACAGCTAATTTTAGCTAATTTTCACACTTCCCTGTATGGGATCACCCTTTAGTTTTAAAAAGAGCCTACCTATCTATACATCACAAAAAAAATTTCAGCATTTTAGCTCTGATGGTTCAAAAGTTACAGCCAATTTTATCTAATTTTCGCAGGTTTTTCTATGGATAGTCCCCATAGAAAAAACTGACTTTAGTCTTTAATTTTTTGTTGTTTTTAATATTTGTTGTTATAGCCGCTACTGTAACCATATGTACTGTAAAAATTTCAGTTCTCTAGCTCTTACAATTTGGCAGAGTAGTACTTGTGACTGGCAGACGGACGTAGAAGTCTCAGTAATAGGGTTCCTTTTTTACTCTATGAGTAAGGAACCCTAAAAAAGTTCAACAAAGCAAACTATGGCACCAAATTCAACAGTGTTCTGGGATAGAAAATATCATTCAAAAGATGTAGATAAGATGGTTGCTTTGGTTAATAATGATTATGTGTAAGAAGGAAAAGTGAAATCTATTGCTTTTTAAATGAAAATAATTTCAGGGATCCAATTTTTTTGAAAACGGCTCAAAACATTGAGTGTAGCTTCGGCTGTGTGGCACGTAGTGCAGTCCTGCTGAAACCAAATGTTGCCAATATCCCTCTCTACAATATGGTCCGATAACGATCACCATTGACAACGGCCACTCTTTGCTCATTTTCGAAGAAAAATGGCCCAATTATGCCTCTGGACCAAAATCCGCACCAAACAGTGACTCGTTTTGGGTGCCTCGGCTTTTCAATGTATGCGTGCGGGTTTTCTGTGCCCCAAATGTGACAATTTCGCTTGTTTACATACCCGCCAAGATCAAAGTGAGCTTCATCTGAAAAGATGATTTTTTTTGGCCAAATCGGCATCTTCTGTAAGTTGATTGCAGGCCCACTTAGTGAAGCGTATACATCAGACATGAGCTAAGTTTTACCATTCACGAAATAACCATTAGTGGCAAAAAAAAAAACATTAGATGGCGGACCCGTTATAAAAATTACAAATTTTATTAACTCGTTCGAATCTTAAATTACGTTAATTACTATAACATTTCTTCAGGTGTTGTTGATTTTATTTAAATGAATTTTATATGGTCTTAAGCTTTAATTTAGTTTTTGGTTTTTTGTTGAAATGATTATTGTTGGCTTTAGCTGGGAATTACATGGCAATAAATTTGAAAATTAGTAATTTGTGTACGTCTTTAGCGCATTTGCTGCAGAACCGTTTTGCGGTTGACTGGTGCATGCATTTAAGCCATTCTTTATTGGCTGCTTGTTGTCGGTGCTGGCAAAAGTCCTTTCGAATGTAACAGGAGTTGAAGGCGTTTATATGTATGTGGAGACATTTTACATTTGCAATACAAGTGTGATTGTTGGTGTTTTATCATCGAACCACCAATTCATTTTGGCAAACTGCACAAATTTTCTGCAAAGATAAACGCGTTTAGTTTATTGCGAAAATAGAATTTATTGTTCTCGTTGCTAAATAAAATAGCAAAATATTTTCAGAACACAAAAATACACAAAATAAACCAAACCTTTAGAATTTATTAAGCCATTCAGAGATAAAATTTCTATTTATTTGTTGTGTTTAAAATAAAGTTGTTTAAATTACAATTTTACTTAAAATTTATTTGCCATTTGCAAGTGATTATAATCTGGGAGACACATAAACTTGAAGATTATTTTTGGTTTTGGAGCTGTAAGAAAAAGGCGAGTTATAATTTGTTCTTTTACTTTACAAATTTTTTTCTTTCTTTTTTTTTTACTCATTTTCTTCTTCTTAATAATAACTAACAACTTCAAAGGCATTATTTTTATTTTTTTTTTTTGAAGAAGAAAAAAACTTTCATTTTTGCTTAAATCAGCGAAAAAAATATTAAGTTGTGGTTTATTTGTGCTGAAAGTAATAAGTCCTCTCTATCGGTTGCCAGTTGACAATAGAGGTGTGTTTGTTAAAATATCAAAGTGTAAAACCCGACATCCTGCTGTGCTTTTGCTGCGAGAGCAGTGCGATGTTTTGTTGTTGAACAAAAAAAAAAAAAAAAAAAAATGCAAGCTTAAGGAAATGCCTTGAGTTTGTTGGCAGGATTTAAGCGTAAATACATTGAGATTTTCCTCTGCGTCTTTCTATAAAGAAAGAATATTAATAAAAAATTAATGCTTATTGGTGCAAATATTATTATGATACGCTTTATTTTGTGGTTCAATGAGTCTTAGATGTCGTAATGGTATTTATATCACCCAAGGTAACTTTCATTTTACTTATGGTACAAAAGAAAGAAAAAGAAAAAGATTTGTTTAATAAGCAGAGTATTTTGTGGCTGGAATTTTTGTATATTACCAGACGAATGTCAGGCTTAAGATATTAAGTAATGAGCAATCAGCTTTTATTGGTGTAAAAATTTTAATCTATAAGCAGACAGTTTAAATTTAAAATTGTGCCAGAATACATGGACCAGAGATAACAAATTAATCACCCAAGGTAGTAGTATTAGTGAGAGTGATGATATAACACTGGAAGAAACGAATTTGCTATTCATTTTATTTAGTCGTCAACGTGTGCCGGGTGTTGTGCATATTTTAGTAATACTCTTGATGAATGTATTCATAGATATATATCTATAATACATACATATATAATTTATATATGTGAACATCTGGATAGTATGATATATTTTGAAATAAAAATTTTTTTCGAAGTGTTTATAAGTTTTTCCTCAATTAGTCATTACTTTTATGAGCAAAGATAATTCAAGTCTGAAAATATTTGTTTGCAAATATACATATACATATTTGTATGCAAAAAAAGTCGTAGTTTTGGTTTAGTTTGAAAATTTGTTAATAAGCTCATTAAGCCTAATAACCTGTGTTAAAAATTTTGTATGCAAAAAAACACTTATTAGCTAATAAATGGTTTAAGGAAATTTCATACTTGAAACTGGCAATACTGTTTCATAGACCGTATTCATACACACATACATATGTACGTACATGATTGCTTTTCGCACGGTTTCATATCTCAAATTTACTTTTTTTCAGGTAACAATCAATACTAACATTGAAGTTTCGTGTTATTGCAAGAAAAAAACCTGAAGGGTACAATTGTTTTGTTTTATTATTTCATATGTAATTATGTGTATAAGGACACATCTGACTGAATCATTTTGCCTTATTTTTATTATTCCTTTTTTGAATTATTATTATTATTTTTTATTATTCATTTTATTATTATTTTTTATTATTCATTTTTGTTTTATTATTGATTTTAAATACATTGTCTGAACATTGTATGTACAAACATATGTATGCATGCACGCAAAACCCCTTCCTGTTAATGTAATGTTGGGCTAGCTCACCACCAGTTTTTTTAATTTTCATGTGAGTTCCGTCAATAGCCCCAATAATACCAGGACAATTGCGAATTTCTTTAAAACTTGATGAAATTTGGCATTCTTCTGCAGCGGCAGCAGGCATTCTTATTTTGTCTTTGGCCAGTTTGGCTAGTGCATGCGCTACTTTTGAGCAAATTCGGCTAATCGCTGATTGAGACAGTCCGTGAATATCGCCTGTATCATCCTGTACCTCCTAAACGTTTTACTTTGCCTTATAAGCCTACCACTCGCCTCTGTTCCTTCGCCAACAGCGCAAACCTGCCAATACCTGCAAATGTACTGGCGAACCACACCCTCTTTTGTCCACCATCACATCATCTTTTATCAAATTTGCAATTTCTTTTACCGCTTCCTTGTTAAAACTATATTTTTGTTTAAAGTCGGTGTCAGGAATATATGTATAACGGGTCGACTCTCTCCTTATATATTCTTGGACGACTGGTTGACGATATTTGTTCATAATATTCTGTTAAAATGTCACAATTGAAACAAATTAAATCAAATCCCGATATGTCTTACCAATTCGACTTATTAAGTTTAATGCTTCCATTTTTTTCACAAAAAATTTCTTTATTATTTTTCACAATTTTTACCACAAAATGTAAACAAATCAATAACAGCAATTGAAATGTAATTTTTTTAATTTACATTTAAAGTATTAAATTTTCTACATTTAATACCGTGTTAAAGCAAGCAAATTAAGCAAATATTTTTTTTTGCATAACACTTTAAGCATTCTTGATTATTAGTGGCTAATAACAGATTATTACATTTTTTTTGCATACAACTGTTAGTGGCTGGGGTACATACTATGGCTGTTTCACGACCACCGCGTCACTCATCAGCATTTAAATTTGCTTCGAACCCAGGCCCTGACTGATTGTAATCACAAACGTGTTTCAATTAGTATAAATGGCAAGTCTAGCTTGTATTCTATAAGACTTTCAAAAATCAATTTGTTCAAGTCAATCCGAAAAAGTGTTTATTTCTCAGCGACTCCATGTTTCATCGTGTATTATCTTTAATGATTATAACCATTGCAAAGAAAAGCAAAAAAAAAAAAATATTTATTTATCGATAATAACAATAATTGGTTATTTGAAATTTTCTTATGGTTATTGTTATTATTTTTTCATTTATGGCCAAACAACGTCTATTGTCTACCAAGTTAACACTTGGGCAGTGAATACAACAAAACACTGCCAGTCAGCCAACCGCCCATCCCAGTAAATGATGTCAAACAATAATGAAGTTATAATAACAGTTTGTAAATACACATTCTTCAGAGAGGTGTACAGCTAACAGCCTGATATGTTTATGGTCACAAGGGGCGATTCCTGAGAATTGCTGCAGTATGTTGTATGCAGAGTTTTCTTGAGACATTTAAAGACTTACTTAAATATAATGTTAAGTTGCGTATCATGATGATGACGATGATGATGATGGTGATGTAGATGATGTGTATAAATTGAGGTCGTTATAATGTACAAACAAACTTTTTATTGTTATTATGGCTGCAAATGGCCAAAAATGTATCCGAGTCTAAGAAACAGTTGCATGTTTTTATAGAATAAAATATTTATTTGTGTAAAGGATATAAATACATTATGGCCCTGAATGTCAGTGTGTGTTTAAATGTTATAATATTTGTGTTGTAAAGCTCTAACACATGAAATATTTCCTTATTTGGGGATTAATGTTGTACTAAAAAAAAAAAAGTTAATAATCATAAATGTTTATTGAAAGTTGATTGAGGAAAAAAATAATAAAAGTTATTTATTAAGTTCAACAAAATCTAAGAATTTTTCTAGAACAAATTACAAAAGCTTTAAGATTATTTCTTTTCACAAAACTGCATTGAAATCAACTGGTATCATTTGAATTTTCCCTTAACTTTATTTTTCACAGATCAATAAAATACCAAATATAACAATCATGTTCTTTTGTTTAGTTTAAAATACGGAAAAAGATGTCAATAAAATGTAAACAAAAGATTTGACATCATATACATACATAGATTTTCATGAGACAAAAAGACAAAAAAGAGATCGTTTGCGTCAACAACGAAACAGTTTATTTAACAACAATTTGACAAGGGTTGCTTAACAAGATCAGCACGGCCGGCAACAAAGTAAAGTTTTCTTGTGAAAACAACTACCAACGCAAATTAGTAACATTGTTGCTTAGAAAACAACTCCATAAAATTAAAAGACAACAAAATCCTTTCGATCCTCGAGTTATTTAAATGCAACAAAGTCGCGCCTATTGTGCTGTTTTGTGTTTCTCAAATACGACAAAAAAGCAGAAAAAAAAGAAGATCGTAAAATATCAACTCATCTTAATATTTATACACCATGAAAAATACGAACAATAGCAGTAGTAGTTTAAGAAACATGTATAATAAAATAAGGATAACAAGCTTAACACACTAACAAAAGAAACAAAAAAGGATTATTGTGCTTGTGTTAATAAAGATTGTTGCCAAACGATATTTTTATTATCAACACTTTTTTTATTCGTCAATTGTCAAAAGAGATCATTTCAAGAAGACAAGACAATGTCATAAATTAGGTTTAAAAATCAAATTTTACTAAATGATCAACACATTAATTCCTAAAGGATCATTTGCTTTAATGAAAACGAAGTGAAATATATTTTCATTGTTTGTTTAAAATTTCTATTTTCTCATCAGCAATTTCCTCAAAAAAGGTTTGCCAGAAAGATGTGACGCATATTTTACCACATTTAACAGTATTTGAAAATGTTTGCCTTAATCATTTTAAATTACTTGAGAAATAGTTTAGTTTTAAGGCAAAAAATAACCGGTATAAATTACGCCAAATGATTGTTGTTCATTTGTAGAAGCAGCATGTCATTTGTTTTCATTTTTTCTGTTTTGGTCAAAATTTTTATTTCTAATATATTGTTATTTTTAATTATGTGCATTTATAAAACTTTAATATTATTTTGCTCCTTCCAATTACACACACTGTATCGCTAAGATACAGGTCACTTACTGTAACTGAAGAGATTTATTTCTTGTGTGTAGTATGTGACTTAGAAAAAAAAAAAAATAAGTAAAACCCACCACAATTTCATCCAGGATAATTGAATTCAACGGCATAGTACAAACTTCTTTGATAAAGTAGCAAGGAGGCTCTAAAGTGCCCAGGACATGTGCAAAAATGTCCTCACTCCCATTTGATTGTGTGCGTGTTGTTTATTTTAATAATTTGCTGCAGACATTCAATAAAATACGCAAACATCATAATTTTTGTGACTTTCTAGAGTTCGTTTCTATTATGCCGTCGATTAGTGAGTTAATTTTCGCTTATGCTGTTTAATTTCGCACAAAGATACATTTCAATAAACCGTAAAATTATATTTTGTTTTTAATCCGCGCACTTTTCCATCACTTCCACAATCGCGTACCAAATGACCCCTTTTCATCATGAAGACTTCAAGTACTCATAAAGACTTAAACACTTTTGATTTCGCTTCAGTCCAAGCCAGAGAAATTGAGTTCTCGATTGATTTTGCATCCTCGATTGCATTTTTTCATTCCTTTGTATACTTTTAAAAATTAAGTTTCCCCATGGGAAAGTGAAAAAAGGCATCTAAAAGGTAGCAAGAATATTGCAATGAATGGTCCATGAAATGAATCTACATTTTTTTTAAAACAATTAAAGATTCCTGATGATGCTAACAAATTGTTAGCGAAAAATCGAAAAGTTAAAAAAGAAAAATATAAAGACATAAAGCCTTAAATAATAGTGTTGTTAATTTTAACAATAAAGGTCAAATATGAACTTAATTATTTATTTGCTTTAAGAGCCAATTGAAATGTATTAATTCAGGTCCAAAAATGAACCTTTTCAAAAAATATTTGCTGTATCTTTCAGCTGTCTATATGCCGACGACATTTCGTTGGTGCTAATCAACTCATCAGTAGACTTAAAAAATTCTTAAGAATTTTTCAATTCTTTTAAGAATTTTTCAAGTCTACTGATGAGTTGATTAGCACCAACGAAATGTCGTCGGCATATAGACAGCTGAAAGATACAGCAAATATTTTTTGAAAAGGTTCATTTTTGGACCTGAATTAATAAAGGTCAAAACTAATAGATAAAATAATAATTTTTTTGTTTGTTTTAACGTCAATAGTAAATATTCAATAACACCAGCATTTAAAATTTTTATAGGACATATTATTTTCAGGAACTGTCAGTAGTACAACTGACTCAGTCATAAATTACTACAGTCACATACAATCTTCATATGTATGCACATATGTATATCTATGCATGCATAAAAACACACAAAGCAGCAAACATTATGCATTTTGTTACTGTTTTTTTCATCCGCTCATTAATGTATCTCCATCCAAATGAGGGGTTTTCTGCCGCGCAATAGTGCACACGTGAGGAAAAAATTGCTTCAATAAATATATCAAAAACTTTAGTTTTTGGCTTCAAGCAGAGCCGATCGCATGTACGTGGAGCTGAACAAGCACGACCGCACGTACGAAATCAAGCCAGTGAGGAGTTTATTGCATATGTCCTGGGCACTTTACTGAAGTCAATAATTGTTAACAAGTAATGAAATATCATACTGATTTTCAACATTGTGCTTAAGTGAATTAATGAAGTAAGTCATTGAGTAAATTAATTAATGATATAACAAGTTGCTACTAAAATAACAAAACAAGATAGAATTACTTGTCTTATACTTGCGATTGGTAATATCAGTTTTAAAAATTAACCAATAGTTGGCTTTTTGAAAAATACAGTTAAACCTCGATTAACCGGCTCGCGCAGGACCGGGACTAGCACAGATAATCGAAATATACGGTTAATAGAGGTTTTATTAAAACGTATAAAATTTAATTTTTATACAATTGTGTCCACACATTAAAAAGGGGAATCACCGGATTCAAATTAACATAATAAAAAATCATATGAATGCTGCACGGATAATAGAGGTAAAGCACGGTTAATAGAGGTACAAAACCACAGCACGGATAATAGAAGTAAAAGCACGGATAGTAGAGGTAAAAAATCAAAAAGATCTGCGTGCCGGTTAATAGAGGCCCGGTTAATAGAGGTTTAACTGTATTTTCATTCAGAAATTAGGACATCGCGGGGATGTGTCGCAATCCTCATATTCGATATGACGATTTCGAAAGTTCGTTGTCTCTTTTGCAAAGATTTTGACACAGGAGCCCCTATATACAGTGGTGGCCACAAAATTAAAACAATCGGGTGTAATTAACGCTAAACATCAAAATTAAAATAGCCATATCTTTTGATCGAAATATAGTATTGCCAAAAACTAAATAGCGTTTTGCAGGTAATTTATCAGCCTTTTATTTTGATTCAACTAGTACATTGTTATGTAAGTAAAAAAGGAGTTACAGGGTAGAACTTAAAAGTCATATTGTTTTAAGACATTTTTACATATTGGCTTATAAATATTTATATCTCGATTTTTATTGGGCTCCTAGTTTTGTGTTTTTAGTATTCATATAAGGTATCAGTTTCAGCTGTAACATAATTTTTTTTAATGACGGACAAAAAAGTTACAGCGCAGCATTATCTTGCTAGATAACCCCGATTTTCAGGTTCTTTGATTATGGACCTTCAACTATTTTATGAACCAATAAAATATTTCATTTCCCATTTTTTTTTGTTAATGCATACAAATATATAATATAATAATACACAATAAAATATTTCTGCTAAACAAAAAAATTTACGGTCAAAAATTAAAAGGTCTTATAAAGCGGGTTATTCTAGCAACAAAATTCTGCTCTGTAACTTTTTTGTTCGTCAGCACAAAAATTATTTTATGACTAAATATAATGTCCGAGATTAATACTAAAAATACAAAATTAAGAGCTCGATAAAAATCGAGATATAAATATTGATGGGCCACTATATAAAAAATGTATTAAAATGATAAGATTTTCCAAGTCTACCCTCGTAACTGATTTATTATTTGCATAACCTGGTCTTGGTTGGGGGAGAATAAGAGATATATAAATTATCAGCAAACCACTTAGCTTTTGGCAATATTCTGTTTCGATCAAAAGATATGTCTATTTTAATTTTGATGTTTAGTGTTAATTACCCCCGATTGTTTTAATTTTGTGGCCACCACTGTATATTATTGCCAGGTAGTTTCTATAAAGACTGTAAGCTTTCCAACTATCGATACGCATCTAGGCTTCACACTGGTTCTTGATCAAACTGACGGTTGTTAGTTGTAACGATTTCATCGATGTCTGCCCTGCTTTGGTTAATGTTAGTTAAGTACATAAATAGTAGGTAAAATTGCGTGAGTTTTGGTTGCCGAGGGGTTTAAGCAGCAGTGTTAAAATTGTGAAATATAACACCGCCCAAGTTCATAGGGTGGGGGGATAAAGGGTGTATGCTACACAGTAACAACCGGTTGTTCACCGGCTAATGTATTGTAATAATGTAATGTATTCTGGGCTGGGCAGTACTTGAAATACATGTATTTGTATTTTGTACTTTAAATACTAAGCGCTTGAGTATTTTGTATTTCAAATACTCGTGCTCTCAAAATACATGTTTCAAAATACATTTTACAATTTATGTTAAAAAATATGCGCCAAAAATTATTCCATTCATACATCAACTAAAATCGAACATTTTTATACTGTCTTATTCCCAAGAAATAGCAATCCCACAATTTAATTACCAAAGTACCTGTGTAAAGGAAACGCAACTGAATACATTGAAAAAGTCGCCAAGCTGTTGAGAAAGTCGCCAAGCTCTCAGAAATTTAAATAATGAAAAAATAAAATACAAAGAAAAACAGCGTTCGACATTTTAATGTAGAGAAAAAAATATCAATCAAATGTTGACTTGGATAGGATATAGCATTTTATGAAACGTTTTTTAATTGTCACTTTTTTCTTAATTCCGTTGTATGTCTTTCAATAATAATAAGAAATCATTGAGATTTTGTCGTTAACTGGTTTTATTCATTCGCCATCAAGAGACTGTTTGTCTGATACCACTTTTGAAAAACTGGTGTTTATGAAAGAAAATAAAAACTTTTTTTATTAAAAGTATTTTGTATTTTGTATTTTAAATACATATTTTTGTTACACTGCATTTTGTATTTCAAATACTTGGTTTTGGAATGCAGTATTTTGTATTTTAAATACATGGAAAAAAAGTATTTGTATAATACACAACTTTCATGTATTTTGTATTTTAAATATTTCAGAGCATGTATTTTGCCCAACACTGAATGTATTACAATCTCATAGTTCGAGGTGATTAAAATTTTCAGTCAAATATTAATAAGATATGTGTTAAATTTAGAACAATGATCTGCATTGAATCACTGAAATAGTCCACTTGGTGCACTCAAGAAGATTTAGTATTTTTTAGGTTTTAAAATTTTGATGTTTTGCATGAAAACAAGGCTTTTGTTAATGGACAACAAATACTGGTATACACGTACTTTAATTAGTACTATGAACCGATTTACTTTCGTTTTGCTCATTTTGTCCCCCATTTTTTTTTTTTTTTGCTTTTCCCAATTATCAAGCTCAAACCCTTTCAAATAAGGTGGCAACACATATATTTTTTAAAATTTTTTTATAGCCACGAATGTTCGCAGTGTTAATGAATCAAAATGAGCTGAAAATCTAAAAAATCCTTGTTTTACATGTTGGGAAAATTCTTCTGTATGTTAATTAATTTAATGATATTCCAGTTTGCTACAAAAGGAAATGCCAGCTTAAATCTTTTTTCTTTTTGTAAATTTGCAAGTTAATTGTTTAAGGTTTGAAAATTTGTTTCACTATTTTTATGTTACCGACTCCCTTGATTACGGCTTACGGCGCTTGTCAGTGATATTTTCCTTTTTTTTTTTTTTTTTTTTTTTTTTGTTGCCTCACTTGAAACACAAACAAATATTTTGTTTTCTTCGCCATAAAAACAAACAAAAGTCGCATATCCTTAAAAAGCAGCCAATAAAAATTGCAACAAACTTAATTCAATGAAAACACAATACGCCAGGGAAATCGTTTGTAAGGAAACACCTTTAAATATTTGCTGGTTTATTAAATGCTGGGAAAAAGGGGTGAATAAATAAAGGCTTTTAAGGGAAAGCCAAGGATACTATTGTATCTTTTGTGTTGCAAGTTGAAACATATCTGTCATTATAAAATCACCAAATTTATGAACAAGATCTATAAAAATAAAAACCAAAAATTTAAAAATATCCATAAACAAAGTAAAAGACTTCATAAAAACGCCTTGGATTTTTTCTCCTCACATTTTGTTTTCCTTAAATAATTTTTATGTTTCGAAAACAAAAAAGAAATCTGGGTAATAAACAAGGACATTTAAGAACTTTTCTTTTGAGAGACTCATGCAGTGATTAGCGTAAAAAGAAGTAAAACATACTTTGTATTAATATTTTAAGTACTTTATGACTTCAAAGCTGTCGGACTGACTGGCCATTGTCCAACAATGTTCTCGTGAAAGTTATGAGTTCAAGATTTGTGTTGACTTTTATAGATCAAGTTGAGGGATTTGCGTTTTGCGCAGTTGATGCAGTCGTAACAAAGCAAACAAAAATGTTTAAAATAATCAAGATACTACACAGTTTTTTACATAAAATATTGGTTTTTTATGCCCCATTAAATTGTGTCATCAATCTTTATTATTGAACATGTGCCATATTTATGTTTAAAAAATGGACAAACATCAACCAAAAATTTATCATTTTATCATTTATTGTTTGTTGTGCAAAAAAAAAAATAGCAAACGAATAGAATCCCCGTACAACCACCACTCTGCAGTAGTGACTTTTTTATGCACATGTGTCAACAAGTCCAATACATTAAATTTTTATCAAAATTTCCTGAAAAAAAAAATAGAATAAAACGTTTTGCCATGCATAGAAATTATTTATTTATTGATTTATTTATGGTCGATTTTTTATTTCGCCTGGGACTTTACCGACAATTTTTTATGCACTGCATTCCTCTTTTTTGCTATTGCAATGATTTTTATAAATTACAACTCATTAATTTATTTTGCTGTCGGATTACTAATCAATTTAAATGATGTTTGTTTTCTTGCAACTTCCATACAGTTTGCCTATCGATGTGAGCCTTATATTTCAGCCAACAGGGAAGCGAACTATTATTTGTAAAATGTACGATAAAATTATTAGTTTAAACTATTCCAAGCAATCAGTCAATGTACTTGTCATCACTAGTAGTTTGCAAATGATTTAATTCAGACTCTATTAATACAATAGAGACTTTTAAACGATACAAAAAAAAAAAAAATACTGGGGCTATAATTTTAAAAGTGTATTTTTCAATAACCTTAATCGAAAAATTTTATCGTTTTTTTTGTTTCAAAAGTTTCACAAGAAGCAGACAACACCCAGAGCTGCCGTATCAGTGGCTTGGTATATTTCATTTATCGGACAAAGAGTCCCCCTTGCATGGGACATTCCTTAGCTCTTATCTTTTTGTTGTTTTAATCATTTGTTGCTGTAGCACTCAGGGAACTACATATCCAGCGAAAATTTTAGCTCTCTTTCTCTTATAGTTCGAAAGTTGAACTAATTTCCCACCTAGATGGTACGAAGGTGCCCGTTATCAAATACAGTGTCTCGTATCAGGCTAGGCAACCACATACACTGTGCTCATTTCTTTTTTCCTCCTCTTAGCCTGTGTTCTTGAGATATCAGCTAAACTAAGTTTAGGTTAGGTTGATTGGAGCGGTTTGCATGCCCTTGCATTGCTGCGTACACCTAGGCCAGTATAGGCTTGATGCTCCGTCCGTGGATTTAACCATAACAATTTTGACTCGTAGGTCTATAGAAACTCCGTTTCATTGATAAAGCTCCTTAATTTCCTTCCTTGATATGCAACTTAATTAGTTTATGTCTGGTGAGGCGTCTCTCTCAAGATGTCGGGATCATATTTGTGATAAGGTGGGGCACTGGCATAAATAGTGATCTAGTGTGTCGCTTTTCTCCACACATGCTTTACATCTTCTCCTCCCGCTATGCCTATGCGGTTAAGAAATCGTAACGACCATTAGTCTACTTAATTTGGGCTTACTAAAACTTAGCAATCCCCCCGTTTTTTCCTCATCTGGATCCCCCCATAGAAATCTTGCATTGATTCCCACAGTTTCGTTATTCCAGAGAGTTAACTATTTGTCTAGTTATTTGACTCAGTCTTAACTGCATCGAAAGGTTTCGCGCGTACCAAGCTTATGTTACGTAACTCTTTTGTTCTTGAAGCTAGTTATTCCCGCATGCTCTGGCACCCATATGATGTGCAGCTTACCATGATTGGAGTAACTGTTAAAAGCGCTTTTACAATCCCAAACTGTTTGTGATTTAATCTGCTTAGCTGAGATCGATTTAGCGGCCATTTGACTATCTGTGAATATATTTATAATTCCTGGCCTTCTTATTTCGTTCAGCTCCCTAACAACTCCATGATTTCCCGAATTTCCGCTTGAAAGCCATGGTATTTTCTATATAAATACCAAGTCCTGCCTTTCCCCTAGCCTTTAGTGCATCCGTGCACCAAAGAAGCCCCATGGAGATCTGATTCAAGGGGTCGAACAACCAGGAATCAATCTTTCGCCTCTAGTCTGGTGTCCGGCATGCGATCGGACACCATATTTTCCGGTATAGACCCGCCTATGTAAACTAAGTTTAGTTAAACTGTAAATAAATATAAGCCGTCATTACGACGATATGATATCATTTTTCATTATTCCATCAAAGAAAAATATTTTAAGCCAAACTAAGTTGCTCCATTAAAAAATTTTATACAAAATTGGCATTAGCCTCATATATTGTTTTCAGTTTAACTAGCCCCCAATTTTTGACTTGGATTTTAAATGCCATTTCAATTTCAATTTGATTTAAATACAAAATTGAGTCAAACAGTTGCTATTTAAATCAAACTTAAACGGCCTGCCGTGCCCATTTAAAATCGATTTAAGTTTTTCGTACTGCCATATGATTTTGACAGTTTGGTTTTGTTCTGCAAATTAAGAAAATTGCTTATGTTTTTTTGTTTGTTTCATAATTTGATTTTTTATTATTTCCAGAAGGTAATCAGCTTCGATGGCAGTGAAATTGGGAGTCCTTTTATCACTTTGGCTACTCATTTTAATAATTTTTGCAAAACAATTTATTGTTTTCTATACTTTTCACAATTTCACTTGCTTCCAAATTTGCTTAAACAGCTGTTTTTTATTGAGTTATCGATAATTTTTTGACACTTACATTATAATACCAAAAGTAATTTTAGACTGTAAAACAGAAAGCTATTTTAAATCCAACTTAAATTTTAAGGAAAATTTACTAATTTTGTATTTAAATCCCAAGTCAAAAATCGGGGGTAAGCCTAGTGTCACTGAGATCTCAAAACCCCATCCTCACAGTCTTTAGCGCCTAAAGCGTATCATTGCCGCATAAACTACCCATTTCGTATGGAAAAGAGTGGCTTAGTTTAGGTTGTCCTAATATTGTCAGAGGTATGCAAGTTGTCTCATAAAAGTCAAAATAAAGGGTGTCCTCTCTTTTTGGCACTGTTTCAATTTTAGCTTTTTAGGGTTTGTAGCGGTCAAATATACTGAACAAATTTCAAGTTTCTAACTTTTATGCATAATACAGACGGGCGAACATGCCGATGTTCCTTTTAATGTTCCTAAGTGTGTAGAATTGCTTGTGGTAGTTGTTTTATCAACAACTGTTCATACACAACTGATGTTTCGTTTTTCTGTGTTCCTTCGTGTATATTAACGATAGACATATCGAGAGAATATTATGCATTCTGGCTTAAAGGTTTTAGCGAATGTTTTAACTAAAAGGTGAGGAAACCCTTTAGTTAACAAATTATTTTAAAAAGTATTGAGCACCACTTGAATGTTAACTGTTTGTTACTGTTGGTATTTGTTGTTATGGAAGTCAAGACATTTTAAGATCTGTGCAAGGTTTGAATATTTATCTTTAACAGTTTGAAAGTTTCAGTTAATTTTCAAACTAAAGGGTGTGTCCAGGTTTTAAACACTATTTAACTTTCAAATTTTTCATATATTTTTTTTTTGCTAATTATTATTGTAGATTCGACTATTCATATGTATATCCCTATCTTTTACAGCTCAAAAGTTACAGCCAATTCTTAGTTTTTTTTTTTTTTTTTTGTGAGAGCACCCTTTAGTTTTTAATTATTAGTTTTGGTTATTTTAAAGCCTATGCAATTATATATTCTGTACAAATTTCAGGTTTCTGTATTTGATGATTCGAAGGTTACATCTAATTTCCTCAACCTTTAGTTTTAAAATTTTCTGTTCTGTTTAGTATTTGATGTTGTAGTGGCAGGGTAACTATAAGTTCCGTGAAAATTTTAGCTTTCTAGCTCTTACTGGACGGACGTACAGCGAAGTCTCAATAATAGTATTCCACTTTTACGCTATGAAAACGTGTTCCTTATTAAAGTGGAAGCTTAATACAACATTTTAAATCCTTTTTGTTGCTGCAAATACCCGCACAATTAACTCGGAAATGTCTTGTTGACATCCTGGCATCTCATTTATCATTAAGATATTCGCATGAACTATTATTTAAAACAATTTTTTATCTACGTATATGCTATGTACGTACGTATGTACAAGTAATGCTAAAAAAATAAATGGACGCAATTTTTCTTAGATTTTTCTGGTTTGTTTTTTTTTTGTGCTGTCTGAATTATGTTTATTCAACTGTAACGAAAAGCAATTTTTGCAAATGGTTCAAATTCAAATAACCGAACATCAACACAGTTACTTTGTACATACAAACTCATACCCAGCAAAAAATCAAGTAACAATAGAAATAAAACTGTGTAAACAAAAGTTGAGGACAATCATATAAAAAACAGTATTTGCTGTTTGTGATGTGAAGTAAGATGTTATAAATGAAGTGAAAATATAGAATGTAAAAACCGAAAAGTTTTCAGTTTCTAAGACTTTGGAGATGTACTTAAGACTCAAAATTCAAACATCTCTTACGTCATCCCTGTTACATACATACAATGTAGATCAGGGTCGGATTCTGGCATTCGTGATCGAATATACTCCATAATAAAAACAATGTAGAGCAAAAACTGAGCAACAAACAGCATTCTATAACGAAATCGTTCAATCACGAGTGCCAGAATTTGGCCCCAGGTAAACTTTTTTTGCAGCAGAAACCGCTTGACTTAGAAATCATGCTGCCTGGCTTACAATGTCGTTCGTGAACATTTTGTGCATCAGAAAACTGATAAATGTGCTCAAAAACAGTTGAGAAATATTCGACACTATATATTTTGGCTTTTAACATCAAGGAAACGGCATCATGAGCCACACAAATTGATATATCTTTTGAATTCACTTCATTTGCCTGAAAAATAGAACACGTAGCGAATGTTTGAACAGTTTGTTAATGCTTTTCGAACCAACTGACGAGTTCAGCGGCATCAAAGAAATTTTGGTGGTATATTAGACAGCTGGACAGGCTTATCAGATTTTCTTATCAGCCGCCAGTGCTCGGCTTCAAAATCGAGTGTTTATGTTAAAAAATCCTTTTTGCATACACATAATTTCACTGGATCCCAGCAAGAGGTGTTCAATTTCAGGTGTTCAATTTTACCATCATAATTGATTTTAAATGTTCCTCAAATAAATTATATCTCAAATCTCCCAATATTAATGAGTGCTGAAAATGACCTTTCTACACTGACTTGAGTGGCAGACCATTAAAGCTAATTTTAGAAGCCATGGAAACACACATTTTTTGCTCTCCCAACATTCCAATAAATTAGCAGAAGTATCGAAATACTTTTCTTTGTAATTGTCTATTTCAAAATAAGCTTTACGGGTATATTACCTATGTCACGAATTTGGAATTGATTTTTATTATTGATATAAAAATATAAAAATCAAAAATAATTTTTATTTTTCATTTAAAAATATAAAAATCAAAAATAACTTATTTTTCATTTAAAAAAATAAAAATAAAAAATAACTCTTTTTTTTGATTGTTAAAATAAAAATCAAAAATTTAAAAATCATGCAATATGTTGGATGCATTTCGTCTAAAAATCATGATGGTGCAATTAAAAGATTTCTACGATGTTCATTTAGGTATGAATTATTTCTTCAATTGAAAATTGAAAAATAACTCTTATTTCCGGTCCCTGTAAACAGCATTTTGGTCATGAAAATGTTTATTTGGATAACACAGATATTATGTTTTTTCTACAAGCCGAAGTGTACTAGTCAAATGGTGGTGAATTATAATACTTATAAGGGAACATACACAAATTCTGCAACGTTTGTCAAATTTTGTAGCTGGTTTTTGCGTATTCGAAAAACTTTTTTTTTTTTTTATTTGTATGTTGTGCTAACAGTTTTTTATTATAAGCCCTCAATAAACACAATTTTCTCATCCCTGATACTTAGCGAGAGTATGAGCTTTCCAGATTTTAAGTAACCCTCACAATAGTCAACTTAATTTGTGTATGCTCGATATCGTGTCATTGATTTTCAATAGCTTTTGGCCTGAGCAAAAAATAGTTTCACGACGACGTATCAAAAAATAATTTTCGAAGTGTCTCTTTTTCAGTTTTGTCTTTGTATTTTTTCTAAGGGCTCATTGTACGGGGACCATGTGTTCGAAAAGAGAAAACTGGTGACTAGAAATTATTGCAGATTTGTCATATGTTCCCTGTACAGGCAGCCTGGGCCAAGTTAGTGTAATAGGGGGAAACGTTTGTTTAATACAAATCAAACCCAGGATGCCCGTAGAGGAGTCAAATGTGTGACCAATCCCCAATACTTTTTTTTTCCAAATATTTTTTTCGAACATACCGATTCTGTAAAGCGTGGTTTCCCGTGCAAAAAATATTTTATATCGCACGCCTCGTAAAAGAAAATATTTTGATATGTCGTCCCTCATACCAAGGGTGGTGCAATATCGCTAAATTTTTGTCCATACAAATCGACGGGGACTAATATATATTGCTGTGTTATATGTTCACATAGCAATTGCTGTGTAGGCTTAAAAATAGCTGTAAGAGCAGAACTTAAAGTTATTTCATGCTAGACAAACTTTTTTTTTGTTTTTTGCTGGGTACATAGATTTACAGAGAAGGAGCGAAAAAAAACAAACAAACAAAAAAGAATATTACAAATGTTATGTGTCAGTGTCAACAACTGTCAACATGAGTTCATCTGTCAAATGATACGTACATATGCATTCTAACTTACATACTTTTCGCCCGGTTTCCCTGTATCAATTTAGTTTGTGTGACGAGTGGAAGACAGACAACTAAAATTGTAGACCCATCAGTTTAATCATGTGTATCTCTGCTTTATCATGTGTACGTATGTATGTACACACTGAGTGTTGTTATATTTAGCTGAAATGTGTTAAATAAGTTGCTAAAGTTTATCTCTCTATTTTTGGTATCGTCTAAATTTCTTTTTGGCTTATTTGACTTTCAAATTGTCTGACAGTAATATCAGGGGTTGGGAGGGAATTCCTCAAAAGTTGACCTCAACTATCAATTAGATGAAAAATCTTTGAATGGCATCGTCGACGCACTTGTCATGAAGATGGGTTAATTATTTTTGTTTAATGTGCTTTTGCTAAAAGAAGAAGCTGTGAAATACCCTCTAGAAAAAATCATTTAATTAGGTAAATTGAAAAAGTCTTAGCAAATTTAACCGTAGTTGATGGAACATAAATCAATTTATGTGGCTTGATGTGTGTGAGTGATTCTGTGAATGCGTACACAAACAATGCCTCAATCATTTTAAGCGGTTCGTATTTTCAGTCAGTTTTTGCTAGAAGGAAGTAAATTTTATTAGAATAAAGTGTTGTTATTAATATATAAATTTATTTTCTATATTAATAAAAAAAGAAATAAATAAAAAAATTAAAAAAAAAAATAAATATTAGAATAAATTAAATAAAAATCGCTTTCTATTTTTAAGCAGACTCACTCACACTGCCTCTCTAATATTCCTAATTAATTTTTATCAATTAAGTGAAACAACATCTAGGAATTTGTTTTCAATATTTTTGTTTCCCTTATGCTTTTATCAAACAGAATAAACAATCAAAAGGTCTAAGATAAACAAACCGCCGACTTGTTTGGTAAGGAAAAAACGAAATGTTTTCGTTTGTCCAAAAATAAGTTTCCAGCTTATTAATCCGCTCAGTTAAATAAACTCAAACATCAACGCAAAAAGGCTTTATTAAAAAAAATCTAACGACAGACGCAAAAAAAACAAACACACTTGTTTTCTCTCACCTAATTTCATAAAAAAATTAATAATCCTTTATTAAAACTGGCACAAACAAGGATCAAAGTTAAAAAAAAAAATGAACAAATTCCCTGTTGATGAAAAAAGAAAAAAAAAACTTAAAAGGGAATCTAAAAAATTTCTTACAAAAATACCAAAAAGGCCTAAACAAATATTTTCTCTAAGGTAACCCACTGTTTGTTAAAGCACAATGGGCATCGAAAAAAAAGTGTTCACTAAGGCGTTAAAGCATCTAAGGATTAAACCACAAGGAATTTGTCTGCTTGCTTGATCTGCCGTGTAAAAATTCCAATTTGCTAAGATATTATTGAAATAAGTCTTGAAGGTCGGCAAATGTTTGTTTTAAATAAAAAACGCGAAAAAAAATTTAATAAATTTTTAAACCCTTCTAAGCATTAAAACATTTTTTCTTCGCAGCACACTAAAGTAGCCAAACGCCAAAATCTAACCCTTCTTTTCAACCTCAACCTCCCGTTTTCCAAAGTTACACTAAATATTCAATCTTCGTTCAAACATTTGAAGCCTGTCAGTGACATTTCTAACGCGAAAACTCATTTGTTGGCCAAATGTTTTGTCCCCCCTCCCCCACCGCAGCGCCAGCCAAAGCAATTCATACGACTGTACTTTTTAACATGCAACATTAATGTTTTTACATTGTTTTCACATTGTTGGAAATTCAATCAGCCAAGTAATGAAAAGCAGAAATAAAAAAAAAACCAACGAAACAATTTTGTAAATTTTTAAGCGGCTTCCCGTTGCGGCGCAATCCTTTGGCTTGTTTCACATGGTTCGCTTCATTTCAATACAGCAGCAGATTGTAACTTTAACACGCAAATATCTCTAATTAATAATCTGTAACGAATGCTGTGTCTACTGTTAAGTGAATTTAAATGTGTAGTACTCAATTTTATTTCATTTTGACCGCGAACGATCTATTGACGGCAGGCACAGACGACAATAAGCTACTTTTCTAGCGCTGAAATTGTTAATAAAGCCGTTTTAATTAAGCTTTTAGACGGGTGTAATATTGCACAAAAAATATAATAAAATATTTTTAATCGAATACACAATGTACACAATGCCAGCTCATGTTCTTTGCACTTTCAGCCCGCAAAAAGGGGGTTAAATGTTGTTGCTAACGAGAAGCAAGAAAAGGATTCTTAGCAAACATTTTGAAGTATTTAGTTAATGTCAACTTATACTCTAAGAAATCGAAAACTTATGTAGAGCCCATCCATTGAAAGTATTTTAGCTTCAGTTTTCAGGGCAAAGTAATTTAGGTGAATGCATCAAAATGACAGAAAAAACTTGTTCTAACAGCAAAACCAGGTTTTAAAATAAACCGTATGCAACAGGTGGGCCGGGAGAAGTCATGCGATATTGTTTGGCCTTCAGAATATCGGTTGTGAGGCGCGCAGTGTGTTGGAACCACATGCCCTCCAGACTTTTTTTTTCAGTTACATAAACATCCATATGAATGTAGCTGCGTACTTTATTTGAACAAAATTCATTTTTACATATTTAAATTTGGCCTCAGCGCCAGAAAGGCATTATTGAGGCAAGTTGCAAAACAATTAAAAAAATGTACAAATGAAATATTAGCTACTTAAGAAGATTATAATGGGTATTACAAACTAGACTTGACTTTTGTCGAACCCTTATTATTGAAATCGGCTCGTGGCAAAATTTAATAAAAACTAGTTCGACCCAAGTTTATTACACCTTTTATATCAAAGTCATATCAAGAGCGTTTCAATTATATTTAATAAGTATTCCTTGCAAGAGGACTTGAAAACTGATATTCGATCAATTTGTTTCAAAGATGTAGGCAATTTATTGAATTCAATTCCACCAATATAGTCAATTCTTTGTTTCGTTATTTCTAGTCTACATCTAGGAATTCTAAAATTTGATCTATTTCTAGTATTAAAATTCGTTAGATTTTGCGTGAACGTTATAACCATACTATACTATACTATAACCAATATTATTAATACCTACATTTAAAAACAAACATTAAAACTTGGTACTCATGCAACCCATGCACTGGCAATATTATTTTACATACCTCTTTATACAGTGATACAGTTGAAAACTGTATCGGTAAATTATAAATGGTTTTTAGTGCTTTATTTTGCATACGTTGCAGAGCCCACTGAGCCCACTATTATTTTTATTGTAAGCATAAATAATAGCCAAGTAATTCAGATGTGATTGAATCAAGGATTGATATATCATTTATTTTGACCTTTGCTTTAATTTATTCCTTAATTTGTATAGTATTCCGATTGCTGGGGCAATTTTTCTCTTTACATGTGCGATATGGTGGTTCCAGGTTAAATTGCTTTGGAGAATTATTCCCAAGTATTTTACTGAATGAGTTTCATATACAATGTTTCCATCTATATACACATTAAAGTTGTTGTTGATACTCAAGGAATGTGGCCTAAATCGAATTAAATTCATTTTAGTAGGATTGAGTAATAATCGATTTAATCTTGCAAATTCAAATATGAGTGACGCATCTCTTTCAATTTGAGTTTTAGGTACCAAATCATTCTTATATGGATACAATACACATACATCATCTGCAAACATGCACAGTTGACCGCTTAGGCCAAGGTTTTTTATATCATTTATATACATAAATTGAGAATAATAATGGTCCTAGTCCACTTCCTTGAGGTTCACCATATGCGACAGAACCAATGAAACTTTGCGCATCTTTTATTTTAACATACTGTTTCTGATTTTTAAAATAACTTTCAAACAACAAAAGCTCACGACCTGTGACACCATAGTTTTTAAGCTTAATTCATTCGATTGTGGCAGAAAACCCCTGCTAACATTTCCCCATATATGACTCCTCCAGAGTGAACAGCGTACCAAGCAGTCACTTTGGGCGCATGTAATGGCTCCTCGTAAATCACTCGTAGATTAGGTTGAATTAGGTTGCCTATTAAATGATTGGCATGATTAAAATCAGATAAATCGTGATCTTATATTGATAAATGTTTTATTTAATGTCGGCGCTTCTAGGTCCGTCTCTCTAAGCGTCACAAATGCGAGTCGTTTTGAGCACATTTTTTTGATTACAATAGCGGAAATCACCCTTGGTTGCACATCTGCAATTTTAGCAGATATAGCATGATTTTTTGCTACAAAGCGTGAGTGTCTTTTTCAAGTGTTTAGCAAAATAATTATATCAGCTGATTTTAGAGTAACGGAAAATATAAATATTTTTGTTTTGCAAATTGGAAAGGAAGTTTAGAAAACAAATTGCAAAAATTTCATTATTCATCTTTTCGTTGGCCGTCTTTTATTGTTGACTTTTTGTTTGATTGCCTTAATTTTATTTTTACTTTCTTTATTTCCTTACCTGTTTTATTTGTTTGTTTACAAAATTTAATAAAGTGAGTTTGCCGCATGAGATAAGCTAAGCCGCAGCCAATATTTGAAAAGCAACGCCGTCGATAAAATTTGCACGTGAAGCAACCGCCCGATTTTTTGCTTATTTTATAAAATTTAATAAAAATTATGCTTAATAATAGGTATAATATTCATCTTTTACTACTTTGTAAATAATTCTTTGAGCAACGTTAGCATTAATTTAATTCCAGCACAGGCATGTTTTGTGGCGGCCTTGCCGTCATACAGTTTTTTGAGCGCAGGAGTTTACGTGTTGAAATGTAGAAAAACAAGCAGCTGTTTTAGCATTTAGCAACATTTGCAAACACGGATCTGCAATGGTTTTTAGTTTTGCATATTTGCTTAAGTGATGCAAACCTCGGTTTCATACATTTTGTTTTTGTAGTGTTGCAGACTATGGCACATATGCTACGGTTGCAATATCTGCAAGGTTTGCAAGGGTAATTTGCAATGAAGGGTGAGTTCCGCTAATGCAAATTGTTGTTCAAAATTCTGGCCAAAGTTGTTCTTTGAAGACCGAGCTAGTGATGGCTTATTTTGAACACTTTCTTGAGTAGCCGTAATGTTTTCAGCCCATCTTGCAGTATGTGGTGGTCCCTCTTTTTTCGAAATCATTCACCACACTATGAATACTGATTCTTGTTGTCAAGTTCTTTCTCCGAAAACTGGCTCGTCACAGTAATCGATGATTGATTTCGATAAAATGTTTGGACGGTGAAAACATGTTGGTTTTTCGAATATTTTTCCATAATAAATTTAACACCTCAAACTCTTATTGCTCAGAGTTTTTTTTATTACCCTCTTATGCCCAAGATAAGTGATAACCCGTTCCTTCTTCAGTTGAAAATATATTAAAACTAGCAATTCTGTAACATTGTAAATATTACCATTAAACGAAGAAGATCGAGCGTTTAAGCTTTGATTATACACATACTGCAAATCACGTGCTAGTTGACTTTTGCTACTTAATTGCCAACCATTATATGAAAAAGCATGAATAACAAATGTTCATATTCATAATCGATTGAACTGGTTAACTTATGCACAAGGTACCTCGATACCAGCCAAGCCCAACTGACTACTGCTTCTTGAAGAAATGTCAAAATGCACTACGCAAACGCACAGACGCGAGCAAATGGGTAACCGAATTTAAAGTATTTCTACCAGCAAAATACATGAAATGTTTGTTGGTGTTGTTTTTGTTGTACAGGGTCCGCCATCTAACGTTTTCCTTTTCAATTAGTGCTTATTTCGTGAATGGTAATGCTCTGTGGCAGAAAGTGTGCGTGAAGCGCCATCAACATCAATTCACCGTCATTCTCAACAATTGAACATTTCGGAGACATCATTGAGACGAACGAACTTTGCATAAACACCTTGGTATGACGCCTTACAAAGTCCAATTGATTCATTCAGGAGTTGAAGCCAACTGACCATCCAATGCGTTTTCGCTTCGCTAAGTGGGCCTGCGATCGACCTACAGAAGAAGCCGATTTTGCCAAAGAAAAAAAAAATCACCTTTTCAGATGAAGCTCATTTTGATTTTGGCTGGTATGTAAACAAGCAAAATTGTCGCATTTGGGGCACAGAATACCCGCACGCACACATTGAAAAGTCGATGCAACCAAACCGATTCCCTGTTTGGTGCGGATTTTGGTGCAGAGACATACTCTTCGAAAATGAGCCAGGAGTGGCCGTTATCGGGCGAATATCAATGGCGATCGTTATCGGGCCATGTTGAACGAATTTTTCGTTCATAAAAATTGAAAAGGAGGATATTGGCAACATTTGGTTTCAACAAGATGGCGCTACGTGCCACACAGCCGAAGTTACACTTGATGTTTTGCGCCCTGTTTTTGAAGATCGCATTATCAGCCGCAGAGCTGATGTCGTTTGGCCACCTCGGAGCTGCGATTTGACACCGTTGGACTATTATTTGTAAGGTGCCGTCAAAGATAAGTGTTACGCCGACAAGCCAGAGACAATTGACGCTTTAAAGGGCAATATTCGTAAAGCCATGGGTGAAATACAGCTGCACGCAATCAATAATAGGCTTGAAAATTGGACGGATAGTGTAGACTATTGCATGGCCAGTCAATGCAGCCATTTGAATGAAATTATTTTCCATTATTAACCGGAAGGAAATATTTAGAAAATATTCAGTAGTTTTTTTTATAGCATTTTCAAAAAAAAAAAAAATATTTGGCGGACCCTTTAGTTATGCGGCAACCTGGTATCGAGATACCCAGCTTAAGTAGTGTAATTGTTGGTTATTTTTTGTTTGTTTTGTTTTATATTATTTTTAGTTGATTAGATCAGGAATGGCGTGATTCGACCCCTGATTTTCTGGCCAAAAGTTCAAGAAAAGAAAAGTTTTGCTAAACCAGAGTTTTAACTCGCCGTGATTTGTTGGGCATTATTCTCCAAGCATGTGTTCGCTCCACTTAGCAAGTAAACTAGCGCATATTTACTCATTCCGATGAAATCTTGTTGATTAAATTTGAAATTCTGCTTGAAAGGAAAACACTTGAAAACTTGTTCTCTTGCAAGTAACAAACAAGTGATGAATTTAATACTTCTTCATACTTTGACAAACAAACACTCGAGTGGAAACAGCAGCAGTCTTTTTTTTATTTATAGCGCGCAGCAGCTTTTTGCTTTCTTTTTTACATTTTGAAAATATCAAGCAAGAAATTAACAACTTGATACGTGTTCGGTTTTTTTTTTTTGCTTTACTTTTTTGTTTGTATTTATTACACGGTTTGGTGGCTGACTGACTGAATGACTGACTGGTTGTTGCTCATTAATCCAAGTGTATAATTTTTTAAGCAAACGAAGTAACAACTTGTTCTCAAAATTTAGCAACCAGGAACAAGATTTATGCACTCTCATCACCATTACCAACTTCATTAGACATCACCAACATCGACAAAGGCGATGTACGGCGACGGCATCATTATCCTTGCAGCAGCCTCAGTCGGAGCACAAAAAGTGGTTTCTTTTAATGCTTCATTTGCTTTTGAAAAGTGCACAACAACGACGACAACAATAGCCTAAAAGAAGTTATTCAGAAAAAAAAGTTCATTATAATTACAAAAACATGAATGAGCAACAAATAATAAAAACAAACAAACAAATAAACAAACAGACGACTTTGACGTTCTAGTAGACATTTTCGCTGGCTGCTTAAATCTTTGTAATCGAAATATATTTTGATTCATATTTTTTGTTTTTTTGTTTTATAAATATATTTTTCTTTTGTTGCTGGTTTTTGTTAAATATTTACTTTTACGCTTTAATAATTACGCAAAGTCACACAACAAGCGCTCAGCAGGTTGAATATTTAAAAAGTTTATGTTTCATTTTTGCAGGATTTATTTCATATTCGCCCGCTAGAAAGTCATTTCTCAATGCGGGAGTGCTTAAACCCTTTTATGTTGAATTATGAAAAAAGCCACGAAAATATTAACAACTCCTTGATTGCCACCTTTAACGCAGCAGTTCTTATTTACTTGTTCTTGGCTGCGAGGGAAGGGTTGGATGATGGCGCGCAACAAAACCAAAGAAAGTCATTCAGTCCTCGGCAAGTTTGAAAGTCACATTTTCTATTTAAATTAACGAAATTATTCATGTGCACATAATTAATAGCAAACGGATTTCCGCGTTATTAAAATGTTTTATACAATTTTTTTTGTTTTATTTTTGCTTTTGTTTGGGGCGCTCGATTTTAAGTTTTAATTAAAAATTTGTTGTTGTTTTCATTTTGGCCTCAAAAGTAAATAATGCCGCTTGAATGGGAGTTTTTCTTAGTAATTGTATTTATTTTCTACACCTCCATTCAGGCAAATCTACTTGCAATAATCCAGTCAATATTGACATCATATTTCCAAAGTGTTTAGTTTCCAATATGCACTTTTAATTACAAAATAATATTTAATCACTCAAACTGATGAAAGTCAAGAACTAACAAAAATACTGGCCAAATATTGAATGGGCAATAAATATCCTTTAAAAACATGAAACATAATCATAATATTGCCATACCATACATATTTAAGTAACATTACAAGGCTCTTAGAACTTATTTGAAATTGTGGATGAAAACAACAACAACAATAACTGAAATCATCATCGTCATCATTATTATGCCATCGTCGATACGAATTGATACACTTATCAATTTTATTTAGTGAAAAATCCATTGCAATTGAGCCAAGTAATAGGAAAATCCTTTTTACCCTTAATAACTTTTACCACTTTTGGCTGCTGGCTGAAACAATGGCTTTTATGTTTAAGTGTTTTTCCTACATTCATTCACTCACTCATGTTGCAAATAAACATTTAAATCTTTTTGCCAAGAAAACTTTTCCTCCATCAACTCGTCGTCATTCACTTTTCTAAAGACCAAACTTTTCTTACAATGGCTCATTATTTTTTATGATTATGGTCACAAGAACAAAAGAAAAAAGAAAAAGTATCGATAAGATTGCTTGTTGTTAAGTTTGTTGCTGCTTGAAATGGAGGTGGGGCATTAAACATCGCCATCGCCATCACCATCATCATCATCATCACATCATCATGGTGCGTATGCTTGAAGTAATTATCATTGGAAAGAAGGAAGTTTTGTATTGTATTAAATGACTACTTTTTGACATATTTATAATATTGGCGTGGATTTTGTTTTTCCTTTACTATCGGCTCATAAACGTACTCAAGTACAATGTGGGTGGGCTGGCGGTTGGGAAACGTTTTTGTAGGTTGAGTGTTTTGGCAATAATTTAGGATTAAACTTACATTATATTTAAGTGATATGAAAGATGTTAGTGGAATGTAAAATAGATACTTTGAAATATAAATTTTAAACAAAAATCTGACTGAGCAATTCTTGGAAGACAAATAGTTCCAGTAAAAAAAGCCGTCTAACGACCGAGCAAGAAAACAGTGTCGGTCATATGATACATCATATAATGTGCTTTGCTGATGGGTTTGTACATCACAGTTTCTATAATTTTCTTAAGGGAAAAATTAAATAAATTATGTAAACATTCCTGTAAGTTTTATTTATTTTTTAAACCAGTGTTACCACCTTCCGGAAAGTGATCATACCAAATATTTTTTTTTTTTTTTTGTTAAAATGCAAACCAAATTACATTCAGCACTATTAATCTTTTTATTATTAAATAAATGAAAAAGGTGCTCAGAAAAACAATACAAAGAGCATAAACATGAAATTCGCAGAAAAACAGTAGTCAGTAGCAGTTTTGACCATAGAAAACAAAAACATTTGGAAAAAATTTCTACAGTACCATTTTTGTTTTTTTCATAGGAAAAAGAACAAATTAACCTACAAAAATATTAATACATATACGTAGTCCCAAAAAAAAAATGCGGTCGGGGGACCTCCGTTATGAACGAAGTTCCTTACGTTTTTTCTTCATGTTCGACTGTAATACAAAGTGAAATCTGTATGTATTATTTTTTTGTTGATTTTAAAATTTTTAAATTTTATATGCTTCTTAAAATTTTTGGAACGTTTTATTTTTTTTACTTTTGACACATGCAGTATTTTTTTTGTCAATCTGCTACAAAACGAAGAAAATTTTTCAATATTGCTGTTTTTTGTTGTGACATACTTTACTTTAGCGACATCTACCAACTGATAGTGTCCGTTTTCGCAACTAATTAATATATATTGGTAGGTGTCTCCGCTGACAGCAGCCTACTGCCGATAGACACCTACACAATTGTTTGTCGACAGATACACCAATACATATATACAGGTCACACGCTTTCGTGAAGATTTCTACTAATTTGCACTACCAGCAAGCCGCGTTAAGGAATTTCGTTCCAAAAAATATATATAAATAAGAGAAAATCGAAATACTAAGAAAATCATTGTGATGGCAACGCGGAAATCTATAAAATTGCTTTGCATGTGTTGGTAATTAAGTTGTTCATGTATTAGTTTCCTTTAGTAATTTTTTATTGGAAAGCTAATCCTTTAATTTTCGTATATCCTTAAGGGAGTTGTTTGTGATCTTTTGATTAGAGCGGACGTGTTATTTTGTGTTTTGCTTACGAGTATATAAAACCAGATCGAATAATTGCTTACTCTAGATTTTATGCTTGCTCGTTATGCAAACATAACCTCATAAAATACTCCTAAGAAATATGTTTTGTCGACTTTTTGCGTTGCTATTATTTAATTTTAATTGTTGTTATATCGACTTTAATGTACGGCAGACCGGGCTCAATTTGTATATAAACACCATTTTTCCTAAAAAAAATTTAAAAAAATATTTATATGATTTATTTAATTTGTGTAAAAAAAACAGCATGAATAAAACTTTTTACGAACTCAACAGAACTCATAAATTCATATACATACATAAATGAATTCGTAAATAAATAACAACAAATAGGTTTTTTTTTTACAGAATAAACAGTTTTTAGCGAATGCTTTAAAATATTTTTTTACACTAATTTTAAATATTTCTTTCCGCAAACCATTTTTTTTTCTATGTTATTGCTTATTCTTTGAATCAGCTGACAGCTAAATTACTTACCCAAACCAAAGTCCGAAGAAAAGTACGGGCTGTTTCGTGCAAGAAGAAGAAGAAGAAGAAGAAGCATAATGTTCTCTCACAAATACTCTCATTTGCCGAATTTTAAAGTACGGAAACGCTTTTCGTGTAAATCGGGATGCCAAAGTAGAGTACAGAAACACAGCTATTATTTAAGTTATTTTATTATATATAATTTTTTTTTTATTTCTATATAATTTTCTTACAAATGTTTTTGTTTTTCTTTAGATCTACTCTTATTGATGCAACGGCAGCACAATTTTTGAAATGGTAAGTCAATTATTAAGAATATGTCTTATTTTTGCGACATTCCAAAACTGTAAACATATTTATTTACCTTTTCGCTCATATGAAATGATGACAGTTTTATAGCATTGGAAAACGAGCAAAGTTGATAGAACTTTTATTATCAAAGCACTCGCTATCGCGTGCAGTTTATAATAATACTCGTATGACGTGGTGGGGTTCTGCGTCGTGTAACTAAACACAGATTCACTAGATACGACTGGGCCTAACGCGGCACCAACGAAGTTTCAGCGACCTATAGGTGGCTGAAAATCTAGACAGAAAACAATTAAGGAATTTTTTTAAGCCCAAGATAATAAATTTTATTTGGCTTTTTATTAGACCGTATGACGAATTTTGCACACATATGATTTTCATGATTTGTTTTTCATTATCAACCTTCAAAATTCAATTTTCAACTACATCCATAGCGACACTTACAGCCAGCGATTCTGGCACAACTGAAACTGAAAATTGTGAGATGTTATTCTTTTGTATTGCACTATAGACTATAGACAATGCCCATGACATATATAAGGTGGGCAAATCACTGTGTTAGAAGTTGCTCTTATTTTTGCAAATGGCAGCCAATGTCAAATCTGTTTTTACATTTGTAAGCTAGGCAGTTAAATGCAAGTGAAGAAGCCTTGGAGTGATCCCCCAAGAACGCGGAATAGTCTTGTCTATGACAAAGTGGACGATTTTTCAACCAAAATAATAATGAGCGATGAGGCTCATTTCCAATTCAGTGGGTACGTGAACAAGCAAAACTATCACTTCTGGGTCACCGGAAATCTACGAATGATGCACGAGGAGCCATTACACCCACTCAAAGTGACTGCATGGTGCGCTGTTCACTCTGGAGGAGTCATTTTTTTCGAGGTCGAACGACAACAGCAGACGGTGCATGCTATAGGGCCATGTTCATCCAGTTTTTTCTGCCGCAATTGAGCGAATCCGGTCTGGAGGACATCGGAGCAACCGCACACACTGCGTGAAAGCCAAACAATCTCGGATGACGTCTTTGGGTCCACCTGTTACTTCTCATAAATACTTTTTTTTTAATGAACTTATGCAAGACATTGAAATTTCCAGACTATTTGTCTCAGTTTTATAGGCTGTTTCCCAGTTAACATCCTTCACAAAATTTACAGCAATTGAATACAGATAAGCGCAACAGTGCCAGCGAAACTACTTAGAAATATTTGGTTTTGTTTGGTGTTCTTCACTTTTAATAATTAATTAACTTGCTCTCTTTCGTAGCAAGTTAGATAAATATTAATAAATACCAAGTTACCCCTTCCGTCACCCATCCTGCCAAAATCCTTATATATATAAAATTATTAAGGCACAACATTCTCTGCTGGGAGCCGCTGCTCTATTCCATTCGCAGCCAGCTGTTCTCCCTGAAACTATTTACAAATAAATGCAAGTAAAGAGTCGGATGCCACGCACATAAAAAGCAAAGCAAAAAACTATTAATCTCACTGAAATGTTTAAAATATTATTTTTAATACTTAAACAGTGTTTTGCCTGCGGTGGCACTTAATTTAATTGACATCGTAAAACTGGCAAAAATACACGCGGCTGTTGCTGCAGTTAAATTCAAAACAGCCATCAAAATTACCAAATAAAAAGGACATGTTGCCTTTTGTTTTTCATCGTAAAACACATTCATAAATAAAGAATAGTGCTCGCTGCTGCTACAGCAGAAAGGATTAATATTTGTTTTTAATATTTTTAAGTGATGCTTTTCCCTCAAAATCCAAAAGATAAAACCGGAGATTTTCTAGCAACATTTCATTTCCATTTGATATTGACCTTCGAGCTAAATTTTGCATATCAAGTTTCCACTTTATTTGTTTTTCAAGTTTTTTGTTTTTGTTATCTGGCAATTTTAACTCTTGAAAGCAAAACATGAAATTGTAAAGTTCAAAAAAAAAAAAAGAAAAAATAAATAAATAAATGTGTAAACACAAGTATGTACCAGATGTAGACATTGAAATTGTGTGCTGCGTAGTCATGGCATCCTGTTTTTGCTCCTGATGTTTGTTGTTATTTTTTATTAATCACAATATTAAAAAAGAAAAAAAAAATGAAAAACTAAGGAATGATACATACCTCTGTATGATTAAATCTTGTAGACATAAAACATTTCAGTTGCTAGACTGATTAATTCAGCAGAACAGTGGCAGTATGATAATAAAACTTTTATTAGAAAGTATTTGCCTTAAAAGTTTCTATAAGCTAAACAAAAAGGGTTGATATGATCCAACAATGAATAATATTTTTAATCAACTAAAGCTACTAGAACACAGACCTTAATGTTTTCTGACATTTGCAGCCGTCTATATACGTTGATGCCAATCAACTCATCAGTAGAGACTTGAAAAATCTTAAAAGAATGTTTGAAACGTAACTACTTATTCCAAAATTCCCACTAACAAAATTAAAATCGGAAATGTTCAAACAACTGCTCAATACAGAAAACATTTTCTCGCCTTGCAACACTTTTATTTTTCTTAACAACTTCTATACAAAGAGTTATAATCGGTTACTACGATTTGTATTTCTGAAGCATCAAAAAGTTAACGTTTTTTGAATGTTCAAAAATGAACTTATTTATTTGCTTTAGGAGCCAATTGAAGTATATTATTTTAATACTGATATAGAACTTAATATTTTAATTAGACCTAAAATAATACCGGATTATAAATTTCGCGCTTTCCAAATATCGGACTGGAATTTGACATCTGTCAAACTAAGTTGTTAAACCAATGAAAATCTGACATTGACGAAAATGGATCGCTTAGCGATCACACAACGCATAAAAATGATCAAAACATACTACAAAAATGGTGATTCTGCCACAGCCACATATCGTGCTTTAAGAGGAGATTATGATTTACATAATCGTCCAACTACGCAAGCAATTGGCTAACAAAAGAAAAAATTTAAAGAGACTGCAGCTTCTACAAATATTGTAAGGCCTGTGCGCCATCATTTTGCCCGTTACGCTGTCTTAGGGTACATTATGGTATATTTTGCATTTAGATCTAAACCTACATCCATATTAAGACCAGCTCCCGCAACCACTGACGCCACCCAGACCAATCACAACGTAGTAGATACGTATAATGGATGCTTGAACAACAGGCGGAAGGCGGAAGGCGATTTTTCGAACAAAATTTTCTTCGGCGATGAAGCACATTTTTCACTCGGTGGGTATGTTAATAAACAAAATTGTCATATTTGTGGTTCTGAGAATTTTCAAGTAATTGAAGAGAGGCCATCCAGAAAAAGACACTGTTTGTTGCGCTCTTTGGTCCAAAGGTAGGATTGGACCTTATTTCTTCGAAAACCATGATTAAACGACTGTCACCGTCAATCCGGAGCGTTATGGCCATATGATAACCGACTTTCTTTTTGGGCTGCTCTTGAAGAATACTACTTGCAGAATATGTGGTTTCAACAAGACAGGTGGTGTGTCACATGCCACACCACTCGAGCGAATATGGCTTTATTGCAAGAGACATTTCCTGGCCGCGTAATTTCTCTTCGCGGCGATATCAACTGGCCACCAAGATCATGCGATTTGACACCATTCTATTTTTTTTTGTGCGGCTACGCGAAAGACCGTATTTATGCAGATAAACCTTTAACTCTTGAGCACTTAAAAACCAACATTCGTCAAGTTATGGCTGAGATACCGCCCAATATGTGTCAAAAAGTGGTCGAAAATTACCTCAAAAGAATCAGTGCTTACAACTTTTCGTGAGGTGGTCATTTCAGTGATGTAGTGTTTCACACACAATGTCAACGTTCACACTTTATAATAAAAAATAAATATCATGAAAAAATAAATATCATGTGTTTTGAAACCGCAAAATGAATAATCCGTAAGATTTCAATTTGCTCCTAAAGCAAATAAATAAGTTTATTTTTGGGTACTAGAAAACTCAAAACTTTGTGTACTCTATTTTACCTTTGGCTTCACTGTGTCCATTCTGTTCGTAGACTTCCACTTAATTTAAAACTTACTCAAGCCAACATTTTTTTGTGTTGATGATGTTACTTTATTGCAAATCAAAAGGAAATAACTTGGATTTTTTCAAACAAATAGATAAGTCTATTACAGTCTATTGCCGTAAATAAAGCCTAAGGATAATTGATAAGTGCTGGAATATGAAAGCCAATACATTTCCGGTCAAGGAGTTTTAATGAAAGAAAAAGCAGTCATAAAAATATAAAAAAAAAAAAATATTATTTTACATCATTGCCTCTTTTACTTTGTTCCATTGCCTTAAATTTAGTGCGTGTTATATGCCACCTTCGGTTGTAACTCAAAAAAAAAAAACAAGTATAATTTGTTTCAGTTGTTTCTGTCAAGGGTTAAACCCTTTTGTCAGCGATCAGTTTTTTGAATTAATACGCTGTTGTGGAGCATTAAGAGTCATAAATTATGTTTACTTGCTCAATTTGTTGATTCCCAATGAATTTAACAGCAAACTTTTAAGCATAAATTATTTATTTTTTTAACTAACATTTACTGGTTAAAGAAAGGGCAGGAGGCACTCTTATTAGGAAATAAGGAAGTTACACTTTGCCAAGCAAAATGGGACCTTTCTAGGACCCCAGTGGGCCGGTCTCATGAGCGGCAGCGATCATTAAAGAAAGCAACATTAAAAAACAATATTTTGAGTGGTAGTTTGCTTTAACTTAAAAATACAAGGCATCACAACTGGTTTAAAATTTTCTAAAATTATTTATTTTATTTATTTTTTGTTTTACATTTATTCCGGTGCAAGTTCTCATATTCTTTCTTTCATATGGCGGCGACGCCTAGTCTGATAGCATTTTCAATTTTCAAGCATTTTTTTTTCAGAGTGTATAGAGTTGTATCTCCTGGTTTGTCAGCATGAAGCTTGTCTTTAACGGCGCCTCACAGAAAACAGTTCAACGATGTCAAACACTTAGCTTCTTGCGAGGAAGTTTACATCGCCCTTTCGGCTAAAGAAATGTTCATGAAACTTTTGACTCATGAGATGTATAACAAATTGCATCATCCTGCTGAAACCAAACGTCACTCAGCAAAATAAAATCGATTATATTGTTAGGATAGGTTTCTCCATTGACCGTAAAGGTTTCGCCTTCCTCATTTTCAAAGAAATGTGAGCCAATGATGGCTCCGCTTCATAAACCGGACCAAACGGTTTCTTGTAAGGGGATGAAAATGAGCTTCATATGATGATGTGTGTGTGTTTTTGGAACGAAGTTCCTTAACGCGGCTTGCTGGTAGTGGAAATTAGTAGAAATCGTCACGAAAGCGTGTGAGCTCTTTATATGTATTGGTGTACTGTCGACAAGCAATTGTGTATGATGGGCGGTGTCTCCACTGACAGCAGCGGAGACACCTACCAATAAATATTAATTAGTTGGAAAACGTTCCAAAAATTTTAAGAATCATAAAATTTCAAAATTTCAAAAACAACACAAAATAAAACATACAGATTTCACCTTGTATTACATTCAAAGATGAAAAAAAAACGTAAGGAACTTCGTTCCTAACGGGGGTCCCCCGACCGCATTTCGTTTTTTTAGTAAAATTGCCAAACGCAAAATGTCCAATAAATCCAAAACGATTCTTTTCGTGCAGAGCAGCTGATATGCTGAATTTTGTGAAATAAATGTTCAAATTTACAACGATGGTTGGCCCATTCTTTAGCTCCTCAACCGCAATAATCATCACCTTTTCTAAGATTTTTTTTAAATATGAGGTTTTTGAAGCTCTGTATCTCACATCTTATCTTAATGTCGTGCTCGATTATGGCTGTCTTTCATATTCTGGGATTAGGGCACAAAAACATAACGCAGTGATGAAGTGGAAAGTTGATCAACAAGATTAACCGTCTAATTCATAAAAGTTATAACAGGGTTATAAAGCTCTTATCTGACAGATTTTCCATACAAATATGTCAAATAACAGTCTTATAAGCCTGTAATAATTTTTATGAATTAAGGCCGGTATTGTATTCATAATTTCGTGCGAAATGCTGTCAAACTGCATATAAAATTTTTCGGCATGAAATATAAACGAAATAAAGTTGAAAAAGTAGTACTCTGTTTTTACGGCGAAAAACACTTGAAATTTAATAGCAACATGTTTTTTGAGGCAAAATGTTTCTGGCAATGTTTTTTTTAGCTGCGAAACAACATGAGCGCCACTTATTTCGTACGAAATTTTGAAAAGAATGTGCTATGAAATATTATATCAATAAAAATAAAGCTTTATTATTTTCAAATAATGTGTTTTATTGAAATAGTTTTATACAAAATGAATTAAATAGTTGTGCAAATAAACACAAGATTTTATAATGAGATTAGCCCGATCTGGACCACAAAACATTTTCCTTGATAGGCAATAAAACTTCGAGCACATCAAGCCAAAAGCATTTTCTACGCATCTCCTTGCTCTGCTTAGCCTGTAATTAAATATGTTTTCATGATCCTCTAATGCCTTACCAGGTTTTGGTTTGAAGGGCTTCATAATACGGCGGTTCAAGGGGAACGCATCATCTGCCAAAAACACAAAGGGTGTCTCTTTGCCCGAATCTCTGGGGAAAACTAGTTTATTTTGTCTGATGGCAGTTCCAAGCGTACACTTGTCAAAGATATTTGCTTCCGGAATTGGGGGGACACTTTACAGCTACGTGTTTACCATCGATTGCTCCCACGCAATTAGGAAAATTCCACTTTTTAAAGGTATCCCCAATACGGCTCAGTTCATTCAACGTCATTGGTGGGATTTCATCTCGCAATACGTGGCACATCGCATTGCAGACTTCATCAATAATGACACCGAATTTCTGCTTACTAATTCTAAAGTAGCTTGCAACGTGACGCTTCAATGTCCCACATGCTAAATATCTATGAATAAAAACTTTGCATTATAAAATATCCACTTTTTAAGGGTATCCTCAATATAGATACTTACTCCAATACTATTTCTAGTTTTTGCGTTGGAGAAATGCCATCATTGGGGTGAGTGTTTCTCTTAGGCTTCAGTAATAGTTCCACCATGCGCAACAAGTCGAAAAAGACTTGGGCTACATTTGCTACACGTCAAACTTTTCGTATGAAAAAATCAATGTTGCTAAACATTTTCCGCAGCTTTGAACAGAGTACTTACCTTTAGGGGGTAAATATAAACAGTCAGTATTCAAGAGCTCAGGTGGTAGGATGGCCATGCCCTGCTGCTTAAAAGCAGTATACAATTAGTCATGGCCTGGGTGCGAAGCAAATTTGGTTGCTGATGAGTGACGTGGTGGTCGTGAAACAGCCATGGTATGTACTGCAGCCAGTATGTCTTCAACTTTACTTTTCTTGCCTTCTTTAAAAATATTGATCACTCCAATTTTATCACAAAAAAAAACTTACTCAATTTGCAGGAAGTAAAAACCGAACTACAAAGCCCGATAAAATTATCAACAAAAACCAATATTAATAATCGAAAATAATTTATTGCTATTCAAAATATTCTCCATTAGGATCTGTACGATTTTGCATGTGTTTGTTGAAGCACTTTTGTAATTGCGGTGTCGCCAAAACATACATATTGAATGTAGCAATCTCTTTTTCAGGTATTGAAAAACGTTGAACTCTCAGTTTATTGTTAAGTACGGGAAGAAAAAAGAAGTCATTCAGTGTCAAATCAGAACTGCAAGGCCGATGACTCATCAAATCGGGTACCCAATTTCATCAATTTGGGTACCCAAAAATGCAGTAGTTTGAGCCGATGTGTGAGAGCTCGAATCGTCGTGGTGAGGAGCGATCTGTCTTCCACAGGTGGTTTTCCTGATGTGTTATAAGACAACTTTCAAACAAATCGTTGTGTACCACTCAGAACTGCTTGTTCTGCGTTGTTATAATGGCACGGTTACGATATGTTCCGTTTCTTCGAAAAAACAAGCGATCACTTGCTTGGAAGTGCTTTGTCTGCTAACAACTGTGTGTTGATTTTGCTCATCTTGCAACACCCATACAATCGACTGCTGTTTACTTTCGTTCTCATATGCGTAGATCCACGATTCATCATTTGTCGCGATGAGATAGACGTATTACGAAGCATTGCGATCGAATTTTTTGAGCATTTTTTTCCCACCAATCGATGCGATTTTTTTTTTGAGCAATTGACAAATTGTGTGGGATTTAATGCAAACAAATTTTTTTTGGCAGTCAATTGTTTATGTAACGCTGAATGAACCTCTAATGCTTAAAAGGTTGTATCAATCTCTCGATAGGTCACATGACAATGCTATAACATCAGTTCGTGCACAGCACCAATGACTTTCGAAACAACAACTGAATTTGGACGACCTTCTCGAAATTCGTTTTGGAGTGAACCAGAACCACGATGGTATTCAACCTACCATCGATAAACGCTTTTCCTTGATGAAGCTGTATGTACTAAAATTGAATTAAGTTCATTCACGCTGAGTTAAACCACGTCGAAAATTTTAAAACTAACCATTTTTAAAGTTTTAAAAGTATTCCAGACTCTAAAAAACTTACAAGAATGTTTGAAGCTTTACTACTTATGCCATTATTCGCATTAACTCACTGAGAATTATAGAAACAAGGTCCTAAACCATAAAACAATTTAATCGTTTTGTAAAGCTTGCACTATTTTCTTAGTATGGAGATTTTTAAGAACCGAACTAGAAAGCCCAATAAAATTATCAACAAAAACCAATATATTAATTCAGGTCCAAAAATGAACCTTTTCAAAAAATATTTGCGGTATTTTTCAGCTGTCTATATGCCGACGACATTTCGTTGGTGCTAATCAACTCATCAGTAGACTTGAAAAATTCTTAAAAGTTTGTTTGAAACCCAACCACTTATTCCACAATTCCCATGAACAGAATGAGAATCAGAAATGTCCAAACAAACCCTTAACAGCAAACACTTCTTTTTTTGTTTTGCAACACTTCTACTTTTCTTTGCAACCTTTTAAATGAAAACTCATTTATTTTAAAGAGTGTTTTCTGTTAATTTTGCGGGCAAAGATTTTTGAGTGTAATAATAGAGACATTCCGAAAAAAAATCTATAACCTGACATTCATTTGTCAGAATTTATCAATTATGATAAGTTCCAACTTTTTTCAATTATGTCTATTTGAAACGTCGTTGGAAGCTGAGTTTCAGCTTGAATATTCATTCGTCTTCGGGAATATTAAAACTGATACTCATAACTTCACTAATGCAATATTTTAAAAATAAGTGATAAGAAAAAGCAGCATATTTCTCCTTAATTTCTTAAATATTTAGTAAGAAATTTTATATGCAAAAAAAAATTACAACAAATTACACAATTACCTCAGTACTGCGGCTGAAGTACAAACGTAAAATGTAACAAGGGGTTCGTGCAGAGTTATTAGATACCAAGCTAAAGCCTGCGTTTATATTAAAAACAAACATCTAGAAATTAAGTTCTATGCCTTACTGCTGCAACAGAACAAAAACGATTTAAATGCATTTTAACAGCTGTCACATGTAATAGAGAAGACGACCCCTCGTTTTAGTTCTAATTCTTGAAGTTAGTTCTTATTTTCTGCAACCCATTTTTTGTTTTGCAAAACACATTCTTTCAGTTCTTTTTTTTTCTGTTTTATTTTTAAGAAGTAAAAGGGGATTTTACTTTTAATTTTCAGCTCACACTCTAATTCTTAGCGATAAAATGTACGAGTATCTTGTTCCTCTTTTATAAAAAAAAAGAAACACGCTCACACACGCACACAAGTATTTATTTACGCATTGAATGTTGTCGTAAGTTATTTTTTTTGCAATAGTGGCATGTTTTCCAGTTCAATGACCAAACAATCAACAGCACATAATGCCACATGCGTGTAAGTGTTTTGCATGATGTATTGGTAAAAACAATAAGGATATTTTTAATACATAATTGCATGTTCAATGTGTGAGTGCTGCGACTCATAATGGGACGACTCATAACGCCTTTTGTAAAGCTTAAACATATGCGTTACGCACTTTTTCAGCTTTTATGCTGAACGTTGAAAAATTATTGCAGCGAAATGATGTTATCAAGTACACAGACAAATTTATGTAAAGCCAAATTGTATTCAATGAATAATAAGGAATTTTTTTAAGGATTCGTTAAAGGTGATTGAGGGCTTTTAAGAAAATTTTAAGCTTTCCAGCAGAAATTTCTAAATAGTGTGCAGTGAAAACTTTTAAATCGTATGATGGCCATACACAGGGCTGAGCAGTATTTAAAATATATGTATTTGAAATATGTATTTAAAATACATGTATTTGAAATACATACGTATTTAAAATGCAAATATGTACGTATTTTGTATTTGTATTTCAAATACCAATCGCTTGAGTATTTTGCATCTTGTATTTCAAATACTTGTGCTCTCAAAATACATTTTTCCACATACATTTTAAATTTATAGTAAAAGATATATGCATTAGAAATTATTCCATTCATACATCAACTAAAATCCGAAAATTTTGCTACTGTTTTATTTTCACAGAATATCAATGTCACAATTTAATTACAATGCAGCCATGCCAAATTGTCTGTAATTTATCTACGTCTTAAACTTAACTGTAGTAAATCAAAAAGCTATAGCGGTACTCAGCGTTTGGTGCGTTTTTGGTTGCGACTACTTGCGTTTGCGGTTATATTGCAACTGATATTGAGCACCCTTTTTAACAACTTTGCAAATTTTATTGCACTCCAAATAACAGCTGATAAATTAATACACAATTTTTAATTTTTCACGTTTTATTTTTTTGGTAATTGCTGTTGGCTCCATCTCTACAATTTTTTGTTTGCTTTGTCTTAAAATGTCAGCTGTTCGAGTGTCAGTGTTGCAAAAGTATTGCGAGTGCAACCTTGTATATTTTGTTGTTGGGTTGCAAAGAAAAAGCATCGATTTCTTGCATTCGCACTTACGCAAGACATTTGCACCAAATAATGAACTGCGCTTATGTATTAATGGTTGTTCTCAGAAACAGAAATTTGGCAACGTTGCAAGTTATGTCACACAGCTGATATTTTTTCCCCGTTTATTATCTAAAGCTTAAACGCTAACCATCTAATTCATAAAATTTATAACAAGTTTGTAAAGCTCTTATTTGACACATTTTCCATAACAGTCTTATAAGCCTGTTATAATTTTTATGAATTAGGGGGTAAATCTTCTTTGTTTAAATGTGGTTTAAGTATTCTTTGTTTATACGGTTTATCAGTTTAAATATAAATTAAAACAGACTCGAAATGAACTAGCACTGATTTCTCCTTCATGAGTGTGCAATTTCCAGCATTTATTTTTCTCAGTGTCTGCCTCTTTTGTCTATTGATAAATGATGCCGTTTTCCTATTATTTGCATTAGAACTGTATTTCCGTTGCAAACAGGGTTAAGTTTGATTTCTTTCATGTTCTTATTGTTCAGCTATATTCTGTTCATAAAGATTTAAATTATAGAAAAGTTCATTAAACTCAAAGCATCTTGACTGCATTAATATTGTGTGCGTGTAATTAAAACAAAGAAAATAAAAAAAATATAAGTTTAAAGACATCGAAAGGGTTTGTTCACGAACTCTATTAATTGTAATCCCTTCTTAAGTTTACCCCAATCACTTCACTTCAGCGCTGTCATCATTATTAAAGCTTGTTTATGATCAACAGGAATTATAGCAATGCGTTTGATCTGTTGTAAAAAAAAAAAAATAGCTGAAGAAGAAATTAAATCTGCAAATGCCACGACAGGTGGAGGAGCTGAGAAGAATAATGCCTTTCAGTATATTATTCATAGCCATTGAAAATATATAATAATTGAGAATAAGCGCTAGGCTTGGCGTAATACCACATAACTTTGCCATTTTTTTTAGCATTTCATCAAAAAGTCATTTTGATTCAGCCTTGCCATAAAATTTGCAGTTTTGAACATAGAAAAAATTCGTTTCATTGAAATTACTTCCCTCTACTAGAATTACCCTGCTGAAATTGATAGTATATAGAACTCCTATCACCATAATATGATTAAAAATATATGCGTGCTTTTATCCTCCTACTACATTTCCATTTGAAAATGTTGAGCGAATATTTCTGTTTTCATTAAAAATCTCAGAGCCGGAAATCCACGAATGTAATGCTGGGCTCAGACAGATCAACTTGCAAATTCTTTCATTTCAATTCTTAAAATTCACACTGCAAATTCAAACAAGTTGCAAAGTACAAGCAGCTCGTTGCTAAATAATATTTGGCCTCCAACTCAATAAATGATCACTAATGGGTAGATGGGTGAGGGCAGTGGTACAAAACTAATTTGAAGAAAAATGTTTCAGCGGCGGACTTTCGCAGATCTAGCGAAATTCATTTTTCTGACATCTTTTATATTCAGACCATTCAAAAGAGGATGAATGTTGATCGGCTTCAACAACTTACTCGTACACGCAAGTGCTATAAGCCAACGAAGGCCTGCCACACTGCCGTTTTGAGCAGGCCTTGAAGAAGGCTAGATATTGGGAATCTTCGGCTTCCTAAAATATCGCGTGTGAAGAATAATAGGTTATCCATTAAACGCTTTCAAAAGTATAGTACTGGAATTCGACAGCTGTCAAACCAAGTTGTTAAACCAATTTTTTTCTTCTCAGCTGAAAGGCTGACATTGACGAAAATTAATCGCTTAACTATCACACAATGCATAAAAATTATCGAAACATACTACAAAAATGGCGATTCTGCCACCACAGCCACATATCGTGCTTTAAGAGGAGATTATGATTGTGAAAAAATTTAAAAAGACTGGAGCGGTTACAAATATTGTAAGGCCTGTGCATCATCATTACGCTCGTTCTGTAAGTGAAAGTGTTGCCGAATACCCGAATGTGTCGATTCCTCGTCGTTCTCAGGAATTAGGATTGTCTTACGGCACATTATGGCGTCTTTTGCATTTAGATCTGTACCGAAATCCATACAAAGTCCAGCTCACACAACAACTGAGGCCAGCCAGACCATTCACAACGTCGTAGATACGTGGAATGGATGCTTGAACAACAGGCGGCCGACGGCGATTTTCGAACAAAATTTTCTCTAGTGATGAAGCCCATTTCTCACTCGGTGGGTATGTTAATAAACAAAATTATCGTATTTGGGGTTCTGAGAATTTTCAAGTAACTAGAGATGTGTAATTACATCCAGAAAAATTCAGTGTTTGGGGCGCTCTTTGGTCCGAAGTTGTGATTGCACCTTATTTCGTCGAATAGGATCATGGAACGACTGTCACCGTCAATTCGGCGCATTATGGTCATATGATAACTGACTTTCTTTTTTGCCTGCTCTTGAAGAATACCACTTGGAGAATATGTGGTTTTAACAAGACGTGTGTCTTATGACACATAACTCGTCGTGGCGATATCAACTGGCCACCAAGATCGTGCGATTTGACACCGTTAGCCTTTCTTTGTGGGGATACTCGAAAGACCGTGTTTATCCAGATAACTCTTGAGCACTTAAAAACCCACCTTTGTCAATTTATGGCTGAGATACCGCCCAATATGTATCAAAATGTGGTCGAAAAGTACCTCAAAAGAATCAATGCTGGCAACACTTCGCGTGGTGGTCATTTAAATGATGTAGTGTTTCACACGTAATGTCAACGTTCAATTTTTACAATAAAAAAGAAATATAATCCTTAAAATAATAAATAAAAAATAATAAAAAATAATAATAATAAAATAATAATTTATATGTGTTTTATTTACGTTCACCTTAGAAACCTCAAAATGGATAACCCGTTATATACTTATATATGAAAGGAGAAATAGTATTACAATGGTAAAGATGAAACGCCAAAAAAAAAACTTGACAACATACATATGTATATACATGTAGGAAGTGGCCCTCAAAGCCTAAGAAGGTCCGACAGACTGGTAGAAAGAAGAACAGAGTAGAGAACAATTGACGCATAGCATTAACAACACTGAAACGAACAATAGGGAATAGAAAGAAGTGGCAGTAGGGTGAGTAGGTGAGAGGCAGAAGTCGTTGTGTTAAGACGTGAAGAGGGACAGAATATAAATATGAAAATTTGAATAAAATATGTGAAGTAGAGACAAGTTGAGACAAATACTTATTAAGCTTTAAATCTTGAACTACCAATTTAAACTAATTATAGCTAAATATAAATAGTGTTTGCCAAAACCTTTAACTAAATTAAATTATAAATACCGAGTACTAAGTTTATTCTAATAATAATAAATGAATTCAACCTACCTGTGGTGTTTAATTAAAACAATTTAAGACAGTGGATAACCATTCAACATCAGCAGAGTATCCTACATACACACATGCATATTTAATTCATTAATCGATTAACAAAAGCTTTCGTTATTAAAATTATAAATTGTTCTCCTATAAAATTTTACCATTCAACCTTTTGCGAATGTTTATTTTAATTATCTCATAACTTACCTTCTTTATGGTTGCTGCAATTGAGAGAACACTGTTTTCGATGCAAAGATAACATTTATAATTTTTTTTTTTTGGTTGTTTAACAAATTTAACGCAATTTAATTGTACGACTACTGTCTGCCAGTAATTATTTCAAGTAAACATGCAAGGTTTAATAAACTCTAAGGACTGCAGTTGAAAATGTCAAACTGTACCACAATTATTATAAAATACAATTAAAAAAGCATCCCTTAAATAATTATGTATTGAAAATATTTGTATTATAAAAGTGTAATGACAATTGAAAATGACAGTGACACCAAAACTAGAAAGTGAACGGGCGAACGATAGAATGCACTTGGCCTCCGTCCTGATGCAACACGCAATGTGGAAGAAGCCGTGATGTCACACACATGCGGGTGCATGCCAGCAATGCTGACAAGGAATCCGCTTCATTTCATGGTTTAACAAAGTTATGAACTTTAATACAAATAAACACCTCTTCAGCCACCCTCAAACTAACAGAGCGAACATGAACGAAGCATAAAAACTAAAAAATTTAGACAATTCAAACTTTAATACTTGATGTGGATGGTAAAAGTATCCTCGTGTTTCTTCCAATCCATGAAGCATATGTCATGCCTCAATACGGCGACCCCTCTGGCAGTGCTGATGTTGATTGTTTGCCATAACCATAGTTTTAATTTAATAATATTTTCGAAAGTCTATATTTAGTTAATCATATATAAATAATACCTGTATCTGTATCTCTTTATCTGCTTACGCACAAGTATCCGTAACCACCCCTCACTTGTTTTTAAAATCCTCTTTGCTTGTCCTATTATTAGAGGGCTTAGCAACATATGTGATGTTTTTGCTCTTCCATGCGTTCGTTGCCTTGTCATGGAACAAAAGTGTACTTTACTATAATATTTTATAATTATATCAAAATATTTTTGTTACTTTCAGCATTTGCAGTGTGTTGTTGTTTTACGCTCATAAATCTTCCCTGTTTTCTTTCCTTTCTTTTGTTTTGTTTCGTTTTTTAATCTTCTAATCTTTTAAATTTTAAGTTTGTTTTACTTTTTGCCTCCTGTCCATTGCAATTTTCTGCTGTTGTAAACAATTTCACTCATAAATTGCACCAGTTTTTTTTTCTACTATTTTGAGGATAATTCAATTTTTAAGTTTGAAATTTATTTCTTAATAATGAATATACGTAGTTTTAGTTGTTTACATGAATTTATGCAATGGTCCATCATATGCGAGATGCTTTTGCATGGTTGTTTTTTTTTTTTTTTTTTTTTGGTTAACAAGTTTATGATTTATTAAACCTAAATGTAACATGACATTGAAGTTATGGTTACTGAAATTTTTTTTGCATTATGCTTTGTTGGATTAGGAAAAACAAAAAAAAAAAAACAAAAAAAATTAAAAATGGCAATATATTTGTTAAATGGCTGCAAAGATATTGAGATGTTAAATGAGATGTGTTTTTCAGCACAAACCGGAGGTATGATGTACTGCAAAAAAGTATAGTGCAAAGATGGCGACGAACGCAAACGGATGGCTGGCTAATAGACATTTTTGTGCCTTGAGATAATTCGAACAGCAAATGTTTGGCCCAACAATTATTGATAACTTCACTCGCTGTGTAACACTTTGAGCCAATCTTGCCGGAACTATTGCTTATTACAAACAATATTCTGAAAGCCAAACAGCTGTTACTTGCACTTGCTTGTGCAAACGTCATGTAAAACTAAAACCGTGCTTTAAATTTGGCAAGATAATTAATACAGCTGGAATACAGGTTTCTCGAGGAATTTGTTAGCTTTAAGCATATTCCAATTCACCCAATCAATACCAGTACGCCATTTTTCACCTTCATACGAAGTTTGTAATATTGCAGAGTCTCTGTATGGGAACAAGACACTGTGCAATACATCCACGCACATAAGAGTTACTATTTGTTGGGGGTTATGAACTGGCGGCGTCAGCAAGTCATATTTTTTAACACACAAGTTCAGCTTATCAATTACCATGAATGGTTTTTGGCATCGCGAGATGATAACAGACTTCTTGTCACCAACACTTGTGGACATGTACGATATGTAGTGCAAGCAAAATGGTGCCGCTTGTCACAGAGCCAACGAAATTTTTCGTTTTATCTTACATTGTGGCAATGTTAATTGACCGCCTTTATCATGTATTTCGACACCATTGGAAGAATATTGGGGATAGTTAAAATAAAGTGTGCCCGAATAAGCCAAGAACAATTAAAAAGCAAAAGGATTATATAACTTGCTTTATTAAAGACCTTGAACCACAATTCAGGGTCTCAGAGTCTGTAAAAGTATGGACAATCCAATAGAGATATACCACCATTTGCCCGATGTTTTCTTTTATACATAATTCTCATTGATGCTGTATTATGATAAAAAATACGCTAATCATTCTTTAAAAATGCTTTATTTTAATTATAAATAATATCGCATTTTTTGGTTGGACCATCCCTAAGTAACTCTAAGGGATGGATGGCAGGTGGTAAAAGGAGAAATAAACGAGAGCATCAGGTAGTGAAGCACTTAGCAGCCTGCTTATTTTTTACTTGACTTCGCCAACATCAATTTTAGTTTGTAATCATTTAATAATCATTTAAGCATTTTAAAATCCATAGAGGTCTTCAAAAACTCTCTAAGAAATTTCTTGCAGTCTCTACAAACTAAATTTTTTCGCTTCTAAATAATTTGCAATATGAGTTACTTTAACTATCCATCATCATTCATTCATCCGCTTATTTAATCTGCCGAACATTTAACACCCTTTTGGCCAAACGTTATATTTTAGTTTTTTTTTTTATTTCTTTTTGTTTCGCGCTCACAAAAAAATTCGCCATCATCAACATCTCTAGACAATTGAACGTGTTCAAATGGCGCGAAAAAAATGACTATCAAATGATACATCAACATTTTGCAAAACAAATAGCTTGAGCAAAAAAGAAAAAGGGAAATGTCAAACTGCAGGAAGCTTGAAATGATATTGTAAATTTACTTTACTTTACTTTACAGACAACTTCAAAGTAAATACTATTAAAATTGTAAACTAAAAAGAAAAATTTGCATTTCATGTAGACACGCCCAATATGGTTTAACAGCAACAGAATTTTTATTTTTAAACATTTTTCTTTTGCAAATGTGTGATTTATAAAACATGATGTGCAAAAATATATATAAAAAAAAAACTGTTATGCAAAAAAAAAAAAATTATGCGGGAAAATATTTTAATAATTTTAATGGTTGGCAGTCATTCTTGTTTTTCCTTTTTTGTATTTAAAAGAAAAGAAAGAAAAAAATAAATTGTTAAATGAAACGTTGACGTTTGAAGATTAAATGTATTTAAACGAGCAGCGATGATTCTTTGGGTTCCGCCGTTCTTTTATTTTTTTGCATTTTGCAAAGAGTTAATTTGATTGCAAAAAATAAAAACGTAAAAGAGCTGGCTGGAATGTTGGTAAGAGATTTGATTAAATATACAATTTTAATTTTAACCATTATGCATAAATTTCATTTATTTCTGTTGAAAGGTAATCAATCATTTCATCAAAACGATGTGTAAGAGTAGCTGTTATCGTTTGTTTGAGTTTGACAAGGATTTTAATGAACAAAACTTAAAGTTGGGCAACTGAAACTGAAAATTACTACGGAAAGTTGTTCTTGCAGTGGTTTAAAGTTATCAAAATAAAGTGAACAGCTTAGAAGTATGACGTATAAAATTAAGAAAGCTTTTTTAAGCTTTTAGCTCTTTTGAAGTCATTGATTGGAAAACAAGATTGTTATCATAATAACAATTACTGGTTTCAGGATTTTTTTTCTTCGGCTCTAAGCTAATAAGTAAATATATTTGGGCCTAAACGCCTCACCAACAAAAAAATAAGTTCAGTAATTACATTCTACAGACTCAAAGCTTTTTTGAGACTATTAAAAATAAAACAAAGTTTTAACCAAACAATTTAGCAATGCCAAATTAAAAGCTTGCTCCACCTTTAAGCTTTTTGGCATCCATTGAGGCAAAAAACTATGTTTAACTTGGAAATTATATTTTCAAGCTTTAGCCCTTTTGAGATCATTGAAGAAAAACTTCAATGTTCGTTTTACTGCTTCATTAACAAAATTAAAAAAAATAGCCAAGCTTGATAAATAATATTTACAGCTTTTTCAAGTAGTACTCGCTCTTTTTGCAAACTTCTGCCAAAACAATGTTTGCTAAATGAATTTTAATTATCGCCGTAAAGAAAGTTTTAATGAATTGAATTCAATTCACAAACGCTACATTTTTATTTCCTTTTTCTTATTTCTTGCTGGATGCCAACATTAAAAAAGTTTTTGTACAAAACAAGCATATAAAACGAGTACTTGTATCGTAAAGTCAGTTAAATTATACTTTTTATTTTTATCACTTCAAAACCGAAAAAAGAGCTTCACTTTGACCCTCTGCCAATTGTAAGACATTCATTCGTTCATTTATTCATTCACTGCTCAAAAACCATAAGTTATTGTCTCTTTTTTTTATTAAACATATACTTTATGATTTCATAAAAATCTTAGTCTTTTAATTTCAGTTTCTTTTAAGCATTTGATTTTTTTCCAAACAATGTCAAGTCATAAATTTTTTTTGATTGATTTTAATGGTTAAATGGTTCATTGAGCTTTTCAAGTACGAAAGTCGGTGTATACTTGTTTGTCCGTTTGCCAGTTTAGCTTCCTTTTTATTACTCAATAGTGAAAACCAAATGCACACACATGTATGTGTGTATGTGTGTGTGTGTGACATACACAACATTGTATTTGATTTGCTTAAATGTCTTGTAAAGAGAAATTAGAGCTGGCTTCTTCTTCATTTGGTGAAATTAACAACTGCTCATTAAGTACTTCAGCAGTATTTTACTTCTTTAATAGACTTTTTGCCCATTGGCCTTTATATTCTAAATTTTATTAGTTAAATTGTTGTAAAATCAATTGATTGTGTTTTGTTTTTAGTGCTGGGTATAGATATATTAACAAATAAATGAATATAAAGTATTGTTCAATAAAACGTAATGACTTTTTTGACGATTTGCTATCGATTATAAAAAATGATGTCAGTAGAGTTTCTGTTATGAGGGCCTTTTTATTAAAGTTTTTTTTTTTTTTTTTTTTTTTTAATTTTATGGAAAAACTATTTACGTGTTTTACTTATACTTGTGGAACTTTAAAACATTTTCAATAGCGAATGTGTAAAAGAAAAATTACATTTATTTCGATTGTAACTTAATAACAATTATTTTATGACTTTTTTGTCTCCAATAAAAACTATTACCCAATAGGGAAGTGGGTTTTTATATATTTATTTTTTTGATTTTCTCATAAAATTACATTAAACAATAACCAGTTATGTATGAATTTTATGGTTTGCTTTTTTTTTGGATGGAAATAAAAGTATATTGGCATATGCATTGAAGGAATAATGTTATTTTAGGGGTCTCGTTTTTTATTTTAATAACTTTTTCTTTTTAAGAAACCCTTAAAACTAAAAAAGTCTAAACTAAAACACGAAATCATAATAAAAGAAAATTGCGTGCTCTGAAATACAGTCACATTAAACTAAAAGTCTAAGCTAAAAGACGCAATCATACCAAAGAAAATTACATGCTTTGTCACATTGGCAACATTAGGCTATAACTAACATGACCACTACTTTCCTCGTTGGTTTTTGTTTTAGCCAAGTACATGTAAAGAAACATTTAAAATATATGTTAATACATCAACAAATACCCACAATAAGCAATACTACAAAAATACGTAAAAGCCTAGAATTTTACAAGGCCATTAAAATATTTATGAAAATTATTTATAAATATTATTATTATCTTTTAACAAAACGTCTTTGAACTTGTTCTTGTCCTTAATCTAAAACTTAACCTACTTAAAACTAATTAAATTGAAGCAAGCTCATTAATATGCAAAAAGTCCGAGTATGTACAACTGCGCCTAAAATTTTGTACTAGTCTTTCTAGCACAGAATACTACCAGAAGGGTCACCAGCTCTACCAGACTATAAAAATAACCAATTTGCGGTACTGGTGAGTCTAGTGAAGGACAGAAAACATGAAAACTTTTGGGAAAAATTACAACAAAACCAATATTTTTCCAAACACCTTACAACAACATTTTTTCATTGTTTATGTTTGTTTTTGTATGCACTAGTTGTTCTCACACACTCATGTTGCCACGATTTCCTGCACTGCTCATCACTGGCCCGTCCCCAAACAAATGATATGGCCATTTTACAAAAGTCATTTTTGGGATATCTGGTTATGTCTATGCTTTCTAGTTTACGTCCAACTAATTCAATATCAGCCAGTGTATGATGAAGGCGTGTAGTTGAGAAATGCCAGGGTAAATTAAATATCATTTTGAGAAGTTTGTTTTGCGAAATTTTAAGTTTTTTGATGTGACATTCGACGATGCTAGCCCATACAGGAGCGGCATAAAACATTACAGCATGGAAAATGGACTTTAATATTAGCTTTTTGTTTGCAATATTAAGCTTGGAGTTTCGATTTATGAAAGAGTACAAAATACTAGTTAAAACATTGATTTTATTGACGATATACGCTATATGCTCTCTGAGTTTTAGCTTGTTATCTAAAATTACACCTAAATATTTTACTTTCTTATCCCATTGGATTGGAATTTCCTGTATAATGATATTAGTGTGTGCAACATAGCATTCTTTACGTTTTCTAGTAAAATAAATTGTTTGTGACTTACTTCCGTTTAGCATAAGTTTCCATCTGTTAAAATAGTGGGTTACTTCTTCCAATGCTCTTTGGAGATTGCTGATAATTTTCTGGGCAAGATTACCGGAGCAGATGACACCGCAGTCATCTGCAAAAACTGACATTGTACAATAATCTAAATTTGGAAAATCGGCAGCGTAGATGTTGTATAAAATAGGGGATAAGCACGATCCCTGTGGGCAACCAGCAGTAACTTCAAAAATTCTAGAGGAATGTGAGCCAATGTGCACTTGGAATGTGCGGTGTCTTAGAAAATAAAAACATTTTAAATCTATTGTCCAATTCCTTAAATACAGCGCACAAATTTAATTTAATGTGGAATTTATTTGCATTAGTTATACCTTAAATTACAAATTAAACATTTATTTTCAAATAATTTCTATTTAAAAACTCCGCCTTGGGGGTTCCTGCCACTATCAAAGATTCTTTTTCAATAAAACAAAGAAAAGAGCTGGCATTTTGAATTCGTTTTTTCCTTCTTGAGCAATAAAACTTGGACAAAGGTATTTGAAATTGTTGTATTTTGGCAAATATTTTAATATCTTCTATTTCTGAAACAGAAATGTTTCATTTCATTTTATTATTGTTTTGTGCAATAAAATGAAAAGAATAAAGAAAAATAGTTACAAAGAAATGAGATCTACTGCAATTTTAAAGCAGAATAAATTGCATATAATTGCTATTGTTTTAGGTTTTTATTTTTTTTTCTTTTATTTTGCGAAATGGACAATAAAGTTGGGTCGGCAGTATGTTGCATGTTAATAAAGTCTTTTTGGTAAGCAACACAATACGTAGAAGATGAGGTGTCTTGAATGTTGCAGAAAAGATTTATGGTCAAATGTTTCAGTGGGCAAACAACAACAACAACAAAGAGCAAATTCTTAAAGAAAAAGCTCTGCTATAAAATAAATGCATGTCCTTTTGTATTCAGTTTGGGATTTTCATTTTTCTTTTTTTATAAAAATACACAATATTTATGGTGCACTGATAACAAATTCCGGTTGTGTTAAAACCAGCAAAATTTATACATTTCAACAAGGATTTGTTGGTCCTGCCATAAAAAGACACACAATTATGCAATTGCTTTTGTGTGGCAAGAAATTGTTTCGGTTTTTCTTTGCGATTAATATGGCATAATTAGATTTTTCTTACGGACAAACTGTGGTGGCCAGGGTCAGTATTAGAAATAAATCTTTTTTTTTACTTTACTCCCATTTTTCATGCTCAGCCCGAGAGATACGAACGAATGTTTTGGCATTATAATTCATGCAGTCAGCTCTCAATAGCCAAAAGAAAAATCTACAATTCATATGAGTTTAAGTAAGGAAGAAAGGAAATGTGTGTGCAGCCAAAAGTGTGAGAATGTGTGTGGTTTTGCTTAATACCTTCAAAGTCCTTTTGTTTTCCTTTGTGTATTTATGTGGTTTTATTGAATTGTTCCCCGGAGACTTGAAGACACTTGGTTTTGTCTATTTAAGCTATTGATTACTAAACATTGAGACAAATATTAATGGCATTTTTGTATTATAAACTTAGTGACAATTTTGACAGCAGACTTTTTGTTTTGATTTATGAGCAGCGCTCTATTGAAGTTGTAGTGGTCAAGAGGATTTTCTTTGCTGTTTTGTTTAAGTTTTATTCTTTCATACACACTTTAAATATCTTTTACTTAATTAACTCATTACTTTAATGAACAATACATATTTTGCTTGAACAAACCAGTGCACAAAACAAAGTAAGCAAATACTCAAGCTTCATCTAAAGTATCCTTGTCAGTTTGTTTTCTAACTACCAGGACTCTCCTTCTTTCTTTTGCTTTTCATAAATTAAATTAAAGTGTTGAAAAGTTTTTTCCATGTATATTTTTCAATCCATCCAATTCCAGGATAACACGCCCTTGGCATTTAGTTTAAATACAAACAACTACAACAGCAGATTGCGGGTAGCATGATAAGTGCATGATACGCGCTTGTCTCGTACTGGGAAGTCCAAGTGCAAGGATAAATGAAACAGCCACCCGTCACAAACTTTGTTCAAGGACAATCAGCAAAGAGGGTCCTGTTCCCATTTTTTGCTAGTACTTTTTGTGCGAAACTTATTTACCAAGCGGAAGTAATTTAAACAAAGATTGCATTTATTAAGCACAAAAAAAGGAACGAATATGAGACAAACGTTGTCTGCAACTAATGTTTTTGGTGTGCAGCAACATTTTGTGGAGAGAATATTCTAGAAAAAATCAATTCGAATAAATAAAATAGATTATGAAAGCACATGCAAACAAGAAGAATGTTACAAGTGTAGGGTTTGCTAAAGTGCAGGGAATGTAAACACGTTCAAAGTCAAGGTAATGCCAGCTGAAGCATCAACGTTTTAACCCTAGCAACATAATGTGAATAAAATTTGACCATAGGTATATTTGATATATTATTACAACTCTCAAAATAGCAGGATTTTCACAGCTTGGGCTTTACATAGCTCAAATGTTGTCTCAACATGTCTCAACACATGCTCTGCAAAATTGCGAAATTAATTTAATGAAAAAATTCACTTTTTTTCAACCAGGGCTGGGGCTCATTGAGTCAAAGAATTGTGATTTACTAAGTTTATACTGAATACGTGAATATTGGTCATTGAAGAAGTAAATTATTTCACTTGCTTAATGACGAAATATGCATTACCTAAATGAAACAGGACAACGTGACCATCTAGGATGCAAGTGACCCAGACTCAAGATTGGCGGCTCATAATACATAACTAAACAAAACGGCTCAATATAAATATACATATTTTTATTGAATATATGACTTTTTTTAATGAACTAATGAAAACACACAGCATTATTTTAATGAATTATATCATTTAGGCCACTTTATAGCAGTTGTACTGCATTTCAAAATAAAATATAGCACAGATCGACCCCTGCATTGTGATTATCACTATAAATGCCATTAGTGAGCTGAATATTTCATACAAAATGTTAATGAGTTATTGCTCAATTAGTACAAAATCAATTCATATATGTGTTGTTTAAAATTATAAAGCAACACTTTAAAAATTGGGCTTTTCGCATACTTAAGGGATCAAAAATTTACTGCGGTGGCATCTGAAGCTCTAGTAATTCTCAAGTTCCTGCTATTTTTTTTTGACATTTTGACAACTAAAGTGTGGGCAGATTTTTTTCCACTGGCCTGGTTATTGCGTTAATTGCATCATGTATATGCACCCTATTGGAAGTTGGTCTTATGTTGCCAAATGTTGTTCACTGGCAAATCTGTTTTTACATTTTTTAACTAGACGGCTTTAGAGAACAAGTGAACAAGTCATGGAGCGGTGTTTTCGCCCCTCAACGTAGAATAAGTGTGTCTATGACGAATTGCGTGATTTTTCGACCGAAATCATAATGAGCGATGAGGCTCATTTTCACCTCAGCGGACACGTAAATAAGCAAAACTATCGCTTCTGAGGCATCGAAAATCCACGAGCAACAATTACACCTGCCCAAAATGACTGTATGTTGCGTCGTTCACGCTGCTGGAGTCATCGGAACTTTTTTTTCGAGGATGCTTCTGGCATGTAGGGGAACCATATTATTGTTTTGTCATATCCAACGATACTATTGTCTGCTCCAACCTTGCTATTTTCAAATTGAGTCTTGTCCGCAGCTACACTGGGAATCGCCTCGAACTAACGCCGACCAGCTCCTTGGTGAATATATTTCCCATAAGACAAGAGAAAAAAGTATTTTGGAAGGTGTTCTTACACACAGAACACAGAAGGTGACAATCCATGTATAAAAAAGAAGTTATAGCTTCCCACCATAAAACAAACAATAAAATCAACGCAGCTTGATACCAGGTAGCTTTACAAGCCCAGCTGACTACTGCTTTTAGCTTGTACAACTGTCAAAACACACAACACAAACACACATACGCGAACAAATGGGTGACAGTAGCTCAAGATTTCTACCAACAAAATACATGAAGTGTTTGTTGTTGTGTTTAATGTAGTTAGGCGACTACCTGGTATCGAGCTGCCTTGAAGACAACGTCAATAATCAATATTCAATAGCACCCACATTTAAAATTTTTTAGGGTAAATAGTATTTTCAGGAGTTGTCAGTAGTACAACTGACTCAGTCATAAATTACTGCAGTCACTTACAATCTTCATATGTATTCAGCACGAAATTTCAAACCAAATGAGGTTTTTTTCTGCCGCTTAATAGTAGAGGCATATAAAAAAAGAGGCTTCAACAAAAATATCAAAAACATTAAATGAAATTTTTTCTGTAGCGCAATGGTGCATACGTGAGGAAAAAATTGCTTCAACAAAAATATCAAAAACTTTTGATTTTTGCTTCAAACAGAGCTGAACGCGTGTATGTGTAGCCGAACAAGCACGACCGCACATACTAGATCAAGCCAGTGACGAGTTTATTGCACATGTCTGGCTGGTATGATTATTTTTCTCGGGTTAAAGTAACAGTTAACCCAGCAAACATTCACTTGAAAATTTTTTCTAGCTTTAGAATACAACTTTATTATGTCCAACACTTAGCTAAGATCAGTCAACAATATCCAGTTTTAGTAAATTCCTGGAACAGCATCGTGAAAGCCCAATTGCAATGTTTAATTGTCTGATAAAATAAAATTTTGTATTTACATTCCAGTATTGCGAATATATTTTGTGAATTTCTGCAGATGTAGTCAAGTGTTCATGTATGAAAACATTTGCTAAAAATACTATGCTTAAATGTTTATTGGGTTACTTCAAGGTTTTTCTAAGCAAGTTTTTCTGATTGGGGGCAAAAAAAGTAGGGGAAAATTATTTCAAAAATATACTTGTGCAAAAAATTGATTTAAATATTGTCAATCCGAGCTCTTTTTCCCAGCGATTTCGAGTGAAAATGCTCTGAATGCCCAAGGTCAAGAGTTGGGGAGCTAACAGCACTTAAAGCTTTTTTTTTCCCTTTAACCTTGTTGCAAGTAATGGATCATGGCTAATGAAAATTTATGGCACACTGTTTATAAATTGCTTCCTTGTTTTCTTGTTCCTTTGTGTTGCACACACTGATGCATCATGTACAGTTTTATGTGGTTTTCGCGTTTTCGTAATGTTTTTATAATTGGCTGATACCATTTGTTTCACATTTTTTTTTCTTTTTTAGTTAAGCAGTGTACTGCATATTTTGTCTGCCAATTCAAAATAAATAATTCTCTTCAATTGTTACAAGTGTCAACATTTTTTGTAAAAAGTTTATTTTTGTTTTATTGTTGTTGAATTATGACTTTGTGACAGAAAGTTAGCGTGCAGACATTAACATTATATTGAATTAATTTGAATAGGATAAAGTCTAGAGTTAAAACTAAATAAACAGTGACAAATTTCGCTAAACTTTATTAACCTCTTGGCGGGAAATGAGGGCCATTAACAGCACGGAGAAGTAGCATGGGCATGAAAATGTTTAGGATATAAAGAACAATTTTTATTGCACATACATTTGCAATAAAGAGTGTCATAGCAAGACTTCATAGCACTATTTTGAATAGAGAGGAGCCCCGGTCATATGAGTGCTCCAGACAAGATTTTCAAACAAAATGGAATTTTTTCAGATACGAGTAATGCCACCGAATTTGGCTTGAATTGGAAAATACTGTACAAACTTTTATGAACAACATTTCTATGGAAAGTTTTTCTGAAATACGTAATTTTGTAGGAATTTGTTTTTTTGTTTTAACGTGTCGTTTGGATAACTTTTATGCGTGGAAAAACTTAACAGTAAGATTAGTCCGTTTAAACAAAACTTATCAGATCAATTGTTACAGAGCAACATTCACTCCAACTCATTCGCGTTGCTGAGAAGCCATACACACTCAAAGCAGCCTTAAATGTTTAATAGACTTCTAAAGCCAGCAGGCAAATAAAAGTAGCAAAGATAAAAATTAAAAAGACGCCATTCAATGGCGGTAATAATGGCGTCTAAAATAGACGTTAAATTAACTTAAACATTTATTACAACATACAGACACACGTCACTTGCCTTTACAGCCACTACCTATGCCATAAAACTGGACCCTTAAGCTCTCTTGGCCAGGGTGGTTAAACGCTATGGATGTGCTTAAACGTCAAAATAGATTCCAGCCACATTCAGTGATGTGTGCGTCGTGTGTTTTGAGTGTAACATTTTAGTGACATAATGCTTGTAAGTATTATTACAGGACTTACAACTTTATCACCGAAATTGGTTTTATTGTTTTCATTTGGCTGTCTGCTTGATTTTCATTTCCTTGCTGATTTTCCCTTCATTACGATTTTACCTTTTAATTTATTTCACTTGGAGACTTCTTTCGCATCTTAACGTTTTTGATTTTATGTCATAAATTTCCAATGCTTGTATGATGGTAGAAATTTTGCTGCTTTTCAGAAGCAGCTAAGAAAATAAGTTTTAAGTAAATTGCTTTCTAAAGGGTGGTCCAAACAAAATGCACTGTCTCAAATGCAAAAGTAAGCAAACGATTTGTCAAGAATTATTTTATTTTGTTTTTGATTGTAATAGAAGAATATTATAAGACAATTAAAAGCACTAAAACTATCCACCAAATGCTTGACAAGACCCATATTTTTAATGAGTCCGAGACCTGACCGTGAATCAATAAAGTGCACCAAAAAGTCATCGCTTGTGGTTGGCTTGGCGTTTTAAAAGTCTTCGGCAGCTTTGCGCCAATACATTTGTTCAATTATGCTGACTAAAGCATTACCAAGTCCACGAAATGCATTCTGATTTTAACGTCCTTTTCGCGCAACAGGCTTCAATAATCTTAGGGACTACTCCAGCTACATATGTACTTCCATTATTGCGATTGTTTAACTCTGCAGCAGAGAATTGTTCATTTTTCAATAGCAGAAAACTGCGAAGCTTTTTGCTTACCTGCAAAACTACCCAGAGCCCTTAGCAGGAATCGAACCAGCTACTCCGAATACTCTTCGTAGGGCACTCTATCATTTCATTCTTCGAAAAAAAAAAATTACGTTAAAATCTTACATATAATTAACATTGTTCATTGTGGTAGTAATACCCTTTACACGGACGTATGAATCGCTCTTAAAAAAATATTATTGCCAAATTTTAAGCGTATTTTTGCAAAATTTCAAACCGCTTTACTTAGAGGATTAACAGTATGCATTCGCTTTTGTACTCTTCCAGGCAAGTCCTCCTCTGAAATGTTTCCATTGGGATTAGTATTTATTCTCAAATGAGCACTGATAACTTAAAGGACAATTGCTCACCTCATCAGCATCATTTGCACGTAATGGTTGGCCATAAAGTTAAGGAAAGACGTAAATTTGTTTGTGTAGGCAGGAGAGCACAACTGGCAAAATCCTAAAGCGTGCCTGCATGTGTTTGTAAAAATTCTTATTGTGCATTGTTTTTCTGTTTTTATAGTTTAAGCAAAACATTAACTTGCATTTAATTGTATTTCGCTTTCAGTCAACAATTTTATGATCTTTCTCACACTAATTCCAGTCATGGTTATTCCTTTGACAGACAACGAACGAATTCTGTTAATCCATCTCCAAATTTTACAGCATCATATAGCGGCGGCCTTTGCAATGTTTTTGGTTTTTACTATTGTGGTTTTATCTTTTCATTTTCATTTTCGTTTTCATTGCCATTTCTATTTCGCATTTTATTGTTTCATATGTATTAACTTATTTGCTAGCAATCGTATGCAACGCATCAAAAAACATAAAGTTAAGATTCTTTGGAGATTAATTTACATCCTCAGAGAATCCGTTAGGTATCAATATGGAGTAAGTGGTCGATAATGAATAAAATGTCGCAGTCATTTAAGTTTTGGGGGAGAGGCCAAAATATGTTGGCCTTAAATTAAAAGATTTTGAGATAAAGGATTATCACGCATCAGGGACACACAAATTATAATTTAGATGGCAGAATTTCATGTTGAATGTCAACATTTTACCAACCAAAAATGAAACTGTAGTATTGTTTATTTAAATGAATGTTTTAAGTTCTTAAAAATGTCTCAAGTTGTTGTTTTCCAAGTGCTTGATGACATCACCTTAAACAACAGCAACCACACAATAGAAAATTATTCCACTCTACAAATGTGTTACGTGATTTTTTAAGATTTCATTTCTGTGATATGTCCATGATACGGCGAGAGTGGTTCTAAAACTGTTAAGAATCAATCACTTCAAACAAATGAATGAAAATGTGCGTAAGAGTACTGTGTATATGTATATGTATGTACATTACTAACACAAATACAAGCCAAAACCAGCTGTAGCATTGAATGAGTATAAGGCAGACATGATATCCGGCGAACCTTTATGTAAAGCTCAACAGGAATTTCATTTTAAACTTTGTGCGAAACATAATCTTACAAATATTCAATGTCAAAAACTTTTAGGAAGTTCTTAAATTTTTCAAAAGCAGGGCTAGGAAAAACATTTTCAAATCAAATTATTCAATAGAAAAGTGGAAAAAGAATTCCAGTTATATTTACAGCACGGCAAATTTATTGAAAGTTATTGGAACGAACGAAGTTCCTTAACGCGGCTGGTTGCTGGTAGTGAAAATTAGTAGAAATCGTCACGAAAGCGTATGAGCTGTTTATATGTATTGGTGTATCTGTCGAGAAACAATTGTGTAGGTGTCTCCACTGCTGTCAGCGGAGACACCTATTACACACAAATATTAATTAGTTGTAAAAACGGACACTAGCAGTTGATAGATGTCGCTAAAGTAAAATATGTCACAACAAAAAATAGTAATCTTGAAAAATTTTCTTCGCTTTGCAGCAGATTGACAAAAACATACTGCATGTGTAAATAAAAAAATTAAAACATTCCAAAAATTTTAAGAAGCATACACAATTTTAAAAGTTCAAAAACAACACAAAATAAAACATACAGATTTCACCTTGTATTACATTCGAAGATGAAGAAAAAACGCAAGGAACTTCATTCCTAACGGGGGTCCCCCGACCGCATTTCTTTTTTTTTTGAGCTGTCAAAACTCATATTAAAAAGCTGTCTTTGAAATATGGAAACAAATAAGAATGCGGGCAGCTGATCAGTTTTAGGATTCGATACTCATGGCATGAAAACGGAACCCTATTACTGAGACTTCTATGTCCGTCCGTCACATAAGAGCTCGAGTATATGTGTTTACCAGGCCGCTACAACAACAAATACTAAATACAGCAAAAAGTTTTGAACTAAAGGATGCTCCCCCTTTAACACAGCGAAGCTGGTTAAAGAACAGTGTTCAGTAGCAATAACTCCTCTACGCTGCTTCTTCAAAAGTTGATACGTTGCGTTTATATATTTATTCTGCTCTGTAACTGCCTGTTCCGCAACATGATGGCAGTCGGGCGATTGTTTGCATTCTAAGTGAAAGAAAATGAATTTGGGTTCATCTATTATGGTCTTTTATTCGTACGATGGCTCGATCGTCGCAAAAACGTAAGTGTTTTTTTCCATACAAAATCGGATTTCTCTAATTCGACCACATAGGTCAAAACCAATCATTTGCTGATTTGCTATAGAGTGAGAGTTTTTATAGAAAAAAATTTTATATTTATTTGTTACAAAACTGGGAAATAAAACTAGACAACGCAACTATTTTCTATTCTTATCTTATTTAGCAAATATATTAAACGTTTAACATATGTATGTATGTATGTAGTTTTCCCAAAACAGTTTTGCATTAATATATTAAAAATCATCAATGGAACAGTTGTTGGCACTTGTTCGCTGGGATGAAGAAAATACTGACTTAGCCAAAGGAATACCAAAGTTCAATGGAAGAGGAGTGACAACAGCTCTACAACAATCTGTACATCTTCACTAGCCTCTTTCTCGGTTTCCACGAAACGTACGGCAGTGATTAAGTCTATAATTTATTTATATAATAAGAATACTTTCAAATTTTCAAACACCACAATAAATATTTCGAAGCATTCAGCATGTTTGCCTTTTTATTTAGTACATATTTATGCATGCACGTATTCATCAGAGTGAAACCGAACCCTATTACCGACACTTCTAAGTCCCTGCGTCCGTCACAGCTTCCATTCTCCGAAACGGTAAGAACTAGAGAGCTGAAATTCGCACAGAATGTTGTGGTACCTTGCCGCTACAATAACAAATACTAAAAGCAACAACAAATTAAAAACTACCAGGTGTCCCCATAGAACGAAAAGTAACAATTAGCTATAACTCACGTACCGTAAAAGATAGAGACAACGTAAAGTAACAATTAAACGTAACTAACGTAACGTAACGGGCTTCAAATGTTCTTTTTAGATTTTTCAAGTCTACTGATGAGTTGTTTAGCAGCAACGAAATGTCGGTGGCATATAGACGGCTGAAAAGAGACAGAAAACATTAAGGTCTATTTTTTAGACCTAAAGTAATAAATTAAATGTAACTTTCAAGCTGTAGGAGACAGAGAGTTAAAATTTATACAATATCTGTATGTATTCACATATGCCTTGCCATATGTACATTACACATACTTACGGAACCCTAAGTGTGCGAGTCAGCCTCGTACTTGACTGAATTTATTATTTTCAATACTTCAGTAAAAAAATCAAACAAAACTGTAATATATCGATCTGGCTTCTCTGTGAAGTTAATGCCAAAAATGTTCTAACGTAAGGCTATGCGAACGCAAGCTGTCGATATAGAGGATCCCAAATTGTTTCGAAATCGTGTGACTTCAATTCGAGGAACAGCACAGGGTCACCAGCTCTGCCGGACTACAAAAGTGACCAATTTTCTGTAAAATTTCGTGAAAGTGGCAGCCTTGCGGTGCTCGAGCAGCCAGTGAAGGACAGCAAACATGAAACTACTTACATAGCTTTCTCTGTTAGTAACCTCTGCATTTGTTTACATTTGATTTTTGGTTAGAAAAATTCAGTGCAAATCGAATGCAAACAAAACAGCTTTACAAGCACACAAATAATAATTATTTGTATTTAATATTTTATTTGCATTGAGTACACATCACTAGCTGTGCATGGAATATGTTTAAAACTTAGTTTTCAAAGCATTTTATTAATGTTTTCTACTTTTTTCGTAAAAATTACAACAAAACCAAAAATTTTCCAAACACTTTACAACAACATTTTTTCATTGTTTATGTTTGTTTTTGTGTACACTAGTTGGTCTTATACACTCATGTTGCTACGATTTCCTGTACTACTCCACTTAACAAAAGTCACTTTTGGAATATCTGTTTAGTCTGTGAGGAGCAGGCAGTAAGTGTAGACATGTATAATCACTGCATTCGATACTGGTAATGAAGTGTAGAGAAAATCAACCTTGTTTTTGGCTTATTATGACTTATGTATATGGAAACAGCTCTTATAAATTTAATAAAAATGTTTACGCCTGGTATGAAAATGCAATGTGGTCGCTATTTATCAAACATGATCACTAAGAAGCTCCGCTAATAATTTCATTTGTTTCTTTCGCTATCGATAGCGATGACAAAGCTCAAGCACGTCAAGCGTAATTTTACTGTCTAAACCACCCAGTATCCATACAGAATGGATGACTTAGACGGCAATAATACGCTTGATCTGGTAATTTAGGTGGCACTGTAAGTTATATTTAACTTTTTGTATGAAAGACATTAAATGCAAAAATTCCAGTTGGCACTTCAAACCCTGACAGAGTCCTGACAAAATAAAAATCAGATTTAAGAATAAAATACACTGGTGAGGAACAAACGTCGTCTATCTAATACATTTAAGCAACAAGATACTTGTTGTATTCAATAATTTAAAAAGTGAACAAAAAACTCTCAAGTACTTTTAACTTGATGCTCTTTCAAATGCGGGTTTTGTAGATATGCATACAAAGCAACAACAACAAAAAAATTTTGTATAGAAATAAAATGAAAGTTTGCATAATTCAGAAATATTGTAACAAGAAATACACAAAATAAACCATTGAAATACAACCAAACTGGAGGGGAGTCATGTTGGAAAAAAAAAACAAACAAAACATTCAACGAAATATTGTACAGAAAAAAAAAGCAAGGACTTGCCACAAAAGGACATCAATATCTTAAGGATGGCAAAGATGTTGAAAATGATGCTGATGGGTACAACAGGGATTGTTGTTGGTTTTTTTGTTTCTTGTGTATTTGTTGTGTTTACTCTCAGACATTTAAGGATATTGATGTTAACACTAACTTTTCAATATTTTACACACTCGCACAATTTGAAGAAATCTTCAAATAATCTTGCCTCTTCAAAATTTAAATAGAAAAGCGAAAAGCGGCAAAAAAAAAACAACAAGATCTTGCTGCAAATGAAAATTATTCCAAATCATTATTGTTCACTTGAGTAAGTTTTTACATTTTCAATGTGAAACGTCTACTCCTGGCATTTAAATTTATAAATTTAATACATTGTCGTTTTCGAATGTTTATCATAGATTTTGTTGTGTTGATTGTTGTATTCTTCTGCGTTAAGGTGGAGTTTGGCTTAATAATAGAGTTGAGGGGTGCTGGCTTTTTCAACATTTTAATTTATGTCTGCAATTATTGCAACCAGATATAATTTCCGTGATAGTCTTTTTTATTTTTATTCATTTTTTATACAACGAAACGTAACAGGAGCATTTTAAGATATTTGAAATAAAATAAAAATAATTGCACGTTAGAGGAAAAATTTGCATAATTCATTTCGTAGAATTGAAAAAAAATAATCGAGAAAACAAAATTATTAATGAAAATGAATTTGTAAATGTCAAGTGTTATCGGTGGTTAAGGAATATACATACATTATTAAATTGGTGAAGGGAAAAGCATAATTTTTTTTTTGAATTTTGATTTTAAAACGGCTGTTGTAGCGATAAATGGTTGAATAAAAAATTCGTCTAATGGCAATTTAAAATTTTTTAATATATTGATTTATTACTAGTTCTCTTTTCTTTTACCCGGAATTTTGGTAATAAAAGAGAGACGCTGTTATTACCAGATAATCAGGTTCACAATCATGACAACTTGCCAAAACTCGACTAAAACCTGTTTTATATACTAGCTTAGTTAAACCTGAATCAACAAGCATTTAAGCCGTTTCATACCACAAAGAAAAGGATATCAAATTTATAAAATTTCGAGGGAAATACAGCATTGGTACATGAATCGCTGGTGGAGTAAAGAGTGTTTTTTTCGATGTATAGAACTTCAAAATGCAATAAAACAACGATGGATTATTCGATTATCATGAATATTATTTATCCGAAAGATAATCTTGTGGCATTCATTACATTTTAAATATGATTTCTGGCATATAACCGCCACGGCTGGTGCGAATGTATTCCCATCTGCACGTCCAATTTTCAATGACTTTTTCCAACATTTGTCGCCGTATATCGGCAATAACACGCCGCATGTTGTCTTCCAAATGGTCAAGCGTTTGTGGCTTATCCGCATAGAACAATGACTTTACATAGCCCCACCGGAAAGTAGTCTAGCGGTGTTAAATCACAAGACCTTGGAGGCCAATTCACAGGTCCAAAACGTGTCTTTCAATAAATCGATTGCGGCACGAGCTGTGTGACATGTTGGGCAGTCTTGTTGAAACCTCATCTCCTGGGCATCATGGTTATTCAATTCAGGAATGAAAAAGCTTGTAATCATGGCTCTATAGCGATCAGCATTGACTGTAACGTTCTGGCCATCAATGTTTTTGAAGAAGTACGGACCAATGATTCCACCAGCCCATAAAGCACACCAAGCAGTCAGTTTTTCTGGATGTAACGGTGTTTCGACATACACTTGAGGATTAGCTTCACTCCAAATGCGGCAGTTTTGTTTGTTGACGTAGCCATTCAACCAGAAGTGCGCTTCATCGCTAAACAAAATTCGCTTATGAAAATCGCGAACAACGGCATTCTCGTTTTGCACTAAAATTGCACTATTTGCAAGCGTTGTTCAAGCGTGAGTCTATTCATGATGAACTGCCAAACTAAACTAAGAATAAATCACTTGACAGCTGTTAAATCGGTCGCCATGTTTAACCTTAATGCCACCTTAAAGCTCTATACATCGAAAAAAAAAACACCCTTTACTTAGCTTCAAAGTTAAGGTAAGTACTCTGATTAAAAGTCCACGCGGAAAGTTGTCAAAATGCATGTAAAAAAAATTCGCACGAAGTTTTCGTGAAGAAATGTGGCAGAAGTAGTACTCTGTTCATTTTGAGAAAAACATATGAAATGTATCTGGCAACATTTTCTTTTTACTGCGAAATAATTGAAGTGGCAATTCTTCTACGTGAAAATTGCAAACTGCTGCATTCAAATGTAGCTTTCGTAATTTTTTTTCCATTTTGCCGGAAAACGAATTTTTGCAAGCGTTGAAAAACTGCTGGAAGTAAATTTGTGCAATTTGCAAATTATTTGCGATTTTTCCACTTGCTTGCACCAATTTGTGCGCTTTGGAGCATATCAGTTGGTCGAAACTCCACTTTGCGTGAGTGCAGACGTTTTTAAATAAAATTGTTTCAATTAATTTTTCCAATATGCAAATTTTTGACAAATGCTTACGCTTTTGGGGCTATAGCATCTTCTGTGACCTTACAACGTTTGCGACAACTATTTTAACTAAATTTTTTCCGTCTACAAATATTTCACAAGGTATGGCGCTTTTGTACCCTGGCGTGCCATCCGCAGGTGTCTCATGTTTTTAAAGATCGACATTAAGTTAGTGTTTGCACTTGGCAAACTTTTCACGATTTTCCGCACTTTGGCCTCGGTCACATTTTCAGTTCTATTTTACATAATTACATAGTTTTAAGCACTCATTTATGTAAAATTTGCAAAATAATTATCACTATATAAGTGTGTATATTCCACTTCTGACATTTTGTAGTCGGTGGCCTGCTGCGGCGAATGTGTTTATGACACTATTCGACCGAAGAAATTTCTTGCTGAATTTCAACAGCAAACTCATGACACAAATAGTTTGACATCAAAAACGTGTTTCTTAGCTAAGTAGCTTGCTGAGACACTCGATTTCAACAGCCTACAGACGAAAGGACATCATTTAGGATACATTTCCATTGATACAGATCCAAACTATTTATACTTTATGGGACTAGAAATGAAAATTGTGGACACTACAAACAGAATCAGAAGCTACTTCTTGTGAAGAGCTAAAAAAGCATCAGAATAATTTTGCCTTTTTCTTATTTTGGCATACACTAAAGCCCCGACTTGCGTCGTTCCGATTTGCGTCGTTTCGATTTGCGTCGCTTTTTAAAACTGGAAAAATTCGATTTGCGTCGTTGCGATTTCAAGTTGCGTCGTTTTGACCCCGATTTGCGTCGATTCGATTTGCATCGTTTTGATTTCGATTTGCGTCGATAAGCACGGTTACATTTTTTACTGCATCATTGTGGATTACCATTTTCAGCATTTGTAGTGTAGTACATATGTATTTAGCATCTTGAATTCATTAGTTTTTACAACTTCTGGCAACAACGCTCGTCACCTGTACGTTAAGAAATTTTCAGATTTCGTGAAAAAAGAGGAATCCCCTTTTCTTTTTTATATAAGTGGTGCTAAGAGCAGCTGTCTGGTTATGGTAACAATTTAGTATGTGATTCACCAGAATATGCTTTAAGGACGTAAAACATGAGTCATTTTTATGTTTTCTTTTCCCAATTTATGGTTTTGTTATTTATTTATAATATATGTATATAAACATTTGTTAAATACATTAAATAAATAAAAACGTACTCATGCTAGTATTTTTTATCAAAAACACAACATTTTTTGATTTGTTTTAAATATTTTCCCCAACAAATTAAATTTCAGTGCATTTATATAGAAAAAAGTGATTCGATTTGCGTCGCGTTTCTCCAGTCTTCATTAACGACGCAAGTCGGGGCTCTAGTGTATTTTTACTATTTGAAAATTTTCTATTTGAATGATGTTTCTCCTTTAAATATCTGCTCATGTTCTTAAATACTTTCATATTATTTTCCACATTTATGCTGGTTAAATAAATTCCAAATACAACCGCCCAGACTGCGAGGGAGACCTTTCGTTTCTAAACACAACAGTCATGTGATGATGATGATGATGACTCATAACTTGTTGGCTGCGTTGACAGAGAGTATGGTGCATTTCTGGTAGAAATTCCAAACGACATTTATACCTAAATACTTGTGGATACATATTTGCTCTTGTTGTGGTTTACTGAACAAACGTTGAATGCATATTGCACGTACTTGTACGGTTGAGTTTGCTTTGGCTTTTGTATTCCTTTGTAAGTGAATGTATAGATATGCAATTTGTTTTTAGGGTTTCACAGTAGGGGAAGAAAATAACAATATAAAGTTTGACAAATCAAAAAAAAAAAAAAAAATATATGTACATACATACATATATTTGGTTTTTCGATATTCCATAGATTTATGGAGAAAATCAAATAAACCATGAATGGGAATTGTTTTCTTGGCGCGAAAGAAACAGAGTATTTTAAAGCGATTTGATTGATTTGAGTAAATATTGATTTTCTCCGTACATGTGATAATTTCCAAGATTCCCACAATTTAATGTGAATTATTCCCTGGAATATGTAAATGTACAAAACAATAACAAGAGCAACAATAATCATAACGCTCACAATAACATGTCCCTCAGGGTCTATTTAAATAAAAATTCCATTAAAATTGTTTTCGTAACGTTACAAAATGCTATTTGCTTAAGCCATAAAACAATTCTTTCAAACTGAACCATAAACGTTTTTAAACCAACACGGTCTAGAGCAGTAACAACAATAAAATAATAATAATTATAGTAAGAGTAACAATCGTAATAATAATTGGCATTTGTCCAGACTTTTTTACAGAAGATAAACGTATGGCAAGATTTGTATATTATTTTGTTTTTTTTTTTTCAAATACATTTTATGATTTTATGAGTTTACAACTTTCGTTTGTATAATATTTGTTATTATATTTTGCTTTGTATGAAATTCACACAAATCTCTTTGGGCTACTTAAGCCATAAACAAACACATAACTTTTGCACTAGAAACAACACAAATGTTTAAATAACAAAGTTTTAAAGCAGTAGAGATGAGAAATTTAGTAGACCACTAAAAGTGACTGCTGGCAAAAACAACTGCGTACTGGATTTAGGAGGAAGCTTGAAAAGTTGAAATTGTGACTACATTGCATCTAATTGACTTAAAAAGTTAGGACTTACATATCATACAAACATCCTTTCGTGTTATTACAAAAATAGCAGTGTAACTCTAAAAGCAAAATAAAGGGTCCGCCAAAGAACTTTTTTTTTTGAAAACGGCGCAAAACATCGAGTGTAGCTTCGGCTGTGTGGCACATAGCGCCGTCCTGTTGAAACAAAATGTTGCCAATATCCTCCTCTTCAATTTTTGTGAACAAAAATTCGTTCAACATTCAGCCGGATAACGATCGCCATTGACTGTAACGACCACTTCTTGATCATTTTCGAAGAAAAATGGCCCAATAATGTCTCTGGACCAAAATCCGCATCAAAAAGTGACTCGTTTTGGGTGCGTCGGCTTTTCAAAGTATGCCTGCGGGTTTTTCTGTGCCCCAAATGCGACAATTTTGCTTGTTTAAATACCCGCCGAGATCAAAAGGAGCTTCATCTGAAAATATGATTTTTTTTTTTTTTTGGCAAAATCGGCATCTTCTGTAAGTCGATTGGAGGTCCACTGGGCGACACAACCATATTCATTCAGCGAAAGGATATAACTAATTACACAGTCCAACACTCAATTTGTTCTTTGAATTTATCAACTGATTCTAGTTAATTTGGGTGCACTGAATTGAAATATGTAATCAGTTTGTCTCTATCAGCTCTAGTTTTCATGATATTGCTTTTTTATACACTCCACTAGTGACCTGCAATTATGACCGTCTGCCCGGCTGTCAGTTTTTTCAAAAAAAATTTTTCATCAAAATTTCTTATTTACAGTTATGGTAGTTGCCAAAAAAAAACATTTTTTCCGGAAAAAAACTTTTTACCCAAAATTTATTTTTCAAATTTTTTTTCATGAAAAAAAAATTTTTGACAGACGGTCGTATAAAAGCACTATATCATGAAAACTAGAGCTGATAGAGACAAACTGATTACATATTTCAATTCAGTGCATCGAAATTAACTACAAACAGTTGATGAATTCAAAGAAGCAAAAATCTTTTTTTAATTTTGTCGGGCTGTGTTATCTGTCAAAGTGTTACCATTCACAAAATAAGCACTAGTTGAAAAAAAAAAAACGTTAGACCGTGTATTAACATCTTTGAAGCAAATTACAAATTTGATCAAAACCCGAAACGGAGTTAACAAAAATGTTGCTAAAATATTTAAAAAAAAACATGTATTTAATATTTTACCCCAAAAATATCGTTCTCAATTCTGAGGAAATGACATCACACGAAAGCCTGAAAAAGTAATTAACAACTGTAGATAATAAAAATAAATAATAAAACTGTACTGCAAAAGTTGAACTAATCATATCTGAGTGAATGAGCGCCTCGATGGATGAATTGGTAGAGAGTCCTACTAAGCGTCCCCGAGGTCACAGGTTCGATTCCTGCCGAAGACTTTGGGTGTTTCTGAAGACAAACCAAAAGCTTCGCAGTTTTGTGTTTGTTTAAAAAAAAATAAAGTTAAAAATTATTCTAAAAATTATTACTATTTAATCAACATAAAGATTGAATGTGCGAAACCCTTAGACGCACTTAAATGGAACTCAATGCAAGAATCCTATGGGAACATCCAGACAACAAAAAAACGAAAGTGATAAGAGATAAGAAATTTTGTAGGAAGGATGCTGGACGAAATATCGAATTTAATAAACATTTATAAAAAAAACAAGTGACCTTAAGGCTCGATTAATTAAAATACTAAACAACAAAGGTCGAAAAATTAGCATCAAGAATATGGTGATATATAAATATTTTGGAATTTTCTTTAGGTATCTCCTCTGGTTAAATACTCTCAGTCCTCTTGTCGTATTGAGTAGCTATAACAAAATTAGCAGTGCAAACTCTGAAAGCAAAAACTTATAAGCAGCTTATGAGCAAAATACAATTTTGATCAAAATCACAGTGTGATCCAAAATGAAATTAACAAAAACGTTGTTTTTTTTTATAAAGCATTCAAAACTAGATTTTATATTTTAGCACAAAAAAAATGCTTCTTAATTCTGAGGAAATAATATCAAACGAAAGTGTGATAAAATAATTAACAACTGTAAATAATAAAAATAAATAATAAAAATCTATTGTAAATGTTAAACTAATCCTGTTTAAAAGAATCAAGAATTATTATTCCAAAAATTATTTTCTATAGAATATAAACAATGGCAACAAAAACCTAAATCAATAGGGAAGCAATCTAATCTCAATAAGAAAATATAAAATAAGCACAGCAATTAAATTTATCAAAAGGATTTTAACAGGTGGGCCAAAAAGGTGGGTTTCGGTTCACACAGTGCTTGCTGTTACTTCGTCCCGCTGAAGCCACATGCTCTCCAGACCGAATTCGTTTAAATGTGACTGAAAAAACTCGGTTAACATGGCCCTGTGGTGCGTTGTCCTTTGACCAGTGGCGTCCCCGAAAACAAGTGGCCCGATGACTCTTCCATCGTGAACAGCGCACCCTGTAGTCACTTTGAGCAGGTGTAATGGCTGCTCGTGCATCACTCGTGGGTATTCGGTAGCCCAGAAACAACAGTTTTGCTTTCTCACGTACCAGCTGAAGTGGAAATGAGCCACATCGCCCGCTCATTATGATTTTGGGTCGAAAAATTATGCACTTCGTCATAGACACTATTATTCCGCGGTCTTGGGGAGCTTATCACTCCCTGGCCTTGTCACTTGGATGCTACAGCTGTCTCGTTCACAAATGTAAAAACAGATTTGCAAAAAAAAATCAAGAGCAACTTCCAATAGGTTCCAATGATTTCTTTTGGCCCACCTTGCACCAATAGCTCTAGGCAGGAATAAGAAATAATAACCTAATAGCTTTTACGCTTGAAAGTACCTAGAATTTGCTACATTTTCGCCCACAACTTTATGCCAAACATTGTAACTATTACTGCTCGCAGGGTAATAATAAGTGTCACAACATTAATTTATGATAATAATCATAAGTAGCAAGTGTTTCTGCTCATTTTTTCTCTCCTGTTTTTTTTTTTTTGCAACAGCAACAAAGTTATGACTTGTGTGTGTAAGGCAGTTAATCAAATAAATATGTTGTCACACACAGATACACACACATACGTTTTGAAACTCATAAATTGCTTCAGCACACATTGACACACACACACACACACACACACAATAGTACTTTTACACAAAGATAACAAACAGTAACTGTGTAACACTTGTTTAAAAACTATAGCAAATAAATATCGATGGCAATTTAAAATTAAAGGAATAGTTCTCAGTCCTCCTTACGAACATATCAGGCAATTTTTAATGATTTACAACGGCGCCTTTTCTTGGCTGCCTGACTCTCATTTTAAATAAACTCCCAAAACCAAAACGAAATAGTTTTACTTTGGCTGGATGGATGAGGGGGGATATAGAATGGGTTGGTGGGGTTGGCTTAATAACTCCGAAATCTGTTTAGCTTTTTTGCTATAAAATGTATGTTTCATTTATTTATTTATCACCAAGAAAGCAGAACAGTGCAAACAAAAAGACTTTTAACCTCAAAAACCACCAAGTCATAAAATTACTTACGCGCATTATAAATTTGTGTGCAAAAAGCAAATTGAAGCGTAAAAATTTATTACGCTTATGATTAATCTATGTATATGTTTTCATTTACAAATACAGTGGCACAGAAGAAGAAGAAAGAAAAGGAAATATATATACATATGTACAAACAGAAATAATTTTGCATGTTGCTTATTTGATGAGGAATAGTTATTAGCACACATATAAACAGATATGCCAAAAGTGACTTTTGTATAGTGACCATATCATTTGTGCAGAGCTGTGTATTTCATCCCCCAGAAAAATTTTAAACCTCCTAAAAAATTCAATGTTTTTCTACAAAATCCCCCTAAAAAATTTTGGTAAACATTCTGCTTTAGTTTTGCGAATCACCAATATTATTGCATTTACAATGCGGAAAACTCATGAAATTGTTAAACTTTCCCCAATTAAACAAATGCAAAAAATTGACTGATTATATGTAGTTTTTAGAGCATATTTTATGATTACAGGCGTATGTATATTTATTATAAATTTTCGTTTTATTTGTATTCACATATTTTGAGATCTAAGTACATATTCAGAGGTAGCTGGAAATTGCATCCTTCTTAGCCGGACATTTTATGGCGCTTTAATGCTACTTTTAAGTAATATGGCAGAGTTAATCTTGAAAACAGTTTTTAGGCATTGGTGAACTCACTGAAAAATTGGTCACTCTTCACCACTATCTATGTGTCCTCAATGGTTTAGAAAGCCCTAAGGCTAAGTTTCTGAGACCTGAATTAAACTAGGTTTAGTTAAACTGAAAAAAATATGTGCCGCTACTACCAATTTTATATAAAACTTTCAAAAGGAAGAACTTATTATTATTATTATTGCTAGGTCGGTCCAGAATGGCCCTTCGCACTGCGACCATGAATGATCTATTGTGCAACCCTTTTCTCTCACGAGTTTAATACATCAAGAAACAGTACTAGCTCCTTCTGTGGAAGCCCTTGCAAATCCTGTGAACCCAATGTATAGGCCTGCAACAGCCTGTATCTTCTGTGGCCAAGTGCCACACATTCAATAATCAAGTGTTCCATTGTCTACTCTTCTTCTCCGCAAAATCTGCAGGTTGCCGTGCTGGATAGTCCCATTCTGTGTAGATGCTTCACGCAGGTATAGTGTCCTGTTAGCGCCCCACACAGTGTCCTTAGATTTCTTCTGTTTAATTTTAGAGCGAGGTCCGCCCTCTTGGCATCAAAGCTAAGAAATTTCTTCGAGTGTTCCAGACCTCTAGTGTCGTTCCACAGTTTTCCTGTGATGGATGCTGTCCATTTCCTGATCTCCCCCCTGAGGAGAAGCTTATTGAAGCCAAAGGATGGAGTGGGTCCAATAAAAGCCCCATTGGCTCCCCTTTTCGCGTAGGTGTCAGCCAACTCGTTACCCTTGTGCCCCTCATGACCTGGCACCCATATCAGAGTAATCTGATTATGAGTGGCCAGTTCACTTAGCCCATCTTGACATTCCAGTATTGTCCTGGATGTGAACAAAAAGCTACTCAGGGCCTTGAGTACCGACTGGCTGTCGGAGAATATCTTGATTCTAACTCCTGTATGTCCCCTTTCGGATAGGACCCCTACAGCTTCCAGAATAGCATACAGTTCCGCCTGGAAAATTGTGGTGTCCCCGCCAAGAGTTACTGCCCTGCGTGCCCTAGGCCCCACAATTCCCGCTCCCACTCCTTGAATCGACTTGGATCCATCAGTGTACCATTTTTGTGAGTCATCTCGTAACCATATTGGGTTTGAGCACCACTCCTCCCTCGTAGGAAAGAAGACCTCATACTTTCTGCTGAAGCAGAGTATGGGATCCATGTGATCACTCGACCGAGACATATGCAAAACGTCTCTGAATCCCCTCAGGATCGCTAGATGACCAATAAGGTTACCTTCCTTTAGTTCCTCTCTTCCATAGATGGTGATAGCCCTAAGAAGAACTTACTTTTGCTTAAAATGTTCTTCTTTAATGAAATAATAAAAAATTATATCATTCCATCACAACGGCGGCACATATTTATTTACAATTTACTCAAACGTTTGTTTGTGGGAAAGCCAGGGCGAATCAAGTATAGATGGTCGCAATTCAATTCGCTTCAACATTTTCTCTCGAGACGTCATAAGTTTTGTTGTCGTTTGCTATCAGCTTTGACAACTCAGAAGATAAAATCTTGGAAAAATGTAGAAGCGAATTGGAATGCGGGCACCTGTAGCGGATTCGCCTTAGGGAAAGCTAATTTTTACACAACCAAGCAGCCAAGATCTATATATATATATATGTGTGAATGTGCTTATTTTTGAGAATATATATGTATGTACATACCCTGAAGGAAACCTAGAGTCGTCAAGTGGTTCCAAGTCGCTACATTTTGCGCTTATATTGGTGACGTTTTTATCAAATTGCCAACAGAGTGTCTCCAAATTTTAGTTTTATGAACAGTGTTGTGATTGTTAAAATTTGTAAGCCCACCAAAATCGTGAAATAAAAATCGTTTCTATTTGGAAAGAAGGCATTGAGCTTACAACACTGTTAATGAGTAGACAAATTTTATTTCTTGCTTTTTCAAGTAAGTTTCTCTCTACTCACATTTCTTTCAGAGTAGCGACAATGTCTATAGAGAATCAATAGTACTATGGTCGTCATATAGTCGCATTAGAACCACCTAGTCACTAGTTCCTTCGTCATGTTGACATTTGCTTCAGGGTAATTTCTATTCTTCTACACCACTGTTCACTTTATTTTCTAATTTTCTTTAGTATTTCTTTCTCTCCTTGAGATTTATTAAAAGAAATTGAAAAACATGGCTCTTGTTCAAAAATTAAAAACAATTTTCTTTGCTAATGTTTCATGCTTTAAGATTATAGAGATTTACTGACTTTCAACTTTTAAGGTTAAATGGGTTTAAATTTTGGCGTAGTAAAACTTTTTTAGTTTTTATTTATTAACGAAACATTTGTGAAACAAAAGTAAATCAAATTCAAAGAAAAAAAATTATTAACTTAAAAATTTTGTATGGAAATTTCCATACAAAATTTTTAATATGCTGTTGTTAAATTTTTTAACATACAAGCATAAAATTTTATTCCAGGCTGAATGAAATTTTATATGGAATGGGGAAAGTAAAATTTAATAGCAAGTTGACGGAATGAGAAAAGGTATTTAAAACTGCAAACAGAGAACAGTAAATTTGTAATGGCTCAAGGAGTTAAACTAAAAACTAAGTAATTTAACTTCAGTTAGACAGATATTGGTAGTTTTTTTTAAACCAGGAGCAGCCAAAAATGACAGGTGCTGTCCTAGACTTTTCAAAATTAAGACAAGTTTTTAAAAATGTTGCATGAAAAACATGCCCAACTCCTCCATATCCTGGAGACTAAAGCTGGGCTCGAATGCCGGCATTCATATTCGAACGAATTCCGTCGCTTATGCTGGAATTGGAAAAACATCAAACCTAAAAAAGCAGCCAGAGAATGGGCTCAATACGTCAAAAAAAGAGCTGTTGCAAGAGCTTTTTGATAAAAAAAAATGCAAGTACGCTAATTGGCCTGTAACACATTGCTTTTGATGAGCCTTTGTTAGGCCATTATTTCAGCAAATTTTCCAAACTCTTGCCAAAAACTTAAGGCGAATAATTGAATTGAATGTATTTCTTGAATTTACAAGTTTATTATTTGCAATTCTTTTTATAAAAGTTCCATTCCTGGTACTTTTATTAGAGTTGATTAACCTTCCTGTCTCTCACTATTTTAACGTCCTTCTTTTACAATGACTCATCGTGGTTGTAAGCTTTTCAAAAGAGAGCAAACTTCTATGCAAAAGCTTGCTCTCTTTTTTGTCTTATTGTGTGTGTGGAGACGTGTTTTTGCGAGTGCACTTTTTCTGCAATAGTTATGAGTTGGGCGACCCCCTTTTCTTTTGCCTTATCGTCAGTATTTTTTTGAAATTTTAAACCTCTTTGAAAAGCATTTCTTGCATCTTGTTTGGTTGCTGCATGTGTTGTTGGTATTTTTAATGCCAACTACTGTGTTTATCTTACTTTATGTTTTCTTTATTTTTGGAGTTTGCATTTTCCATACCGATTATATTTATGCGCTTTCATGCCTTCCAGCGTTTAATGCACTCCAAAATATTATGAATTGTTTGCGTTTAGAATTGCAAATTCAAAAAGATTATTATGCTTTTTTTTTTCTTTGAGCTAAAAAGTTTTTGAACTCGAAATCAAACCAAACTAAACAAAAAGTTTGTATGAACAAATGCAAACAATGAAATGAGCTCTTTAATGTTTTATTAAATAAATTAAAAAAAAAAAAAAATAAGTTCTTTTGCAGGGGCTTAACGTCATTTCTTTAGGAAATTCTCTTGCACACAATTTTATGTAAATACACATACTTATGCACATTTTGTTAGTCACTCGAAACCCTTTTTTTATTTCTTACTTTTATCATAAATAATATAAAGCAGTAGTAAGAGATTGTTTTTCTGTTTCTGTTGAAAGAAACCCAACAACTGTCACCCTTAGTTTTCTAACAACTTTAAATTGCATTCACCAACAGGTGCCAAAAAGTAGGTTAAGCCAATATCAATGTCTTTAACTGCAGTTGAAAAGCTGTGACTCATTCAGGTTGCCTACACAATACCCCGCCGCATTGTTTAATATTTTTTCTTCTTTCCAGGCTTTTGCGTTTTGTATTTGAAAACAAATTGTTGTATTTAAATTGTGATGCAATGTTCACACAATACTTTACTGCTTAGAAGTTTACACAACCTCGTTTTTAATTTGAGGATGCATTAATTTAGATCAAAAAGTTCCCACACTAGAAAAACTATTTGTTTACAGTTTCAAAAATTTTTCTTTTTATTTTTTGTTGGGATTAAGAAACATTTTCTAAATACCCAAGCCACCGAGCAGCCTCGTCTATTGTGTTACATCTTAAAGAGATGATAAAAGTTAAATCGTTTAAAATAACAAAAATTCACGTTCACAATTTGGTTGAATAATAGAGACAAAGCAAATGACAACAGGTGTCCTCAAATTGGGCAGGAATAGAAAAGTTAAATGAGGCACAGCGTTGTTTGTTCAGAAAACAAACTGCGTAATACATCACAATTGCATTAAAATGACATTTCAATAGTTTTACGCACTTGCTGGCATCCCTGAATCAATGAACAATACTTTAAATAGTTACAGTGGTAGCTAAATACAGTAACATGGCACACCAGTGGTAACCACACAATTCTTAATGAGTAATTGTGTGTTGAATATGAGGTTTACACAATACAAGCTAGCGACTTCTAAAGAGATGTTAGATAAACACCACATAATTTTTGAAAATTATTTAGTTAATACTAAAACTAACACATGTTGTGGAAACTATACATGCATTTGAAGTTTTTTGTGAGGTAATTGTAGCAAAATGCCTTAAAAATTACTACGCGCCACATCCGTTTTTTTACAATATATATTTCTTATATAAAGCATGTTCTTAAAAAGTGACGACCTGGAATCGGGAAAACTGTTACGAGCAGTGAAACCACATATGTATGTACTATTGCAGATTATTTTCGAATGCAATATACAATGAGGTGGAGATAAGATATTTCCCCTCTCCAGCAAGCCTTCTAAATTTTGGCATTGGTTTTTAGTGCGTATTTTTGCATATTTAGATCTTGCTTTAGAGCGTTTTACGGCATAGTTTAGCTTCAAGAGCATTTATCACACTGAACCATTTTTTTTTTTTTGTTTTCTAACAGAAAATATTTTGTTTTGCAAGTATAAATTTTGTAGATAATTTTCAGTGAGCTTATTGGCTAAAAACTAAAAGAGGACCAAAACACGAATACAACATAATTATTCCTATTGAGTGCATATTGACAGGTACGCTAGCTACATTTAAAGAGTCATTTTTGCTGCGGATATTTCTCTATACTCAATGCGAAAAGGATACAAGAAAATTTGTTTTTAACACCAGTAAATGTTTATATACTTAACAAGAAAAAATCAATGTACATCAACTCCAACTGATGAGCCCACTTCCATTGGCATTGGCATTAATATGGACGTTAGCATTGGCACATTCCTGGCAACTAGCATTGACATTATCATCAGTATTTTTTTGATGGGCTTAAAATGCTTTCGCACATACAGTGACCGCCGTCAACTGCGTTGTGTGGTGTATCCACTAAAAAACTCCCTCCTCCTTTCTGGCATAGTCCTGCCCGGGACCGCTATCTCTGTGACAATACTGCATTATCAGTATTGTCACTATCAATAAAATTGGCATTAGAGCTAGCATGTGAGCTGGAGGTATCATTCACTTTAGCATTGGCATTAACATTAGCATTGAAATTATCATTGGCCCTATCATTGGCAGTAGCTTTAACCATTGCACAGTCATTGCATTTGCATTAACACCAACACTGGCATCAGCACTTCTATTCGCACTAGCATTGGCATTAACGTTAGCATTTATTGCGACTGAAATTGCCGTTAGCTTAAGGTTTAGTTTTGTTTAGCATTGTCATTAGCATTCGCATTGGCGTTAGTATTATCATTATCATTGGCGCTAGCATTGACATTCGTACTAGCATTGGCATTACCATTATCTGTGCCAGCATTAGAGGTGGCACTAGCATTGGAATTTATTGCCATTAGTTCTGCCATTGCCATTATCATTGGAACTAACATTAGCATCAGCATTGACACTAGTGTCAGCGTTAAGATTAGCAGTGGCATTAGCTTGGGCATTAGATTAGAGCCAGGATTGATTCAGACATTACCATTGATGTTAGCAATCGCATTGGCATTAACGTTCACCCTAGCTTTCTCATTGACATTCGTATTGAAATTATTATTGACACTAGCATTGGTATTAATATTGGCATTCGCATGAGCATTAACATTACATTTAGGATTGACATTAGAGTTGGCATTAATGTTAACATTGGCATTAGCATTAGCACTGGTATTGGCTTTAGTAATAGCATTGGCATTAGCGTTGGCACTAGCGCTGGCAATATAATTGACATTGGCATTGACATTTTAACTCCGATTTGTAAAAAAAAAATCGTTTTTTATAACGGCAAAGTTGTACTATATGCAAGAAGTCAGCTAAAGTTTAAAACTTTGAGCGCACTGGACAAAACCTTAGTATTGGTGAGTGTGGCGGACGCAGCTGCAGAAGCCTAAAATTTCAACGAACATAATGGCGAAGACAAATATTTTTTATTATTTTTAGAGCTTATACATAGTTTGATTTTTGCATCGCATTTTCAGGTTCCGTCTGGTTCGCCTGGTTTTAAACCACTAATTACCCCAGCTGAGTTACACCTTGCTTCATTTTGCAGTTAAAAACTGACCATTTAACGAGAAGGATTTATCAGTGCCTGTCTTGTATGTCTATTTAGATATTAGATATCAACTAAACCGATTATTAGTGGTATAGTTGGGTGGGATAAGTCTTAAATACTCTTCACAAAAGAAGCTTTCTTATACTCTGAAAAAACCTTGGTTGGAATAAAGGTAGAGCGATATATATTGAGTTCACTTAGTTAATCTTAGACTATCAACTTTCTGTGATTTTAAAAAAACAATTAGTGGTTGTCAGCATAAGACCATAGTTTTGAAAAATGTATGATTCTGAAAATTCTTAAATTTCTTAGACCGACTGCCCACTTTTGGCTTGACTGACTAAACAATGTCAGAAGATTTTCCGTTTAACCTATTGTGCATTGGAGTTTAGTATTAGTTATTGGTATAAGCAAGTAAAAATGTGTCTTTCTAAACAGAATTTTGTTTTTCAGTTAAACGAAACATTTATTTGGTGCTATAAAATTGCCTTTACTTAAAATTTTTGTTGTTACTTTTATTCTAATTGTTGCGATGGCCGAGCGGCTATGATGACTGCTCAACAGCCGTGAGGTTGCGGTTCGAACCCTGTCAGACATAAAATGATAAATCCAACAAACGCAGCATAGAAAAAAAATAAACAAAAAAATAAGTACAAATAAATCATGCAAACGAAAAAAAAAACGTCTTGAGAAATAAACAAAAAATTGTAAATTTCAGATAGTTGACCAATTTCATTGGTTGTTGCTTTGCTATTGACTTTGTGGCAGCAATGAAGGGCGTGGCACTTCCTACGAAAATTTTTGCTAAAACACAAGCATTTAATGATGGTTGGTGAAACCGCTAAAATTTAATTATTGAAAAATTCGGCTGTCACATTCTGTTTTTTCTGTGAATGTTCTATGCTAGGAATACAACTGGGACGAACGACGAATTTTTCGCCGCGAATATTCCCCGTCAAAAATAAAACACATTGTTGTATATGAAAATGCACACAGTCACAGCGTCGGGCGAACTTGAAATAGATTTATTTATATTTTTTACGCCTGCCAACGACGTACAAATCAGTACCATGTGGCCATTTTGGTTTTGGTAAAAACAGTTAATTTTTACTTAATAGTTTTTATTTTAAGTGCTAAGCTTTGGCGTTTTGCATTTAAAATAAAAAGCCAACACATATTGGATTATAAAACATGTTTGCATTGTTTAATTTTTGGTAATACTAAATTTTTAGCAACCAGTTCAACTATCAGCTGTTCAACTATAGATAATAGGATAAAATTAAAAAACTGAGAAAATGGATACAAGTGAAAGTATAATTGAAAATGTTAAACTTCATGAATATTTATATAATCTGGGATCATGTTCATTATTTTAATTATTTTTACAAAATTTTAAGTTCTTTGATTCATTTAATTTTTTTTTTAACTTTGTACAAACAATAAACAACTTTATCAATTATAACAAAAGTTTTTGTTTTTCGTCGTTGTTGTGCTTCATATAACGAATTTATACAGCGAATTTGAATCGGCGTATTCGTCGTGTTGGGCGAAATTCGTCGTTCGTCCCAGTTGTGTTCCTAGCATAAGTTGTAACATCATTAAAACTGTTTTATCATCATTTGGGGCGAATTGCGAACAAAAACTGTCTTTTCTGCAGAAAAACTACTTAATATTCTGCCAAAAAATCTGCTTGTGAAGTGATCCTTCTATTAGCTAAGCGTGATGGTCTTGGAACTTAATTTTATATTATTTGAGGGCGTGGTATAGTCTAGATTTTAAGTAATTTCGTCCATATTGAAACGCAGAATTCCAGTGATTTTTTATGGATAAGAAATATTTAGTGTGTTCAGTCAAATATTTGATGAATATAATAGTAGCTTGGTACGGTGTTTTGTTCCGGAGCAGAACCATTTATATAAAGCTCTTCACTGCTGATACTACATACCTTAATACGTTATTGTTTCCGAACAAATATATTTACTTACATTTATTTTTTTTGGTGACATATTTTCTTTTACATTGTTATTCCTGTATTCAATAAATAAATAGGACTCTAAGCCACTTGAAAAGATCATTTTTAGTTTTCCTGATTGAAACGTTCCCCTGTTGTACTTGTTGCTCTTATAATTTTTTCATTTCTTTCCCATATCCAGTGAATAACGAAACCATTGTGTTCACAAATTCAAATACAATTTGTAGACCATGTGACAGATTTTATGCCGTAGAAATAAAAAATTAATTTTTAGACTTCAGCAGACTTTTTTGAATGCAAAAAATAAAAAATGAACACATTTACGTTGTTGCACTTATTCTTTGTTTGATTTATGCCCTGATTTAAACACTTGCTTAATTTTGTTTTTCTTCTTTGTGTTGCAACTTGAATGTGAAGTCATTGATTGTTTGCTACAGCATTGTGTTTGCGCACAACATAACGAAATTCTGTTAAATTACTTGCCTCTTTAAAATGCAGGTGTTCAATTTGTTTAATATTTCATTTCTTGATTCTGGGTATTTTTTTCTTCTTTTGCAATCTAAAATATTCAATATCTTTTGAAATCAATTACTTACTTTTGACAAATCCATAGTTTTGTCAGGGATGAAATTGTAGTAGTTAAATGAAAATGATCATTCCTTTGTTTGGGGTTTTGTATGGTTTCTTTCATAAGCAAACAAGCCTTTTTTCTGGTTTTTTTTTTTTTATTCCAACAACTCGACTTAACAAATTGTTCTTTTTGTTATTGATTTCCAAATTAATTACCAGGTATGATGGGCCAGTGTTTGAGTAAATGGTTGTAAGATAAATAAAGATTTGATCTATTTGAAAACACATCAGTTTTTATACGAAATTGTTATTAATCGCAAAATTTCTGCATTTATTACAGTAGATGGCCCGTAAGTGGTGTATATCTGGTAAGGTATAGCTACTAAGGTAGCGGAACCGTATTTGTAAAAGGGGCAGATAAGGCTTCAATTTCCAGCCGTCCTTGTTATGTGCTCTATATTCATTGACTCAAGCAATGCTTATGCGGCGAATGTATGTATCAAATAACCTGTTATCATTACCGTGATTCTGCTCTAATCCGGTTTACCAGGGCTGAGTTATTACCTAGTTGTTAGCCTCGTCTTGACTAGACGGAAGAATTCTTGTGTGGTGTTCCAAGAATTCATTATTTATAGTTTTTAATGGGATCTAAGCGCGTACCTCTCTCTTTAGCTTAGGTATAACTGAGTCAAAGGGCTCCACACATGCTAAGATTAGGTCCCTAAGCTTTTAGCTCTGGAAACTCACTAGATTTGGCTTCCTGTTACTAGATTTCCAAAACAAAGTTTTGAAACTAAAGTGATCTTTCACGATTAATGAGATAAACTCAGAATCGAAGAACGAGTTGAAGGCCACACCGAAAAGCGCTTTCCACGAGGGCTTCGGGGATTGAAAGAGGCTCGGGCACATATACTGAGTATATGTGAGGGCAATTGCTTTGAAGGGGACAATATGTAGATTGTTGTATTAATGAATACTTTAGAAAGAAGTTCAAAACTCAACCCTTGTTTTGAGCAAAAGTCAGTCCTTAAAAATATTTTTTTTTCACACGAAAATTTGTTTTTTCCCGTGCTAATCTAATTTTATTTTCTTAAGTTTTTAGAATTATGTCTATTTTGTTTTTAAATGACCAACCTAATTTGTGGTTTTATCAAAAATACAAATCACCATCAAAAACATGTTCACAAACCCCCTGTTATTAAACGCTTTCATTTCTTATCTACTTAAATGTTACAAAGAAACCATGACATCGTTTTCGTGAAACCTTATTTGCATAACAAACCAAATTGTTATTCTTTCTATTTAGAAATTTTTGTGTTTTTTTTTCTTCCTTTTTATGAAAACCACAACAATAAAATTAAGTTTTACAAGAACATCAAAGGTTGGTTACCTCTTACAGAAATTTTAGACTTATGGCAAAAAGGCTAAAAGTGGGAAAAAAATTAACAGCTAAACTACCACACCCATTAATACGTTTCGAATCGCACATAAAAAATACTCGTAACACATTGAAATTGTTTGTGGCACAAACAAACAAACAAACAAGCAAATAAAACCAAGAACCAACATCTGAAACAAACACAAAAAATATAATAATAATAACAAAAACACAAATATTTTGATAGCTTTGCATAAGAACAACAACAGCGAACAAAAAAGGACTTAAAACTACAGATGACAACAGCATTTTAGTGAATGACCGATCGGCCGGCCGGCCGGCGATGTGTTAAAAGAGGCAATTCAATTTTAAGAACGAAAATTGGTGGTTTGTTTCATTTGCCAGTCAGCCAAAGAGAGAGGTGTTTTTATATTTTCTATAACGAAAATAATCAGTCAATTAGAATAAATTAAAGAAAGCAAGAAGCCTGGGAATCTAAACAGGTGGTGAACACCTTAAACCCTCTTCTCTAGCAGGGAGTGTCACTTGTTTTTGAATGGCAAAAAAAAAGTAAACATTAGCCGGAAATTTTTTTTCACTACTCGTCAAAATTATAAAAACAAAATAAATAAATTTTTATTAAAAAACAGGTATTGCACGGCGGGGGAAATTGAAAGCTTGTCAAAGGAAAAAATAATATTTGTGTATAGATGTTGTTTTAAATTAAAATAATATGTTTAATGTCTATTTATTTTTTTTCTTTTTTTTTTGTAAAAATCAACACTCTCTAGTTAAAACATTTTTTTTTTAAATTTAAATAATGGTTAATACACTGCTTTAGTGTTTGATTATTCACACATGCTATATAATTAGCAACTGACAACTCAAGTGTCAAATTAACACTTTTCAAAATGTCATTAATTCACGAAAACTAAATTTAATACAATGAGAAATAATTATTGAAGCAAATGACAAAAAACAGCCAATCAGTATTGGAAAAAAAAAATGAACATTGACAATAAAAATACATTTATTATATTTTTTATTTAAACGCAAAAAAACGTAAAAACACATGAATGCAAGAAGTACAAATATTATGTTAGTGCTACATGCTTGTACAGTGGAGAGGCCAAAAACAGCAATATTTTCTTCTAAGACATTTTTATTTCCAGCTTGTCAAAACTAAGGCTGGCTGCAAGTTGGCCATTACGTGTGTAATTTGCCCGAATTTCTCCTGAACATACATATCTTTGAGCAGACCAGCTGCCATTTTGTTTTCTTGCACTAATCTGTTACAGAAACCGATTTTAGGGTCGGCCATTGGCTCAAACCGAGTTTCCAAGAAATTGCCAAGTGATCTCAATAAATTTGTGGTGGGGGAAATTCCGAAATGAGTTCATAACGCCGGTAAGTTATACTGCTTTATTTGTTTGTTACTTACAAGAGACCTGTTCGATTATTTTTAGTAGGCTTCAGGCCCTTTTTGATTTTTTTTTTTTTACTTAAATTCAGCATTTCAAAAAAGTAGCTGACACCTGTTCGATTATTTTAAGTAGGCTTTCAAGGCCTTTTTGAATTTTTCCGGTACTTGTGTTAGGAGCGGAGGTACAAAATTATCGATTTTGCCCTTTTTGCCCCCTAAATGTTTGGAAAGTAAAAAAATATTGCATAAGCTATCTGGCATTTTGTTCTTAATTAGGAAACAAGTAATTCCTGCTCCCATCCGTCTGTACAATTCAAAAACGTACCAAAACTCTGCTTTTACCCGTTTTACCCCCCTGAAATTCAGGATTTCGAAAAAGTGCAAGAGACCTGTTCTTTTATTTTTAGTAGGATTTCAGGTACATTTAAAATTTTTTTGTTATTTGTATTCGGCGTGGAGATATATGTATAACTAAATACTTATCCTTTTTACCCCCTAAATGTCCAAATTTAAAAGAAGTGACCAAATAATAACGAGAATTTTTTAATGGCTATTAAATTGAGTTTATAGTTTTTTCCTGTTTTTATCCTTTACATAGTACCAAAATTCAGTTTTTACCCGTTTTATCCCTTTAGTACTCAAAATACCAAAAAAGTACCAGACACCTGTTCGTTTATTTTTGTTAAACTTTTGGATGCTTTTTGAATTTTTGTGCTACCTGTTCAAAGTCCGGAGATATTGAATTATCGATTTTACCCTCTTTTACCCGTTTTTACCCATTTCCAAAATTCCCGCCTTGGTGGATCCATACATCAGAAAAACTGCCCATACAAGAAATTTGATGGCACTAGCTTTAGTCGTTAGGGCTGGGCAATGATCCCCCATTCAGTCAGTCAGTCAGTCAGGAATCACGTTACAATTTTATATATGTACATATATAGATAAAGTGTAAAGAAAATAACAATTCAGGAAAAAAAAAATGTTCTGCAAAGCAAACTAAGTCAAAAAATTCAACTATCTTCTGAAATTAGAAACATCAACCAAAAGAGATTAATAAGATCAATGCTTGGGTTAGTAATGATTATGTGTGAGAATGAAAAGTGAAATCTAGTATGCTCCGGTAGCTGAAATATTATAGCTAGTAAGCACAAATTTCACTTGGATGCTGAAGGCTAGTGTGGCCGTCTCGAAACACATATATAAAGCTGAGCAAGCTTATAAGCTTATCGTTATAAGGCCATCCACTAGATAAAAACGTTTTATTTTAAACTACTAACGAATACGGATAAGTGTTCATGTTTTACAGAAAAATTCGCTGAAGCGAAAATAAAAATTGCTTTATTTTTTAGCAATTTTCTTCGCTTAAAAGAAAATCCGTTTTAGCGGAAATTTGTTTTATTGGAAGACATTTTGTTTGACACAAAATTAATTTTATGTGAATCAAAAACAGCATAAAAAATATGTTCATAAGTGTTTTCAAGTCACATAGACATGCCGAAAACTTAAAGACATAAAACAGCTTTAAACTTTTTTTTTTTTTTTTTTTTTTTTAATTTATTCCGACTCTTATAGTAAATAATAAACTATTACCTTTACTAGATTTTTCTACACAACTTTGTATGCTTTAACTACAAAGTGTGTATAATTTGCCATAACGTTTGCAAATACTTTACGCTTTTTGCTGCAACTTCCGTTCTTCAGACACAAAAACGAAAGAAATCAAGCCAGTCACTCTCCCCAAACAGACTAAACCCACTCGAAAATCGCCACACACACGTGCTTTACATTATAAAAGTCATCTTTTATTTAGTCGCTTAAGCCCTCCTATTTTCCAATATTTTTTCAACTTGCGCTGTTTTTGTATTCTGACTTGAGTCACAGTAATCAAAAGTGACAATAATATTGTCATTGACCACACAAAACCAGCACTTAGTGTTAATTACCAATACTACTGTTATAGTTTTTCTATGTTTCCTTTACTTTTTTTTTTAAATTATACACTTCAGCAGCATAAAAAGTCAATCAAAGAGAAAAATTCAAATCAAATAGAAATAAATACTTGATTAACTAAAAAAAAACGTAACGCAATACTAATATCATTTAAATTAGTATGCGTTACGCGTCATTAGGTTTTTTCCTTACTCAATACAAAAACTTGTGCCACACAGCCCCTGGCAGGATATCAGAGACAAGTTCGTGCAATTAGCCATTGACAATAATGTTGAAAACAACAAATTACGAATTTATTTAAATGTCTAGTGTGTAATTACTTAATGAATATTTGACAAAAAGAACAACAAAAAAAAACACAAAAATATGTAATAAAAATTTTTTTGTAACAGATGGTTTTACAGACACAGATCCAAGCGGTTCAGTAGTTATGGCAAAATGTTAGACAAGAAATTCATTAAATTTAAATTTTCCTCAAAATTCTTAGTTTCTGATGCTAATTTTTCGACCTTTGTAGAACAATTAAAATTCTTACCCCCAATTTTTGACTTGGATTTTAAATGCCATTTCAATTTAAATTTGATTTAAATACAAAATTGAGTCAAACAGTTGCTATTTAAATCAAACTTAAACGGCCTAACGTGCCCATTTAAAATCGATTAAAATTTTTCGTACTGCCATATGATTTTGACAAATTAAGAAAATTGCTCTTGTTTTTTGTTTGTTTCATAATTTGATTTTATATTATTTCCAGAAGGTAATCAACTTCTGTGGCAGTGAAATTGGGAGTCCTTTTATCACGTTTGCTACTCATTTTAATAAGTTTTACACAACAATTTATTATTTTCTAAACTTTTCACAATTTCACTTGCTTCCAAATTTGTTTAAACAGCTGTTTTTTATTGAGTTATCGATAATTTTTTGACACTTACATTGTGCTGCCGTACTTTTATTACAATTAATTACCAAAAATAATTTTAGACTGTAAAACAGAAACTTAAATTTTAAGAAAAATTTACTAATTTTGTATTTAAATACAAATCAAAAATCGGGGGTTAGTTTCTTAAACATATTTTTGCCAGGCTCAGGTTGTATTAAAAACCCATGCTGTGCTATAATATATTTTTTTTTTATTAATTATCAAATAAAAAACTGGTTGCAAGGGGGCTTTCGTTCAATGATATTAATCACATTTTTTACATACATATTTCGATTAGAGCGGAATATTTCTGTAGAACAGGTTTGATCCGAAAAAAGTCCTTCAAAAAGTACTTTTCGCATAAAAATTTTGTACGGAAAATTTTTGCTCAATCGAAAATTTATCAATACATTTGATCAACACATTTCTAGTTACAAATATAAACTCAGTTATTTAGTTGCTTTAAGAGCCAATTGAAATGTATTAATTTAGGTCCAAAAATTAATCTTTTCAAAAAATTTCCTGTCTTTTTCAGCTGTCTATATGCCGACGACATTTTGTTGGTGCTACTCAACTCATCAAAAAGCTTGAAAAATTCTTAAAAGTTTGTTTGAAACTTAACTACTTATACCATAATTCCCATGCACAAAATGAGAATCAGAATAAAACTTACTTTACTAAGAATTTTTGTTTTATCTCGTAAGGTTAGGTTAGGTTAGGTTGATTGGAGGGGTTTGCTTGCCCATGTCTTGTGACATACACCTAAGCAAGTATAGGCTTGTTGTGCGCCCCGTTGAAATTAACCGTGATACAGTTTGACCCATAGGTCTATCCGTGCCATTCAAAAAGTTCCTGAATTTCCTCCAGCATATGCCCCGTAATTGGGTTATGTCCGGTAAGGTGCCTCTCCCAAGATGTCGGGATCGTATTTGTGAGAAGGCGGGGCACTGGCATACATAGTGCTCTAGTGTCTCGCTCTCCTCCCCACATGCAGGTTCTTTGAACTTTCTGTATAGTTTTGATGTTGCATTTGTATTCCATCGACGTCCACTACACTATAGAAGCATAGGTCATAATTGGCCTAATGACGCTACTATAAAGCCAGTGTGTCATCTTTGGATTTAGCCCCCATCTTGTGCCTATGGCTCGTTTACAGATTGGCCAACATATATGAGCCCTATTGACTCTTTCATCTATGTAGTATTTCCATTTTAATTTCCGATCCAAGATGACTCCAAGATACTTCACCCTGTCGGAAATATTTATTGTCCTTTCAAGAAAGCACGGCTCGTCATATGGAGCAATCTTTGTCTTTCTTGTAAATAGGCTAATTTAAGTTTTGTCCGTTCATTTATCTCCTAATGTTTTTGCATAAAAAATATTGAGCCAACTGAAATGTTCTTCAGTAAAACTTTTTCTATAGAAAAATACTGCTCGTGCAAAAAAAAATAGAAAATACTTTATTACATCACCAAAGCCGCAACGAATGGCCAATTTCACGATCTTGAATATTTTTATTTATTTGCATAATTACCCTCAAACATAAACAATTCTCCAAATTTATTTTTTTTGTTTTAGGTGCAATTATGCAAATGCATAAAAACGTATAAGATCGTAAAATTAGCCACAATTTATTTTGAATTACATGCATATCATGTGAAGAACAAAATGCCCCTATATTGCGGCATTGTTACATGTGTAAAAAATATTACAAAAATTAACAAACATTTGTGCAGAAGTTGGAAATTTTTCGCAATGCCATACCCACCTTCTTAAGAATAAATTTAATGCTCATAATATGTTTATTTAATTTTTTTGCATTTCACATTCGTTACGCATTCATAAATCATACAGCGCACACCCAAACCCAAAAAAACAAATTGTCAAAAGTAATTAAAAATGCATAGAATTCTTAACGAACTCTTGAACAGCCAGGACATTCGCTTCAATCGCAGTGACAACAACAGCAACAACAACAGCAGCCGCAGTAGCACCATTTACAACAACAACAACAACAACAATTCGATGGCAACAATTTTACGATTAATTAGAGAAAAATGCAAATTTCTAGCAAAAATGAAAAAAAAAAAGATTTAAACGTTATCAACACGTGTATGTTCAAATAGATGATGGGTTGCAACAAAAACCAGTCAAATATTTATAACAAAACATTTGTCATATGTACATGTTGAAGTTGGCAGAGATGTACTTGTGATGTACACTGAAGATGGGATAGTGCCAGTGCGCGACAGACAATATGTCACATGACAACGAGTGTCTAAGAGTTGTCTTTAATTTTCACTCTCACTTTGTGGGGAGGGTGTGAGTTTTCCTCTGACTTTTGTTTATTTCGTTTTTAGTTTGAAAATATTTTTGTTTTAGTGTCACGACACGTGTTGCATAATTTTAAAAAATATTTGTGTACAACAAAACACGATTTTGCTTTTTCAACAGCAACAAAGGTGATAAAATGTGTTTTTCAAAAACGTTCTCACCATACTTGTTTATTTGGGCAAAGTACATACATAAGTGTGTGTTAAAGTGTAAATCCCTGATGTTCAAACAACACAACACAACACAACAAGAAAAGAGTAAAACTCTTTTTATAAGAGGTTTAAAAAGGCAGGCGATTAACTGTTGATGTTTTACTTTTTAGTTTTGTTAAACATGTATGTAAACAATATTATAAACGGCTTTGATATCCTCTTGTACATGCATGTTTCCCATCAGAAACTATGCCACATCGATTTGTTGTTAGTGCAAATCAAAGCATATTTTGCCTTTAGTGCACATTTCTGCAAAATTTTGTTGTTAGTGTAAATTTTTGTGGTATTTTTCCTCAATATTTTTTTTGTTTTAGACTAGGACCAGTACTCACGGGATGACCCCTATATATGCAATTGCATGGTTCTGAAACTAGGACAAGAGCAAAGAGGGAAAGGAGGGCGAAAAAAGCAAAAATGGGGAATGTTTGTAGACGTTTGATTAAGCAAAAAAATTATAACATAAAAACAGAACTTAAGAAGTTGCCTTTTATTGTGGGGGCCATCCTGTATTCGTAGTTTAAACAAGGTATGTAACTTTTAAACCATAAAAAATAGAGATGTGTAATTTTTACAGGATATGTACAAGGAAAACGTAAAACATAAACCCTGCTCTCATAGAGAAAATTTCAGAACGATTTCGTAAATAGGTTTTTAATATTAGATAGAAATCTTTTTATAGTTGACATTTTAATTGTTGTTACAACACAGAACTTTTCAGTTTTGTCAATATCAGTGGCTGTTTTATTTGTTATAATCTGTGTTTGCTGGATAGAAGAGTTTTTTCGTCGAAATCGAAACTGGTGGTCAGGGATGAGCTGCCTCTCTAAAAGCATAAGCTCAATACGTTCAAATAGAAGTTTTTCAAAGAGTTTAGAGATCAGTGGAAGTAGGCTAGTGGGCCTGTAAGACATTGGTTACGCTGAGTTTTTGTTTGGCTTAGGGATAGCTAATATTTCAGCAATTTTCCAAACGTTTGGAAAGTACTTAATGCTGATAATTGCATTAAATATGTTTCTTAAATAGACATGGGTTTTGCTTGGCAACTCTTTTAGTAGCTTACCAGTGATCTGAGTGCAGGTTAATATATTGACTATTCTCGTGCACATATGTATGCCCTGGTTCTGTTTATAACAAATAAGAAAATAGTAAAGTAAGTAAAGTAATAATAAGGCTTAAAGTTTAAACAGTCTCGAATTTACCTAAAAATGACACTTGAGCGCTCAGATTAAACTTTTCAAATTTATTATTTACAAGGAATTTTATTAGTCTTAAAATACGCCTGACCGAAAAACGAAAATTGTATTTGAGCGTATAGACTGTGTTAGTGTAGTTAAACATATTAACTGCTGATTCCATTGCGGCCAAATTGAGCGATTTTTTTTAACACTCTGAGAGGGTTACAATACCACTTTAATGTTGCACATTTATACAGTAAATTTAATGTCAATAAAATCTTCATTTGTTCAATAAAGGATTCATTAGTTAAAAATGTAAATTTTGTCTTTTTTCTTTAACAGGCACTGGTTTAGTTACAAACACACCCCGATTTTGCATGTTTCATAGAAGTTATTTGTTTAGCAGAAGAGTGACCATCGTTTAAAAATCATCCCTACCACCAACCAGGCAAACAACTAAACGAACTCATGAATCCAATAAAATCCTTAAGGAAGCAACTTAATTCATTTGATTTTTACGGTTGACCCGCATGTATTCAGCAAAAAAAAAAAAAAACACCCAAAAATTAAGCGCTCGCACACACACACTCCATTCAGTTCTATCAACATTAAAGGATCTTAAAACCAAAAAAAAAAAAACAACAAAAAAGACATATTGTTCACGTAAAGGCAATTATCATATTGTTGTGTTTCCACTTTTTTTTTGTTTTTGTTAGATTGTGACGGCGAGGTTTCATCATTTAAAGGTTTAAGCGAGAAAACTTTCTCACGCCTCGCCAACATACAAAATTAACATTTAACACCCATGAAACTATCAGGCAACATGTAACCACTTATAATTTGCTCAAACACTTTTGATTTCATTTCATCAACAGTTTCCAAACTTCAAAACGCTGATAGAGAACTGTTTGTTGTGATTTGTTTTTGGTGTTTGATTTGATAACACGTGATTTACCAGCCAGCCAACCAGTCAGCTACTGGTGAGAAGCAAATGATGCACTCATTGTAGTGGTCTGTGCAAAGTCAGCCAGCCATCAGTCCTTCAAGGACATGACAAATATGGATGTTATTACATTTGATTGTTGTCTATTTTTATTTCGTGCAACAACAACAATTAAAAGTAGCAGAGGGTGGGTGCCTGAGTGTGGGAACTTCCTCCTTTTTTCCTATTCTTGATGAAATGTCACACAATATTAAACACACAAGATTAACTGCAATTAAATGCATGACATCTTTTGCAGATTAATCTTGTGTAACGCAGTTTCGAATTTTGCCACAAGCTAAATTCGTGATTACAACTATATTTGTTATCAAAACGATGTACACTAAATTGAATGTCAATTAAAATCATGAAGTGTAACAATTGTGCGAAAATCTTATTTAGTTTTCTAGTTTCGAAAAATCATCGAAATCAATCAGCAAAACGTCAACAATTGGTAACGGATTGAAGTACTCGTGTGCCAATAAAGAGATTACTTATTATGGGATATATTCTACAAACAAAAATCATTGGGAATTAGAAGCAATCTTATTTTTTTATGATCAAATTAAAATACAGTTTTTTGAACCCGGCAAAATTCTTGTCGAAAAACCCTGTTAAATTATTATTTTGGGTCTAAAAATAGACCTTATTAATGTCTTTCTCAGCCCCGTCTATATGCCGCCGACATTTTGTTGATGCTACTTAGCTCGTCAGTAGACTCGAACAGACTTAGAAGAATGTTTGAAACCTAAATACGTATTCTCTAATTCCCATGAATACAATGGGAATCACAAATATGTAAATAAATAAACAAAACACTGCATAGTTTTGCAACACTTACTTTTCCTCTGTGATCTCCTAAATTTGTCAAATCACATGTGATGATTTAAAATTGAGTATGAACTTACTTGAATTGCTTGTTGTTCCAATTGCTTAAGACTCCACTTCGTGCTCTGTCTGGGGTAAACGCAAGACTTTGTAGTACAAAAATGAAAACAACGAAATATTTATTTATTTATTTATTTATTGAAAGTATTTTACAAAAATAAATTTATAAAATACGACACTAGAAATAGTGTGGACCACTTGGTCATTACACTATATATGTTGAGTTGAAACTTCATGTAATAAATTCACAGACGAAATATAAAAATACAAAAAAAAAAAATAAATTAAGTCAAGTACGAGGCTGGCTCGCACACTTAGGGTTCCGTACGTATGTATGTGTAATGTATGTATGGAATGGCGTATGTGAATTCATATGTATATTTTATAAATTTCATCTCTCTGTTTTTACAGCTACTTTATGTTGTATGTGGACACCTAGTAATTTTCCACTTGTTGTTGTCATTTGCTGTTGTAAGGCATCTGGGAATACATACACTGTGCGAATTTCGGCTCCCTATCTCTTACGGCTCGAGAGTTATAGATATTAATCTACGTTGTAAAGGGACACCTGGTAGTTTTACAGTTGTTGTTGTTTTTAGCAATTGTTGTGGAGCATATGTGAATATATATATATATATATATATATATATATATATATATATATATATATATATATATATATATATATATATATATATATATATATATATATATATATATATATATATATTGTGCAAATTTCATCCCTCTATCTCTCACGGTTCGAGAGTAACGGCTAATTGTTACTTTACGTTGTATAGGGACACCTGGTAGTTTTCGACTTGTTGTTATTTTTAGCATTTGTTACTGTGGACCATATGCGAGTACATATATTGTGCACATTTCATCTCTCTGTCTCTTACAGTTTGAGAGTTATACCTAATTTTTACTTTACGTTCTATAGGGACACCTGGTAGTTTTCGACTTGTTGTTGTTTTTAGCATTTGTTGTTGTAGCGCATATGTAAATACATATATTGTGAGAATTTCAGCTCTCTGCATTTTACAGTTTAGCAGCTACGGCTAATTGTTACTTTAGGTTGTATGGGGACACCTGGTATTTTTCAACTTGTTGTTGTCTTTAGCATTTGTTGTTGTAAAGCATCTATAAATACATACACTATGCAAATTTCAGCTTTCTATCTTTTACGGTTCGAGAGTAATAGCTAATTGCAACATTTCGTTGTACGGGGACACCTGGTAGTTTTCGACTTGTTGTTATTTTTAGTATTTGTTGTTGTAGCGGCAAGGTACGACAACATCCTGTGAAAATTTCAGCTCTCTAGCTCTTATCGTTTCATAGAATGGACGCTGTGACGGACGGACGTACTTGTCTCGGTAATAGGGTTCCGTTTCACTCTGATGAGTACGGAACCCTAAAAAGGAAATAATATAGAAGTATAATAGAATAAGATAAAAAACGAAACGAAAGATCTGAAAAGCATTAGTTGTCATACTGATTACTGACTGTGTTGAGACACAAATCAATAGGAATTAAACTTGTTTTAACAGCAAACAACTTTGATTTCAGCCTTCTAGATAATAATAACCAGCTTGAATTAAAGTGAAAGTCAATACAGAAAAACATAAAATATAATTTGTTTTCTTCATTTTTACTCGTTTTTTTATGTGTGTGAGGCCTTTGCTAATCGGGGAACTTCATTCTAAGAAAGCCATTTAAGGCGAAATGCAATTTTTTATAGATTGCTTTCGGTGGGACATCTGCTTAAAAAAATTTCCTAATTTTTAAGTGACTCATCAAATTACAGAAAAAATTATTTTTAACAACTTCATGAATATTCAAGGACTATTTTATGAAACTAAATTCAATGAACCCAGTATTGAATTGTTCAAAATAAGTTGTCATAAAAAAAATGATCGATTGGTTTTAAAACCTTCACAAAGAAATTATTTCGCCTAAAAAAATCCCATTGCATATCAAATATAAAACAGCAGAAAAGTTTGATTATGGTTTTCCGTTCGTTAAAAGGATACTCTGCAAAAAGGAGCAAAACAATTTCTACCATGACATGACAAAATACTTGAAACTTCTTTTAGGCAAAAAAAAAAACCAAATTGCAAAACTGACAGCGTTTTTCATATGAAATGAAAAATGATATACAATCAGTGAATAAAAAATATTATTGGTTCCACATATAAACGTATCATCATATATCATAATCATCAACAGTATTGCAAGCCACTGAAAAGTGTCCTGCAAAAAAAAAAAAAAGAAATATAGAAAACACCCTCACTATGCATTGATCCTGAAGCATTTACCCCTTCTCTTTGTTTTCAATATTTTAGACTCGTTTTTTTTCTTCTCTCAGATGACATGATATATGATTTTTTAACACTATTGTGTTGTTGCTTTTGCTCAATTTTTGTCAATAATGTCCCACAATTAAATCGTATATTTGTAGTTTACAGAAATTTATTTTTTATTTTCAAATTCAATTGAACAGTAATAAATAGAGTTAAAACATCATATTACCAACGTTTTTCAATGTTTAACAAAAGGATTCGTTTCAAATTGTCATTACTGTTGTTTTGTATAAACACACATGCACTCAAATGGGACGACTTCTACTTCTACACATCCTTCAATTTCTCTCATTGTTGTTAACACATCATTTTTCAAAAGTGAAATTTTTTGTTGTCCTTTTTTTTTTTTTTTTAAACTACTAAACATGCATTAAATTCAATGTATTGAAGTTATTTTGTCATTTTTAGGTTTTTCTTTGTTTGCACACGATTCCACTGGGTGCATGTTCCAAAAAGAAGAAAAAAATTTAAAAAAAAGGAACATGTAATTCAAAAGAACCATGGGAGTCCTTGCCATTATTACTTTAATTATGACTTTTTATTGGTTTTGATTGTCAAAATCTTTTTTTTCAAAATTAAAAAAAACAGCAAGTTCGTAATTATCCCTTTTTCGAATACACACAAATGTTCTGGTCAACTAAATGATAAATGATTTTAATCTCAATTCTTTGTTTGTTTGTTTGTTAGTTTTTTTTAACAGACATAAAATAAAAATCAATTTAAAGGATCATTAATAAAGTTGAGTTTGGTTGGAGAGAAACAAAACGAATTGCGTCTGCCAGTAAGCGAACTTAAGAGTTTATGGTTTTCTGATTGTTGTTAAAACATTTACAGCAGCAATTAAAATTGTTTAAACAATGTCTTCTTTAAGGCAACTAAATGAAGCAACCACACATAAATAAAGAGGAGCTCTGAGGCTCTTCGGCTTTAGAAACACTGGAGTTTTCTTAGTACTCGTAGGCTGCATACACAAACAAGAGCTAAATCTAAAATTAATATGAAAACATGTTGGTTCAATTTTGTGCCTATTGCATTTTTCATCCAATTCGCTTCCACGTATTGAAAAGTGATTCAAGATCTTACTCATTTTTGATTTGAAAGAAAACATTGCACCTTGATAATGTAGAGTTTTCTAAGCTGAATTTTTTTTTTGTAACTCAGATTAAAAATGGCAGCATATTTTCGTAATTAGACTAAAGGACTTAAGATTTTAGTTTGCTTTCTTAGGTGCACTTTTTTTTAAGCTCATGCCTAATTTTCTAAATTTTTGCTAATGGCGATCAGGAGATGTAAAGACAACGCTAACTAAGGTTCTCTTGACCCTTTTATTTTATGACAGCTGATATTTGGTGTTAGGGAAAGACAACGGGCAGCAAAGCATAAAACTTCCATCCCCTCATGGCCATGAGGGCACGCAAATTCATTAGACACCAGGGACTTACTTTGAATTTGACATATCTTTTCTGCCAAAGAGATTACGTTTTCAGGTTAAGAATCAAACTTTTCCGGCTCCTGGATGTATCAATATATGCAAGCGTGTACCCAGTGGAGTAATAAGAATTGATGGAAATGGCCTTATACTGATGTGTTTTTCATTCCATACCATATGATATTATTCGACCAACTAGATATGGCGTTTTAAAGACGTCTTATAGACGAAAAAGAGTGGCTTATTGGCCCTTAAGGGGGATACCCTAATTATAAGAGTCAAGCTGCAGTAAAATCTCTGCTTAGTGCCTATAGAACCTCAATAAATATCTAACATCTCTGAATGCCACGAAAAGCCATTTAAATCTTACGCTTGCGAAAGTCCCTGCATATGGCTCCAATTTTCAACGAGCTGAATACAAGGGGGCAGTTGAAAATTGTACCTTTTTCATTTCTCTCTCAGATATGCTAAAAACGAATAAGAGCTCTGTACTGAAACCAGTATGCTGGAAATATGGATCCCAAATGCTTCGTATCGAAAGATGCAGTAAGGACAGAACAACTCCTGGACCTTTGCAGTTCACAGAGATTCCATATCCAAGCAGGCCCACGAAGAATTTTATTTAGAGTTGTCATGTTTCATATCGGGGGATCCAGTAAGTACAGAAGAACTTCTAGACCTTGCTGGCTCAACTTGTCGATCATCAGAGATCATTGTACCTTCAGAAAGTGCATTAGACGGCTAGGCCTACTTCTCAATGGGTTCTGTTGGAGTTTTGAAAGAACTGCCTAAATTTACTTTTTAGTTACAAGGGCGTGGGAACCTCGTCAGAGATTTCTGTACAGATGCGAGACTAGCTTACATCAGCACCTGCCCTAATGGTCACATCCGCTTATTGACTTAGTCATTCGAGTGCTCACATTGTTCACTATCTAGTACCGCTATCTTGAATGCAATTCCCAAAACAAAAAGAAAAGTTTTCCTCAATGTTTGCGAAAATCACATTCCTTTACACAAATCTGTTGAATTTAGTGCTAGCATTCAAACAAGCTATTGAACGTCTAATAATGGATCTCAAGTCCGTTCTTTAAGAAACTTTTCGCTAAGAAGCTGAGACCAGAACTCCATAACCATTGATCTACCGTCAGACTTTTTTAATACAAATAACAACAAGCCACCTCATGATCAACGAGAGTTCTTCCAAAGACGTCTTCGGGCCATTGATCCTTATGCTATAAATATGAGCAGTTGGCGAGGATAGAAATCGTGAAAACCTTCTATCTAGAGATTTAGAAACTATCAAGCAGATACTTCTAGAACCATATACGCCTTCGAACTAAGAATCCAACAGCTGCTGTTTACTCCAAACACCTGGTGAAATATTTCTGCACAGACTTTGTTAGACTAAGCTGAGATTTACCTCAGTATCTGTCATGATCGTCCTATCGTGGTGAAAGTAAAGCATCACACGTACAGTAGACCACTATTCGTGTAACGATTCAGTGAGTAACACCACCCCTAACTGAGGAATTCTATAATTTCGAATTTTTCTGAATTGCAGGACTCATCCTATCAGTCTGTATACTACAAAGACCTCTATGGCGCCTTGAAACCTTTTTCAACATTCCCGCTAAATATAGTTTATTGCAATGCGGATCTTTTTGCAAGGCAATAGGCCAACAATATTTTATCATAATTATTTTACCAAGCTATATTCTGGTGCCAACCCCAACTACAGTAAAATTGCGCGAGTTTTGATTGCCGAGCTTTGATTTAAGTGGTTAACACGTCCAAAACTTACAGGGTGCTGATAAAAATGTTTACTGTGTTAAAGATTTGTTTGAACATTTGCGATTCTCATTTTGGTCATGGGAATTAGGGAATAAGTTTCAAACATTCTTTTAAGCATTTTTCGAGTCTACTGATGAGTTGATTAGCATCAACGAAATGTCGCCGGCCTGTAGACAGAAAACTTTTGTAAGGTTTATTTTTGGGCCCGAATTAATACTTAACTATCTATCAAAGTGAAAATTGATGATCAGTAGAAGGTAAACTTAGCCGACCAAATATTTTTTTTTTTTTATCCAAACGGCCATTTGAGTAAGATTTTGTTCAGCGAGGTAATCTAGAATTCTGCACCTCCATAGAGATGCAAGATTCCGAATGGGTGTGGGTGTTTAGTTTAAGTAGAGCCATTCCTGGTGGGGTTAATATTAATAAGAAACTTAAGTCGACTTTTGGAATCGACATGTGCAAGTCTAAATTCCTTAATTATCTTTATCAGGCACAGCCGGTAGTGCGCGAGCCAGTGCTTTAATCTGGGCTTAAGGATAACTAATACACTGTCTTCTTTCCGTAAAATGTTTGTGTTTTTTTGATTCTTCCTCTATTTTGCCACCTTTTTTGTGAGTACCACAAAGGGATCTTAGTTGAATGTATCCAAGTGCTCTGCACTTCTATAGATTTTATTTCCCTTCAGCCTCTCGGCCTAACTGAACCATGGTTCAATAAAATATGTATTTATAGACTTGTGTTATATTAATTAGAGTTCGATTTAATTAAATTAATTAGAAAGGTTTGCTTATTAGTTTGTGGCGAAAACGGACAAAAGAAGGCACAAGTCTAACTAAATATTTAGTCGAATAATTTAGCTGAAACTTTTTAGTCGCAATCGAACTGTTCTTGGTTCAATTGTGTTTACCTGCTTAATCGTCGTTTCGATGATCATTATTGCAACCAAATCGCTAAACATCACCGTAATACTATTTTTTTTAATAGCTTCAATGTCATTTGACAGCAGTACCTCCTCCTCCTCCTCCTCCTCCTCCTGCTGACTAAACACTCTAATGACCTTATTAAAACTGTACTTGTTTTTATCATCTAAACGCCTCAACGAATTCGTAACAGTTGGCATTGACACGATTATTTAATTGAAAACAATCAACAGTAATCAAATGTAATTTTATCTATAACCAAAAGATTTTGAAAACAAATACCGGCCAACGCAGCAATAGAGACAGAGAGCCACAAAAAGAATATTTAAACCAACTAAATCCTCCACAAAAGAGGAAAGGAACAACAATAAACAAACAATTACAGCCCGACAACAACATTTACAAAAAAAAAAAACTGTAGAAACAAAAGAAAAACACACAATTTAAATGACAATATGTGGTAATAAATTAACAATCAAAATATTATCTAAATGATGTAATTAAATATCATTATTATAAATAAACTTAATTATGCTCATCACAAGCGGCAAAAATATGGTATTCAAACGACCCATACGAATCAGGAAACATTTTTCAATTTTTGGGTTTTTTATTTGTGTTTAACAAAAAATATAACAAATAGTCCTGGTTTGAAAAAAAAAAAATCCTGGAACAGAAGTACAGTTGAGGCCCGTAAGTAGTTTCAGTTGTTGTTTTTTATGCTTAGGACACATTAAGGGTGGTTTCCTTCGTACAAATTACACCCCCTGCTTTTTTACAGTTTGGGATTTTTAGAGTATTATTTTTTTTTAATGTAAATAAACACCTGAATATTACTTATTTGTGTTCCTTTTTTTTTAATTTCTTGTTAATTTAGTCAGTCGTCCATATATGAACATGTCATGTAACATACTAGGTATGTTCCGTTCATATGTACACGGTAGGATATTTCTTCAGTGGGACGACAGTGGCGAATTAACTGAGCTTGTGCTTGAGTTTGTTATGAAATGCGATCAGACTTCAAAGGCAAATTATTATTAATATCATTGCTTATTTGGTAATTGTTGCAATACATTTGTGTGTGTGTGTGTGTGTATGTTGTTGTTACTGTTACTTTGTCGGTAGCTTTTGTTGTTGTATTTAATTTCATTAGTTTGCGCTACAAAAATAATTTTTCATTATTTTGCCCCCTTTTTTAGATGAGTTGTTTGCGTGTTTTTTTTTTTTTTTTTTTTTTTTTTTTTTTTTTTTTTTTTTGGGTAATTTTATTGAATCGTAGTTTTTTGAGGCAGTATTTTTATTTACAGAAATGCCCTAAAAGAGTTTTTTTTTTCTTAATAGTCAGTCCCTTATAAACACTTGTACTTTATTGATTTTGGGGATAAAAAAGTATCATTTTGTACTTTGTAATTCACAATATTTGATATAAAAATTTTATTTAGAAAATTTGGCAGTATGAACTGGTTGCCTGCGTCAACCTTTGATTTCCGATTTCATGCTCAAAAATTTCCTTTAATGCTTCTCATTTTTGTATCCACAAATTTTATATTCTTAAACGTCGGCAAATTTCATTTTGTCTAATTAAAATACCAAACGACAACTATAAATGTTTCAGCTTTACCCAAAGTTAATTACAAATTTATAAATTTATTTAATGACAATTAAATTAAACAAATTTGTGTAAACGACAAGATACAAGATTCTCTCCACTAAATATGAACAACCCACACTCGCTCATTTTCCAATCATGCGTTTAGTCTTTACAAGCGTATTACAACTGATATTAACAGCTTCAAAATGATTGTTTTATAACCGTGTATGATGCTCTCTCTATGTATCTGCGACGGCTCGCAAGTACACATTTATACATATTAATTTAGCCAAGTGCAGATATGTACATATGTATGTATGTACATATTGGAATACATGAACATGCGACTCCTATGGTTTCAAATGGCATTCGGTATACACGGCTGTTTAAGTAATAAAACACACACAGAAGTTGAACAAGAAACAAACGAAAACTTTACCGTCATGTTGATGATGAGTATTCAGTCATTCGTAGAGTGGTAGAAAATATGTCATTTACAAAGTCATCAATATTTCAATTTAAATTTACACGCATAAAATTTTACATTACACAATGATGTCTTTGTTATCTATTAGTGCTATTAGTCAGAAAGTTAAAAGAATGAATGCGAAACTGCTGAGGAAATAAGTTATTGGAGAACTTCATAGTTCTGTCCTTGAAATTAAAACAAAAATTGAACACAATGAGCATCAGAAATGTTCAAAGAAAATTTTTAATAAAGAAAAGATTTTTTGTCTTTGAGTCTTAAGAAAAGTAATGGTGTTGCAAGACGATAAAATGTTTTCTTATTCTCAGTTTGTCAATGGCAATTATGGAGTAATTTGTTGGATATCAAACATTCTTTTAAGATTTTTTGGGTCTACTGATGAGTTGATGAACATCAATAAAATGAGGGTGGCATATAGACGGCTGAAAAACAGCTGCAGGTACCCAGTGAAGCCCCAGGTCTGAATGTCTAGCTATTTCGTTAAGAGATATCCGGCATTCATGAACCAATCGAGATGTTGTATAAGTACCCGCAGGCGTGCTTATGGCGGCCTTGGTGTCAGTACAAATTATGATATGCTCACTGTGTACCCTATAGTACCTCATTCAGTTTGCCGCCCTTCTTATCGCCGCTACTTTGGCCTGAATGAATGGCCTCATATCGTAGCTTAAAACTGATCCTACGATGAAATCGGGGGATGCAGATACCCTAAAGCTCGACTTAGAACCATCCGTAAAGACCATAATTATTTCCCCTGATTGATATAATTCGACACTATCTGAGGACATATTCGACAGATTCACTCTGAAACCCTTAGCGATCGATGGGACCGGTGAGCAGTAGTCTATGCAACTATATATGGCTATAGTTTTCCTTCAGGCATATAACAAAGTAAATACTTTCCAATGCATACATAGACACTGAGATATTCGAAGAGTTCTAAAAAACACAATGTTTATCATGTAAGAATGAACAACTGAAGCAGCAAAATATACATCAGCTGTTCACTTATGTATGTATGTCAGCTGTCAATTAAAAATATTTTAAAAATTCGATTTCCAATCTTTTTAATATATCCAAGCTCTGATTTCATTTTTATGCACTGAATACAATACAGGCGCAACCAACAACAACACATGTTTGTACTTTCATGTGGGTGGTTGTACTCGTAAATTTTACATGTAAAGACATAATAAAACGATTGCATACATTTGAATGTACATCCCTACAGACATACATACGTATGCATGTGTTTATTTTAATTGCGCAATTTTAGTATATTTCGTTTATACTTTTGCAAATAACCATGATTAGTTCTGCACGAATAATTTAAATTGTAAACCCCATAAACTAACTGCACACATTCAGTCAGTCATTCATTCCTTTCTTCCACCTTGTCTAACCATCCTGACTACCCCCCCCCCCTCCACCGGAGTTCTCACACTTTGTAGGAAGTATTTTATACCTTTTTCTGTTTCCACAAGATTCCCTTAGAAATGTATTGAAAATCAGTAGTTTTTACGACTTAACAAAATGTCAACTACTTATAGCGTTAGCAAACGACTAATATTTATTTGTTTTTCATATTGTTGTCGGTTTTTTGTGTCTGACGGATGGTGCCACCTAAAGTTGTTAGTTTTATGCGGTAGTAGTGTATGCGTGTGCATCTGTATGTAAGTTGGAAAATAAATATTTTTATGTTGTAAACAGATGACAGTTTTGTAAAATAACAGCATATAAAATAGTGTAATAAAGTCACAACATTTGTATTAGAGACGGTGTGTCTTAAATATGGGTAAGGAAAAAAGTAATTTCAATGAACTAAACTATCCCGACAACTGTAGTGCTATGCAGTAACTTTTATTACAATAATCGTATCGTTAAAATAATTATAGCGATATATTATCGAATTTGCTATTCAGTCGCACTTTTTAACAATATTCGCTGTCGACTACAATCAGCTGTTGCATTTTGCAAACAAAAAATTTCTTGTTGTTTATTTTAACGATACATTGAGTTATGTTGTACTTTGTGGTGCTGCGTGTTGGAAAAAGCTTTTGAATATTTGGCGTATAATTTTGCAAGAGATGAGCATGGTTTGACCCTCCAACAGTTGATCGGTGGCGTTCTCTTCGGGACTTGAACAATCCTTTTGAGTTGACACTCGCTGAGTTCCAAAAGCACTCCGACCTTGGTTGAAAACATATTTTATGATCTTGATAATCAACCAAGGGGAACTAGAATAACAGCCATATCGTCAGAAAAAGAGGTGCTCACAGCTATGCGATGCTATGCAACTGGATGTTACCAGGAGCCCGTAGGAAAACAATGAGAAATATCGATAAGCCAATCATCCATAAGCCCTTGCATTTAAAATGTATTGCAAGGAGCGAAAGGAGTTGTTTTTTTTTCCATTCCTCTTTTTGGTTTTCGCTTATTTTGACATATTGTGGGAATTTGGGAAAACTATCGTTAAAAATAAGCTACAGAATAAAACTATCGTTGCTGCAAGCGACAAAATGTATCGACAAGAACAACGATTATCGGATCGGTAAATGTTACTTAATAGCACTACTGCTGACAAACTAAATTATCTTTATAAAGGGTTATTCATTTTGCGGTTTCATAAGTAAACGTAATAAAAACACATATACAAATTTTTTTTCATCATATTTCTTTTTTATTGTAAAGTTTGAACGTTGACATTATGTGTGAAACACTACATCGTTTACGCAAAGTGTTGTAGGCATTGATTCAATTTTCGTTGATGCTAATAAACTCAACAGTAGACTCTAAAAATTCTTACAAGAATGTTTGAAATTCGACTATTTATGCCAAAATTCCCATGAACATTCAGACATTCTTTTAAGAAGTTTTTGAGTCTACTGATGAGCTGAGTAGCGTCAATGAAATGTCGGCGGCATTTCAGATGACTGAAAAAGACAGAAAACATTGATATAATTTATTTTTAGAACTTAAATAACACATTTCAATTGGCTCTTAAAGAAAATAAATATTTGAGTTTATTTTTGGAATAAATGACTTTTTTGCAGAAGGTGCGCAAATGGTTATTGACATGTCGTAATAAATCAAAAGATTTGTCATAAATCGAAAGGGACCTCTTTCGGTTCTTTTAGAACCCAACATGACATATTTTAAATTATTTTTTTTTTTTTTTTTAATTGATTGATTGATTTATTTCCAAAATATTTTAGAGTTTAAATTTATTCTATTGACTATTAACACAAAATTCCTTACGTACTAATACTTATCAAGGATTAATCTTAAATTGTTAAAAATGTACTTAGTTTGAGTTGTGCTTTTGAGACTTTTCCCCCTCACCAATACAACACACTGCGTCCCTTCATTCCTGTGCTACCATAAACGTTATAAAAATATTTATTTAACGTAATACATTTATTTTCGATTAGCATTCCACATACTCAGAAAAAAAAAAACGGATTTAAATGTTTAATTTCCATTACAAATTGCTTTTGAGTCATATGTGCAAGTTTTTAAAGGTTTTTCATTCAAAGAGGAGGTGGGATTTCCTATAGATTGTAGTTTATTTTTTTTATGATATTCCTTTAACTTTTCAAACAAGGAAAATGATTTCACCTGATGCTTCTATGCGGGCTTCCCACAATAATTTATGGGCTTTGCATGTGTGCCCAGAAATCCTTGTGTTTGTTTTAGGCCTCTAGCTAGTCATGTGTATAATCATAGTGCTGACTCGGTCGCCGTCTTCATGCACACACTTATCTTTATGAGTGCCATGAAAAACATATAATTTTTCACTTTTCATAATTTAAAAAAAAAAACTAGGAATGAATTGTTTGTGTTATTTGAAAACTATTATCAAGCACTGTTTACAATTGTCGTGTAATGTGTTGCATGAATGAGTTTATTTGCTTAAATAATGTGTTTCATCATGGAAAATATGACTAATTTATAAACAAAGGTATACACACACGCAGACATTTTTTCTTTTTTTTCCGCATACAGTCCCTCTAATTATATGATTTTTGCCACAAACGGCTACAGCAGGCTTGTAAACGCCTGTCCCCGTCTAAAAGTCCACAAGTCGCTCTCTTGTTTATTTTTCCCATCTTTTCGTAATTCAATTAACTCTATGACACGCTGATCGCCTGCAAACCGTCCACAAATGGACTTTTCAGCAAAACTCTCACAAATAGCTTTTACTTTTCTATGCAGTGATACAATAAATTCAAGCAAACGCATACATAAATTATTTTTAAAGATTGATTTTTAATAAACACAAAGCAATTGCTTTAAAATGTACAAGTAGTATGTCAATTAACTGTCAAATATTTAACAAAAGCTGGTATGTGGCGCCACTTTGCATTTCTTTTAAAAACAAATAAAACAATGTTTGTTGTTGTTGTTGGTTTTTTTTTTTAAATAAATTCAAACTATCAGAACCCATCAGCAATGCTTTTTTAATACAAAGAGAATCAAATCGCTCAAAGAAGAGAAAAAACGTGTCTTAGTTTCCGCACAAGTTGCTGTCAATCTTTGTAACATAAACAACAACCAAAAAAAAAAAAAAAAAATACACTGTAAACGCGCTTATTCTTTTTCTTTCCATTAAAAGCCTGCATGTGGACACACGTACGATTGAGTACTTGTTACAGGCATTTAAAATTCATTTTTTATACAGGATTTACAACAAAACAATTCATTTTTTAAGGAAATTTTAAATTCAACAAACATGTAAGAAGGATTATTAAATTGAAAATGTTTCAAAACACAAAACGAATTCAATTCACCAGGCAGGCAGGCATCCACAGCAGGCATGAAATTTGAGACGAATTTCAAGTAACAATTGAGCGTGTTTTCTACTTAAAAGTAATTTCATAATTTTAATCTCTTAAGTATGAAGAATTTAAATGATATTTGGTATTAATGTGTTCTTTTGTGAAATGATTTTCATCTATATCGTGGTCCTGGCTATAAAGTGTTCTGTGACATTAAAGTCTTATTTATTTCTTGATTATATGTAAATAAAATATAAAAAAAATACAATTTAACTATAAATTTTGCAAATAAATACTTTGTTGGAAAAATTTGCTGTTGAAACAGTTTGGAAAATTACTTTTCAAAAGGTAACTTTAATAAAAATTCCTTAAAAAGTGATGCCTTTTGGCGATCAGCGTGTCATAGAGTTAATATTCAATACTTAAAGATGGGAAAAGTAAACCAGAGAGCGACTTGTGGACTTGTGGATGGGGACAGGCGTTTACAAGCCTGCAGTAGCCGTTTGTGGCAAAAATCATATAATTAGAGGGACTGCATGCGGTAAAAAATAAAAAATGTCTGTGTGTTTATACCTTAGTTTATAAATTAGTCATATTTTCCATGATGAAACACATTATTTAAACAAATAAACTTATTCATGCAACACATTACACGACAATTGTAAACAGTGCTTGATAATAGTTTTCAAATAACACAAAAAATTCATTCCTAGGTTTTTTTTTAATTCTGTAAAAATCAGTACATTTTATAGCAGCCAGCACCTTTTGTGAAATGTGCATAGCAAAATAACACCAATAAAAAAATGTGCATTTCAGGAGAAGTATATTCGAAGAAAGTTAACTTCCCAACTAAAGCACTTTAAAAAAGGAACACTTTTATAAAAAGGAACACTTAATTAAATTATAATAACACTACACAACAAATGAAAAAAAATTTTCTGACCATGGATGACCACTATATTTTTTTTTTGATGTGTTATGCTTGTCTAACTGCAAATATCATAAAAATTTCAAATTCTATGGATCAGTATTTTTTTTAGAATTTTTTTTTTTTTCTAAAATATGAGATTTCCATAGAGGTTGATCCTGACCTCTAGTCATAACTTAAAAACTGCCTGTCCGCTTTTATCATGTAATACGTCAAAAAATTATAAATTATGCCAGCTTTAAATTTTGCAAAAATCATTTTTTGGTGTCGTTGATAATTTTAGAATTATTAGGAAAAAAAATATAAAAAAAAATTTTTTTTTTAAAGATTGCAAATTTTTTTAATTTTTGGAAAATTTATAACAAATATAAATTTGCAAATATTTTCCAGTTATTTAATTTTTCAAATAGCTGTATGTAATAGCAATTAAAAGAGCCCTGACTTAATAGAATTTGTGTGTTAATATTTTATTTTATTTATTTTAGAATTATTAGGAAAAAAAATATAAAAAAAAAATTTTTTTTTTTAAAGATTGCAAATTTTTAATTTTGGAAAATTTATAACAAATATAAATTTGCAAATATTTTCCAGTTATTTAATTTTTCAAATAGCTGCATGTAATAGCAATTAAAAGAGCTCTGATTTATTACAATTTGTGTGTTAATATTTATTTTATTGCCGAAAAAGAAAACATACCCATTTTGGCTAAAAAAAAAACACTTTGTTGCTCATCTCAGTAGCATGCAGGAGAATGCAGTTAGAAAAGGATGTGAATGTATAAGGTTTACGTGTTATTCTAGTTTATAGCAACCATACCTATTTGATTATTTTTGGATATGTATCTATTGCATGCTACTGAGATGAGCAATTGCTTCAGTTTAGGGCAATGACAGTAAAAAAGTGTTTTTTTTTTTTAGCCAAAATTGGTATTTTCGCTTTTTTTGAAAATAAGATAAACATTAACACACATATTTTAATAAATGAGGACTCATTTTATTGCTATTACATGCAGCTATAAAGTAAACAAAACAACTGGAAAATATTTGCAAATTTATATTTTTTACAAATTTTCCAAAATCAAAACTTTTACAATTTTTCAAAAAAAAAAAAAAAAAAAACGTGTTTTTATTAAAAAGATTGATATTTTGGGCTGATAATGGTCATACATTATTCTCCAGATGTAAATAAAACTACTTTATATCATCGTGGGTTCCTCCCAAAGTTTCGTCAGAGATGATTTTTATTTTAATCTGTTAAAGAAATATTTTTTTTTTAATAAAAAATAAAAAACATCTCCTGAAGAAATCGTCAAACATTATCGACGAAACGTTGAGAGAAACCCACGATGAAATAAAATTGTTTTATTTACATCTTGAGAATAAGGTAGGACCATTATTAGCCCAAAAAGTCAATCGTTAATCCTGCGATTGGTCAAAAATAAATGTAAAAATAATTTTTTTTTTTATTTTTTCCCTAATAACTCTTAGATTATTAACGACACCAAAGAATCATTTTAGCAAAACTTAATTAAAGCTGGCATAATTTATAATTTTTTGATGTGTTACATGATAAAATTAGACACGCTATTTTTAAGTTGTGACTAGGGGTCTAGGTCAACCTTTACGAAATTCTCATATTTTAGAAAGAAAAAAAAAACTGATCAATAGAATTTGAAATTTTTATGATTTTTGTACTTATATAGGCATAACACATCAAAAAAATATAATTTTCATTTATGGTTTTAAAAAAAGTATCTCTTATAATGACTATCGTTTTAAGAAAAAAAATAATTTTTTCACACATTTTTATTGAATTTCTTTAAAAAACATTTTAAGGCAATTTCGTCTCAACACAATAGAACTAAGTTTTCCCTTATTATCCTTGAAAAATATTTTAGACACTAAAAATTTTGTTGCTCTCACACATTTGACATTCAGACAGTCATTAATACTGTTCACTTTTAAAATCCTTGACAAACTGAAATCCTTGATTTTCATTGACTCAAAAGAAATCATTTAACTTTCAGGCTCATTAAAATAATTCATTAATAGATTTTTCTTTTCATTTCTTATCTGAAGCAATTGCGTAACGGAAATTGCGGTTAGTTTTTGCTTTTTTTTTCTTCTTTCTTATATACTTTTTTATTGGTTAATTAATAAAATCTTGCCAACAGAACCCCTCAAAGATTTGAATAAACAATGGAATAAAAAGCTGAAACATTATTAGCAACCAAAATGAGTTTTTCTGTAAAACCAATATTTATAAAAATAATCATTTATCATTGGCTCAACTTAAAACTATTATTAGTTTTACTTATATTGTTTTCTTACATTTTGAAATGTAGTGGTTTTTCTGGGATCATACCATTTTCAATTAATTCTTACACACCCAATTCATTGGATGTCTCTCGGATGTCAAAGCATTAAATAACATCATTATTCATTGCCAAGAAAAATTTTAATTAAATAAAATAAAGTGTTTCATAATCAAAGCCAGAGGAAGGCGGTCAACGCAAAATCACCACTCCAAGGGTTAAGCCTTTCTTTACACCAACAATCATAGCACAAGAGAGAGAGAGAGAGAGAGAGAGAGGTTCATATTTTAAGGATCACGCGGAGTTGTAAATATCTTAACAATAACAAACACATGTTATAGTTTTAATGCAAAGAGTGTATGTGTGTTTGTGTGTGTGTAGAGGCAAAAGGGGTTGGGGTTTTTTTTAACAAACTAATCAATTAAACTGATTAGGTAACAGAAAATAAAACCCATAATTATATTAAAAATAATTATTATATTGACAGCTCTTACGTATCTGTGAGTGTATGTATGTACTGGCATATCGTCTGGTAAGTCAAGAACAATTTATTTTATTACTTACTTACTTGCCTACACCGTGCAATTGATAATTAATTATGTCACAATTTGAGACCCATATTGCATTGTGAAGTGCTTTAGTTAATGAGCAAAAGCCATAAAATATTCTAACACCTGTTTTTTTAGTATACATATATTTGATAATTATTCTGCGTTTTGTTCAAATATCAGGGTATTGCCTACATTATTATTATTTTTTTTTTTAATTGTTTCTGGCTTAACAAATATTTAATTTATGACTTGTCAAGAATATTTGTTGGGTTAAGAAAAAAACCCATTAAAATTTTTAAATATTTACAAATGAAGAAAAGAATATATATTCTTGCAAACAATAAAACATAACCTTATCAGTTGTTACACTGAGAAAAATTAATACTGACTACAAAATAGTAGCGAACATAATGGAATTATCGACGGGAAAAATTTGTCATAAATAATAAAACATAAGTAAACAAATCGAATCTTAAATAGATTTATAACTATTTAATGCTCCAGGCAAACAAATGACGATTTAAACAGTGTGGTCATATACGAAAGTTGTTTTCAATTGTGCAATAAATAGCTACTTTCCTTATTCTATTTGCTTCTACCTTTTTTCTTAATAATTATATGATATTTTCAATCTCGAACTTGTTTATTATTGTTGTTTAAGATGTTTATCCATCTTAATCTGGAAAACTTCTTCAGGAAATAATGTTTCTAGCAAAAACCATGATAAATAGTGCCTCTTGGTGGCATATTGTTCGTCCGTTTCACGTAACTTTCTCATCGAAGCAGTTATCACTGATTGATTTTAATAAATTATATTAACGATAAAAATACGTTAGTTTACCGTGTATTTTATCATAATAAATTTGCCACGTCTCTACTTCACCAATGACAAATATGAAGTGTCAAGACTAGCGTCTAACAAAATTCTGGCAAAACAAATTTACATACCCTTCCGCCGGACATGCTTCTATGAGTGATAAGAGCCCAACGAATATCTAAGATAATTTGCAGCTGAATATACATAGCATTCTTGTCCCTTTTTCTTTTTCTGCTAATACCAAATAGAGAGTGTCGAACACTTTCTCTGTCGATGACCGGCTCTCTCTGACAAGAGAGCAATTTATTTAGGCACACCGACACTAAATGGATTACCGAAAGTGTCGGAATGCGGATTGGATAATGTGGACTCCTTCATCCGTTCAGCGGGCTGTTTCAGGCCGGAACCGGCAGGCTACAGCCTATTCGGTTATCACAACTGGACCTTTTCTAGGACCCAAGTGAGCCGGTCTCATGACCTGGCAGCCCGCATAACATAACATAACAAATATTTTTCTCAGTGCCTTTTGACATATTTCAGCAGACACTGTGGCATCGTTTCTCTAATTTCGTTTTGCATTTAATGGATTTTGTTATTGTTTTTCATTTGGTCTTTTAAAATACTACATAAAGAGTATTTTATCTATTTCTATTTGTTTTGGTTTGACAACGCAACACCCAACCTTCCAGTTAAAATTTTATGATCGTTTCAGTTACTCCCCCCGTGGCTTGTTGCGTAACCAAAAGCAATCGTAAAACATGCAAACTACTATATTTAATGCCTGTAATCGTATGTTTAGACTATAAAATACTTTTTTAGGTCCTTAAAATGAAATTAAAATATGTTCGTTCACTTACGTAAGAAAATCTAAAAGAATAGAAAATAATTTTATGTCTCAAACACAGTCATAAAACTAAAGTGATATAAATTGAATTGAATATAAAAGAATGAATGAATAACTGTGTGATAACAAGACACTCCTTATTTTAATTTTTTTATTATTATTTAGCAACAACTGCATGATTAAATATTCAAAAGAAAATAAGGCAAAATGTGGGAGTCACTCAGAACACTAAAAAGGAATGCCAGAGTCCAAATTAGAAAATTAATTTTCAAGCGCCAATAAGTCTCAGGAAATTCTGAGTTAACACAACTGTAACAAAAAATACCTTAAAAGAACCTGCTGCTCCATTTTGCTTGCTTTTTTCTCTCCTCTTATTTTAGTTTATTTTAGCTCATATTTCATAATATTGGCTTAATGGTTTTGTTACTTTAAATTTGTCTGAAATTATCACAAACGGAAGGATATAGACAATAAAAAGGGTTAACTGCAAATGTGAGCTGCAGGAAGTACGTGTTACAAAATGTAGTTTAAACACACAACTGAAAGGAAGTTGTGCTTTAACAAAATACTATTTTTTCTTTCTTTTCCGTTATCATATTTTTGGTATAAAATGAAAGTTCAAACTCTTCTAGAACACCTAAAGTTTAACCTCAGACACATAAGATTAAAAAGAAAAGTATTTTTATTTTAAGTATAGTTTATAATTAGTTGTTAAACATGACAGTTACTACAACACTTGCTCTCCTGTTTTCCTTTTTTGTTTTTTTTATTTCCGACTCCTGTCAACCGACATTACTCAATTTTTGCACACACACACACACACACACACACTCATAAAAAGTTTTCTTATTTAAATAATGTTTGAAAAATAAACCAAATAAAACCCGCCTTTAATTTACTTCGTGCCCATGACTCTCTTTGCCAGTAAAACAGCTGATGAAATAAAAATGAGCTTAAATGGCAGCATGTCTGATGAGAGTTGTTTGCTGGTGTCTCGCAGGGAAAAGTGTTTCAATTTATTTCAAGACTATGTGGTTGATGATTCAAGATCAAGTGTCATGGGGAAAAATAATATAAACATATTTTGTTTTTGTAGTTTCCCCAAAATATGTTGGTGGCAGTTGTGGCTTAACTTTCCTGTTTGCTCTCATATTTATGCTTCATGAAATGTATCCTGTCACTTGTGTAATATTTACTAGACAAAAGTCTGGGTTGTTTGTTGAAAGCAGAACTGTTTTCATTTCAGGCAAATATGTTGATATTCATTTATTTTAAGCTGCTTGGCTGATATTAAACATGGGTCATCTTTTTAACCCACTGCGGAAAACCTCCATCAAAAAAAAAAAAAAAAAGCGAAATGTCTCTCTTGTTTTACTGCATTTTTAAAGGCAATAGCATAATTCAAAAACAAAATTCACTATTGAAAGGTAGTCAGATTCTAGACTGGCACACTTGGTTATGTCCAAGCTAATTGATAGATTAATATCAGAAACCTTTATAGTCAGGAAGTATTATAAATTATAGGCATACATATGGGACGAAATAACATAATTAAAACAGCACCAAGAATTTAAAATCATTTACATATGTATATCCCGGAAATATTCGAAAAATTAGAAACATCTGAGTAATTTGATAAAGAAAAGTATATGATGGCTCGTGAGACATTTAGGATTATATGCACATTGCGCCGTTGCTAAAATCTTAATTTTTTTGTTCAAAAAGCCAAACTTTTGCTTCAAAAAATATTTGTTGCTAAAAGTTTGACTTTCTTGGCACAAAAAATTATGATTGTAACAGCGCTATAATTAAATTTTCGCCCACAAAAGTTTTTAAAAATTAAGTCATCGCTAAGAATCGGCTCGCAAAAATAAAATAATATTAAACCGAATATTTTATTATATTAAAATATTTAATACATTTATATTAAATTACATTTATCGGCTAGCAAAAATAAAATAATATTAAACCGAATATTTTATTATATTAAAATACTTACACCGGTATTCATAAAAAATAAAACGTTGCTCAAATATATTTTAGAACAAATTTTATATGAAAATTTTTTTCTAAAATGTGTTTCAACAATGTTTTATTTTTTATGAATACCGGTGTTAATGTTATACTTGATTTTAATTAACAACTAAATGAGAACTGATACAAGCCTCGTATAGTAAATTCATTAGAAGCATAAACGAAAATTCTTTCTATGTAGACCTCGAGGTCAGTTTTAAAATTTTTGCTTTCATTGTTTTTAAGCTCTAAATGATTTATCATGCGGCTAATTATAATTATCAGCTAGCTTTGTTAAACACTGCTTTCGAAAGTGGTCTATGAAGGTACTTTATACAGTGTAATATAAAGTGGTTTTGAAAGTAGTCCATAGAGCAATTAAAATGGTTACTTTCGAAAGACTGGTACCCGTAGGCGCAGTTTTAGGTGTACACCAATGTGATGTGGGCTACCCCTAGGACATTATATTGTTAATTTTTGTTTGTACGTATTATCTAAATTTCGAGTAGTCCTACTCCAATATGGAGTACCCAATACACGCATGTATATAGTAATCTTATTTTATGAACTTAACTATTTATTTGCTTGAATTGAAATATATTAATTTAGGTCCAAAAATGAACCTTTTCCAAAAATGTTTAGTGTCTTTTTCAGCTGTCTATATGCCGACGATATTTCGTTGGTGCTAATCATGAGAATCATTTTGTTCATGGGAATTATGGAATAAGTAGTTAAGTTTCAAACAAACTTTTAAGAATTTTTCAAGTCTACTGATGAGTTGATTAGCACCAACGAAATCTCGTAGGCATATAGACAGCTGAAAAAGACAGTAAATTTTTTTGAAAAGGTTAATTTTTGGACCTAAATTAATAATCTTATTTATTGCAGAGTTATTTCTTTTTTTTTTTTGCTTATTTGGTTTTCTAATTTTATATTCTGTTTTTGTTTTCGTTGCAGACCTTATCACCGTCAACTTACTTTCCTCTCTCGGTAAGTGCACAATGATTCTACTTGTTATTAAGTAATTTGAATACATTTCTTTGATTTTCTGACTCTTCATAAATCATTAGTTATAGATTTTTTATAGAAATATTACCCTTTATTCAATAATTATTAGTACATACATATTTTTAGCAGACATTTTCTTAACAAGTTTACCAGTTTTATGAAAAAGAAGCTGGGATCCAATAGGACAGTTTTTACTCTTGCTTAAAATTGCTCTCCTCCAAAATTTGTTTGAAATATGATTTTTTCACTGCAACCACTCTGTCAAGCCACTAGAAAAAATCTAGATACTACAACAAATGCTGCTCTTATTGTAAAAAAATAGAAATAGTATAAAAATATTAAATTTCTTAATCCAATTTCCTTTGAGATGTTTTCCTGTTTAATTACGTTTATATGATTTTTTCGATTTCGTACCTGAGGTCCTTGTTTATTATCATACCCTACACAAAAGTGTGTAAGGGTATACATAAGTTTGTGATTCCGTGTGTAACGCTTTGCAATAACCATCAAAGACCCCATAAAGTATATATATTCTGGATCAGAATCAATAGAGATTACGATTAAGCGATGTCCGTCTGTCCCTCTGTAGTTGTTGAAATACCGTTTCTGAGAAAACGGTTCAAGATAGAAACCTCATTCTTTCGCTTAAATGTGTTTAATCTCTGTAGTGGGTCTGCTATTGAAACTCAGTAAGATCGGCCCACAGATAGCCGAGATATATCCAAAAAACCGGGCTTTGAGGGATATGATATGGCCGTTTTTGGGTCAGATTTTTGAAAAAAAAATGTTTTCCTAAAAAGTTAGCCATACCATCAGATCCCAAAAATCGAAGAATTTTTGAAATCGGCTTATATATACCTGAGATATAACGTCTTCCGGAATTTTCAAGAAATCGGCTTTATAAGCCAAATAAAAATACTTCTGGCACCAAAAATCAATCAGAATGGTACATATATCATTGTGAAGGGTATTTAAGATTCGACCCATCCGAATATAGCACTCTTACTTGTTTTTATTTTCAATATTTCCTTTTCCTCTGGAAAACTTCTATAGGAAATAGTGTTATTCTAAATGTTCTTTTGAAAAAAAAAGCCTCGAAATCGTAGAAATCATATAATGAAAAATATTAAAGGATTGCAAAGAGTGCAACAAGTTACAATTTTGCACAGGTTAGGCTAGGTTGATTTTAGGGGTTTTTTGCCGATGTCGTGCGACATAAAAATAAGCCAGTTTAGAGTTGTTGTGTGCTCGGTGGACTTAACCATAAAAGGTCTGACGTATAGCTCTATAAGAACTCCGTGTCATTTACAAAGTTCTTTAATTTCCTCTAGCATATGCCCCATAAGTCTGGCAAGGTGGCTCTCCTAAGACATTGGGACCGTATGTTTTCTTTATTTGTTTATTATTTGTTTATTTTTATTATTTATTTTATTTATTCGTTAGATATGTAACTAAGTAAAATGCTCATTTTTGAAAATTGGTTTTGAGCCGCAATTAAAATTTTTCACTTTTAACTTTTTAAAGTTAAAAGTTAACAAGACCTTAGATTTTTCTGTCACAATTCATGCGGAACGCTTTCGTGGTGCAAATAAAAAAAATTAGCGAAAAATATTTATTGAGAAAGTATTTGATACAGCTGGTTTGTCGTATTTGCCTACTACGCGTTTTAGTTAAAAGTTTCAAACCAATAATTAGTTGACTTTAACCCAAAGGGTTAAACATATCTAACTATTCAGCATTTATTAAAAGAAACCATGTCAAGCAAAATTCTTATGAATATCTTTAGAAAATGCAAATTTCTTGCAACGATTCCTTAACGTAAACAAAACACAAAAAGGTAAAAGCGAAATATGCTTGCATGACTTAATTCCCGCACGCTAAAAAAAACCGCTATAATGCAAACTCCAAGAAAATCGGTAAATGTCACTATTAAGGTCTCGAACCAAACTTTCTTTGCCCTTGTTTCAAACACACCTTACGGTTAGTGTTACCATGAGCCGGCGTTATTTGTTTGTACGAAATGCTTTTAATATGCAAAACCTTAAACATTTTGCCAAAACCCAACAACTTTTCTAATCTCATTCAAGTTCATTTTAATGTTGGTGTGTTTTTATATGCAAAGGAAAATCCTTTTTCCTCATTCATTTTCCTTGCTTGCCCATCATTTGGAGTATTTCGTTGCGCAGCTTTACAACGTGGCCAAATTTATGTTACGAGCCTGCCGGAGATTAGCAGACATTGGAGAACGAGCGATAAAATTGGTTTATGTTTTGTGTGCGAGAAAATTTTTGGTAAATTAGATTTTCCATTAGACGTGCAAAATAGACAAATAATTTTCCTAAGGATTTCTCGTGAAGGCTTAAAAAGCGCGAGCAAAATAAAAAAAAGGAGTCAAATCATAAAATTTAACGACTGTTTTGTAGTTTGTTGCAGGGATTTCAAATGGAAATAAATTTATGAATTTGTTTTCAGTTTTAAAAATTTTAATGATACTATTTTCTAATTAAGTTGATTGCCACTTAATGTTGTTTATTGGGCAATAAACTGGTACAGAGGGGGAGGATGTGAAGGGTTTGGAGAAGCAGTGTTGCCGCAAGTGAGCAGCTATGAAAATTTACTTGGAAATTTGTATGTACATTTAGTTTACTTTTATTAGAGTTTAAATCAAATTTATTTATGTAACTTTAAGCTTAAAATCCCGAAAATGCAAATATTGAACTTAAAAGATTTGTAGTTATTCTTTGTAATAGGGAAATTTTGTTTAAAGAAATTCAAAATTTTTAAATGTTCATTTTCAGTTTGTCAATTTTACCCATTAAAGAACACAAGAGAATTTCAGAGTATATGACACTGTGATCTCAATTTCATTCCTTTCACCACTGTTCTCTCATAATGGTAATACAATATCACTCAATTTCATCCAATTTTTCATTCTAATGCATTTTCTAAAATATAATGATGGGCATCAAAAGTTAAAAAATTCTTAACTGTTATCACTTTAATGGGATTTAGTTCAATTTTTAGTTTCTAAAAATTGAAGATGCAAGAACACAAATTTTGAAAACTTTTTTGCTACTGGATAAAAAGCTAAAGCACAAAAATATTAAATTTTAATACGAAAAACCGGCGTTAAATTTCGAGAAATTGAAAGCCGATTTAAAGCTCGAAAGTATTTATTATAAAATGTTGATTAACAAGTTAAATTCATGTCTCAAAACTGTTTGGCATGGAAAATATAGAAATTTTTTCAGTTCATGGTATTAGGGGCTTCAAAAAATTATTACCGAAAAGAAAACGTAACCACTACATTCATCCAGAAATTTGCATTGAAGTACATGCATCGAACAAAAAAAATGTGTATGTAATAAGCATGCAACAAAACAAAAATAAACAATTCGAAAAACGGCTAACCATTTTGAGATTTAGAAGAGCATGTTTCTATTATAATAACTCGTACAAAACAGTCAGTAATTTATCTTTATAGTTTAAGTTCTAGTAATTTTCGCAATTTTCGTTTCCTACCACATAAAGCAAATGTATGCTGGATCATTATTGATGGAAATGCCGATTAAGCCGAGTCCGTCTGACCGTCTGTTGGGCGTTGACATGCAGCCCATGAGAATACTACTTCACTCAGAAGACCTATTTTTTTTTTCTTGTTGTTAAACTATTCATATGTTTGCTGTGGAAATTCAGTAAAATCGATTTCCGAATAGCTGTATTAAAAACGCCCGCTCTTATTGTTAGTAATTTTCTCAGGCTTGAGTTTGATTTGTACTTCTTCAAAATTGAGAAAGATTTATTTTTGTGTGATAAAATTGTAGTGATCAACGTCTTTAAAGAAGACAAGAAAATTAAAGTTAAATACTTACTGGCTGGGTCACGCCACTACGACTCTCCTCAGCATCGAGAATGCTTTGAATCCAGCTCATATCTTATGGCAGATTGTTGAGTAGCGCTTTGACATCGTGTTACTTAAGCTCTTTATTATAATATCATTAATTTTATCTTCATAGTCGAACTATATGATTTACAATTGTTAATAACTCTATCGGACTTAACATCTTGGATGCATTTTCTGGGACACTCGTCTTTTAATCTTAAAATATTTAAAAGACGGTAAATATGTGATTCGTAGAACCATCATCGAATGATAAGGTTGTGACTTCCTGCATGCATCGTGCAGAAGTTGTACGTCTCAGATGTAAGAAAATTCATTACTGAGTCTCATACAATTCTTGGCATGCTGCTGCAAAAGACTTTTTTAGATAACCCCTAGATAACTCTCAGGCGACTCGTTCTACAATTATTCTTATTATCATGCGGGAATCTAAAAAAAACTTTACCGAAGAATTATCTCGTTCGGGAATTGTAGAAGAATTTTACAAAAAAATTACCTCTTGTAACAGTTACTACTTAACGAGAAGTCCTATATGAGTGGAAAACGAGCACCACAACAAGCAAAAACGCTCTTCCTGATACTCCTAACAGGCTCTTCTGCGATCGATTGAAATGTTAGCTGGGATGGCACATCTTTTTGCAGTGCATTTATTTATAAATGGAGTCTAAACATACAACTTTCTTCGTTTAAAAATGGCTCGAGTTTTCACTGTCTTAAAAACTTGCTGGTTAAAGATATTTTGATATGAAAATATAGAATATCTACCACTGATATATTGAGAATTAAGTGGATACAAGTTTTAAATTGAAAAATTTTTTTTTTCTTACAAACTGGGTAAATATTTTTTTGGAAATTTTTTCTGCCTTAACATATATTAGTGTTTTTAATGTAGTTACTCCAAATAATGGCCAGCAAAAAAATAGTGGTCACACCATTTTGGGAAACTGGTTGTTTAGTGTGAACGCGCCTTAAGGCCTTAGAAATAATTTTGAAATAAATTTGAAACAGTTTGTTTTTTTGATATTTATTATGTTTCTTTATTGCTGCTTTCCGTGGTTTCTACACTAACATATATTAGTGTTTTTAATATAGTTGCTCAAAATAATGGCCATCAAAAAAATAGTGGTCATAATATTTTCGGAAAATATTTGTTTAGTGTGAACGCGCCTTAAGGCCTTAGCTGCTCAAAATAATGGCCATGAAAAAAGTAGTGGTCATACCATTTTCGGAAATTATTTGTTTAATGTAAACGCGTCATAGAAATAATTTTGAAATAAATTTGGAACAGTTTGTTTTTTGGATATTTATTATGTTTCTTTATTGCTGCTTTCCGTGGTTTCTACACTAACATATACATATTAGTGTTTTTAATATAGTTGTTCAAAATATTGGCCATCAAAAAAGTAGTGGTCATAATATTTTTGGAAAATATTTGTTTAGTGTGAACGCGCCTTAAGGCCTTAGCTGCTCAAAATAATGGCCATCAAAAAAGTAGTGGTCACACCATTTTCGGAAAATATTTATTTAGTGTGAACGCGCCTTAAGGCCTTAAAAATAATTTTGAAATAAATTTGAAACATTTTTTTTGTTTTTGGAAATTTATTGTGTTTTTTTATTACTGCTTTCCGTGGTTTTGCTCACAATTTGTGTGCCCCTGAAAATAAAAGAAAGCAATACTTAATAAGTTATTCTGCGATAATATGGCAGAGGCCAACGACAATCGGCAAAAAGCTACAAAATTCGACCATAACAGAATAAACCTCGGTGCAAGAATTAAACTAAGTATTCGAACCCAAATTAAAAATGACTCAAAAGTGCTTAAACCACGTGCCAAAAGTTCGTATCAAATAGAAAAATTTGCCAAGCCGAATAATATATCGGTATTGTTATCATCTGCTGATCCATCTTTTAGTAGGTGATTTTAAAAATCGCATTGAGTAAAAACAGTTTCTACAAAATATTGTACAGATTTAAGATTTACTCTACAAGACAGAAAGTTTTATCAGCATCTTTTTTTTTTTTTGTATTTTGCCTGTAATGCGGTTTGAACAAATTTGACATTTTGCCAACAATTAGTTGCATATTTTTTTAAACAAAACTTTTTCCTCACACGGTATTTTTTAGTGCTGATGCAATCAATTTTCTATATCTAGAAGCCCGATAAGTAAATATTTTATTTTTTACCCCCCATTGTTTAACTTTTCTTACTGCATCATGTCACAAAGCGAAATTACAAAAATGAGTTTTTCCCAAGACATGTGACGACACACCCAGAAAACAAGAAACCCCCTATTTCTTTTCTTTTTTTTATCAATTACTGCCTTTAACAACCCGTATAAAAAACAAATTCTTCCAAACACACTAATAATCCAGAAAATCTAAAAGACGAAAACCTCAATGTCATGTGTTGCTATGTGTGACTGTTTCTTTGGCAGCAGACATGTTCCCTGAGGAACAATTTTCCCTTCTACCATAAAACGACGCTAACAAATAAAATAAACATGACCCAAAGGTAGAAGAAAAAGTGCAGCACAATGAAGCAAGAAAAAAAAAATAACCATGAAAATCACCTTTTTATCGTTTAAGACAAAGGAATACCTAAATAATCCATCACATCTTTTGGAAACTATTTGCACTCATAAGTGATATGAGCAGTAAACGATTACGATAACGATGCTGTTTTTTTTTTTTGATAAAAGCCCATCAATAAAAGCAATAAAATGTCTACAAATCAAACCAAAATTGGTACCTTATTAAAAGAAAAAAAAAAAAAAAAACAAAAAGGTTCATCGTCTTTTGTTTTGGGGAGGGATGTTTATGACACATGCGAAAATATATGTAAAGGGAAGAGTGCAAGTCCCTGGAAAAGGGTTACTGAGATGGAAAGAAAAGTAATAATGATTTTACTTGAAGTCACGTATCTCACGTTTTTGGTAAATTTAATGGTTAAGCACGCAAGTGTAGCATTTCGTTAAAAGAGTGCCGTAACCCTTTGGACAAGAAGAAACTAACACGTTAGGGCTAAGAATAGCATTAAGACGGTGTCACTGACTGTTATATTTATAATAACTTAACACACATGTGTTTTCTGGCCACTTTGATTTTTTAATGGCTACACACAAGGGTTAATAAATTTCTTTCACTTTGTGCTGATTTGCTATTTCTTCTAATAAATGCTTTAACTCAAGGGGCGTTACTGATTCCTAAAAATTATTTAAAACACACACACACACAAACACTTAGAAGAGCTTTCAACTTTTTCTTAAAAAAAAAAAAATTAAAGAAATTCTCTTAAAAACTTTTACAACATTCCCTCAGACCTTGTGTCTTTTAGTTACCCGCTGTGTTTGTGTTACTAAATGGTAGATATTTGGCCTCTAAAGAAGTATTATGGCATTAAACAGCACCACAGTTTTATCTTTTATTTCCCAATTCCCAATCTCTAGCTGGCACAGTGTGTTGCGAGTGTGTGATTAACTGTCACTGATGATCTATTAGTTTTCAATCAAACTGATATGACGTGTTTAAATAATCAGATTCCCTAATAGAATAAAGCCAAACGCTTTTGTTACACACACGACCCCCTGAAGAGATTTGGGTTCGTTTGCACCGTATTATCGAAAAAAAAAATATTTTAAACCGATAAAAACGATAATGAAGCTTAAGTTTTTTTTTCGCTGGCAAAGATCTACATAAATTATTTATTTTACTCGTATTCCATCATCATTAAAATTATGAATTGATTTTTGCGATTTGTCATGCTTGTGAGGATCAGTTGCCTCAACAAAGGAGAAAACATTACTGTTGAGAAGAAAAATGTTTATTAATTGATTTTGTATTCAAATCATTTTTGTGTTTTTTTTTCTAGTTTTCCTGAACGATTTGTTTTTCTTTCACAAGTATTAAATGTTAATGATTTTCCATGTTTGAAAACAATAATATTGTTTGAATATTTAATGAACCGTTTGATCTTGTTACATCTCTGAAGATGATCTATCATTTCGTAGCATGAACTTCTCTTTATCAATTAGTTCAAACTTCATCGAAAATTGTTAGAACGTTAAAATTAAATTGAAAAACTTTTTCCGTTACAACTGTACTGCGTAACAAATTTGCGACTGATGAAGAAACAGAACTGAAGAAGAAGAGACAAACCTATTTAAGAGTGTCAAAAAAAGTTAAAGTTATATGTGTTTATACTGAGTTTGCTTAACCTTAAAAAGTATAATTGCCGGGAGGAAAATATAAACATCTAAAATGTTAAGAAACCCATTTTCGAAGGCTCCTTAAACATTGATTTAACTTTAGAGTCAAACTTAATGATTTACAATTGTTAATTGCTTAATCGGACTTGACTTCGATTTTGTTTCCTCAGAATTGAGAGAAAAAAATTTTGTTTCTCTTTATATTGCAGGCAATAGTCTTCGACTTTAATTTTCTTCACTTTTTTAAAAATGTTGATCGCCACAATTTTACCGCAAAAGAAATATTAATGTTCGCTGACTAGATTTTTGCTCATCTATGTGTCGTGGAATGAGTGGATGCAATTTCAAGCAGTTGTTTAAGGGTTTTCGAGTTGACTGACGAGTTACGTTGTATCAATTTGGACGGTTTTATCGAAATTTATTTATTAAAAGTGTATAAAACTATAAAATACCTAATGTGCGCATACGTATGGACACGCAAATTACAGCTGATAGATTTGTGTAGATGAAACTGTTTCTGCAAAACAGATTTTCTTGTGTTGCAAAGACCTGCACTCCCACCATTTGGCTTAAAACGCAAAAATATCCCATTGTGTTCATTGTTACTCAAAAAAAAAAAAAATCCTCCCTAGAGTTTAATTTACGCCACAGCAATAATAGAAACCTTAAGAAAGTTTCTGTTTTTCTGAAAGAAAAAAAAAACTAAACAAAATTGCATTGGCAATTTAAAGCAATTGATGTTATAATCATTACAATTTCACATCATATCCGTTAGACACAACAAGCAGAACATTCTACACAAAAAGAGTGACAAACGTCAAAATTACATCATTACTTTCTATGGCTGGCAGAAGACACAATTGAGACACAGCAAAGCACTTGGACAGCAGCAGAAAATTAAACACAGTTAAAAGAAATCAAGATTTTGATGGGAAATCAAGAAACAAAAACATGTTACGAAAGCTGTTAAATTTTATTCGATTTTATATTATTTTTAGTGTCATTTCCGCGCCCAATTGTTGTCACTTCCTGTTTAACATTTACTAAAATTAGTTTCGTTTTAGATTTCATTTGCAATGAGTAAATAAATACATTTTTTTCTGCTTTCCTTTAACATCTAAATGGTAACTAAGGAGGCGGACATTTCACGTTTTCTATTACGATAGAGAAATTAATGAAAACATTTCTGATTTTGTTGCCATAAAAGTTAACCAAAAATTTGTTAAGGCGTACACAATTTTCAATCATTAAATAGGAAACTGCAGTACAGGAAATTCAATAAAATTTTATTTCATTATTTTCCTTCATTTACTAGCATTTCTATGCTAGTTTTTACTTATTTATTAGTAATTTTTGTTTCTTTTTGCAAAAGATTTACGCAGTATTTTTCCTAAAAAAAACATGTGAAATTTTTCTTACCAAAAATGTATTGACCCAAGAGACAACAAGAATACTACGGTAAATATTGTTTGCCATTGTTTTGTTGCACAACCCATTAATTTTTATTTTTCCTTTTGTATTAAATAAAAATGGAAAAGCTTTATCTTGACAGAAAAATCGCGAATATCCTGTCTCATACAGTTCAGCAAAGAAAAGCTAATTTTTTCTTAGAGAAAATAGTCAGTTTGAAAAAATCGTTACCATCAAAAGGAATGACTAATGAGTAAAGTTTGTGAATAGCTGATATTGGTCCACATAAATTATTTAGTTCTTATTTGACCTCAGTAGTTCAATTTACTTGTATATCCAACCCTTGGCTTGAGGTGGTTTGGTTTCTAAAGAAGTCTACTTGCTTTTATTTTTAATATTCCATACATTTATTGCAAATTTACATCGATGCTCTTTTGCTGCTCTTCTTCAGGACAAAAATTTTAGTAAAATCGCGTCGTCTTATTATTACAAAATATAAAATCTCATTATGGGGATATATGCGGGCGAATTTAAAAACTGGGGCACTGCTAAGACTTAGAAAGCCAGAATTAAGTAGAATAAGCGAAGCTGTGACAGGTCACTCTAAATTAGTAGCACATCTTAACCGCATAGAAATAATGGGAGAAAATGAGAGTAGAGCACTATTCATATCAGTGCCCTGCCTTCTCTTAAATATGTACCCGATGTCTTGGGAGAGACACTTTACCAGACATAACATAAATGCAGGACATTTGTTGGAGCAAATTAAGAAACAAGCCTATGCTGGCTTGAGCAAACATACCCCTCCCGACATGGGCAAACCTAACCGCACTAGTGGTTGATTTTGTTATTATAGCTTATAGCAACACTTTAAGGTTATATATTTTCGAGTCTTCTGATGAGTTGATTAGCATCAACAAAATTTCGGCGGCATATAGATATCCCGTACCGTGGATAACTACTCAAAATGATTCTTGTTGGTTAAAAAACAATTCAATTCGTGGGAACTAATATTAATGCAGCTCTTGTTAACGTTGATGGTTGATCCAGAATGACGTAGTAAATTTTTTGATTTCAATGCGGAAAGTTCGGCTTTCTGGAAAAGCCGCGCTTTGCATATGAAATCTTTCATTTGTCAACTCTAGCAACATTTAGTACAAGAGTGATGTATATTCACAATTCAAAACAAGTAAACAAAATTCAAACGTTAAAGCACTGTAATGTTTAAAGGGTAAAGGCCATATTCATAATAATTATTGTAAGTTTATAAAGCTCTTATTTCACGTATTTCTACGGAATATTTGTTAAATAAACGTGTAAGAAAGTTTCAATAGTTTTTATGAATAGGCCTGCAACAGCCTGTGTCTTCTGTGGTCAAGTGCCACACATTCAATAATCAAGTGTTCCATTGTCTACTCTTTTTCTCCGCAAAATCTGCAGGTTGCCGTACTGGATAGTCCCATTCTGTGTAGAGGCTTCCTGCAGGTATAGTGGCCTATTAGCGCCCCACACAGTGTCCTTAGATTCTTTCTATTTAGTTTTAGAGTGAGATTCGCCCTCTTGGCATCAAAGCTAAGAAATTTCTTCGAGTGTTCCAGACCCCTAGTGTCGTTCCACAGTTTCCCTGTGATGGATGTTGTCCATTTTCTGATCTGCCCCCTGAGGAGGAGCTTATTAAAGCCAAAGGATGGAGTGGGTCCAATAAAAGCCCCATTGGCTCCCCTTTTTGCGTAGGTATCAGCCAACTCGTTACCCTTGTGCCCCTCACGACCTGGCACCCATATCAGAGTAATCTAATTGTGAGTGGCCAGTTCATTTAGCTTGTCGTGACATTCCAGTATTGTTCTGGATGTGAACGTATAGCTATTCAGGGGTTTGAGTACCGACTGACTGTCGGAGAGTATCTTGATTCTGTCTCATGTGTATCCCCTTTCGGATATTTCCCGCTGCCACTCCCTGGATCGACTTGGATCCATCAGTGTACCATTTTTGTGAGTCATCTCGTAGCCATATTGGGTTTGAGCACCACTCCTCCCTTGTAGGAAAGAAGACCCCATACTTTCTACCGAGGCAGAGTATGGGATCCATGTGATCACTCGACCGAGACATATGCAGAGGAACTTATGGTTTACATAATCGTCCAATTACGCAAGCAATTGGCAAAATTGTGAAGAATTTTGAAGAGACTGGAGCGGTTACAAATAATGTATTCACCGCATTAGCCCATTTAAGCATGTGACCACAAAATTCCAATATCTATTTGCTCTCAAAAAACAAATTGTCAAACTTTGCTGGAATTTTGTTGCGGTCTACTTAAATGTTTCCTGCTTTTTCAATTATTTTTCTTGAAAATGTTTTGCTTGCAAAACTTTAAAAACTTCCCATTACTTGAGTAAATAAAATCTTTGCCTGAAAGTAAATCATTGTGTTTAGGTAAATAAATAAATAAATATTTGTACATTTTTGTTTGCAATCATTGTCTTTTAAATCACTTGTGACACATGCACATTTTACTCATTATAAAATTCTTTCTGGAAATTCAAAAGATGTTACACGAAACAATACAGCAATGAACTCAAACTTAAAACTACACCAGTTCTGGGTTTTCCATTGTGTAAAAACACATGTATTGTTCGTAAAGGTGTTACAAGTGATGTGAGTGCTATAGTGTGTAATCTGACACATGCATTTTGTGTGTGTGTGTTTGTGGGGCAGGAGTATGTGCGTGTTTTAAGATGCAACCATTTTTTGAGTGACATTTCCATACAATAGTGTTGGCATTTATTGTTTTCCAAAATGTTTTGTGAATTTGCAAAATTTTGTTTTGAATTGCTGGCAGGGCGGTAGGATGCTGAAAAGGGAGGGGGTGGGGCGGGGCGCAAAAGGGTTTGAGTATCAAGCAAGTAAGTAACTTGTAATATTACCTCAGGTTGTATTGTATGCAGGAAGACATAAATGCAACATTGTATTTGCATATAAAATACATACTTAAAGCCAGGACATCATCATGTTGAGTGTAAGTGAGTGCGTGTGTGCATGTGTGTGTGAAGAGAAAATGTAGCTATTATTACCATAGCCAAAAGCATTAGACGAAAGAAAATACAGGGTTCTTACAATAAATAGATTATGTCTTTCAATAGTTGTTGTTTTACTTACACTAACGTTCTGAGGCTCACAACAATTGCTTAATATCCTGTTTTACTTATTCTGCTTGTTGCATTTGTAGTGACACTAAAACACTATTTGTAACAAAAATATGATGCAGTTGTTTGCTGTTGAGTGTGAAATTTCAAATAACACAAATAGTTGTATGAAGTCCTGCCTATTTAATATCCTTTTACAAACACAAATATCCATTTAAAATACAATGTCCTTAAAGAGTCTCTGTGTGTGGGGGGGGGGGGGGTCATAATGAACATTTAAGGCATTATGTATGCATGAGTTACTAAATAATGTTGATTTTAACACTAAAGTAAATTCTTAAGCAGTTTATGGGAAGGTATTATTAATCTTTTAGGGACGTAGGCAGCCAGCTTAACTTAAAGGATAACACATTTTGAAACGCAATTAAATATTCGATTACTTACGCTCCTGCTGCCAAGTGATTTATTTGTTTGTAAATAAATGGTTTGCTGTTGAAAGGATTTTCATTAAAGCTTGTCTTTAAATGATTTAAAATTGTTTGAGGTTGTTTTTTAGCCATACATTTTTTTCGAAACATTTCAATTATAAAGTCATGTTGGCAAAAATCTTTTTCACTTGTTGTTTTAAATTAAATCACGTTAAGTTTTTTCTTACATTCAAACCATTAAAATGCTTATGGAGTATTGCTTTCATTGATAATGGAAAATCTCGTTTTCATGCAGTGTGTTTTTAATAGAAAGACAGCCATGCAACAGAACAGTGGTGTCAAATGTTGTTGAAAATATGATATCAAGAAAACTGTTTTAATACGTTTATATTAAATTACATGTATATTAAATTATATTAAAATTTTCAGTAAAAATTAACACTGTTTTATTTACAGTATTGAGTATATATATTCATACTTCATTCTTATTTAAGTATTATTTGTACAAAAAAGCACCGCGTAAATGTTTAAGTTACATTAGTGTAGCGTCTAACTCGAACTCACAATCTTTTAAGATGTTAGAAAGCATTTCTTTTGTAATTGTTAGTTGGGAAAGTAAAAGTTTCAATGTCTGTTTTTTGGTGTGCATTTATTAAGCGAAAGATCTTTTAGGGAAACATGCCTAAAATCCGAAACTGAAAAAATGAGACTTGGGGACTTTCTCCTTGAGACCAACGATATGCTCATAAAACGCTTGTTGTACAGGGCATAAAAATATGGTAAAACTGAATATAGAATATTCAAAATATATTTTTGCAGCCTTCCTTTTGTTTTTTTTTCTTTGGTGCAACGCAACGCCTATAACAAACCAACCTAAATTAGAGCGTTAAATATATTTGTGCTGTCCAAGCCACATTTTTCAATATAAAATGGTGTCTTAGACGGCAATAATACGCTTGACGTGCTAATTTAGGTTGCTTTTTTTTAGATTTTAGTTTAGATCTCTTAATATTCGAGCTGAATTTTAAATTTTCAAAAATATTGTCATATGATTTTTTTTTTTTAGATTTTATATTAACGGGTTATCCATTTCGTGGTTTGAAAAGTTGAACTAATTCGACATCTGTCAAACTAAGCTGTTAAACCAATTTTTTTTCTTCTCAGTTGGAAGTCTGACATGGACAAAAATGGATCGCTTAACTATCACACAAGGCATAAAAATTTACCAAAACATACTACTATTTTATTTATAAAGTAACATACTACAAAAGTGGTGATTCTGCCACAGCCACATATCGTGCTTTAAGAGGAGATTATGGTTTATATAATCGTCCCACCACGCAAGCAATTGGCAAAATTACGCAGAAAATTGAAGAGACTGGAGCAGTTACAAATATTAAAAGGCCTGTGTATCATCGTTTCGCTTGTTCCGCTCAAAATAAAGCTGCTGTAAGTGAAAGTGTTGCCGAAGACCCGAATGTGTCGCTTCCATGTCATTCTCAGAAATTAGGACTGTGTTACGGGTTATTATGGCGTATTTTGCATTTAGATTTAAAACTACATCCATATAGAGTCCAGTTCACACAACAACTTAAGCCAGCTGACCATTTACAATATCGTAGATACGTAGAATGAGTGCTTGAACAACAGGCGGTGGATTGCGGTTTTTCGAACAAAATTTTCTTCAGCGATGAAGCCCATTTCTCACTCGGTGGGTATGCTAATAAACAACATTGTCCTATTTGGGGTTCTGAGAATCCTCAAGTAATTGCAGAGAGGCCACTACATCCAGAGAAAGTCACTGTTTGGTGCGCTCTTTGGTCCGAAGGTGTGATTGGACCTTACGACTTCTTCGACAACGACGACTGTCACCGTCAATTTGCTAAGTTATGGTAATATGATAGTCGACTTTGTTTTCGCCTGCTCTTGAAGAATACAACTTAGAGAATATGGGGTTTCCACAAGACGATGCTTCATGCCACACAGCTCAAGCGAATATGGCTTTATAGCAAGAGACATTTCCGGGCAGCGTAATTTCTCGTGGGGGCAATATCAACTGGCCACAATTAGACATTATTCTTTTGTGGAGCTACGCGAAAGACCGAGTTTATGCAGATAAACCTTTAAGCACTTAAAAACCAACATTCGTCAAGTTATAACTTAGATACCCTGCAATATGTGTTAAAAAGTGCTTGAAAATTACCTCAAAAGTATCAATGCTGGCAACACTTCGCGTGGTGGTCCTTTAAATGATGTAGTGTTTCACACATAATGTCAACGTTCAATTTTTATAATAAAAAAAAAGATCATGAAAAAAAATATTTTATAAGTGTTTTAATTACGTTTACTTTTGAAACCGTAAAATGGATAACCCCTTATATCTGGTAATATTTAAGATTAATTTTAAATATATTCTTGATGCTAATTTTTCGACCTATGTTGTTTAGTATTTTAATTGTTCGAGCCTTTAGGTCACTTTTTTTTAATAAAGGTTTATTAAATTCGATATTTCGATATCACAATGGTTATCAAAATATCGAATTTAATAAACATTTATAAAAAAAAAAGAAATGCGGTTGCGTGACCCCCGTTAGGAACGAATTGCCTTACGTTTTTTCTTCATGTTCGAATGTAATACAATGTGAAATCTGTATGTTTTATTTTGTGTTGTTTTTGAAATTTTGAAATTTTATATGCTTCTTTTTGGAATTTTTGGAACGTTTTATTTTTTTTACTTTTGACTTATGTAGTATTTTTTTTTGTCAGTCTGCAACAAAACGAAGAAAATTTTTCAATATTGCTGTTTTTTGTTGTGATAGACTTTTATTTAGCGACATCTATCAACTGATAGTGTCTGTTTTGACAACTAATTAATATTTATTGGTAGGTGTCTATGCTGACAGTAGCAGAGACACCTACACAATTGTTTGTCGACAGATACACCAATACATATTAACGCCTCACACGCTTTCGTGATGATTTCTACTAATTTGCATTCGCGTTAAGGAACTTCGTTCCAAAAACAATTGACCTAAAGGCTCGAACAATTAAAATATTTAATTTTAAATTTTCAAAAAGCTGTATTCCTGCAGAAGACACACAAAGCAGTATCTGAACATTGAACTAAATGACAAACAATATTTTAACAATCCAAAAATGTCCAGCTAGGGTGGCCATAAAAGTGACCCTAATAAGTCTCTTATGAAAAGATGTGGAAAAATTTGTATCAAATTATTTAAAACTTTATGTATAAAATTGAGAGCATTCAAATCCCTGTGCTTGCAAGCAAAAGCTTTTCAGCTGAAATTCAAACACGAAACAATCCCGTAAAAAGTGTATTTTATACACCATGTATCAGGCAGTAGCGGAGCAACAAATAAATACAATACAAATTGTTTCAATTAACTAAATTAAATTTGTACTACAATGAACAAAAAGTACTCTTTTGTTGTTGTTGTTGTTGTAGCCCAAGAACAGCGTTCATTAACACATAAAACACAACACTAGATGAATGAAGGAAGGAATGAATGAATGAATGCATGGCATGTCATTTCATTGTTGTTGCTGAACCTGCAAGTGATTGAAAGAATCAATATAAATGCAAAAAAAAAAAATACAAGGCATGTCATGAACGCAAATTTGCAAAACGAAACGACATACCTCTGAATTCAAAATCCTTGATTGTATTTTAAACTTTGTATATCGAAAAAATAAAAACGTTTTCAGCATACAAAACTCTTAGGAGTCAAGTGCTGCTCCTCTGCCTGCCGTTTTCAAATTTATTTTTGAATACATTTTTCAATTCAATATTTTTGCAGTTTTTAGACTTAATTTGGTGTGCAATAAATGTATATGTTAACAATTTTGTTTAGGAAGTGGCTCAACAGCTAAAATTAAATTCCTGCCCGCCCAACCACTCACTGATTGCAATGGTCACACACCAGTGTTTTCCAGCCATACATAATTTTATTCACATGCCAGCCAGCCAGCCAGCCAGCCCATCCATCACTGACAGTAGATTTAATCGCCATTTAAAATTGTTACAATGTGTTTTGTATTTTTTCAGAGTACATGTCAGGATACATTTACCGCAGGCTTTCACAAAAAGAAATACACTAAATAATAGAAAAAGTAAATTTTTATCAAATAAGCCCCGGGTATGACACTGGTCAACATTTACTTAAAACCGTATTATCACTTAATTTTTTTGTTCCTCTTCCCTCTAAAAGGCCAGAAAGAAAGAAAGAAAAAAAAAAACAGTCCAGCAATCTATAAATCTTGTTTGTTGACCGCCAAACTAAAGGAAACGACAAACGCCAGAAATGGTGTTTGTCGCATATAATTTCTTTTATATACATATATTTTTTTCGGGGAAAATTTACTTACTTTCTCTTAAACTCGATTGTAGCAATCTTGCATTGTTTTCCCTGCTTTTGTGTGCATGGCAAGAAGTCACGTGTCTTTTGTTGTTAAGGACGTGTCCACTACTAAATGTTGTAAATAGTTTTTCATGCTTTCGGATTTATAATTTCAATAAATTAAAATTTCTCTAGTTCTTTTTTTCAGCTTTTCTACACAAAATTTTGTTTTGTTCAACTTCTTATTGAAAAGGGATTATTTTGTGGCAAATACTATTATTTGTTTGCCATCATCATAAATTAAGTGTAGCGAGTGTACGAGTATCTATTGACTGACCATTCGACTGACCGGTGTCTGGAGAAAATTATTTGGTCACATGTGCCCTTTGTATGGAGCACAATCAAAATTTTTGTTTAAGCATGTTTTGTTTGGTACACATCAAATTAAAGGTGATTATTGAGATAAGCGAAGAAGCAAACCAGCGGCAGACAGTGTGTTAGTCGTCTAGATTATGAGCATAAATTAACACCACTGCTGTGAAAAATCCACGATATACATATTTACATTTAGTACAAAATATGTTGTAAATTCTACAGAATAGAGTTGTACTTTGCAGCGCGTGCAAGTGATACTTTTTAACCAATAAATACTGCAAACCGATTTTGTTAATAAATTATTATTAATATTGTTTTTATTGCTTTTTTCGGATCTTTTTAAATTGCCAGAACAAATGTTGTTACCATAATTTGGGAACAATAAATATGAGTGAGCAATTTATACCACTTCTTCTTTGCTGGTTAATTTTATTCTGCCTTTCAGTTTGTTTGTGTTGTATTCTGGACAGCAGGCATTATCCTCTAAGTGCAATGGACCTTTTTCGAATTGTACTTCGTAAGACATAAAACAAACTGTAATTTAAATTGATGGATATGGGAAAAGTGCAGCAGCATTTAGCAGTAAAGTTTATAAGACTCAATTGCGGTATTCAAACGGTCTCATATAGTGTCATAATGTCAGAAAGTACTAACATTTTATGATATTTTAAAAAAATTGTTGTTGTACTGCAAACAAAGCTAGTCATAAATTAGTAGGACTTCATCGACTGTGTTTAGTGATTCGTCATAAGTTAACAGCATACATCTGAGGCGAACGGCTAAAACGCATTCGTCGAGCCGGTGATATTCTTTACCTGCCCCAAATTATATTCTAAAAAAATATTATATATATGCATAAAAAACCCCTTATATGCGTATATCGCTTTCCTTTTATTTAACAGCTGATATGTATTTGATATACATATCACAGTACTTTATGACAGGTTGCTCACAGCAGTCATATATTTTCGTGCTAATATTTTAAGACTTCTGGCTTTAGGAGGACCCTTTGAATACCGTAATTAATTTTTTTTAGTATTCTAACTTTTTTTTATAAAATCATTTTGTATTAAGTTTACCGGGCTCAAGTTCTTTCCCTATTATTTTTCTCACTGATATCAATTAATCAACATTAAATAAGAAATTATCAAAGACATTTAGCAGGGCTGTTTCGAAGCCGCCACACTTCTCGTCAGCACTCGAAAAATTTGTAAAAATGCAAAAATGACCGAAAAAGAAAATAGTTTACATTAAAAACGTAAAAGGAATGTAAAAACTTAATTGGTAAAACCTGCACAGACTTGCGAAAAACTTTGAAAATAAAAAAATCTGCTAAAAATAATTTATAAAATTTTTTTTTCTTCTTTCTTTCTGACAAACTTCTAACCCTGTCTATTCTTTTGCTGTCATCGGCTATTTTGCTTAATATTGAAATAGCTGTGTTCCATTAAAAAGAACTTACAGCCTGCATGAAAAGTTCAAAACAACACTTTTCTGCACAACTTCTATAGTTGCCATTGATTACTACGGTTTGTAGTTTTCAAAGTATCAAAGTGGAAAATTTTTTTGAATACTCAAAAATAAATATATAATTTTTGAGAAAACAAAATTTTGCAGCTTCAGATCGTTTTGTTTTTATATATAAAAATTATTAACAATATTTGTAATTAAATTAATTACAAATATTATCCTGAAGATGCTGACAAACTGATAGCAAAATATTGCATAATATTGTTAATAAATTTTATACAAGGTGGCGCAAAAGTAATCCTCCTATCAGATAATGCTATAAATTTTGCGATTGGCCCCTAATGTCAGTTCTTTTTTGACATTTGTGTAGTAAGCACATGTGAAATATCCGTTAATAAACAATTCTACGCTACACTGCTCCAGAGCGCGGAATATTGGTGACTATTTATTTGACCAATAATCGGTCGGTAACTTTGGCACAACGTGCATTTCGTCGCGGATTTCCTGGCCGTCCAATGCCTACTGGTGAAACACTGCGACGTTTAGCCGCTCGCCTCAAAGAGACTGGCACAATACGAGATGCTGCCAGGCGTGGCAGACCCCGGAGTAGCCGTTCTACAGAGAATATTGCTGCTGTAGCCGAGGATGTCATGGAAGCGCCGTCGACATCGACCAGACAACGAGCCACGCAAATGGGTATCAGTCGACGGTCCTTACAGCGAATTTTGGTACAAGATTTGAAGATGTTTCCGTACAAAGTCCAGACGGTGCATCAGCTGTTAGCTGCTGACCTCCAATCGCTTCTAACATACGCTCAAGCCATCCTTGATCACCACCAAGAGGAAGATGATTTTTCATCAAAAATAATCATGAGTGATGGGCCCATTTTTATCCTAGCGGGTACGTAAATAAGCAAAATTTACATTTCTGGGGCACTGAAAATCCGCGTGTAACCCACAAAGAACCCTTACACCCGCTCAAAGTCACTGTATGGTGTGCTGTTTTCGCTGGAAGAGTCATCATCGGACCTTTTTTCTTCGAAGACGTCGCGAGCCAAACAGTTACTGTGAATGGTGAGCGCTACAGAGCAATGATCAACGCGTTCTTTTTGCCGCAACTTGATGAATTGGGATTGGAAAACATGTGGTTCCAACTGGACGGTGCTACGGCACACACTGCAAGGGCCACAACCGATATGCTGAAGGATGCATTTCCCGGGCGCCTAATCTCCTATTTTGGCAATTTACACTGGCCAGCAAGACCGCCTGAGTTGACCGCTGCAGACTTCTTTTTGTGGAACTTTTTGAAGTCACGGGCTTATGTCAACAAGCCTCAGACTCTTGCAGCTCTTAAAGACAATATCCTTCAAGAATGTGGGGACCTATCGCCGCAAGTTTTGGCCAATGTGATGGAAAATGCTATAAAAAGGGCTCAAATGACAATCAACTGTGGCAGCGGCCATTTATATGACATCATATTCTCGACTTGATGTAAAAAAATTAAAAGACCAAATAAAAATAATCCACAAGATTAATCAAAATTTTTCATTTACTGTAATTTTTTTTTTTAATTTTATCGAACTTCTGTATTTTTCATTTATTTTTTTTTAATTACAGCCAAAAAACATCGTAAGGTTATTTTTGCGAAACCCGTTTTATAAAAAAAAACGTGCTGAAACCGCAAGAATTACTTTATTGAAAACTAAACTTAATTATCTGTTTGCTTTAACAGCCAATTGAAATGTATTATTTTATTATTTTAGGAGTAAAAATAAACCTTGTTAGTGCTTTCTGGCTTTAAAAAAAAAAAAAAAAAAAAAATTGTTAAGTTATACTTTTGCACCTTAAATAATTGAGTGATTTCGTAGCAATTAAATAATTCATTTATGCAATGAATGAAGCCTTTTCTCTCAGTGTTGCATTGTGTAATTTCTGTTAAAGAATTTTCCCAGGTAGCAATGCTCTTGGATGGTGTTGAAATTTAAGTTAACTGACGAACAAGTGAATCCTAAATTTACATTTTGTAACTTTTTAGATTAGAAGCGAGGAAATCAATCTTTGTCTTCTTTAAAAGACATGACGGATTTACATATGTTTTTACGAATTAAATAAAGCACATTTTTTATAAGCTAACTGCCATATGTATGAGTAATTTATTTATCTGCCGGCGCATCTAAAATGTTCAACACAATATACATTAGCACTTCCTCCCACAGCAATCAACTCAGCTTATAAACAATTCCCTCTAATGCGATCAAATTATAAATTTTTCCCAAAAACTCCAATTCCCACAATTTACTTACAATACAAGTTCAAATGTCCAGTTCAGTGTGTCTCTGTGTGTGTGTATGTGTAGAGTGAATGCATTTAGATAACAATCGTTAGGAGAAACAAATAGAAGAAAGGATTTCCCTTATATGAAATTTCCGTTAATATTATAAATAAAAAAAATATATATACATATAGTGATACATCATATTTTTCTATTTAAAAGAATCCTTTTGTATATTCATGGCAAAACTTTTCCATACAACTAATTTCCAACAATTATTCACTTTAGCATGGTGAAACGCCTGTTACAAGGCAAAAACAAAAACGAACGAAAAGGAAAATCAAACTTTTTAAAATGACAGACATTAGCGCCAACATTGTTAATGGCCACTATCATAAATCTATGATCTGTCTCGTACTCCTTCCTCAGGGCCGGCCAAACAAATATGTATTCAAATAATTTATAAGCCAAGCAAAAAGTAGACTTCATATAACATGACATGCCATTAGCACAACATTTATTTTAATCAAACCCAACTAAATAGTGTTTGGTAAAAACCACAGACTTACTTGTTTTCTTTTGTATTGTTGTTGTTGTTCTTTTTTTGCTTTAATAAAACTTTACCTGTAAATACAAATTCAAGTGATCTTTATCTGTTGTGGCATAAAGTATATTTATGCACCTTGCAGTTTATGTTTTGGCTGAGTGAGCGAATGGCCAAACGGACGACCACATGCTACAAGTTAATGCTTGGCAATTAGTCAAACTAACGCGGCCTAAATGTCTACAGAATTGTTATCACTCTTTTTCACTTGCTTCTTTTGTTTGGGGTTTTAATATTCTTTTTTTTTTATTTCTTTCACCAAAGAAATTGTTCACATACCTTTTGTGAGTGAGTGAATGTGAGTGTGTGAGTATGTGTGTGTGTTAAAGACGTTTGACACTAATGAACGATTTTTATTTCCTGCCATTTAAGACATTTTGATCATAATTTATGATAGTGTTGGTATTTCAATAAATGCAGAGCATGTTTTTAGGGGGTAATAGTATTTTATGGTTTTGCATAATTTTTATTGCCTAAATATGCTTTTAGTGGAATAATTCCACACTGTTAACACTTGGTAGGGTAGTGGAATTGTGATGAATATCTTAATTTTAAAACTCAACTCATTTGAATATTTTTTATTTTTATTTGGCTGAGTGGTATTTAGGCACTTAAATGGCCATGACCAATTACCTTCTAAGTTCTACGAAAATTGTTATCAGGTGTCAAACTAACAACTTGATTAAATGGCTGTTTGCGACATAAAGAAATTTAAGAGGGTGTTTTATAAAAAATTCTCTTAAGCACCAAAAGAAAAAAAAAAAAACAGCAAAGAATTAAGAAATTTGTATTTATCTTAGTTGTTGATATTTGTAAATCTGCCTGACATTATCACTGTTCGATTGTTGTCACATTTTAAACCCTTTTCACAAATACCGCTGCCATCTCTATTTATTAGACGAATGCCGCCTTCACTTCTAATCCCATCGATATTTCGTTGAAAATTTTAATCGCTTTTAATTTTTTTTTTTATGTCATCTTCATTGATGCTGGCAGTATTTTAAGCCGTGTGCTTAAAATTAGCATTTAATTAAATTTGAGATAAAACCACAATTTAACTTTCGTACTTGCCAGACACATTCCATATTTGCTGCAAACATCTAAACAGTACTAATCCGCCACAAAAAGTTACCCCTTTATGGCAAAAATTCATTAGAAATTGTGCGGCAATGAGTGTGTGTGTGTAATTGTGCACAAATACATGCTCAAATACAAAACTGGCTGGCGTACTCGCTGGCTGGCTGACTGACTGAGTGACTGGCACCCACGATAATAACACCAATACCATCAAATGAAAAAATGAGTAGAAGATTTTGTAAGACAAGAGGTATGCAACAAACAGCAGCAGCAGCAGCAGGGTTTGGGTGAGTTTTAGTGAAGACACCAACAACAACAACAACAACATCAACGATGACAATAACGACAGTTCAGCTTGATTGCACCTTAAAAGACGATTAAATAAATTTCATGGGAGCGTTTGACATTAGTAGAATTTACACTACTAATACATCCTTAAATACAGTTACTTGCTCCTTCTCCCTCCTTCCAAATGATTTTAAAATTTATTTCGTTTTTTTTCTCTCTTTCGAAAAAGCGGTGTTTGAATGGTCTGCCATTTACATTGAAATCTTCAACATTAATCAGTTTGTGGCAAAAGGTTTGTTTTACATTTGTTTGTGATTTAAGTAATTGTAAGTTTATGGAAAAGCATAAGTACAGTTGACTTGTTCATTAACGCCACAAGGTGTTGCAAACAATAAGCGAGAAGAGGGTGTGACCACAAAAACAAAAAACACAACATAATATTTGTTCGATATTAAGAAAAATCACACTTGAATGCTCGCATGAAAATGACAAAGTATAAAAACGAAGGATGAAGTGTGCTTATTAATTTCTTGTCATTGCAACAGCACGTGTCCCAAATAAGTGGTACTGGATGATAGTGATTAAAGTTGAGGCCAGAGGAGTCTCTGTTAAGACTTGACAAATAATAAACAAAGCACAAGAAATGTAAACCACATGTAACCAAATTTATTTCAAATCAAATCTTTGACAATATGATGCATTACAAACAATTGCACAGTGGGTTAAAATAATTTAAATTAAAAAAATTACAAAATTATAGCGTTTATAGGTCCACAGCAAAACAAAATCAAAGCCTAAAAGCAAATGAGTCTCTTGATCACTCCAAAATTTCAGCTTACGATAACAAGACCTATGTGCTTGCAAACAACGTGACCACTACTCTCTGGTTTATGTTTGTTTTGACCAAGCGCATATATACCAGCAACGACAAGTTTTTAGAAATCGATAGATGCAGTCACCAATGAAGAAATCTTTGTAAAAAAAAACGTGACCACTACTACTGCAGCAAATTTTTTTACGAGTTTTTTGTGTTTGATATTTAGAATCTGATGAAAATTAGGCGCCAAGTGCAATTCCCGCAACAATACTTTTTTTGTCACATTTTCTAATGCATTCTGAATATTCAGCTTGCTTTAACAATATCTACTCGGTTTTTGTAATCTTACGGTACTGTCATATTGGTGAGTATTTGTTCACTACTCTCCTGCTGACATTTGCTTTCAACCAAGTACATGAATAGCAAACTGTAAAATTTTTTTGGCAAACTATACATACGGACCAAAACGAGAAAAAAAACGTGACCACTACTTTCTTGTGAACCTTTAATTTTGAATGTGTACATCCACTGCCAGGAAGAAATTTCATAAAAGAGGCTGCAATCGAGAGTGTTTCGAGGGCATTTTTGTAAGGTATGATTTTTGCTTGATATAAGCCATCCAAAAGCAGTAAACTCTATTGTTTCATTTAAATTTGCGTTAGTTGGCTGATTGATTGTCCCAATAAAGTAAGGGGAAATAATTAAAAATCGCTGGGATCGACACTAGTTTTGAAATCGCTCTGACCACTTGATACAACAGATTAATTAATTAGATGTTAGTGGCAAAGTAAAATATATATTATAATCAACAGAAAAGAGCTACAATAAAGTTGAAATCAAATCCATAGTATTAAATATCGAATATAGAATGGATAATCTCTGCTGTTACAAAATTCGTTTCGAACGAATTAGTGTGCTAATGATTATCGTTGCGGACGTGAAATAGACTTGGCACACTCCCCAGCCAATGGGTCTGCAATTTTGAATATTTTAAATTTTTGTACACTGCAACTTAACTACCAAAAAAGATCTTTCTCAGTTGGGAGGAAATAAAGTCGAACTGAAGCCTGATAAACTACGTAACGATTCTCCGCAATGTGTATTTTTAAAACTGTGAGCTTAGAACTTCTTTCACAACTTTTAAGTAGCTGTATGCAAGCCTAAGCTGTATATAGGCATCCATGCATTTAAATGCTTCCAATTTGTTTGTATTTTTTGTTGAGGTTATGTTTGCGTCACGAGCAAATACAAAATTTGTTTGTTATGCTAACATAACCTAGAACTATGCTCCTGTGAAACCTAAGTTTTTTAAGTTTTTTTTTTCAAATTTTCTTTATTGTTTGTTTTTGCTAGTTTATGCATTTTTGGTTGTTTGTGGCATGTTTTGTTCGAAAAAAAACGGGCCACGGTTCGAAATTAGGGGTCACGTTTTTCTTTTAAAAATAAACATGCATTGGAGCGTAGGTCGCTAACACTTTTGTCTTTTAATTGCATTTTATTCCAGTTTTAAAATCTGGTTTGGGCCGGCTTTAGTATAATGGTACCAATTGCCCTAAAATTAAAAAGTGTGCTGCCAGATGCTTACAGATTTTGTACGCGAAGCCGGTGTTGGTTATACCGTGGAGCAGAAAATCCTTTAGCGTGGTTGTCAGGAAAAAATTTTTCATACCTATGAAAAAATTTTTTGAATTAAATGTAAAAAAAAAACGATTTTGGATGCTTGAAACCGTTTACTAATTCGCGATTTTATGTTCTGCGCAAACACTTTCCTCTGGCAGCACTGTTTTACCAACATTTTCATACTTTTCTTAGTAAATTCCACAACTTCAACATCGAATTATTAATAAACTAAAAGCCTGCGGCAGACTTTGACTTCTGATTTGGTAGGTCCACGACCCCCTCTACAAACCTATAAAACTCATTTCTTTCAACGCCTCTAGTTTTCTCAATAAAATCTATCATCAGAATTTGAATTCTTAGATTTCAGTCAAAGCTGAGGTCAATGCCTTCCTTTGTTTTATATTCTGAGAACACATATTTATTTAAAATATATATGGCGCTAGTCCAAAAAGTCTCGAATAAGGATTTGTTTATAGTTTTTTAGTAATTATTGCTGTTTTCTGTCTATTTTACGCCTACATTCCCTTGTTGGCAACTTAGTCGTCTGAAAGAATGAAAGAAGCCCATCCCAATTTGCCGTAGTTTTTACACTTTTTATTAGAAATTGGCTTTTTGTAGTAAATAACAAACTCCGTTTTAAATAATTTTAACTTTTAGCTAAAGAAAAAATGCTAGAAAAAATTTCTTAAAAATATTTTGGTTTTTATTTGGAAAAAAAACTTTAGGTCCTGTTAAGCAAGGATCGTAACTCTCACCGCTTTTGAGAGCTCAAGGGTTTTAGATAAATCAAACTGAAAACAAAAGATGACATCTCATTTTATATAGTAGATATCTTTAGTTACACCTCTTTACCACTGTGCCCCAGCTACCGTTTACAAGCACTTAAGTTTTATATTGAATTGTTTGTCTACAAACTAATTTCCATTATCGTTCTCATCATTTTCATTATTTTTATTTACAATAGATTTCTGAAAAGTCTCTTTTTGAACCAGACAGACATACTTGCACATTCAAAGACTTGAAATGTATTGTTGAGAAGCAGATACATACATATGTATGTACTTATGTACATATGTAGGAGTGTGTGTGAGTTTTTGAACGATTTAATATCAAGTCATCGCTGTTTTTCTCGGTCTGTCAGATTTATGGGCTGTCAATGCTTTAATGTTCGGTTACATTTAATGAGTCTCAGGAAAAATGATTTGCAATTAATAATTATGTGCCTTATTGTTTTCCACAAATAAACAAAACACAAAAGTTCATTGATATCAGCCAGACCACTGAATGACACACTCTCAGTCTTTTTTCTCCTCAGAATACTTTTGAATACAAAAACATAATAATATTTTGTGGAGGACATGTCGTTTGCCACTTTTGTTGTTTTATAAATAGTAATTCCTTTGAGTTCTATTCTGCTATTTGGTTTGTCTGTTTGATGTGTTATCTTTATCCGTAGTTGTTTCTGCTTAATTTGTTTTTAGCGTGTCTAAAGATGGACTGACTGCAAATGTTGTGTCTATTTAATGTCAGATATTTAATCATGTCGAACAGCAGCACATGAGTTTTATACTCGTTTCGTTTAAATGGGTGTTGGATTTGTCAGTGATATGTTGTTAATATGAGTAGATAAGCATGTTGATTTCAATAGAGCAAATAGAGCTGGCATTTAATTTGGTTTTAATTACAAAAAAAAATTTAGTTATTACAAAGAAATTTGCCAAAGAAATTCCTTTTAAAACGGCTCTCCAAACTATGCATTTATTTGCACTGAACAATAATGACATCACTTTATGGCGTCATCACTGTTCTCTTATGCAGGACGAAATCCCGAAAAATCATTTGTAAAACAATTAGCTGTTTAATCAAATCTAGCAGATTTTATTTTACGGCAACAAAGTCGGCACTAAATAATCAACTATTTGAGTCACGAAGTTTTATGAGCCCCAGCAACTGTTAACTTTTTGCCAACATATGTAGCAAAGCTGCTTATAAAATGATTAAAGCTAATAAATGCTTATAAAAATTCTAAATACTTTTTCTCTCTGCTGCCTGATGAGGAAGGAGTCAATTACAGAAAGCAGCCAACCAACGTAACACAAATTCTTAGAAATAACCCAAATACTGGCAAATGAAGCAAAACAACTGAAAGTCATTGAAACAAAATTAAAGGTCGCCCTTAGAAAAAACCAAAAAAAAAAAAAAACAATAATTGATGGGGTGGTGAAAATGATTTTTTTACTCACTACTCGCACAACTTATGAAAGCATTATAGTCTTATAAATATAGTAAAAAAAAAAAAAAAATAATCCGATAACAAAAGATTTTGCACTTGTTCCAAGGGCGCAATGAACTCATCGTCACCATTGCACCAACTACTGGCATGATTTGCTTACAAAATGCATATCAATGTATATAATAATTTTTAATTGTCATCACATGTGTTTGTTTGTTTGTTTGCGTAAATATCCTTAAAATAATATTTCCTAAACAAAGAGCCAAAACAAAGCAAGCGCTGTCTGTAATCATAAAAAATAGCAGCAATTTATGAATAATATGCAGTCTACTTTCACAAATCCAAAAAAAAAAAAACAAACCCACCAACTTGTTTATTATTTAAGACGATTAAATTGGCAACAAATGCAAATATTGCACGTGTACTTTTTTTTAGTTTTGGTAAAATTTTCACTACCGAACAAACAGCGGGTTGCAAAAGTCGAGTTGAAAGTACATTTGCTTTTCACTTGCATGGGTAGTTTTTTCTGTTTTTGTCTATTAATTTAGGGTTTATTTGAATATATTTCCTATTTTTCTTTTTTGTTTAACATTTATATCCATATTTATATTGCTATTTGACTTTGTGAAGAAGATGTTGGTCTGTCGGTCTGTCTATCCTTTTGCTGATTCAGCAAAAAAAATGTTTGGTTAAAAAAAAACACATATTTATTTTAACCACAATATTCAGTAGAGTCTATTGTTGAATTTTGCTGGTGCACTACAGTGAGGGAGAAAAGTTGTCCAACTGAAAATACTGTTTTAGGGTTTAATTAATAATAAATATTTTGAGTGTATTAAACTCTTAATTGATAAATTTTTTCCACGATTTTATTATTATTATTATTATTATAAATATGAACTTAATTATTTATTTGCTTTAAGAACCAATTGAAATCTATTTATTCAGGTCCAAAAATGAACCTTTTCAAAAAATATTTGGTGTATTTTTCAGCTGTCTATATGCCGATGACATTTCGTTGGTTCTAATCAACTCATCAGTAGACTTGAAAAATTCTTAAAAGTTTGTTTGAAACTTAACCACTTATTCCATAATTCCCATGAACAGAATGAGAACCAGAAATGTTCAAACAAACCTTTAACACAGCAAACATTTCTTTTTTCGTTTTGCAACACTTCTACTTTTCTTTGCAACCTTCTATACAACGAATCACCATTGGTTACTACGATTTGTATTTTTGAAAGTATCAAAAGAATTTTTCAAGTCTACTGATGAGTTCATTAGCACCAACGAAATGTCATCGGCATATAGACAGCTGAAAAATACAGCAAATATTTTTTGAAAAGGTTCATTTTTGGACCTGAATTAATTATTATTATTATTTTATTATTTTAAATAGATAAAATGTATATACATGTGTACATAATTCTAAATATTTCATTTATGTAAATATAGCATTTATCTATATTAGGCTGAACACTTTTGTTGTAAGCCTGATTGACAGACTACAGTTATATTTAAATACATAATTCATTGTGATTTAAAACTTTTATACTTGAGTTAATACTTAACAAAACAAAACAAAAAAAAAATTTTAGCAAATTTTATCAGCAATCAAATTTATTTACTAGCAATTTTCTATAATTCATACACAGCTGTATATATTTGTATAGAGCATTATAATCATAGCCATTTAAAATATTAAGTACTTCGTACATATTGAGCTCGCTTTTTCCAAGGAGATTACTCCTGTACTCTTTATAAATTGGGCAAACACCAATAAAATGGAAAGTATTCGCAGGTACATCGAGGTTGCATATTGAGCATGTCGTATTTGAATTACATATTTCTAAAGCTTCTAGCGTTTAAATTCAGCAGACCTGCTCGTGCTTTTACTTATATGCTAGTGACATAAGACGATGAATTTGTCATGAAATTTGGAACGGTATCAAATTTTAGCTCAGGGTACAGATAGATCATGATGCTGAGAACTGGTTGCCCTGGCCATATTATCTTCACGCTCTTTGCGTTGTAATAGTTTGATAATGAGTTTTATTATATAAGAGTTCTATAAGGCTCAAATAATTTTTATGAAGACGGGAGCTAGACGGGCCTGTTCTTTAATTTAGATACTTTTAAATCCAGCCCGCCTTGCTTTAATAACATAAAATTATATATTGTAAATTATTGCACATTTAATTTACGATATACTATAATGTTATGTTGCTAAAGAAAGACTCGTTTTCAATGTCGACATCACCTGATTTAAACGCTTCTAAACAGATGCACGTTGAAGTGACTTAAGCCCGTATGACACTACATTTTTCATTTTGCATTGTTCAAGTTTTGGAGAACAGTGCAAATATAATGTAATAGTAGAATTTAGTATGTGCAACGAGTTCAGCTATATTAAGATAAATGCAAAACTGTCAACATTTTTGTTGAAGTTATCGATAAAAAATCAGATTATATAAAAAAAAAAAAAATGTAAAATTTTTCCACTTAAAATTGACATTTCAAACTTGAATGTTGCTATGTTAGCGGTTTATGGATAATTTTTGCGATTTAAGGCTTCTTTTTTGGAACATTTTTATTTCCTAGCGCTTTCTTGAAATAAAAAGAATACAACATTTACAAAAAAGATGTCAGTTTTGTTTACACTTTGTATATTTGGTTCTTTCTAGCAATTGCTGTTTCTTTCTATCAATTCTATACCAATTAATGAAAGAAAAATTAAGTATCATACGGGCTTTAGCATTACAAAAATCACTAAACATTAGCTCAAAGCCAGATTTTTTATGAAGTCTTCATAGAAACCTAATGGTTTTTTGAACAGATCTGCATGTTTTGTTATATATTATGCCAAGTAAGTGCAAGGTGGGCTAAAAGAAATCATCCTATTGGAATTTGCTCTTATATTTGCACATGGCGGCCAATGTCAAATCTGTTTTTACACTTGTAAACTAGAAGGCTGTAGAATACAAATGAACAATCCCTGGAGCAATATTTTCCCCAAGAACGTGGAATAATCGCGCCCAAGACGAAGTGGACTATTTTTCAACCAAAAACATAATGAGCAATGGGACTCGTTTGCTCCTGGGGCACCGAAAATCCACAAGTGGTGCGCGAGCAGCCATTTGTAGTGTGTTTTGATAATTTTTATGCGTTGTGTGATGGCCAAGCAATCCATTTTCGTCAAGTCAGACTTTTAACTGAGAAGAAAAAAATTGGTTTAACAGATGTCAAATTCCAGTCCTATACCTTTGCAATCCCCCGAGCAGCCGGTTATACTGCTAGAATGCCAATTTATTTGCTACTTTTCTTTACGGGCCGTAATATAACCCCTTGCTGGGAATTTGAGCTCTCCGATTTTAATTTCATAACCTTTAGATCCTTAAAGTAAGATCACTTTTGCACCACACTGTTTGGTTTCCAAATAATTTATTAAGTGTTGGTTGGTTTGCTTGGCTGAATGTTTGTTGGGGAGTTGATGCCTGCTCATGTCTATAAGGATGTTTAAAGTCATTTAAATACAACAGATGTTTGCATACGGGGAAGCTTAATTTGTTTAATATCAGATTTTATAAAAAAAAAATACTGATAAAAATAGACAACAAAAGAAATACTAAAGTGATAATATGAAAAAAGTATTATTATTAAAAATGAAATTACTTTTTTTTTTGTGCTAAATCATGGTCATAATTTATCAGATCAAAACCTGCTGAAATATATAATGCTACCGTTCAAGGGCCAAAAGAAATAAAAAAAACTGGCAATGAACCTTCTGTTCAAATTGGATAGACTTTCTAGCGGTTGTGTTTTTGACTTGAATGTAAGTAATTAACAGATTAATTATTTTTCTTAAACATAGAACATGCAAGGCGTTAAATTTAATGACCTTTTCCATTAGCAGTCGGCCACCACATTCTTGTCAAAGGAATGGCAGGACTAATAATGTTGTTTCGTAGGCTGTCAATACTCGTAGTTGTATTGCGTTTTTCTCTTTTCAGGACGCCAGGTGTTGGTACTTTTGAAATGTGTTGATTTGCTTGATTTTTACGCTTTCATGTCAGCACCTTACGTCCAGCACAGGTGCTGGCTGCACAAAACCAGCCATAACATGCGTAATAATTGCTTTAAACCCTAATTATGGTTTGAATTTATTTTGATTTCGGCTGCTTTTTTTCAGTTGTTCTTTAAATAAAGTTAACTCTCTAATTGTTGTATGTTAAGTTAATAACATTTAATTAACCTTTAACTAGGCAAGCGTGAAATGTTGTAGCCAGCTAATGATTTAATGACTCAAGTCAACTGAGCGAGCGAACCCAAGGGTCTGCTGGCTTACTGTTATATGATGTTAAAGTAGTAACAAAATACAAGTTTTTTTTTTTACTTTATTGAAAGGAAAATATGAGAATTTGTTTAGCCTTTTTCGGTATGAAACATCACTGATATTAATTTTGCTGCCTCAACAAATAAACGCAAGTTGCTCAACAAAAAACTAGTCCCAAAAAAATTTGTTTTTAATATCCCATTTTTATTACACCTGTCACAAAGTGACAATAAGTAATGAAATATACATTGTTTTGTATTAATTATCTTAACTCAATAAATAAAATAACTTATGTCAAATGAAAAATATCACATCTAAATATTAATAAAACTTAATTTTAAGCATCATCATGACCCTCTAAAAAGCGGTAAACTAGCTCTGAAGGTCCATATCGTTTGAGTCTTCTGGGTGCCAGCGCATATTTTGCCGGACAACTGTGTGAGCTCCGCTTTGGACTGTTGTGTTAAGCGAGTTGTATAGTTAAGGCTCCTATCGCGGATAACTTCTTTACTGTTTTGACATTTAGCTCTCGATCTATGTGTTCATCTCTAATATACCATTCAGCGTTGACTTTAGTTCCCAGTATTTTAGACTGAATTTTTGAATAATTTTTAAATTAGTTGTGTTTGCAGTACCTCAGATTTCTACGCCATACTTCCACATGCACGCTATAATTGTCTTGTATTTGAGTTGAAAGTTTGGATTCTCTCCTTAGCAGCCAAAATTATTGTCTTAATCTGTTGTTTAATTCGTTTTTCTTCTGCCTTATATGGTCTTTCCATATGAGTATGGAGTCCATTATCAAGCCATTAGCTTTTGTATCTGATAGCATGGGTGATAATCAAAAATAAGTTTCTTCTTTGTTTTAATCCTCGAACCTCAAGACTGAAACCTTACAGACTAAAACCTTGTTTGAGTTTTGTGGGTTCTCTCTTGTTTAGTAAGGGATATATCAGGTGGGCGCAATGCAAGGCTGCTGGATTTGGTGTTGTAAACCGACTTTAGAAGAATTCTCTGAACCAAAATTGGGCTTTTTGGGTAGTCATGCCATATAAATTTAATGCAAATGAACACAGCAATAAGCTGTTTAATACAGCTAAAATAGTATTACAAAATAGCACAGTTAATGCTGCAAGCTCCAGAAGACATGTGTATAGAAAGATTACAATTATTAGATCGTTAAGTGTTACAAAATCACTCTTTTGGCGTTGTAACTCCACTTTGGGGAAAATTTCATATAAAAAATTAAAAACATAAACTGGGTGAATTGTTCTGAAAAACTATACTGTATCTCTTTATTATTGGAGATTTTTGGGGAAAATCATTTTACAAATTAGCGGGAGAGCAAAAAGTACTTGGCAACCCTGTGTTAAATACTTCCCACAAAAAATGCAAATATTATAAAGTTATACCTTTTGTATACTCATTTTTGTCCATGTCTAGCTTTATCCGTATACATTAGAGTGGGTCGATATTGTGACCTCAGTATTTCGAAAGCTTTTGGCCATGACGAAAGAAAAATTTCGCTGCGATGTTTGAAAGAAATCTATTTCGAGGTTTCCGATTTTCAGTTTTATTTTTGCCACGAATAAATTATCAATTTCTTTGGTGATAAAATTGCAGTGATTAATATTTTTTAAGGGTATTAATTTTCAAGTATAGTTAAAGACTTATTGGCTGGGGTACATACCCCACTTTTTTGGGAAGCCCAAAATCGTGTGGGGTTCCCAAAGTCGTTTTATGGGGTATGAATGAGTGAAAAAAGTATTAGAGAGAAAATATTATGGAAGTTTGTGATACATTTGACTTCTCTACGAGCACTTTGGTACTGAAGAGTCGAAGGGGTCTTTGGAGCCTCAAAAATTTAGTATTGCCCATATCTTAATAACTTATTTCAGGGTGCCAGTAGGGGAGTCAAATGTGTAATCAGTAAACAAAAATTTTTAATGCCTAATATGTTTTTCGCACACATTGAACCCACATCATCCCTACTGCGGGGCGCTTCAGTACAAAAATTTTAAGTTGAAAATCGCATGCCTCGAAAATTATTTTTTTTTTTTTTTCTATAACTTAGTGGAACTTTTTTCTTTTCACTTCAAAAGCTATCGAAGAATCGATGGCATAATATTTTTGTCCCCACCAATTTGACCCGCTCTAATATATATTCATATTTTATGCTGAAATCCACTTGCTGGCGGCCAAAATAAGCAAATAACAGACAAAGCGAAACATGTTTGTGCTTGGTAGTTTTTGCATACATTTTTTTCCAGCTTATCCTTTAACAAGGATAGCATGTTGATGGCTGCTGTTTATTTAGCATAATTTAGACATTAATCATTTTTTCTGTGCTTTGCAGGAAACAAGAAAATATTAAGTGAAACTGCTTAAAAGCAAAATATTAAATGTAGAAGTTTTTCCTTTTTTCTGAATTTCCATTAAGGACTTTTTGCCAGTTTTAGACTGTACTTGATCGGTTTATCACTTACCAAAGAAAAATTATATTTTCTTCTTGCGGTTACTTAATATTTTATGCAATTTTTATTGCACTTCACAATGCTTTATTGCCTTAATAATAAAATTTTGATACAAAAACTATATTTGTCAATCAAATGCAATCATAAAAGTCTCTTTCTTCTTACGTTATTTCTCAGCGATTTTATGTTTTAATCCAATTTAAACAGTTTTTTTTTTAACCAATTTTATTTGTTATGCTCGTAAAATATAGAAAAACAGTATTTCATTTTTTGGCGTTAAATTGTGTAATTAAATTTTGCCAATTCATTTTGCCACTGTAACGTGCCTAACAACGCGTACAAAAGATTTCAAGATTTATTCTCTCTAAGAATCAATATGTATGTATATTGTTTGTAACATTTTACGATCGAACTCTAACTTTGAGATACAAATTTTATATTCTCAAACACACACACACTTACTTCTAATATTGGATGTGAGTAATATCGAAAAAAGGACAACATTAAAAATTTTATGACATAATTTTTTTTGGGGTAGCAGTTAAAAAATATATTTATTGTTTTGAAAACCAAATGCTTAAAAAAACCTTTTCCTATCAAAGAAATTTCTTAAAAAATTACTTTCTAAGGAAAGAAAATGATGGAAATAAAAAGAATTTGAGCTAATTTTACTAGAATAATTTATTGCGTCAAGCAATTCAAAATGTTGGGCAAATGCTTGCAATACTTTCCTGGCACCCAGTTTGTTTTCTAATACTAAATATGGCAAACTGCTTTTATTTGCGAATTTTCTGGTCTGTTATCATTAATTGCAATGCTCTTCCATTTCAGAGACTTAATAATTATTTAGTGTTTGCTATTAAAGCCACATTAAATTTAAATACGTTTTTCATAAAAATTTTTTTTTTCTTTTGCAAACAAATTTATCGTTCTTTAATTTGATTCCAATAGGGGTTTTCTGATAAAATTTAGCAATTGTATATCATACAGGATTAAAATTAGCACCTCAAAATTCGATGGACACGGTGCTAGGTTTCAAACCACTGTCATCACTGATACAATGGCAATAAACACCAGAAATCAATTGGAAATCAATTGCAAGTTGATGAGAAAATGTTAAACATATTCCCAACAACAGAAAAACATAGTGATGAAATTAAAAGCTGATTAATAAGATTAAATATAGACAATCAATAAAGAGGAGCTCAGATCGTAGGATGGCTGAGAGCAGCTGCTTAAAAACAGTATAAAATTCGTCATGACCTGGGTTCGAAGCAGCGTCATGGTAGACGTGAAACAGCCATGATATGTAGCCCAGCCAGTAAGCCCTCAATCTTATTTTCTTGCCTTCCTAAAAAAAAGTTTTATGCCTACAATTGTATCACAAAAACATCTTTCTTAATTTTGTGATAGTGAAATGGATCGAACACAAGCTGCATAAAATTATTAAAAATTGTAAATCATATACATAGTTCGACTATAAAATTAAAATTAAATCTTTGATTTTTTTTAAACATTTTTTTTTATAAATGGACTGTTAATGAAATGTTTACTTACGTGCACTCAAATTAAAAGAGCTTCATTTACACACAAAAAATCATCTTGAACCAACAAAAGATCAGAACAGGAGGATACTGAAAGGCAAGCTGCAATCCACCACTCACCTGACACTATTTAATGAAACGTGGTTACCTGAAAAATGGGCTCCCTTTGGGTTATCGATGCAATTTATCCCATAAATTGGCGAACGTCACAATATTAAAGCTGTGACGTTTGCCACGTGCAGCATAAAATATGGATATATATTAGAGCAGGTCAAATTGTAGGGACAAAAATATTATGCCATCGATTCTTCGATAGGTTATGAAGTGAAAAGAAAAAAGTTCCACTAAGTTATATAAAAAAATAAATAAATAATTTTCGAGGCATGTGATTTTCAATTTAAAATATTTATACTGAAGCGCCCCGCAGTAGGGGCGATGTGGGTTCAATGTGTGCGAAAACCATATTAGGCATTAAAAATTTTTGTTTACTGATTACACATTTGACTCCCCTACGGACACCTTGAGATAAGTTAGTGCGATATGGGGATTAATCAATTTTCGAGGCGCCAAATACAAACCTTTTCGACTCTTCAGAACCAAAGTACTCGTATCACAAACTTCCATAATATTTTCTCTCTAATACTTTTTTCACACATTCACACCCCATAAAACGACTTTGGGAACCCCACACGATTTTGGGCTTCCCAAAAAAGTGGGGCATGTACCCCAGCCAATAAGTCTTTAACTATACTTGAAAATTAATACCCTTAAAAATATTAATCACTGCAATTTTATCACCAAAGAAATTGATAAGTTATTCGTGGCAAAAATAAAACTGAAAATCGGATGCCTCGAAATAGATTTCTTTCAAACATCGCAGCGAAATTTTTCTTTCGTCATGGCCAAAAGCTTTCGAAATACTGAGGTCACAATATCGACATTATTTACGAACGTGACTATTTGGCCCCGCTGAATGTAGCACTCGGGGTTATCGCAATTTTTATTCCGTCAACAAGCTAACCGTCCAACCTTTTTCCCTTTTCTAATTTTAATGTATTCTTTTAGGTATATCATTTCTATTTGTTCCTTTTAATTATTAAATAAACTCTTTTATATAGGTTCAGATCATTTTAATATAAAAATTTATTAGCAATATTATTCAATATTTCGCTAACAGTTTGTTAGCATCTCCGGGATAATATTTGTAATTAAATTCTTTTAGGTCTAAAAATACACCTTATTAATAGTTTCTGTCTTTTTCAGTCGTTTGCCGGCGACATTTCGTTGACGCTAAGCAACTCATCAGTAGACTCGAAAAATTCTTAAAATAATGTTTCAGGCTTAACTACTTAGTGCATAATTTCCCTGAACACAATGGGAATCAGAAACGTTCAAACAAACTTTTAATACAGAAAACATTTTTTTTAGTCTCGCAACACTTTGACTTTTTTTTCGCAACCTTCAGACAACGAGTTATAGTCTACCTATACGATTTATATTTTTGACCTCAAATAATACATTTGAATTGGCTCCCATAGCAAATAAGGTAATTTTTGAATATTCTAATTTTATAAAAAAAAATAACTTTTTGGATTATAAAGTTAACGTTTGCCCGTACATATAGTTGCTTACACCAAAACTTAGTATTCTTCTTTGCCTATAATATTATTAAAGTGTTTTACGCAATAACACAAAAAAGCAGACTTTGACATCTAAATGTCAAGACTTAGAAGTATCAAAGTATCTTTATAGCAATTTGCGGCATAACTACAACAAACACTTCATATACATATGAATATTCCCTACAAGAAATGACCCTGTCGGGCATTGAGTACGCGACTACTAAAATAATTAACTTTACGTTAACTTTTATGGACTAGCTTCAAATTAGCTACAATACAATCGATTTGCAATTCACTTTTTCTGTACTGGCTATAAGCTAGCTGAAACGTAGTGCAGAGTTAACCCAAAATTCAAATAATAACATACACACATACACGGTAAATAACTCGTTAATTAAATTGCCTATTGTGGCATTCGTTTTAAATGTTGCGATAGCTGAGTGAGTATGTTGGCTGCTCACCAGTCTTGAGGCTTAGTGGTTCGATTCCCACCAGAGGCTAACAAAAAAAAAAAAAAAGTAGGATGAAATTTAATTTAATAAAATAAAATATTACCCCCGAAAAATGTAAAATCAGCTTTGATTTGTAAATGTTTTTCTGTGGGTACTGACTTTTAAGTAGCTAACTTTAAGTTAGTTGAAAAGTAATGCAGCGTCGGACAATTGACAACTTCCTAGGACATCACCATGTTAAAATAGTCAGTTGTTTTTTGCATTGAGAAGTAATCCAGGCCTCAACCAGTACCTGTTGTGAACTAGTTAGCTGTAAGTTAGCTTAAAGTTAGCTGGGTTTCCGACAGGGGACTGATGGAAACTAATACATGTACCACTTAATTACTAAACACATGCCAAGCAATTTTATCGCTTTCAGCGTTGCCACCACAATTATTTTCACAATATTTTGAGTATCCCGTATTCATTTGATGACTTCATTTGAAGTTACGTTTATGCATTATTTGTTTTAAAGGCTCATTTGTCCTTTTTCCTTTGAAAAAAAAAAATTGTACTGTAGTAGCTTTCTGCCATATGTAAAAACTGCTATAGACCCCTGTTTTTATTTTAATTTTATCTAAATGCATTCCTAAACTAGTTTATGCTATTCTCTTTGTATTGTTTTTCGAAATTTTTCGAAAAACCTTTTTTTATTTAACAATAAATAAATTAATAGCATTGTATGTAATTTGGAGGGCATTTTGAAAAAAAAGAAGATTTCGCACGATAACTTTGCTGAGCTGGTAACGCTGGCTTAAAAAAGAAATCACACTTATAGGAATGTTTACATAATATTTTTTTTTTCATTTTGCCCTTAAGAAAACGATAGAAACTATGATGTCAAAAACCCATCAGCATTGCGCTTCATATGACCGACACTGTTCTTATTGGGTTCTTGGTAGAAGTTCTCTATGTTCTGTCTCTCAATTGTTCGCGTTTGTGTCTTTGTGTTGTGTATTTATGTAGATTGTAAGCAAACCTTTGACTTTTCAATGACTAGAAGCAGTAGTCAAGTGCTCTTGTGCGTCTATCTGGCATTAATCTAACTTAGATGAAGCTTTCAAGACGTGCGTTTCATACGATATTGAATGCCACGATTTTGCTTATGTTTAATTTCCTGAAGATAGGACGATCAAAGTTCCGGACGATCTCTATTTTCAAGTTTTTGTTTCCTTTTTTTTTCGAATTCGTCAAACTGCTTTTTCGTAACATTTACATATCTTTGCTCGACAGAAACTGCAGTCAAATCGCCCTATCCAGACACCTACTTTTTTATTGGGCAAACTCTAGAAAAAAAAACATTTGCTGTCAACTCACTTAATGACAGCTGTCATTGACAAGACCTTACAAAACAAAAATAAAACAAAATGGCAAACGAAGGGAATAACACAAAACATTGTGTACGCTAGATATTCTTTTGCTCTCCCCATGATTTACTTTTATCTCTGCCACAAGCCCCCCAGTAAACATTCTTTGACACACTGCAGTAACAAGACAAAAGCACCTCCAGGGGCACCCAGTTTAACTTGAAAAGATGTAAAAATGTGTTCAAAAGAGGGAGAGTGCTAAAAAAAATTATAATAAAAAACCCAACTGCAACAAATGTCATTAAAAATGAAGGCGAAATCAGGCTATAAACTGTACAATTTTTATTTTATGAAATTTAATGATACTTTTTTTCAACTCTCGTTTTTGTTGCGCTCGTTTCACAAAAAAGGGAAACTTGAATGAGTAATATGCAGTTTTTTCTCTCTATTTAATGAAGATGATGCAACAATATTTTAATGAAGAAAAGAATGAAAGAGGTTGAATGACCTGGGTTAACATAAAAATCAATGGGTTATTGCAAAATATTTTACAAAGAGGGAAAAAAATTATAATATTTAAGGGTTGTTTAAAATGAGTTGTTGATGTTGTAAATAAAAAGGGAGTTGAGAAAATACAGAGTGTGGAATTTAATTCATTTTCTTGCAATCGCTTGCCTTAATTTTTGTGGCCGGTCTTGGCATGTAATTTAATTAGTCTAACATATTATTTAAAATAAATTCTAAAGGCTTTATTAGATGGCTTAAGGAAAACGCAAAACTACAAGCAGTCATAATTAATGAATTGCAAGCTTATTTTCCCTTGATTGTAGAGAAAGTCAAGCAGTTTTCAATAACCCTTTTTCCTGCTTAATTTTCATGCCTCCACCAGGCAGGCATTCCTTTGAATACATTTTCCAATTTGTAATCAAGGGTTTTGTTTTCTTGTTTTGCCTGTCGAATGTCTGTCATTATGGACAATTTTGTCGTCAATATTCAACCAATTGCCAGCGCCACTTTCTACTTTTGTGTACTGAGAATTTCTTTATGCGCTTGGTGTTTTCTATTGAGTTATTTGCTGTAATTACACCGATTGGACAATTTTGCACGCTTTTCCATTTCAAAATTAGTCACTTATTTCTATGCGCTTCCATTTAATAGCCAACAAATTGTGGTTTTGGCTTTTAGAAACATTCGTCAGGGTGGTATTTTGATTTGAGTTTGTGACAATTTATCAACGAAAATGTCAAGCGAATTAGCATTTCTACAGGGTTTCTTTCAGACCCGAAAACTAACAGGGAAAATTCTCTTTGAAACCTCAAGGCTCATGAGTTGCTGCTGATTTCAATAATTTTGTGCAATTCAATTATAAGATAAAATAAATGTAATATACTGTATGTACATTGATATTTCATATTTGTTTATGAGAACACTGAACTCAATTTTCATTTTCATGGAATCAATTTTCAATCGCAATATTCCTTTAATTTAAAATCCCGAAACCCCTGAATCCTTCACCAGCTCATTTTCCTTTTATTCAATATTCATTTGACTGGGGTTTTTTTTTCTTCTTGTTTCTTCTTGTTTTTCTTCTATACTTATTTTGTATTCAAATGTTAAATTAACCTCATCAGAGTTGTTAGTGGTCATGTCCAATACACACTTAAGTGGTTTTTGTTATAAAAATCACGTCCTGTTTCAGCTTTTTGTCTTCAATCTTGGCGTATTACGTTTTTCGAGAAAGACTTTGACTTCCTTTTCAAGTGTTTTTCCATTTTTTTTTTACTTATTTTCTGCATGACTTGATTTTGAAGTGGTTGATTTTTGTGGAAAATTCTTTGAATTTTTCGTTTAACTTTATATCCAGGAATATATTTATTTTGCATTTGATGGAAAAAGTATTTTGTAATTATGTAAGAATTGTTGTTGATTTTTAACTGTCAGTTTTGTTTGTTTTGTGATTTGATTAGAGGGTAATTTGGTTGTTAAATTTGATTTCAGCGGGGTGGATATAAAATGTATTTTAATAGTTAATGTTATATTTATTTTGTGAAATATAAGAAAAAAGTTTGAATTCCTGGAAATGGAGTTATTGAGCCTATTTTGATGGAAAATAGATTTGCAAAGGTTTTCGAAAAAAATAATAATAATAATAAATAAAAATATAAATACTTCATAGGGTTATATTCAGCTACGATTTATTTACATGCTTAAATACTGTTGCACCGGTTTGCCCGATATATGCACAGATTTCAGAAACTTTCATTTTGTAGCTTCTAAAATATCTTTTGAATAATTTCCTACCAAAAAAAAAAAACTTAGTTGTATTTAACAACCACAACATCGCTCAACAGCAATCAAATGTGCTTCGAACCCAGGCCTTAACTAAATGCTGGACCTGGCGAAAAGTTTGTAACCGTTGTTATCACAGTGATGGAATTGACAATTGAGTAAGATTAAATATAGACAGTTAGTAATCAAGAGCTCAGGTGGTAAGATGGTAAGACGCTGCTGCTTAAAAGCAATATACAATTAGTAATGACCTGGGTTCGAACCCAATTCGGGTGCTGATGAGCGATGTGGTGGTCATGCAACAGCCATGGTATGTACCACAAAGTAAGGCTTCAACTTTATTTTTCTTGTGGCTTTTAAACAACATTTAAATTATGTGTATCTCAAATTTATCACAAAAAATCTTTCGCAATATTAAGAAATTAAAATCGAACCAAAAAGCCCGATAAAATTATTAACAATTAAAAAGCTTTAGTTTTTCTTTCTAACAAGCCTTTTCTAACACCAGAACTACTTTTAAGCGCAAAAAATTGCTGTAGCTCGCTTGCAAGCTGAAATTCTTCACAAGTCAGTGTGCTTTATATTTGGGCTACCTGTGAAAGTTGCCTCTTTTAACTACGAACATTGTTTTACGCCAAAACAAATTGTTTTGACTCGCTTTTAGGAGTAAAGTATCTTAAAGCTACAGGTTTTGCTATATACTCGAAAAAAAAAGACCAATGTCAGAAATAATTTATTTATTGGGTCCATTTACGACCGCTTTTACTTTTAGCATAACATATTGTTTTACTAGAAAATATTGTTTGAAGTTGAAATTTTGATCGGTTTTGGTACAAATTGGGTCTATATGGACCATAGCTGGTTTCAGGTTTACCGATGCTATGAAATTTTTTCTAGTAATTTTCATATTCTCATCGCGTTTATTTTACAGCCACAGTTACTGCGAAAGAATGGGATCTTTCAAAACATTTTGGTAGGAAAATGTTTTAGACCAAGCTAAATTAACGCATCAAGTATAATATTGCCGTCTGAACAACCCATTTTGTATGGAAATTCGTGGCTCACACAATAAAAATACGCACGACGTAGTGAAAACGAATTTATCTTGTTCTGTAACATTTTCCCACCGAATGATTTTTAAGACCTCCAAAATTATTCCATACCCAGGTTTTATTAAACTTATTTTTAAGCATCAATTTTAACTTTACAATCAAAATTTATCATTTATAATTTTTAATAATTTTATCAGGTTAGAGTTACGTTTTACTTTTTCAAAATTAAGAAATATTTTTTGTGTTAAAATTGGAGTGATTAACATTTTTAACGAAGACAGTTTCACGTCCACCACGATGCTGATCAGACGTTTTGGGTCTATTACCCAGGTTATTTCACAACCAGAGCTGCCACGTAGACTAACATTTTCCTACCAAACTAATTTTTGGATCCCCAAGAACAATTTAAATACTTAAATGCAACAAATGTACATGAATTCATCAGCAAATAGAAAAAATCGGTGACCAAGAATTTTTACATTGAAATATAAAATTTTTACAAATGAACTATATACCACGTATTTTATGATAATTTCACTTATTTACTACTGCTCACAAAGACAACATATTGCATTATTTATTTATCGTAGAAAAAGCAACAACGGCAGCCCTAAATGAAGCAATGAAAGACAAAAACCGTGAAATTTGTGTATAAATGCGAAAGGTTCTTGAGAAAAAAAAGTGTCGATAGCATTTGATATAAAATTAGTTTTTTTTTACTTAAAAGAAACTGAAGACAAAGAACTTAATTATTTATTCGCTGTAAGAGAATTTTGGAATAAGTAGTTGGACTTCAAACATTCTTTTTTGCTTTTTCAAGTCTACTGATGAGTTGTTTAGCAGTAACGAAATATCGGCGGCATATAGACGGCTGAGAAAGACAGAAAGCATTAAGGTCTTTTTTTTTCAGACCTAAAGTAAGAAACTGAAGACTTTATTTCAGTTCTTTTCAAATCAGATCAGTCAGAGGGCAACATATTTTTATCAAAGTTCAATTCACTTTAACGATTTCGAAACCCTAAACAAATTTTTTTTGCAATTGTGTTAAATGTTTAGTTTTGCCTAAACATTTTTTGTCAAAGTATTTGAAAGAAGTTTTAAATTTCTTTCTTAAATTTAGTTTAGTATTTTACCTTCTGTTCGTTATTTTTTATTCAAACGCAAAGTTAGTTTTCCAGCCAACAAGCCAAACTGCTTAGTTTTTTTTTTGATGCAAGAAAGGAACAACTTTGATTTTTTTTTTCACATATTCACAGTTGTTGCTACCTGTCCTGCTGAGAAAATTGATTGCATTTTGTATCTTGTGCACATAAAAAAAAACGGCATCAACTGCACTGAACAGCAACTAAAAGAATTTTAGTAAAAAAACTAAAATCTTTTTTGATTCAATCTTTTTTTTTGTCAAATGTAACGAACAACAAAAAGAAAGAATTGCGCAAAAAATATGCAAACATAGAGAAAATATTTAAATGGCCGTCATTTAGTGGAAATTGACTTGTAACCAACAACAATTTATTAAAATAGCTGTGTTGCAGCTGAAAAGAGAAAAGTGTTTGACAACATAAAACTTAAATGAAATGTAACTACCCAAAAAAAGATGAATAGAGAGAGAGAAAAAGAAAACAATAGAACAACTTGGACAATAAAGGCAACCTGCTGCGTTGGAAATAATAACGAAACCAGAATTAGTTAAAAGCTGGAGTGGGTTTAAACTAGAGCTGTTGCAGCACAAAAATATTTCATTTAATTATCGAGGAAAATGTGAAGCAGGCGTAATCATTTCTTTACTGCCAAGTAGGCTTGTCTGAAAAAAAAGAACTCCATAAGTTCAAGCACAGCTCGTGCTTTTGTGTAATAATGCGAGAGAGAGAGAGAGAGAGAGAGAGAGAGTGGGAAATGGATCTGGCTAGTAAGCGCTAGCCTAAGAAATTGTCACTAGGGAAGGTAATTGAGTAAAATAGTCTATGTCTAGGGCGTGCATGACAAGCTCCAAAACACTCACGCGCCCATCTCTGATCTTATCTAGTTTCATTTCTTTTAAACAAATCAAATTTCGCATATGCTTTAAGCAATCCTCAAAGGTTTATTTAAACAAAATTTATATGTATGTGCATGCTACTGATGTCAGTAGTAGTAGCAGCTAAAACTCAACTTGAGAGTCTTCTAGATCAATGAAGAGCAGATAGAAAGCTTTGCATTACAGAGAATAAAAAAGTAGAATAACAAAAACATAAAAATATGTGTAACACTCCTACTTTAAAGAAATCTAGTCACCTACTGATACAAGTTTTATGTTTATTGTTAAATTAATTATTCAAGCTCTTGATCTTTGGTTTTTTTTTTTTATAAAAAATAATATTAAACAATTATTTATTTATTTTCAATATTTCGCCAACAATTTGTTGGCATCTTCAGGAAAATAATTACAAATTTTTATAATTATTTTCCTGAAGATGCCAACAAATTGTTGGCAAAATATTGAAAATAAATAAATAATTCTTTAATTTTATATATTTATTTGAGCTTAAGGTCTTTTTATTAGAGAATTTGAGTATTTGATTATTTTGGTCAATATTTCGCTCTCCTTCGGATAGCTTCTTCAGGACAATAATAATGAAAAACATTTTTCATAAATAAAATGAATATAAGAAAAAAAAGGGTAAAAATAACTAAATGTTAAATAATTCTTTAATATTATTTTTTATAAAAAAACCAAAGATCAAGAGCTTGAATAATTCATTTAACAATATAAAGATCAAATAAAATAAAGATAAAGTTTTATGTTTATTATCTTCGATGGTTTTGTGTAGGGCTGCCGTTGTTATTATTTATACCAAAAATAAGAAATAAGATATGTTCTTTTCTTGGCCAGTAATAAATAAATGAAATTATCATTACATAATATTCTATATTTTGATTAAAATTCTATATATAGAGGTCTTGTTTTATTGTGCTTGCTTGGCAACTATTTTCATTTATTTTTTGATCAATTCATACATCTTTTTAAAGTCAAAAAATAGTTTAGTAAAATAATAAATTTCATTTTAAGGCTTAATATCTTTTTATAAAAATGTTTGTAACAAAAGAAATATATTTATTTATTCAATATTTCGCCCACAATTTGTTGGCTTCTTCAGGAATATTTTTTATATTATTTCAAAAATAACAATGAAAAAAGTTTTGAGTTATAAAAATTCAAAATTCAAAAATTTTAAACTCAAAGAAAAATGTTTTTAAAAATATTTACACCTTAATGAAAAAACTTTATAACTCAAAACTTTTTTCATTCTTATTTTTGAAATAATATAAAAAATATTCCTGAAGAAGCCAACAAATTGTGGGCGAAATATTGAATAAATAAATATATTTCTTTTGTTACAAACATTTTTATAAAAAGATCTTAAGCCTTAAAATTAAATTTATTATTAAAATAAAAGATCAAATAAACTATACGTTAAAAGTTTAGTAAAATATTTGAGTGGAATGTTTTTGCGGATTTTAGACAACACTTTCATAGGATAACAGGAAGAGAATAAGAAACTTTGTAACCAGGATAAACCGATGTCCATCAATGGCTATAATAATACCATCAATGGCTATAAATACCATTAAAAAAAGGGATTAATATAAAATAGATGAGACCACTGGGAATACCAAGAACAATGTAACTGTATGCGTGTTAGAAATCCCATTCGTAATTTGCCATTCACACAGTGCAGGTCTGAATCATGAATATTCGTTGGGGAGAGGAAAAATATTTGATTCTTTCAACATGAGAGTTAAAAAGTAATCTGCTCACTGGTAGAAGTTGCTCCGCGTGACAATTAACTTTGGCAGCTATTGAATCAATAATCTTGCAACCATCAATTTCCTCCAAACATTTTTTACACAAGCTGAAAATAATTTTAGGCCTATGTTCAATTATGTGTTGATCTCAAATCCATCTTAGCATTAGGTAGCAACATTTTCTTAAAAAATTTTCTTCTTACCTAAAATTATTGTCTTTTACTTTTTTCTATTTAGTGACATGCCTGCCGTGTTGCCTTTGGGAGAAAAACCTTTTAGTGCACTAATTTACAGAGATATAAAACGTAAAAATTTATTGCGTTTGTGTCTACTGTTGTACTGATAACAGCCAAAAGCCATAAAAAATATTTTGCGTACTAGCAATGTTAATGGCAATTATTTGTTTTGACATAACGTTAACAGGGTTATGACTATTGGTAGTCAGTACTCTAAAGGAAACTGTTCACTGAAAATTCAAATATATTGTGAATATTTAACTAAACATATATTTTTAAATATTTTAATAGATATTTGGCTAAAAATATTTTAATAGACAAGTAATTTTTAACTTAAAAAAACAATTTATGTCTCCATTTTAAGCATTGGCTCTACTCATTGCATGACAAAAAAACCAACAACAACGGAAAACAAATGTTCACATGAATGACTTCAAAACACGGTTCTCGACTTGCGTTTCGCATAATATAGCAAATTCAGAGCACGGCTGCAAGTTTTTTTTTAACTCTTACTATCAAATAACATGATGAATTCTTTACAATATTTAGTTAAATATGTGAAAGGTAAACTAATAAACACATGCTGCATTAATAAAATGTTATTAATGTACACTCGATACAATCCATATTAGAGTGTACATATCTACACTCTAATATCGTTTTAGTAATAGATATTGTGACATCGATTTTTCGATAGCTTTTGATATGCAGAACGAAATTGTAATTTTTGTAATTATAATTATAAAATTGATCGTACCACTACGATCAATCAAGAAAATCTATTTTTAGGCGTACGGTCTAAATCTTTTTTTTTTTTTTTTGTACTGGAGCCCCTCAAAATAGGCGTGGCATGGGGCCAATATGTTTAAAAATAATATTGGTAAGAAAAAATTATATCAGATTAGTCATATATGTATATGACTCCCCCACGGTCTTTGAAATTGAAATGTTTCCCCTGTCACACTAACTTGCCCCAGGGTGCCCGTAGAGAAACCAAATGTATGAAACCGTCTTAAGTTTCTTTAAGGGGCTCTCAGCCAAAAATGCGAAAAAAGTTTTAAGTCTAACGCTTTAAAAATTACTCTTTTGGTCTATCATAGATAAAAAATTTTTTTTCTACCTACAAATCGATCCAGCCAGAATGCATACATATATAACTAGTAGTATAATTTAATTTAAATGCTATGAGTAGTGACTTCAAAGCAAGAAATATCGAAATAGACAGTACTAACCACAGTGATAATGTGGAAAATTGATCAATGAAATCAAATACAGACAGCCAATAATGAAGAGCTCAGATGGTACGATGGCTATAAGCTGCTGCTTAAAAACAGTATACAATTAGTCATAGCCGGGGTTCGAAACAAATTCCGATGCTGATGGTATGTACCGCAAGATCTCAACTTTACTTGTCTTATCTTCTTTCAGAACGTTGATCACTACATCGAAGAAGTAAAATCCGAACTGGAAAGTCCGATAAAACCATTGACAATATTATTGACAATTGTATATCACATAGTTCGACTGTAAAGTTAACAGATAGTACTAAAGTTTTTCTTAAAATATATGCGCCACAAGTAGCGTTCGATAAAAATTTTTCATTCGTCATATTTATATAAAAAAATTCTGTCTGCTGCCAAATATAAGCAATATTTCAAATAATAGAATCATGTTTCATTTAAAATAATTTAAATCATTAATTCTATAGTTATGGCAGAAGGTCTGCTTCTCATTTGGAAGTGGCAAAGTAAATTATGTAAAACATATTGTCATTCGTGACTTGTCTAAAAAGACAAAGCTAAAAAGCTTTGGTGTGGCCTGATTTGGGTTTGTCCGATTTCGGTATTTTTATTATTGCTTTGGTATCTAAGGTGAAAAATAATTGAATTAAATAGTTCAGAAATTCCACACACGTTGAGGGGAAGAGTTAAATCTGGCAAAAACGGCTTGGACAATGTACATCCATAAGTAAGAGGTAAGAGGCAAATATGGGGCTATTGTTGTAGTTCCCGAGACTTAAACAACGAGTAAGGAATCTTTTTGGCTAGAACAACTTTATAGCGAAGTTGTTTTCTTTCAACTAGTTGGTTTATTCTGAATTAAAGGCGTACTAGCTTGTTTGCCCATGTCTTGTGACATACACCTAAGCCAGCATAGGCTTGTTGAGCGCTCCGTGGATTTAACCGTGAATCAGTTTGACTAATAGGTATATAGGAATTCCATCTCATTCAAAAGGGTCGTTAGTTTCTTCCAACATATGCCCCGTAATTGGGTTAAGTCTGGTAAGGAGTCTCCCCCAAGATGTCGGGATCGCATTTGTGAGAATGCGTACTAAGGTTATTACTTACGATACATTGGTAACACTGACAATTTTTGATACATTTTCTGGTTATTTTTGATTTATTTTCTGGTTATTTTTAGTAATTTTTTTTTTACAATTTTTATTCACTTAACTATTTTAGTTGTTGCAAACTAGTCTTAAGTTGCTTGCGGTGAAGTATATTCAGTGAATTCTAATTAATTAATGAAGCAACTCAATTATCTCCTTACTTGCGTAAAACTCCTTCTCTTTCTTATCAAGTTAATCAATTTAAAATTGTCTTTTAATTGGTATATAACAGGTGTATCAAAAGAAGTCATCCGAAATTGTTTGGCTTTGAGAATATCGGTTGTGGCTCACACAGTGTCTGTCGTTGCTCCATCCCGTTGGAACCACATGTCCTCCAGACCTAATTCGTTCAATTGCGGCAGAAAGGAATCGGATAACATGACCCTATAGCACGTTGTCATATGAACAGCGACGTCTTCGAAAAACAAAAATTGCCTGATGGCTCCTGCAGCGTGAACAGCACACTTTGAGCGATTGTAATGGCTCCTTGTGCTTCACTTGTGGATTTGCGGTGCCCATGAAACGATAGTTATGCTTGTTCACTTCCCACTGGGGATGAAATGGGCCTTATCACTCACTATGACTTTGGTCGAAAAATCTTCCACTTTGTCACGGACACATTCATTCTGTGTTCTTGTGGAGTGTATCGCTTCATAAATTGTTCACTTGTATTGTAAAGCTGTCTCGTTTACAAATGTGAAAACAGATTTGATATTGGCCGCCAGTTTGCACAAATAAGAGGTGATTTCTTTTGGCCCACCTTGTATATATACATACTATGGTACATTGTAGTCAACAAACTTGAGTGGAATTTTTAATCAAAATATATATTATCCTGCTTTATAACAATTCATACCTTTACAGTACTTTATGCAGCTTTTGCAATAAAATTATTGCACTTTTTAATGTGTGTATTATCGCATTAAAGTTCTTGCATCAGTGTAAGCAAAGGTTTATGAAATGCAGTGAAATGTTAAAATTTTTTTTTTATATATTTTCTTTATACAAAAAAAGAAAACAACATTTTCATTAGAATCTTTTAACTGGTCGTCAGTCAGTCATTTACACGCTCATAAGATAAATACAAATTATAATTGCAGCACGAAGCAACAGCGCTTCATTCATTTTGTCAGTGACTCAGTCATTAATTTAGTCCGTCATTCATTATTTTGCTTTCAGAGGTGGCTTTTGCTTTTATACTTGTTTGTGTATTTGTATTTTGATTAAATATTATTATGGCTTTTTTTGTTGCTTTTGTTACTGCCGTTAATGTAAATAGATGTAAAATTTTATGTTTATTAGAATTTTCTGTTTATAAAGTTCCAAATTGTTTGAAGTGTCATTTACACTTGCAGAATCTCTGGCATTTACAACATTAATATTAATGTTTATTTAAGGAAATTAAATGTAAGTTTATGCGTATAAAATACATTAAAAGGGGATAATTAAATGAAAGTGTAATCCCTTTAATGAATGAGTAAGAGGAGAAAAGAAAATGGGACATGTGCAGTTGTTGACATCAAACAGTTTGCAGGAGACCAACAAGTCCTTGCAGAAAGTACAGCGAACATATGTTGGCCACAGCAGTCGGCAAACAACTTCAGCTGTTGTAACCTGTGGCATAAAATATCAGGCCCAAAGATGTTCGTTTACACCTACTGCTTTAGTTTTAAAAATTTCAATACAAACTTAATAATTCATCTCTTCACTGCATTTCATTTAAATTTATGCTCTTTCTCCTGTCACAATACCAAACGCACTTCTCAGTTTCAATTTAATCAAATTTGCTTTTTTATTTACATACATTTATTATCTTCTCTTTGGTTAATTTCTTTTACAACTCACCGTATTATTATTGTTATTCTTACCAAGTCATTAAACATTTGCTAAGAATTAACGACAAGTCATAAAACAAATGCATAATTCCATCTCATAATTATTTTAGCAGTGAACAAAACTAAAAGAAAAATAATTTCAAATTAAACTAAAGTTATTAAAAGATTTGATGTTTTTCCAAATTCATAACTCGTTTTAACGAATTCATTAACCGGAGGGAGTTTCTGTCAAGGCAACCAACCATCTTCAGCATGATAATAAATTTATGAAATCATAATTAAAATTCTTGCCAAAGATACTTACTACGCAATGAAACCATAAATGAACATTCAAACATTTGCATCATTTCTTTTCTGTTCCGCCACGTGAAAATGCACAAATCCCTGGTACAGGAAGATGGACGTTGTTCAAATAAATATTATTCTCTGTTAAAGGAGTTTGAGCAGAAGTAAAATTATAACGTTAGGTATAATAAATTGCAGTCATATAAAAGAAAAACCTTTTTCCTTTAATTCAAGTTTTAGGGGGAGAATTGTCTTGGTTTTTTTTTTTTTGCTACATTTCTTCTTAAGCGTTTTAACACTCAGCAGCCAACCAGCCAGCCCGTCAGCTAATGATTAAAACAAAAAACTTGTTGAAGATGATGAATTTTAAATAAAATACTTAAATACCTGTAATTTAACTTGTTCAAAAGTTCTCTTGTTTTTTTTTTTGGTTCTTTTAAAATATTCTTGGCATCGGAGGTGGTGTTGTAAAAGACCCAACACGCTCTTTATACTCTGGAGAAATAAACTCAGTTAATTTCAATACGACCAGCAGCTTTTTGTTGGCGAAAGGTTGTTGCTTGTTTTATGTTTGAAAGTTTTTCTTCTTTTGTTTTCGCTTGCAATTTAGCAAAAGCATTTTAATTTAAATTGACTTCCCAATGGTGGAAAAACAACTACATCATCTGCTGCTGTACAACTGCACAACTTTTCTTTTTGGTTAAACTAATCAAAAAGCCATGAAAAACTTTGCTAAATAAACCAAAAGACTAAAGAAAAGCAAAAGAAATAACAAACCTTTAAAATGATGAAAAACTACAACTATTTTATGTTCTGAAGTGCGGTAACAACGAAAGAAAAAAGCAAGACTGAAAAAAATTAAAATGAAATTTCCCAAAAGCATGAAATATGTTTTCGCTGATGAATACTTAAGCGAAATAATTTAGTCAGAATTGAAAACAAAAGCAACAAGAAACAAAATAAAACAAAACAAATTTTTTTTTGAATTTATACTGACTACAGGTTACTAAGATGAAAGAGAATCGTAAAGTGACAGCAAGCAAAACTGATCGCATGTATCAGTATATATGTAGAACAAATTTCTGGGAGAAAACATAAGTGGCCGAAAGCAACCGACAAAGAAAAAGAACAAAGTAAAATAAAAGAAGAAAAGCTAAGAAAAATTAAGAAAAAGTTGTCAGAAAAATTCAAAGGTAAGAAGGAGGAGAAGGGAAGTAGACTAGCGAAGAATAGAGCACAATTTAGAAGAGATGAGAATAAAATTTGCTCAAAGAGCAATAAGGAAAAGAGAAATTGAAAAAGAAGAGAGTAGGATAAAAAAAAGTAGGATGATAACAAAAAAAGAAATAGAAAATAAAGAAAGAAAGTAAGGAAAACACAAAAGAGAGAAGAAAGGCTAAGGAAACTGAAAGAAAGTAAAAGGCGAAGAAATTGAACAAAAAGAAAAGAAGAAAAGAAAAGAGAAGAGAAGAGAAGACACCAAAAGAAAAAACCGAAGAAAGTAAAGGATGGGAAAAAAGAGAGAGGAGGTAAATCAGAGACAAGAAGATAAACTAAGAAAAGACAAAAGGTCAATAGGAAGAGAATAACATAAAAATGAATCAAAGTGAATAGTGTGAAATATACTAAAAAAAGCAAAAAAGAAATCATTTAAAGTAAAAAAGAGAGGAGCAATTAAAGAAACAAAATGATGAAAAGAGAATAGAAAATTTTGTAGCGGAAAAGAAAGAAGAACAGAAGTAAAAGAAAAAAGGCAAACAAAAAAAGAGAATAGCAAAGAAAAGAAAGGAGTAAAGACAGAAAGAGAAAGAAAGAGTGGACAAGAAAAAGCAAGTAGGATATAAAAAAGTTAGAGATATTATCAAAATACAGAAAAGAAGAGTAGAGAAGGGAAGGGAAGGACAGGGAATAGAAAGTCACAGATGAGGTAAGAAAAAGAGAAAACAAATTAGAGTGAAGGGCAATAAAAGCAAAGTGAGGAATAAAAGAAGAGAAGAAGAAAATGGAATAAAAGATAGTATGTATAAGAGATTAAAGAAAAAGAAATATGGTGGAAGAGAAGACGAAAGCTGCGAATACAGGAGCGAAGTGGAATAAAGAAAATAATATAACAGATTAAAAAAGAAGAGAAGATAAGATAAGAAAGCCCGACAGCAGAGAAGAAAATATAAGGGAAAATTATGAGCACTACAGACGAGAGGACACTGGAAAAAATTAAAGAAGGGAATATGAATCCAGAGAAGATTAGGAAACAAAAGAGAGGAACAGAAAAGAAAGAAGAGAATAGGAGAGAAGAGAAGAGAAGAGAAGAGAAGAGAAGAGAAGAGAAGAGAAGAGAAGAGAAGAGAAGAGAAGAGAATAGAATAGAATAGAATGGAATAGAATAGAATAGAATAGAATAGAATAGAATAGAATAGAATAGAATAGAATAGAATAGAATAGAATAGAATAGAATAGAATAGAATAGAATAGAATAGAATAGAATAGAATAGAATAGAATAGAATAGAATAGAATAGAATAGAATAGAATAGAATAGAATAGAATAGAATAGAATAGAATAGAATAGAATAGAATAGAAGGCAAGAGAAGGCCAGAGAAGAGAAGAGAAGGGAACAGAATAGCGCAAGAAGACGTAAAGAAAATAGCAGAGAAAAAAATTAAGAAAAAGATCAGATAACAAGGCGCAAATAGAAAAATTAATATGAATCTCTACTAAATGCACAAAAAGAAAAAATATACCATTTTTACTGTACAAAAGTATTCGAAAAATATAAAAAATATTATTAATAAAATCTTCATTCGCTCAAAAAATAATAATATGACATCTTACTTTAGTTTAAAACAATTCGAATAATGGGTATTGATTCCGCACGGAATGAAAAATTGAACAGAAAGAAATATCGATCGATATGGGAATTGGAATTATTCAATCCTGGGGCGTAAGCACAACTAAAAAAATATCTGCATTACGTGATCAATACTCCACAATACCACGACAGTAGAAATGGTACTGTAACAAAGGCATTAATAATTGTAAATTTAGTTTTCACATAAGAAATGTTTTCCGTAGTTTCGGAACAGACGCAATTACTAATCAGAGGCCAAATCGTTGCATTCGATGTCGAATGAACTATCGAGTAAAAATAATATCAAACAAAAACATAATGAACAACAACCACAAGGATCAGGCAACAAAATTCGATCGATCACGTATGCGACGATTTGGCCCCAGATATTATCTGTACGAATCAATTCTGTAGATGAAAATAAATAAATAAATAAAAAATAATAGAATAGCAGAATAATTAAGTATAAACTCACTTGTTGGAAAGAGACAAAGAATAGTCAAATTTTAAACGTTTTTTTAAGTTTTCTTCAAGTATGTTGACGAGTTGAGTTGCACCAATGTAATGTATGCGGCATATAGACGATTTTAAAACACAGAAAATAGCTAAAAAGTTCTGTTTGGATCCAGAATAAAACATTTAAAAACACTTTAACTGTCGTTTAGTCAGCAGGAACTATAGTCTCACTTCGTTAATGAAAGTACAATGATTTTTGACGAGCTTCTTAGCTGCAGAAACAGAAATCTAGTAGACAAACACTGTTTTTTGAAGTCAATCACTTCTAAACCAAAATATAGCTCTTCTTGAGACAAAAAAATTGAGTTAACTTAGCTTAAGAGCCGGCTGTGAATGCTAGTCCTAACAAAATATTAAAATGAACGACCTGTTTTTTCCGAGAATTCATTGCAAAGGTAGTTTATGTTTTAGGTTGTACAGCACACTCCTCTTACTTGTGCGACAGTTGCTAATGTGCACATTTGGCACAAACAACCTCTCTTACCAGCGATGCCTCAGAAGTTTACTGCAGCATCTTCTTGAACACCTGTATGCGTTTTAACATCTTACGAGGGAGTTTGGGCAATAAGAAGAAGGTGTGTACGAGTACATATTTAAAAATATCTTTCTACCAACAGCACGTAGAAATGTTTTTCCTTAAATTGAGCTGCTGTTTTCTTGTATGTATATTATTTTTTTACAGGATGCATTTAATATGCATTTTGTGGAATATTTAATGAAGTTAGTGGTTCGTTCTTTGGTTGGGTTTAGCAATGTTAAGTTTATAAATTTAATGCACTCCTGCACCGGAGCAGCACAGAGAGGGAGAGAGAGAGAGCTAGAATTCAAGCAACAACAACGACATTACCATTGGCAAAAATAACAGCCATTTGATGTCTTATTTTAAAGGTATTAAGTAATAAAAGTCTCTCTAAACTAGTTGAATTACCTGCAGTTTTTACGAAAATAAGTAGTTGTTACATTTTCTTGTTTTCTTTTCATGTTATTTTACGACTAAACATGATGAAAAATTTAAAAGTTTTCAATAAACATGAAAGATGCAGAGAATATGAACTGCCACAACGTGGTGAAAGGTGACGATGGGGAATTGCAAAATAAAATTTGATGAATTTTTGCACAGGAACAATTTTATGACGAGTGTTTCATGATGAATATTTAATTGAATGGAATAAATTTTCAAATTTTCGGAATAAACGTAACAAAATTTTGCCAGAAATCTGGTAAGGAAATAAACATGACAAGAAGTTCAAAGAAAAGAAACTACATACATTTTCTAAGGTTTATTTTACTACTAGAAGGATTCACCCCTCTGCAAAGCTAAAAAAATTAAAAAAATGAAGCTTAATAAATAAAAAAGAATCTAAGTTTCGGCTTCTAAAATTTAACTTCTAATTACTACCAATACAAATTAAGCTCAGCATTGTAGAAAATTTAGGTCTATAGCAGGATGCAATTTATCTCCATTCTGTGCATCCTTCGAAGTTTGTACATGTGTGTTTGTCTTCTTTGTAGGTGTTAATGGTTTTGTTATTGTCCCTGAATATATTGTTAACCGCTCTGTATGAAAATGTATGAAAATATATTTTATGGCACAAAATTACATGCTTGCTCTCGAGTTCTGGCAAGTGAGTATATAATATGTTAAGAAGAAAAATGAAATAAAATTTATGTCAAAAATGTATATAAAAAAACAGTTGCACTCAAACTAAATGGAAGCACTAGAAACAAAAGTCGTTTAATGTATGTGCATAAAACAAAAAGAAGTGGGAGTGCTATGGTCGGCTAGTCCGAATCTTAACTACCCTTCACAAAAGTCACTTCCATACGTGCTTATTTGCTATTTACTTAGTTTGGTTTTTATGTGCGATATCAAAAAAAATTTGATTTTATGTCTTTAAATGACTGTCTTGTACATACTACCTGCCTTACTCTTTCTTTTCGTTGCTTTATTTGGTTGTGGCATGTGAAAAGGTATGCCTACTACCAGAGACAAATATCAGGGTGTCAGCCGTGGAGGTATACTACTTCATTTATTTATAATTTTTGATTAAATGAAACAGATACGATCTAATATTGTTACATGTTTTATTTAATGTCGGCAATTATGTATGAAATACAATATCAGATAAATATTCGCCTCTATTAGCCTCTCAATAAGATTTTCTCTTTGAAACGTTTTTAGGCTGAGGGGTATCCCAGCAGAGAGAAAAGAAGATTTTTCGATGGGTATTTCTTATTATTTCCATGGTGCAAATCTTATTAATTGTCTCAACAAGAAAAACACATAAAACCAAGAAGAAAGCTTGTTACCCACGTTTGTTTTTATTCAGTTTCTGATTTGCATGGTACCAAAAAAAAAATTCTACAGAGAAGAACTTATTGATTCTATTAGGTTTTCTTGTAAATTATATACAATAAGGATTTCTTATTGATTTTATTAGGTTATCCTATTAATTTTTCCCTATTGGTTTTATTAGTTTCCTATATAAACACACGTAAATCATCTTTTTAATTTCATTAATTGTTGTTTTTTCAATAAGGTTTTCCCATTTAAAATAATAAGAAATCCTTCTTGAAAAAAAACCATAGAGATATCTTATTGATTTTTTTCTACTTTATTAGGTGCTTTTTTCTCTGTGTGCGAGCCTTTCTGAACACATTATTCATTACATTCTTTCAAATTTCTCCTGATATTTCATTAATTTTAACACTTACCGTCTAATTCAAAAAAATTATAACAGGTTTATATGGCTCTTATTTGACAGATTTTCCATACAAATATGTCAAATAACAGTCTTGTAAGCCTGTAATAATTTTTATGAATTAGGGGGTAAGTATTTTGTTGAGTTGCTCTAGTGTTTTTGGTTTGTTTGGATAAACTTGGCTTTTCAGACTTCCTCACAAAAAGAAGTCCTTAACCGTCAAATCAGACGGCCGTAGAGGTCAATCAACATCACCATTTCTTGCAATAAATTGTTGTGGAAAGAACGCTCGTAGTAAGGCCATTATAATCCCGGCTGTATGGCCGGCAAAGTCTTGTTGATGCCACATGTTAAGTTAGCCCAAAGCATGCAGCTCACCAGAATAATTAGACAAGTTGATTAAAATGTTCGCTCGACTTTTACCATCCTCTATTCTGCTAAGAAGCTCTTCACCACCTCTACCTATAGGCAGTTATAAAGGCTTTAGGGGATTAGCTGCCTTTCTAACTTCGATTCGAAGCCATTTACCCCAACCCCTCGTTCTAAATTTTTGCCTAATTTTGACCCGCAAAATAAGAATCTCTAACATATTCATTGCAAAAAGTTTAATGTACTTATATTCTGTATATATTATTTTCTAATTCCAAAACATTAATAAGAATTCAACTCATAATTTTTGTTGCACAAAAAGTCTAAAAGTTTTCTAGTTTTTTTGAGACTTGGCTATGTTTGTGATAGATGATTTATGAAAGTCCTTTAAACCTTCCACAGCAAATCACAACTCTATTTGTCACCACTTTATCTGGGCAAGATATGTACAAAAACTTGAAAACAAATTGTTTTAGAGCAAAGTGTCAACTACATGTAAATTATTTTACATATGAAATTATTTTTTGTGAAACTTGCAACACTTTCTAGTGCAACAAATTATGTGTTGAATGCTTGTTGGCTGCTTTTCTTTTTTTCTTTGTTAAAATTAAAAGTAATAGTTAATCTTATGCTGTCAAAAATTAATTTCATGTTCAGTTTTATGAAATTTCTAAATGCTTGAACGCTTACCCCTTTCAAAAGTACTCGTATAGAAGATTCAGTGAAGTGGCAAGTGTTTGGGGCTGAGGAGCGTATGAGTTTTTACACACACATACGCCAAAACGTATGTGGATGTGGGTGTATGTGTGTGTTTTTTTCCAAGTTCGTGTTTGGGTTTTTGGTATAAATCTTAACGTTTTATGATTTTCGGAAGAAAAGAAATAAATGGTTTTTTATAATTTTTAGCAATCATTCAAGCATGTTGGACTTAATGCTTTAATTTAAAAACAAAATGGAATTTTTATGAATTTATTATCCATTTCCTCAGAAATTGCTAGTTTGAATTACAGTTGTAATTAATTTTTGAAATGTCACGCTTTGTTATCTTTGTATGCTTAAAGTTTGTTTTTTATTTTATTTGTTTTAGTAAAACTTTTTCTGATAAGTACTTTGGAAAAAGAAATAACACATTAACCTTGACAATTTCCTTGACAATCATTTTATTTAAAAAAACACTCCTTCACATAGAATCTAATACTCTCACAAGTAATTTTCATTATCAAGGACTTTCGGTGCTATTGCTTAAGCTGCTGTGACTTAGAAAAACATAAAAATGATTGTAACACTTCCTGCTACTGCCACCAAAGGATTTAGTTTAGTTTGTAACCAAGCCAATATGTGTGCGTGTAGTCAACCCATACTCTTGTTCTCTTTTGTATTTTCTATAAAGCTAAAATATGTTAAACTATTTCACTAACCCAGTTTTGTTATTCTCTCAGTTTTCGCAGGACCTTGGCAGTGAAAATTTTTCATTTGCTTTCTGCTTAGCAACACATATTTCTTTGGGGAAAAGCTTTGAACAATCCCTAATATTCCTCACAGTGTTTCTTATACTTTGCTAAACATTATTAGGGTGCTTTACTTAATAAACAATAAAATAAAATAAAATATCAAGGTCATTTCTTATAACAATGTTTCTCAACTACAAGGTCATTTGATTTGATTCCAACATGTGCCACTGGGAAATACACTCAAAGGTGGCGGGAGTTTTATATATGCTGGACTCATGTTCAGCTAAGGAAGTAACGAAACTGTGAACCATAGCCCCTCCGTTTTCCATTTACTGTACTATAGCATTCGTACTAAGCTTTTAAAGGAAATAAAATGTGTCAAGTTTAAGGATTTTGTTTGTTTGTTCTGTTACCATGCTGTCAGTGATTGCTTGAAACACACAAAGTGTTTATTTTTTCTTTTCAAATGCCACTTGCTTTAAGGCTGTTGAAAAAAATGTAAGCAGTTTCTTACTAGTTGAAATAAATTGTTTAAAGGAAATTTTCTGAAAGCTAAAAATTTATGAATGCTAAAAAAAATATTAAACATTATCAACACATGCTCCTTGATGACTTTGTTTGTACAAAACCTGCTAGAAAATCATTCAAAGCACACAAAGTAATCGAGTAATTTTATAAGACTAAAATTCATTTAACATCAAACGAAAGATCGTAAAATTTGTGTATTTTTTTTATTCATGCAAAGTTTTGTATTCAAGGATCAAATCGTCACATTCAATCGCATGAACTATCGAGTAAACATAATGTAAAACAAAATAAACAATAAACACACAGCATAAATGATGGAATTTGTTGGATCTTTAATGCAACGATTTGGCCCCTGCTTTTCGAATTATTATGTGATAACAAAGCAGTATCCGAAAAATTTATTTTCTCAGTTCCGATGAAGTGAAATTGAACTAAAGCCCAATAAAGTATTTTTCATTATTATTATCCAGCCCTGTGGACAGTATTTGAAATACATGTATTTGAAATACGTATTTTGTATTTGTATTTTAAAAACATCTAATGAATGTGTTTCGTATTTTAAATACATTCATTTGATGTTTTTAAAATACAAATACAAAATACGTATTTCAAATACATGTATTTCAAATACTGTCCACAGGGCTGGATAATAATAATGAAAAATACTTTATTGGGCTTTAGTTCAATTTCACTTCATCGGAACTGAGAAAATAAAGCGCTTGAGTATTTTGTATTTCAATTACTTGTGCTCTCAAAATAAATTTTTTCAAATACATTTTTAATTTATGTTAGAAAATATGCGCTAAAAATTCTTCCATTAATACATCAACTAAAAACGCAAAACTTTGTTATTGTTTTATTTCCAAAAAAAAAAAAAATAATAATATAAAAATACTACAATTTAATTACCAAACGCGAAATTCCTGTGCATACACATTGAGAAAGTCGCCAAGCTGTCAGAAAGTTCAACAATGAAAAAATAAAATACAAGGAAAAAACAGCTTTGGACATTTTAATCTAAAACAAAAAGAGAAAAAAAGATCAATCAGATGTTGACTTGGACAGAATTTTAATATAGTCTTTGATCAAACGTTTTTTAATTGTTACCTGTTTCTTGATTTCGCTATTTCTCTTTCACAAAAAAAAAAATCGTGTTTTAATAAGAAATCATTGAGATTTTGTCGTTAGCTGGTTTTATTCACTCGCCATCAAGAGGCTGGTTGCCGTTTGTTGTGTTTTTGAAAGGAAATATAATTTTTTATTTTTTTTTTTTTATTAAAAGTTTTTTATATTTTAAATATACATATATTTTTGTCACACTGTATTTTGTATTTTGTATTTCAAAGTACTCGTAAAGAATGGAGTATTTTGTATTTTAAATACATGGGATAAAAAGTATTTGTATTTTAAATACACAACTTTCATGTATTTTGTATTTAAAATACATCAGAGCATGTATTTTGCCCAGCACTGGTCATGTGGTTCTTATTCTCCTTTTCCCGAGATCTAGACTATTAGCAAATCTCGTTGCGGCCGAGGTCTCTGGGATTAAACACAATAGCGCCCAGGTATAAGCTTCTGCATCTGTATATTGCGGGACATTCGCAAAGGATGTGTTCCCCTGTTTCCTTCTCCTCACTAGAGATCCTGCAGGAATCCAATTTCAGTTTTTTGAGATGCCGATTTAGCTTACAGTGGCCCTTCATTAGCCCTGTATACAGTTTAATAACTAACGTTGCTTGTGGTGATTGTTAATCAAGGAAGTAAAAATACAAAGTGGACTAAATTAGCAATGCCGTGAGCTTTGGTCGGGCTAAAACTCACATTGCAGCTACTAATGCTCATCCCAATTTCCTTTTCAATAAATTTATAAAAAAAAGTAACTATTTTATTGGATGTTTTATATGATTTTTACAAGAATTTAATGATGGATGGTGCAATCGCCAAAATTCGATTATCACCATGAATCTGTTTTCTCAGTGTCTGAGTATTATAATGGGCCAAATAACAGGCATGCCTAAAGAAATCACCCTATTGAAAGTTGCTGTCATTTCTAAAAATGACGGTCAATGTCAAATCTGTTTTTACATTTGTAAACTAGACAGCTGTAGAATACAAGTGAGCAAGCTATAGGGCGATGCACTCCCCAAGAACGCGGATTAATCGCATCCAGGACGAACTGGATGATTTTTCGACCAAAATCATAACGAGAGATGAGGCTCAATTTCACTTTAGCGGGTACGTGAAGAAGCAACACTATCACTTCTGAGGCACCAATAATCTACAAGTGATGCACTTGGAGCCATTACCTCCACTCTAAGTGACTGCATAAGTAAGCAGTTCACGCTGGAGGCATCAGCCAGCCATTTTGTTTTTGTTTTTTGGGGACGCCATTGTTCACACCACAATGCGCTATGGTGCCATGTCAACCTAGTTAGGTCTGGAAGACATGTGGTTCCAAGAGAACAGAGCAACAGCATACAGTGCGCCAGCCACAATCGATATTCTGAAAGCCTAACGTGACTTATTTAGCCCACCTGTTAGAAATCAAATACAAATGTTTGTTAAGATTTTAATATTTAATTTAACCGATGGTATTGGAGCAATAGTTCTAAAAAAGTGATCAGGCATATAGTAGCAAATTGCCCTAATTCTCTCGCAGTTTCTGTGACTTGAAGTACCATACGTAAGTACCTACACTGCAACTCAGTTTTGTTCGGTTTAGCATTCGTGATCGAATGAAAATAAAAACAAGCAACAAGCACACAACATACGTGACGAGATTCCTTCGATCACAAATACCATAATGTGGCCAAAGATTTTCGAAATTTAATTGTCTCATACTAAATGCACTAATATAACAAATAAGGCTCTCTCGGCAGCTAGAAGCTTCAAGAATTTAAAAATAATTCTTTACTAGTTGGATAACCTTAATTAATACCAGAAATTAATTTAGCCTTATAGTCGAACTATATATTAAAAACGGATATATGTTTTACAATTGTTAATTATTTTATAGGGCTTGAATCCGGTTTTTACTTCCTCAGATTTTTTTTTTTTTTTTTTTTTGGTAAAATTGTAGTGGCCAACATTTTGAAACCGATGTCATCCCTGATACGAAAAACACCAAAATCAATTGCAAATCAATTGAATATTGGTGGGAGAATATAAAAAATATACCAATCAACAGAAAAACATAATACCAAGAATTGATAGCTGATCAATAAGATTTCAATATAGACAGTCAGTAGTGAAGAGGACAGGTACAGGGATGGCTAAGTGCTGCTGCTTAGAAATAGTATACAATTAGGCATGAGCTGGGTGTGAAGCAATTTCATGGCATGTACCCCAGCCAATAACTCACCAACTTTTTTACTTTACTTGTTTTCTTTAAAAAATATTCATAACTACAATTTTATCAGAAAAAAAAAATTGTTTCTCAATTGCAAGGCAATAAAAAGCGATTTCAATCCCCAATAAATTAATTAACTATTGTATATGTTTTCTCTAATTTTCCATTTTAAATTCCTGCAGTATCAAACATTAATTTTAAATACTATATTTGTGCGATTGTATCGACAGTTTGCACCTTATAATTTCAGAAGTATATGTATATGTATGTATGTATGTAGTATGCATATGATGCATTAACTTTATTCTATCTAATCCACTCTCTCAGCAAAGGAGAAAGTTTTCCATTGAGCTGACAATTTCGAAAAGATATTAGAAATTTTTTCGGGCACGGTATTTGAAAAACACAATGTTTTAAGATTTTCGAAAATATGTGTAAACTACCCCTCGTTGAGGCAGCACCAAACAAGTTCTCTTCAAATATGCTTTTATAAACCTCCTCTTTCACAACTCTCCCCTTTTTCATACCTGAACATTCATTCAATGCCAGCGTAAATATTACATTTTTCCATAGCTGGTTCGAACTTTTTAGGGGTTGCATATTCACAGTCGAACTGAAACCCCCTCCCCCTTGAAATTCGATGACAGCAAAGAAATTACTATGAGATTATGAGAAACTTTGTTCGCTCTTGCAGTGAGCAAAACTTGACTATAGAGCTGCTAATGCAATCCCAGTGGGTAATTGAGAGAGTGTCAAATGCAAACACGAACGAGTACGTGACTGTAGTAGTATGTGTCCTCAATTGTGGTGGTTTTGAACTTTTTTTGTGCCGCTGGCTTAACACGAGGGTGAAATATTTCCACTTACTTGGCTTTTGTTTGGGTGAACTTTATGGGTATTGTTGGTGAAAGAGGACTGTTGCTTCCTAGTAAATGTGTAATACTGTAAGGAAAAGTGTGTTGTGTTTGAGTGTGTGTGTGTGTTGCGAACCATGAAATGCAACTGAAGCAGGAAATGTTATAAAATTGTGTGTTACAAGGATATGCACAGTCAGTCTGTAGTGAACCAAGCACAAGACAACTTATAACCTTGTAGTGAAGGATATTTATAAAGTGAAAAATTCAAAGGTTAACATAATAAAAATTGGCGTGAATATTTTTACGTAGTTAAAAGATATTTTGGCGCCAAAAATAAAACAAAAACTAATTAAAAACGTGAAACAATTTTGTATAAAATTTTTTTTGATAAACTAAATAATTTTCAAAAGTGTAAAAAATGGCTATAGCTTATTTTATACCAGATCAAGCCAAATTATTGGCCGGTCAGCGTTCCTCCAGAGCAGGCAATAGTTCAAGTCCCAGATCGTCTAGCAACAATCAGCCTTCCGGCAGAGCCCAACAAAACAATAACGCAAGCGACACCGCACCCGTGAACACCACTGTAAATCGAGGTTATGGAACCACCATTAATATTTCAGTGCCTACCTTCAATAATACAGCACAAGAGCCGCTGGGTTGTTGGGATTTCCTGACACAAGTCTTTTGTCATGCCTTGAGGTTTTACCATGAATCATCGCAACTACAGCCGACGGTTATACAAATATCAGTTAATTTTAATGCACAAAGCAACACAACAACCACAACAGCAACAGCAACTAGCACAGCAACAATCTCTACCGAAACTGCCGCCACCACAACAGCAAATAGTCCTCAACCGCCGATGCCCCAGACAGCGCCCACAACAACCAACACAACACCTAAAGACCAAACACAAAAAAAAGTTTCAAAACGAAAAAATTAACTTAAAGCATCAGCAATCAAAAAACTCTTTCTAAAACAACGATATATAATTTATTTTTTCTTAAATTTGTCTCTCGTATTTCCTTAATCAAAGCCAGGAGTTGTATTGTTGAAAGGACATGCAGGAGCAACAACAAATTGTGTGTATTGTTTTTATTTCTGTACTTTGTAGCTCTTAGCGGCTCAATCAAAGCAAATTGTGATTCCAAAAAAGTAATTAGCTTAGAATTGTATATAAAAAGTTTTAATTTGTAAAACTTTTTTTAAATTTTATAAACATAAAATTTTCCTAGATGCATATTTTTTGAAAAATATTACACAAGTGATAATTTTTTTTTTTTTTGAAAAAAAGACATTTTCTAAGGAAATCAATATTTTTGCAGACTTTTTTGGAAATTTTTTATAGAAATATTTTTTTAACCAAAATATAACTCATTTGCTAGTAAAAGAAAAACGACAAACAAACAAAATATGTAAATGAAAGGTTTCAGTTCGAAAGGAGAAAATACTGATTAAAAGAAACATGCTAAAATTACTAAAATAATTTTAAATTTAGATTGTAAGCAAAATCATTAAAATAATAAAAATTATATTTTTCAAAAAATATTTCAAAACAAAAATCAATTGGCTATAAAATTTTATTTTCATTGGTTGGCAAAATTAAAGAGGTTTATTGTTTTAATAATTTTAATACATTTTCTTGATTTCATTTTTATTTTCCTTTTGTAAATACATCAGCGAAAACAAAGCGACTACAAATTAAATTAAAACAGCGCAAGTGTTTGAACTTTGTTTCTATTTATTTATTTCTTTCTTTGGTGACCTAGCACAACAACATACAACGTTTTAGAACTGCCGCTGCTAGTGAAAATAACAACAGTGCAAATAGATAGAATTAACAATGAAGCAAAAAAAAAAAAAAAACGAAACAAAAATTAGTCTTAGAAACGTATTTAAATTTATAAAATTAACAGTGAACAATTTTTTTATTCCTCTTCATATAAAACATTATTCAAAAATGGCAAGAAAAGTAAAAGTGTAGCAAGACAAAAAAAAATGTTTAAAGGTTTGTTTGAACATTTCTAATTCTCATTTTGTTCATGGGAATTTTGAAATAAGTAGTTGAGTTTCAAACATTCTTTTAAAATTTATCGAGTCTACTGATGAGTTAATTATCATCAACGAAATTTCGGCGGCATACAGACTTCTAAAAACAACACAAAACTTGAAAGTCTATTTTTAGACCTGAAATAAAACATTATTTTTTATATTAATTTATTTCATTCAAAATTTGTACATCTTAATTTTGTTACAATTCGTTTGGAAATTGAATTCAATTCCAGTTATATGTATTATGTAATATAAACAAGTTCATTCAAGACTGATGCTGGGGTATAGATGTTTCGAAGCTGACACGCTTTTTTCTGCTAATAAGCAAATATGAAAAATAAATAACAGTTTAAATACAAGCCTCAGCCCAATTTAAAAAAATGGTTTTTATGCTTTTAATTAATTCATAAAAAAATTCGTGTTCAAGCGATGTTATTAAATTAAAATTTTGCAAAACAGTTTTGTATATTTTTTTTACCAAATGTGAAACATTGCCTATGGTGAAAAAATTTATCCTTGGCATATACATAAATCTAAAGGTTTAGCACAAAGCTGGCAGCTTGCTCAAAATTAACAAATTTTATCGGACCTTAATAAAACACTTGAACAAATCTTGAATAAAATAAATTAAAACAAGTAAATTTATTTTATTCAAGATTTGTTTATCTTAGTTTAATTACAATTTATATTGTTCTTGAGCTCAATTCATATTGATGTTTTTAATATTATTTTGTCTATAATTTTTGACCTTTATTGTTAAAATTAATAAAATTATCTGTATTAATTAATATTTGTTAGCATCATCAGGAATCTTTAATTGTTGTTAGTTTTAATAAATATTACTTAAATACTTACTATATAATGGAAATAATTCACTTAAGACTGAAGCTGGGGTACAACTGTTTCGAAGCTGCCATGCTTTTCTCTATCCTAATAAGCAAATATGAAATTCAAATAATAATTTGAATTTTCATTAAAAAAAAAAACAATCAGCCCAATTAAATGTTTTTTTTTCATTTTGATTCAATTTATAAAATTTCAGGTTTTCAAACGATATTATTAACTAAAAATTTCGGAAATATTATTGTATTTTTCTTACCAAATGTGAAACAACATTAACTACAGCGTATGGCAAACAAATTTTTTCTTGGTTTTTTCTAAGTAAAAGCGTAAAAATTTGACACCATAAAAGCAATTTCCAGCAGCTTAATCAAAATGAACAAATTTGATGGGATTTTAGTACCAATTTAGCTTAATCAAACAAAGAGAAATAAATTTGTAGAACAGTGGAGAACGAGAGTTTGGAAAAAATGGAGAAACATTGTGTTTGATACCAAGCGGTAGTGATCCATATTTTTAAACTAGGCAATCAAAGTAAAGTTGCAGAGCTATTGGCTGGGCAGCATGTCAAGTCTGTTGCAGGTCCATCACCATGCTCATCAGCGCTCAAACTGCTTCGAATCCAGATCATGACAAACTGTATACTGTTTTTAAGGAGCAGCTCTTCAACCTGAGCTCTTCATTCTTGACTTTCTGTATTTGCTCTCATTGATCATCTTTCCATTCGAACACTGTATTTTTATGTTGATGGGAGTAACCACAATTGAATGTTGTTGATTTCCAATTGATTTATTTCGTTGTTGCTGTTGTATCAGAAATGACAACGCTTTTTAACAATGCTTAATGCATTTATTTATTTATTTGTTTATTTTTTTAAGTAAACGGTTTCGATTATTCAGAAATTTACCAAGAATATTACAAGAAATTAATACATATTATAAATATATATTCCAAATATAAATATATATTTCAAATCCATTTGAAAAACCAACTATTTGTTCTTATATTAAGTTTTTGTTTTATGACCATATAATTTAAATAATACTTTCAATAGGGGTTTCCTACGGGCTGGTAATGGTCAAACCTTTTTTTCAATTTACAATAAAATAAAAACAAATTTCATAATTTTTACTCGACGTTTCGTTCGCTTTTTTCGAACATCTTCAGGAGTATGTTTATTTTAATGATTATATGTCTTTTTCATATTATTTATCTTATTCCAAAACACTGAACATCACTACACAGAATTTTTAAATAATAAATAAATAATTAAGAATGGAACAAACACAACAATAAATCGAGGGTCAAACTTAATCTTGTTGTCACATTATTCTTTATTTTATTTAATCCGTGTTTCTCTCTTCTAATATAATTTCATCAGTTAAGCTAAAGATAATAATTTTTGCTTTGGCTCTAAAAATATACCCTATTAATTTTTTTTATTTTTATATTTGTCAGCGGTCTATAAGCCGCTGGGTTGTTTGGCAAAGGCGAAATTCGGTCGATATTGTGGCACAGTTTTTTCGATATCCTTTGGCATGAGATAAGGAAAAATAAGTTTCGAGACGCTGAACTTTAAATTTTCTGTATAATAATTGTTAATAGTTTTATCAGGCTTGAATGCGATTTTACTTCTCTAAAAGGTTTTTTTTTTTTTTGTATAATAGTATTTTTCGATTGGGAAAAAAGTATTGGAGAGAACGCCATCACACTACGTGGTCCCAGGGTGCCCATGGAGGAGTGGAACGCACCACCATTTCCCAACACTATTTTCTCTCTAACAGTTTTTCTAACACGCCATCGGATGATTTCCATATATGTAAATATTTAAATTTTGTTTCTGGGTAGCAACACCTTTCATCAGCACTGCTATGGACCTTGGCCGCACTGACTTTCATAATGTTTAGCACCGCAGCTTAAACCAAAGCAATTTAACTATCCATTTGTGTAGTTAACTAATATTATCCAAAGAAGTGATCTCTTGTCTCTTTTTGGATAATTTTTTTTTTTATCTCAGAAGACTGATGCTACTCAGAACTTTCTTGTTTAGTGTTCACATTTGTATAATGCTCATTATATTGATGCAAAGCGCATAGGGCTGCCGATGAAGGGTGTTGCTTGCCAGAAACAACTGGTTGCTCATCTAGCTATAAGATTTTACTTTTCCTCAATTAAATGATATTAATATAATTAGGAATCATCTAGATGTTGAACTTGAGCCAATTAAGCATTATGCAAATAAACTGTAACTCAATATAATTTGAAAATACTAACAAACTACAAATACTAACAAACTACAAATCTCATATAAACATTTTGTAGTGTCTTAACCAGAGGCCATGTTCGGGAACTTCAGTCATTTTGGCATATTTTGAAACAAATTATTACCTCGTTTCCCAAAAAAAAAAAAATTTATTAGTAACCTGACCATGACTAAAATAGTTTGTAACATTACATAAAAATTTTATATGAATATCGCTTACTATTAGTTTTAAACGGCTCTCACCTACAATTTCCATCAATAGTAATCACAATTACCTGCTGCTTAAAGATTTTCAACTTCGGCGTCAAATATAGTAGTCATTTTTACCAAATGGTGTACAGTAGAATTGTAATGTTCACAAAAAAAGTATGCCTTAGAAATAACTTAGTTACACCCCCAAAAAAAAACTAAAAGATATACATACATTGTTTTGTACCGAAATTAAAGGTATTTTTGATCAGCGTTTATTACATAAAAAGTAAATAGTTCTGCTATTATTTTTTAGTAATCGCTCTGAATGATACTAATTAAATTTAGTAACACATGTAAAGCGAAATTTTGACTTGAGCTGGGGTACAACTAGCTAGCACAGACACTACTTTTGTCTCCATTTGGCCGCAAATGTATATATTTCTAAAATGATTGCTATGACTGATGCCAATTAAATTTAATAATACAAACTAAGCGAAGCTTCAGTACAACTAGCAACTAGAAACTGGGGTACAACTAGCTATTTTCAAACCATTACTCTAGCCGCCATTCAGCCGGAATAGTAATTTCATCCTCCTGATTCCTAGAAACACAAAATCATCATAATAAATCTAAAGGCATGTGACTAACAATGGCTTGAAAATTTTTAGGCCTAAAGGAATACATATGTATGTGTGTATTCGGTCGGGTCTATTTGTACTTTTCGAGATTGGGTCATCATTTGTTTTGGTAGATTTTTGCATTTGGATAAAAGTTTCAATACGAACTGTAAAAAAGCTCATTTTCTAGGCCACCGATTTTAATTTTTTTTCTGGGCGGTAGCTGACACCCCTCTAAAAGAGGCGTGGTACAGAATTGGTGTGTTCGTAGATTACATGGGAGGAAAAAACTTTTAAGGGCTCGTCACACATTTGAATCATCTACGATTTTAATTAAATATTTTTTAGTATGTATTTTGTATTTTTGCATGATTTCCTTTATATAAATATTGGCTCCTGAAAACTTGAACTATAATACAAATAAATAATACATTAACACCCTCATCCAGAAAAATATTTCAGGCTTATAAAGCTCGTATTTGACAAATCTGTGTGGAAATTTTGCCAAATAAGAGTTTAATAAACCTAAAATATTTATTATGAATGAGACATTAAGCATGTAATCACTTTTAAAAATAATTATTTGTAAGAAAAAAAAAAACATAATAATCCTGTAAACGTAACGTACAAGTTGAATTGAACTAAAATAGAAAAACCGAAAAAGCAACCAAAAATCCATATAAAAGAAAATACTGGAACCAGCCACTGCCATAAACAAATGAAATAAGAACTACTTAAAACGTACAAACTACAAATTAAGCCCACATTGATATATCACAAATAGTTTCTTAAGTAAAAATTACCATTTATATTTATTCTATACATCAGATACTATCGAACGAAATACTTAAAACCAAAAATGTTTATCAATCACTTGCCACCAGTGGCATATGAATTTAATTCAGAGTTGTTCTTCATCCAGAGTTGGGTTTCAACTCAAGCATTTAAAATGTTTTATAAAGTTTAGCATAATTTAATGTAACCTGTCGGTGACAATTAAAATTATATTAAAATTCTTTAAACTCAATGAGCTCTTTTGTAGTTTCGATTTAATAAACAAAACAAAACTTTTGATAACTACACAAACCCAGCCAACTTCCACAACTTTAAATGAAATGTCCGTGTGATTGTTAGATACTTTCTTTGTGTCCAACATTTTCTGAATACTTTCATTAGTAACTAAGATTTTTGATACAAATTTATGTATTGTATAAATATACTGTGGAATAAAATAAAAAACAAACATATTTTAACTTGAATAAATACATAATTACCAAAAAAAAAAAAAATATCGACCTTAGTTGATTTGATTTCATCTTTTTATGATGTACCAATATAACAAAAAGCACTAAAACTAGATATTATAAACTACCACAACGAGGTGCAGTTGAATAAATGTCATAAATTACAATTGAACTAATTGGTTCGCCTTCGTTGCCTTCCAAAAGCAATGACTCTCTCTGTGCAGACTTTAAACGGAACGCATTCCGACCTCTAATTTCAATTGAAGCTTTTTGGGCCAGATAATTTTAACTTTATACTCTTTTAACTTTTTGCTCTATAGCTGCTAATAATCTTACCAGGTTTATTTTTGATTTTATTGCTTCAAAACTGAGAAAGGTTATTTTGTTGTGATAAAACTGGAGTGATCAACACTTTTAAAGAGGCCAAGGTAATTTGTACATTACCTTTTACATACAGTAAAGGTTTTAACTATTATTCTGTGATTAAAGACAAAGTATAATTGATCAAAGAAAAAATACCAATTTGTTTAATGTCTATATTGACACAACGGGACCTTTCTAGGACCCAAGTGAGCCGGCCTCAGGACCGGCGGCCCGCGTATATACCCGGACAGCCTGTAGAAGTTCTTATCAAGGAAATTTATGTTAGAACAGAGCACTTGATGCTTAAAGCTCTAAACACATAGACGACAGCAGACTGCAAATGCTGCCAACTTCAAGTGCAGCCAACTTCAAATGCTGCTCATAATTATTTTGAAGACAGCAACAACATAATAATCAGCTGGTATGTAAATCAATTTCGAATTTTTATAAATCTTACAAATTCAAAGTTTAAAATTATAAAAAATAAGCGAAGAAAATCTAGCGAATTTTATCACAACAATTGTTAAAATAGCTCAGACTACAGCTGAAGTGTATAAAGCCCATAAGACGAATTGTACAAGAAACCGAAGATGGTGGGTTCGCCCAGTAAATATAAACCGTGATGAAGAGGGCTTTTACAAAACATGTGTACAACAGCTTAAGGAAAAAGATGAAGAACACTTTTAAAACCAAACATTAAATAAAATATCACAAACAATTAACTCAAACGAAAAAAAAAAAAAATAGTTTTGCTATTAAAAATGAACAGCTGTGTATTTTAGCAGTGCAAATTTCAGGGATGCCGTATTTCTTATTTCATAATGAATAAAATTGAAAATATTGATGAAAAATTTAATAATATCACGAAAAAACTATAAAAACACATACATTTATTTATTTATTGTATTTTTGCAATGTTCTTTTGTGTTTAATATTAAAAAAAAAAGTTTTTGTTCTAATTTGTCCAATTTATATACATAATGGCAACACTATATTTGCTTATTTGCTGCCCGTCAAAATAGAATATAGCCTAAGTTGGCAGCAGCAGCAAATGCTGTTGTGTAGTCGTGCTGCCCTGCTGCCGTCAATATAATCGTTTTCATTTAATCGTTTGCATTTTATTTTTGACATATTGCTGCTTGCTGTCTGCTGTCGTCTATGTGTTTAGAGCTTAAAGATGAGGTTACTTAATTAAATTAAATTAAAATTAAATATTTAAATTATACATTATGAATTAGTAGAGAGTCCTACTAAGAGTTCCTGAGGTCGCAGGTTCGATTCCTGCCGAAAGCTTTGGGTGTTTCTGCAGGCAAGCCAAAAAGATTCGCAGCTTTGTGTTGGTTAAAAAAAATTCTTGCAACACTTCGCGTAGTGATCATTTAAATGATATCTATAGTTTTTCATACATAAATTCAACGTTTAATCTTTATGATAAAAAAGAAAAATCATGAAAAAAAATATTTTATATGTGTTCTATTTACGTTTACTTTTGAAACTGCAAAATGGATAACCCTTTATTATATAATAATTATATGACAGCCATGGTGTGCCCCACCTGTTCAATGCCTTTGAAGGTCCTGTCCTAAATTCAAATTGAAAGTCCTCAAACATATTTCGTTAATTTTTCGGTTGCTTATTTTTCACAGAAGAAATAACTCAAATAGCTTTCCAAAAGCCGATAGCACAAAAAAATCGTTGGATAGCTTCCACTGTCGCTAACATGCGATGTTGGCTTCTACATTGGCACAACTTTATTCTGGCAACCAATAGCGATTATCAATTATTAACAACTAACAATGATTACAAATTATTTGTCATAGCAATTTCTATTTGGATTTTAAGAATCGAAATTTTATTTGCGTTGTTTTTCCTTCCACCTCTTTGTCTTTTAAATCACATGTTTTTGGTCAGTGCCAGTTGACGCCCAACTTGCTAAATTAACTTGCATTCACTGCCCTGCAAAGATTTAAATTTGAAAAACAAAAACACACAAGAACCAAAATGTCGCAAATTTGATTGCCTGCGTTCTCGTATAACCAACAACTGTTACCATAAAATTTAATTAATGTCCTTGCATATGTTGCGCTAATTTTAGTTGGACAATTACAAACATTTAAATACAATTGACAAAGAAACCTTTTTTCAAAAAAAGGAAAATATTTATGAAACAATTTCTTTCTTTGTAATAGTAATTGCAGGCGTTAAAAAATTCCTCACCTTTCAGAATGACTGCAGAGTGACCACCAAGTTGTTGTTTAAGAATTTCAGCCAGCCACTGCTGCAGGTCGCGACATATTTAGAGCCTGTAATTTTGTTCTGGCCTTTTTTGTTTAAACAATTTTATCTTGACCAATAAATCTAACACTCTTGTCTAAGTGTAATTGTTACTTTAAGGGTGCAAGAGAAGGTAAAACGAAAAACAACAGCCACAATTAAGTTCAAACGAAATTCTGTTGTTTTTTTCTTCTATTTTCTACAAGAGATTTTATAACGAAGATAACAAACAAATTAGCGCTTGTATGAACGAGTATGAAATGTTTGCATAATTGTTTTCATTAAATTTTATTAGGCAACCAGGCAACATTAAAGCTGCCAAATAACCGAAATGGCTTGCAGTGGCAAGAGAAAGTGACAGTGTTCGTGTGTGTGTGTGTGTGTGTGTTTTTTTTTTTCATCAATGACAATATGAAATTTTCAGGTTTTGTTGTTTTTTTCGTTGGTGTTATCTCGGCAAATAGATCGTTTGTCACAGATGTTTGCTTTATTAGTTTTATTTTTTCATCATTTACAGCACAAAATCATTTAGAGTTGAAAGCTTTTTTGGCTGGCTGCTTTTGTTGTTGGTGTTGGTTGCACCACCACCATCATCATGATGTTAGAAATCGGCTGAATTGGTTGGTTTGAGTGGGGTGTTGAGTTTATCATCTATCGTCCTGTTTCGCGTCCTTTGTCTTTGACTTTTGCCTGGCAACCAAAAGTTATGATGACTTAACATTAAATGATTGTGGTTAAACAAATGGTATTTAACCGTAACCTTTTAAATTTTTAACCCTTTGGTTACAATTATTCAACCATTCCGCTCATTCATTTAGACTCTTTAAAGTTTGTTTTTTATATTGTATATATTTTTTTTTTTTTTTTGTAGTTTTCTTTTCAATTCAAGTTATTTGTGCACCATGATTTCATTGTCCGGGGCATGACTTTGTAGAATTTGTTTAAGTTTAATTGTGATGACATATTGGTCTTTGATGTTTATCTATTAATGGTTGGTTTTTTGTGCCTGTTTGCGGCTGCACATTTAATAGGCACAAATTAAAGAGATGAAAAGGGTGCATTAGGATTTATTGGTTTAAAACATTTTTTTTTATATTTGTAAGTGCCATTTTAAAATATTAATCTTCGTCATACAACATTTTGTATGACGTAAAAATGTGAAGTCATGAAACTGCAATAGGGAGCCAGATTTTTAAAGCTGTGGACCCAATCAGCCACAGCGCCAAAATTCAAGTGTAAAATAATTATTACACTGAAGCTATAAATAGAAGAAAGCATACAAATAGAAGAAAGGAACTTTAGTTCGTATAAAAAAATAATATTAAACTAAAAAATGGTCGAATATTTGTACATTTAATTATTAAAATATATCATTTAGCAGCGTTGTTGCTTACACGCAAAGAGCAAACATTTGACCATATGGTTACGACCACAATATTATGTTATTTATAACGATGCGAAAGGTTGTCGCAAACAAGATATTTTTATTTCAAATGCCGTAAGGAATTTTTCACAGTTTTTGTTACAATTGATCATTGAATATTGATCATTGATTTTCATTTGAACAGAAAATATCTGCAAGCATTTTGTAATGCACATTTGAACAAGCTTTATTTGTGACAAACGTAGCATTTTTCAGCCATCAAATGGTAGCAAACTAATAAACAAAACATTGTTGTTTTTGACAAAGTCTTTGTTATTCTCCAATTTCTGTAATGTGATTGAAAACACTTCTGTGTTTATTAATGAGTTTTTTCTTTTATTAAGAATAAACGAAAAATAAATTAAGGAAAGAAACCCAGTTGCTAAAACCGAAATAAGGCAACTGTGCAATACGAATTATGGAACATACAAAGAATTGCGTTTATATATTTAATATTTGGTTTTCTTGGACCCCATTTTTATACTTAATATTTATTGTAAGTGTATATATTTTTTTATTTATTCGAATATTCTTGCCAATACTTCGTTTTTGTTATATTACAAAGGCTGCTGGTCATGAGGCCGGACCGCTTGGGTCCTAGAAAGGTTCCATTGCACCAGCCTGATGAACAGATGAAGGAGTCCACCCTCTCCAATCCGCATTCCGAGACTTCCGGTAGCCCATTTAGTGTCGGTCTGCTCAAGTGATATGCTCTCTTGTCAGAGTGAGTCGGGCATCAACAGAGAAAAGGTTCTACACTCTCCTCCTCCTTCTCTGCAACTCTGCAGCCTCTGCAGAAGTCATTATATGGAAGATTTACCCCCAATTTTTGACTTGGATTTTAAATGCCATTTCAATTTAAATACAAAATTGAGTCAAACAGTTGCTATTTAAATCAAACTTAAACGGCCTGCAGTGCTTATTTAAAATCGATTTAAGTTTTTCGTACTGCCATATGATTTTGACAGTTTGGTGTTGTTCTGCAAATTAAGAACATTGCACATGTTTTTTTTTTGTTTCATAATTTGATTTTTTATTATTTCCAGAAGGTAATCAACTTCTGTGGCAGTGAAATTGGGAATCCTTTTATCACTTTTGCTACTCATTTTAATAATTTTAGCAAAATAATTTATTATTTTCTAAACTTTTCACAATTTCACTTGCTTCCAAATTTGTTTAAACAGCTGTTTTTTATTGAGTTATCGATAATTTTTTGACACTTACATTGTGCTGCCAACTTACAATTAATTACCAAAAATAATTAAAGACTGTAAGACAGAAAGCTATTTTAAATCCAACTTAAATTTTAAGGAAAATTTACTAATTTTGTTTTTAAATCCCAACTCAAAAATCGGCTGTTAGTCTTCTTGCATGTACTCCCTTGTGACAGTGTCCTGTTAGTATTTGTCTCGGAAAGTCCCACAAAACCACAGTTCTTTTATAATCATAGCTGGGCCACGTGAGCCCTGATATTTGACAGGTGATCTTGTACGACCACCTTTCCTGCGCAGTTCTTAACAGCTGTCGTTGTATTAGCTATGTACAACCATTGGGGGAAACACTAACGAATTCGTCTATATCCTCCTGCTGTAGGCGGGTACCAAATCTCGCCAGCTCATCCGCCATTTTATTGCCGGAGACACCGTTGTCTGGACACAGGGAGAGAAGATCCAGGTCTGAACGTCTCGCTATCTCATTGATAGATATCCGCCATTCGTGAACCACGCTAGATGTTGTATAAATACCCACAAGCGCGTTAAAGGCGGCCTTGCTGTCAGAACAGATTAGGATATGCTCCGCGTATATCCTATAGTACCGCATTCAATTTGCCACCATTCTGCAACTTCGGCCTAAATGACACGACACTCAACTAGTAGCCTAAAACTGATCTTCAATTGAAATCGTGGGATGTAGATACCCCCTCCGACCCGCACCTCACTCTTCTTCGGACAGCTTCTTCAGGACACTAATATTGAAAAATGTTTTGATTGGCAGTGTTTTTTTTTTTTTTTTGTTTCAAAAAACCCAATCGAAATCCAATGAGCGCCTCGATGGATGAATTGGTAGAGTGTTCTACTAAGAGTAGCCGAGGTCTCAGGTTCGATTCCTGCCGAAGGCTTTGGGTGTTTCTACAGAGATGAAAAAAAGCTTCGCGTTTTTTTTTTTTTGGTATAAAAAAAATTAAAAAAATAAACATTTCTTTCTCTCTGACTCTCTTTTGTGGGTATGAAATGTGTTAAATGGGCTTTACTCAATTAATGAAGCAGTTTATACTCATTGTTCAATTAATTGTATTTTCTAATATTAGATTGAGCTCAATTTACGCCTTAATTACGAGTGCTTGATTATTTGATTATTTCCAATTTTGCTTATGGGACAACGAGTTGTGGGTAGCGAGCTTGCGGTTCAAATCCCATCAGATGTAGATGAAAGACTTTGCAGTACAATAATGGAGAAAACGAAAAGCAAAAAGAAAATAGCAAATAAAACATAGTTTAACTGTTTCAAGGCATGAGTTGATGGAGTGTCTAATGAGCAATTTAGAGATTTCAGCTTGGATAATTGGCCTAGAGCTTTGGTGTTTTTGTGGGCAGAAAAGAATGCATTTTACAACAATCGTAGGTTTGATGTTTCCTTAGAAGTATGTCTGTTTTTTTTTTATCATTTACATCATCTTTGATAAATTAGATTTCATGGCCTTTAAAACACCACCAGCCGCAATCTCACATATTCAATTTTTCCTGCATACATATGTACAACCCATCCATTCATCACCATGATTTAAATAAATGGTCAACAGGCGTTTAAACGATTACAAAACTCAAAAGCCGAGAATTGACGGACTGCTGTTGTCTTATCAACCGCTCGCCATGAAACTGTGACGTTTATTTTTAAATTTGCAACATTAGAAAATTAATTAGAAAAGTTCACTCCTTCAACTCCAGGGCGAATGAACAGAAATTACAAACACATTTTTAACATTTTTGTCGCACAACTTCTCTAAGGGAAGCGACGGAGTGAAGAGGAAGGATGTGTAAGCACAAGGACAACAATATACAAATGTGTTTTTTTTGTTCATACGAAATGCAGATTGCCTTCACTTCACTGTATTGTTTTGCTGTTTTGTGCTTTAAAGGAATATTGAGGTTTTGGAAATTTTTACTAAATTGATTAATTTAGTTAGGAAAAAAAAAGAAAGCAGAAACTGCTTGGCATAAAAACACTCCTTAACTCGGTGGGTAACTAATGAGGCTCACACACTTTGCAGCAACAAAGTGAAAAATTATAGAACAACAACAACAACAATGAAGCAGATGATGCACAGTTGGATAAATTATCTTGCAACTACTAATAAGTGGCACTGATTTAATGGCCACACGTAGCAACAACATTGTCTACAACTACCTAAGCAGAGCAAGAGCTTGCACAACTGCGTGGCAACACACACACACACACACACACACACGCTTACATTTTGATAAACTCCAGTTCGAAAGTCGAGCTGGAGTACATATGTACAATACTATTAGAGAAATGAAGATGAAGAGCAATGAGTGTAAAGAAAACCAACAGCAAACTGTCTATTTTCAATTTCGTTAATGACCCAAACGCCGTAAAGCAATTTATACTTCAACCAAAAAATCAGAGAATATAAAATCACCAAGGCAGCCATCCAGCCAGTGAGCAACAACACTTTAAACGTCCAGTCACCATTAAACAACAGCAACAACTACAACCATCTTCATGGACAATGTTCCATTAACCATTGAAGCATTTCGTCTATTTGTCTGCCCAAAAACTGAAAACCAAAACAAGCACCAACGACTTCGACGATGACGACGACGACGACACATCTAACGTTGGTAAGAAGAAGAGCAAACAAAACGAAAAAATATGAGAGAAAAAAGACAAATAATAGCGCAGCAGGACATTGACAACACTGCATCATCATACCTTTTGTTAAAGTGGATGCTAAATGTGTGTCTGAATGTTTATGTAAAAAGCATTAGACTAATAATTGACTCTATTCCACGTCGCCATAGCGCTCACAGCGTTGTGCTTGCTGGAAACTTTATCTTCCTGCATTTGTAGAATTTTGTTTCTTGGCCTTTTTGGGTTTCACTAACAACAGTACACAACACCACAAGCAGCACAACAATTTCCTTTTGATTTTAACAAAATACGCAATTGTTAACAATTCGGTTGGTCGTCGTTCAGTGCAGTTACAACTGCATTGTTTTCTTCTTCCAGAACAAAGTATCGAAAAAATGCAATTAATCATAAACCATGTATCACTATGGCGAAGGCCAATCGATGGTTATTTTTTTTTTCTCTTAAAAGGCGTTGCTCCATCATTTTTCTTGAAAAACTCTTAAGAAAAAACACATGTTTTTTTTTTTTTTTTTGTTTAACTTGCAGCATTGATGTCTTCACAAATCGTCTACTAATTTTATGTGTTTCAATAAATTTTCTTTGTAAAAAAAATATCATCATTAATTCTACCGAAAAAAAAAACATTTCTCTTTATTAAATTCAAATTTATCAATTGTTTGATAAAAATAGAAATACTTGTTTACACACTCGTACAAAACAAATAAAATAATTGATTTGAAGAGGGAATGAAGGGTATTGAAATGTTTTGGTGGGTGTTAACATCACGGTTTGACGTCATTCAAATTTTTCATACACAAAAAAACTTGCTTTTTCTTAACAGAATGCTGAAAATACATTTAATTTAAATTATAAAAATTTAATAAGGGATTTTTTCCCCAAAAAAATATTGTATTATGCTGCTTAGAAGCACTTAAAAAGAAAATTAAATTAATTTAGAATGAATGAATTTTTGTTTCCATTTATATGCCGCCGAAATTTCGTTGATGCTAATCAACTCATCGGTAGACTGGAAAAATCTCAAAGTAATGTTTGACACCCAAATGTTGCAGGACGAAAAATGTTTTCGGTTTTAAAAGTTTGTTTGAGAATTTTAGAATAAATCATTAAAATTTCAGTAAAATGGCCTGGCGTAGATGTTGAAGTTGTATCAATAAAATGAGCCTCTAGATGTCGAGGATTCAAACCCCAACATGCAGGAAAAAAGCTCTTATAAAAAGGACCAATTAACAGTCTGCTGAGATGACAAAAAATCATCCATAAAATAAACTACAAAAAAATATCATTGCTTTGCTTAATATTAGTTGAAAATATAAATAGAAAGTAAAATAGCGTGAGCTTTGGTTGTCGAGTGGTTGATGCTCTAAACACTTCAAGTGCTGCCAACTTCAAATGCTGCTCTGAAGTCGGCTTCATAATTATTTTGACAACATAATAATCTTTTATAGCGCCTCTTCTGATGTGTTGTTCACTAAAATTGGAGAAGGGTCTTCCGAATCATGGTTAAAGATATTGCCATAACTCTATAATTTAGGTGGCAAAATTAGCCACGCCCATAAAAAAATCCTTACGTGATAGAGGAAAACTGACACCAGATTTGGGTTTAGAGCAGCAAAACACAAACTTACAAAAAATTCTTTTTGAACCCATTTTCACTGTTGTACAGTGTTATTCTTCAAGCTTGTCAAAGCGCTATTGAATCGATGACATGTCTGAGCAAACATATTTAAAGAACATGGCAAGACATTCGAATGTAATACTTAATGGGTCCATAAAAATTAGTCTAATAAGAGCAACAACATTGCCGACGGATTGATTAGGCTGGGAACGCCTCTCCAGAATGAGGAGACATTAATCGTTTCTATGGGCTGCCTGTTTCAAGTATAGTGGAACTTCTTTAATCTAGCAGGCAGAGCAGGTGTAGTTCTAAGAACCCCGATGCTATATTTTGAGAAACTATTTGGCAGCACTAGAGACCAGAGAGGTCTTGAAAAAAATAAGGAATTAGAACATTGTGAGAGATATGTGTTATTTAATTCTAAATGGACCAGATACAAAAAAGTCATATAAATAAATGAGTTTACTGTCCGCGGCGAACCCAATTTATTATCGTAAAATATATTAATCAGATATAAGGATTACATTGCTATTGACTGTGCTTACCTTCCAGTAATTGCTGTAGAAGCTGTCGCAATGAAAATGAGAAAGAGACTGTACTACAACTCGTTGCAAACTGTACCGCTTAAGGGATCTTTGCCAAACAATTTTGAAAAGAAGCAGCCTTAGTCAGCTTTTGAAAATTTAAGCTTGTTACTTTCATTCGCTAAGAGCAGTGAATAGCTGGACAAAATGTAATACGTGCTTCGGTGTCACTCTCACAGTCTCCCCCCTCACATCACCCAATTATCTAAGTTCTTAACTAACTGAACTTCTGCCTTGTCTTTAAATTTCCCCCTTTGTTACTGCCAGTACCCTCTTCAGGTTATCACAAGGTCATCATCGTGTGGTGAACCCATGCGGGCCCTGCTACACTTCTCAGCAGCTTGCCCGCCTAAACTTACCTATAATTTATTGATATATTGGATTATAATACATTGGCTTCAGACACAATTAATAAATCCATTTATTTGTTTGCCCTTTTTTTATCTGTCCTTTTTAGAACGAAATAACACATATCCTACTCAATATTCTAATTACTTTCCTCCGCTCCGAAATCAAGCAATTTTAGTGTATAATTTGGTGATTTTAATGGCAGTTTCTCCAGCAAACATTCTGATTTTCGGCATTGGTTCTGCTTCTCTTTTGAATTATTTAGGAAGGCGCCAATAACTACTGTGTGTATCTTCATTTAATTTAGGGGTTTTAAAGTTAATATTTACCTCCTAGCAAGAAATTACAACAATTTACTTTGCTGATAAGTTCCCCGAGTCCTTGTGCATGTGTCAATCGAAGTATAGAAACGTAACCTACCACTTACACGCACGTACATGCACGCACTTGAGGCTGCATGCATTCTTTTGAGGACAATATTTCATGGGCACGTCTGCCTCTTTAAAGACACTCTCTGCACACGTACTTTGCTTATCTACAGGACTAAGTGAGTACTTTATTTGGTAAATGTGCACATGATGAGTGTGTGTCGTTGTTGTTGTTGTTGTTGTTGCTACAACAACATTACTTATGTCAAATTTTGGTCTTGCTCTGCTTTGTAGTGGCATACGAAATTGTTTTTTATGACTTTTAGCGCTGCGTGTGTGAAAGAAATTTGGATTTTGTAGATTTTTCACAGTAACCCTTTTGAATGGGTTACTACTGGGTTTTTAAAACAATTTGGCACCGCCATTAAGTACTTGTAGTTGTTGAGTGTGTGTAAAGCATGTTTGTTTCTTTTATTTTATTTTATTTTATTTTACTTTATTTGTCAATAAGCTATAAATTACAAATTTCATTGATTTTTATTGATACAATTGTAAAATCGTATGTTTTGAATGCGTGTGTGTTTAATTTTTAAGTGCTTTGTTAAAACTGCTTTCAATTTTAAGCAATTTTTTTTTTCTTTTATTGTTTGCAATCGTTGTAGTGGAAAATGTTTATTGTGAAAATCTCAAGATTTGAAATTGCTTTGCCGGAGGAAAAGGGTTTCAAGGAAGAGAAAAGTTGTTGGTTTCAATTGAAAATGATTAATTTTTATTTTGATATTTTTTACTGTTTCAAATAATAATATTTTTGTGCAAAACTTTTGTCAAATTTAGGATTTTGCAACAAGGGGATATTGAAACGAGAGAAAATGTTAAATGTTTTCTTTTTCTGCTTTCAAGACGATTGCCTTCAGTATGTGTGAGCTAATCAGGAATTTAATTATGGTAAAACCCCTGTGTTCAAAGAATTTCTTTATTAGTGGAGTGAAATGGCATAGAGAAAACAAAAATCCAATATAGTTTTTGTTAGTTTTATCCTCAATCGCTTGTCTGTTTAGAGAACCAACATATTTGCTGCAAGTACATATTTGTGTTTGTGTCAACGTCTAAGAACAAAGAAATGCCATTTACATGTTTTGCTTTGATATTTGATTTCCACTAATTGTTGTCTATGCGAGTAAATATTGCGTTTCGCTTTTACTTTTTTGCCATATGGAATTTCAAATTGTTTTTCTTTGCCCGTTGTGTGTGTTTTTTTTTTTTTGTTCTGTTTCGCAATTAAGGTTTTCCTTTACTTGGCCGGAGCCAATTTTTCCGTGATAAATTTCAAAGGAGATCTGGCCGCATTTGGATTTGTTTTAGAATTAAGGTCAGTAGTGTTATTGGCTAAACACGGAAGTTGATAATTACACCACTCAACCATCTAAATATCTGGGCAAAATCAATAAAGCGGCTTAATTACATACTTGCAACTTGTGTTGTTTTTGCTTAATAGCCATAAATTACCATTGTTCAAACAAAGATGTTAACAAGTTGCCAGCACATGGCTGGTGCCAGTGATAGTATTTGCAGGGGCTGGGGGGATATTAACTTTAATTTATGTTTTAAATTGCGGTTTCCAGGAAACAGGGAGAAGCTTTGCTTCAGTACTTTAATTGTGAAATTGTCGATATTTGCAGCTGTTTCTTCGCTCGCATAAATGCTTTTAAAACCAATGCCATATTTGTTTAACTTGGTTTTATTTTAAGTGTATTAATGTGATTGGACATAGAGGTTCAATAACGATGAACTGGCTGTTAGTGAATGAATTTAAATTCGATATACAATAACACTGTGAATTTAAAACTTTTTTTTTACCCACAGACGGGGCAGCCTACTGAATTCAGTGGTGCTAAGCGTTTTTCTTTCAGGTTAGCTCTTGTTTTTGAGATATTCCATTATTTTTAAAAATTGAGGAGGTAGGACAACATATATTCTCTTAATTCAAACACGATTTTAAATATAGAAAAAAAGGCCAAAACTGAAAATCGGCCATAGCTGTAAAAATCTGTCAATAACTGTTAAAAAATTTTTAATCGGCTACGTAGCTTAGGGAATAAAAATTTTTTTTCGATGAAAACATTTTAATTTTTTTTTCAAAAGTTTGAAATTTTTTGTTCTTTAAAAAAACCTAAAAATGTAAAAATACATTTAAGCTAATGAATTTTCACACATTTATAACAAATAAAGTTTCGCACAAAAATAGCCATGAATGACTGAAATCGGTGCACAAAAAATCAAAAATTGCAGCCCTGGCAGCACATGCACATTGCATTAATACACTCACAAAACTTTGTCAGTAAAATCAACTGAAAACACTCTTTAAAATAAATGAAAGTTCATTTAAAAAGCGTCCTATTATTTTTAATTTAAATTTATTTGTTACTTCATTTGAATATAAATGTTAAACAAATCTCCGGAACCCAATCGGTAAAAATAATGATTTTTGCTTTATTCCAACTCTGAAATAATTCATGCGTAATCAACTTGTAAACATTGTAAACAAGTGGTAATTTTATTTAATTATAGTTTTCTATCGGTATTATTACCTTTTTCAATTCGCTTCGCTAATTTAATTTTTGTACTGCAAAGCCTCTGCTGAGATTCGAATATGCAGCATCTCGACTTGAAAGCTATTTTGCCATACCTACTCAGCCATTGCAACAATCAGAATAAATTTAATAACAATCAATTTAAGTAAAGAGTATTTGTGTTACGTATGTAGAAACTAAATTATAAATATGTACATATTAACAGCTTGGTTCCTTCAGGTGTGTTTAACATAAGTTACTACTGTCATTATTTACTGTGACCGATTAAGCGTAGTTATCTGCTGGCAGGTTTTTCAGTAAGTGTAGAAAACAGTTCAAATTAAAAATTCATTCTTATTTAAACGTGTTGCCATTTAAAAATAATTGCACTGATGTTTTCAGGAATAAGCTACAACTGACCGTAGTTTATTCTTGAAGCTGCAAAAATATTCTGAGTGTGCACATGTATTACCCGCCGTTCACTGCTTTACCCCCAATCTTTGACTTGGATTTTAAATGTCATTTCAATTAAAATTTGATTTATATACAAAGTTGAGTCAAACAGTTGCTATTTAAATCAAACTTAAACGGCCTAACGTGCCCATTTAAAATCGATTTAAGTTTTTCGTACTGCCATATGATTTTGTTTGGTTTTGTTCTGCAAATTAAGAAAATTGCACATGTTTTTTTTTTTTTTTGTTTCATAATTTGATTTTTTATTATTTCCAGAAGGTAATCAACTTCGGTGGCAGTGAAATTGGAAGTCCTTTTATCACTTTTGTTGCTCAATTTGTTTAAACAGCTGTTTTTTATTGAGTTATCGATATTTTTTTGACACTTACATTGTCCTGCTGTACTTTTGTTACAATTAATTACCAAAAATAATTAAAGACTGTAAGACAGAAAGCTATTTTAAATCCAACTTAAATTTTAAGGAAAATTTACTAATTTTGTATTTAAATCCCAAGTCAAAAATCGGGGGTTAAACACTGTATTTGTGCTTTAAATACTATAATTACAAATACAAATTATATCACAAAATTTGTCTACCACCAAAGCTCTTTAGAATTAAACGGCTCCAACTTTTTTGAAAACAAATATCCTTTTTTTTTGTGGTAAGAAAGAGTATAGAATGCAGACTACAACATCGGTTGGCTTAAACAATTTTCAAAAGTCACTTTTCTTTTCCTCTGTGCACTCTGTGATAGATTAAATAGCTGTCATTAACATAAGAAAATGCCGTGTTTAAACTATAATTTGAAATAAACTGTAAATACAGGTGTTAGTTGGCATTGTTGCCAACCATTATTTGGAATAGTAAACTCGTTTGGTGGCTTAAAGTTTAAGCTGAAACTGTTCTAAGCCAAAGTCTTTATTCCCCGTGATTTTTGGGTAATTGCTGGCTCAATTTATTGCAAAATGTATATAGTTCTTAAATTTGTCAAACCATTTCTATTTACTTATTTGGGTTTTTGTTTCATCACACGATTTGTTTTGTCAAACATCAACCGGATGTGAGAAACATAATAAACATTTGTACAATGCATGGGGATATCCTGCTGGCAAACTTTAAAACGGACATGTTGCGCAACAATTGATGCATGAATGGCAACATTCAAAGCCAAAGCACACGCACGTGTGTTTCTACAAAGATTTTGAAGTGGCCTAAAGAAATGTTTTCGAAACAAACTCAACAACATCACGTGCAACGATTTTAAAATAGCTTAAAAAAAACTTGTCCATTTTTTAAAGGGTACTTTTGAAAACTTAAAAAAAGTGCTTGTACTACTTTTAACTCTTTTCTTCTCATTCAATGGCAAACAATACAACACTCTGAGAACATTTAAGCTACTTAAACTGATAACTTCATTATGTGCCATACGCTCTGAAATGAACAGCTCTAATTTCCCTACAATCAAAGGACGGCCAGCCACACTTACAGTTTAGTTTTGCTCGATTTTTCATTTTCCTACCAACTCATCAGCGGCACACACACACACGCACACACACACACACACACACAGGAGCTGCCAAAAAATGTACCCTTTTTAATATTAATTTACCGATTATCAATGGAACATACTGACAACCAGTAAAACTATTTTGTGAACACAAAACAATTTCAAAAAAAAAAAAAATAGAAAACAAAAGTGTAACAAATTACCGGTTGCCGAAATAATTTTTCTAACTGCAACTTCTCTGGTACCTTTAAACGCCACATACAAAAGCGGCTTGTGAGAGAGATTTCCCGTACAACTTCTAATGCTGGATTAGAACGTGTGTATTTATTGTCATTACAACCCATAATCCAGCACGTGACTCTTGCCATTCCGTCGAGCATTTAGTCAAATACTAACAAACAATAAAACAGCTCTTAGTACCTACTTCGATGTACAACAATGACAAACAAACAATCAATAAAATCAAAATGTCACATGGCTACTATATCAAACTTGCACTCACACCACGCCAGCGTACAGGATTCTTTCAGGATAATTTTTCATTTCAAGTATCTGGCTTAGTCTTTAGCCAATATGTGTTTGCGTGTACTTTTGGATTCTTTGCAGTCCCATACTGTCAGTAGTTAATACTCATTCATATTCGTCATGCTTGATTTTCACATCTTAATTATAATAAAGCTGTTTTTGAGCAGCATACTCCCCATAAATGATGATTTAAATGAATTGATGGTCATTGATTTTTGCTCGTCGTGTGACAAAAAACTCTCAGACATTTAGCATAAAATCAATTTTCACTTTTGCATTAATTTTCATTCGTTTTTGCCATGATGAGCAGCAGCAGCAGCAGCAGCAGTAAAATCTGTTTTTATTAAAAGTATCCTGTCAATTCGAACAATTAGCATGAATGATTCAATGTGTGCAGCACTGTGTCATTGATTACGACAATTAGCATAACGCGTGTCCAGCTTTTGTGTTGCAAAAACGACGAGCAAAAAAGAATATGCTTGACCGGTACTTAACTCTCATACATACATACATACATGTATGTTTGTGTTGCACTAAAAAAAAAACGGCAAACCTATTTTTTATGCTCACTCATGCGTATGCAAATTCATAAAAATGAGGGAGTTTTGCCTAAACAGACATTTATAAATTTTGTTTCTTTGGCAAGTTCAAAAAGTTCAACATTTAATTAGTTTCAATTGGACATTCAGCTCAATACGGCTGACCAGCACTTGAGTTTAACTAAAGATGTTAACATGAATTATAATGATGATAACTTGGTTTTTTATGTCTTCAGTGTGGGAACTGATAATTGAGGAAGATTTTTTAAAAGCAATAAAAGAAAGTGAAAGCACTTAAGCTCATAAATTTTCGTTATACACAAGCCTGGGAAAATTCGCTGCAATTGCGAATTTTATTACTTGGAAAGAAACAAAGCAGTTCCTTCTTTTAATATTGATAAAAAAACTAGAGAATGAATGAACAAAGGAGAGATCATGTGTGTGTACTATTATTCCTAAAATTCGCTTTAATCCAAGGCGCTGTATGGAAAATGATTTAAAGAGCTGATTTCTGTAGATTAACAAAAAAAAATATTTTCAGCCCGGCCTTACAAAAAACCACAAAATTGAACAATTCTCAGAACATTGAACTTTAAGATCCTTACGTCTACTAAACAGTCCTTGCATCATTAAAAAGTTTATATTAATATTACATACATGTATCTTGTTTTTCACATTTCATCACAAAAATAACATCAGTTCTTAAATTACTTTGAAGAAAATCGAGAAGCAAAAACAACTCAAAACGAGTGATGCATAAACATTCTGTTACGAGTTAAAACTCTAGTTCAACCCATGATACAACTAACAAGGTAACCTTTTCGCTACAATAAGAACAAATTTAATAGCGGTACTCAGCGTTTGGTGCGTTTTTGGTTGCCATTATTTGCATTTGCGATTATGCTGCAACTAATATTGAGCACACTTTTTAACAACCTTGCAAATTTTATTGCACTCCAAATAACAGCTAATAAATTAATATACAATTTTTAATTTTTCACGTTTTAATTTTTTGGTAATTGCTGCTGGCTCCATCTCTACAATTTTTTATTTGCTTTGTTTTAAAATGTCAGCTGTTCCAGTGTCAGTGTTGCAAACGCAATACTCATGCGAAAAAAACAACACGTACACGGTGCGTAAATGCAAAAATATTGCGAGTGCAACCTTGTATAGTTTGTTGTTGGGTTGCAAAGAAAAAGCAACGATTTCTTGCATTCGCACTTACGCAAGACATTTGCACCAAATAGTGAACTGCGCTAATAAAAATAACATGCATTTTGTTTTTGTACAACTTATGCAAACTGTCAAAAAGACGCCACTTCTACATTTACAGAAGAGAGATGTACACAGCTGAAGCGGATTAGCTATCTCGTTTTGGCTGCCTTTCATCCCTGCAGTCTCTTGACAACCTAAAGTAGCCAGATGATTAACGGTTTAGCTGATGAGGCTACCTTGTTAATTGTATCATGGTTCAACCGAACTTTTCTTTAAGCTGATTGCTGATTAAACTTGATTATTTTTTTTTTTTTTGGTTTATTTAAAGAAACTTTTTATTTTAACGTATAGTTTATTTGATCTTTTTTGTTTTAACAATGAATTAAATTTTAAGGCTTAAGATCTTTTTCATAAAAAAATTTCACAACATAATACCAATATATTTATTTATTTCAATATTTCGCCCACAATTTGTTGGCTTCTCATATAAACAGAGAGCAACAGTCTTCTGAGACGACAAATATCGTCCAAGACTGCAAAAATATCATTGGTTTGGTTAATGTTAGTTAAGTATACAAACAGAAAGTGAAATGGCGTGAGCTTTGGTTGCCGAGTGGTTAAAGCGGCTGTGCCAAAATTGTGAAATTTGACACGTCCAAAGTTCATAGGGTGCTGATGAAGGGTGTTTGCTACACAGAAACAGCCGGTTGTCCACCTAGCTACTAAATTTTACTTTTCTTTACTTAATTGATATTAATTAAAAGTAGTGACAAACCAAGGGTTGAACTTAAGCCTGAAAAAGTAATTTAATATAAATGTATTATCTTCAGGAATATTTTTTATTATAATATTCAAATATGAACTTAATTATTTATTTGCTTTAAGAGCCAATTGAAATGTATTAATTCAGGTCCAAAAATGAACCTTTTCAAAAAATGTTTGTTGTATTTTTCAGCTGTCTATATGCCGACGACATTTCGTTGGTGCTAATCAACTCATCAGTAGACTTGGAAAAATCCTTAGAAGTTTGTTTGAAACTTAACTACTTATTCCATAATTCCCATGAACCGAATGAGAATCAGAAATGTTCAAACAAACTTTTAACACAGCAAACACACAAATCTGATTATAAGAATTGCAAAGGAAGAACCGAACAAAAAACAGCATTAGCAGCCCATTGTGCAACATACGGTCACTCTCCCAATATTAACAGCACAAGTATATTACAGCCAGAAAGTAACTACAGAAAAAGGTTTATGATAGAAATGTTACAAATTATAAACACACCTTCGAACATACGACTGAATTATAAAACAGACACAGAAAATTGCGCGCAAAGTTACAGATATTTAATAACAGCATGCAAAGAATAACATTCGTAAAGGATTTACATTTATTACAATAAGACTGACAACGTTACTAAATGTAAGGCAAACATTCAATGTGATGTATTAATTTTTCTATATGTTTTTTAAAAAAGAATTTTTTAATTGTTATTGGCGATACTTATGTTCATTTAATTTTTACACATTGTTTTTATTTTTGTTAGTTCCTGAAGAAGAGTAATAAAGGTACTTGAAATATTGAAAATAATAAAATCAATGTAAAGTAAAACACACAAGAGTTTTATTTAAAACAACTCCGACCTAGAGCCTATAAACAAAGAAAAGCAGACATTTTAAATTCATAAGGTCAAATAAATCTAACAACTTTATTGTTTAATATTAAAATAAACATTTTCTATGTTACTAGGCTTTCATTAATGTTTCTAATTGAATCAATAAGGATGAAAGCTCTAGTATAAGGAGCCAGGCTTTCAAAGAAATGAGTTTTCTAGGTTAATGGACCTCCTAAAACTGCAGTCACAGTCTGCCGGAGGCTTGTAGTTTATTAGTAGTTCGATGTTGAAGTAGGGGAATTCACTAAGAGAAATATTAAAATATTGGTAAAACAGTGTTGCCAGAGAAAAATTTTTGCATAGAACATAAAATCGCCATTTCGTAAAATCTAATTTTTTTCAAATTTCAGTTTAGAAGTTTTTTCATTGATATGAAAAAATTATTCAAGATAACCGGAACTAGACCGGGCTGAGAGTAGAGGAGACGCTACGGTGTAACCAATACCGACTCCGCGTATAAATTCTGTTAACATCTGACAGCACAATTTTTCATTTCACAGCAATTGGTACAATTAGAATAAAACCGACCCCCATAAGGTTCCAGTTTATTGTCAAACATTTTGCTTCTGGGCATAATTTTAACAAAATTTACTACGTTCTTTTAATTTTAATTTACTAGCTACGTACAGGGGAATCCTAGAGACTGTTTTGTAAAGGGTTTTTCTTGCTTTAAAATTTAAAGCAAGAAATTTTCTTTTTATTTTCAAAGTCACACACTTTCGTTGAAAAAAACTTCATCCGGTAGCAAACAACCTCTGTGTAAAATGGATTAACCAAATTATAAACAAGATCGCTGTTGTTGTTGCTGTTGCTGTTGTCGGTGTCGTTTTTGCCATGAATATTTTTAGCGAATAGCGTGCTGTGTTTAGAATTTGACAGCTTGCTGGCTGGGTGGGGGTGGCACAACAACACTGACTCAAATGTCTAATTTAAATGCATGCATTTTTTCAAAATTTCATATATTTTTTACCATGATTTCGTTGTAGTTCGCTACAACAGCAAACAAGTTATAGAATATAAATTTGTTATTACTTAATTTTTTTTTTGTTTATTTTCGAGTAGACAACAAATAGCGACAGAGATTGATGATTGCCAGGGGTATTGAACAAATAAATGCAAATAAAGAATAGTAAAAATAAAGTATTTTGGGTGGCAATCAACACAATTTACTTTAAACGAATTTCAAATAAAGTGAAACCTTAAAATATTTATGCTCATACTTAACGGCTGAAGAACTTTTAAAGTAGGTAGCTTCATGGCTCCTTCTCATTTAAGATGATGATTTCTTTAAAATCCTGATAAAAACACTCTCATACAGCTGTCATTCAACACTAAAATATCCAAAAGGATATGTGTTTGGAAAACAAAACAGGGAGAGCAGCAAAACTAACCTGGATCGTAAAAAATAACAAACCTATAAAAAGTGAAACTCGTAAACTCAAAATTCCATCAAAGAAATATTTCTTTTTATTTGTTTTTTTTTTTTTCAGGGATTATATGAAATTGCTTAGACGAGGAAATTCTTTGCATGTTACCAAACAATTGAAATCAATCATTGACATTTCAAAACAAATCAAAATGAAAGCAAACTAAAAAACTAAAATAATACAAAAGATTTGTATAATGCTTCTATTTTCGCCCATAAAAGCTGTAAACGAATATGCAGCAATAAAACTGCAATAAAATGCATTCAACTGAAATACCCAGATCCTTAAATTTCTATGCAAAAATATTCATTTCGCCAAACAAAAAGGGGTTGTTTGCCAACAATTGAAACTTAACAACAATTATAATTTTACTTTTCCTACACAAAAACAAAACAAGCACAAAATCAATTCTTTTAAATAAATTGGCCCAAAAAAAAAAAAAAAAAAAAATATGCCATCAATAAAATTTAAGAAACCAATAAAAGCCTCTTTAAGTGGATGTTATTTTTATGAAATTTTTTCTTCAAAACAAAAATGGCATTTTTATTGCCTTCGCTCTCAAAAACGCAGGCGCTTTCGAAAAATTTTCAAATTTTGAACTTAATAACCATAAATTAATGAAAACTAAAGGGTTCCTTAAAAACCATTCATATGTGCTTCTGTGTTTCGTTGCTAACAAATTTAACCCTTTTCACTGTTGTTGTTGTTTTTGTTGTTATTGATGCTGCTGCTGTTGTGGAATGAATTGGGTGCTAACAAGGCATTCAAGCGTCAAGTTGTCGAGGATTCAGCCACCAAAAGCGTAAATAAATCATTTCTCTTCGATTAATTCGTTTGCTGACATGTGTTACCATGTATGATGATGATGATGCACAAGAGCATTTTAATTGTAATGTGTTTATTGCTAAAGCAGAACTAAATTATTTTTAAAAATTATTATTGCCAAACAAATAATTACGACACCAAAAGCGAGATGAGCGCTTTATAATATACAAAACTGCTTTAAAAAAATGTCCTTAAGGCTTAAATTAAGTCATTATTTAAACAACTGACAAGGGATTAGGTAATGTTGTTGCCTTAAAGGCATATTTTTTTCCAAAAAACGTGACCACTACTTGCTTGTTGTCCTTTATTCGGAGCATGTAAAGAACTAATAGTGCATATATAAATACATGGAAACAACAACGAAAAGTAAAATCAGAGGCTGAATTAAGACATTTGCTATCAAATGAACTAATGAGTAAAAATAATATAAAACAAAAACAAAATCAACAACAAACACCAAGCGTATGTGATGGAGTTCAGGCGATTACAAATGCTGCAATTCGCCCCCAGGAAAACGACGTAAAAGGCATCAAGTAACTAAAGCCAATAAATATTGTCGGTTAATCTACCCATTATTGAATTTTAATGTAAGTTAACACTATGGTACAAATTGAAGTTAGCAAAAGTTAGGTCCATTCTAAGAGTGAGGGGTGAAATCAGAGGCTAAATTAGAAGACCCATAGCGCGGCGTTTGTTTATGTTAGTTCAAGTTTTGTGTTTTTAATCGACCTTCGAATTTTGCAGTCAAATGACGATTTTCAGCATATTGTTTATTTGTTTTATTCGCTATAACTCGTCCACCAATTAATATGTCTTAAATCTGTAAAGGCCAAATTATTTTCATTATTGTTTCACAGCTTTTACACATTTAAAATATATAGATCTATATATAAATAATGAAATTTTGAACTTAATCATTTATTTGCTGTAAGAGCCAATTGAAATTTACCACTTTAGGTCTAAAAAATAGACCTTAATGCTTTCTGTCATTTCGAAATGTCGGCAGCATATAGAATGCTGAAAGAAGACAGAAAACATTAAGGTCTATTTCTTAGACCTAAAGTGGTAATGAATTTTTTTTTTAATTTATCAAGGGAAGGCAACGCAAAAGAAAATCACCCCTATCATGAATAAAATGTGAAATTTTTATTTCCATAAAATTTTGATTTCCCAAGTAGGGAAATTTTGAATATCATGCGTTTTCTCTAGTCCCCCAAAGAAAATAAAATGAACAAATTAACACAAGAAATGGGAAAAATGTCTTTGAAAAATCCATGCACGATAATTATAAATGTCGAATGGGAACATATTTTATGGGAAAAGGTATTCATGATCACAATTTTGGAAAATGGGAAAAAATTTTTGGGGAAAAATTTATCATGATAGGGGTGATTATTTCAATAAATTTAACTTTATAGTTGAACTATATGATTGACAATTGTTAATAATTTTATAGGGCTTGAGTTCGATGTTTACTTTCTCAACATTGGAAGTAAAAATCGCACTCAAGCCCAACAAAATTATTAACATTTGTAAATCATACAAAGGGTCCGCCAAATAAATTTTTTTTTTTTTGAAAACGGCTCAAAACGTTGAGTGTAGCTTAGGCTGTGTGGCACGTAGCGCCGCTCTCTTCAATTTTTGTGAACAAAATTTCGTTCAACATGGCCCAATAACGATCGCCATTGACAAAGGCCACGGTGTTATTTTATTTTATAGAAAGTACTGTTATGGAAAGTACTTTTTATATAAATATCTGTTATACAAAGTTTATTTTAGAAGAAGCACATTTTAAAGAGAGTACCACTCAGAGAATGTACGTTTTAGAAAAATTGGCTTGACAAATAGCTTTTTGACAAAACTGCCTCTAGAAAAACAATGCCTTTTAGAAAAAAAAATTTATTTTAAAAAAGTACCTTTTGGAAAAAGTACCTCTTTTGGAAAGGAATAATATTAATACATTTCAATTGGCTCTTAAAGCAAATAAATAATTAAGTTCATATTTGAGTATTCAAAAAGCTTTTACTTTTTGATACTTTCAAAACTACAAATCGTAGTAACCAATGGTGACTCGTTGTATAGAAGGTTGCCAAGAAAAGCAAAAGATCTGCAAAACGAAAAGAAATGTTTGCTGTGTTAAAGCTTTGTTTGAACATTTCTGATTCTCATTTTGTTCATGGGAATTATGGAATAAGTAGTTAAGTTTCAAACAAACTTTTAAGAATTTTTCAAATCTACTGATGTGTTGATTAGCAGCAACGAAATGCCGTCGGCATATAGACAGCTGAAAAATACAGCAAATATTTTTTGAAAAGGTTCATTTTTGGACCTGAATTGATATACGTTTTGGAAAAACTTACTTCTTAGAAAAAATATACGTTTAAAAGGCAATGTTATTTATAAAAGTTTCCTGATGAAAAAAAAAAGTAATTTGAAGAAAAATAGCTTTAAAAAAATACCTTTAACTTCTGAAAAGCTATCTTGTAAAAAAGCAGCCTTAGGGCTATCTTTTGTGAACACCTTTTAACTTTAGTGCCTTTTAGAAAAAATACCTATCAAAGCTGCATATCTCTGCACCACAAATTCGTATGTACGAATGGAACTTACAAAAGCTGTAGTTTTTAAGTTTGTATCAAAAAAAGTCCTCGTAATATTTGGTACAGAATTGTTTAGTATATTAATGGAGAATAATTTTTTTCGGTATGTGCTTTTTTTATTTCGCGTAATCATGCTGTTTTCCAAACATTTTCTATAGATGTTATGTTGCAAGACTTTAGATGTTATGTTGCTGACTTTGTCGTGCATGCTGTTTTTTGATTTCTGAAATATGTTAAACTCATTAATACCCACATTGCCCTTGCAATAAACGACACAGTAGCAGTCTGTAGACGGCTTGTGAGGGTCATAGCCGCTCACATTGCCGCTATGACTCTATCCCGTCGGAGCATACTTGGGAATGTTTCTTGCCTCTGGACTTAGAAAAATGTTTTAGATTGTCTAAAATCGAATACCACTGATGAAATCTGCGTTATAGCATTTAATTTGAAAAATATATAAGCCACTTGTCCTTTCTGAAATAACACCAAACCAAACATTACACAGAAGTTAATTTTTCCCATCTACTTCACTGTTCATGAAACCATTTAACCATAAGTTGAATAAATAAAATCATTACATTCTTCTGCTTTAATTTGAGTTTCAAGCTCCCAAGTCTTATCAATAAAATGTTAAAATGAAATAGAAAAACCTACCTTTCTTAAAAAGGTACTTCAAAAAAACTACCTTTTTAAAATACATATTCTATTGGCAACTGTTTCATGCAAAAAGAGCAAAACTACTTTTAAAAATTTTGCCTAAAATGACACTACTCAAAGAGTCTTTAAAGATCTTAAAAACGTGCTAAGTTAATTAAAGAAAAATATCTCCTGATAGTTTTGCTTTAAAAAAAAATGATGACATTGTGTGAATGTAATCTCTTTCCGAAGCAACTTCATTTCATCATTAATCTATTTATTTACAATACGCTCCTTTTGCTCTTAACCCGGTGACACTGTTGTCCCATGTACTTGCAGACTGTAGAGGAATATGTACCTCGAAAATGCGAAACGAAAACCGTAATTAACGACTTTGTTAAATTAAAACAATTTTTGCCAGATGTATTTGTGAATAGAAATATGTGTAGAAAAAATTTAATTAAATTAAAATCAAAGATCATTTTGGGAAAATCAAAAAACCGTAACTGACACCCAAAACAATCATTAATTAGACTTAAAGAAAGCGCAAAAAATGCCATTCAAACGATTTGCTGAAATTCCCAGGATATTTAAATTGAACATACATATAAAACGCGAATACAATAAAAAAAAAAAAGAAGTAACAAATATTTATATTGAAATGAACAAATCAAGCAAAAGAACAAAAGGGTTAATGACTCAGATAAACAAAAAACGCATAAAAACCAAATCAAAGATCTATAAAACAAAAATAAACAAATTAACTCATTCTGATTAATGATGTTTTACAGCGAAAGTAACAAAATCCTTAAAACTTGTTTAAGTTCGTGTCACAAAAAAAATGCTAGAAGAAGGGTTTGCAAAGGTATGCAAATTTTGCCACAGCTCTGAGAAAAACAAACAAGAGAGTCAGGGGAAAAGATAACTTTACATAAAATCATTAATTTAAATGATTAAAAAGAACCAGCCAACAATGCAACAAAGTCACAGGCAAACACACTGCCGATCAATATGCAAAATGTTTTCGAATGAAAAAGGATGAAATTCCTGACATACACTCTTGTAAAAACCTACAAATGAGTAAAAGAAAAATTAACTAACAAAATATTGCGTTTGTTGTAATAAAAAACAAACAAACAAACAAACAAAAAACGAAAAAGATATGCAAATTTTGTTGTGAAGTTTGTGTTGTTGTTGTGTCAAAAAGGCAATTTACCATAACCAAAATTGAACGAACCAAAAAAAAAAACACACACATCGTACATACATACATAATTTCCAATTATAAATTCATTGAAATGACATTTAAGTTTCTGTCTTCCTTTTTTTCCACCTTGTCTACAGGAAGATTCCAAAAAAAAAAAAAAAAAAGACAAAAATGTTTATGAAAAGAAGTTAAAGCAGAGAAAGCAATCAAACAAGCAACCCAACCATCAGTCATCACAACATCAGCCAGCCACCACATTCAAGGCGAATTGCAGTTAAACAAATTCATTGTTGTAGACAGTGTTAATGATATTTTTGGTTAAAGAACAAAATACATATGTATGTATGTATATAATAAACGAAAAAAGTTCAAATCAGGAAAAATGATGCTGTGACATATTCTTGTTATGAAAATTAATGAGCTGCTCACTAAAAAAAAAGTATAAAATCATCATCTAAATGTTACGTGTCTGCTGTTTTTTGTCTGCTTTGTTTTCCAACGTGGAAACGCAAAAAAACGCAGAGTGGAGAAACCCTCCCCATTTTCAAAATATAGTGCGTTCTTTTTATTTTTTTTAATAAGAAATAATAAATGTTTATTTGTAAGCTACTTCTTCTTCTTAAAACATTCTCATGATTGCAATATGCAAATTATATTGAAGAATTTTCTTGCCATTTGCAAGTAAATTTTAACCGCAACCAAATATGAAAACCTGATTGATTACTTTCACTAAATTTATTTAAATAAATACAATTTTGGAATGTTAAAAAAGAGGTTTTACAGAAATTCGTTTAATTTAATCAAATTGATCACATGTTTGACGACAAACACTGAGTATTTGTTTGGTGTGATCAGAGCACAAAAAAAGAGTAAACTGAATCAAATAAAGTAACAGCTAATTTGTTTGATGTAAAATAAATATTCGCCCAATGTGCAAAAAGTATAACTTCAAAGATTTAAGTTTTTCACTAATTGCTAAGCAAACGTTTATATGGACCATAGGGCATACCTGCTTACCAGAGATTTCGTCAATGCTATAATTGACGAAATCTCTGGCTTTTGCTCATAAGAAGATTCGGTTTTCAAATGGAAGGCAAATTTCCCACGAACCCTGTATGTATGTAGCTGCGTATATCACCAGCTTGTTACAGATGGAGATATTGGTCATATAGGGAGCTGTCAGGTGGACTCTTTACACATCCTAACCATAATACCTGACTTAGGAGAGAAGTGATTGAAAAAGGGTAAAGACTGGACCGCACAGTTCCCATATAGAGAATCGGGACAATTGGCATGCTCATTGGAAGGCGCAATTCCATACAGTGGCAATGATAGCTTTTGCTATAAAAAAAGGTGAAGTTTGAAAAAAAAAATTGCTGCACGAACACGCCCAATTCGCGATTTTATGTTCTGTGCAAAAACCTTCCTCTGGCAGCACTATTCAGCTGACATTTTCTTATTTTTTCTTAGTAAATTCCGCAATTTCAACATACACAGAGAAAAAAGCACTTAATAAAGTAGAACAAAATCAATAAGATATCTCTATGGTTTTTTTTCAAGAAGGATTCCTTATTATTTTAAATGGGAAAACCTTATTGAAAAAACAACAATTAATGAAATTAAAAAGATGACTTACTTGTGTTTATACAGGAAACTAATAAAACCAATAGGTAAAAATTTATAAGATAACCTAATAAAATCAATAAGAAATCCTTATTGTATACAATTTACCAGAAAACCTAATAGAATCAATAAGTTCTTCTCTATAGAATTTTTTTTTTTTTTTTTGTTACCATGCAAATCGGAAACTGAGTAAAAACAAACGTGAGTAACAAGTTTTCTTTTTGGTTTTATGTGTTTTTCTTGTTGAGACAATTAATAAGATTTGCAACATGGAAATAATAAGAAATACCCATAGAAAAATCTTCTTTTCTCTCTGCTGGGATAGCCCTCAGCCTAAAAACGTTTCAAAGAGAAAATCTTATTGAATCTATTAGGAAGTTTTCGCTCTGTGTAGAATTTTTAATAAAATAAAAGCCTGCGGTAGACTTCGACTTTAGTTTTGGGAGGTCCTCGACCCTCTCTACCAACCTATACAACTTATTGCTTTTAAAGCCTGGCACGGTGCTTAAAACAAGCCGAATCGGGATTATTGAAAAGAATCAATCCTGCCATGGCTTTAAATGAGTGCGAAATTTTTGGGTGTACTTTTGAGTGCCTGTTGAATTTTGTTTCATTTTTTTTATTTTTTATTGTTGGGTCGGTAAAATGGTTTGACTGGCTGTAGCATCCAGGTTCAAATCCACAAAGACAAAATAATTTATAAATTCTTATGGAATTAGGAAAGTAAAGCAAGATCGTTTCATATACAAACTTGGGATTAAATAAACCTCAGAAACATCCAATCACGAGCATAATCATCACGCCCAAGACAAATTCAATCCTTCGGTACGTTAAATCAAAATATGAATATTCGTAAATCGAGTACCGCATGCTTGTTTTTAAGTGCAAACTTTCAACATATGGTGTGTAGATATAAGGTTTTCAACTATCTTTTTTCTCCTTAAATCCTAATAATATTTTCAATGATCTCTTATCTGTTTATAATAGTTTAATACTTGGTGCAATACTATTTAGTAATATCTCAAACTTAGTATTAATATTAATATATCTAAAATATTTATGTTGTATGATGATGGAAAATAATATGAATGAATGAATGAAGTGCAAACTTTAGTCATATTCAATACGAAATAAGGCTTGAATTTAGCTAAAACCAATCCGAAAATGATTTTGAATATGGCTAGAAATAAGTATTTTGCGCTTGGATAATCCGTGCTGAAAACGTATCTGGCTTAAGATTATCCATATTCACCGACTTCTGATACTGCCTGGGTTTGATTTAAGCACAAATGGATTAAATCGTTTATTCAGTGAAAAATTAACATTGTTTCATGTTGATTTAACATGAACGATTTTTAATTGTACTTTAAAACAAATGAATTCAATACTTTACACAGTAAAAACAAAACCTGTTTTTTAAGAACAGTTGTTGAACAATTGTTGAAAAATAGTTAACTTATGGTTTTTCCCTGTGTATAGTTGATATGTTGCCACTCTAGGTGTTTGTCAGAATTAGCACATTATCTAAAATTACGGTGATGTGCCGAAGTGCAAAATGTGTTAAAATTTTCAATTGATATTTTTAAAATTCAATTGAGCGTTAATTATGTATCATAATCTAGTTAAATATTTTAAAGTATCATTTGCAACGCATGATTATAGCAAATAGCAAAATCAATTTTTGTTCATTTGACATATTTATTTAGGGCTCTTCAACAGTAGCTACAAAAGGCCTGAAGTCAGAAAACAAAGAACTGCTCAAACACTCAAATACTTGTAGTTTCTAAAGCAAAATAAACATGACCCATGTGGTGGATGCGGCCTGAACTACAACATAAATTTAAAATGTCTTAAGCGCAACAAATTTACACCCCAAATTTTGAAAATTAGTTCAATGCACTGTCTGCTTTGAACATTTATTAAATCAAACACAGTCATGCATACCTTGAATGTCCTTTTTTTTTTGTTGTTGTTATTTTTTTGGACCGAGTCCTGCTGCCTTGTGTGTTCATTCATTATCGTAATTTAACAACAAAATCATAATCAGACAGTTTTTATCACTGGTGTTAGTTTTAAAAATGCTCATAAACGGAAGCTCTTGTTGTTGATATGAAATCCCTTTTCCTGCGCTCTTGTATTTTGTTTGTGTTGAAATGAAAATTTTCTCACTTTCGTATCGAACGCACATATGTATGTGTGTGTGTGCGTGTGTGCGTATTCACATGTGTCTGATTTTTGAGCATACAACCCTTACTTTAATGACCTCATTATCATGTTTATCCTTTTTCCATTTAAGCGGGGATTTTATCATTTAAAGCAGATTTTTATTTTACTATTTGCTACTTGTAATAAAAACTTATGATAGTTTTTGTCAATTGTTGATTTGAAAGAGTCCTGCTTTGTTTTCTGATGTACATTTAACAAAGCTTTACCAAATGGATTCGTTGAAGATCGTAAATTTTAAACTCCATAAATGGCTGTTTAAACAGGATTCAAAAACCTTAAAGGTCACATGTGTCACTTTAATGCATCCGCTTTGGACATTGCAAATGACCATGACTGTTCAAAAATACATAAAACAAGATTTATATACACATAAAAGCGGGGGAGCTTTAAAAGAAGGAATATGGAATATTTAACACCTGCCTGGGAAGAGCCAGAAAACTTCAATATAAAATTCATATAAAATATTTTCAAAACAATTTATTTTTTAGCTGCAGCTCATTTGCGTGCAGTAAAACAATTCTTCATATTTTTGATGAAATGCGGGTCTTCTGACGTTAAATGGAGTTTTCCAAATGCGTAAAAAATCAACACGTTAATCAACATCGTTTGCACTGTGATAAGCCATCAATTATGATCAATAATAATGATTTGCTTCCTGAGTTATTTAAACAGTTTGAAGGGGTTAAGTATTTGAAATGGAAATATTCATCTATTTATTTATTTTGATCTATTGCCCTAAAAAAAAAGGGTTGAGTGTTAAAGAAAAACTACAAATGCCGAATTGTTTGGCAGCCCGCATAATAAAGAAATCTATACGAAGAATTTTATACTTTTTGTTGAGCACGAAAGGAAAAACGTAACCACTTTCGCATGAAAATTCAAAGAGGTGTAAATTACCAATGACTTTCTGTTTTGTGTGCTGAAGTCAATGAAAATTTACATAATCTTGAGAAAGTTTATATACATTTTTTGTGCATTTGGTAAGCCACAGGAAGACTTGCTGGGAAAATAAAAAAAGGTCCTCTGGAAACAAACAAATGAGTAATATCCATAACTGTGTTTAAGTTTTTTTTCTTGCATTTGATAAGACATCTAAGCATTTGCTGTGTGAGAGCCAGCCTGGGGTACAACTTTGTCAGGGGCAGAAGACTTATGCTCAGGGGTATCGTTTTTTCTTTTTTATTAAGGTTTTCAATGAGCTTAGTCAAGCACTCTACTGTCAGTTTTGTACACAGAGGAAACATCAAATTCATTGTGACCAAAGGATTTGGGCGGTGGCACCATCTTCAAAATGTTTCTTAGGTAGCATTAAGATTTTTGTTGCTGTCATCAGTATAATAGGAATTTAAAATTTTTTGTTTATAATTTTTTTTTTTAATTGTTAATGGCTGTTTCATATTTGCCACAACTATCATCAGCACCCAAAATGTTTCTTACTCAAGTGATAGTTTTTTCTCCCACAATATGTTGGCGAGTATTGAAAAATTTGGTATCGTAAGAGAGACAGTATCTGTATTTCAGTTCTAATAATTTGTATCGAAAATAATTAATTAAAATTTGTTTCTGAAGAAACTTAACCATATAAAATTTGTCAATCATGACTTCTCTATCTGCAACAATTTGATAGTGATTAATAAGCATCAGAATTTTTTATTTTTTTTTTAATTTTTTTTTTAATAAAAGAAAACAGAAGAAAACTTGCTTTTTCAAAAATATGGTAGGGAAAATATACACAATATATACACAAAAATAAGGAAATGATTCAGGAATGTTGCGCAGGTCGGTAATGAAACCGACCAACTTGGGTCCTAGGTAGGTCCCGTTGTGATAATAATAATTTTTGAAATAAGTTTTAATGTTTATTTAATACTAGCTGACCCGGTCTGCGTTGCTGGCCCTAAGAAAGCTTTTTATGAAATTTACACACAAAGAATTTTATATATATAGACTATAGGGTGCGCTAATACACTGGATACCCTTTAATACAAAAGTTTTGAGATTTTTGGTACATATTTGTTGTTGTTGTGTAGAGAGTAAGGCAACTACATATTCTGTTCAAACTGCAGCTTTCTATCTCATATCGTTAAATAGTTACAGCTGATTTTAACTTTTGTATGGGGCACCCTTTAACTTTAAATTTTTGTTGTTGTTTTAGGTATTTGTTATTGTAGAGCATGTGTGAAAACATATCCTGTGCAAATTTCAGCTCTCTAGCTCTTATTGTTCAAAAGTTACAGCTATATTTTACTTTTTAATGTACAGGGGTTCCTTTGCATTTTGCCACGCCCTTCCGCCCCCAGACCGAAAATCGAAGTTCAGACTTCACAGAATATTCTGAAGACTCCCGCCAGAATATTCTGAAGACTCCCTGAAAATTTCATCAAAATCGGCCCAGCCGTTTTGGAGTCTATACGTTACATACATACATACATACACACAAAGAATTTTATATATATGTATATAGATTGCTTTCCAGTGCACTATGGTCGGAAACATCACTTTTCTTGGCCAAAACTGTTAAAACTTAAAATAACGGAATTTTTAACCGGAATTTGAATTTGCAGTATATTTTAAGTGTTTTGTATAAAATAAAAATTTTTTTTTTTAAATTATCAATATTTAGAATTAAAATTTAAAAAAAAAATTACATAAATTTTTTTTTCTTTTCTTTCTGAGTTTTTATTTTTTTTTATCCTAAATGTAGTACGAATTAAAAAATCTAATCCAGGAGTGAAGTGGACTAAGTCCGTACTTTAGATTTTCATCGATAGGATGAAATTTTAAGCTGTTGTAATCTGTGCCTTTAAGAAAGTCAGTTTTGGTTGCTCAAACTGCAAAAAATCGCAAATCGAGATAAACATTTTCAAAAACTAAACACTTCAAAGTAATTTGGTTTTTAATCTTATGCTTAACACTCCTAAACAAAATGTGTTGAGCTTACTCAAACTTACAAAATAAAATAAATTCCAAAATGTTAAAGACTTTTGAAAAAAGTTATTTTATTTTTTAGAGTATCCAATTTTTGAGTATTATATTTTACAAAATTAATAAACTCAACATCACCTTTGTTTTCCGTTTAAACTTTTATTTAACACACTTTGTTTTCAGCTTTATCAAACCACGAACGCAATTCTGTTTACAAATGAAGCAAACAAATTCAACTTCGATGACTCACCGAATAACGGTGCATTGCATATTACAACAACCAAATTAATTTTTGGTTGCTCGTGAGTGTAAACATTTTGACTTTTGGCCAATGAAATGAAATTTCCGACCACAGTGCAGTGTCAACTTCGTTCTATATTAATTATAGAATTTCTTAGATTTCGAGCTTAAGGTCCTTGTTAGCTAATTTGATTTTTATTTTCAATATTTTGTTTTCTTTTGGAAAACTTCTTCATTCAATATTGAAAATAAAAATGATAAACAATGGTCTCAAGCTCGAAATCGAAGAAATCATTTAACTAAAAAGAAAAAAGGTCAAAGCAAATGGTATAAAGAAATAGGTTCGCTCTATACTATTTTTGTGACTGATATTAATTAAACAAACCAAAGAAAATTGTCGCTTTAGAAACGTCAGCAGCTAAGTTCAAGGACAGGGGCTGATGAGAAGTGTGACGGCTTTGAAACAGTTTGTTGTCCAACCAGCTAAAGGTGCTTGATGTGCAAAAAATCCTGTGCAAACTATAGTATATAGAAATACTCATCACATTGCTCTATCCAATTTAAGAATTGTTGGCATTTTATGTACATAAGTATATGGCAATTATGAAATTATACTAACAAGCCTGTTTGCCTGTTTATACTAACAAGCCTGTTTGTTTGTGTCTTATATTCTTAGTAACTTGCCTGACTGAGCTGAACTAAAGTCAACTCAACTAATATTTTGTGTCGCTCTAACTATTTGCCAAACAATCTTTTTTTTCCATGTCCCACATGTTAGAGGACAAAAAAAAAATTCCTTGTTGCCAGAAGGGCAAAACTCATTCGTTGTTTATTCTTAAAACACCCTCACTTTTCATTTCCTTTTTCACAACACTAAAAACCGAACAAAAAATGTGCGTATGTGTGTTTGCGTTTTATTTCACTTATCATTATTTTTATTTTTTAATAAATTGTCTAACATTTATTTTATATTGTGATGTCATTCCGAAAACGTTTACGAATTATTGGTTTGTTGATGCTCTAAACACAATATTTATGATAATCTTGATAAAAAGTCATTTATTTATTTTTTTTTTTTATTAAAAAAGTTAATATTTTTAAAAATTATTTGCCATTATGGGTAATTTTCTTTACCAAAGATAAAATTGTCAATGATTTATTAAAAACCATTAAGTAAATTTCAAGGGAAGCTGCTTATAAAACAATATAAAAAATTGCCACTGTTCAAAATTTTGCAATTTGATATAAAGATTTTTATCTTAATATGGCTTTAGCCATCAAGCGTATAGAATTTAAATTTTAATTAAAATAATTTTTTATTTTCAATATTAATTCTCTAGAAAAAGCAAAAATATTTCATTTAGTTCTCCAGAAATTTTCAATATATTTAATCCTTTAAAAATTAAATTTCCCTGCCAGTTTTGCTTAATTTTTTATGATCCATAACTGGCTTTTATACTAAGTTTCGATTTATTTCTTTTAAATCTAACTGGGTATAAAATTCCTTCATACATCATCATCACTGCATATAAAAATTCAAGTTAATTGAAGTATAACATAAAATTTTAATAGTATTGAATACTTTAAGCTTTTCTTTATTTACTTGCACCACCTGCATAATTTCCAAGGATTTTGTGTTCAGCAGCACAAGAAGTCTCAGTTTATGGCCTCATTTCTTGCCACGTTCTCAGCAGAGGATTAGCAAAAGTTTTATGATTTTTTTTAAGTAACACGTTTATGCTCTACTTCGTTTGGTAGAGGCTTTAAAAAGTTTTATGAAACTATTTAATATAGATTTTTTCAGACTCTAAGATAATTTTTTAATTGGATTTTCTAGTTAAACATGCCATCAATTTAAAAACATAAGTGTATGAGCCTTGCTTTTTATATTGCGGTGTTAGTCAACAAAAACAAATATTAATCATTGAAAATCGCTTTATTGTTTTAAGCGAAACATTTGCTCTTGTTCTTCGCAATGCAGTCTTAATTTGCGAAACAATTAAGCGGGCGATGCAATTAAACGGAACTCAATTAAACGGGTATTGTAACATAGACAGGTATACTGAATGATTTCGTTCCATGATTTTTAGTGCAATAAAGCGGGAAACTCAATTAAGCGGGGCTCAATTAAGCGGAAATAATTGTAATCATATCATATAATTTGACTATACAGTTCAATCAATACAGCACTCTACCTTTCTAACATAAGATAGTTTTTGTGTTTTTAAAATATTAGCTGTGAACAAAATGCTATGTTCTAAATAAAATTATTTAAATATTTTTAAATCGTATTAAAAGGTCAGCATAAAAGTGGTGGTCACGTTATTTTGAACTTCATAAGGTTTAATCTAAAAATATACTATCGCGCTTAGAGAGGGCAATCTCACGGAATTTGTTCGTATCCTCAAAATTTTATGGAATACACCGAGTCTTACGGTCTCCAATAGGATGAATAAAACACTATCATTCTCTAGGAATTTCAAAGCGATCATTAAGTACCGCGAGCTCTGGAGAAATGATGACGTGGTTGTGAAACAGAATGCCAAACTCTGGTTTCCAGATGCCTCTAAATTAGAGGATGGAAGTGCACGTGTTGAAAAAATAGGTCCTACGTTTCAGAAGGCGCAAGACGAGAAGAACAGACTCAGTTTTCTAGGTGGGAGGCTCTATATGGCTAATCTTTTTACCTAGGGATATATCAAGAGCCAATATATGCATCATTTCTGATACTCCAGCAGCTCTGAAGACGTTAACATCTTACTCATTCAAGTCAAGACTGGTATGGTAATGTTAAGAACTTCTCCAGACCCTATTTTTGAGCAACAGATTAGTTCTCATTTGTATACCAGGTCACTAATGTCATGAGGACAATAAAAGGGCGAACTGATTAGCCAAATAGAGCGCAGTAAGGGACCTTGGTAGATCCTGAACAATTCTGCGAGGTTAACAACAGTCTTAAGGAAAGCATTCTACGACAAAGGGAAGAGGAAAGTTTTGCTGACTATTAAAGAACCGGAAAGAACATACGGCAGGCAAAAAAACTGGCGGAATAAAGACCAACCGTATGGTGAACCCCGGCGGAACTTTAGACTATATAGAGGGCTAATCACGGGACACTCAAGACTAAAGTACTACCATCTTAGAAAACTGAAATTGGTAAGCAGTGATTACGGTGGACTTTGTAATGGGGGGGAAGGAAACGCCGAAACACATTTTTTGCGCATGTCCCCCAACTTATGGACTCAAAACCACATACCTGGATGCTGGGTTATTGGACCCCGAGGACCTCGCCAACATCCAACCTACTGTCCCAAAGAGATTAGCTAATAGTCTAGGCCTTGGTCTATGGTTTTAGTTGATTAGCCCCAAGATTATGGTAATAATAATAAAAACTTCAAATCAGAAGACCTTTTGCCCTTAATAATGACTTGCAGGAAAATCTTTTGTTTGAACGAAAACAGAAACCTAAAATCACTCGTAAATGCTTCAACTGGAAAAAGAGAAAGATTTTGTGAAATGAAAAGTACTTGACATTTTTATGCTGTGTGCCTTTCTTATTTCTTAAAGTCCCTTTTTGGGCCATTTTTTTAAATTTCTTTACGGTCACATTGGTGATCATGCACTTAGACGGTTCTTACATTCGGCCATCATCATTATGCATTATCAGATTAGCAAAAGAAAACGGAATTGATATCCAAAAGGTATTGAAAAATGGCGCCCATGATGTCAATACTGTCGTATTGTAATTTTTCCCTAAAAATTTTGTAAAGAAATTCTCTCTATTGACAAAATCTGTCTCTTGGTCTTACAAAATTAATTAATTTTATGAATAATTACAACATTTTCACTTAAAAGAATTTTATCTGGTGTTCAGCAGTAATTTATCTTTATAATGACGTGCAGGAAAATCTTTTGTTTGAAGGAACACAGAAACCAGAAAATCACGCGTAAATGTTTCAACTGGAAAAAGGGAGCAATTTTGTGAAATGAAAAGCACTTGACATTTTTAAATTAAAATCTTAAAAATCTTCAGTAATGCAAACAAATGCCCACCGCCTTATTTTTGTACTCAAAATATGTTGTGTTGCAGCAAAACATATGACAAACGAAAGAAAAATTTAGCATTGGATAGATAATTAAGTGACAGTTGTAGAGATGTCACAGGGGCCGCTTTTAGCGGCAAGAAGGGTATTTTGTACATTGTCAAATCTCTCAATTTTCAAATGTATTCCCCCTTTTTTTTGTTGAAACATCACAAATTTCTATCTCTGACTTGAGCCACGTGTTAAGAAAACTTTTTTGTTAAAGAAAATTTATTAATTTATATTTTGTTTGGAAAATCATAATGATTAGTATGACAATTTTATTATTTGTTGAAGTTGGGGTTACAGCAAATTAAATTGTTGGCTTTTAGGCATGACATGACACATTAAATTTCCCTACATTTTAGTGGGTGTCGTGTGTCATGTGTGTTAAGAGGGCGCCCCAAAAACAAATTCGAAACCCGCGCTCGTTCATCATGGGCCAGTGGAGATGTTAAGCAATGATCTGGTTGTCAGACTTTGTGCATTCTTGTAGAAAATGTGGTGTTAATTATGAAATTTTTAATTAAAAACTCTTCAATTCAAGTGCTGGCTTTGAATTAATGGTTAAATTTATTTTTTTAAATGTTTTCGTAGAAAATAATTTATATAAACAAGTTTTAATGGTTTTTGTACAAGATATTCAGATATTGTAATCATTTCCGGGTGATTTCCTAACAACACTCTAGGAAATTAATTCAGTTTAATGACACCAGCCAAAACAATAAAATTATATAATGTATATTAGAACATATACATATGTTTGTTTTTACACTAGCAAAAACAATAAAATTCTTAATACTTATATTTGTTTGAAAAACTATTTTATACAGCTTCAGATCATTTTAATATAAAAATTTTATTAACAATATTATTCAATATTTCGATAACAGTTTGTTATCATCTTCAGGATAATATTTGTAATAATTTGTAATGGTGCAAGCAATCGTCAATTTGAGATTGATCAAAAAGTTTTCATAAAATCTTATAAAAATAATCAGATGTTATGGCGGCCAGGTGTAATCGTAGAAAGAGTTGGGAATGTAAACTATCATGTAAGAATCGAGGATTCCGATGCTGAAAACACCATCAAATCACATGCCAACCAGATTCGAGAGCGTTATGCGGAAGTAAATCAAGAGGATATCATACAATATGATTCGCAGCAGGCATTTAATCAACCACCAAATTATTGCCAGCAGCAGGATGTGTCAAGCAACTCCCAAATAGACGACTTTCAAATAAACAACCAAATCCTATGGCACATCGCAAAACAGTTCTGATGAAAATACATCAAGGCGTCCTAGACGTTCCAAACGTGTTGGACGTGCTCCACCTCGGTTCCAGGCTTATGAGCTTCACCATTAACAAGAAGAGGAATGTTGGGTATACAATATGGTTCCATTATTGCTACTGTAACTTATTGCAATTTGCTAGTTTTAAATATTAACTGTGCTCGAGAAGTAGGCATGGTTTGTATGTCTCTGCGAGTTGTCAAAATATTGTAAAATTTATTTAGAATTCTGAGATAGATTTAAAAACCTCCAGTCTGAATTATAATTTTGAAATTAAATAATTCAATTTAATAGCCCTTTTATACAAAACGCTTGTTTCATTACAAAAGGCACAACAAATATTATCCTGAAGATGATAACAAACTGTTATCGTAATATTGAATAATATTGTTAATAAAATTTTTATATTAAAACGATCCGAAGCTGTATAAAATAGTTTTTCAAATAATTAAAAAGATCAAATAAATATTATATACTTATATTTGTTTGTATATATTTTTATAAGAAATTAATAAAATCACTTATAACAAATGGTGTCACTTGGCATTCCTCTTTTACTTACATAAGTCCTTTATCTTTCCCTTATTATTAAGTATAATTAATAAAATTTGTCATCCCTGTGATATTCGTTTTGATGGGCCAACCAACAATCATACTTTGACTGATTTCTTTTAGATTAAAAAAATTAATTTGTTACTGGTTTTCATTCTCTCTCGTAAATTCATTCATGTAAAAGTAATCCTTTTTTGTTGTAGATTCTTAAATTATTAAATGTGTGCCAGTGTGTGTGCGTGTGTGTGTGTGTGTGCTCTTTTAGACGACATGTTTTATTATTTAAGAGTTTTACTACCAACAACTGACATAACTAATCATGAAACGTGACGTTATTCGTTACGCCTTCATATTATGATTTTTATTAATGATTTTTATATTTCAATCATTTGATTTGAAATAATATATAAATGTGGTAGTGGAAGCAAAAACTCATTAAGTGGCATTTCAATATACTCAAATTGGGGGTATCAGATGAAACAATTAATTTAAAAAAAAATCTTTCTACATTTTAACAGAACTCGTTTGATTCTCAAAAACTGTTTATAGTGGTAAATTTTTTTTTTTAGTTTATAAGAAACTTACTGGCGTGAAATCGTTATTTTTTAATTTTCTATAAAAACGCTCTTTTTTTTTAAAGTGAGTTTTTCACACAAATTTATTATAAATATAAAAAGAATTTGTGAGAAATTTTTGTGTAATAAAAATTAAAATGACTCAAAACTCTGCCTGTGTTTGGTTTAAAAAATAATTAAAATCATTTAATAAATAGTATTTTCTATTTACTTGACACGTGAAGTATTTTTTTTTTTTTTTTTGACTGGAACCAGTACTCAGGGGATGACCCCTATATATGCTTTGCATTGTACTGGAATAAAAAAATAGGAAAAAGGGATTGGTGGATGAATTGTGGATGTCTGATGTCTGAGCTAAAAAATTATTACATGAAAACAGATCATTTATTCTTCCAAGGCTGAATAAATCGGGATTAGCTGCTGTCTGTTTAGTGTCCACTGTATACACATTTAACGCAACCTCTTCAATAGTGCAAAACATTGACTATATGGACCAAAAAAACGACCCAATAACCACGATAAGATATATTACGAATGTTTACTTTGGCGGACTTATTTTTAAAAATATATCATGCTTATTAAGATCTCATTTGGCCGATATCTCTACATAATTTGCCAAATAAGTGCTGAATGAACATGTTATATTTTTGCTTAAATGAGCCAATAAAAAAATGCACGCTCTGATCAAAAGTTCACAAGCAACTCCAAATTGTTTTTTAAACAGCCGTTAAACAAACCTTGAATCTCAAACTTTTGTATTTTTGTATTTTTTTTTTTTTTTTTGATGTTAAACTGTATATGACCAGCCCCCAAAATAATTTTTTTTCTCCAATATTTTTTTATTCAACACTCTCGACTTTCATAAAAAAAAAATATAAAAAATCTTAATCTGAGCACTCTGATAATGTAATTTTCGATAGACCAAAAGAATTTTGTTCATAAATAACATGAATTCTGACCTTAATTTAAGGAGAAAATTCATTATTTTTCAGCCAACGCTGGGGTTCGTTGAGTCAATGAATTTTGATTCATTAAATTTATATTAATGACCGTTTCATTAAACAGATGAGTTTTAAACATTAATCTAATGAAATATTTTATTAGTTTAATGACAAAAATCATAAACTAAATGAAACGATGCGTTAAATATACAAAATTTGTTCATTGATTTAATGAAAACAGAACATAGTTTTTATGACCTTTATTATTAAGGTTACGGATAAATTTATTATTAAGAGATTTTTCTAAAAACGCCGTTTTATAAGTGATGCCACTTTTTAGTTGATACTCGCAGTAGACTTCAAAACCTTTGCGAAATATTAGAGTATGTTACCATATATTCAAGTTTCTTTACAAATCAAATGAGCATTTAAGCTTCAATGAACTAGTGTATTCATTTAATGAAATAGTTCATTGATTTTAGGAAATTTTTTTTGTAAATCTTATGATATTTTGTAGCGAAAATATGAGCAGTTTTTTAATGAAATTTATTTATTAGTTCTCTGAAAATTTCATTGCCGTAATGAACATCTTGATGGGATTGATAAAAAAAATATCATTAATAAAATAAATTCAGTAGAACTATTAGCGAAATATCTTTCAATGTATGACCTGGGGTATTACTTTCTTCCTCATGCCAGAAGCTTTTGAAAAATCAATGACACAATTGCGATTGCATAATCGACCCTCTTTAATGTATTATAAATAAGAAGGTAATTTTATATTTATAAATAATATTTAGAATTGTATTTATGTATTTTATTCTAATGAAAATATGATATCTGGATGTTTTGAAGAGCACATACATATGCATTTAATTTTAAATTTATTGGAAAAATTATTATTAAAAATTATTGGAAAAAACAATATTCAAGAAATCAATTTTAATTTTTTTTTTTTTTTGAAATTTAATAATCGAAAATTATTGGAAAAACCAGTATTTTTTTAATACTGTTCAATTCAATATTCTGAAAAAACCAGCACAAATGAAGTATTTAAAAAAATTGATTAAGAAGATCTGCCGATCTTCTACTAATTAGAACAGTATATGTATGTGAAGAAGAGTTTGCCAATAAACGAACAATATGTTTGTGGTGCTGGAGATGGTCTGACTTTAATTTTTCTTCTCTATTTATTGACTGACACTAAAACAAGGATACATTCCAACCAATCAGCATATTTTTGCCTTCGTTGGGTCATTTGTAAAGGAAATATTTTTTTTCACAATTGTTGATTATTTTATAGGGCTTAAGTTTGATTTTGCTTCCACAGAATTGACAAAGATTTTTTTGTGATCAACATTTTCAAAGAAGACAAAAAAGACAAGTTAAAGACTTATTGGCTGGGGAACACACCATGGCTGTTTCACGACCACCATTTTTTTTCTTTTTGAGAATAAAAGAAACAAGCTAGTTTTCGTTTTAGAGTTTTTTAAGAAAAAGGCAAAAATCACTATAAAAAAGAAATGGTGCTCAAAAATGTTTCTTGTTAAAAGTGTATTTTCACCAGAAAACTTCCTCTAAATTATCTCACACAAAATTTTTTTCTTAACATTTTAACTTAATTTAAATAAATTGAACAGATTTCTAATGGATTTTCCGCTACATTTAAGCTAAAAAAATTTTAAAATTTATAAATCATGTTTCTTGTTTCCCATACAGAATGCAACAAAACCGGTTGCGTTAACCTCAATTTTGTAAAAAAAAAAAAAAAAAATATTTTATAATATTAGAGAAAAAATGCGAACAAAAGAAAAGTAATAATTTCCGCTTCATATGACCGATGGTCATAAATATTCAAATATTTGTTGGCACATCCCATAAAGGAAAAAAAAAGTCCTCTTTCACATTCACGGTTTAAGTTAAACAGGATGCTGTAAGCAAAAGAAAAAACAAAACTCGTCAAGCATCCATCACACATGCGAAGCTGGCATCTTTTTGTGATTCATCTTAAGAAGAAATAAATTTGCATAAAAAGGCCACAATTTGTTTTTGGTGTTCCTTTTTAGGAAATTGTATTTATTATTTAGATAAACTGCTCTTACAAGACTACTAATTATATTTAAATGTATAATGATTACATAAATTTCAAATATGAGTCCCATTAGGGTTGTTTAAATGGTCTTGTACTGGTCATGTTTTTAAATTGTCCTTCCTTCTGTCCGCTTTTTTTTTTTGTGTCTACTTGCTTTAGCCCGTTGTTTATGAGTTAATATTAGTCTTTTTCAGTTTGCTTTCAACACAATTGTCACATTGTGTCATTGTCATCATTATTGTGTTCATTATCCCAGTTTAGATGTGTTAATGTTCTCTGGCTCGGTCTCTCTAGCTGCCTGTGTGTAAGTGTGTGTGTGTGTGTGTGTGTGTGTGTGTGCGTTTCGGAAGAGGACTTTAGGTACCCCTTTGATTTTCTTGTGAGGATGTTTTTATTTATTGCTCTTCCTTTTTGGTGTTGGAAAGCTAAAGGGTTGTTACTAATGCCTCAAATTACCAAACTGTTGAATAGTCATTTAATTTAATGTTTTCTTCTATCTTTTTTTTTTCTCTATTTATATATCTTGGTTTCTTTTGGTTAGAAAAAGATTTATTCGCTTTTGGACTACTTCCACACAAACAAAAAAATAACTAAATGAAAGGGTTAAGTTTTGTGTGATTTTTTCAAGCTGCTTAAAAATTCTATTAAAAGATCATTTTCATGCTTAATGGGCTTAAAGAATGTTGTTGCCGATATTTATGATCTCGGTTTTGGGTTGGCATTAATGATGTGAAGTACAAATTAAGAAAATTTTGTCACGGTCTGGTGTGTTATTATTACTATATCTAGTTTTTATTTCAAAGCGATTTACAGTTCACTTTTTGTGTGAATTTCTAAAGGAATTTTTGAGCAAAACATTTTGGTAAATAGTTTTCAAATTTTTATTTGAAAAGCCATTTAAAGAAAATTTATGACACGAAATTCATTACTTTTGTGCTTTCTTCAAGGATACAATATTTTGTGTGTATTTAATTTTTCCATTCCTTAATGCAAGTCACGCCACAATCCCTGCTGCTCTCTTCCAACGCCAATTACAACTTGCAGCTCCAAATATTATCACTAATGATATTTTAATATAAACTTTTTTATCAATTGTCTACCATCAATAAATTAATGCAATATTCTTGTTTTTTTTTTCTGTTTTGTCATAAAACAAATCACTCAAGGAGCAGCAGAAGACACGAAATATTTTCAAACTTCAAGTCAAGTCAAAACAAATCAAATATTTAATAGGAAAATAAACATTTAGGTGTATTGTAATAAACACCAAATGACATCAATGTCCTTATCAGGCGAACCATTAACAAGAAAGCCATTTTAACGGAATTGAAAAGGACTGAAGAGAAGAAAGAAGTAAAACAAAAACAACCAAAACATGAACATTGCCAGCAATTAGTTTTAGCTTTCTTATGTCTGTGTCGTTTAATGCTTAATGACCAGCTGTATTTGCTTTTTTTAAACGAATAATGTTCTTCAACAGCACAACACAATGCTATTTTATTTACAACGCCCCCTGATATGGAATGATTTACGTCAGTACCCGCCTTTTGGCCCAACCTGACGGTGGTCAATCCACGTGGTGCAATCAGGCTGTTGCACCACCGCCCCCGAGCAGCCGAAACAACTGCTCGGGTGGCAATTTATATGCTACGTTACTTGGCCATAACAAAACCCCTTGCTCAGGAGTTGAGCGGGGCAGTAAGACCTTTTGGTCATATATTAAAATTCCGACCCTTTTAAAGAACGACCAATCATCCACTGACTCGGTTGGTAAAGCTAGTCTGCTGGCTCAATAGTTCACAACTAATTCAGATTTGGTGGTGAGCTCTCTACCACTCCAAGGGCTTAAAAAATTATCTCTGAGTTCGAGCATTGAAAAGGGTTCTTGCAAGCCTCACCTTAAACAAGTCTGGTCGGCAGGGCTCTTCGACGGTGGCACATTCATTGGCTCACCTTTTTAGCACATTGTACTACGCTGGTGACTTTAAAGTGTGTTGAGAAGTTGCAATGTATTACCAGTTCGTAAAAAGGGTGAGTCATCTAACTCTGCCCAATTGCAGTGTGCTCTGCACTTTCTAAAGCCCAAAGAAAAAAGATTTGTTGGCTAATAGTCTCCTCTATAAAGTGATAGTTGGGTTGACTATATTTCAGCTCAGGCGGCCAATTTCAATGGCACGAGATCATAATTCCAACACAGAGTGAAAACTTCCTAATAGATTCAATAAGATTTTCTCATTGAAACGTTTTTAGGCTGAGGGGTATCCCAGCAGAGAGAAAAGAAGATTTTTCTATGGGTATTTCTTATTATTTCCATGTTGCAAATCTTATTAATTGTCTAAACAAGAAAAACACATAAAACCAAGAAGAAAACTTGTTACTCACGTTTGTTTTTACTCAGTTTCCGATTTGCATGGTACCAAAAAAAAAAAAAAAATCTATAGAGAAGAACTTATTGATTCTATTAGGTTTTCTTGTAAATTGTATACAATAAGGATTTCTTATTGATTTTATTAGGTTATCCTATTAATTTTTCCCTATTGGTTTTATTAGTTTCCTATATAAACACAGGTAAGTCATCTTTTAAACTTCATTAATTGTTGTTTTTTCAATGAGGTTTTCCCATTTAAAATAATAAGGAATCCTTCTTGAAGAAAAACCATAGAGATATCTTATTGATTTTGTTCTACTTTATTAGGTGCTTGTTTCTCTGTGAATAAACATATGATGCTGATAATTTCGAATTGGCTATTGTTGTTATTGTAGTTTAAAAACGACAGCCCTCATTGTGCTGCGGAATTGAATGTCACACTTCTTTTTGTACTTTTGACAGTCAAATAGGACAACCACAATTGCAATTTAATGCCATTCTTGTAGTAGACTTTTAAAAATGCAAAATTTTTTTTACAAATCACGGCATCATATTTTTAGAAAATCCTGACTGTCGCCTCGAAATTGCCAAACACAATTAGGACGGATATAGAGAAAAATAAATGTAGACGAAAAGCGGTTTGAAACACGTAAGCACTAGGTAAGCTAGAGATACAGAGAGGTATTCTTTTTTTAATATCATAAAGAAGCTCTAAAATGAAAAAGAGAGATGAAATTACAATTTTCTCTAAAAGCTAAAAGAGAGATAAAATGTCTTCCACCACAGTGAGGTAACGCTTGACAAAATTATTAGGCCATGATATGAAACAAAACAAAATGTAAAACCAATTTGCTAAGAAGACCATTAAGTGCCCAGAATCCACTGACTATTACTTATCCATTACATATTTTACAATTTAAAATAATAAAGTTTAGGTACAATTTTTCTTCTCTGTTATATACAATGTAAAATGAATCTTATGAAATAAGAAATTACAAACAACATTAAAAATTAATTGATATGCACTATAATTGCCCTGTCACAAATACACAGATATGATCAATTAATGACGTCAATGGCACTTGCACACATTTAAGAGCAGTGTTGCACTCCGGGAGGTATAAAAAAGAAAAGCCACGCCACATATGACTTTCTGTGATAAAGTTATATAGGAAAAGAAGAAATGCTTTGAAGTTTTCCATTTAATGGATGCACATGTTGTTCCCATAAATAAACAAGTCATACGCGTATTTTACGTTTTCGTAGAAAAAGCATTGAATAGTTTATAATTTTTTGTTTATTGCAGTACAACCTTTTAAAGAAAATGGTGGAGTGCTTGAAAACAATATGCTTTTAAAGGTAAAGCTTAGAATTAATATTTGTAATATTTCTATTATTGAAAAACGTTACACATGCGATTATGTAAAACATTATCAAAACAATGCATTTACTTGCAAATATGTATAAAAAAATACATATTTATTTTCGCACTCATATGACACTGATTGACACACAATAAATTCTTTCAGCAAAAACAGAAAAAAAACTCCAAGTGCCAGAACCAGCATAAGACAGAGAAATAGGAGTGTCAAAGCATTTTTCTATTTGTTTTTGTTTTCTTTCTTAATTTTATTTGCATACCTTATTTGAAACAAAGACTTTAAATTGAAATTTTTTGTTCGAGAACAACAGAAGAAATAAAATAAGAATTTATATAAGAACTTGTCAATTTTAAAAATTACGAGCTTATTTTAGCAGCAGCAGCAACGTAAATGGGGAAATATGTATGTGAACACATGCATTTTGAAAAAAAACATTGCTTGGAAAATGGTTGAGGTGATAAAATATTAATTGAATTATGGCATTTCAGTTCAACACTCATTTTTCAGTAACCCGGCATTTAGACGGAAAAGTGCTTTCATTAAATTTTTGTACACGTATTATGAATAAAAAAATCAATGAAATCTGTGACTTTCATGAAAATTTACTCCTGAAATAGAAGACTACTACAAACATAAATTTATAGGGCAACATTCGAAAATAGTTTTTATGGCTAAATTTTTATTAGTTAATTTAATAATTATCACTATAAATATACTTCATTTGTGTTCTTCATTCATATTTGCTGTAAAAATGTTTTAAATATTTTCTAATGTACAAAATAATTTCAAATTCACAATTATTACTCTACTGCAATCCTGAAAATTTCTATGTGCCGTGGAGTAGGCAACCGTGTTTACTGCATTGTCACTTTACTTTCAGTAAATGTCAAAAAATTACTTTCAGGAAAATTTTGCTGAAAGCTGAGTTGAAAGTTAGAATACTGTGAGTGTGTTAGTAAAAAAGTGTGAGTGTATTGCAACTTTCAGGCATTTACTTTCCCGTCTAAATGACGGGTAAAATCAACAACTAAAAATTGTCTGTATTCATTATCATGATAGTCTAAAGCTGTGAGTAATAAAGATGTGACCGATAGTTTTTAAAGTGGTTCATCTCCACTTTTAAATTCTGCAACCCAATTTTTTACTGTTGCATATGAAGGAGCACTTTCAGCTAACACATTCCCCATATCATTATGAATTTCTTGTCCCGATAAACCTCTTTTATGTAAATATTTAATGACACCACGCATTTCTAATTTTTCCATTGTAAAAAAAAGTCGCGGATGCGTCTTTTGTGAACACCTGTTTCTATATGAAGGAGTTACCAGATCGAAACAAAATTTAACATGTGTTCATAGCAGAGATGGAAGTTTCCAAAACACTTAACTTTTCTCTGTTTATACCGCGCTTTTTGTGCTAGGCTAAGAAGTTTCCGAACCGCCCTCGTATGATGAGAAGTTCTCATTGAGAACAAACAAATGAAATATTAGGATTATATTGACAATTACCACAAAATAATATACATGGAAACAACTGGAAAAAATATTAAAAAAAAAAATTATTAAAAACAATTTTTCGAACAGCAGGAAGGACCGCCAGTTTGAGGCTAAAATGTCTCAGAAAATTGCCAAAAAAAAAAAAAAAACAGTCGATTTGTGTATCGAAAACCATAGTGAAGCTGGACGGGGGGAAGTTCGTTTATAAAGTCAAACCAAATGATTAACAATCGTTAAGAACTAAGATTTTTTTATAGTATTGAAGTAAGCAATATTTTTAAAAAATATAACAGAAGTAAATTAAAGGAACATACCACGGCTGTTTCATGTCCACCACAACGCCCATCAACACGCAACTTGCTTGGAACCCGAGTCATAAATAATTTTATACTTAATCCCATTAATCAATTTTCAATTTCATCACCGTTTTTCTTTTCCTGTTGATTGGCATATAGTTTATATTTGCTCTCTGTTTGTTGCTACTGTTTCAGTGATGACAGTGCTGATGAAAGTCGTGCTGGACATGAAACAGCCATGGTATTACCCCAGGGCATAAGTCTTCAACTTTACTTTTCTTGTCTTTTTTAAACATGTTGGTCTTTATAATTTTAACATTCTTTCAAGAATTTTTCAAGTCAACTGAAGAGTTGATTAGCACCAACGTCGGCGGCATATAGACAGCTGAAAAAGCCAGAAAACATTTGAAAGGTATATTTTTGGACCTAAATTAATACATTTCAATTGACTCTTAAAGCAAATAAATAATCAAGTTCATATAATTTTAACACATGAAAATGTTTCTCCTTTCTGAGGAAGTAAATCCTGTTAAAATAACTAAACGATTGTAGGTCATAAAGTTTAAATGTGAAGTTAAAGTAATGCTTAAAAAGCCATTGAGCATGGCGCAGCGTTTGAAACCGATGGCATACAAAACACAAATTTTAACTGAGCGATTCAAATCTGGGGGGCAAATCACCGCACTCGAAATCGAGTCTTCGAGTGTACAAATATTTCGACGGCTGCAATTTTTTGGATCACAGTATTCGATCGCAATTAATATTGTCTACTACTATTTTTTACATCGCAGTACGCATATGCCAATAAAGAAACAAAACGAAAAAGGAAAACAAAATATAAATAAATTGGTGAAAAACTTCAAGATAAATGAATCCAAAAGTGTTTTTATGTTTCTCATCTACGGAATCGTAGAATGAGTCCAATATTGCCATTATAAGTAGGAACATTCGTGACAAAAGCAATCCTTTTTCATTGCCAGAAGCTGGGTAAGGCGTGAGTTTGAAGCAAAAGGTTACCACTAAATGTTTCATCGTTTGTACATAGATTCAAAAGAAGAAAGCTTTTGAATACGTTTTATCGGAAATAAATATCTCTGGTCACATGTTGACGAGCATACCACCCGTATTGCAGCTTGCCGCTACATTGTCCCTTTTGGACAGTGGCAGCTTTCAGCACAGGACCGGGAATTATTTTTTAGTGGGGTTGGCACAAAGCACTATGTAACAAATGAAATACACTACTTAGTGGAAAATATTTTTCTTGGTATTCATTTTCCCTAAAAACAATACAATTTATATTTTTTAAATTATTTCTTTAATTTTTTGTCGCTTCTTTGCTATTTTATTGGTTTTGCTGCTAAAAGCTAAACTTTATTTGTTTTCGATAGTGTAGTAACAATCGAGTACAACATCGATTAGATGCGTTTCGATAACGAGTCCTGTGATCCACGTTAACAGCATTTCGATGACAAAGCACTCGATTTCGAATGCGGTGATTTGGCCCCTGCTTAAGCCGCACACGCCGAAATCGCTATGATTTATTGGCATACCATATTTTTTGTTTGTTTTTCCTTCGATACACTTTATTTATGAATTAAAGCAAACAATGCCTAAACTGATCAGCAGGTATTAGAGTTATTAAAAATAACAAAATAGCTTAAGTTTTTCTTAAGTTATTATGTAGTTATTAAGCTCGTTTTGAATAACTATGCTGCATATGACAATGTCGTTCTTATTGATATATCATTAACGTGGTCCTAATTTATTAGGTGTTTATTGTTTTCCGTGTACCTAAATCGCATGTGAAATAAATTCGGTTGTCATAACAATTTTGGTGGGAAAAATTTGCATGCAAAAATGTATCGGAACGAGTAGTAAAAATATATATTAATTAGCTTATTTAGAGACAATTTGATTAGCAATAATACTTTTTCGGGCCTTCAAATAAAACATGTTGATTTCAAAATAAATTTATTGAAATCTTTGAAATTCTCATTAAAATCACTTTTGTATCACATATTTATTAGTTTTGTTGGCTGCTGAACGCCATCAAATATATTTCATGGCCAGAGCTCAAGTTTTTGTTTAAATACTCAAACACTTTTGCAATTGCAAAACGAACTAAAAAAAAAAAAAACTGAAAAATAATGTATCCATTATTGAACTTAAAAGCATTTTTTGACACATGTCTTTAAACATGATTACACTACAAAATATTGTTCTTGATTATAGAGACGACATTGTCTTTGGCAAAAGCTTTTTAAAACTGTTTTGTTTTGAAAAACAAACAGAAAAAATTTATATATGTATATTTGTATATTAGCTACTTTTTGCTTGTCATACAATTGTAAAATTTAAGTGACAAGTGTTAACATATGACAAGCGTCAAATTAACCGTTAAGTATTTTAAAACCATTGAAATATTGTAAAGTTTAAGGTCATGTGTTTGTTAAGAGTCTTGCGAAAAGTAACACACATCTTCAATTCATACAATTTATAAAAAATAAACTTGATCTTTAAATAAATCTCTATAATCCTCTTGACGACAAAAAAAAATCATTTAAAACTGACATTGAAACAAAGTATATTAAAAGCAACAGAGTCACAGAACATAAATTTGAATTTCTAAAGCATTTAAATCTCTTTTTCAGCATAAAAGTCATGAAGTTTTAAGAACATAATTTTTATTTTATTTATTTTTTTTTCTTATGTAGCCCAGCAATCTCACACACATTATAGAACAGTTTTATTAAAGGGGGAACAAATTAATTGATGTCACAATTTTTAATTTTAAAAACAAGTTTCATAGTACTTGAATTTTACAAGGATTTACTTCTTTTTCTTTTCCGGCAAAAAAAAAACAAGTTATTTTCTTTCATTTTATGTAACAAAACGCTTATTAATTGAAACATGACTTCTTAGCTTGCATTTTTCACAGATTTATTATTTTTTTAGCACCCTTTTATGAAGGTGAAATCATTTAAATAAAAAAAGAAAAAACTTGAAAATTGACCATGTGGTTCCTACAAGTTTGCACAAAAAGAAAAGTTATTTTTCAAGATGACAGAAATTTGTCTCGCTCATTCGGGGATGCTGTATAGACTTTCAGTGCTTTCTCAAAATATGCACACATTTATTTATGACGCACATGATTTAGTGATTTATTTAAAATCATTAATCTTATTTCCTCTAAAAGTCAGGAGTTTCTTTTCTGACCGTTTCGTGAAAAGTGGTCAAGCATTTTCTTTCAAAAAGTTGTTTGCCAGTTTGATTAATCATCAAAATATTCATTACCGCTTACTAATAAAATTTCCCAGAGAATTTTTTTTTTTTTTTTTGGAAATATTTATGCAACTTTTACTTTGTTAAGTCATCAAATAATTTGAAGGAGAATTTTATTTTTAAAATTTAAGTTCATATGATTTTAAAACTAAGTAATTGCACTAATTGTTGCACTAATTATAGTTTAACCAGATTTGCTCCCAAAAAAAAAAAAAAAAAAAAAAAAAAAAAAAAAAAAATGTTGCCATGAGATGAGTTCTTTGTTTACAAGTTTAATATTAATATTAACCGTTTAGCTCATAATAATTTTTTATTCAATTGACTCTCAACAATTAGATTAAAAGATTATGGAAGCCTTATTTGTATATAATACAAATTTGTATTCATAAACATACAATAGCATATGACAACGCTGTTAAAATTTAGCTTCATAGTCGAATTTTATGATTGACAATTATTAATTAGCTATTAATTTAATTTTATGGTGAATATATGACTAATTTTAGTTCTAACAAGTAAGAGTGCTGTATTCAGCTGGGTGGAGTTTTAAATACCCTTCACAATGATATATGTATGTACCATTCGGATTGATTTTTGGTGCCAAAAGATGTTTCATTTGGCTTATAGAGCCGATTTCTTGCAAAATCGGGAAACGCTATATCTCGGGTATATATGAACCGATTTAAAAAAATTTCGAATTTGGCCTTCAAACATCCTATATGTAGCATTATGATCGATTTTTAGTACCAAAAGTTGTTTGATTTGGCTTTTAATGCCGACTTCTTAAGAAAACGGGAGGAGCGTTATCTGGGGTGCATATGGGCCGATGTCCAAAAATGTTCTAATTTTGTCCCTGAACAGCCTATATGTACCATTCTGACAAATTTTTAGCGCAAAAAATTGTTTCGTTTGCATTCCAGGACCGACTTATTGAGATATCGGAAGATGCTATATCTCGAGTGTATATGGGTCGATGTAAAAAATTTTTCCAGTTTCGCCTCTAAATAGGCGTAGCAGTCTGATTGAGCTTTGGTGACAAAAGTTGCTTTATTTGGCTTATAATTTCTTGAAAAATCGGGAGACGCTATATCTCGGGTATATATGGAACGATTTAAAAAATTCTTCGATTTTTGGGATCTAATGATCATTAAAAATGATATGTCTAACTTTTTAGGAAAAGAAATTTTTTCAAAAATATCATCAAAAAAATGGCCAAAAATACCCCTCAAAACCTGGTTTTTTGGATATATCTCGGCTATCCGTAGACCGATCTTACTGAATTTCAATAGCAGACTACTGACGGGATTTAACACATTTTAGCGAAAGAATGAGGTTTCTATCCCAAACCGTTTTCTCAGAAACGATATTTCAACGACTACAGACGGACAGACGGACATCGCATAATCGTAATCTCTATTATTTCTGATCCAGAATATATATATATATATATATATATATATATATATATATATATATATATATATATACTTTATGGGGTCTTTGATGGTTATTTCAAAGCGTTACACACGGAATCACAAACTTATATGTATATACCCCTACACATTTTTGTGAAGGGTATAAAAATAGACTATATACCGCCGACAATTCGAGTAGACTCGAAAAATTCTTAAAAGAACGTTTGAAACTCAACTATTTATTCCGAAATTCCCATGGAAAAAATGAGAACCAGAAATGTTCAAACTCACTTTTAATACAGAAAATATTTTTTTGTCTTGCAACATTTTTACTTTTCTTAACAACTTCTATACTTACGATTATATTTTCTTAGACTGGGACCAGTACTCAGGGGATGACCCCTATCTATTATATGCATTGCATTGTACTGGAACTGGAACTGGTAAAATATGAAAGAAAGATTAGTGGGTGGAAAAAAGAAAGATGGGGAGGGTTTGTGGACGTTTGATTAAGCAAAAAACTAAAAAAAAAAATTATAACATAAAAAGAGAACATTTAATTTTGCAAAGCTTGAATACGGCAGAATTAACTGTTTTAATTTGTCTGTTTAGTGTCCACTATCCAGTTAACAACTTTTAACGAAACCTCTTCAGTATTGCAAAACGTTGTTTATATAGAACCTATGATAAGACCTATTACGAATGTATACTTTGGTGGACCCAAGTTGATTCCTTATAGTTACCGCCTTCAAATTAATATTCCAATCAAATACATCAGTAGCAGAGGGTTTCATCGGCCAAAAATTTTAAAAATTAACAAATTAATTCAACGTCACACTTCCCCAACTTTAATACAATTTCATATGGTTCATTAAACAAGTAAATAAATAATATTAGATTTTTTACAGTTCCTTAGTGTCTCTAAAAATGATTTATAACACCTCAAAAAAAAAGTCATTATGCTTAACTAATATTCCATCCAATTTACAACTTTATTGTCTGTACATTATTACACCCTTCTACAAGAGAACAGAAAAACACTTTAAAATTTCCACCAGGTGTTTCCCAAAAAAAAAAAAAAAAAATTGTTTTAAGTGTTTGACCTTAATGTTTTGTTTTAAGTAATAAATTTAAAAAAAAGAAATCCAAAAACCACCACAAATGTCCACACATTGTGCTTAAATATACTTACATACTTCCTTTTTATTGCCTTCAAAGAAAATACCTTCACACTTGAAAATGTCCCGCAGTTTTTTCGATCACAATGCCATGGTAAATGGTCATGATTACATTATTAAGACAAATATGCTGATGGTTTCTGTTGGCTGGCTATTGAAGGCAATAAATGTCTAATAAAAGGAATTATTATTTTAATTATTACATTTTCCCTGCTAACACCTTCACATGCTCTTTTTTCACCGACTCTTTTTGTTTTTTCTAAACAGGAAGAAATAAATAAATTTTGGTTTTTGGTTTGATTACTTCCTCGCTCTCTAACGAGAGCCTTTTGTTATCTGGCTGGCAGTTTGTAATTCAATTTTTATAATTTCTTATCGTTCATTAATCTGCCGCTCTGTTGCTCGCTCTCATGTGTTGCTTCACCATTGAGTCGACGAGTATCCTGTAGGAATGTTGTGCATATAGATTTTTATAGACTTGCATGAAACCAAAAAAAAAAAAAAACAAAGGCCATAAATTTTCTTAAATGTATTTTTATTTGTGGTTTTTATGTCCTTTAATATATTTTTCCCATTTGTTTTTTTTTCCTACTCTCAATTGCTTCTGGGTGTGGAAAAGCGTAATTTTATGTGTAAATTTGTTTATTAACTAAGTTCTTTCTCATTTCGGTTGGCATAAAAAAAATGTATACTTTTTCCCCCAAAAAAAATACACACACAAAAATTATTTGTTTGTAAAGTTTAAAGGTAAGAAGTGTAAGCAATTTATTATTTTAAGTGGATTTTCATTGGCTTATCATTAAAAAAATAATTATATGGGAGTGTCTTTGGCAATGAATTAATTTTTATTTACGGCACTTTTCTACACCAACGGCAATTTTGTGAGAAATAAAAGAAAACACATTTATGTGATTGTTTAAATGATTTGTTTTTATAATAAAAACTATTTAATTGTTTTTCTTAATCCACAGGGAATGGGACAAGGATGAGAAAATTTGTTCTACAAAGATGAGACATTTTTAAGGGAAAATTAGATTTGCCATGAATTTATTAATTGCTTCTTTTGACATAAATATTTGAAGGAAAAGAAAACAAAAAGAACACAGAAAAAGACATTTTTGGGTAGTTTACCTACCAGGGTTATTCACAAATTGTGTTTATTAAGGGCTTATGTAACAAATTATCTTAGAAAACATTTTTCATATTGGTAATGATTTATTCAGAAAAACGTTTTATAATAATTATATGTACGTTTATATGTAAAACAAATGTGCGGAATGTTAATCAACAAAAATTTGCAAGGTTTATTAAGGTCTTCATTTTGCATCTACTTTATGATAAATCGAATGTGCAGAGGCTTATTGTAAATTCGACTTATCGTGTCGCTGATTTGGGAAGTGAGCATCATATGATGATAACTGAAGTTAGACTACAGTTAGCCCTCAGCACAAGTAGAGCTTGGCTTCAAAAATTAATTAACCTGTATATTTGTCCAATGCTTAGACCATCAGAGTAGAGCTGCTACCAACAAAATTTTGAATTATATTGGAAACATGTAAATTGAATTTTTTTGAAGAAGTTTGAGTATTTATTTTTGTCAATATTTCGCTCTCCTTCGGATAGCTTCTTCGAAGGAGAGCGAAATATTGACAAAAATAAATACTCAAATTTCAAAAAGACCTAAAGCTCAAATAAATATATAAAATATAAGAAAAAAGGGGTCAAATAACTAAATATTAAATTTTTTGAAGAAGTTTAAAGGGAGATAGTTTTTTAGCAGCCGGGGGAACCAAATGTTCTGTGAAAATATCAGCTCTCTAGCCGCTGCTGTTTGGGTGAGTACCGTTTTCACTCTATGCGCACGGAACTCTAAAATTTTAAATCGTGAAAAGTTTTACGAACTAAACTTAGTACATATATGTATATGCATATATACATACATATGTAGGAATATATGTATATGAAATTAATAAGTCTAAATAAATACTAAATAATGCTAAAAGGCAATCAGAAATGCTAAAAAAAAGTGATAAATGCTGAAAGAAAAACTCGCTGCTTAGTCAAAATAATAATGCTAGATTAACAGTGAAATTGCTAAAAGGGCCACTCTGTTATTAATGCACACTTGAATCCAAGGCACATAAAAGTAGCAACATCTCAATTAAAAACTTTTTCATTCAAACTCACAACATATCCTCAGAAAGTTTTACAAACAAAAATTAATATAAATATATATGTACATACATATAAAATTTGAAAGTCTAAACAAATGTTAAAAAAATGCTAAGTACTAAGTAAAACAATCGGTAGTAAATCGAACTCGATATGCTAAATTAACAGTTTAAATGCTAAAAGGGTCACACTGTTATTAATCACACTTGAATCAAGAGCAGAAAACAAGTAGCAACTTCTCAATTAAAAAAAAAAAATTAAGAAGAACTCTTTCATTCAAAATCAATGTCAAGGTATTTACTCACCTACATACATACACATACATAAATACACTTGCTTGCATTAAAACCAAAACCATACTCTCTCTTTTAAATGCACTCTACTTGAGAAATATGAGTAAATACTAACGGTGTACTAACGAAATCAAAAACTTTGTTGTTGTTGTTGCTTAAACAAAATTTCGTCAGTTCTTTGATTGTTCAATGGCAAACAGTCGGCTTTGTGTAATTAGTTAATAAAAATAAAAATTGAAAGGTTTAATTAAGTTTAAGTTAAGTGAAATAGTGATCAAATTATAGAGAATAAAAAGTTTTATAAGAATGATATAAAAGTTTTTCAAGAACTTTAAAAGTGAAGAACTGATTAGTAAGATAAAAAGTGCAAAATTTGTGTGACGCTTAAATTGATTTTGTAAAAAAACATGGCCGTAGCGCATCATGTTTCAGGGTTTACAATTCTATATTATAGACCATATATGACCTAAATACAGTGCAAAAAGGTAGCTTTGCGCCATAAGAAACTAATCATTGTTTACAGTTCAACCAAAAGTACGTGTTAACATACATGATTCGTTTACTTGTGTATTTACATACATACATATGTATGTATGTATTCTGTTAATATCAACATGTTTCTAAATAACATTAATCTTGTTGTTTAACTAGAGGCAAATCAAACCAATACTAATGATACCTACATTCAGTGTTGCCGTATTTGCACATTTCTCTGCATTTCAATGATTTTTCTTTGGAAAAATTATCTACTGAGATTTGTAGTATTGTCCAGTAAACGCGCAGACCTAAGAAAAATCCCTCTGAAATGCGCTGGTTATCACTTGAAATTGTACGTAACCTTTGAGTAGCTTACGATTAAAAGACTTGAATTTGAAAATAAATTCAAATATTTACATATAATAGGTATATCTAAATTTTTTTATGGACGAGCGAAAACTGTATTCTATACTTTATTCGTTCTCTAAATAATTAAATTTAAAATATGGTCCACGTCAAATCGGAATTTATAAATACACATCAAATAAATAGATATATTTCTATGCACATACATACATACGTACATATGTGTGTAAATTCTGTTGAAAACGTTTTGGTGAATATTAATTCAAGTTTTATCATAAGCCTACATATTTTTTGCTTTTTTTTATTTTATAAAATATTTTTTATAAAATCCTATAAAATCATAAATTACACCAAGTTAACTTTTGTAGATATGTAGACCTATTTATGAAGATTTCCTTGTAAATTTCCTGGCAACAGTGTATATATACACACATGAATCGAGAGCAAAAAAAGTAACAACAACCCACATAAACGACTCAAGAAAACTCTTTCATTAATATCAACCTAAAAGCATTTGCACACACACACACACACACACGTGCTTGCATTATGAACAAAACACCAAAATCTCACTCTCCCCACTAAATGCACTCTACTTGAGCAATGTGAGTAAATACTAACGGTGAACTAACTAAAAATAAAAGTTATGTTGTTGTTGTTGGTGCTTGTATCAATTTTTGTCAGTTCGTTAATTGTTCAATGCAAAACGGTCGGCTTTGTGTAATTAGTTAATAAAAATAAAAATTCAAAGTTTTAATTAAATGAAAATTAAGTGAAATAGTGATCAAATTATAGAGAATAAAAAGTTTTATTAGAATGAAATGAACGTTTTTCAAGAACCTTAACAGTGAAGAATTGATTACAAAAACAAAAAGTGCAAAATTTTGTAAGACGCATAAAATGAATTTGATTTAACATGGGTGTCACTCATCATGTTTGATTGTGTAGTATGTTGTGTTGCAACATGTGTCAATGAAGATGTTTTGCTGAAGCACACATTTTAATACATGATTGATGTTGGTTACGTATAGAGAAAGAAAAAGCTTGTTCTAAATGTAACTTTTTTTAATTGATTTTAGTACCAAGTGTACTTGAAAATTTAAGTACTCATAACACACAAGTTTGCTTAAAACAAGCCGAATAGAGATTATTAAATGTGCTTGATTAAGTATTGAATTTTATTTAAATTTGTTAATTGCTACAATGGATGGACTGGCAATAGTTATGTATGTAGGTTCCGGTTTCAAATCGGCAAAGAAGCAAAATAATTTATAAATTATTATTAAATTAGGAAGTAGAGCGGAATATTTCAGTTACGAATTTGGCTTCAGAAACATCGAATCAAGTGCATCGAATCCCTCAAGGAAGCCGGTTTTAGTGTAATGGTACCAATAGCCGTAAAATGAAAACGTGGGCTGCCAGATGCTTACAAATTTTGTACGCGAAGCCAGTGTTGGTTATGCCATGGAGGAGAAAATCCTTTAGCCAAGAACAAATTTTGCATAGCAATGAATACATTTATTGGATTAAATGTAAAAAAATACGATTTTGGACGCTTGAAACCGTTTATGAATTCGCAATTTTAGGTTCTGTGTCGAAATTTTCCTCTGGCAGCACTGTTTTACCGACATTTTCATATTTCTCATAGTAAATTCCGCAACTTCGACATCGAATTATCAATAAACTAAAAGCCTCCGGCAGACTTTGACTTCAGTTTTGGGAGGTCCACGCCTCCCTCTACAAACCTATAAAACTCATTTCTTTCAAAGCCTGGCTCCTTATTCTAAAGTTTCCCATAAATCAATTTCAAACTGTGTCAAAAATATGGTAAGTACCAATGTTCTTAAATCAAAAACGGCATTCTTGTTTCATTCTTTTAAAACTGAAAGAAAGTGACTTTAATCAAGCAAACATTTTTGTGAAACAATGTTAGAGCGTTTTAGCACTGTAAGTTCCATTTTTCGAAACGATAAGGCTTATTTTCACTTAAACGGCCAAGTCAGCAAGCAAAAGTGCCGTTACAAGTCCCGAAGAACCCGCAACACTCGATTGAAACATCGAAAACCATGGTAACTATTTGATGTGGCTTGTTCATGCATGAGATAATTCGAGCATATTTTTTTTTTGGAAGTTCTCCAGGCCAAGTGACGAATGTCAGCGGTGAAAATTATCGACTCATGATTATGGAAATCTTTTTGACAAACCTGAGAGTCCATCCTTTGCACACTACACTCACGTGGCTTCAACAGGATGGGGCGACTGCAGACACAGCCAGAGCTTTATTGAACTTGCTTCGGGAAATTTTCCCCCAGTCGCTTTGGGCACATAGCATGGCCACCGAGGTAGCCCGACCTAACTCCCGTGGATCTTTCGTATGGGGCTGCCTCAGATAGAGGGTAACAACGAGCTAAATTGAACCAAGATTACTGCAGCGTGCGGCGCAGAATAATATACTCTTTAAAAAAATTTAATCCGCCCTTTCATTTAAGCATTCATTGCTTTTAAGGCAACTTTTTGTCAATTATTACTTATTTCGTTAATAATTTTATCGAGACTTCTAGTTCGATTTTTGCTTTTCCAAAAACTGACCATTATCCAAACTGAGAAAGATGTTTCTGTTGTAAAATTGGAGTGGTCAACATTTTTAAGGAATACAAAAAAAAAAACAAAGTTGGAGACAATGGCTGGGGTTTACACCCAACGGAATGGGAAACTTATAAATGACTTTAATACTTGCTGTGAAGAGTATAAAAAGGCTAACTTGCCAATATATACATATATAATGCGCCATAACTATAGACATCGAAAAAGTATAATTTAAGCAATTTTAAGTCACTGCTAAATAAAAGTGCACTTTTTGTTTACCATAGACAAAAAAAAACTGACTTTACTCGCAAAAGTCTGCTCTATACTTAAAACCAGCAGAAGTTGTCTTTAAGTTATTTAGCAACAGCTTTGGTCAAACAAATGTCACTTTTAAGTGTAAACGGTTTTTAAAGTATTTTTTTTTTATTAAATAATTAATAAAGATTTTGTAATAACTATTATTAATCGGTGTACTTTTATTTAATGCGCTTTGATGTTTTTTGGTTTACTTACCAATGCAATCTTTCATTTGTATATGTGTGTGTGTGCTAACATTTATACATAATTTTTGAGAGTCATCTTATTAGAGATGGGATTTTACTTAAATGTGTAAATGATTGTATGGTAAATAATTTGGCATTTTCGATAAATTGTGTGGGACCCATATAAGCTGGTTCAACTTAAATCCAACTTTAATTTTGGCTATACATAGTTAAACAAAAGTTAGCAACACTTGTTAAAATTGAAGTTGTTAAAATTTAAGTTGTTTCCAAAAAGAACCCACTTTCGTGTTTGGCTATAGTTAAGGCCCTATATCTTTGCAAAACTCAGCCGTTCTATTTTCAGGATATAAAAATGTCACTCATGACTTGTGGCAGGAAATCGTAGTAAATATAATATAGTGTTAATAATAACATAAAGAATGACAACCACAAATAACAACTGGATTTTTGTTACAAACCTTAAACAATGTGGTAGACATTTGATAAAAACACTCAACAAATTATGAAAATGAGCGGGATATGCAGCATAGTCTAACATGGACGTCATATTCCACACATGAAAACATCAATGTCGCCTAACATTTTCCAAAATTTCGAACAGAGTGGCAATATTTAATTGCAATCTTCTCAAGTACAGTAACATTGCATGGCATAATCCTGCATAACAGTTTATCTGAGTTTAGGTAGTTTCTAAGTACTTATATATACTACTACATTACCTTTCATTTTAGATAGAATTAAATACCTACCATTTTTCTCTTTTAATTGCAGAGTACTGAGGAAAGCTGAAAACTTCAGCGGTAAGTGAAATCTTATAATAGCATTAAGAAATTTTTTTTTTTTTTTTTTTTTTTGAATTGAACAACTAATATGTTGTGCCAACAAATTCCCAATATGCCGCTAACGTTGCAATGAATTCGTATTATAACAGCATAGCACTTTAGTTTTAGTAAATGAGCAATCAAAGTGGTTACAGCTGGCCACAAAAGTAGATTTTTTCACATTATGACTTGCTTAATTTAGCCGACAAAGTCAAAACTAATTATAAACACCGCTTTTTAACGCACCAGCGCAAAATAAAAGACCGCTGCCGAAAGTGTATTAAAATTGACCATAATTTTTACGAAATAATAAAACAAATCTTTTCATGTGTTTTTTTTTTTTAATTTTTGAAATTAAATTTTATTAAAATCATGCTGTACGGAGAAGAGCAAAACAGCCATAGAAAAATTACATTATTTTCCTGCATTTCGTCTTAAGAAGAAAACCAATTAAAGAAGTAGAAGCGAATGCAACATTTCATTAAAACTGAAGATGAGATAAATTAATGCATGAAAATGTGTAATAAAAAAGTGACCGACCCTTCAATTTTGTAGAGTTTCTTGTTCTGTTGCACTGCATTTGTAATTCAAAACGTTTAACAGTTTGTCTGTTTGCTCGCGTCTTTTGGTTTAGTTTTTATTTCGGTACAGAGACATCAAGCCCGTGTTTGGTATTTTTTTTTCCTTTTCCAGACTAGACTTTTCTATGCAAACTGTGTAATTGCTGTGAAGTTTCCTTAATTTTCTTGTCTTAATATTAACAGAAGAAAAAAAATAAGAACAGAAATGAAGACGAACGACACACGTTGACGTCGCGCCATTTTAACAAAAATTTTTTTTCCATTAAAAAACTAAGAAATTGATGGAAAACAAAAGAACTTTAGAAACCATTTAGTTGTTGTAATTCTTAACAATAAACAACAAACAAATCAGACTTGATTTGGTTTTCATTTACTCTTGATGATAAATTTCACATAAACTACGAAAAAAAATCCCAAAACGGAAAATATATGTTACATATAACAAAGACCACAACAGTTTATGAGGTAAAATGAAGGAAATAGTAAGAAAATAAATATAGTTGCTTCGCAACGACTTGGGGGTACCATACATTAGAAACAAAACATATATAAAAGATTTAACACTTAAGAATTTTCGTTTCTGATTTCAATGAATTCATTTCATTAATAGCTTGCATTAATCCAATGAAAATTTTTATTGCCACTAATAATTGACTAATTCCATTAAATGAATTCCCTTCGATAGTTTCGTTCAAAAAAATAATTCGTTTTAGGAAAATAAATTCGTTTAATCTCTGAACAATATCAGTTCATTGATACACTTCATAAAAATAATATTTTGTTTTCATTAGAGAGACATGAGAGAGCAAATTCACTTGCCTTAAAAGCAAGGAAGTGCTGAGAATGCTCGTAACATCTCGATACAATAAAATCTGAGCTCATGCAGTTCTCTGAAATAGTGAAACCATTAAACTGAATACCAAAATCCTACGGAAAGATCCAAGAAGAGGAAAAGCCGAGAGAACTCGTAATACTTGTTATATGTTATGTTTCGCATGTGGCCTCCCCACATGCCCTACATTCGTAGCATTTAGCTAGGCATGGGCTAATTATTTATGCTGATGCTTGGTATTCTTAAAAATGCGATCCATATCCTAGCGCACGAAACTTTGCCAGACATATACCACCGCAGCAATATGAAGGAGATTAAGGAAATTGGGGTACCAAAACAAATTCCTACAGACCTATGGGTCAAATCAAAACTAATATGCTTACATGAAACTTTTAGCGTACAAGAAGCTCACGCTGGCTTGAGTGTAAGGTAACATAACCGAATTGTTGTTTGATGAAATATCCACAAAGACTACTTTCTATCTCTCTCTTTTTTCTTTCTCTTTTATTTCCCGCTCTCACACAACCCATAATTTATTTACCTAGTGTTTCGAAAGAAAATATTGATATAGGAAAAACTAGATCCTTTGTTTCAAACTTTCAATTTGAATCTTAAAGCAATCATTTAACAACGGTTGCATTGTTAGAATATCTATCAGAGTGACATCATCAACCTTCCGAAAGCTTTTACAGCGTGACAATATTTTTAGATGGGGAGGAAGCTGTTGGTTATGCATGTCATATCAGCATTTAATATAGGGTTGGTGTTAACCCAGATATTGTTTATATGTATATAATTTTGGCTTACAATTTTGGAGTCCTTTTCTTGAGTTCCATATAACAGCAATGTATCGCCTAAGACTGTTAGTAAATAAGACTAGCCTTGTGTCAGTTGTGCCCCATAGTTTTCCCGTTGGGCTTAATATTTCTCAGTGACTCTATGTTCTAAGGAGCTGAACAAGTCTCTGATCGACTTTTTATTCAACATACAGTTGAAATATATTACAACCTGATTACCTGATCGGGAGAGGTATCCTTTCTAAGAGTGTTGTTTCTATTCTATTCGACAATATTAGTCTCTAATTAAAAAAAAAAGTCCATGGTGTTATCTGCTTAGAGTTCAGAGCTCTTTTCCTACCCAGAACTGGTTCATATAGTGCCATGGAAGTTGATTTGTTTTTCTCTTAAGCAGTGGATGCTAAGGAGCCCTCTGTATCCCGAATTATTGGTTCTGTTACTTCTTCGTTACCATGAACGAACAGGGACTAAATGCAGAGATGTAATTCCATGTCAAAATTTCTTATTATCTTTTCCACTAAAAAGTGTTGCGTTGTGGGTCTATTGTATTACTTTATGTCTCATTTTCTTCATCTCGAAGGTTTGACTGATATTGTCGCCTCCTCTGTAGAGCACTCACTTAAAAAAAAAATTATCAAACGGCGTCATGACTTGCGATATTTTGCCTGGTCTGGTTGCAGTTGCATTTGCGGTTAAAGTATTAAATTAAGATCTGATGATTCTCCATGTTCCACTCTCCACTGTGTTGCTATTGTTGTAAATGTATGTTAATTTACTTGGCAAACACAAATGCAGTAATACAACAACAACTATGCATTAAATCTTCACCAACATCAGAGAAAGAAAGAAACCTTGTTGACTTGATTTGTCTTCATTTCTTCGGTCTTTCCTTTCGTCTTTCTGCACTTTTTCTCAAGTTAATTTGTTATAATTTGTTTTTTTAGTGTCTCCGTCTGATTGCAACGTCTGTCCTAAATTTTACGTGATTTAAGCAATTTACCCAAGTGTAGCGTGGAAAAAAGGTTCTAATGATGCTTCTAATTTGTATTTATTTTTATATATTTTATTCTTGATTACAACAGAACCCAACAATTAAACGCATAAACATGATGACGTTTTTTATTTTCATGGTATATTTTATGCTCTCTCTAATTTAAAATTATTTTTCATTGCACTTTTTTTTCTATAAATGATAAATTTAAGAAAATGCATTAACAAATTAGAGAAATGCATTTATTTAGTGGTCTTGTCATTATCATGCCTTTGAGCCTAAATTATAAACAATTTCATTTCTTTTACCCTCTAATTGCCATTGAAGCTACTGGTTTTTTATTTATGGAATTTCTTACAAGTCATCTTCGAAATTTTCTACAAATTTCCTAACAGTTTTCTGCTGCGTCATCTGAGAGTATTTAAGGAAATTTGTAAGAAAAGGAAGTATGTTTTTTGATTGTAATCGTTTGCACAAGCTGTCTGAAAAAGTATTTAAACAAACTGCCTTAAAATGCATGTGTTGGGACTGTGTTTAATCCTGTTTAATATTCTTGACTTTAGTTTTGCTCTACCAGTATTTGGCAAATTTCATTCATGCATTTGTTTTTACATTCTTCACGCTTCTTTGTTACTGATTTTTCCTCAACAAATCGTGTAAATAAAATCCTTTCTTTGCCGTACTTTGTATTGTGTGGTTCCTCTTGGGGGAATAATAAAGGTAATCAATCACTTGCATATTTTCTTAATCTTGTATCTCTTACATGTCATTTTCGTTTGTAGCTTTATTTTACAATCTTCTTGGGCATGGGGTTAACATACTTTTGCCGGCCAGTTTGTATTCAATTCCCAGAGGAATTTTGCACCAACTATCTGGTCAATCAAATATTTGTCCAACAAAGCAAAAAAAAGGGTTATAATACTTACATACGTTTAATTTTATTTAACTAGAACAAATTGTAAAATTATTTATGCCTTGTAAGAAAATGTTATTGATAAGCTTGGAAGGGGGTAAGATTCCCATATACATATGTATGTATAAATCGACACTGAATGTGAAATTGAACAAAGTATACCACTACTGAAAATTTTTAAGTAATGTGTTTAATACATCTTAAAACAGTGGTAATTATTGCAATTTATACGATGACAGACAAAAATTTACGGACAGGAATATAAAGGTATTTTTCAAATAATATTGAAACACGAAAAACTTGTTTCGCTTTACAAATTTGTCAGATGGTTTTTTAGCTATTCCAGATAGTTCTCATAAATTACTTAATTTATATTATACGATTTTTTCTTCTATGAATATTTTGTATTATGTTTAACGGCCTTAATTCTTCTGGTTCATATCTATTAAACAAGACAAAGAAAACACAAAAGACCTTTAGATAGGGTACAGCCTGCTGTTTCGAAGCCGCCACACTCCTCGGCCGACCCCTTCCTTAAGCGCAGAGGTTCTTGTTTCAATAACGAAATGCATGCAGCATGAGGCATCCAAATTGTTTTGTATTTTCTTTTTTAATTAAAATTTTTTTTTTTTATCAAATACACTAGTTATTACTTTGATTTGTATGACTTTAATAATGTACAATGGAAAATTATATTGAACCATTTTGTATAATAAGCCGTTATATTATTATATACATATGTACTGGGTGAACGTTTGTTATCACACGTATAACAGTTGCTAGGTACAGTAAACTTTTTGAGAGAATGGAAATTAAAATTAAAATAAACAATATAAGAAAAACATATAGAGTGAATTGTAATACAACCTGAATACCTTTGCGTGGTGAGAGCTTTGACACGCTAGATATGAAATAAAACATTAAAATCGAAATAGTAATTGGCGTGTTTGATAAAAAAAATTTACAATTTAGCCAGTAGATATATAAAAAATTTCTCATGCAACATAAGTTTGGCTTTTGAAATATGAGCCTGTAAGCTTAAGGACGCGTGCTGCCGAGAAGTGCGGCGGCTTCGAAACAGAAAAGGTCTTTGATGTTTTCCTTGTTTCATGATGACAACCACAACTAGAGTATAGAATAAAAATGTACGTAATAGAAACTGATATTTCTCATAGAAACCTTGTTTAACTTCATATCTCTTATTCTTGAAAAAAAAAAACACGAAAAAATAATATTTATACACATAATTTTTTAATCAAAACTTAAAACCAACATTTCAAACCACAACATTTGCAAAATACGTTTTTATAAGCCACTTATTACAAAAAAGAAAAGTAACAAATTAACGCCTGAAATGGATTTTCACACGATCTGAGCTGTAATAAATTTTGAGATGATGAATCTTTCACCAAAAAACAAAAAAAAAAAGATTATAATAATTGTTTATCAAATTGCTTTTGAAATTATATCTGAGGTGTAACAATTGAAGCAAAACCATTTGACCACATTCAGAAGCCAAATTTTGTGGCTTTCAAACCGCAAACCTTAAACTTTTATTAACAGATCATTTACAGAATAAATAAACGTATTAGCAGGGTTCAGTTTTTAAGAAAATAATAAGTTCGTTAAAATATGAAATAGCTAATTGAGATAATGTGCTATACTCCTTGTTAACTATGCTTAAATTGAAAGGTTTTAGTGGGATGCGATTTTAATGAGATTTAGATCTTTTGTCAAAGAAGAGCATTTTTGATAGACAGAAGAATTTTAAGTTTTCAGTATTTATAGATAGACTACCATTTTAAATAATTAATCCCTCCTCATTTCTTATACTCGGTATATCGTTTATCATTGAAGTCTTAATTTTGTTCTATGCCGCTTTTGATTCTGTGCTCTAGTTAATTTATTTTTTTTTTTCGAATTCCTCAGAAAAAGGAAAATATATTTGAATCAAAAACAGGCGTAAAAGCGACAAATTTGTTTTAATGATAAAACTTGTTCCTGCACTTCAATCAATCCATTAGAATTTATTGCTTCAAGTCTGGAAAATGAGATCGGGCAATTGGCCGCCATCTGAGTTGAAGGTCTATGTATATCATTTTCATTCTTGCTAAAACTTTGGGTGTGTGGTCATCACAATCCTGGTCATTATTCTACTTAAGAGCTGCAATATTCTGAGGTTCATGGCATACGATTGTAATTTCAAAAAACCCCATAAAAAGAAGTCTGGAATACTCAAATCGGAGGTTCTGGGCACGATTCTTGTTTGCGGCAAATTTGTTTTAATGAAAAAACTTGGTCCTACATTTCAATCATTCCATTTGAATTTATTCCGTCAAGTCTAGAAAACTACCTCGGGCAAATAGCCATAGCGAAAGTTAAAGGTAATATAATGCCGTTCTATAGCACTTTCGATCTTGCTAAAACTTCGGGTGTCAGGTTCTCACATTCCTGACCATTTTTCTACTTAAGGGCTGCAAGAGTTTGAGGTTTTTTGCGATTTCAAAAAACCCCTATGGAATATTTAAATCGATGTTTCTGGCCGGCCAGTGCGAATCAGTGAAATGAAACATGAAAAGCTCTGGAAATGCTAGCTTCGTAATATTGAATGATACTCGAGCAGTGCAGGTCCATTGAACCTTGCTAGCTGCAACCACATATTTTCCAGTCCCAAGTCATTCACTTGACAAAGAAAAATCGGTGATCATAATACTGTAGCGAAGAATACCGTTCGCAGCTATCGTTTGGCCTACGCGACTCTCAAAGATGAAACTGGCCCGATGACTTCAATAGCTTTGAGTGTTGGACTCCACATGGATTTGTTGTGCCTCAAAAATTATTATTTTGTTTTGATAATAAATTAAATTTTTAAGGCTTAAGATCTTTTGTATAAAAATTTTTTGTAACAAAAAACAAATATATTTATTTATTTCGATATTTCGCCCGCAATTTGTTGGCTTCTTCAGGAATATAAATAAACTATACGTTAAAATCATTATTTTGTTTATCATGTTCTTGAATCCGCTATTTTCGAAATGAACCACATTGCTTCTCATAATTTTCAATGCAAAATCGTCCACCTCTGCATTAAGATTCAGGAGGACTAAAGCGTGGGCTAGAGACGTTAGGCTACACTTTCCAAGCGGTGGTGAAAGAAGTAATTAGTTTTACATATCATCAACTGGGTCCTAATTGAGCCATCCAAATTCTCGGATAAAAGTTTCAGCCCTGTTTAATTGGCATTTTAATATATCTTCTAACTAGAAAAAGCTGGACAATGGCAGAAGAGGTCTTGAACAGCCTACTCTTCCTATTTCACTTTAAAACTTCTGCAAAATAGTTTGACTGAGTGCCCTATCTGACATTGTCCCGTTAATACAGCCAAAGAAATACGCAAGTTTTGTCAGGGTAAGTCCCACGGATCTAAGGTTTTTGTGAAATTGTACGTGGGCCATGAAAGCTCAGATGTTCAGCAAGTATTTTCGGTTAAGCATCTATCATGTGTATATCTTTCTTACTGTTACAAATCGGGTCACTAATAAAGTCATTAATATCCCTCAAAGGTACCACATTAGGGAGTATGTAGAGGAGTTAGATGTATGACCAACTCCTAATAATTTTTTTCTTACACATATTTCTTACGAATACACAACTCCTGTACAAAAATACGAAAAAATTTTAGATCGCACGTCTCGAAAATTATCTCTTTTTGATGTGTCGCAGTGGAACTTGTTGTCCTCCTGCCAAGAGTTATCGAAAAATCGATTGCTAAATCGACCCAACCTAATGTGCGTCCCTTAATATTTTTCTGCCTAATTTACTACTGCATAGTGAAGACAGAAACCAGTTTTTGTCTTCAAGTGCAATACTTATCTTTGTTATTGTTTAAGTTCACATCCATTCGTAATTGTAGTTGGCAAACATATGTATATACATATGTATACTCTTCAGGACAGCCGTTATAAAAGCCACAAAACAAATTACCCAAAAATTTATCAAATTTTGGACAAAGAACGAATAAATGTAGAAAAACATATTGTAATCGACAAGATGGGAAAAAAGTAGCCCATAAATAAAAAACAAAAAGTTAGTTCATTCAATCAAGAGTCCTTCAGGGAATCACTCCGTTTTTCCCCCTCTCACATTTGACGCAATAGTTTTTTGTTTGTTAATATTACGTTTTACAAAAATCATTAATAACTTCCCAAAAGTAACCACTGGTCACATACATACATATCAATGGTTTAATAAAAAGGGTTCTGCGTGCTTCTTAAACTCTATAATTCTGAAAATCTACTGCCATCTTCATGCACCCTTAAGTCGTTTTTCATTTTCTTTTAAGAGACATTTTTATAACTAAATTTTACAACATTAACATTTTTATAACATAAATTAAAGAAGCAATAATCTAAAAACAAATTCAAAAAATTTGTTGCGGTTGTTGCAACAGTGCCAGTACCAACAAACTCAACTCGTTCTATCAACACACTTGACCACTTGTCAGTGAAAAACAAATCGTTTTGCCTGTCAAGAGCTGTTGGTTGTTTTATATTAATTTTTTCTTTTCCTAAAGGGTATATGTTTTTCTTATACGAATTTTTGTTTTTTAAGGATGTTTTACGATAAAATTTCTTTCCTCTTTTTTTTCACTGTTTATTTTTTTCGCCTGCTTCTTTTGGTCCATTTTAATAAGATTTTATTTATTCAGTTTATATTTACAAATTACTTACGGTTAATAAATCATTCCGCTTGTCAAAATAAAAAAAAAACATAAATTTTAAAATGACTTTAGCAATAGATGTTGGAAAGTTATGGCTGGTGTGAGATATTAGGTTAGAGTGTATCTTTTATGAGAATAATATATGTATGTAAAGGTTTAAGCAGTGCCTATCTACTGTTGTATTACTTTAATCTGCATTAGGAATAAGTACAAACTTATTTTCATTCAGAAAACGTCTAGCTTCTCTCACCTTACTCAATACAAATTTGTCTCTAGCTGGAGTTGTACCATTTTTAATATAATTATCTGACATCATCGCTAATCCTGATCTAGCAATCTCCTGTTCTCCCAGTTTTCTATAGTCTGTAAAAATTATTCACTATCTGCTTTTACCTGTAAAACTGACATATGATTACGACGACAATTCCTTCAAATCGGTTACAGCTTTCGGCTACCTATTTTTGTAACGACGGTAAGTTGGTGGCTCTAGATATTTCTTTGCATTTGACAGAGTATGATTGCTTTTGGTGTCGGCAATGTTACCTCTTAGTATTTCCTGAGAGCCCGCTCTATACGTGTTTTTATAGATGAGTTCAAGATAAATTGGCTGTACCGCAAGGTTATGTTCTTTCTCCTACTCTATTCGTCTGATCATTCTTAATGACTTTCTCTGTCAAACTTTAGGAATTTACCATTCGTGTTGATTTAGGGACAGATCTAGCCTTCCCGTTTCATTGTGATCTCTAATGCATTCCGCTATTGGCCGATCTTACGCCTGCATGATTATGCTAAAACCTGTCAAGCGAAATAAAAGCAGAATACCAGCATTTTCTGGTATTTCTCTGTCCCACCCAAGAATAAGTGTCGGGAATCAGGGTTTTACAATTGGCCTCTAGTTTGGTGTACAGGATTTTATGTGACATCATTCTTAATGCATCCTTAATACATTCTAAAAATTTTGTAGTGGAATAAGCTGGAAGCAGCATTTGCCATTCGTATTCATTTAAACATAGGCCTAGTATATCGTAGATCAATGCCAAGATGCAAACTATGATCGATACGCTCAATGACGATCTGCGTACAACTTCAGATTGCGGTCGTAAAAACAGGGTCAATTTCGATGCTTGAAATACCAAGTGTTGGCTGTTAACATATAGACGAACGCCTAAAGATGCTGCCTCATCTCATCATTCTTATGTATTCGCATAAATATTGAGGAATCGGAGAGTCTTAATGTACTTGATATGAATATTTAGTGCGAATTTTGCTGGAGTGGGCATATTTTTCGTGTCGAAAAAAAGCATTTAGGAGACCTGGTTTTCTGAAACACTGCAAGACTTACTTCACTTCATACGATCCATTTACTATTGTACCTTTATCCCAACGAATATGGCGTAAAACTCTTACGTTTGGACTTCAGCCTCAGAGCATATTTTGAGAGTGCTCAACCGCATGTAGGAGGGGGTGAATAAGCTTATGAGAAACGGTACGTTTATTCAATTCTATTGAGTTCCTTGTGCATCGTCGTAATGTGGGATGTGTTACACTGTTTTGTCGCTTTTCAAATGGACTCTGCTCTAATGATTTTTTCCTTAAAACCTACATATTTTCATACGATATACAGCCATCGGTCAGAGCACATGCACTTACCGCCCATTGACCTGTGAGTCGCACAAGGCATTAGAGAGACAATTCGTTTTTCAGCCGTACGATTCGTTTGTGGGATGAATTGCCTGCAGATATATTTCTTGCCAGTTAGAATAAAAAAATCTTCCAATTCACCACAATTTTATCGAGTCGGAAATACCATTTCGATGGATACTTGCCCCAACTTTAAGCTGGGATCATCAAAGACTGGCAGTAAGTTAACAGAAGCCCAGTCTTGCATTGGCGAACCAAACTTCCAGTTTTCGAAATCCTGCTTCTGCCATTTAAAAGTACAGGAAGTCACCAAATTTGTAATAAACAGGACATTAGCGCTTGACTGCTAATTCCACTAATAATCAATTTTGTAGATTATTTAAATGTACACGAACGCACCAAATTTATTTGTACGAAACAGGTCAATACCACTTGACTGTGAATTAATGTTCACCTCATTGTTATTCAATTTTGTAGATTATATACTAAAAGGATGTATAGATTAATACAATATTGTAAATATCTATTAAATAAATAAAAAAAAATACAAAATACTAAAACGATGAGCGGTAGTAATCTACTGGTGTTAGCTGCCCTTTACTGATACAATGACAAAAAATTCTTCAAAAAAAAAAATATTCAATTTCAATTATTAGTTCCTTTCCCTGTCCTAGATAATTAAAAATGTATACAATGTATCAAGAATTATTTAAATTATGATTTCAATATTTGACTAATTGTGTTTCTCTTGCACTTGAAATTTTACACACGAATCCTTTTTTTTAACCATTTACATATTCAAAAAATATATTGCTTATGACAGCTGTCAAAACTTTTAATAATCACTTTGCAATTGTTTGTTGTTTCTGGCAACAATTGAAACAATACTTTCTACTACTGCACGGTTTGTTATTGCAAGCAAATTTTTGGCTGCTTTGCGGTACCACTCACAAATTGGTAAAGCTTCTCAAATGTCACCAACACTTTTTGTTTGGTTTAGGATTTTACAATTGCTAACTAAACACAGACAGACAGGCAGGCAGGCAGGCAGGCAGTCATACAGAAGCAGTAGCATTAACAAATTTGAATAAATTTTCAAAAATGTTGGAGAACACCGCCCCCTGTATTCAAAGTATTCAAATCAAATGATTCAATTAAGCACAGTTTATTTTAAAATCTAAAATCTATTTACAAGCAATTTCTAAAACAGAAATAATAGATTTTTTTTTTCTTGCAATTAGCTGAACATTTTGTTAAATCAAATTTGCTCAAACTGCTGATGCCGCCGCACAGCCACAACGCACCCTGCTTAAAGCGGCAGCTTTTTGAGGAAGCAAAAGAGGAACACTGCTCATCCTTAAATCAAAAATGTTTATCTTTCTCTGCAAACATACATATGTATGTATTTGTGCTTGCGTGTGTGTGTGTGTGTGTGTGTGTGTGTGTGTGTTTTAGTGTTTTTTGTACTGCTTCGTTTATTTTCGTTGTCATTTTGTTTATTTAACGTTAAATTAATTGCGGTCTCATATTTCGTTATGCAAAATTTTAAGCGTCCTCATTGTTCTTATTGTTTCTGTTTCTTTTACTATTGTTGTAGTTGTAGCTGGCTGTTGTTGTTTGCATATTTTATGCTCGTCGAACTATTTGCGTAAGATTTACTTAACAGCGAAATGTATTTACGTTGCTAATTGAAGTAGAAATGCCATCTTTATTGTTGCCGTTGCAGCTTAAGCAGCAAAAGTGAATTAATAATATTCGTTCTAGTACACGTAGTGTCATTCATAGTAAGTAGCAGCGTGTACTGAGGCTGTCAATGTCACACTGGTTATGGGTGGACGACTGACTATTCCTCTGTTTTGCTTTCCTTTTTTTTCTTCTTACTCCTTTGTAAAGCAACCTCGAGGCAGATGGGTAATAAGACACTTTTAAGCTTAATCTTAAATTGTTGGGCTGCAAAAAACGAGGCATAACAAGCATAAGTTGTTGTCTCAAGTGTTGTCGCTGTTGATGTTTTGTCGCCATGTTGCTGGCTCAGGTTCTCTCTAGTTGTTTTTGTTGTTGTTGTCATTTGTAGTTCAAGGGTGTCGTAGTCATAAAATGTTTAGTCTTTTGTTAAGTTTGGCAATCAGTACAATGTACCATGTACTCAAACTAAAAGTTTAAATAGTGGTAAAGGAATAAAGTGAGTACCGGGGTTGTTAAATTTTATAATAATTAAAAGGCTTTAAAATAATTAAGCAATGTATTGTCTTATAGCGCAAACAGGCTTTGCTGTAATAGTAAAACAATTTGCAATAGTGCGGTTATTTTGCAGAGACAAATTTATAGTTACTTTTATTAAAGTGAATTTTTGAATTGCATTGAATTTATTGAGACTTCAAAATTAGATAACAAATGCTAAAAAAGAACAGTAAAACTAGCAACTTAGAACTATGTGTATTATTCTACTCTAGATAAAAGACAAACGCAACTTACTGATGTTAAATTAATAGTTTAAATACAAAGATATTCGGTGACATTTATTACATTTGTTCTTGCTCCCGGAACGACGGTTACAAAAATTAAACTAAACTTAAAATTACATAATTCTATTAAAGTGAAAAATTTGTATTATTAATACTCGATACTACTCGATATTTTTTGGGTATTGACTTAATACTTCCCAATATTTTAACGAAAGTTTCTAAATTATGCAGCAAATAAGAGAACTTTACAAAAGCCTAATTATATTTCTGTAAAATTACTGCTTATTCAGTTTTACCATTGAAAATACATTTTTATTGTATACATTTTTATTGTATTTTGAATTATTTTATTAACGCAAACAATAGTAATTTGATATATTCAAATATGAACTTATTTATTTATTTGCTTTAAGAGCCAATAGAAATGCATTAATTCAGTTTTAAAAATTAACCTTTACGAAAAGTTTACTGTCTTTTTCAGCTGTCTATATGCCGACGACATTTCGTTGGTGCTAATCAACTCATCAGTAGACTTGAAAAATTCTTAAAAGTTTGTTTGAAACTTATGTAACTACTTATTCCATATAGGCATATAGACAGCTGCAAAAGACAGTAAACTTTTTGAAATGGTTCATTTTTGGACCTGAATTAGTAATTTGATATAAATAAAATTGAGACAGTATTTTTTGCCTGTGTGTGGGTGTATTTGTGTGTAAAATGGTTGCAATAGATAGTAACAATAATTGAAAATGTTCTAAGTTTTGTTTCCAAGCATAGATAACATATAAAAATCTCATATTTTCTGTGTAAGAATAGCTTTAATATGAATCGGAATGTTTATTTTCATGCAAAAAAAAAAAGCAGCAATAAAAAAGTCTTCAATATTTTTTTTACAAATTCATACCTTTACTTAATTGTGAATAAAAGCGAAATGCGTCCATCGATTTTCATGATTTATGTCTCATTTTGTTCATAGGTTATGCGACTTTACGTGAAAGTAATAGGAATGGACACTTTTTTTTACTGTTTTGGATTTTTTATGAATTAAAAATTAAAAAAATCTAATTTTTTAGGCAAAAAATATTTTTTTTCTTCATACATTTATTTATAACTGCGAAACTTTTGCTTATGTAGCGAAACATTGTGTAAACATATTAAAGGAATTGTAGTTTTTAATTTTTTAAAATTTATTTCAGCTTATTCGGACTAGTGGTTCTCGAGTTATGACAAACAAAGAGCCTAAAACGTGACAAACTCCCCTACACGATACTTACTAACATCAAATTAATTTTTGATTTATTATTTGAGGTACCAAGACCAAACGAACGATGCAGAAGTTCTTCTTTTTGGGTCTACTTTCATAAACAATTATCAGAATTGAGTCCCGAATCAATCACCTGAAAAATGTTGTACTCTGCTATATACCGAGAGCTAGACTTTTAGTGAATCTCGTAGTGGTCCTGGATATGATGTTGCCGAGGTCCTTGGGATCCATTATTCCAGCGCACAGCTATGTTGTTCTCCGTGTATACGCAGGGGAACATTCACAAGGGATGTATTCTGCCGTTTTCTTTTCCTCATTACAAAGTCTCCAGGCATCATTAATTCAGCTTACAGTCTAATAACCTTTCTGCCGGGGGTTCACAAGACGCTCGAACTTCACTCTGTCGGGATCTATTTAGTTGTTTAGCTAGAGGTAAAGCAAACCCAAATACTAATGACACGAAGAACAGTGCTGCCATATTTGTCAATTTCTCTGCATTTCCGCGAATTTTCGATAGAAAAATTATTGAGTGAGATTTATAGTTTTGTCCAATAAAAGCGCAGACTTAAACAAATCCCTTCCAAATGCGCTGGCTGCCACTCGAAATTGTACGTAGCGGTTTAAGAGAGTACGATGCAAATAATATTGGTAAAATTGTGAATTAACATGTTTCAAAGCGTAACCACAGAAACACAGAATTGGTTAGACAAGTGAAAAGAAAGAATTTAAATGTTTATGTACTGCTAGTGTCCAAGTAGATACATAGCAGGCAATTAAATTGCCATAGCAAAAGAAAGTAAAGAAGAAACATATGAAATTATAAGTAGGTGTTTTGACTTTTATGTTGATCTTTCTGATAAAATGTTTGAAAGACTTGAATTTGAAAATAAATTCAAGTGTTTACATTTAATAAATCCAAATGTTTTTATGGACGCCCCATTTAATACAATAATTCTAGTTCTTCAACAATTTTCGAACTAATGGAAATAGACTTAAAGAAATTAGTTTAAAAAGCTTTTCTTTGAAAATTTTAACGCAAATCTGAAAGATTTTGCGTAGATATAAAATGTTGTCTTACTAATGAAAGAATTCGGGACAGAAATGAGGCTGCTTTTTCCCTTAGTATAATTTGCTTATTCGGTCACAAATACACTCTAATAATATTTTTAAAAGCATATGCATAAAATCTTAAAGTTCTGGCTTAAAAATGTCATAAAACATTTTCTGCCACTATAATTAAAAAAAAATATTGTGTTTATAAACAAAATATTCAGACCATATAATTCAAGTATGAGCTTAATATTTATTCTTAGCGCCAATAAAAAATTACATTTTGGTCTGTAGCAAAATTATCTACGTCTCCGATAAAAGAAAGTTCAATGCATTTAATGCGAAAAACTATGAGCATTGTTCATTTTTTTTAATTAATGTTGCTTATCCTTTTGATGGCATTCAGTTACAGCATGAAAAATTACACAGTTTTCGCTTATTTTGTTGAAAAACCACAAAACTTAACCAGCCATCAAACACTCACGTATTCGTGTATGAGTGTGTTTTCCTTGTCTTCAAACTAGTTTTAAATTGATTTCCTCCTATTATGGGCTATTAATCGTAGTCCTGGCAAACAATTCACTTTAAACCCCAAACGGTAAACCAAATGAATTTACAAGGTAACAAAAGATTTGTTGACTTTTGAGTCTTTCAAATAAAAAAATTAAAAAAAAAAACAGAAAATAAATATATTGAAAATACAAGTAGAAAAAAAAACTAACAAAGAAAAGGGTACATAATATCAGCATTGATTATATCTTTTTATGTTGATGACAAATATCACCAGCATCTACTATTCAGTCATACTGAAACACATTCTCCGTTTCTTCGCTCGCTTGCTTGTTGATTGCTGGCTGCACCATGTGACAGTCTTTTCTTGCATGCAGCCATAACGAAAAGCAAGTCTTTTGTTACTTTAAACTGGATATTATTTATCAAGATATTTATACGTACAATTGTAGCTGTATACAAGAAAGTTACTCTCCCATCAAGCACATATGAATAAATATCCTTTTTCAAATAAACTGCGTAAGAAAAATCCTGTGGTTTGCTTGGTGCTCTAAGTAAGAAGTGAAACTACACACATAAACATAATATTTCTATAAGAATTTTCAACATGTTTCGTTTTTCAAACCACTTTGCGTTTGTGTTTTGTAAACCCTACACCTTGTGATTGTATTTTACCTTTATACTTGTGCAAGAAGTCCTGGCGGCGTGTGTGTGTGTGTGTGTGTGACTTAGTAATTCAACTTTGGCTTTGTTTTTCCGTTTGTCACATGACTTTGTCGTTTTTGATATTTGATTTCCGCTAAATTGACTCGATTTGTTATTTTATAGTTTATTTATGTTGCAGAAGAAAAGTTAATAAAAAAAAAAAATATGTACATCACTTGTAGTGCAGCATCTTAGAGCAGTCAGCCAGCCAGCAGCTATTGCTGTATTTGATATGGCACAAAAAATGTCACCAGGTTTATTGAACTCCGTTATTGTACAGCAGTTGTGTGTTAGCGAGCAAATTCAGATTTTTATGATGATTGCTTAAGCTAAAGAATTTTTGAGATTTCTTTCATTTATAGATAAAATAAATTGATTTTGGGTCTCATCTCTTTGATTTGAAAACTATAGGAATTCATTTAACTATAAGCAATGGAAACGAGAGAGAAAAGGGTTAATCAGAGTATAGATATTAAGATTTTTGCAATGCAGGAATTGTATCACTAACAAATATTATGTTAAAGCCTTCAGCAGATCTCCCGGATTTATTTAAGGATACCTAATACTCAACTCACTCTATTATATTTATTTATACACATTTCCATACACACCTCTCTCATAATTCCCAACTTCGAATCCATAACTTATTTTCTAAATTACATTCGTCTAGCGCTTTTCCTTAATGACACTGTAACACTTGTCGTTTGTAGCAATTTACAAATAAATAATTGTGCACACAGCCCTGCTTTCTATATTTCCTATTAGTCACTTTTTGCACATCAATAAACACGAAAAACTTTATTTAGTTTTTCTTTTTATTTGTTTGTTCACATATGAATATAAAATATTTCCCTAAATTTTTTGCATTGACAGTATAATCACTTTACGCGTGTAAAATCCACTTTGCTTGTGGATTTCCACCACTAAGATATGTATGCAAAAAACAAAAAACCAACTCCTACCTCGCACCCAAATGCCCCACTTAAAATAAGAAAAAACCAATAAAACAAGAAGCACAGTTTTTGTTTACACAAAAAAATAAAAAAAAAATAAAAAACTCTATAGTATACTACCCCCATTCCTGGGATAATATGACGACAATTTGAAATTGGATGATTTTCAGTTGTCATCTAAATGTGAACACACATCTACGCGAATTCACCTTCACTGACTAGTTGATATGGCGGCAGCAATATCAGTCACTTCCCGTAAGAGAAACATGGTTGAGGTAATCATACATATTTGAAGAAAAACCGACCATAGTTTATGTATATGGTTACAGTCTAACAATGTCAATTGTTAATATTATTATTGATTACACTATCAGTGATTAGGTTATTGAGGCCACTAACCGTGCTGCTGCTTTATTCTCAACCATACCACTGCGATTTCTAACTAGTTATAACATTGTCATTTCTAACAATAATATTTTCAATAATTTTATTGGGCTTTAGTTCGATTTTTACTTTGTGGAAATTGGCAAAGTTTTTTTTTTTTTTTTTTTTTTTTTTTTTTGTTTTGATCAGAAATTTGAAGAAAACGAAAACAAAACTTGCTTCGAACCCAGGCCAAGTTTAATTGTATACTGTTTTTAAGTAGCACCGCATAGCCATCCTACCAGCTTTACTATCTTTCGAAAGCTTTTTTTTCTTTTTAGTGCATTAAACTAGTGCAACAAACTTTTAATACGGCCCTCATTTACACACTTTATCGAATTGTAACCCAAACCCATCAAGGAGACACAATAAAGAAACAGCCAAAAGCCCCCTTTCGAAAACAAATACATGCTCACTGTAATAATTACAACGAGTAAACAATGCACAGGAACAACAGATGAGTATCAGTATATGTGAATGCATGTTTATGCCTGTAACTAACATAAGTAATGGTAAATGTAGTCAAAGTGTGTAAGTGTGTAGGACTAGAAGCGGCATTGGTTTACATTGACAACAGTATCAAAGTACAAACTGTACCCTTTTTGCTGTTGCGAGGCAAAAAGACAGTAAAGTCAAACTAAATGAAACCGAACTCAATGGAATGACAGAATGACGTCCTCACCCAACCAAAGTCAGTTTGTCAGTCACACGGTTTGCCTGACAAATAAATAAAGCGAGAAGAGGAGTTATTTGAAAACATAAAGTAAAGTAGCACTGAAGTACTAGTAGTCGTCGTCGTCGCTGTCGTTCTACTTATTTATACAGTGTGTTTCTTAACAGGAAAGTGGTCAGAGAGTTAAAGAATTATGGAACAAATCCACCCTTATCCAATCTATTGCAATGCTAATGTTGACGACGAAGTGATGTGATGACTATGACTGAGTTATGAAGTGTAGATGTGAATGGCGGTAAAAAAAAATGCAAATAAAAGAAGCGAAAAATAACCGCACATAGGCCAGAGACAACCACATTTAGGCCAAGGGCGGGGTGGTGTTAAGCCAAAAGGAATGAATGTGTACAGTCAATTGTTTACGTTTTGTTGATATATTTTGTTGAACAGTAGAAAACTTGAAGTAAAATAAAGAAAGTGGGTATGCATTATATTGAAGATACATTGCATGTGCTATACATGTGCATGTGTGTTCATCTACTAGGGTGGTTCAGTTTTCTTCTCTTTGGGGGTTTTTGGTGGCAGAAAGGTTACTGATTTTAAGACATGATCGCACTATCATTATTATTGTTGTCGCTAAGTTGATCAATGGGATTAATTAGAGGCAGCCAGTAATGAAGAGCTGGGATGGTAGGTTGGCTAATCACTGCTGCTTAAGAACAGATGTGGAATGATTAACGTCAGTACCTGCCATTTGGCCTAACCTGACGATGGTCAAACCACGTGGTGCAATCAGAACGATACACCACCGCCCCCGAGCAGCCGGAACAGTTACTTGGCCATAACAAAACCCCTTGCTCAGGAGTTGAGCTATCTAACCTCTGCTGCATTGCAATTCTCTAGACGGCAAGGGATACACGACCACCGTGGTAGCCCGAAGTCCTGAAGAGCATCAGTCCTTGAACCAACGCTAATGTTCCCGCCAATCCAGTTCCTTCCAAAGCAACGTCTGTTGTTTAGCAACAGCACTACGGGAGACCGTACACAGACCCGAGGGTCTATGATCAGTATAGCTACCAACGTTCCCTTCCATGCGAACTTATTGTAGCAACCACAGCCAGTACGTTTCAGCCAAGGAAGGCTCCTCAACCTATGACCGGCGAGATGACTCCGAAGAGTCATCTCGGGGCTCCGGTCCCCGTACTGCCGAATTGCCCCTCGGTGAGGGGCTTCAGCAAGTCTCTCAGGACACGCCGCTATCCCTCGGGACCTGCCTAAGATTTTTAGCCACCAAGCCAGCTGAGGTATCGTGCACCCCTTCTACCCCGTTGACACGACACCAAGCTGGTTACGATCAGAAAGATGCATATTGTGCCCCCGGGGGAAGCTGCTTAAGAACAGTAAGCAATCGGTGTCGATCATGATGGAAACAATTTGAGTGCTAATAGGCGTCGTGGACGTGAAACAGCAGTGGTATGTACCCCAGCCAAGAGGTTAGTTTAGGTTAGATTGATTGCAGGGTTTGGTTTGCCCATGTCTTGTGACATGCACTTCAGCCAGTATAGCCGTGTGTGCGCTCTCTGTATTTAACCAGTGGGTCTATAGGAACTCCGTGTCACTCACAAAGTTCCCAGCCAGTAAGTTTTCAACTTTATTTTTCTTATCTTTTTGAAAAATATCACAAGAAAAAGCTTTCTCAATTCTGGGGAAGTAAAAATCGAACTCGAGCCCTGTTACATTAATTTCTTTATAAAATTTCTTTAAAATTCGTAATGGTCCACAATGCGGCGTTCAAATGAAAAATTGCACAAGAAACAGCAGCGTTGACAACTACTGTTTTCTCATTCTAAGTATTTTCTCAAATTATTTTTAATGATAAGAGCACTTTATGAAAAAAGATAACTTCAGCTGGATTTGTCTTTTAGGTTTTTAGATAATAGTTACTAAAAAAAAGAGCACGTCTGGCATATCAGGGTTTACTGTAATTCCCATAACTTGCGACACTACGTTGCTGATATTTAGCATGGATACATGTTTAAGTGCTGTAGAAATATAAGGCAAATAACGATGAGAAAATGCAGTAGAACGTCCGACTTTACTGAGCTTTTGCTCATGAGCATTTGTGCTGGGCACCGTTTTTTGGGTAGCAGACATTTTTCACTGTGAGTTGGAAAAATCATAATTGTCACAGCCAAAAACGGACTTTACAGGAAAAAAAATCGTTTGCCTTTTTATCACAGTACGGTGACTCCCCAAATAATGCTCCACCCTAATATCTTTAATGGTACATTTCAAGGCAGAGATACAAATTATTACAGTGGGTTGTAGTATTGCTTTAGACATTCTTTCTTCTGCTCTTCCTATCCTAAAGTTTGTTTTCAAGTAAAATGTGACTTTGCCGAAGCAAGGTGTTTCATAGCTAGACTCTAAGGACTGGCCGACCAAAATTTTTCCTTATAACAACTTATTAATAAGATAAAATTTGGATTTAGTAATGGGTGGCAACACCACCAGCAGCAGTTACCTACTAAGGTCGATAAATGCTTTATAGTTCAATTTGTCTAGGAAACAACCCCTACTTATACCCTGTATGGTTTTGAAACCACAAGCAAGCTTCTGGAAGTTACGCAAGAGCGAGTAGTGCTTGTGAAACTTCGATTGAATAAAAAACATAATAGTTGATGGTATGCAAATAAAGTAGAATTTTTTGGGCTATCCTTAGAAGCGATTAAAAAGAATTTACCATTTGTTACCCCAGTTTAAGAAATGTTTCCTTCTAAAGAAGATATTATCTAAGTAAATTAATCTTTCATTTGATATTTCCCAAAGTAAGAAATATAAAAATTTCAAATGCAAAAGAGTAATCTAAGAAAGTTTTTCTTCTACGGAAGCTGTTAATCCAATACTAAATTAACTTTTTCAGTATCATAAAGTCAAAAGTACGACCGTATGGTAATTTCAAATTCAAAAGAGTAAAAGTAATCTATAATAAATATAAAGCTTGTTATGTTACGCGGGCCGCTGGTCCTGAGACCGGCTCACTTGGGACTTAGAAAGATCCCGTTGTGTTAAATAAAAAGCTTATTATTTAAAGAAGTATAAAGCAGCTGAAAAAATCTACTTTTTGTAAACATGCACACATATATGGAGGTCATCGCAACTTCCTTTTACTTTTTTATAATACGTTACTTCGTCTTAGTAATTCAGCAATCCGTTGTATTGCATAAAGCTCTCGAATCCAAAGCAAAGTTAAAAATCTAGAAATTTGAAACTGTTAATATTATTTAATTGGTTTTAAATTTTTAAAAGTTATTTAAAATTTTTTATTAAGTTTATCGGGCTCAAGTTATTTCTACATTAATTAAATAAGACACCGAAAACATCAAAGACATTTAGCAGTGTGGACAACTAGTTGTGTCGAAGCCGCCACACTTCTCGTCAGCACCCGTCCTTGACCCCTGAGTTCATATATTGTATTTCAGAATTTTTTTTTTAACTTTTTTAGACTTATATACCATTTTTCACCTTAATTAAGCTTTCTCCATTAGATTTTTTGATTTCCACTCTAGTTGCCTCGGTCAATCCCATATCTTCTAAAATCCGAAAGCAAAACGTTATATCAACTGCAAAATCATAAATTAAAAATAACTAAAATTGAATCCATACACATGTGCTGCTCACGAACTACAATTTTTCTTGTTTCCCCTTCTCCATAATCACACTTTTGGGCAACTGGTGTGATACAAATTAATCATATATAACTGAAATTTTTCAATTGAAACAATGTTTCCTATTTTTTTGGGGGAAAAACTGTTTGTATTTAACACTCGCCTAGACTCTTTAAATAATATTTAATTTACCAATTACAAGTTCCAAGCAAATTTAATAAACTCATTATTTCTTATTAATGTCAATCATAGCAATCATTTGAAATAAAAGCCCGTATATAATACACTATAATTAATATGCTTTTGGTTTTATTAAATTATAAGAATCACTGTTCCATTAATTTACTTAAAAACATTATGAAAATGTCACGTGTGACAAACAGATTGCTTACATGAGTTTAGTAGTTTCAATAAATGAAACATTTTACTGAGCTAAATATTAAAAATAATGTTGTTCTTTTTATTTACGGCCAGAATGGTTTTGTATATAATGCAGGGTAGGTGCAAGATATATCTAAAGACCGATGGTAAATCATAAAGTTCGACTACAGTAAAGTTAATATTTTAAAGTAGTTGGCAATGGTGCAAGGTTTGAAAAATTCAGTTAGAACCCATTGGATGTTGGTGAGAGAATATTAAAGTATATGCCAACCAACAGATAAACACAGTGATACAATTGAAAGCTAATCAATAGCTGAGGTAGTAGGATAGATACACGCTGCTGTTTGAAAATAGTATGCAATTTAGCTATGACCTGAGATGGAGGCAGTTTGGGCACTGATGATCGTTGTGGTAGCCATGGTGTGCTCCCCAGCTAATTAGCCTTCAACCTTTTTCATCTCTTCTTTGAAAATGTTGATAACTACAATCTTAGCAAAAGCATCTTATCAATTCCGGGAGTATAAAATCGAACTAAAGACCAATAAAAAATAAGCAATTTAATATTTAGTTTTATTCGACGCCTTTTATTATGTAATATTATTACGTTTTCTTAAGCTGAAGGGCCTTTTAGTATGTACTTTTTTTTGGCATTTATTCGAATATTTATTTGTATGTTATTGCCCTGAGGAAGCTATCCGAAGGAAAGCGAAATATCGAAAAAAATATAAGAATAAACATAAAAAGTATATATACCAAAAAGTATATATACCAAAAAAATAGTAATATTAATTTATATATATATATATGTAATTGTAAATCATTAAGTTCGATGGCACTTAGGTTAAAATATGAAATTTAGCTATGATCTGAGTTCGAAACTGATAATCGTTTTGCCAAACTTGAAACAACATCAGCATGTTCCTTAACTCCAAAGTGTTCAACTTTAGTATTTTTATCTTCTTTAAAAACACGAATCACTTATTACTTTAGGTCTAAAAAATAGACCTTAATGGTTTCTGTCTTTTTTTAAGCCGTCTATATGCCGCCGGCATTTCGTTGCTGCTAAACAACTCATCAGTAGACTTTAAAAATCTAAAAGGAATGTTTGAAGCCCAACTACTTATTCCAAAATTCTCATGAACAAAATGAGAATGAAGAATCATTATAATCTCAGTGCAAATCTTTACAACTAAAGACCAATAATATAATGATCGTTTTGTTGGTTAACATATTTTCATTAGCTTTTTTCCAATTTTCTGAAAAGCTAGGATAAAGTAATATAAAAAGTTCTACGGTGATTTAATATTTTCTTTTCGGACTCAGATCTTTAAAAAAAAAAAATCAAGTTTTTCGTTACATCCATGTAGAATAACAAATTTTTTAAATTGCAATTTTACTAACCAAAACCAGAAACTCAGCACATTTTTGCTAGAAATATATTTTTAAGTTTTCTGAAATCGATTCTAAGTGGCTTTTTAACTTGTACTTTTGAATAAAAGATGTGTAAATAAACCCACATTTTTGCTACATTTGCAAGAAAATTTTCCACATAAACTAAAACATATTTAAAGTTTTGTGGAAAATTTTCACAGCGTTTCACTTCTTATTTTTTGAGAAATTCTGATTTTATAAAAAAGGATATGTGGGTGGAACCTGGTTCTTTGCTGCGATTTCAATAAATATTTGTGAAAAAACTGAGGGCACATTTGAAGACTTAGAGAATTTTCGCTGTCTCGGTAACTTCTATTACAAGAAATCCTGATTTTTTAAAAAATTGTAAATGAGTGAAAGTCGCATCTTGGCTGGTTCCCCGTATCCTTGCTGCAATTATAAAAAAAAACTGTACAGCTGATTTGGAAAATGTTCGTTAGTTTTAGTATTATCTTTTGTAAGAAATCTTGGCTTTTAAGAAAATGGCATAATTAAAAATAAATTGTTTAAGTTTTTCGGAAACTTCCAATTTATTTAATCTGCAATCCAAATTTTGTTTTTTTAAAAGCATGATACATACCCGCATCCTTGTGGCGGTATTAATGAAATTTTTTATACAGGATGTTCGCAGGAAATGTGTGCTATTTTGTATATAATTTTTGATAAAATGAAAGAGAATGGATCTTATATTTGATATATGTTTTATTTAATGTCGGCAATTATGTTTGGGATACAATATCAGATAAATGTCCGCCTCACAAAAAGAAGTCAAATTAGGCGACCGTGGTGGCCAAACCACATGACCATTTCTTTAAAATAAGTTGTTGTGGAAAGAGATCTCGTAATAATTCCATTGTAACCCTAGCGGTGTGCGATGTGTCAGCGTTTTATTTTTTTTGCTAGCACATGTTAATCAAACCCAAAGCATGCAGTTGTTCCGTCAAGTGGTATTCAATCATATCACCATACAGCTCCCCATTGACAATTACCGCTGCGCCGTTTTCAGTTTTAAAGAAGTAAGATACAATGATTCCTCCTGACCTGATAAATATCTATTTATCCTCCTGACCACATTGCACTTCAGACTATCGCTTTCAAAAGGTGCAATGTTGACTAATGAACTATTTGAAAGTTTTCCATTACCGAGAGCCGACTATTCGCTTTATTCACATATCCATTCAAATGAAAATGTGCCTCGTCACTCATTATGATTTTTTCATGAAAATTGGTGTTGGGGCGATCTGTAGTATCCTATTGCCATATGTACGACTGCACAAATGGTCTTCTGAAAGAAGCTCTAGTTTCAACTGAATCATAAATGCAAAGACTTGGTTTGAAAAATAGTTTTCTTTTGATAGTATACATACTATGTTTTCGAATTTTGTTTTATTATTTCAAGGCATCTTTTTTTAGTTTTTGCTCCACTGTTATTGTTAAAAACTTTAATGTCAAGAAAAAAAGATACTTCTGCGTCATGTATATACCAATATAGTCAGCCATTCGTTGTGAGCGATGGCTGGATGACGGCAAATGACGATTTCAATATCATGTTACTGTTGTTGTTGTCTATGATGATTTCCCTGATAATGATGACGTTGAAGTTTTTCGCTCTTCTTCGTTGTATTGTGTAAGTGTGTGACTTCAAGCTGACCATCTGTCATGGTACGTTGAGCATATTTTGTGAAAACTGGGAGCACCATGTAGCCGTACGATGCAACAATTCCTTAATAAAATTTTTATCGAATCACGAATAAATATTCATCCATTTCCATTTGTGTGTGTGTGTCTGTGTGCATGAGTTTAACTGTACCTTGTGCAATGCCTGATGAATGTAAGCGGTCGGTGCATGGTCTTTGTTTCTGTAGGTATGGTCTTATAACTTGTCTGTCTGTAAGAAATACCACTCGTTCTTAATCATACATATCGTTCGCTACAAAAATCATTTGTCCTGTTAGTATTTTCTGTCATTATTGCTAGGAGTTTGGGGTTAAGTTGTGTTTTCTTTTTCTATTTGTGGCTGCTTTTGTTCTCAATAGCGATTTGTTGTTGCTGTTGTGTATGGTATAAGTAGTGAAATAACCAATAATACACCCAACCATAAGTGAAGGACAAGTGTTTGAATTTTTTTTTAATATTTTTTTCCATGCTCGCTCTCAGGCTTTTGTGCCTGAGTTCTTTTCTTTATGTGAGTTACCAGGACTTCTGGCTTGTAGAGGTTTTACTTGAATGTTTGAACAAAAAATTCATTTCACTTGGTTTTTTTTGTTTTGATGTGGGTAAAGTGATTATAAGGCTTTCAGGGTGTGTATGTGTGTATTTAATGCACAGCCTGGTTTATGTGCTGTTACGTGAATTGAACACGTGCAAAATTGGCAGTGTCCTTTCTTTCTTGGACAAATTCCCCATCATGTATGCATATGTGTGTGAGTGTGTATAACTTGAATGTTCAACATGTTCCAGTAATTTGTAGTTATTGTAAAGGCATTATATTTGGGGAAAATTTCCTTTGAATTTCATTGCCCAAGTGAAGACCAAATACAAGATGAAGTGAAAAAGTGTGTATTGGATTAAAGCTTTTCTTTTCTCTTTTTATTTAATTTTTTTTGAAGATTTCATTTTTTCTTCAATAATGCTGAAGTGTCTGCTTTAAAAACCAATTTACATATTGTCACTTGCTGATTTTTTTCCGGCTTTTGTCTTTATAATGTAAGTTATACATACTTGGCTGCTTCAACACAATTGTGCAATAATTTAATAACAACATTGCTTGTGATACATTTCATAGTCATGCTTTCCAGCCAAATGTGATTACCTTGATTATAGCTACATATTTCTTTAAGTTTCAGGATTTTATGGTGTCCTTTCAGAAATCGTGTGCATATAATGGCAAAATGGAAAACAATAAAATGTTATTTTAAGGAAAATAGCTGAACATTTTTTTTTTTTTTTTGGAAACTTTCTCACTGTTACATACATTTTTATTTTCTTTCTTTATTTTGTTAATTAATACACATTTTCAGATATTTGTCTTAAATTAAAATTTATATAAATTAGTTTATATTTCGCTCACTTATCTAGAGTCAGAAAAGACGTTAAAAAATTTATAGCTGCGATACATCACGTTTACAACTCTATTAATACCAGAAACCACGTTTAAATGAAGCAACGGGTAGAAAAAATTTATGAGCATTAACAACATTCATGTATGGCTTAACACTTCATCAAGTGGTGGTCAATAAAATGTCCATCAAAAGTGGTCGTGCAAAAAAAAAAATTGAAATGAAAAGCAAGGAAATCTTCACAAATGCAAGGAAACACAAGAGTGTATGTTTTGAAAAAAGAACAGAAAAGAAAAATCATAAAAGTATTTTAAAATGTTCAAGAATTAAATAACAAACGCAGTAGTTGGTTGATCGCTGTTACAGCACAAGAATCAGCACGATTTTTACAATAAAAAAAAATTGTTTTAATTTTTGATGAACACGACAGAGGAATAAAAAGAAACCCAAAAAAAAGCGAGTATTTCATACATGATTGGGCAATGAAGTGGTATTATTTTGTTAAATGTTTCCAACAACCATGATAATAAGGATTTAATGCAATTCTGAAGAGGGAGAAAAATAAAAAACAAATGTTTCAAGTAGATATTTGTTTTAATGCAACAAATATTCGTAAACAACATTGAAAAGAGAGAAAACAGCACTAATCATGTTTGACCATTATTTAAGTACTAAGTACACAAGAAACCCAAATCAATATTCAACAATGCACTTGATATTTATAGTCAAATAGGGGTTACATTGTTTAGGTTTTTGTCCTATAAAAAATTATGTTTTTTTTTTGGACCAGATGAGGGGTTTATTTGTTTGCTACATTTTTAGAATGCACTGCATATGCAACACACAAAAAAGTAGCATTAAAAAAAACAACAAAGAAACCCTAAAAATATACAGCAAATTATTTGCATTGCCGCATGATTGTGTAAATTACAGTTGAACCATTCATTTGTCGGCTTCAAATCAAATGAATAAAAAAAAAAGCAGTAACCATAGTAACCCAAGAGTTAAATTTTAATAATAAAGTACACAAAAAAAAATTCACGATACAAAACGACATTGATAGACGCTACCTCATAATTACAAAAACCGTATCATCTCCATGTAAAATATCTCATGTTAATCTTTTAGTGAAATTCTAGTATCGCTAGCAAGACGGCTGGATTTTATAATTTCATAAGTTTTTTTATAAATTTTTTAATAAATAAATTTTTTAATTAATTCACTATTCAGCCTTCATTCTTAAAGACCAATCTAAAATAGCGCCTCAGACGTATTTTTGCTGTCTATGCCACTCGTTTCCGTACAAACTGCTTGCTGTAGATGGCAATAATACCTTTGAAGCTCTAATTTAGGTTGGACTGCAAGGCGAAATATTTAATTATTTTTGTAGCATATAAATCTATTTTCAGTACATATCTACAGGATAATCGCTAATAGTGCCAAGTATTTTTCTCTTAATTACATTGAACTATGTTGTAACGCATTTATAGAACTGTTAATTATGCTGAAGTTCAAACTCTGAACAATTCCTGAAAATTAATATCAATTAAGGAAAAGTAGAACTTTGATCAAGATCGACAGCAAATTGTTTCGTAGCTGCTACACTTTTCATCAATAACCATATGTACTTTGTACGTGATAAATAGTATGCCAGTATTAGTATAGAACTCTGAGCAAAAAAAGAAATCTCTTCTTAGCATAAGCCTCAAATCAAGGCTCCTCGGTACCAGGTAGCTGCATAGCTACAACAAACACAACACCAACAAACATTTCTTATATTTTATTGGTATAAATACTGGGATTCTGTCACTCATTTGTTCGCATTTGTGTATTTGCGTTGTGCATTTAGACAATTCTTTAGACTAAAAGCAGTAGTCAGCTGTCCTGGTAGAGGTACCTTGGCTCAAATGATTGTACAAATGTTTGTTTTTGCAATACAGACCGAACAAATACTTTCTCTAAGCAGCCACTATATGGAGAAATGTTGGGTCCTGTAATTCCAATGAAAAGTTGTAGTATCTATTTTTTTTTTTTCGTTTTGCGATGCAATTAAATCATACATTGTGGTAATAAAATTTTAATTTAATTAACTCAATTCACTGTGAATTAAATTCGCACAAATTTCGGTCAAATCAAAAACAGCAAGTGAGAGGAGAGGACGAGAGAAGTAGAAAGAGAAGTACAGTGTAGGAGTTTTCAGTTTTGAAACAGCGACGTCAAAATCTTTTGTGGTGAATTTCTGATTAAATGTACTTTTATGAAAGTAAAACTTCACACATATTTTGTTAAATTTTTAATTTATTGGGATGTAAATACTCAAATATTTTAACAATTAACCAAGTAAAGAAGTTAAATGGTCGCTAAAGCCCACAAATTGCAGTCAAAAGTAGAGCGTCCATCGAGTGAGTGAGCGAGAGGCAGATATACTTGAGATCCAATCCACACCAAGGCCTATTTATCAGGACAATGCAACTCTAAAAAACCATAACTCCTGCTTGTATTTTGTTTGTGTAATAATAGTGGGGAGGCTGTCAAACTTACAACAACCAGATACGTCTGTAAAAGTTTTGCCAGTGTCACCATGAAGAAAACACACAAAATCATATGGAGAGATGTATTGACCTGATAAATAATCCTTAATCAGCTTGAGTGGAGCAGTGATATCAGAATGTTAAATGGAAACATATTGACAGGCCGTTAAATAAAATAAATAAAATACTACATAAGACTGTTCAATCAATCAAAATATACAAAAATAGCCCGAGTTTGGAAAAATACTAATTATGGTCTTCTACATGAGAGTAGCGATATGTTTTATTATGTGCTCGATATCGAGAGCATTGAATAAGTGTCAAGGAAAATTGCAAAACTGGCACTTTTGATATTCACGATTGTAAAGGTGGGATGTGATTATAAGAACGATCTGTCCTTACCACAGTTTTGATATATAATCCAAAACTTATAGTATTTTTAGGAAGTGTGTTCTCTTTTTCGTTATATCCTGTAGCTAACTCCTTATTTAGCCCAAAGTACCCGGTGTTAATTTAGAACGTTGCTTCACAAAAAAATAAAAAAAAACAAAACACATAAAATTAATGATTTTTCGCCCGGATAACAATTACAAACAACACTCTATTTTTTTTTTTTTATTATGAAAACAGAGTAAACATAGAAAGTGAACTGTACTTTATGTCAAAAAATAACATCAATAACAACAACAACAATAATGAAATGTTGTTGTCCAGCTTGTTGCAACAATGGTAATATTAACAACTGTGGTCAAGCTGTCAATGTTTTATATTTTGTTTTTTCCCTAAAAAAGAAAAATTTGTTTGTGTTTACATATTTTTTTACTCTTTGTTTGATTGGTAAAAATTTGCACATTCATTTCTGCCATAGAAATGCATTTTTGGCTTCAGTGCCTTTCCCTGGCCTGCCTTACCACTCGTGATGCATTTTCATTATAGACAAAAAAAACCCCCCAAAGGTTTCTTTTGTCCTTAATTTTTTTTTTTTTTTTTCATTCCATCGTCATGATGACCGCTCATCATTATATCATTTGTTTTGTTGACTCAATATCTAACCAAAACTTTGTTTCGTATATTTTTTTGCTAAATGCTGGTTGGTTGTTATTCCTTTCTATTAGTTTGCTTTTAATTTTGTTTGGCATCTAATTTTTTATTTGTTCTGTTGCAATTTTTAATTTTTCCAAAGCAAACAAATACAAATAAAAAACAAAATTTAATCATTTGTTTGCAATATTGGACTACGTTTCGAAATGTGTTGGTCTATTTTTTGTGGTTTAATTGAGTTTCTTGTACATGGTTGCATTTAAATGAAACTTTTTGGGTTTCCAATTCATAGCAGAAGAATGAATTGCAGGCGAAAGTAATTAATTGCTGCATTTAAATGTGTGCATTTTAAATTTCAACTTAAAGTCACAGAAGTAAGAAAATAAGGAAATATATATTTATGTATATACCGACGTATGTGTAAAATTAAATTTGCCAATCCAATTCCGAAATTCGTAATGAATTCGTCCAATGAATTATTGAGCTGATGCCCAGAAAAATTATATACTTTTTATTTAAGACTGAATTTTGTTCGTTTTTCGGGAGCTTTTTTCTAAGGGGCAAAAACTTCCAGTAGGATACATAAAAAAATAATTTTTAAGGCTTCTGGTTTTCAATATATTTTTTTATTTTTAATATAATCTCCGTACTGCACCAATTTCAATGATATTTCGTACAGATGTGTTAGGACTTGGGCTATATTTTATTTCTATTTTTTCGAAACCGAAATCGAATATTTGTTTAAAATTTTTTTTTGCTTCTTAAATCTGTTTGTCAGTAAACTGAGTACATACATCTTTTTCCCAATTGATTTTTTTTGAAACCGAAAATTTTTCGAAGTCAAATAAAACTGCATTTTGAATAAACCGACCATTTATTTACCAAATTTAAGAATTCTTCTAGCTTTTCGAAAGTGTGTCTCAACCAATTCAAACGCAAGTTTTCCTCGGAATTGAGAAAATCGCTTTGTGCGTAACTTATTAATTAACCGGTTTTTAAAAATCTGTTTGTTTAAATTTTTTGCTCTGTTTGTTTCTTAAAAGTGGTTTCCGGCAAAGTGGACATAAATATACATACATATTTTTGAAGTCAAATTCAATATTGAAAATTTTTCCAAATCGAAATAAGGTCATTTACAATGTACCTATGTGAAGACAAATATGCCGAGTTAAATATGTTTGACGTACTGAAATAACGTAACGACGTATTTAAGTGTGAAGATATGTATGTTTCTAAGACGCGAACATTGTACCAACATATTTATCTGTGAAAGTAAAAATGTACATCAATATACATAAGTAACTTATCATACTTAAATACAAGAATATTTAAAAATAAGAATAAGAACATTATCGGTGTTACACCGGTATTCATAAAAAATAAAACGTTGCAAATTCATTTTAAAACAAATTTGATATGAAAAATTTGTTCTAAAATATATTTCAAAAATGTTTTATTTTTTATGAATACGGTGTAAAAATTGGAAAATTGAGAAAATTAAAAAAAAAATTTTAAATGGTACATTTTTTGAGTGGAACTCAACTGGAGCACATGGCAAAGGAAGCCAAAAATGTGGTCTATTTAGTGGTATAAGTGCCATTTCTCAATTTCATATAAAATATTAAAAAAATTTTTTTTTTAAATTTTGACTAAGTGAAAAACCGATAAGCTCTACGCTTCCTGTTCCGTGTGGTCTAGTTGAGTTACACATAAAAAAAATGTGGCTATATATGTATGTCCAAATTCTTACGAAGATCATAGATTTTCCACTTAGTCAAAATTTCAAATAATTTTTAAAAAATTCTGCCTGGCTTGGCGTTATTCAAAGCTGGAAAGCTAGAAAGAAAGACTTTTTGTAGCAAAATTGTAGCGATCATTACTTTTTAGGCAGACAAGTAAAGTTGAAGATTTATTAACTAGAGATCTTGTCATGGCTGTTTCATGTCCACCACGATGATCATCAGCATATAAAAGACTTCCAACTTAAGTCACTACCAATTACGTACTGTTTTTAAGCAACAGCCGCGCTTGGCCCTCCTGCTACCTGAACTCTTCATTATGCCTACATTTAAACTATTGATCAAGTTTTAATTTTATCTCTGTAGTTTTTCGTTGCTTGGTATATATTTTATAGTCTATTATTAACATCTAAATGTTTTCGTATTGATTTTTGTGATTCTTGCTGTTGTGATAACAATGCGCAGGGCCCAACGATCTTTAAACATTAATTTAACTATATGGTTAGTAATTTTATCGGGTTTATATTGAAAAAGTAAAATTTCTTTTTTAATTTTAACTTTTATAGTTGCACTATATTATTTACAATTCTTAATAATTTTATCAGGCTTGAGCTCGATTTTTAATTGCTCAAAATTGAGAAAGATTTTTATTTGTGAGAAAACTGGAGTGATCGACATTTTTAAAGAAGACAAGAAAAGTAAAGTTGAAGACTTAATGGCTTGGGTACATACAATGGTTGTTTCACGTCCACCACGTCGCTCATCAGCGTCCAAAAATTGCTTCGAACCTAGGTCATGATAATTGTGTACTGTCTTTAAGCATCAGGTCATAGCCGTCCTATCACCTGAAATCTTCATTACTGAGTCAGTCATGAAAAAGATTAACACCGGTATTCATAAAAAATAAAACGTTGCTCAAATACATTTTAGAAAAAATTTTATATGAAAAATTTGTTATAAAATGTGTTTCAACGATGTTTTAATTTTTTGTGAATTCCGGTGTAAATATACAGTCAGTAATACTGACTGTGTATTTAATCTTAGTGATAAACTTTACATTTTATCACTCTATGTTTCTGTTGATTAGAAAACTTTTTTTCAACTTTTGTAGTAGAACTATGAAGTTAACAACTGTTAATAATTTTATTAGGCTCCTCAGAAATGAGAAAGATTTTTTTTTGTTTTTTTTAGCTATTATAAACTATTAAAAGTCACAGCAATGTGTGGCCGGGTCAACTAATATATGAACATATTTTTCCGGGTCCATAATAGTAGCATTCGTAATCGAACGAATTCCGTATGCTTTTTGCTTTGTTTGTTTTACATTAGTTTTACTCGATAGTTTATTGTATATTGAATGCAACGATTTGATCGCTGGTTTTTATTAAATTCACTTTATTAAAACATATATTTTTTCGATTCTATCGTTATATATTCCTAGAAATCATAATAAAAAAGAAAATAAAATAAAAAAACAAAACACATAATTTCAAATCTCAAATAAAACGAGTTTTATTCATTGTTTGAGAAAAGCCGAGACTTAGAGCCTGATTAAAAAACAGAAAATTGCATTAGAAATCATAATTTTATATTTCGCCGCCACTTTTCCATTTTCAAGTTCTGAAAGGTGCTAAATAACCAGTAACCGTTTTTTAAGTAATTAAAACAAATGACATAAATTAATTTAACATAGAACTTATGCAAATTGTCAACAGAGCTTATAATGTTTATCGTTCAGTAAACTCTAGTTTATTCGCTTTAGCAACGCAATAAAACTATTTATATCTACTCAAATTACAAAATTAGTCATCGCCACCCGTAGCATGGCAAATTCACATCTGTTTTTTTTGCGCATTAATAGTCATATTTTTCTATTATTTGATCGCCACACTCAACGGAAAACTATTTAAAATTCCTTAGCCAAATGTCACTTTTTTTCCTCCAGAAACTAGAAAAATTTTGTTTGCCTGTAAAAATATTTTGCAACCGTTAAACGACCATTTGCACAAGAATATGTCATGTCCTTTTGTTCTATTAGTTTAATACAAATTTTAATTTATACTAGATCTCCTAGACAAAAACCGGCACAAAAAAAAAAGGTGTTCGTAATAATTACAAAATTTTGAGTCACTTTTACATTCGATAACATGTTAAAATGTTGTAGAAAATTATGCAAATATCATCATCCTTCCAGCCACGAACACAGCCAGAAGTCAAAGGGTTGTTGTCCACTTTAACATTTTCCGAAATGAAAATGTGTTGCATTTTCTCACATACACAGACACATACATATGTATGTATGTAGGCTTTTGTGAAATTTATTGACTTTTTTTATGAAGTGCAAATTTAATGAGTTTTGAGGCTAGAAAAGCTTAGTTGTTTGTCTGTTGCTATGTGTTAATATAATTAAAAAATAGCTCAAGTTCACATGTGTGCGATGGCAGGAAACAAAGAAAAATTTATTTATGCAAGCAGCAAACTGTCAGGAAAATAGTTAAGAAATTTAATTGGGCATAAAATTGTTTATGTCAACCGGAATATCTATTTGAATATTTACCAAACGAGTGTGTCACAAAAGGTGTTGAAAGTGTTTAATAAGGAGGAGCAGAAGAGCAAAAAAACAAAGTAGGTGTCGACAGATGTGGTGTAAATTTAACAAGCGTAAATTAAATGCTTTTTAAGCATAAAATAAAAGTTTTGTTTTAATTCGAAACCAATTAATTTTGGATAAAGTTTGCTCTTGAGCCAAAATCCAAACCAAAATTGTTTACCCAAAAATTCAATGTTCAATGTTCTGAACACCAACTCAAATGGAACTTTCACCACTTGGACACGCGTGAGCTGTTAACCAAAAGAGCTGGTTGCATTTAGATTTAAACATTTGATAAAAATATTAACTATAACGGAAACTATTAATATTAAACTATATTATAGCTGACCAGTGTTTGATTGTCCATAAAAAGAAAAAGTTAATTTCTTAGAAAACATAATTGTGGCAGTTGCAGAGACACAAAAATTTAATGATTTCTGTAGGAAAAATCCCCAAATTGTGCCACTTCAAGTTAATGATGCCCCTTTGAGTAGCGGTAGTATCTGCACTTGGTATTACAAGAGTTCTAGTCTAAAATTCAAAAGCTTTTTTATCTTCTCATACTACCTACTTGTTTTATGAAATTGTTTATATTTTTCCAGTTTTCTTCTTGAACACGTGCGCTTTTTTTTTCTTCTTCAAAACAAACAAATATTTTTATAACTAAATTATTTGTTTTTTATTTATTTCGTGTTTGTGTGTATTTCTAATTCATTTCAATTTGTTTTTTCGAGTTCTTAAAAATGAATTCGAATGAAGTAGTAACAGAAAATCATTTGCCATTGCCATGACATTTATGGAATAATTTTGTTATTTTAACACATCTTCACTTTTAATATTCAAGAAGCGCTGCTTGCCGCTGCTAAACACTCATAAATTTCTTAAAATGTTTAACATCTTTGTTTTAATGAGTGTTTATTTGTATTATAGAACAAAAAAAAAAAAAAATTTTAATATGTTTAACGTTTTTTTGTTAAAGACTTCAAAGTGTCATGTGTTTCAGTCAATGAAATTCCCAATGGGTTTTATCATAACACTTGTTTTTAAATATCGATTGCTGGGTTAAAGTTTTTTCGTTTTGTAATTTAAAATTCTTATATTTTAACACTTGCATATACTAGCTCCCCTCCCTGTGCTACAATTTTATTTAAGGCATTTAAAAAATAATAATACATATACCTACTTCAAAAAAAAACCACAAGTAAATTTCTTAGAATCGACCATGTCGCATTTGCAACACCCTAACTGGTGTTTTAATAAATATCAACTAGAAGAGAGCAAAATCAATTGCTGATAGCTAAAAGTAAATCTGGTGTTCACATATTTTCTGGGTGAACAAATATTTGGCCGTTATCGGTCCACACATATCTGATATATAACCAGGGTTTTAAATTAGTTTTGCCTGTATGTCAGCTAAAGCCACTTTTTATACTAAAAATTTTATCTGTTGCAAAAAGAGGTTGTTAACCACCGTGATTTACTATCCCACTGAAACGTATGATCTGTTAAAAATTACACGAGTGTCCAAAATGTGTATGTGAGTGAAAGATTTTTTGACTTCTTTTGAAAATTTTCACAAACTATGTTTTTCTATGCGATCAGAGTTGACTTTTCGAAGTTGTTTACAAAGTATAATAGTGTGGCCGTTTTGATGCGACCTTTTAAAGTAGAACACACTTCTAGCAGATATAGCTAGCAATTTTTAGTGAATGAATTGTACGACTGTGTAGGAGAGTGCATCACCGCCTAAAGAGTGGAAAAAACTTCCGTTCTAAAGAGATTTACGTTTTTTAAAGATATACATAAGTAGACTAAAACAACTTTTTATACAAAAAGTGAACTTGGGGATAGGAAAAAGTTACCAGTAGTCCAAAAATTGTTGTTTTGATATGGGAACCTGGGTATAAGAAAAAGTTACCAGTAGTCTAAAAATTGTTGTTTTGATATCGGTGCTACATATAGCGAAACCCTGTTTCTGAAAAATTTCACCTATAAGCAAGTCGAAACAAGTTTTTTGTTATAACAGTTGGGCCAAAAGAAATCACTCTATTGGAAGTTGCTCTTATTTTTGCCAATGGCGGTCAGTATCAAGTCGTCTTTTACAGTTGTAAACTAAACAGAAGCGAACTACCAGTGAACAAGCCATGGAACGATACACGCTGAATAATCGTGTCTATTTATTTATTTATTTATTTATTCCAATCAATCCAATGGATAAAATAATTACTGGCTATTATAACTAACACAAAATTAATTGACATAAATTAATTATGGTTTAAATGAATAATAATATTACGCTTTATAACATTTAGACTAGATGAAAAAGTCAATAGATCGAGACATATTATTAAAACAACAGAATAATCTTCTCAGCGGGTCATTCATTGCAAAGTTAGTCCGATAAGTAGCGACATGAAGCAGGTTGCAAGATCGTAATGAGCGTTGAGGAATATTTAAAGACAATTCAATTAACAAAAAAATCTGAGACAGTATTTCCATTTATTAGGTTCATAACAAATGAAACATTGAGCATGGTTCTGCGACTCTGTAAGGTGGGCAAGTTAATCGCAATCAATCTGGAAGAATACGAGGGTAGAGCCAAATAATTTGGATAGATATCTTTTAAACAAAATATAAGACACTGCTTCTGTACAGATTCGATGTGATCAATGTGAATATTATAGTATGGATCCCATACTCTAAAAGCGATATATATGTATATGCAAACTTCTGGTAATATGTGGGTCTCTGAATTCTTTTGCCCATCGTTTGATAAATGCCAATACTCCACGGGCTTTATTTACGGTCTATGACGAAGTGGACATCTTTCGACCAAAATCATAATGAGCGATGAGGCTCATTTCCATTTCAGCGGGTACGTAGACAAGCAAAACTATCGGGCACCGAAAATCCACGAGTGATGCACTAGGAGTCTGCTAAAAGTGACTACATATTACGATGTTCACGCTAAAGGAGTCATAGGGCCATATTTTTTTTCGAGGATGCCGTTGGTCAAACTACAGTGAGCTGCAGGGCCATGTTAAGCGAGTTTTTTTTCTGCCACAATTGAACAAATTAGGTCTGAAGGACATGTAGTTCCAACAGAACGAAGCAATGCCATACATTATACGTAAGCCACAACCAATATTCTGAAAGCCAAACAACATCAGGTGACTTCGTTTCGCCCACCTGTTATTTGTTTTCCGTCAATATATTGATGAGAGGCATCAAAAATAACAGCGAATGAGATTAAAAATGTTAATTTTTTCTGGCAAATGCAATAAAGTATTACTATGATTATTTTAACGTTACAACTATTATAATTAAGTTACAGAGTACGTCCGATGTTTTCCGATATCCGTTCAATGAGACGAACCTAGTTTTTTATAAGAAACATTTTCAAATTTAAACCTTTCAAAAATTAATTTTGGTAACAGAAAGGTTAATAATAGAATAGTCTTGATATCGGTCTATGTATATTTCCGTAATATAGCGCAAGCCGATATTTCTGGAACTACACAATTTCAAAAAGTTCTAAATAAAATTTAGAATTTCAATTTGAAATTGAGAAAATTTTAAATGAAAATGAGAAATTTCAATTTTCGTTGAGAAAATGTTGGAAAAAAGTTTATTTAAAAATATGATATAGAAAAATTTTGGATGTTAGTTCATTCATAGCCGAGATGTAGTGCGCACTGCTTTCTAAAAAAATGTCCTCTGTAAAATAATTTAAAAAATCTTTGGTAAGAAAGAATAATTTTGATGGTACCAAAGAGTAGTAAAAGGCAGAAAATAAAGACTTCTGATACATGTTAGTGCCCGAACCCCAAAAAACAATAAATATATTTACATTTAGCAAACAAGTTTTTGATAGATGTTGGCATTAGAAAGAAATAATTCCACAACGACTTCAAAAAAATTATTTTCAAAGCTGCTGAATTCCATTTGGGGGTGTAATATACATTCATATACACATACGTCTATAAGCCTGATGCTTGTGAAGAATTCGACCCAGCCGATTATAGCACTCTTAGTTGTCTTATGCATACATTCATTTACATATGTATCATAGCTATTTGAATCGTTTTCATAAGTGATCTACGCCAAGAGCAGTCCGGCGGGCAACGCTGTATCAATTTTCATTCAATATTGATTCAGAATACATACGTTTTATGGGTTCGAAAACTAAAACTGGTGGAACTGCAAATGGCATCTCAAACTTATATGCACATTTCTTTAGCACTTGTTGTGAAGGGTACAGAAATAAACACAATTTATGTTGTAAAACGTGAGCATTGAAATCCCAGAAGACTTCGAATTTCATTCAGAGCTCATCCTTACAACAAGTGCTGACAAGTGCATTAATTGTGGTATAAGTTTATTTTGAAATTTTTCTCTAGGAGAGTACTCATAGTTTCACTTCGACTTGTCAAATAATGAGTTGAAGACAGACATGTCTGTTTTTGGTATCCACAAATAAAAAATATGCATAAATAATTTGCATAAGTAATCTTTCTGGGAAAATGTAGAAAGCAAATTTCTTTAGCCCTTTCCATATGCAAATTTTTCACTGCAGTTTAATTTGTTTCTATTTTATAGCTTCCACTAAAACCTTTTCTGCATAGTTTTTTTTTTTTAATTTATTGCGCGAATTTTTATTTAACCGTTTCTTTCCCATATTCCAAATAAACCTTCTTCTTTTGAAAACCATATGCAAATTAAAGCAGATTTTATTTTAAATTAAATTCAAAGAAAAACCATTTCAATACCAAATAAAAATAACTCAAAGCATTAAAATCACTCAACTCTATCGAAATCAATTCGTTTATAAAACAATAATATTTCTTCTTTCTTTTGAATTTGCATGCCAACCATATAAAGTGTTTACAAAATTCTTACATGTGTAAACTTTGTTTTGTTCCGTTTTGTAAACACCAAAATGTTACTTCATTTTACATTTTTATTTAACATAATTTACATAAATTTCAAAGATAAAAACATCATAAAAATCTTGTTCAGCCAAATGTGTATGAAAAGGGTTGAGTGCTGCTGCTCGAAAAGTACGCGACTTTTTTATTGTTGATTTCTGTCAAGAAACACGGGATTAAGTTGTCATTGTTGTTGGCAACTGATGATGCTGATTTCTGGTTTTTTATATTTTTCTCTCCTTTTAATTTGCTTCCTTAAGGCTTTTTGGTGTTGAGAAAAAGGATCTTTTTCTTTTGAACCTGATTTTGACTTTTTAATATTTGGGTGAAATTTATATGGGAATTAAAGGCTTTTCATTGTTTTCCAATTCACATGCAGATTTGGGGTGGAAATTTTGTTGTTTTCAAATCGAAAATAAATTAACATGGTTTGCCTACAACCACCACGGTATTTTGGAAAATCGGTTGTCAGTAACGCATCAATTATGGCAAACAACAAAAAAAAAGTTTAGCACAGGATAGAAGAAAATCTTTATCAGTAATTTTCTCAAGTTTCCCGCACTCATTTTGGGTAACGATTGAAAAATATTCACTGCAGAAGGTAATATTTTTGTATATCAATTCGAAGCTCATGCGGCTGATATGCCATGTGCTTTAATATATTAGTAAATAGTTTTTTTTTTCATGGGCACTCAACTATTGATTTATTAATAAGGTTAAAGTTATGTCTAAGTTTGAAAATATGATTTTGTTATATTACATTTCACCTGATGTCAGTCGTGAAACCGACCCACTTAGGTCCTAAGATGTGTCGCTTTGCTAATCGAAGAAGCGATAGGGAAACAGCCCTACACACCATTCGCTGGCTCTGCCATAAACCGGCCAGATAAACTGCTGAAAGACCCCACCCTGTTCGACTCGCATTCCGATACTTCTGCCAAACCACGCAACACCGGTCTGACCAAATAATATTCTCTCTCATTAGAAAGAGCTAGATATTGGCAGAGGAAGTACTCAACAGTATCCTCCTCCTCTTGATCTTTGTAGCTTCCGTAAAAGTCATGACACAGAAGAATTACCGTTCTCGCATGGCTTCACATGCATGCAGACTTGATCACAAAAAATCCAGCTGAGCTAAGAATTTCTTTTAGTTATAGCTAGGCCACGTGAGTCCCGGTATTGTACAGGTAATCTCGTTAGACCAGCTGTCTTGTGTAGTTCTTTAATGCTGTCGTTGTATTAGCTATCGTTGTATTAGCTGTAAAGGAAACACCAATTAATTCATCCATATCGTACTGTTGTAAGCAGGCACCAGGTTTCTGTAGTTCATTATTTATTTATATAATATACCTTTTTAATTTTATATATTTGTATACACATTAGTTTAACTATATTACTTATGTATTATATCTTAGTCTGTAAGGATTTTTATTGTAAATATACTGAAATAAATAAATAACTAAACATTATATTTACGGTCACAGCTTTGTGTTCAGATTCTTAAAGAAGCTCCAGATTTGAATGGCTCTCATTTAGAGATATCCGCCATTCACAAACCAACCTAGATGTCGTTTAGACACCAGCAAGAGCGAAGGCCTGGCTGTCAGTACAGATTAGGACATGCACCCCGTTATGCTTACCGCTCTCCTTATCGCTGCAACGTCGCCCAAGCTACACTCGTCGTGTAGCTTGAAAATAATCCCCTTGAAATCGGGAGATATTTAAACCCCCACCAATCTCTGCGCTCGCTCTTGGAATCTTCAGTAAAGATCACGATCACATCTTCTGATTGATCTCTTTATACGCTATCCAAAGACGTGCCCCACAGATTTATGCTTTATCCCTTATCGGTCATTTGGGCGGGCGATCAGTAGTCAATACAACTCAAAAGGTGGAATATCTTTCAAACTATCGATGTATGAGCCCGAATTCTTCCACACCTCACCGTATCGCTGAATTCACAGCAGTTTCCTTAACCATGAGATTGGCTAGTGGCCAGTGTAGCATTGTACAGAGCGCCTCAGATGGTGTATAACCATGAGAGCGGGTTACCATCGATGCAGATGTGTGCTATATTCTTTAAAAAGTTTTGCAGTAGGTAATATTTTCAACTACATCCCACCCTACAAACGCCCTACGTATGGGGTTTTAAACGTACCGATAAGCATATATGACTCAAATAGAGAACAATTTCTTTATACAAATATAGTTTAGTTTCCAATTATAAACTAGTAACCTATACACGCAAAGCTCCACTTTGCTCCAATCTGTCGTACACAAATTTTTCGATATCCTAAATTTCCTTACAAGTGTTACACTTTACTCTCATACAGAGAAAAATATAATCAGCTTGTTTCAATAAATGAATGTATTTGATGCTGAGTCCCAATACAGTTATGGTCTTAGTTGATGCAATTAATCATTTAGTTTAATGAATGTAAAATCAAAGAATAATATTTTATTAATTATTTTGTTGCTTTGATTAATGTATTGATTTATTTTTAATTCAGTTTTAATTAAGTTGAATAATATGTTTTGAGTAAACTACCATTTATAATTGTTTAAGTTTTTCTAAACAACTACAATATCATTTGCGGACAATGTTAACTTTATGTTCACACGTGGTGAAAATTTAGCTTTTATCAATTAAATGTTAAATGCAAGGCACCGGTACAACCAGAATTGGTTCGCGTCGACTCCAGCAATGCTGTGGCCTGTGATCTTCTGTGTAATTCTTAAGCGCCCCTAATTTTACGACTTTTCCCCGTTTTTGGTAAACCTGCTCAAATTTGCTTTTAAGGCACGAAATATTTCCTCATTATAGTTTTTTAAGCCACCTACAAGGACACTTTTCGTCTGCTAAGTAAAATGGTTTAAGCCAATGGCAGGATAGTACGAAATCCTTGCTGTACGAGTCATTTACATACTGGGCGAAATTTATACATTATCAAATACAACAACATAAGTGACTTTCAGCAGTCGAACTTGTTGTTCATACAGGATGTGGTCGATGTTTAGTTACATATTTTATAACAATATACATATGCCTTCAAAAAGCTTTATATTCATGAGTTTCCACAAAAAATTTCTTTTTATAAAAAAAACTCTTACTTTCTATAATCCAACTTAAGTTGGCACTCTCCTGTCGCCTTCTTCTTCGCCTTCTTGTTGGTGTTGTGGTCAGTGCCAAAAAAAAAAAAAAAAAAAAAAAAAACGTTGAAAAAACCCCACACAAAATTGCCATCACATGTCGTGCTGTGTCATTTACTGGTTGATAAGCTCAACTTTAATCTTTTTTAATGTCCATCACATTTAGAAGTTGCTAGCAACATACCAAATTAAAATTCTAATATTGCGACCAAAAACCAACAAGAAAACTAAATAGAAAAACTCATATTCAGAAATCCCCTCCAAACACAGAGACAAACATTAGTTTGTTCATATGAAATTTAAATTTAAATAAACGTTGCAATTTATTTTCACATTTTATGAGCAACATTAAAAATAAAGAAAACTTTTTAATATCAGTTGGAAAATATTCGGACACAAAAACGCACACAACAGACACGTACGAAACTCAAGTCTTTCAAATTAAATGTTGCATGACATTAAATGTGGTTCTTTCATGAGATAACAAAAGGTAAAGGCAACCTAATTAAGATAACATATTAAATTTCTAAGTTAAGGTTTAAAAAAAATAAACTATGTGGCATTAACTGGAAATCAGCTTAGTAGGTATGAGTATTATTAATGTTTTCTTTCCCCACATACAAGAACGACTAAAAGATTTTTATTATAAAACCTTTAAGCGGCATGACCACAAATCAAGCGGGCTTGTCAAACTTGCCATTGTTTGATTGTGATAATGAAAAAAATTCTTATGTGTGGTTTGGCGAAAGCCAAAAAAAAAAAAAAAAACAATTTACAGACCGAGTTAAATTGCGGCGTTTACCGTTGACTAGCTGAAGAGCACTGTTGACGGCCGAACAGCGTTTAACGCGCTAATTACGAAGGGCCTATTAGACTTTTGCCACATGGCAGCACAAATTGGGTTTTTTTCATGTTCACAGTGATCCAAACGTTGTTTTTTGGCAGCATATTTTTTACTAAAAAAAAAGGTTCCTATATGAAATCTTCGACCTTTAGTTTTACTCCCTAATTCATAAAAATTATAACAGGCTTATAAATACTTTCCTCTGGAGTTAAATATTTTCTTCGTAATAAATATCCTCTTATAAACTAAATATTATTTTAGAGATGAGTAGTTTGTATGCTGACTAAAACTATGTAAATTGTGTGATAACTTTAGGTTAAGTGTTGAATTTTTAGCAAATAAAAAAAAAATAAGACTGTTATTTGACTTATTTGTATGGAAAATCTGTCAAATAAGACCTTTATAAACCAGTTATAATTTTTATGAACTAGACGGTTAGTCTATTATAAATATAAATTGTTCAGCTTGTGGTCAATTTTATTTAGCAGTATTATTGGCGCTTTTTTCAATGTTTCGGTAGAACTTTGTGCACTTTCTTCAGGAATTTGCCAATCAAAAATGCAAACATATCAAATATTTTCATTTATGTTCTATCAATTTGAAAAACTTAAACGAAAACAATTTTCCTCACGAAGCTAACACAAAGATGCACCGAAATATTGAAAGTACCCCCGCAGATAAGCTAAATAAAAGCTCAACAATTTATAATTAATATCATTAAAATAAAATAAAATAAAATAAAATAAAATAAAAGCTCAACAATTTATAATTAATATCATTATTATTGTATTAAGTTTATCAGGCTCAAGTTTTTTCTACATTATTTTTGTGATTGCTATTAATTAAATAATTGTTTCGACCACTAATTGTTTCGAAGCCGCCACACTTTCTCGTCAGCACCCGTTCTTGAACTCAGGGGCTCATCTTTCTATTATAATTAACATCATATAAAAAAATACCTTTAAGATAATAAAGAAACGGAAGAAATAAAATGATATAATGCAAATTGTTGGTCGCGCAATGAAAGTTTTCTCTTGGAAATTCAAAGTTCGTGGATTATAGTGGTTAATAGAGATTAGAGTAATGAAATTGAGAACAGAGTCGCATGTACTTTAAGACTATTTCGTGTTCTTGAATCCGTAATTGTCAAACTGAAAAAAGTCTCCAAATAAACATGTCAAATCTAGAGCTTCATTAAAAAAATTTCTATTTGTAGACCTGAATAAAAGTTTTAAAAAACTCAGAACGAACCGAGACAAAGTCAATGAAAAAGAAACTTTTATATTAAATTACTTTTTCAGGCTCAAGTTCAACCCTTGGTTGATCACTTTTTTATCAACATCAATTAAGTAAAGAAAAGTAAAATTTTACAGATACATGTACAACCGGCTGTTTCTGGGTAGCAAATACCCTTCATCTGCACCCTATGAGCTTTGGACGTGTCAAATTTCACAATTTTGATACAGCCACTTTAACCACTCGTCAACCAAAATTCATGCAATTTTACTTTCTATTTATATACTTAACTAACATTAACCAAAGCAATGATATTTTTGTAGTCTATTTTATGGATGATCTTTTGTCATTTCAGAAGACTGTTAATTGCTCTTTTTATGAGAGCTTTTTTCATACATGTTCTGGTTTTCATCCTTGCGATCCAAAGGCTCATTTTATTGATAAAGAATCTGATTTTACTAAAGAATCTGATTTTTCACAAATAAATAACAATTCGAAATTAATGAAATATTTTCCGACAAAGAACATCGCAGGTTCTTCCTGCTCAAAGCAACTTTGAAGCGCAGTTTGATGCAAAGAGTTTGAATTACCGGCGTGCGTGGTGAGACAAAATGTTTGCTTACTTAAAGCCAGCTATTAAAAAGTCAGTGCACACAGAAAAAATATACATACGTACCAAGTCTGCAGGTATATAATTAGTTGATCTCATGTAAAAAAAGCCCTATTTTTTCAATCTAAGGTTTGCGTATATCAATATTAGATTCTTCTACTATTAAAATTTTTGCATGAAGTTCGAGATTGGAAAAATGAGATTTACGACTTTTCTGCATGGACCAAGGGTATATTTCATGTGTACTGTTTTTCGTTGCAAAAGAAATACATAAAACTAATGTTTTGAATAGAAAAAGCAAATGAGACCGCGAGTTTTTTTTTCAAAGCAGATGAATATGCCAAAATAACCATAAAAAAATATGATCCACCTTAGGCCGGGTCGATTTGTGTGGATAAAAATTTTTCGATAAGAAACGATAAAAAAAAATAATTTTCGAGGCGTGCGAGTTTCAGCTTTTTTTCTATATTTTTTATGTATTGCACACATACATATGTATGTATATTTTATATAAAACGATCTCAGCCTGCAGGAATTAGTTTATTTATTTATATAAGATGTGTTTGGCTGGGTGTATGTATGTATGTGCGTGTGTACAAAATGTGACAAGAATCGCCATAAAACTGGCTTGAGCCAATTCTAAGAAATTTGCATTAACTATTTGAAAGACTTTAATAATATTATTGCATATCTTGGTCATATCTTATACACTTACATACTCTCACACAAACCCATATTTTCCTTCTTATAATCAGATATTTTTCTTGATTGAAAAAATATTGTGTGATAAATAAAAAATTGCTTACGAATCAAAACAAAAATTGTTGATAACTAGTCAAATTGTTTCTCCTACAAACTCTCTTCGGAAACGTATAACTTTGTTTTTTCTTACCTCATAAATAAATGTTTTTAAAAAATTTTCAATTCCTTTTGATTTATTTATTCTCTTTACTCTTAAGCAAAATAAATAAAAGACTTTGTTGTAAACTTCAAAGCAATTAATAAAATGGCATTATGTAAAACTTCACTTATAGCCAAAACCCCCACATCTCAATCGACAACCATTCGAAGCACAACAACACTTACTTGCTGGGGATAACTTAAATAAAGTTTTGCTGGCACAACAACGAACGTTGTAATTAAGCAAAATATAATTAAGTTTATCATGCATGCAACATTGGCAACAATTTATTTACTTACATACGTATGTTGCAGCAATGACAGATTACCTACTCATACTCTCTTCTTCTCTCTCACTCTCTCTCTCTCTCTCTCTCTCTCTCTCTTCTGCTAAAGCGCACTTCTTTCTCTGAACAATTGCTTAGTAGTTACAAATACTTTTGGGGATACAATAAGAAAAGTGTTAAGAGCCGGCCAAACGAGGTGGGGAACATCCTGCCTCCCTACTCATGAGTCTTTGTTACAGCTGCACACACATATCATATTATTGGCTCATCGTCATTATTATAATTATTGCTATTTGAAATATTATGTTGAACATGATTGTGCACATTATTTATCCAAAGTGTTCTTTGATATAAGAAGTAATTTATTTATTTGCCGGCTTAATTTAACACCGAAAATCCATACGTAATTCAACATGAAATTCTTCAAATATCATTTAATATTTTGCAATCTCTTGGAAATTTCTCTTAGTGTAGAATGTAAATCTCTAAACCATAAATTGTTGTCTGAAATCCATACTTAATAAATATCAACAGTCATTAATCATCACTTGTCATTCGACTTAAGTCAATAAATAATCAAGAGTAGAGTGAGAAGAGAAATTTCTTCTATTGCACCATAATTATTCATTTGAAGAACCTGAAGGATACCATTGTATGGTCATGTGTTATAAAGAAAATGTGTTTTTTAAATGAACACATTAAAGTTTTTCTTAGTTTTTAGAACACACGCTTTCACATGTCTAACTTGCTCTTTGTTGTGGACTTTTAACCCTTTTTGCACATTTTGTTTTAGAACCACAAAAAAAAAACAAAAAGCTAAACAGCTCGACAAGTTTTTTTTCCATTGACACTTATGACCCATAGCTGATTGGATGAAAATAAATAAATTAAAAATGATCAGGAAATAACAAAGTTGGAACACATATTGTTATAACTCGGTTTATATTAATCCTTAACCTGTTATTGAGAAAAAGGTCACAACGATATTTTGCCAAATAAGTTTTTTTTTGTGGACCACATTACGTATTTCACTTCGGGAATCTAGTTCAAGCGATGAATGCACAATTTAATTTTTTCATATAACGAGCAGAGAGAAATCAAAATTTGGCAAAAGCTAACAAAATATGAAACTTGAAGAATTTTCGTTATAAGGATTCCTATCATTCCCACATATATACTGAAATTTTCAATATTTATATAAATTTAATACACTAACATTCGATTTCAGGAGAAACTTGCTTTCAAATGATTTAGTTAAGCAACTTTGGAAGCTTTATAATCGTTTAATACAATGTTGTGTTCATAAACTATTAATGGCAGGTAATTAAAATTGTGAGCATTTTATTTTCTGTTCTAGCAATGTCTATACGTTTTGCAGCTGGTTATGTAAAAAGAGCGAATACAAGATAAAAGCTTTTTAGTAAAAAGTTTTCGTATTCATAAAAAGTTTTTATTAATTGCTCTCAATTTCATTACTTTCGAAAAAAAAAAAAAATTATAATAAAACTTTAATTTTACATTTTTAGCAAAACGTAACTAAAACCAAAGTTTTCTTTAGTCATTTATCAACAAAAAAATAATTGATTTTTCTTAACAAAGAATGAATAATTCAATCGAAAAACGAATGTATAGGGTGTCCGCGCGTGAAGGTATGCCACTTTATTTGTTTAAAATTTTTGATTCATTTGAAACATTTATCAATATGAGAATAGAACTCACATGGATAAATGTTTTATTTGATCTCAGCAATTGTGAATGGAGTACAGATGTAGAGTGATTTACGGTCGAGAAGACTCCGTATTATTATTTTTATTATTATTGCTAGGTTGGTCCAGGATGGCCCTTTGCACTGCGACCAATAATGATCTATTGTGCAACCCTTTTCCCTCACGAGTTTAATACATTAAGAAACAGTACTAGCTCCGTCTGTGGAAGCCCTTGCAAGTCCTGTGAACCCAATGTATAGGCCTGCAACAGCCTGTATCTTCTGTGGCCAAGTGCCACACATTCAATAATCAAGTGTTCCATTCTCTTCTCTTCTTCTCCGCAAAATCTGCAGGTTGCCATGCCGGATAGTCCCATTCTGTGTAGATGTAGAAGACTCCGTAGGAGTCATGCCGAATTGCCTATCGGTGGGGGATTTCCGCAGGTACAGCAGGAAACGCCTCAACCCCTTGGGACCTGCCTAGGATTTTTGGCCACCAAGATAACCCAGGTATACTGCACCTCATTTACCCCGTTGACACGGCCCAGGCTGATTACTACGATCAGTTTTGTTTTTTTCCACAATTTTTTTGTGCAATTTTTGTTGGTTTAGTTTAAGATTCGTTTGGAAAGCTTAATAACTTTTTTTAACTATGTATTTATATGCGAAGAAATTTAATATGCAAAAGCAGAGATGGAATCAGGCTTCAATGTGATAAACATCACAAACGTCTACAACGTTTCAAATTCGCAGATTTCAAGTTAGAAAATGTTCTTGCAAATATGTCAATTTAATTAATGTTCCAAGATGGATATTGTCGTTGATAAGTGTTTATTAAAATCTTTGCTATTTTGTGTTTATGAATGAACTTTTTAGACATTTTACATATTAAAGCGTTATGCTTATGACTTAGTAAAAGTTTTGACTGAGTTTCATTTTATTTATTTAATATTCCATTTTTTTTATCGCATTCGAAAAAGTAATTTTTGAGGCGTTCTGTTTTCAATTTTTTTTCACATGTGTGTCACCGGTCGGTGTGTTCAAAAAATATATTGGGGAAAATTATTGGGCGTTAGGCAGACATTTGGCTTCTCTGTGTGCACCCTAGGACAAGTCAGTGTGATGGGGAAAAATTTATTTTTTAAGGCCCCCAAATACGGACTCCTGGCTCTAATACATAAGTCGTAGAGTGCCCTCAGTGGAGTCAAATGCATGTCCAAGCCCTGATAGTTTTTTCGCTACAATATTTTTTTCTAACACCCTGAGCCTGAGCTTACGAGTCTTCCATATAAAAATTCAAAACAAAATAATTGAGATCGAAAGTAATTTTTTTTTGATTTCTTTTTCCTCCAAAAGCCAACGATAAATTGATGGCACAATAATACTGATTGCTCAATTGACCGACCCCAATATACATTTTTGTAATAGTGTGAAGAGCATGATTTGATCTTAAAAGTCCAAAAATTTGTATTTCTGTAGCTTGTTAAGTACGAAAACGACTCGTCTTCAGTTCAAAATATGTTTTCCTTTTTTTTTTTTTTGTAAATGTTAAATTGGTGATATGCATTTACATATTAAAAAGGTCTGACTTGATTTATTAAATAAATGCCTGTTTAAATCGAATATTTCCTTTTGATACTCTGGCACTTGTATGGAAGCAAATGGAATATTACTTTGACACTTCACTGGTCAAAAATTGACAAATTTCAAAATTAGATTTTATCAAGTAAAAGATACAAACTTAACTGCACACACTTCGTTTCATCTTCAAACCCAAACGAAATGCAATATCGCATGCATTTAATGTGATTGTCGTTCATAAAGCCAAAGACATTTGTAAAACTCATACATGCATAAATTTAAACTGAATGCAATTAACACCTTCTTCTTTTTCGTCTTCGAAACATGTTTGTTTGTGTCTGTGCATGCGAGTTCATGTTGAATGGCAAAAACTTGGTGCATCCATGAGAGCCCACAGCAAATGATAAATTAGGCCCATACTAATATATTCATTTCTACATGTGTGCTTATGATTTAAACTGCCTTTGAAACAGTTATAGAAGATGGTGCGACAAAAACAGTTTTAGAATCTAATGAATCAAAGTATAATCCAATTTATTTCCAAAGATACTCAAACAGTCATCTACACACACCCATTGCAAGTTTCATCTTAAATATTATACATTTCTGAAATGTTCGAGATTTGTCAAGAAATTGAATTTTTAGGGCATTATTTTATTTTATATTTTCTTCAATATAAAAACCTGTACAATAATTCTATTTGAACGATTTCCTTATTCAAACATTTGGACGTAAGAATTGTCATACCCTTCAAATTCTGTTCAGTTGCAAACAGAGAGCAGTTTCCAACTACTAATAAATTTCTACTGTTATATTTGGGCTTATTTGAACAAATTCTGATGTTATAACAAGCAGTTAAAAACCAGTATAAGCGCTTGCATGCACATCACGTGCTCTGTGTGTGGAATATTCCTTTGAGTCATTTCTATGTGTATATCCTTTGCGCTGCACAACAATTGCCCTAAGTATTTGTTTTCATATTTGCATTTTTTGTTTTCCTTTTTTGCCAAGAAACTTATTGAAGCATGTCTTTCGACTGCGTTTAGCTGGCAAGAGAAATAAAAAAGTTAAGCAAAACAACATCGTAAGAACATGATTATCCTGGCAGATACATGAGACAATTCGTTTAAAAACATTATTCAGTCTTCGATGGCTGGCAGTACGTACATTTATTCTTTGAGCAACTGCCATAAATAAAAAATATGTATTAAAAATTAAAAACATAAAACATTTACTAAATGCTTGCATGCAACTAAAATGGCAATTCAAACATAAATACGCTAATAAAAATTTACCGTGCGGAAAATTTGTTATGAAAACAAATAAATTGAAAATTTTGTCAAAAGAACATTTAACATGCAGGCACATACATATGTACATGCACACATCTATAAACACACAAATAAATACATATACTCATAAAACCATCCTTTTGTTTTTCACGCTAATAACGAATGAGAATAATAAATGATTATCTATGAGTGCTTTTGTAAATAATTTTTTTTACTGAAATTAAAAAATAAACCAATTAATTTAAGATGAGACGACATTAATGTTCTGATTTATTGTTTTCCAAAAATAGTTTTTCAAAAAGCTCAATTTGGTCTCCCACTAATTTTCGGGCAAAACTTTTAACACACACACATAATTCAAATAAATAAATTCTTCAAGAATTCTTTTGAAATATGTATATTTTTTAAAGCAAATTTGTTTGTCATTCAGTTTATTCTTTCATCTCAAAATAAGAACTGTTGGCAGTTTTCTTTCTTTCTGACCCCTATTAATTATACGTATACAGAGAAAACAGATTGATTCATTGTGACAGATGTGGAATGATTTACGTGAGTACCTGCCACTAGGGCCCAACCTCACGGTGGTCAAACCACGTGGTGTAATCAAGACGTTACACCACCGCCCCCGAGCAGCCGGAACAACTGCTCGGGTGGCAATTTATTTGCTACGTTACTTGGCCATAACAAAACCCCTTGCTCAGGAGTTGAGCTATCTAACCTCTGCTGCATTGCAATTCCCCAGACGGCTAAGGATACACGACTACCGTGGTAGCCCGAAGTTCCTGAGATCATCAGTCCTTGAACCAACGCTAATGCTCCCGCCAATCTGGTTCCTTACAAAGCAGCGTCTGTTGCTTAGCAACAGCACTACGGGCCCATTTGGGCGACCGAACACAGACCCGAGGGTCTATGATCAGTATAGCTACCAACGTTCCCTTCCATGCGAACTTATGGTAGCAACCACAGCCAGTACGTTTCAGCCAAGGAAGGCTCCTCAACCTATGACCGGCGAGATGACTCCGAAGAGTCATCCCGGGGCTCCGGTCCCCGTACTGCCGAATTGCCCCTCGGTGAGGGGTTTCAGCAAGTCCCTCAGGAGTCGCCGCTCTCCTTCAGGAAATGCCTAAGATTTTAGCCACCAAGCCAGCCGAGGTATCCTGCACCCCTTCTACCCCGTTGACACGACACCAAGCTGGTTACGATCAGCAAGATGCATTTTGTGCCCCCGGGGGGAGGATTCATTGTGACAACTGAATTTGCAGCAAAATAAGTTTTAAAGGTTGCACTAACTATAATTAAGCTGGGGCATTAGAGCAATATTTTTAATGGGTATCGCCATCAACGTTCAAAAAGTGGCCACAAAAAGAGTATTTTTGGGAGAAAGGTGTTTAGGAAAGGGTATTTTGAAAAGAGATGGGGCAAACTTTTAAAACACAGACACATACATAATTCTTTTTGTTCCATTTTTACTTCCTCAGAATTAAGAAATATATTTTTTGTGATTTTATGAGAGATAGTGAAATTTTTAAAAAGACAAGAAAACTAATGTGGAAGTCTTACTAGCTGATGTACATACCATGACAGTTTCACTACCACCACGTCCCTCATCAGCAGCCAAATGGCTTCGAATTCGGGTGAAAACTAATTTTATACTGTTCTTAGGCAGCAGCGATAAGCCATCCTTCTACCTGAACACTTCATTGCTGACTGTCTATACTTAATCCTGATGATCAGCTTTAAATTTTATCACTAGTGTTTTTCTGTTGAGTGGAGTATATGGGCAATCTTTAGAACTAGGAGCCAGGCTTTGAAAGAAATGAGTTTTATTGGTTTGTAGCGGGAACCTCCCAAAACTGAAGTCAAAGTCTGCCGGAGGCTTTTAGTTTATTAATAATTCGATGTTGAAGTTGCGGAATTTGCTAAGAAAAATATGAAAATGTTGGTAAAACAATGCTGCCAGAGGGAAGTTTTAGCACAGAACCTAAAACCGCGAATACATAAACGGTTTCAAGCATCCAAAATAATACTTTTTTACACTTAATTCAATAAAAATTTTTTCATAATTATGCAAAATTTGTTCTTGATAACCGGCCTTCGGCTGTGCTAAGGGATTTTCTCCTCCATGGTATAACCACGCGTATACAATTTGTAAGCATCTGGCAGCACACTTTTTCATTATACTAAAGTCGACCCGAATATATCTTATATTCGCTCACCAATATTCAATAGAGTTCCAACTGATTTTTGTATCAAGTGATGACAACCAACGCTTTCAGACTTTGAGCCGGACCCAGCGATTTTTAAATATTGATTTCAGAATTGAGAAAAAAAAATATTATTATGTTTTGTGATAAAGTTGTAGTAATCAACATTTTTAACAAAGACAAGAAAAATAAAGTTAAATAATTATTGGCTGGGGTACCTATCGTGGCTGATTCTTGTCCACCATGACGCTCATCAGCACATCAAAAAATTAGTATTCCACTTTAGTTGTCGTGTCTTCTCTAAAGAAGTTTATCACTACAAATTTTATCACAAAAAATAATAGTATATAAAATAATTAAATAATTTATACTTAAGGTTTGATTTTTGTAAGTGGAACTTTTTGTATTCAATTAATTAATTAAAATAAATAGGCTTAAGCTTAAAATCTTTGTAACAAACTATATTTAAACCAAATACTAAAAGTAAATGTTGAAGACTTATTTACTAGGGAGCTGTTTCGTATCCGCCACAATACTCGTCAGCAACCAAATTTTGGCTTCAAGTTGAACAAACGCTGCTTAATGCAGCGATGGTTAGATTTAATTTATTAAATAATCACTTAAAATTTTTATTACTCTTTCTGCCTTAATTTTTGTTGCTTGCATGGAGTTTTCAAATCTCTCTGAGCAACTGGTTGCTACTTTTAACTGTGATGTATTACCACACACATGAAGTGACTCAAATGTACGTAGAATAAGTTTGTGCAGATCATGGTATATTTGACTCCCCCATAGCAATTTAAACATGAACGTTAAAAGTCAGTGAACCGTTAAATACTGACTGTCTTCAGAAATAGAAATTTGTCAACGTTGAAAAAAATGTCAAGCAATCCCTCTTTGCTTTTGTGATTTGACTAGTTCCAGTACAATGCAATGCATATATAGGGGTCATCCCATGACCCCTATAGACTGGATTAGTTCCCTGGTAGTTTTTGTAATAATTAGTTCCCTGGAACTAATCCAGTCTAAAAAAACTTAACAGCCGGAGGAGCCCCTTGTACTCAGCACCCTTTACTTCTAATATTTTTCTTGTCGTTAGATCTTACTGCTATGACGGCCAGGCAACTATATATCCAGTGAACATGTCGGGTCTGTATTTCTTACAGCTCAAAAGTTACGGCCTATTTCCAAGCTAAATGGTTGAAGCTCAGGCTTTTTGGCATTTGGTGTTGTAGAGGAAAGGAAACTACATACATGCCCTATACAAATTTCAACTCTCTATCTGCCACGTCTTAAGTCACAGCTGAATGTAATAGCTTCTTCTATGGGGGCTACCTTTAACTTTTTACCTTTAGTTTTTTTTAGTATTTGTTGTAGTAAAGTTTATCTAGCCACATATGCTGAGCAAATTAATATTTTATGGTTCGAAAATTACTGGTAATTTTCATAGTTTCTTGTATGGGGAAACCCTTTAGTGTTAAGTTTGTTGCTGATTTTGCTATTTGTTGCAATGAAATCTATACAATTACATAACCTTTAGAAATTTGTATTCCATCCATCTAATTTATAAAAATTATTACAGGTTTATAAAGCTCTTATTTGACAGATTTTCCATACAAATATGTCAAATAACAGTCTTATAAGCCTGTAATAATTTTTATGGATTAGGGGGTATATCTCTGAAGATTCGATAGCTACAACTGGTTTTCTTAGTTTTTTCTTGCGTAGGGACACCCTTTACTGTTTAACTTTGTGTTGTTTTTAGTATTTATTTAGCTGTAGCGTCAGTGTAACTTCACGTCCTGTGAAAATTTAGGTTTCGCTATGTGAGTACGGGAACACAACGGGACCTTTCTAGGACCCAAGTGAGCCGGTCTCATGACCGGCGGCCCGCGTAACATAACATATGTGAGTACGGAACCGTAGAAATCAAAAGAAAAAAAAATATAGTTGTTTTTATTTTGAGTCTGAACTGCATTGACATATTTACTCCCATGCCCACGATGTCACTCGACATCGTTCGCTCGCTCAGTTACTTGCAAAACAATAACAAAACTCGAAACTTTGCTGTAGCTTTTAGTATTTTTGTGCAAGCGAACGATGTCGAAAGACATCGCTGGCCTGGCACTAGAAATAAAAATTGTTTTGAAGCAAAACCTATTTGTTTCGAGGTTAATATAAAATCTGGTTGAAGTAAAATGAGATTCCTATTAAGCAAAATCTGCTAAATCAACATTTTTAAAATGATATATTCTTGAAATGAATACTTTTGCTTAACTTCTGTTATGAAATAGAAAATGTGACCAGTATTTGAAAATGTTTTTTTTTATTTTTTTTTAACTTGGGTGGCTTTTATAATTCTACTTTTAATATCATATATGTATAACAATTTTCAAAGCTTTAAATATTTCAAAAGGAAACCACCAAAATTCACATGTAATAAAATATAAAAAACAATAAAGATCATTGACATGAAAACTGCTCAAAAATAATATAAATGGATCTCATCAACATCAAATTCTTAAGCTGAGAGATCACATAAAATTTAGGACAATTACGTTTAATAAAATTTTGTTTAACATTTATTTATGTCTTGTCTGAGTTCACAGAAATAATGGCCACATTTTAATGGAAATAAAACATTTTTCATTAGCTGCGTTTTTCTAATTTTTTATTACAATAAAATAACAAAAATTTCAAACATTTTAATGAGTTTTTAACCGAAAAAACAATCATATAAATTTTTTATAAAACGAAAAGAGATATCTCCAACACTTGATCTACAACTGTTTCGTTTATTGTGCGCCCGTAACCCAAAAACGAGGACAATTTATAACATCTTGTTCATCTGTCTGTCTCAAACACCAATCAGTTGCTTGGATAAAAAAAAGGTGCTTTACAAATCTTTTACATCAAGTTTCAAATTTATTAGCTTTTTGGTCTTTGTTCTCAATTTCGGCTTACAAGTATTTGAAAATTTTTCAAAACAAAATCTTCCAAATGTCCATAAATTATTTAGTTTGTTATTTTCTTAAATAAAACAGTAAAAAAATGTCTTGTTCATGTTATCTTTTAATTTGTGTAATTTTTCTTATTGTAGTCAATTAACAACCCAAAATATGTTGTACGTGTTGGCATTCGTTTTATGGTTTATGTTTTAAGCGAAAACCAAAGAAAAAAAAAATTGAAGATAATTATTTTTAAAGTTTTTGTAGCTTCTTGTTTTGGCCGTTCCTATGCTGCTTTATTGTCGTTAAGTTGTAAAAAAAAGCAGATGATCAAATGATTTATTTAATGAAAAAAAAAAGCTGAAAAAGCTTAAATTTGTAGTGATGTTTATCAGTTGGTTGTACTGGTTTTTGAAACTTCACAATAATTTCCCAGTAATCTATCAAGTTACAATACGAAGAAAATTAATGTATTTTGAAATTTCAGCCATAAATTATGGTTCTTAAAATGAATTTCATTTAGACTTATTTTTCGAATGCTCCAAATTTCCAGTCAAAATAATCTGATCTTGAGTCATGGCAATTAAAAAGTTTTCGCTTCCTAAAAGTCACCCTCAGGTTATGTTGAGTCAACTATTTTTCGAAATTTTCTGTTTTTCCCCACATAAAATGTTTATAAAATATTTTATGTGGTGGCGTTGCTCCATTTTTATTGTTTAGAGCCAGACACTTGTTTATTGTTCATTGTCCTGGCTGATTTTTAATCAACATTAAAATTTTTGCGACTCCAAAATCGTTTACTCGAAACTTGCAATGAGTAGGAGGATAAACAAAAAGGACCTTAATAAAAATATTAATGAGTCTTTAACGTTTTTTTTCTCTTGCTCTTGCTCTTGCTTTTGTATTTATATTTTTATTTTCATTTTACTATACGTTTCATTCATCAACCGAAAATTACCAGGAATTTATTTTTCTTCTCCCTTCAAACATCAATGAAACAACATCTATAAAACAAATGTTAAAAAGTCCTTACCTCTGTCTCAACGTGGCGTGAATTTTTACACGCCATATAAATAATGAGCTGCTGTTTTGATAGCACAAGTCCAACTTTTGTTCAGCCAACACAATCGCAAGACTCCTAAATAAAAGCTATTGTTGGGGAGGATGTGCCAGCAGAGACTGGTTTATAAATGTCAAAATAAAAACTTACCTTTAGTGGACTTTAAGCCAAAAGTAACACAAGAGTTATTTGGCAGTATTTCATCAAAACTGTTTTGTTTTTTGTTTGGTTGGGGAAATTTTGCAAAACTTTTATTTTTTTTTTTATAAAAAAGGTACTAAATTTTTTCCACGTTCTTGTCAAATATTTTTTCATGCTTTCTTTTTTAATTACCACCCTTTAAGCTATTTAGCAATATAAAATTGTTGCTTTAGAGTGGATTTTTAATAAGGAATATTCGCTCTCACTTGTTCGCTGTATGTGTTATCCGTTGTAAGAGTTTTGTGATATTTTTTTCAACTTTTTATGGGTTCATTTCCCAGCGGTCAATTATTTTGACGTCTGTGATTTTGTTGTCACGTTTCGAGTTCCAGGTAGTTTCGCACTCTTTTATTTAAAAAATCTTTCTATGTTTTTTTTGTTTGAATAATTTCATTTTAATTTCCGTTGAATTTAACAAATATATTACAAGCATGCAAGCATGCTTAAGAGTTTGCAAAATGTTTAAATTGATTCAGGCAAATAATTTAAGCAAAGCACAGTGAGACGAAAGGAAGTAATAGGGATTTTAGTTTGGGCATTAAGTTTCTTTGTGGCAGCTCAAAAAAATATATAAGATTCGTAATGACAACATATTAAAATTTATGTGTAATTAAAAATCCTTATTTAGTAGCAAAGAAGTAAAAATGTATTAAAGCCTAAAAGGCTTAATACACTTGTATTTCTTAATGTGATTGTTAACATTTTGTTGTGTTAATTTTACATCGTACTGTTTCTCTGTATATTGAAAAGCTCGCTTGCTTAACATCAGTGTTGACAGAAAATTTTAGCGATAAAGTTTACAAGCTTTAATCTTTTTTACCTAAAAGATCTGCATAATCTGCATTCACTTTGCAAAAATTGCTAACAGATTTATTTAATCCTATTTTAAAACAAATAATTAATTTACATTTTACTGTAAATTTCAATTTTATTGAACTTCTGTATTGTAATACATTTATATTAAATTACTTTTTCAGGCTTAAGTTCAAGCCTTGGTTTGTCACTACTTTTAATTAATATTAATTAATAAAGAAAAGTAAAATTTAATAGCTAGGTGGACAACCGGCTGTTTCTGATTAGCAACTGTTCTGGCTATTAAATTTTACTTTTCTTTTATTTATTTTATTTATTTATTAATTTAGTCTATGGAAATTAATTCCCTACAGACAATTTACAATACATAATATACAATTTTGTTACATTTAAAGACAGCGTTTAAAAAAATTAAAATAAAAAAAAATTTTTTATGAATTTAAAAAATGAATAACTGAGTTTTTTACTGCAGCGGGATTTAAAGAAAAGTCAAAAAATCTATAAAATTGATTAAAAGTATGACAGATTCTCCTGAGAAGATCAGCATCAGCATAATTTTCTCTATAAACTTTTACCAATAAAGGAATAAAATTACGTGATGTACGTTGAGGAACGTTAAATAAGATTTCGTTGATCAAAAATCCAGAGCAGACATCGCCATTAATAATATTTAGAATAAATGATACATTCAGCATAACTCTACGGCTTTTGAGAGTAGGCAGCTTGATAAGTGCCAGTCTATTTGTGTAAGGGGCATATTAAGAGGATCAAAATGTAAACTTCTAAGACAGAACAAAAGAAATTGTTTCTGCACGGATTCAATTGCATCAGAGTGGCATTGATAAATTGGATCCCATTTACTTTATTGGATCCCATATTACTTTATTAATTAATATTAATTAAAAGTAGTGACAAACCAAGGGTTGAACTTAAGCCTGAAAAAGTAATTTAATATAAATGTATTATAATTAGTTTATTAAAAAAAAATACTTATAAGTGTGTTAGGTCGCGTCGGTTGTATGGTAAAACATTTTTGGGTATTGCGCCACAGATTTTTCTATAGCTTTTGGTATAGGAAAAAAATGTTCTACTACGATATTTAAATAAAAGTCTCTTGCAAGGGATCCTATTGAGAGTTTTTTTTTTGTATCCTTATCCGGGAGTCCCCCGAAGAAGGCGTGGCACGGGGCTTTTGTGCTAAAAAGAGATATTGGGAAGCAACAATTATTGGGAGTTGGCCATATACATACATATATATCACTCCTCAACGGTCTTATTTTGCTCCACCGTTAATTTGGCTTAATTAACTTTTTCAACTTGTGTTCCATGTGATGCGTGCACTTTTGCCTTTTCAACTCTTAACAATGACATTTTGCAAATGACATTTTAAACAAATATGTATGAAAAAAGTCTGCAAAATAATTATTATGAAGTAGGTAAAAGGTCTTACACCTTTAAACAAATGAATTTTAACAAATTTGAGATCAAAAAGAGAAATCTGAACAAAAGAACATCAAGTTTAAAATTACAATGTTTTAATATGTTTTTTTTTTTTCTTTAAATATGCATTTTTTCTTTAACTAGTTTATTTCGATGGCATCAGTCAACATAAAATTATAATTAATTTGAAATAAGTTTTGATGTAAAAACACTGCACAAAATTTATTTAACCTCTTTTCATATAAACTAGATTTTTTTATGAATATACTACACCTTAAGAGCCAAAAAGCAAAAACTTTTTCTTTTACAATTTCTTTGAAAGTGTTTAAAAGTAATAAATTTTTAAAATGTTACATAAAGACATAAAACTATTTTATATCATGGCTTCTTAGCAGTTTCTTTTTCTTCACTCTCATAAAGATCAATCAAATCGTAAACATCATTGGTGGCTCGCTTTTATTGCACGAGCATTAATTACTCTTTAACTAATCTCTTTAAAGAGTTTCAATCCAACTGTAATAGCGAACGATCTGTAAAAAGAATAATTGCCCGTTATTTGTTTAAGTGCTTTGTCGAAGAAAAGAAATAATTTATTCATTATTTTGCCTCATTTAGTATGCAATGCATGTAGTAATTTTCTACTTTTTATTAATTTCCATTTAAGTTCTGGCAGTTATTAAAATGAAGTGATAACAATGAGCCATAAAATATAACGATCATCAAACAGATCATTGCCATCACCATCACCATCATGTTCATTTATTTTTTCTTATAACCGCTATAAAAAATTTCACACGCCCGTGACTCACCACTCACCTGGCCCATGAAGACTTTGTGCGCTGGTGACTTTTCTTTGGGTTCCATACAGAACGTGATCCATTGAAGTCGACAAACAGTTATGCACAGTTGATATTTTGAGAAAAACGTTTGGGATGCTTTCCATAAATTACCATTTTATTGTAAACTCAAATAAAAACATTTATTACTTTTGACAATCTTGACTGCAGCCTGCACTTAAAATATGGCTCTTGTTTGTCTTCTCACAAATGGCTACTAATGATTTTTCAAGTTAAATAGTTTTTTAAATGCCGCTCTCATTCATTGAAAATAAAAAGTAATAATGTTTATATGTGTTTTCTGTTTAAGGAGAAAAAGAAAAAATTTTTTTTACGAAAAGCCGCTTTGGAAACCATTTTTTTGTGACAGTATTTCTGTTTGATTTTCTGGAAAGTGCCGTGAAAAATTTAAGCTTTTCGAAACGTAGGCACTTTATTAAAAATACTGTTTAATGACGTTTAAGGTATTTCACCAATTTTATCGCGATTAAAAATATGTCACCATCCACAAAATTTAATGATTGGTGCAACCATCAAAATTCGTTTGGCAACAAATTCGATTGACACCAGGAACTAGTTTTCCCAGTGTATTAATCAAGCAAAACAAGAGGAAAGGCTGAACTACATTTAAGGGAAAAATATATTTCAAGATTTTGTCTCTCGATGGCAATGGAGACTTGTGTCACTTTTACAGCAAAAGCAGATTATTTGTGACAACCGAATACGTTGGTAACTGTCATTAAATTCTTGTGCATCACCAAACTTTTCAATGGATAGCATTCCACAATGGATAGTAACCACTTTTAATTACTACTATCAAGCCAGTACGTGTAGCAGCCGACTGAATCGTTCAGCCCTCTGAAATTTAAAGTTTTTTCTTGAAATTTTTTCTTGATAGAGTGGCTTTTGCCACTCTAAAATTATGCGCCCACTAAAAAATAATGAACTAGCTACTAGTTTTTCTAACAAGGACCTTTTAACTGCCAGTTACCGATTGGAATTTCACCAACTCTCAATTAGTTAACAGATAAAACTTTGCAAAGTTAAAAAGTTTGGGTACAAATTGGCAACCTTAGTTGAAATACAATCAACTTAACTCACATTTTATCAACATGATTATTTGCGAAGCAGTATTTGTATTTGTATTTGTATTTGTATTTGTATTTGTATTTTTTTTTTTTTTTTTTTGATATTTTAGAAAAGATTAACATTTTTAAACACTGAAAATAAACATTTTTGTTGAACATTTAAAACCAAAAAAAACTACCATTTCAGCTGCGATCATTTGGTCTAAATAATTCAATTATGCTGCAACAATTGGGTCATTTACCCCGCTTCAACATGTTTAACCAATTTAATTGTCAACATCGTAAATTCAAATGTGACTCCCTATATATTGCACTCACACATCATCAATAGTAATAAAAGATCATTTGAATATAAATGGCCCAGAAAATAGAGAAAACTTCAAAATTTATTAGTCAAGAGTAAAGACATTAATTTGTGCATTAAAGTGTTATGATTTAATTACTTTCTAGGGCAGCGAGGCAAAGCCATGAATCTGTAAACAAATGAAAATTAATAAAATGTGTTTGTTTATCATCGTACATTTATTAGAAACACAGACAGACATATTATTTGTTTTGAGTACAAAAGATTTGAAAATCTCTTATAAAATTGTGATTTATAACTTTAAAAGGTTTTAATGGTTGTGTGTTTAGTTTCATATTTTATTTAGTACAAATGCATTTTTCTTTTCATACAGAAAAGTCAAAGGAAAATGCGTAAAAGCTTTGTTGGAACAAAATATAAAGTGTTTTATGCGTTTGAGTGTGGCCTTTGCCACGCACTTTTTATACATTACGATGCTTAAGCGCGAAAATGACGTAATAGACAAGTGGCTAAGTTTCTTTTAGTTATGCTCTGATCTCTTTAAAAATTTTCTAAAATCATTTTAATATATTCTGATAGTATTACAGACTTATTAGCAGATTTAATTTGATAAAATTATCTAGAAATTAAGAAGTAAATAAACACTAAAAAAGAGTGCTCTGTACAATAGTCACGTCACGTCCATCTACTTATGCTATTTTATTGGTTCTAATTTATTTTAAATTGCTTTAGTTCGTTTAAGTCCATGATTCAATATTCTATATTTGAAAACATTAGACGAACTTATTACTACTGTATCCTGTCTACTTAGAATAGTGATTGCATATGTTAGACAAGACATAATAAAATACAAAGGGAACAAATTTATAACCAAAATGGGTGCTGCTTCTCATAATTATTTAGCAGCTAGAAAAACAAGACATAATTACATAATTTGATAAAGGATATATCAAACCAGAACACAAACTTATCTATCTCTTAAGCTTGTTGTGGAGTTTACAAACAATTGATTGTGCTAAAATTTGCTTTGCGTCGCTTACATTATTTAGGCTTTTAGGGCTCTATATGCCTCATTAAGGCATATAAAAAAATACGTGGTTTGAATTGAATTATTTTTCCATTTTAAAATTTCTGTTATACTTTTTTGTGGTTGTAATAAATAAACTCTTTGATGAGTTTGCCTCGCAAGTCTATACATTTAGTATGAAAAGCTTAGGCTTTTAAATCCTTTTTTATTTTTCAACAACTTCCAAATTAACACTTTGCAAGTATTTGAAAGTCACACTCACTCGCACTGTCGCCAAGCCTAATACATCATATAAAAGAAGTTAAAAGGCCAATGCAACTCCTTTGATTCTTTTGTGCATAACTAACAGCGCGTAAATTTTCACGCTATATTATTTGCTAGAAACAAAAAAATGTATTACAATATAATAAGAGGCTTTTCAGAGAAATCTCTGTGTGCAAATGATGGATGAGTAAAAAGTAGCTACGAAAAGTTTAATTAAACAATCATTATATATTTTTAGAACTGTTCTCAAGATGTATTTTAATTAAGAGTATCTCTTTTCTTTTTCTGGTTGACATTGTATGCTTCTTAACTTCCCCCAGCACTTTAGCAATAATGTTTTAAACCAATTCAAGAGATCTTTTTAAAGCCCAACTCACACTCTTGCTGAACATACACACAAGAACCTTTTAATGGCCAACAGACTGTCCCATCCATCTGTCTCGTTGAGTATGAGTTGTATAAATTATTCCACCCAAATGGTCTTTTAATGATTTTTATCCTGTGTAATGCCAGCATTTACGTTAAACTTATGAATAATGCATAAGCGAAACATATAAATAAACATTTCATTTATGTAGTTATTGTGAATTATTTGCCACAAAAACTATCCCTAAATGACCTGTCTATCTGCTTACTAGAAGCCAACAGATACTCTGCAGCAGCTACACACATTCCTAACACACGCATAAGCATGCCCATTAAACCGGATATGCATTTAATCTACCATGATTTCAACGAAAAGTAGACAACAAGTCAGTCTTAAATGAAGTAATTGAATAATTTTCTTTGTTACTTATTTTTCATGATGTGGCAAAATCCTTAAGCTAGAAATCATAACAAGTGTGTGTTTAAATGTGTGTGTATTTTAATTAATTAGTGGAAAACAGTTGTGATATGATAACAGAGAAATTAAGGATTTTATCTCTCCCAGTTATTCCACTACGCCTGAAAGTATACTATATAACTTTTCTTTTTCGATTTGTCATGTTTATTACAATCAATCATAGAAAAGGATGAGTGAAAAAGGCAAGACACAGCAGACAATCATAAAGATGGGTTATTCTTTTAATTGTTTGCGCAGCTAAAGTGTACAAATACTTTTCTGGTAGAAACTGTCTTTGTTCTACATGTGTTTCAAGTGAAATTAAAAAAAAAAAAATTAAATTATATTCTATCAAATTAAATGCATAAAAAAGTCGTCTGCTATAAAAATATTACTAAAGCTCATCTTTCTTCAATCATTATATATTTTACTAATATTTTGCCTAAACAACTCATTTCCCTTGAACTCAGCGTAACAAAATAAAAACAAAAACTATTTCATGTCAACTTTTGCAATCAACTTCACAAGAAATTTCCAAGTAAAGGTTTTGCTTAACCGTACAAGTTTTTGAATTAAATTTAGCCATACTCGTTTACCAACTTTCAATGTGAGTGTTTAGAATATTGATTAGGAAATTATTCAAAATAAAAACTAAACGTCTCTGCTGAAGTTATTGCCTGCGTGCACTTTTTTTTTTTTTTTTTTTTTTTTTTTTTTTTTTTTGATGGCTGGCTAATGCAATAAATTATAACAGCTTCTATCAATCAAAATGAATTGTTTTGAGCAGAATTGCATAGAAATTGATTTTGTACTGAACATTTAAAAATATGATTTATATGAAAATAATGGCTGGTGCTGGTGCTGCTGCTGGTGCTGCTGCTGCCGTTAACCCAGCTACTTTATTAATATTTAATTTATACAATCACAACAACTGCAATAATAAAAAGCAACAAACATTTATAAATAATTTATAAATTTTATTAAAAACTTACACACGTTTAATATGAACAAATTGTAACTGTCACAGAGTAGACCACAAATCGCATTGATTGTTGTAAAGCTTAAGACCAGCAAATGTGTCAAACTGAAAACTTCTGATTGTGTGCCAAAAAAGCCACAGAGCTAGAAAATCGTTGAGAAAAAACAAACGTATAGTGACAGAAATTGTAATGACTGCTGAAATTTAAAATGCAGTTTTATGAAATTAAATCGACAGTTAAATCAGTCGAATTAAATATTGAACAGCTCTTTTTGCCACAAATAGAGGTGCTAAATCAATTGTATGTCCTTGAAGTGATTGAAAACATGTCAAACGAAAATATTAGATAAAAACATGAGAGATGTTGCACGTCCTGCTGTTGCAAATTGGCATTTCATTGAAAAGAATAAAAAGTTACTGAATATACTACAGAAAAAAGTATTAAATGTATGTACAATACATATGCTATAGCTTAATATGAAGTTTAGTGGCAGGATGCGTATCAGATAAACACTCTCATTTTGTGGAACTCAGAGAGAAAATGCGCAAGCCCAAAAAAATTGGGCGGCAAGTGGCTCCAAATCGAGCTCAGGGTTGGCCAAAAATGGGTGAAAAAAACATTAAAACTTGGAAACTGCCATTGAAACCTTCCTGTAGCGGTAAAATGTGAGACACATCCCCGCTAAAATTTTTTTTCAAAAATATTTATTCCGAATGTATGAAACTCTTATTTCCCCTTGTGAAAAAAAACATCAAAACTTGGAAACTGCCATTGAAATCTTCCTGTAGCGGTAAAATATGAGACTGATCCCCGCAAATTTTTTTTTTTTTTTCAAAAATATTTATTTTGAATATATGAAATTCTTATTTCTCCTTGTTATGGTGGTTTCCATACAAATTTAATATTTTTAAAAATTCTTCCGTCGCGGTAGATTCTGATGGCCTATAAACGAGGCATCCCCATTAGTTTTTCCATCTTCACCTTTTGCCAGAGCAGATCAACCCTCTATTTCTCTTGTTTAGTTTAGCACCCATACGATAATGGTATTCTAGGTTTTCCCCCATGATACTAACCAGCCACAGCATGCTACTGTAAGAGTCAAGTGTATGACCAACCCTTACTAAAATTTCCTCATTTACATTTTATTGTCTTCTACATCCTCTCTTTTGTCTTTTATATCCTCTCCTTACGGGCACACCCATACAAAAACATTTCACTATATTTTTGGTATCATGGTCCCAACAATCCCCACTGTATTTCTGAAGGTGTCAAATGTGTGACTGTGCTCGACTGAAATTTTCTGCTTAATATTTTTCTGGATATGATGGGTGCCATCTTTTATTTCCTCTCCTTAGGGGAGCTCCTACACAAAAAGGGCTTTCTAAATATTTTCTAATCGTTCTGACTATACCCGTGGTGCTTTTGGAGGAGTCACGGGAACGACCGACCTACATTAAAATTTTCTGATAGACTTTTTTGTGAAAGACACTCACTTTCTATCTCACCATACAAAAATGATTTTCATAAAATTTCCTAGGGTTCTAAACAGTTCCAGGGCGCTTTTAAAGGAGTCAAATATATCTTTGATCTGCACTAGGTTTCCTTTCTCAATATGTTTTCAAACATTTAATCCTCTTTCAATCCTTCTTAAGGAGGCTCCCATACAAATTTCTTTCATAAATGTTAGTTTCTTTCCCAGCTACCTGTAGGTTGAACCTAGGGACTTCAAATGCATGACCGACCCCTATGATATATTGGTTTTTAGAATCTTAGCCGAAATCACCGACTCCCTTTCTTTCTTTCCTAAATTTCTTGGAGTACGCAACCTCCTCTGCTCCTTATGAGGGCTCCCGTCCAAAAATGTTTTTTAGTTTGTAGGCCCCCATACGGTGCAATAAATTAGTATGTATGAATGAAAGGATGAAGTTTTCTGTATTAGTTCATCACTTAAAATATAAATCAGAGACGATCAGCATTGTTCATTACAATCTCGACAAGGTTGGCTTACAAGCATCCAACTTTACTGCATATATCAGATTTTCAGATCCAAAATATAAAAATAGCGAATCTGTAATAAAACTTTCCTAATAAATATTACTGTATGTTTTATTAAACAATATAGCCTTTTGTCTAATATAAGTGATGATGACAATATTTTTTTAATAACTTTGATTGCAATATGGATACTCGAAATTCGATTTTAGAAATAATATAATTGTGCTTGACAATGTTGTGATTAGATTTGACAACAAAATGTTGTTTAAAAGACAAAATTTGAAAGAAATATCTTTAAAAATTATAATTCCATAATTGAAGTTTATAATACAGAGTTTACTGCGAGCAGAGTTGCCGTTTTTGGTAGTTTCCTACCAAATTTGGTAGTTTTGAAATGAGTTGGTAGGTGAATTTGGTAGTTTTTTTCAATTTCATTTTTAATTTCTTTCACGCTAATCAGCTTTCATCCCTGCATTTTTTTTAATAATCAGCTTTCATCTGTGATTGCTTTTTGATTTTTAGTCATCAGCCCTTGTATGCATCATAGAAGGAATATATTGACAAAAATTTGAATATCGATTATGAAAATAAAAATACACATTTAGAAACTGGGAGTATATTTATGGGAGCAAAAGCAGAAGTTTTTTTAAAAGATAATTTTGATAATGATGAAATACTTGCTGTTAAAACAAATATAGTGCAGTTTTACATTGAATTTTTAAATCAGCTTAAAAAAAGATTTGACTTTAACAGATCTGACTTGCAATTTTTGAAATTAATAACACCTCCAGAAACTTTAGCTGAAAATGACAAATCAATTCTGCCTTTGTTATTAGAGTTTGATAAATTATTAGATTGTGATACCTATAAAATTGTATCGCAGTGGAATTTCCTAAGAGTTAGTGACCACAACTTGAATGATGAAATGGAAATTGATATTTTTTGGGAAAAGGTTGGCAAAATTAAAATGAGCTTAATGGAAATATGTTCAGCGATCTAGTTAATTTTGTTTTCAATTTATTGTCTTTACCACATAGTTCAACAGCTGCAGAAAGAAGATATTTAACACTTGCGTTAGTAAAATCCCAACTTCGAAATAGACTCGAAGACTGTTCCTTTAATAATATTATGATGTGCAAGGAAACGATAAATAAGACTGATTCGCACTATATATGGTCAGCAAAAAGAGAATTTAAAAAACAAACCTTTTTCCAAATAAACAGTTAAGATTTTCACTTTTACAAATGAAGTCTTATTTATTTTTTAATTAAAATTTGTTTCTTTTACAAATGAATTGTTAATTATTTTTGTAAATATACATATTAACATTGTTATATATAAACTTGTTTTGTTTTTTTTTTTTAATAAGTTTTATATTTTTTTTAAAACTGCTTATTTTATTTTTTGGTAGGTAAACATGCCATTTGGTAGTTTTCGAAATTAAATTTGGTAGGAAAAAAAAATTTTTGAGTGGCAACCCTAACTAAGAGCAGTTTTTTGAAAATTATATGGTTGCGCAGGTTAATATTATGATAACATATAACAATAATAATTATATGGTTCTTGAAAGTAATATATTCTCAGCTAATAGGTCTTCAGGTTTACTTTTTTTGCCTTCTTTATTTAATAAAAAAAAATCTATGTAATAGTAAATTGTAAGAATATACTTTTGTAAATTTCAATGTTTTCATGTCTATTCTCTGTTTTTCTTTTTTGCTGCTGTTTATTATTACATGCATGTGACTTTATACATGCTGATAATAAGCCATTAGTTGCCCAAAAGAAAATTTATTAAGAAAGTAGTGGTCACGTTGTTGATGCAAAGATATGCAAATAATTTTTCATATGTAATTGTACCTTGAGTCTTATTAATTTGAATGTTTTGTAAATTTAATTAAATTGCTTAAGACCTCGATACGATTAAAAACCATCCAAATAACAGGATAATTAATTTAATTGTAGCAACTTTAAAAGATTAATTGTTAAGACCCCATACAACTTACTACCACACATTATTGTGTCTATCATGTTTTGAACATTGTAATAAAAAAAAAAATTTTGTCTAATGGCTTATTTATCTAACGTTTCCAAATCTTATATAAAGTGCAACTGATTTCGCCAGACAATCAAGAGAGTATGTGCATTTTTTTTTTCTTCTTAAGCCAAATGAACCACCTTCGCAAAAATATTCTTGTTTGGTTTGTTGGCTGCTCGAAAACAACCTGTTGTGGTCTAATACACCAAAGTTTCTTTGTTGTCTTTCTTGGCTGCATATGGATTTATTTTCTGTTTGGATCTCTTGAAGGCTCACTTAACTTTTAACTTTTTTTTCCTTTTTTTTATTATCAAAATTGGCAAATCTATCAACAACAGCACACAGCAAAAAAGAAAAAAAAAAGAAAAAATCGTACATTAAACGTAGTTTAACTGCTGCTATTTTAAACGTGACGTAGGCGTTTATGTGTTGCAAGCAAAAGACTTAGCTGAGACTTTAATTTGATTTTTGATTTTCAGAGAACTCAAGTCATTTGTTTTGCTGTTGTAAACTGTAAAAAATTTACGTAATAAGTTTTATCAACAAGAATAACTAACATGGAGCAGAAAAAAAAAATTAGCAACAGGTGTCAGGTTTTATGAGGGTTTAAATTGAAACTCTAATAAGTTGCAAAACTTTATTTAAATTTTAAAAAATTTGTCAAATCTAACGAAACCATAGGCCGCTTTTTCGTTATACATTTACGCTAAGAAAGTATCCCTTTTACTTTTCTAAAACATCTGTCAGTTAAATCATTAAAGTGCAAGTATTTTTAGCCATTTTTTTTTGTAGTTTTCTCATGGCAAGGCGCAAATAAAAAATTGCCAGAAGATGGTGTATAAGAAGAACTTCCCTCCTAATTTCCAACATGCTTCTGCAATTATATCAGTTTCCATTAAAAGTATATTTCCACTTGCACACACAAGCACATACTTTTACTTTACTTGCAAGTCTTATTTTATTTTCTTCGTTTCCCTGCTATTCTTCGATTTTGATATAATTTTTCTTGCAACACTCTTGCGATGAAGTTTTCAAGATAAAAGCCAAATGAAAACGAGTGCATGCAAAAAAAGTTCTTCAAAAGGAAATGGACGAATTTGAATTGAGCTAAAGTGATTTTGTGAAATGTTTACTGAACGATGGATATGGTGGATAGAATAACGAGAATATGTAGAGAGATAAGTCACGAAAGTGGTTATCAAGAGATAGTTGTGTTTTTTGTATGCAAACCATACATCACCTTTATTACAAAGCGCTGCTCACCAGCAGCGAATATTCGCTTGCTGGCTGACACCAAACATAAAATCGCAGCTCCAATGCTGTACACGTTACCAAGTGAGATTGGCTGCAATTACTTGCAGCCTTTTGCGTTTTTCGTAAATGTCTGTTTACAGGATCTTATTAAATATTTAAGCTAGTTCGTTGAGCAAAGCTTTGACAGCTTTATTTATACATGCCAGTTGGGGCTCAGCTCGAGGCGTTAGTCAACCCAGCATGTTATATGTTACGAGGGCCGCCGGTCCTGAGACCGCCTCACTTGGGTCTCAGGACCGGCGGGACGCAGCAGGACGCAGCATTCTAAGCTCTATTTTAGATTACAGCAAGAAGTCTTATCAATTTCTTTTTTTTTCCATAGTTCTAAATTTTTCCACACTAAACATGCCTTCAATATTCAATAGTGCCTCCAAAGATAACATCTGAAAAACAGCGCAGCAACACAAAGATTTACAACTAGAAAATCCACTCTGCAGAATCCCTCAGAACTTTTGTTTATTTTTTTTTTTTTGCTTTTCCTCTTGTAAATGAAAATTTTCTTAAACAAGTTTCAAAAAGAAGTTTTTAAACTGAATCTGATGTTTTGTATAAAATTTTGCGCGGGAAAACTGTACCCGGTTGGTTTTTGTTTATCTTTCCAGTTTCCTTTTTCCATTTTCTTCCTCGTTTGCTGCAAGTCTTAAAAATAAATCAACCGCAAGATGGCAAAAAAAAGCAACCAAAGACAGGCAGAAGACAAGAAAAGCCACATGGCATTTCATACATTTAATCTTTATGGATCGTTGGAGCGCATGCGCCAAAGACCACAAAAGAATAGTCGTCGTCTGTATCATTTAACCCAGCTTTGTGTCTGTGTTATGTTATGACATGTTGTTGCAACTCGTTTGTTGTGCTAAAAAAGTCAATATGCAACTAGCCGTTTTTCTTTTTCTTTATTCATTTTTTGTGCTTTATGATGCATCTTTACTCTGTGTTTTTATATTATTATTTTTTTTCTTCCTTGCTGACTACTAGACATATTATCTAATTTTCAATAAAATTACTATTAATTGTTGCAATTCTTGTTGCATGTTCAAGAAGTTATTTAAAGAAATTATTGGTTTTTCTAATAGCAGCAGCATTAAACAAAAGCAAAAGCGGCAGCTGGTTAAAAATTGCAAATGTAACGTGTGTTTTTTTTCGATTTTTTACATGTAGCTTTAAAGAGATTTGCTTGGTGTAGTACACAGTGGTACAAAAAAGCTTCTAAAATCTAAAGAGCAGTTTATATTACAAAAAAATTTCAACGAAGTGCTTTGAGTCATTAGAGTTTTCGCTAAAAATTAAGAAATCAAGATTATAAAATTTTTCTTAAAGACTGTTTTTTTTTTTGGGAATATTGAAAAAGTTTGTTTTATTTCAAAATATTGCACAAGTAGACAAAACGCAAATACCCATGTACATTTAACGCTTTAACATCAGGCTTAAGCTTATTCCATATTTTTGTTGCGATTCATATACATATGTTCAACAAAACAAAGAAAACATCAAAGACCCTTAGCTAGGAGACAACACGCTGTTACAAAGCAGCCACACTTCTCGTCAGTAGCCATCTTTGAACTCAAAGGCTAGTGTTTCTGAATGAGAAAAAATTACAAAATAAGTGAGTTTTAATACCTTTGTGTGATGGGAAACTTTCACCATATACTTATGCAATGATACATTTAAATAAAAAAAATGTAACAATGGATGTGTTTAATATAAGTACAAATTTAGGAAGAAAATATACAACAACTTGGATGGCTGAGTGGCTTGAGAGTCGTTTTAGGCACATGGGCCCCTCAATTCAAGGATAGGTGCTGACAAGATGTGTGGCGGCATCGAAGCAGCTAGTTGTTTTCTTTTCTCGTTTAAAAAAACTCTTGTTTAATTTAATAAAAATTGGCACCTCTAGGCCTCCCTCCAAGAGTTTCAATGTTCTTTAAGTGCAGTTTATACTATTTAAGAGGTATAAATCAATTCGTTACACATAGCGAGACAATGAATGAATGCTTTGCTGGGTACTGTCAAAAAATCGTAACATAAATTCGATTCGCAATCAGACTGGGATGAAAAATACTACAAACTATGGTAAAATCTTCTTCGGCGGCACGCCAATAATCTTATGCAACCGGTAGCTGCTCCACCGACTAGAAATATTCACCAGCCAAAGTAATTGTCATGTATAAGAGCACGAAAATATGTATGACAAACTTTCATTTTCTGTAAAATATGGCGCGAATAAAATATATTTCTTAACGTATTAGTTCAGGTCCAAAAATAGACCTTAAAAATGTTTTCTGTCTTTTTCAGCCGTCCATAGGTCGCCAACATTTCGTTGATGCTACTCAACTCATCAGTAAACTTGGCATATAGACTGCTGAAAAATACAGAAAAAATTTGTAAGGTCTATTTTTGGACCTGAATTAATACATTTCAATTGTCTCTTAAAGCATATAAATAATTGAGTACATATTTGCATATTTCTAAACGATTACTACAATCCAAATTTTCAGCCACTGTATAAGACCAACGGCTCGCTTTAGGCGTCAAAACTATAGATTTAGTGAATTTATACTGTATGTGCTTTTATAATAAGAAACAATAGTGATTCAATGAAAAATGTTATCGTTAGTCATATTATCGGGCTTGACTTCGATTCTTATTTCCTCAGAATTGAGAAAGATTTTTTTTTGATAAAATAATAGTGTTCTACATTTTTAAAGAATGCTAGAGAAGTAAAGTTTGAAGACTTATTGGCTATGGTACATACCATGGCAGTTTCATGTCCATCACGACGCTCATCAGCACCTGCAATTGCTTTGAACTCAGGTCATGACTAATTGTGTATTGTTTTTTAAGCAGCAAGCCATAACAATTCTACTACCTGAGCTCTTCATTGCTGACTGCCTCTATTTAATTTTATTGATTACCTTTGAGTTTTATCAAGGAGGCTTTTATGTTGATTGGAGCATATTTTATATTCTCTCGCCAACATCCAGTTGATTGCGAATTGATTTTTGTGTTTGGTGCTACTGTAAATTATTATCGTTTTGAAAAATTTAAAAAACAATGAAGTCATGTGGGATGTCAAATTATTATGATATTTTTTTTTTCTATAACACACTATATTACACTTGATCGTAACATTAGAATTTTTGATATATTTTAAAACACTGGTTAATATTGTATTGTATTGTATTGTATTATTACTAGGTTGGTCCAGGATGGCCCTTTCCACTGCGACCAAGAATGATCTATTGTGCAACCCTTTTCCTTCACGAGTTTAATACATCAAGAAACAGTATTAGCTCCTTCTGTGGCAGCCCTTGCAAGTCCTGTGAACCCAATGTATAGGCCTGCAACAGCCTGTGTCTTCTGTGGCCTAGTGCCAAGCACTCAATAATCAAGTGTTCCATTGTCTCCTCTTCTTCTCCGCAAAATCTGCAGGTTGCCGTACTGGATAGTCCCATTCTGTGCAGATGCTTCCTGCAGGTATAGTGGCCTGTTAGCGCCCCACACAGTGTCCATAGATTATTTCTATTTAGTTTTAGAGCGAAATCCGCCCTCTTGGCATCAAAGCTAAGAAATTTCTTCGAGTGTTCCAGACCCCTACTGTCGTTCCACAGTTCCCTGTGATGGATGTTGTCCATTTTCTGATCTCCCCCTTGAGAAGGAGCTTATTAAAGCCAAAGCATGGAGTGGGTCCAATGAAAGCCCCATTGGCTCCTCTTTTTGCGTAGGTATCAGCCAACTCGTTACCCTTGTGCCCCTCATGACCTGGCACCCATATCAGAGTAATCTGGTTGTCAGTGGCCAGTTCATTTAGCTTGTCGTGACATTCCAGTATTGTCCTGGATGTGAACGTGTAGCTACTCAGGGCTTTGAGTACCGACTGACTGTCGGAGAGTATCTTGATTCCGACTCCTGTGTATCCCCTTTCGGATAGGACCCCTACAGCTTCCAGTATAGCATACAGTTCCGCCTGGAAAATTGTGGTGTCCCTGCCAAGTGTTACTGCCCTGCGTGCCCTAGGCCCCACTATTCCCGCTCCCACTCCCTGGATCGACTTGGATCCATCAGTGTACCATTTTTGTGAGTCATCTCGTAGCCATATTGGATTTGAGTACCACTTCTCCCTTGTGGGAAAGAAGACCCCATACTTTCTACCGAAGCAGTGTATGGGATCCATGTGATCACTCGACCGAGACATATGCAAAACGTCTCTGAATCCCCTCAGGATCGCTAGATGACCAATAAAGTTACCTTCCTTCAGTCCCTCTCTTCCATAGATGGTGATAGCCCGCATAGCTGCTTCCTCCTGTACACATAAATGAAGACTGTTTAATATAGTCTGAGCTGGCCCTTAATACAAACGCAAAAAGTTATAGAAATTACAACATACATTACAATATAATACTAATCAATTTTCCTTGCTGCGATCGAATTCGTTTTAGCAGAATTTGATATATATGGAGTATTTACTCTTGATTCATGCAAAACAAGAATATGTATGTACAATTTAGAAATGTTTTCGTTTGCTTTGCAATAGATAAATTTATTCTTTATTTTTATCTTTTTATCAGTATATAATTTACCGCATTTAGCCACTGTGCGTTCAAAAGCTGCATACATTTTTTTTATGATTTAAGTTAAAGTTGTTTCTTGTTTCGTTTTTTCTTACATTTTGTAGCCATTAATATCTTTTAGGATGCCAATTTTAATTGATTTTTAGTCTTGAAGATTATTGTTGCAAAAATTAAAGAAAAATAAAATATCCTACGGCCGCATGAAATCAAATAAAGTTAATTAAGGCAATTAATTGTTGTAAAATAAGTTTAATTGCACCATGATACTGTTGACGTTATTATTCATTTACTACTGTTGCTTACTCTTAGTTTATTGCTTCGATTATGGCGACTCAAGCTTGAGCAAAGCATACGATGGCTTTAATTGAAACAAACGTTTTGAAGTTAAAAATAATAATAAATTTTAACCTTGACGAACAAGGATGACAGAGTTCATTAGCAATTATTTATTTATTGCTGAATTGCTCACAAATAGTAGAAACATGTTTTCGGAGATACTGAGGCAACTTGTTTAATTTATTAATGTTATTGAACGCTGACATTTTGTGAGGACTTAAAAAAATATACATATATTATAAGCAGCAGTTTTGATCAGGTTGCGATATATTTAAATTTACTCAGCACTTCAGTGTGCAAATTTTTCTTTAACTGTTTATATAATTTTTATTTGATACCCTTCACAACATCTTTCTGATTCCGTTTGCAATTTACACAATTTTTGTTATTGACCACAGAATAAGGAATCTATTTCCAATGAGTAGATATTGATAGAAAAATCGATTTAGGGACTAATACCTTGTTCATACACGCATTGTTAATTGAGATAATATTCAGTTTATTGACATAATATTTTTTGCGTTCATACATACAAATATTGCGCTAACTCAATTTATTTGACAGCTGGAAAAAAGTTGTTGTTTTTGTTTTGGTAGTGAGAAAGAAAAGGTGAAAAATATTTTCAATATTTTTATTTTTTATTATTTTGTTTTGTTTGCTTTTGTTGACATTTATCTCGTCATTCATCTCGCATTGTATACTTTTGCTTATTAAACACATCTTTTACATTGTTGTGTTTCATCTTTTTCTCAATATTCAAAGCAATAACTTTATTGACTTTTTGTATGGAATATTGAGCTCAATAATGGACTTTATTGCGATTATCTCAATAAAGGCGCATGTATGAACATGGTATAAGGCGGCTAAAATGTCATTTCTGAATTTTAATGTCAAATTAATCATGTGTTGGCACATAAGCAAAAAACACCGGTTTTTGAGGAGCATAAAATTCCCTGACTTACACTATTCTATCGCACTCCCCCTACAAGACCCGGAATGAAGAAATATATACATACTTGCCAATATCCACTGGAAAATTTAAATCGTTTATAATTTATGTTAATTTTTATTAGAATTTAAACATTTTGTAAAATAAACACAAAGATTTACAGCGATGTTCTTTTACACACTTTCAATTACGCCAACTTAAACTGATAGTTTAGTTTTTAATGTTTTGTTTATTTTAATGTACAAGAAACTCAGCAGGAGATCTAATTTTTCCGTAAACTAAGCAACAAAATCATTTTCCCCCAATATTTTTCAACATTTTCATTTATTTTTATCAATTCAACAACCAAATCGGAACACGCAGGCAGGCACACGATTAAAAATATTTTGCATTTAACATTTTCTCGCGCGTATTTCATTTTTAGAAGGGGATTTCCCGTGACACCAGCACGTGTCTTCTTCCCTCCAATTGCTCCAAATCGGTCTATTTTTAAAGGTTAAACTAAAGAAAGATTGCATCGTTTTTTTCCCCGTTTAATTTTCACAAAAGAGCAAAAGGAATCAAGACCACGACCATATGTTGTCATCATAGTTTAACATTTTTTGTGGGTTTCTGTTTCGGATTTTTGTTGTTCTTCTTACTGTTGCTGTTGTGTGTTTATTACAACATTCCCTTGAATAAAAATTCTGCGGAATTGTTTTGTACGTTTTCATTATGAATGGGGGGAAAATAGTTTTATTTAAAGCCCCCATTTGCATTTACAAACAAAAATATCACAGTCGAGTTGAGAATAGAATCACAAAAAAAAAAAAAAAACTCCACTTGTGCAAAAAAAAGCCATAAAGTGAAAATACACGGAAAGAAAAAAATTTTTTTATAAAAATTGCTTAATTCCTTAAAAACTTGAAAAGTGCTGTCTGCAAAATGCTAACATTTTAAAACGACGTAACTTTTTTACTCTAAGAATATGACTGCATTGTCAATATTAGGCAACTTTGAAGAAGTTGGGAGACGAGGAACTGAAAATGCATACCCATCAATCGTTTAACACCAGTTCAGCCAAATATAGAAGTTTTATATTTCGTAAGACAATATTTTTTGGCTTAAACCGTAAAAAAGTTCAAAATAACGTGACCACTACTTTCATGTTGAATTTTATTTTGGCCACATATACATACATGCATATAAACAATTAAAAATGTACATAACTCTACGTAGAAACAAGAACAAACATCAGCGAAAAAAAATTGAGAAAAATAAAAGGCAATAATTTCCAAGACATTTTTTAAGGTTATGTTGGCTCCGCTGGCTTATAAAAAATTGACAGAGCACAAAATTTAGGTGATACAAAATGTTTTAAAAACCAACTACATATTCAACCTAAATTTTATATTTTCTTGTTTAGCAATCATAACCTTAAAATGTGCTTTAGTGTAAGTAATATTTTTACCTTTTCCGCTTGGTTTTCTTTTCGTTGCTGTTTGTTCTTTGCCTAAACCTAAATGTATGAACGATTTCAATGCGTAATATTCATAAATATACCTCAAATAAGTTCAACATGATATTAGTGGTCACGTTGTTTTGAACTATCTAAAATTTTAACTTTAAAATATACTCCCGTAAATTTTTAGTTACTTATAAGCATATACTTACCAAAAAACTGAAGTAGTCGCCACGTTATTATTTATATACTAGCTGACCCGGTCCGCGTTGCTGGCCACCCTTTAATTTAAAATTTTGTTTTTTTTTTGTTTTAGGTATTTGTTATTGTAGAGCATGTGTAAAAACATATCCTGTGTAAATTTCAGCTCTCTAGCTCTTATTGTTCAAAAGTTACAGCTAAGTTTTACTTTTCAATGTACAGGGTGTTTTCTTTAGCGTCGGGTTTTTGCTGTTTTTAGTGTTTGTTGTTGTAAAGCATTTGTAAAGAAATATCCTGTGCAAATTTTAGCTCTCTAGCTCTTATCGTTCAAAAGTTACAGCTATGTTTTAGTTTTTAACATACAGGGGTTCCTTTACATTTTGCCACGCCCTTCCGCCCCCAGGCCGAAAATCGAAATTCAGACTTCATAGTGTCACCCGATAGAGTATTCTGAAGACTCCCTAAAATAAACACAAAGAATTTCATCAAAATCGGCCCAGCCGTTTTGGAGTCTATTCGTTTCATACATACATACATACACGCAAAGAATTTCATATATACATATGTATGTATATAGATACATATTATCTTTTACTAGAAATTGCATCCGTTTTAAATTTTTTTTTCTATTTCTTATTGTTCTAAAGATTTTTCAATACTTTCGCTGTCATGTAAAATTCAAATTTTTTTAGATATACACTTTTTGAGCGTAAACCTTCAACATATGAGTACGATCTATAAATTTTTAAATTGTTTTTCTTCGTGTACTAAAATTTCTAAATATGTTTAAACTTCTGCAATGTTTTCTGCTTTTTATAGCCTGCTCTATGACATTAGATGCATTTTTTTTTTTTGTCTTTTTGGTTTCTTTTGATAGTATTTCCAAAATAAAAATAAAAACAACAACGAAAGATAAATAAACCCTCTTTACTAAATTTTAAGCCCCCGGCACAAAAATACACGAAGTTGTATTGCACCGCCAACAACAACAACTCGTCAACTAACTTAAACCAACATGTGTTGCATGCTCATACGAGTTCGACTACATACAACAGATAGTTTTTATGTTGTAGAAGTGTCAGTTTAAATTCTGCTCTTTTCTGTCAATCAAAATCTAAAGATTTTTTGACACTTTGTATCTTTTTTTTGGTTTCATTTTGTTTTGTATAGTTGTTGATACTAGTACGATGTTGCATTTGAATTTACATTTTCATAGACTCGTTCGTACTTTGGGTTACCGCTATTTTATTTTAAAATCGTTTTTGTGCACTTCATAACTCAAGTGTGGCATGCGACATTAGTTTAAAAATTGTACTTGACAGTTTGTTCTTTTTCATATTAAAGATACTCTGGTTTGCTGGATTATGGTTGTAGATTTTTATGCGATTTCAGAAATGCTTATTTATGTTTTTACGACAGTGTGTAGTGTGTTTAATAGGGATCAGTGATTTGTTTTGAATATGATTTCAATATTTCAAATGTGTCATTTAAAATTCAATTTTGTATGACAACACAGTTGTTGCTGTCAAATAGAATGTATTTATTTTTGCAGTAGATATTTTTCAAACATGTATTTTCTAAGATACGTAAGTTTTTTCAATAAAAAAAAAATCTTTAACTATGTATATTTTTTTGTAAAGTAATGTTTTCTTTTTCTATGAACTTAGAACTAATTTAGAAACATTAAAGCTTAAACAGGTTCTTAAAGTTCACATTGTGCATACAGTAATTAATTTGGAAACTGTAGAAATTTTTTGATTTCGAAAGCCCAGGCATGGGGGTCTTATGAGGTTTGTGGGGTGCGAAGAAAATATTTATGAGCCAAACATTACGTAAAGGGGTGATGGTACTAGTGGCATCGAAGAAATATCTTTCATTTTTTATTGACCCCATTGAGCTAAGCATCGAACAGGAAGTTCTTACTGTTGAAAGGGATTACCTTCCGGGGGCATTGAGTTCACCTCGCTGATTCTAACCAGCTCGGTGATGTGCCTACTGGGGTATAAGAGATTAAGATGCCTCGGCAGCCAAAACCTTAGGTGGGTCCTGAGAGGTTGTAACGTATCCTAAGTGACAAGCTGTCACCATCTGCCACAGGAAAACTTGGCAGCGGCCCAAGTTAACTTTTCAGGGTCAACATGCCTGATCATAGGCTGTGAAGCTTTCGAGTCGCATGGAAGAGAGCATTGATAATCGCTGATTAGGTAGCCATTAGGTATATGCTCAAGGATCCAGGTAGCTGTTGCCGTACCACAGACTTTGTCTTGTAATAAACCGGAACAGCGCGCTCATTAGGCTTAGCTAGTAATGATACTCCTTTTAGGATTTCGTGTTACCAACCGTAGTCATAAATGTCAGGCGTTGCGGGACTTGTCATTACAAAAGAGACTATATAGTTCGAACTCCTCAGTCCTCAGTTGTACAAAAAAAGGTACTATCCATTTATACTTTTCGAAAAGGTTTGATATTTTCTGATAAATGACTATCTTGTGATAAAGGATTAATGTGTACAAATATGAAATGAGAGATTTTAGTCAGAACGAGCGAAACCTTTAGGCGAAATAGTTTCTTAATCCATTTTTTTTTTTTTTTATCAAATCCTGTCTTTTCTTACGACAATTGGGCATTGCTGTTTGTTTTCTGTTTTGGAAATTCCAGGGGCTCGTTTACCTTTTTAGAAAGGCTTTCGTTCAATTCAATTGTTCAGTATGACTTACATAGAACAAATTTGCCAATTCGGGCACTTAGTTTATTGGGGGCTTGTTTAGCTTCACTAGATGTGCTGAAAATTACAGCAGGTCTTTCATTTAGAATTTATTTCATTGGCTGTTGTACTATAAAATTTCCAAATCATTCACAACTCAAATTGAGTTCATGTCACTTTCACAACAATCCTAATCATAATTATCTGACATTTATTGGTTATTCCTTTGTACACTTTACAAACTTCTAAACAGTTCAAACGATCAGCACATTCAAATGTCAGTTTTCATGTGTATTAAATGAATATATATGCATTTTCTGTTTAGTAAATGTTTAACAAACAATACACTTTTGTTTTTCTCTTATCGCCTTAAGAAATAAAGAAAATGTCAATCAATTAAATGTGACTGAATCTATACAATACGTGTAATCTAATAGCAACAAAAATAAAAGCGCTACAACAACAATACAGAAAACTAGCAGAAGCAGCAACTGCATTAACAACTCCCAAAGCAATCATCAATCTTAAAATGAGCGTACAGAACGGTACACAGTCTGTATTGATATTTTCAATATGTGTGTATGTGTGTACAAAAGCAACAAGTATTTAATCAAGCATAGTTATGTATCCATCCCTCCATCCATCTATCCAATGATCCAAGCAACCATCCATCCAGCCATTTATGTATGTACGAATATGTACCCGAGCAGATGAACATTTTCAACCAGCTTAATCTTAATATTTATTCATGTATGTTAAACAACATCCACTCGCCCAACCAGCCGAGTAACCAAATTGATCATCATATCTCTACTTAATAAACATTTTGATGGAGCTACAGACGGACAGTCAGACCAATATTCTTTATCAGTGCTTTGAAGAAAAAAAAGTCCACTTGTGCTTCAAATCAAAAAAACTAAAAAAAAACTCAAAGAAACCAAAATGTTGTTTAAAAAAATTGGAGCTCTCGTTTCTGCCTGAAATGAAGAACTGCCTCAATGTCCTATTACTGCAATAAATTACCCGAACTATATGAGTATCTAACTTGATCTAGACTAGGGTGGACCTTAACAGTAAATGTCTAATTTTCCGCAGTCTCATTCTCTAATTTGCTGGGCTTTGGAGAAAAAGCAGTCTAAAAAGAGAATTCAGGTAAATCAGTAGGGGTTAAATTGTGTTTCATTGAGGAGTTTTTTTAGACTTGGAAGTGCTCAAGGGAAGATCTCTACATATGCATTGCATTGCACTAGAACTAGGCAAATAGTAAAGAGGGAGTGGTTGTTGGAAAGGTGTAAAAGGGGAGTGTTTGTGGCAGTTCGATTTAGCGAAAAGTTTTTGCAAAGCTGAGTAAGTCATATTTAACTGCTGTTAATGTATCGCTATCCACTCAACAATATTTAGCCTCACATTTTAAATATCACGAAACTTCGACTATACAGAGCAAAAAGACGACAGAAATAAAAATGACAAGAGTAATTATGAATGAATACCTTAACGGTGTAATTTTCAAAAATATCTCATTAAGTATTAAGCTCTTATTTGGCAAATATTTCCTAAATCTTCCGTAAGGTCGAAATTATGCACAGGGTGCTGCTGATGCGGTTTAACGGTATGATCCAAGCCCAATAATGTTTTCTTCCCGACATTTTTCCACACCACATCCATATGTCCCGTCTTATAGGAGGCTGGTGAAAAAGTTGTTTGTATAACATTTTCCCCAAATGTATGACTTACCCACATTAATTTTCTTTCTCGACATTTTCTTGGACAAATCAAGCTTCCCTCGCCGCTCCTTAGGGCTGCCAAACAAAACTATTTATTGAAATTTATCTCTGTCATCTAAACTAGCGCCATGGTACTTCTGGACGAGTCAACTGCATCACTAACTCCCCACTTCATTCTTCTAAACAGAACACAGTCACCTTCTTGTGGAACTCCCATACAAAAATGTTCCTCAAACTTGTTCTTCCACCTTACCATGAGGGCTTGGGAAAAGACAATTATTAGACTGATCCCAATTAGTTTTTCTTCTTCGTCATAAAACGGGTGTTATACCTGGTCGAATTGCTAAGAAAAAGCTTTGTCCATATTTTGGCATAAATTTCTCGATTGCTTTTGGTTTCTGGGAAAAAAAAAGTATCACTACGACCTATCGAGAAATAATTTTCGAAGGATTCGATTTTCAGTTTTTTGCATGAAATCCTGCGTAAGACGGTGTAGAAGGGTTCAAATGGGCTCAACTAGTTTTTCTTCTCTGACATTTGTTTGGAAGAAAATAACCATCTGACTACAAGAAAAACGCTTGACTTCTCCAGAGCCATTATGGGACTAGCTAGAATAGCGGATGATGAGCTATGACGATGAAAGAAATTTTTTTTAATATAATATCTGTGTATCAACCCCTAAAGGTGGAAAAAGAATGGGGTGGCCATGTTAAGAAAAAAACAATTTTTTTCAAGTAAAAGTTAGTGATGCTCGGTCATACATTTTACCTTTCTTGGTACGAGTCAAGGACAGTTGTGGAACTTTTTTTTAATTTTTAACCTTTTTTTGCTAACTTGGACCACGATGAGACACGTTGTAGCCGCTACCGATTCACTTGAATTTTTCAAGGATACTTTTGTGACCAAAACTTTTCAAACTTGAGGGTGAGAGCTAGAGAAAACTAACGCAAACTGTTCCCCATATAGCTAAGGGCCAGCCTAGCCTATACCCTTTTTCTATCTTTATCGTTTCAATTTCATTTAGTCATTTAATATTTGTTTAAATCTTTATGGTTATTAAAACCATCGCTGCAACATTTGAAATAAAAAGCATTTCCAGTGCTTTCAATACGAACAATGCAATTTTCAATTCGCACAACACGGTCCTGTTGATGCCAAATGAATAGATTTTTTTAGAAAAAAGTTATTAAGCAAAATCCTCACAATTCTTTCTTTTCAAAAATTAAATATGAAGTGATGAAACATCGGTGCTACCCTAACAACCTATTTTTTCCTGAGTAGGCCTCAGAGCCCCTGAGATATCTCATATTTATTTAATTGGTTTCTACTGGCAATCTTAGAAAAAGTAGATTATATTTCTGGATATCTTTACTCTTTTTTACTCAAGTCCAACAGGTTGATGAGATCAACGATCTTAAAAAATGATCAGCCAACCCATAGAAACCCTATGCAAGTGGTCACAATTTATGTCGGCTGGGTGTAATGGGCAACCAACCAGATTTGAACTTAATAGATTTTAAACAAAACCTAGGGCGAACTAGTTTCTACAGTTCCATATTGAAAGAAATTTTCGAATATGCCTGACAAATCTGCTTTTCAACTGAAGTATCATCATTGATTATTTATTTGTTCTTCTGCAGCATGTTCTTTTTTTTATTACAAAATGAGCCTCGTAGGGCACAATTTTATTCGATTTATAAGTTCAGAAAGCTTATGAAATCTTTTAATTCTACAAAAAAAGCATTATTTTTAAGTCTTACTACGTTTTACTACATACTACAAAAGAAAGAAAAAGAACTGCACAACATAAAGACTGTATTTTCCCAACATATCCCCTGAATAACGGCTGATTTTGTAAAGAAAAGGAGAACGAACCTACTTTACATCTTAAATATTTCTTTCACCTACACAACTTTATATTATAACTACTAAACACACCCAATTTAAGAGTGTTACGTAATTAAGACCTTAGGGTAGCTCAATATAACATTCGATTATTTGATTAAACAATTAGTGCAAAGTGTTCCATTAGTTTAGTAGAATTCTCTGAATATACTTCATCTATAGTGCAACCCTTATCAGCTCCTTCTGTGGAAGTCCTGGCAAGTCCTGTGAACCCAATGTATAGGCCTGCAACAGCCTGTGTCTTCTGTGGCCTAGTGCCACACATTCAATAATCAAGTGTTCCATTGTCTCCTCTTCTTCTCCGAAAAATCTGCAGGTTGCCGTACTGGATAGTCCCATTCTGTGTAGATGCTTCCTGCAGGTATAGTGGCCTGTTAGCGCCCCACACAATGTCCTTAGATTCTTTCTATTTAGTTTTAGAGCGAGATCCGCCCTCTTGGCATCAAAGCTAAGAAATTTCTTCCAGTGTTCCAGACCCCTAGTGTCGTTTCACAGTTTTCCTGTGATGGATGTTGTCCATTTTCCGATCTCCGCTTTGATAAGGAGCTTGTTAAGCCAAAGCATGGAGTGGGTCCCATGAAAGCCCCATTGGCTCCCCTTTTTATATAACTGTCAGTCAACTCGTTACCCTTGCGCCCCTCATGAACTGGAACCCATATCAGAGTAATCTGATTGTGAGTGGCCAGTTCATTTAGCTTGTCGTGACATTCCAGTATTGTTTTGGATGTGAACGTATGTCTGCTTAGGACTTTGAGTACCGACTGACTGTCGGAGAGTATCTTGATTCTGACTCCTGAGTATCCCCTTTTGAATAGGATTTCTACAGCTTCCAGTACAGCGTACAGTTCCGCCTGGAAAATTGTGGTGTCCTTGCCAAGTGTTACTGCCTTGCGTGCCCCAGGCCCCACTACTCCCGCTCCCACTCCCTGGGTCGACTTGGATCCATCAGTGTACCATTTTTGTGAGTCATCTTGTAGCCATATTGGGTTTGAGTACCACTCCTTCCTTGTAGGAAAGAAGATCTCATACCTTCTAACGAAAGTATGGAATAATAACCAGAGTTACTATTGCTCGTTTTTTTGGTTTGAAAGTTGGATAGAACAGAAAGTAATTTTTAGTAATTCCTACCACCAAAGTGCGAAATTTGGCGAAAATTAAAAAAAAAACTCAGCGTTACCATTGCCCTTTATTTTCATTTGTTTTCAAGGTTGAATTTAACAAAAAGGAACTTTTTTTTCGTAACTACTACTTTTATAAAATATCGAAATTTTTCATTCAGGTCCAAAAATAGACCTTACAAATGCTCTCTGTCTTTTTCGGGCGTCTATATGCCGTCGACATTTTGTTGATGCTAATCAACTCAATCGAAAAATTCTTGAAAGAATACATGAAACTTAACTACCTATTCCACAATTCACATGTACAAAATGAGAATCAGAAATGTTCAAACAAACCTTTAACACAGTAAACATTTTTGTTCGTTTTGCAACTCTTTTACTTTTCTTTGCAACTTTCTATGCAACGAGTTACGAATCGGTTACTACGATTTGTATTTTTGAAAGTATCACAAATTAAAAGTTTTCTGAATATTCAAATATATGAACTTAATTATTTATTTGCTTAAAGAGCCAATTGAAATGTATTAATTCAGGTCCAAAAGTAGAACTGTAAAAGAAAGCATTTGTAAGGTCTATTTTTGGATCTGAATTCATGCATTTCAATTGGCTCTTAAAGCAAATAAATAATTAAGTTCATATACATTTTTCGCATATCTTCATTTTTGAAACTATTTACAGTTTCCCAAGAACTAGTGTTAGTAAATTTTAGAATTACGAAAAGTTTTCAGGAAGTTTCTACAATGGTGTTTTGAACGACATTCTTAAAAACAATTTGAAATTTTTTGTTTGCCTTGGAGAATTATCATTTTGAACGGAATTAAGATAAATATATAGAAAAATGAACAAAAAAGGTAATGATATAAATATATTTTGTTGTTTCTCTTTTGCAATACTATTTATTTTTATGAAGAAGGGTTAAAACTCACTTCAAGCAGAGCCGATCGCATGTACGAAAACAAGAGATTGACGAGTTTATTGCATTTAACAAAAAGCTTAACAATTATTTGCTATAACTTTAGCTTAGTTTTTAAAATGTATATATTTGCAGCGTTAAAGCAGGCCTAAGTTTACTCAAACCTAAAACTGTTTATGCATGCAGTTGTTGTGCGTAAATGTTAAGTTTCATACACAAAATTTTACAATCCTGCTGTAGCTGCTGCTGCTGCTAAATAAAATTGTATGGGTGTGTTGTTGCATGGGTATTTGTATGTACATATATTTTTATGCCGATGCAACTGTATGTGGCAAGAGCAATAACAACAACACCAACAACAACTAAGGCATAGAGTAACTAGTACTTGTCGAACCATTAAGGCAATGACCTGTTTTTCATTTCGATAAGTTTAGGTTACATTTGGATGGATGGATTGGATGTATGGTGTCGTGCTCACACACAAACGCACGCTCGTACGTACACACACATCCATTTGCCAGATACACGTTCGTATATCTGCAGTGAATAAGGAGAAAAAAAACTATTGTGGCCTAATCGTATATTGGTTGGGTTAAACAGCAATCTCAAGTTTTAACTGCTTTTTTTTGAGGTTGTTCTTGTTTTATTGCTGTGGATATAGCAGATATATTTGTTTATGTTTTGTCTCTTTCAAGTCCCCAACTGAAATAGAATGAAAATATAAAAGGTTGAATAGCTTGACGATCGAACGAATGATGGGGAGAACAACTGTCGGACAGACAGACAGACAGACAAGACGGTTGGGCAAAGTGCCAAGTTAAGTTGACGTTCTTTTTGAGGTTTATTTTATATGTTATATAGTGTGGTTGTTGTTGTTGTTGTTGCTGTATTTCAAGACGCTAAAGCAAAAAACTACAATCCAGCATTAAAATGATCGAGTGTGTAATCGTATGCTAAAAAAAAAAATAAAAATAAAAAATCAAGTTGAAAAAACGCAATCAGCTGCAGCTGTGTTTACATTTTGAACAACTTGATTTTAGGTTTATATTTATATAATTTTTTTTCAATTGTTGTTGCTGGTGTACTTTTCGTTCATATGATTATTCCTCGACATGCAGCAACTTGCAAGTTTACTGTGAGTAAAATATATTGAATACGATTCTTAAAGGAGAGCAAAGAGAAAGACAACCAGCAATAAAAAAACTTCTGTGCATTTAGTACGAGCGCAAACACACTTACATACATACACATGCAGAATAGTGGAAAGATCCACGGCATAGTACTTTATGTATACAATATTCTCTGTTGTTAAGAACTTACAATGATGTAGTCAAACCAGTTCTTGCTTTGTTGTTGGTGTTTTATCTAATGTAATTGTAAGCTTCTGCTTCATTGGAGTTTATATTTCAAGCAACTCAATGTTGAACACGTAAAGCACAACTTTTGGAATACTGGGTCGCCATTAATGTACCCTTTAGTTCTTTGATTTATTGTATATAAATTTATCTATGGAATAGCTTTTTCAAAAAAAAATCTAACTAATCTAAATTTTCAAAAAAAAATTTAACAGTATTAACGTGTTTTTGGTGATTAAAACTTGATATTGCTTGGTATCGGTTCTACGAAAATCCTTTCGGTCCCAGTTTTCACACAGTTATGATTTTCTAGTAGACGAAATTGATTTTTCGAGGTGGTTTGAGGGTGATAGATTGATTATGCGTATTCTGGGATTTAATGTTTGGTGACTTGATTCGTAACGCTGTAAATTAAATTTACTTCGACACCCGGCCATGAGCCCTAACCATGTGATGTACCAAATACATGCGGCACAAAGCCACTGTCATACTACTGCCCTCATGCAGCCGGTCATACTGCTCATGAAGCGAATTTCTATCTACGTATATGTATCATTCCTTAATATATATAAATACTGCAGTAAGGAAATGGCGGTATCTGATCCCCTGTCAGTGCAGTCGACTCAAAAGCAACACAGGCATCATGGCCAGTAGCCTAAAATTTTCCATAAAATGATAGACCTTTTTTCAGTCCGTTTGATATTTTGCACTAATAGAACTCCTTGCAGCATCTGGAAACAGAGTTCCATCTCGTATAGGATTTATTTACAGAGAAAACAGTAATATAAGAAATTCGAGTAATATTAGTAATATCTTTCTATGGCTTTTAATGATTAAAATATTATAAAGAAGGAGACTTGTGGTTTTTATGAAGTTTTTTTTTTTTGGTGACCATTCAAAAGTGGACTTAGTTATTTATTCGCTATAAGAGCCAACTGATATGTATTGTTATATATTTAGGTCTAAAAATAGACCTAAATATTTTCTGTCCTTTTATATGCCGCCAACATTTCGTTGATGCTAATCAACTCATCAGTAGGCTCGAAAAATCTTAAAAGAATGTTTGGAATAAGTAGTTGCGTTTCAAACATTTTTTGTGACTGAAATGAGTAAGATATTAGTGCCTTAGAGCTGCTTGGCTATCTGAGAAGATAAATATGTCGGTTCTGGATATAGTCCCATAGAAAGCACTCCCTAGCGCAATGCTCTATAATTATATTAGATAGTTCTGCCTCTGTGTCGCGCGAAACACAACCACTATTTTGCAGTCAAGATAAGCAACTCATTCATGATCAATCAGAGTCAGCTAGAAAGTGTCAGCCTGGGTCGCTATGCGTCATCGTTTCCAACCTACCTTGGAGGAGGTATCACATTTTTTAATCGACATTTTACACCGGAAGAAATGGTGGTTTTTTCCACCTCTCCATCCCCAAAAGAGCAGGAATACAAGAGCCTGAACTACTTAAGATCCAGAAAGAATCCTTCGACCATAGATGTTAATTCATTTACAAATCAGTGTAGCTCTACAACCTGGTAAGAGCAACGTTTTACGCCAGTACCTCCGAATAGAAGCTAAACAGGCTTTTGGGTAGAGATTTGTATGCTCGTACACTGCACATTGCATGCCATAAGGTAGAGTCTCTGAAATTCTATAAATGAAATTTTGACTTTTACAAACAACGCGGTAGAAAATCGTACGCTCGGAAACTCAAAGGTTTGGCGTATGGTGTAGAAGAAGAAGAAGAATGAAGCTTAGTACGTACGGGCATACATTTGCGTTTGAATACTGTAATCGTATTTACGTACATATATAATTTCTTTGAACTTTCTGTTTCGATGCCAGTTTGGAACTCATATTTATAAGAATTTACTACTCATAATACTGGACCCCTTCATTCTATGTCACTCTAACTGCAGATCTTTTATGTGGTTGTAAATTGGCGCGTAATTTTTTTTTCTACAGTTTCATATGCCGTAATGATAATGGAAAAGAGTGCATTTAAAAGATGATTTTTTCTGTATTGAATACTACAATTTTTATTGTTGTTGTTTTTATTTTATTTTTTGTCTTGTAGCTAGTTTTGATTTAAATACACATACGTTGTTGCATTATTTATTATCCTAAACTAGTCTGTTGCTGTGAATAAGTAAGAACTCCACCTTTTCCCAAACCACACTTGCCATTTAGTTGGGTTGCGTTTTGAATTTGGTTGCTGAAACTGCTTCAAATAAAGCTTCAAGCATGTGCTTCCATTCGCACCATGAAGCGTTGTTGGCAGCACGTTCCTCTTGTACAGATTGCTTGTTTGTTTGTTGGTTTGTTGTTTTTGCTTTTGATGCTGGTATTATTTAATACGAGAGAGTATGGGTATTTTGCGCGTTAAACTATTTTCCAGTTTTCCCGGTTTTGCAACTCTTAGATGAGTTTGTGTCTTGTTGTTTTTGTTCACAATGCACAAGTGTGTGTACGTGTGTATGTGTGTGTTTATTGGTGCTCGTTTGGTTTGGGTGTTGTGTGGTGTTTATCATTCTTGTTTAGTTTCTTTTATGCAATACGTATTGTTGTTATTATTGTTGTTGGCTGCTGCTGCTGCTGTTGCAAGTTTGCTGTGGGCTTTTAGGTGATCTTGTGCTACTTAATGCCAACAATATGCTTACAATCAGAAGTTGTGTTGATCGTTTTAGTTTTCAGTGGTTAAATTTATAAGCATGCATTACCTCCACATACTGTGGATAAATATAAAAATATATGTATATCTTCAAGTCTCGAGGGTCTTGTTGTTTCCTTTTTGCTTTTAGCTCTTTTTCCGCTGTGCTACTAGTTTTGCCGGCAGGTAGGAAATAGAAGTTGCAATGGCTGCTCAATGCTTTCAGATTAAATTTAACATTGGAAGAAGTGATTTATTCGGTTCCTCTAAAGATCATTCTTTTAAATGTTTCCTTTTTGTTGAATTTGGTGGTTAGGTCTGGTAAAGAAATATTCAAATCTATCCATATTAATAAAAGTGTCTTTATTTTTAAATTATTTTTTTTATTTTTGCATCGACATATGTATTAAAAATTTAATTTTATGAACGACACTTTATTTTGTTTAGTTATTAGCTTATTCGTTTTTCTTTTGCTACACGAACAATGTTTTGATCCTGATATCACATTTTAAAATGCATGTTATTCGGCGTTCAACAAAACAAATAAAATGAGCATACTTTCAGGAGCATCAAACAAAAGCAAAATATTATATGCAAAATATTATATATTATGTTCTTAAATCAAGAACGCCGTTCTTGATTTAAGAACAATGGTACTTATCATAACTTTGACACCCTTTGGGATTAATTTAAGTACAGAAGGATTGAATTTGTTTTGATGTGATGATTGATTATGCGATTGATTTGATGTTTCTGAAGCCTATTTTATCCCAAAATCTTATCTGAAATATTCCGCTCTATTTGCTTAATATAACAATAACTTGGAAGCCCTTGCAAGTCCTGTGAACCCAATGTATAGGCCAGCAACAGCCTGTGTCTTCTGTGGCCTAGTGCCACGCATTCAATAATCAAGTGTTCCATTGTCTCCTCTTCTTCTCCGCAAAATCTGCAGGTTGCCGCACTGGATAGTCCCATTATAAATGCTTCTTGCAGGTATAGTGGCCTGTTAGCGCCCCACACAGTGTCCATAGATTATTTCTATTTAGTTTTAGAGCGAGATCCGCCCTGTTGGCATGAAAGCTATGAAATTTCTTCGAGTGTTCCAGACGCCTAGTGTCGTTCCACAGTTTTCCTGTGATGGATGTTGTCCATTTTCTGATATCCCACTTGAGAAGGAGCTTATTAAAGCCAAAGGATGGAGTGGGTCCAATGAAAGCCCCATTGGCTCCCCTTTTTGCGTAGGTATCAGCCAACTCGTTACCCTCATGACCTGGCACCCATATCAGAGTAATCTGATTGTGAGTGACCAGTTCATTTAGCTTGTCGTGACATTCCAGTATTGTCCTGGATGTGAACGTGTAGCTACTCAGGGCTTTGAGTACCAACTGACTGTCGGAGAGTATCTTGATTCTGACTCCTGTGTATCCCCTTTCGGATAGGACCCCTACAGCTTCCAGTATAGCATATAGTTCCGCCTGGAATTAAAAACCTTTAAGTATGTCTAATAGCAATTAAAAGATTCTTTCTTGATTTTTTCAATGATGGTTTCCTTATTAAAATAATAAAACTTCCTTTCTGAAAAAATCATTGACCTTATTCTAATTTTTTAAGTATTTATTAGGCATTATTTTCTCTGTATGCAGAGTTCGGAGAGTGCAGTGGACTCACAGTGGCTTTCGAATGGTTTGAGGATCAAAATATAGTAGTGCGATCGCTTTGCTGCCTATTTTCTAAGTAAGGCAGAATTCTTTCAGGTTTATCTAGCGATTTCTAGAGAATGAATTGTTGTGCTATTGTGTAGGATAGTAAATCATGGCGTCTTTGGCAGCATAAATAAAAAAAATTTGAGGAAAAAACAAAAAAAAGCGTAGCATAGCTGATCAGTATTAAATCTTTAGTAAACAGTAGCACAAGTCTTAATTTCTTTTGGTAAAGTTCAGGCTTACAACCAACAATACAAAAACATAATCATCATCAACATTCACCATGTTGCAGTTGCTACTGTATACGCGTGCGCGAAATCCAACAAACACCCGCTGGTTTAATTTTTTCTCAAATTTTTTTTTTTTTTTTTTTGCTTTTTTCAATTCTGTTGAGTTTTGGCCAAAATACAGTCGCAACAGCAACTGCAACAGATAACACACGATGGACACTTTGACTGGAGCTGTCAATAAATAAAAATAAAACAAAAAATTAAGGAAGGTTTAGAATAGTAAACAATACGGTTTGTAAAAATGATTTGTTGGAGAGGAGCGAGGGGCAGGCGTTCGTTCAGTTGGCAGTTCGTTTTTAAGCCAGACAACATGCAGCGTTTATCAAACTTGTAGTAAAACACTGCAAAATGAGGAAACTCGATTTTAAAAGCTTACAACGTAATAAAAAGTGGTATGACCAGATTTTAATAATTCTTAAGCCAGAGTTCCTCAAAGTGCTTTCAAGTGCAGCCATGCAACTGTAGAGTAATTTGCCAACATTGCTGAGCACGCTTCAGAAACACTGTTGCGGTGTTTGAAAACTAAAATAATAAATTTGTTTGTTTGTGGCATTGTTAATACGTTGTATGTATGCAGAGTTTTTTTATTTTTGTTTAAACACTTGGGATGCGTATCTGTTTAGTGGAAGTTTGGCCAGCAAAAACTTTTTCAAGCTTCTTTTTTTCTAAAGCAGGTTCAAACCAGTTTCTTAAACATGCAACTAGCAGCTTTACTTTGTTATTTTATAAGGTTCAAGTATCCACCTCCTTTTATTGGATGAAGCCAGCGAATGGTTGATGGCAGGCAGTCAGCCGAGCATCTTGCACAGCATATGTGCATGGATGGTGGTTGTTGGATGGATGGCTAGATGGATGAATGCAAGGTACTTGTGTTTTGTAAAGCCCACTCTGAAGATCTAAAGTTTAATTTTGTCTTGTCTGATTTTTTGTGCTCGTTGTTGTAATTGTTGTTCATCTTACGAGGCAGATGCAGCTGCAGATTATGATGAGATGATGACTACGATGAGACTGCTGATTATGTTGGCTGTTTAGTTGTTTGGTTGGTGGTAGAGTGCTGTTTGCGGCAGATGTGCTCAAAGCTACTGATGCTAATGTTGTTGCTGTTATTGCTGCTGCTTGTTAATGCTACGCATTCGGTAGCTACTGTTTTTTTGAAGCCTCGTTGATTTTCTTTTCAATTTCATACTTATAGTTTTTGTTTACAATCCCTTTTATAGTTTAAAGCTTTTCTGCCTTGGTTTGTGCCCCCTTTTGTTGTTGCCACTGCTGGGAGCTTTACTCATTGTCAATGTCGCTTTTCAATATTTTCGTTTTTTTTGTTTTTTTTTTTTTTTGTTACTGCTTGTGTGCATTTATTGTCAAGACAAATGGTTTTGAAAGTTTTAAATGCAACTAAAACAACAATCAGCAGCACAGTTCCAATTTTTTTTTTTTTTCTTTAATTTTGCTGTACATTAAGAGTTCTTTCTTAAAGTGTAGGCACGCGCTTAAGCTTTACTTAGTGTATTTTTTTTTCTTTCTTGTAATTGTTGTATGTTACACATATAAATCTGTCCGTCCTCAGGCAATGCTTTCAATGCCCACTGCTCTTAACTACGCCGTAAAACTCCACACGGTCCTCAGCATACATGCTCATATGTATATATGATCACCACTTGGTGAAACAATCAGCATGATCAGTCCAGTGGTACTTATAGTTAGACTCTTTGTTGTATATATTTATCCGTATGTTCTTTGTGTTCGGCCGTCCGTCAGTCCGTTCCGTTGGTCGTTTACTATTGTGTTTTTCAGAGTTTTTGCTGCAGTTGGGCAAGTTTTAAGAACCATTGTTGGAAAACATTTACAAAACATTGTATATCAGAATTTAAACTACATAAATGAATGCACAAATACCTACACATATTAATAAAATGCTGGGATGGAAACGAAACAATAACAAATAAAATTAAACTTACACTTAAAAGCTATTAAAAACAAGCAGGCAATTAAAGGAAAAATTTAATAACAGCACAAAATTTAAGGTTTTTAATTTGAAAAAATAAATCTAAATATGTGTGTTCTTTTTCAAAATATCACAAAATGATTTATGAAGAAGATGAGAGACAAATTTTATCAATTGCAATGGATACGAGTACTTGCTGTGTTTTTGTAGTTCTCATAGAAAGCTACTGAAAAGCTTTTCAGCGCTGTAAGACCACTTATGGGTATTGCAATGTTTTGCATATTGCGTAATTATTGCAATTATTCTTTCAGTTTTTCATTTTCAGCTCTGTCAAGAAACAAAAAATAACTTTCAATAACTTTTATTTTTTAACGCTGCTCCTAAAAGTAGGCACATCTTTGTAATATGCTCACTGATTTTCACTATATGCTTTAAATTTTTATTAGTTATGAATCGTTTTTTTTTTTTCTAGTAAATTTGAAAGTGTGTAGACGCCTATTGTTTTTTTTTTTTTATCACATTAATAGCTTGCTGTATTAAAGTTTGATTAACGAAATTCCAACAATGGAACAAACGTGAAGAAAGCAAATAAAATAAGTATAGCTCGGTTTTATTTATTTTAAATTATTTTGATGTTCGCACCCCTTTAGCTACATTTTTATTTAAATACACTCGTCTTTTCATCAAATTGGTATTTTTAAATTCATTTATTGTACAGCAGCTTCACTTTTCATATTGCATTCTTAAAATGTCAAACGAATTTTTGGCTCCGTTTTTACTTTAAGTTGACCCTATTTCACCTTTCGAAATAGTTGATATAACTGCCAGTTACTAAAAGAGGCTAATAAACCAATATTTTAACTCAAGCTGGGGTACAACTGTTTCATAGCGTGGGAACTTGCTTCCTAGCTAAATTCATGCCTTTATTTTTAGTTTTCTTTTATTAAATTTTATTCTCTACTATTTATTACAAGCTCCAAGCACAGCAATCATTTGAATGTAAATCTTCATTAAAATTCATACAATTATATTTTCCTTTCTTGGGAATATTTTGCTTGCGTTGAGTACATCACTAACTTAGTATAGGGAATACTTCGATCTTGTTTTTACAAGTCTTTCATTAATGTTTTCTAATTTTTTGGTAAAATTTGCGCAAAACTAATATTTTTCCAAACTCTATACAACAATATTTTTCATTGTTTAGTTGTTCTCATACACTCACGTTTTTTTTGAGATGGCCACTGTGCTTCTTCACTTCTTCATTTCTGGGATATCTGGTTATGTCTGTGACCTGGAGTCGAAGCAATAAAGCCATAGTATATTCTACAGCCATTAAGTCGCTGATTTTACCTTCTTTCGCTTGCTTTAAACATTTTCATCTTTACAATTTTGTCATAAAAAAATTCTTTCTCAATTCTGATTAAGTAAAACCAAACTCAATTAGTTAACAATTCGTATTTAACAATTCGTAATTAACAATTCGTATTTATATATTTTTATTTATGACCTGCCCTTTCCGCCACTTTAAATTTGCAGCAATCCACTGTGACCCAATGCAAATATGTATTATTTTGCTACCGATAACGCAAAGTGCAATTACTGAAAACGATATTTCTTCCCCATATTTGAATCAGAATTATTGTCATCGAGCCGTCTCAAGTGAACATACATTGCCGCGAATCGTCCTGAATGCTGCTCCAGAAACAATATTTCAATAAAATAAAATATTTTAATTTTTCTTTTTAAACTCAAAAAATTATTTTCAGCTTGACTTCTTTTACTCATCTACCTAAAAATTAAAAAAAAAATTTATATAAAATACATATTGGCTATTGTGGCTCTGCCCTTTGAAAAAACTCCCAGAATTTTTTCAATTACAAAAATTATCGTGATTGTTTTCAGTTGTGCGAACACTTTTCCTCTGTACTATATCATCTCAAATAATAATGTTTGATTCTAACAAAGGCTGCAAATGAGTCTACATAATGTTTGAAAATTTATTAAAAAGTGATTTATTTTTTTTTTTTTGTGTTCTGTTCTGTTGTTGCAGTTGCAGCAGTAATCGTAGTTGTTGTTATAAGCATTGTTCCCATTGTGGAATAACAATTTTTCATCGCACGTGATATGACAATTGATTTTGCATTTAACTTAATTTCTGTTCAATATTTTTCCCCCGCTTTTTTTTTCTCTCCTTTTATTTAAACTTAAATAGCCATGGATTGTTACAATGTTGAGAGTGCCTTTTTAAGGTTTTATTTTTCTGGAAATTGTTCTTTTCTTAGGCAATGAATAGCATATTTTGGTCAGTCCCACCTCCAGTATATAAGTGCTGGCAGCGGTGGTGGCGGTGGTGGTGGTGGTGGTGTTGGTAATTTTCTTCTTGTTACTGTTATTGTTGTTGTTTTATATGTATGACAGAGCCCACAGTGCCATTAATCATGTTCGTTTGTTTGATTGTTTGTTTGGCTCTCGGTGTGTTGCCAAATGTTGTTTGTTTTATGTGTGTTAACCAAATACTTCATGTTGTTGCTGTTGTACTTGCTGGAGCTGTTGCATATGCAAAATTATTGTAAATTGATTGCCAGTGTTGTTTTGTTGCATTTGTCTTCTGTATGTTGTAATTTTTATAAAAATAGCATTCGCTATCGTCCGAGTGTTGCCAGAGGGCGTGTCATTACAAGACAATCAGGCACGACTTCTAAACAAAGTCTTCTGTTCTGTCAATAATTGTTTTATCATGACAGTTTTTTGTTTTTTTCTCTTTCAACTCTTAGTTTCGTTTTCATTATTTCATTGCAAACGATAATTATAATTACTTTTAAGCAATTGTTTTAATTGACTTGAAAAAGCCAGAGCAGCAGCAGCAGCAACCTTGGAGATGTAAAATTGTTAATAAATGAAACAAAAAGTTTATACGAATATCATTTAATATGGGATGGGAACAGTCATGGGATGGGTTTCCAATAAAATTATTAGCTTTTAAAAGATAAGGGTCAATCGCCACAAGCAGCGCCATGACTATTGCTAAGCTGGCAGAGCTGTAAAACGGTGCCTTCGATTGCAATTTGTTTTTTTTTTATATATTTTATTTTTAAATACAACTACCAAACGAAATTATCACCCACGGCACAAAGGAAAAATGTCTATCATATTCAACAATGCCATTGCTTAAATCAGGGTCTCGAAAGGAGTTTGAGGATTAAAGCCATAATGAAAAAAAGCAGTAGTTGAATTAAAACAGCCAGTTGAATTAAAACTGGCTGTTTTAATTCAACTACTACTGGCTGCGTATTAACTAATTTTTCCAGCTGAAATAGTACGATATAGTATACGCATCTAAATAAAGGCTGGATGAATTCGAGGTTATTAAGTAAGTTGGATTGAAAACACAATTTTTTTTTTTATAAAATCCAAGACTATTGATTGCATGTTAAGGCAGAAAAATGGAACTTAATAGTAAGACATGATGGCGGCCTTGTGTACACCTTGCTTATTAGCAGCCGTCCACTCTTCTCACAAAACTTTAAACCATATTTTCTATCAAGGACTTGCTCATGCTCTACTCAATGCATCGCCGAATTTTATCTTTCAGAGATAAAGTTTCAACATACATTTGAGGTTTTCCCCTTCTACTGACGAGTTGAATACCATCAACAAAATATCGGAGGCGTAAGGACGGCTGCGAAAGGCAGAACACAGTTAATAAGGTCTATTTCGGCTTAAAATAAATAATCTTTAATAGTTAAACACAGACGGTATTCTGATTTTGGGAGAAAATATTGGAAATCTTATTTGCAATTAAATTTATTGGAATTGATCATTACTATATGGCAATAACTATAAAACTCATTTCGAAATCTGAAGTCATTTTCAGGTCAAAGAATGAAATCACTTTAATTTCAATGCCAAATCATTGCAGCTTTTTACAGCACTTTGTCTTTATAAGTGTACAATGAGTTGAAATTATTTCAATTTAAGTGTTAATTTACAAAAGAAATTCCAGTCATCAAGAAAATCAATAAGTTCACTTCAGGTTCATAGTTCCTTGCGTGCATACTTGTTTGATCAGAAGGAAGGAGGTTTAATTCCTGGTTTGAAATAAAATTTCAAAGCAAATACGATATTTTTTTTTTTTGATTTGAAGCCTTATTTCTTAACCAGTGTTACCGAATTCTTAGATAAAATTCAAATGCGACTAACCCGGCATTTAGATGAATAAAAATTTCAATGAAATCTGTGACTTTCATGAAAATTCCTGGCTCACTTTCAAAGGAACGTGAAAGTTCATTTTAAAAATGTCGTCAAAGCGGAGAGTTGCAAGTATTATAGTTTTGTTTACTACTAAAATAGAATTGCCAACACTACTACAAACATAAATTTGTAGGGCAACCTTCGAAAATAATTTTTATTGCTAAATTTTTATTAATTAATTTAATAACTATCACTATAAATATACTTCATTTGTGTTCTTCATTCATATTTGCTGTAAAAATGTTTTAAATATTTTCTAATGTACAAAATAATTTAAAATTCACAATTAATATTATACTGCAATCCTGAAAATTTCTATGTACCGTGGAGTAGGCAACCGTGTTTAGTACCTTGTCACTTTACTTTCAGTAAATGTCAAAAAATTACTTTCAGGAAAATTTTGCTGAAAGCTGAGTTGAAAGTTAAAATACTGTGGGTGTGTTAGTAAAAAAGTGTGAGTGTATTGCAACTCTTAGGCATTTACTTTCCCGTCTAAATGATGGGTAAGAATGAATACTAACATTATATAGCATTATATGGACTCTGCCCGCCTTGTACAGTTCGAGCCTCACACAGCTGAGGGCTTCTTTTGAAAATTTTGTGAAAATATTCAGCCGAGCTATTATCAATTCTTTGCTATTTAAAAGTAACAAAAAATGTATGTCATAGAATTATATCATAGAATTTTTCTAATCTTAATTTTATTACTACATGGAACCATTAATAAGCTTAGTATCCTTTTGCTATTTTTTCGAAGGCTTTTAAAGCCACAGTTTACCAAAATCAGAGTATTATAAGTGAATTTATTGTACGTTCATCTTAGTCTTAATGTTGTCATAAATTGTCAATTAAACATTAAACGTGCATTCATGACATTTTCAAAAGTATTAGACAACAAATCTTGGAAATTTGAATAAAAACAAAAAGTTTATTATTGGCTGACTTCTTAAAATAATAATAATAACAATCATAAAAAAAGGAAAACAAAACAAAACTAAGGCTTGAAACTAAATACTAATAGTGATGGTGATGATGAGCAGAGTTTAGCGGCTGCTCTCTAATGGTCTTAATAAGAAATGATTGGCTGACTCTGCTTGGCACAGTGGTAACGTACTGGTGAGTTCCAGCTCCACTCAACTCTATCAAACACATTATCACAATTATAAGTGGCAGTCAGGAGACTTCTAAAAAGAAAGAAAACACAGAACTGAAACGAAGACAAACAAATTAAACACGTCACGATCATCACCATTATTATGATCATCATAATTCGAAGTTATGTTTTCTTGATATTATTGTCAGTTTTGTTTGGACATTTTAAGTCTTTTCTATTTTAATTTTTCTACTTTTTGGGCTCATGTTTATTTTTATTTAAATCTTTAATTTAAGGCCTGCAGCAAACACTATCAACAGAGGCTGTGCAGTTGCAGCATGAAGTATCGTAAAAAATATATGCTTGTTATTAACAACCAGCAGATATTTTTTATGAGGAATATTTTATGGTTCATAACCATGGAACTGAAAGACAGACGCAAATGAATAACTGGGCAATGGTTTGTTTACTTTTGATATCACATAACGAATGCTCGAAATCTACAAATTGAATTAGTTAGTTCAAAACCCAAACATGCAAATCAGTCACAAAATATGAAATCATTGGGTCAAGTAGATATCTGTGAACGCTATATACTCTTTTTCAATTATACAACAAATAATTTGTTAAACAAATCGTTTTCCATACGCCAGGTTTTTTTAAATTAGATTTTTATTTTCCAAATAGATTTCATAACTGGAGGTCAAAAGACAAAATATTTATTTACAAATATATTGCGAAATAGTTGTCCAAGTTTGTGTTCAGGAAATTATAATCAATAAAATTTTGTTGGTCATTGCTGTGATGTTTATTTTTTGTGTGAATTAAAACTAGAAAATAAAAAAGTACTAAACTACAAGCTAGGCCAAAAGAAATCCCCCTATTTGAGGTTGATCTTATTTTGCCAAATGGCGGCCAATGTCAAATCTGTTTTTACATTTATAAACTAGATAGCTGTAGAATGCAATCAAACAAGCCGTGGAGCGGTACACTTTCTAAGAACAGCGAATAATCGTGTCTCTAATGAAGTGGACGATTTTGCGGCCAAAATCATAATGAGCGATGAGTCTCATTTCCACCTTAGCGGGTACGTGAACAAGCAAAACTATCGCTTTTGGGGCACCGAAAGTCCACGAGTGATGCACGAGGAGTCATTATTCCTGCTCAAAGTGACTGCATGGTGCGCTCTTCACGCTGCAGTCATGTCATGGGGCTATTTTTTCTTCCAGGACGCCGCTGGTCTAACGACAACACGCTGTAGGGTCATGCTAACCGATTTTTTTTCTGCCGGAGTTGATCGAATTAGGTTTGGAGGACATGTGGTTCTACCCACACGTACAACTACACACACGGCGGGATCCCAACCGATATTCTGAAAGCCAAACAACATCGGATGACTTCTTTTCTTCTCACCTGTTAGAAGAATATGGAATTTCGTACAACCACTCACAGTGAATATTTTTTATATTCACTGGACACGATACGTGTTCTGTGCCCCAAAACATAAGCTGGAACTTAAACAGAGATTTTTACTGATGTTCTGCTGACATAACGTCGTCATATTCGTCCTCCCAAATTACGATTTTCTCGCTAAAATCTCCAACGACAAAATTTCCAATAAATCCCAACATTACTTAAGCGCAATTTGAGCTCAGATAGTAGCATGAATAAGCGCTGCTGCATAAAAACAGTGTGCAATTAGTTATGACTTATTCTCGAGTCTGTTCATCGTCATGGTGGGCGTGAAACAACGGGTACGTGAACCAGTGAGTCCTCAACTTTACTTTTCTTGTCTTGTTTAAAAATGTCAATCACTGCAATTTGGCAAAAAAAAATTTTTTTCTCAAAAAAAAATTATCACATGACAGCTTATGCTTTCAATGAAAAATTTTTTTAAGTCCATATTTTTGTACAGTACTAAATTGCGATTTAAAGAGCAGCCACGATCAATTAGATGCAGAATTTCAGTTTCGCTCAAAGTAAATAATCTTCAAATTATGTTTTTATATAGCAACACTTGAACATTAAGTGTTAACAAAATCACTCGCACACTAAAAATTGCTCCTCAAAGTCTTAAAAAGCTCAATTGCACATGTGAAAATACTAAAGCTGGTAACATACGTTTGCATGCAATACATCTTGCCTCATGTAGGGTAGCTGATATGTTCTCTGACCGAAATGTCAATCATACTTGGTTTACGTTTTATTTGAGTTCTCTTTATGGATCTTTTCATACTTCATTTTGGTGTTTTTTATTATGGTTTTTAATTTTTCATAAAACCACATACACAAAATTATGCACTCCTTGCTACATACATACATACAAACAAAATACAACCGAACGAGCAACAACCAGAAATATTTTTTTTCTTCCAATGCTGGCTGCAGTCAGCTACAAAATCAGCTCATGATAATGATGATCATGATATTATTACTCTTATTTTTGTTGCAGTACGTACGTACGTAAGTATGTATGTATGTATGTATGCATGTATGTATTTATTTATGTTGTTGTTTTTTATGAAGCTGATCTTTAAGTTGAACACCTGTGTTCTTTTTATAAACAGAAGTTAAGTATAGGTTCGTTTAAGTTTACGCAGGCCGTTTCAAAAACATTTGGCACTTACTCATTTGTGGGTGTGATATGCACGTGTTTTAGTTGTAGTAAAATTTGTGAAAACTGTGATTTATTTACAGTTTATTTTGTAAAATATTCTATCATTTCAAATATTGCTAGATCAAGATATAAAAAATAATCAAATACGAAGTTAATTATTTATTTGCTTTCAGAGCCAATTGAAATATATTAATTCAGGTCGAAAAATATACCCTTCGAATGTTTTCTGTCTTTTTTAGCTGTCTATATATGCCGCCGACATTTCGTTCGTGCTAATCAACTCATCAGTTGACTCGAAAAATTCTTAAAAGAATGTTTAAACACAGTAAACATTTTTTTCGTTTGTTTGAACATTTCTGATTCTCATTTTGTTCGTTGGAGAAAAAAAGAGGGTATATATGTATGTATGTTGCTTCTGTTATATTATTTTCACTGGTTAGCTTAGTCGATCATAAATACGATAGTGTGGCGGCGGTTTTTCGAGGAGTTTTTCGTAATACAGTTATTTAGAACTTCAAAACGACCTATCCGATTCCAATGAAAATTATAGCAAACGATTTGAAAGTTCTCTTTGGATTAGTTATTAGGATTACCTCATAACCCCTAAATGCCCCTTTGTGTACCTTCGCCAGGAAAATTGTTTCCCGCCTTTTTTTCTCTTCAGATCAAATTTAACATTTGATGACATTTACCAATAATAATGTAACATTTTTTATAATACTTTACTCTCTAAGATGCGTTAAAAAAATTGTAGTGCAGTTTTTATGTATGTATGCCTCGCCAGGGTTTTAGTACACTAGGAATGAAGTAAATCATAAAAATAGGTTGATAATTGTGATCTTATTCGCAGTTAAGAAAAGACAACTACATTACAAATTACATAAAATAAACAAAATGTTTTCCAAGTCTTATCTACATTTTCATGCTAAAAGTCGTCAAAGTTTCTGAGATGAAAGTCAGCAGTTCGGAGTGTTCTATGATATTACTTTTTTTAGATTTTGAGAATCAAAAGAATTCGGACGAGTAAAAGACTAGTCGGTAGCAAGTCAGGCTGATGATGGTGCCATCATTCAAGTACTTAGATTTTTCAACAGAAGGCCTTGAAGTCCTTTGGACTTCCGTGGGCTGCCCGTTTCAATTTATTGTAAACGTATTTTAATTTTTACACTAAATCAGGCACAGCAATAGTGTTTTTCAAACTGTCCGGGCCTCATTTCGAGGAGTCTATGACCTGGTTTGGACAAGGGAAGTCTTGTAGCTTTCCAGGTCTAACACTCCAATTACTGTATTAGTTTTCAATGGACACCGACTATTTGCGAGCCAGGCTATACGACTGGGATCACCCTTCACTGCCTTCTGCAGGGATGACTAAATTTTTAGTAGCTTATTAAACAAATATTCCATGTTTATTAAACGTTTGTTTGGCGAATATTAAGATCTCATTTTCCAAATGAGATCTTAATAATTATAATATATATTTTAAAAATAAGTCCGTCAAGTATACATGCGTAATAAGTCTTATTGCGCTTATTGTGCCGTTTTTTTTTCTGTATTGTAATACTGTAGAGGTTTCGTTTTTACATCCACCAATCTCTTTGTCTTATATTCCCAGTTCCAATACAATGTAATGCATATATAGGGGTCATCCCCTGAGTACTGGTCCCAGTCAAAAAAAAAAGTACAAAACTTTGTTGCATCTCCTTGAAACGTGTTACATGCTGGGGGACCTCTCTCAAAGATTTTTATGTAGGAGAAGATTCAGTTGCCGGACATGCTCGAAGCAGCGGATGGCTGGACACAATGAAGTGCGTAAGTCAGCGCTATTTTGTACTCCCCTTCCTCCTACGCTCATTTGCACTATCTGAAGTTTTTGTTTTATTAATTAATTTCTATTATTTGAACTTTTTCTTATATAATTATTTCTGTATTAAATTTATCAGGCTCAAGTTCTTTCTATATTATCTTTGTGATGTTTTCTTTGTCTAATTTAATTAATATCAATCACAAAGATAATATAGAAAGAACTTGAGCCTGATAAACTTAATACAGAAATAGTTTTTGTTTTATGTTTACTTCTATTTTCCTCTATTTTTTCAAGTTACACAGCTATTTCAAATTCACCTTTCTTCCAAACTTAACTTACCTTTTGTTACCCATCAGAAAAATCTTTTAAGTCTACCTTCGTGAATATGTGTTTTATTATGCTTGCTTCTTTATTTATATTTATTTTTTGATCTTCAAGTGTATACAGATTTTGGTTTTTGCCATTTAATGTTTGTTTTAGATTCTTTTTTTTTTTCTTTTCGAACAAATGGGGTCTTTTTATATGACATTTGAATTCGATATCTCGTGTATATTGAGTTTTTTTTTTATAGAAAATACGCCTTTTTTAAACAAAGTCCCCTCTTTTTGGATGAAATTAAAACATGCTCAGACATGCTTAAAATTGGTTTAATATTGAGCAGCAGGTTTTTTATTTTATGAATTGTGTTGGTTTGCCAATGAATTATCATGATCCCCATTTGTGTTTTAGTTTCTGTTTCAATCACTGATCTGCAGGAGTTGGACTCAATTTGTGTTTGCTTTATGAATTATAAGTGCATGTATGTAAAGATACGCTCGAAACTGTTTCAACTACCAATTAATTTTGTTTTCCCTTTTGACTTTTGAACTTTGGTTCAATGACTTGATATACACGGTATGCATATGCATGTATTTGTACACGTGTACCAATACACACAAACGCAGAATTCGTGGCTTCACAGACAAGATGCACCTAAACGATCGACAGCGCAGTGCCTAAAGAACTCGGATTTTCTATTGTTGAAAAACGTGACGCTCATGTATTTTTTGGTGTTAAGGGGTGATATATGTTGGGTATTGTTTTTATGGTCTTTACAATTGTTATTAAGTCATTAATTATGTTAGTTTTTAATATCTACCATTATTATTTAAAATAATTGTTTAGGTCGAAGAGAGGAAACTGAAAGTGACTCCACAAAAAAAATATCCTTAAAATAAAAACACAATAAATTAAGACATGCCTCAACTTGGCAGCAAAAGTACTTTAAGTTTCAATTGAACTAGCAATATTTTGACGCTGGATATAAATTGCATAATAGATCCAAGATTCAAGGCAAAAGAAAAATGGCATTAGCTAACATTTATTTGCCCTTTGCCATTCGCCAAAAACAGTAGTCATGAATAAGATAAGCGGACTATCTATTTGGTTACAAAGCCTCAGTGCTCTCACCCATAAACAAACCTAAAAATAGAAATCCCGCTTAGAATATGTTTTTTGTAAGGTAACGCATGGAGTGGAGTGCTCTAAGGCCAAAGAATTTATATGTAAAATCTGTCCCACCGAAAGGTGACTTTTACTGACTCGTGTTACTAAAAAAAATTCCAAAAATTTTATTTTTCAGCACACTTTCCAGAAACTTAGAGTGATCTAAATTTGAATAAAAGACAAAAAAAAATAAAGTTGAAGTGTTACCGGCTGGCTCCTTTACGACCACTGCGTCGCTCTTCAGCCTGGTGGGTGCTGTAAAGCATATTAATGGACGTGAAATAGTCCTGGTATGTACCAAAGCCAGTAAGACTTCAATGTTACTTCCCTTGTCTTCTTTAAAAAATGTTGATCACTACAATTTCCTCACAAAAAATGTTCTCAATTCTGAGAAAGTAAAAGTCGAACTTAAGCCTCATAAAATAATTAACAATTGTAAATCCCACAATTCGACTATAAAGTTCGACTATAAGGCTAATTTACAATTTATTAAATTTTGCAAAAGGTTTCAACTGCTGCATAGACCATTAAATCTATGCAGTTATTTCGGAATGCATAGCATTTATGAACAAAAATCTTGCAGTGGTTAGTGTACGAGTATGTCTGACAAAAGAAACAAGCATTTCTCTTTGTACGTTAATGGACAAAGTTATAGTCTATTTGAAGTTAAATGACACCGAGCGCATCAGTTAACCACGAAGTTAGTAGCCTGTATATTAATCATTGCTACAGTATATCACAAAAATTGTTGATGTAGAACCCTACTGGGCGCAACAGAGTGCTTCTTTTGTTCGCGCTATTGAAAACATACTTAATTTTCGAATCATTTGAAAGCGTAACGCAATTAAACGGAACTCATCGAATTATATTGAATCTTTTTAGTGGAACTTCTTGAGGTCAAGTAACTGGGTAAATCAATTAAGCGAGAAGCAATTAAGAAGAAATTACTTTATAAGTTTTTTGATTATTGAAATACATGAGCACAAGTTTCATGAATCACACCATCTAAAAACAGAAGCTAAAAACTTTTCTAATGTTTTAATTAAAATTCTTAAGTACAGTTTTATACTTAAAAGAGATCTAATGAAAATAAGTTTATTATTACGGATTTTTAGGTAAGGACTCTTTTTAATTTTTAATCATGGGTTTTATACATATATTAAAACTTCTTATGACACTGTACGTCCACACGCTGGTGCTAGTATTGAGTACTAGTTTATATACACTGACTAAAAATGCGGTTCATATATTATATTTTATTTATTTATTTAAAGCATTAGAGAATAATTACAAATTATAAACTAATGTATATATATATATCAGGCCATGGCTTCGAGGCCTTAGGCTCGAATTTCCATTAATTACAATAACATGTCAAGTTTAAATATGTGCTTCGTGGTACAGAACATTTACGAAAGTAAATACTTCGAGCTAAATAAATTGTTTATTTATTATATGTCAATGGAATATACATCCTTACAGACATTTTAAAGAGAAAAAAATATATATACTAACAATAAAACTGAGTATAAAACCAACAAAGAAATAAAAGAATAACAATTAAGAATTTAAATAAATCAGTAAATTGTTCTTAATGACGTTTGTGTTAGAGGAGTAATCAATAAACTTAAAAAATTTGTTGAATTCATTACACATCCTTCTCAGCGGCTCCGCATTAGCATAGTTAGCTCTACAGAATTCAATAGATAACGGGACTAAATATCGTGAAGAGCGTTGAGGCACACTGAAAGTTATATCGTTGATTAAACAACCAGAGCATACGTCGCCATTTATTATGTTGCAAATAAACGATATGTTCAACACAGATCTACGGCTTTTTAAAGTCGGTAGCCTGATGAGGGAAAGTCTGGCAGAGTATGGTTGGCTCAAGGTTTAGCGAGCGGAGGCAGAAAATCAGAAACTGTTTTTGCACTGATTCGATAGCATCAGAGTGCTTTTTATATAGTGGATCCCATATAATGGAACCATACTCCAACACAGCCCTTACTAGCGATGTATAGAGATTTTTCGTAACATACGGATCATGTTGATTGATGAATATTATTTGAGGTTTTTTGCAATTGAAAATAAAATATAAGCTTTGTTTTGTGTTAAACATGGGTACCATCGCTGTGCAAAAATTCACTTAAATCAACTTCGGAGATTAGTGAAGACAAACATCGTGACAGGGCATTTTTATACACATATTGTATTTGGCGATCTAGCCACGTGGTGATGTGGCTCTCTTAAGGAGATGGAAAATTCGCAAAGGTAATACAATTGGACTACTAAGTCTTATTTGTTTTCTTTTGGGGAACAGAACGATGATAATAATATTTTTCGATAGGCGTTTTTCTATACCAATTTAAAAAAAAAAAAATCTTTTCCTCTCTCTCACAGGGGCTAAATGTCTTAAGTTAAATTTTTTTATTTGGTATTGCAAATTATAGCTTTAAAATGTATTCTCACGAAACTGATAGTCCCGGGAACAAGGACGTAGTCTTTTTGTCTTAACTATCATCTTTTAAAATCATGTATTATCAAGTTTGCTACTGTTTCATTTCCTTTTGAAGACATTAAAAAATAATCTCAATGTAATGTGTAATAATCTCAATGTGTAATGTGTGGCTTCATTCGCCCATTCGCACTGTGACCATAGTTGACGTATTGTGCATCCTTTACTCCTTACGGACTTAATACACCCAGAAACTGCAGCAGCTCTTTCAAAGGGAGCTTACCCAGGACTTTTTCTCCCAGTATATAGGCATTCAGTAGCCTATTTCTTCTATGTCCAAGTGACATGCAGTCTGCAATCAGATCAGATTAAGATCATAATGGAACCCCATTATGATCTTAAGTATTTTATGTCTAATTTTTGTTTGTCTCCCGATATAAATGCTCTACTAAAAAGAGGTCCAATAAATTTAATCTCAACCTAAACCTTGCTGTGGCTCTTGTAATAGTTACAAATCACATTAAGTTCAGAGCAAAAATAAATAATCTCTTTTTACTGACTACCTTTTCCAAGAGTCAAATATAATTTTCAATATCGCCTCATAACTAGCCGTATAGTTAAAATTATGATTTCTTCGATTTCGAGTAGAACTTGGAAAAAATTTACTGAGGAGCGTTTTCGAAAAGCAAAACTACTGCTTAAAATTGGCTCATAAATAATGTGAAATCCAAAAAATTTTGATATTGAAATCAATCAAACTTACTTAATTAACAAACTATTTTAAAAACTCAGAAAAATTTTGAAAATCGGCTCATAAATGGCCGAGTTATTAAAAATTAAATTCTTTTCGATTTCGAAAAAATTTCGGTTCTGAAAAAACATTTAACTATGTACAGTCAAATCCCGATTTAACGAATGATATAATGTTCAGACCTTTCGTTAAACCGAGATATTCGTTGTATCGAACAGTAAGTTTTTATCTTAAAATTTTATAAAAGACGGTGATCCACAGTTTTAAAAACATCAAAATTTAATTGTATTGATAACTTAGTGTAGAAATAAAACTTTAATTGATATTTTAACGTTTATTTAAAAATTGTTTTTATTTCTAATACGTAAACTCATTCATAAACGTACATAGATGCATATACATATTTACTCATATTTGGACGCTATTAACATGTGTAGGTTTATTATTATATTTCATTCATATTATTAATTTCTTAAGAAATCGACATCTCGTTTTCACAATGAACCAAACAAAACTACTGAAATTTTAAGGAAAAAAGCAACGCATCACACGCGTTCTTTCAATACAGAGCAAAGAAGCCAAAAACACCCACAATCTAACGGTTTTGTAACGATTTTTTAATGTGTTTTGCTTTGTCGTTCGTTAAATCGAGTTTTTTTTTTTTGCCATTCGCTATATAGTGTACAAACTTCGCCATTCGTTATATCGGATATTCGTTAAACTGAGTATTCGCTATACCGGGCTTTGACTGTACTGTATATTTTGTTTGACTGTATATTTTGTTTGAAAATCGATTTGGAAGTGACAACTTATGCGGTTTTGAACCCAATTTCGAAAAAAATAAATAATCTATAGATTATATTTTAAGCTGGCAATAGTGACAAGAACACAAGTTCTTTAAAATCAATCTACTAGCTTCGGAGATCAGCGAGAGCAAACTTCGTGACACGAGATTTATATACATATGTATGCATGTATATACATACATAGGTTTGAACATACATTTACATATTCACTTTGTAGATTGTTTTTATATTTTTATTTCTCACAAACGCTTCTTTCTCCAACCATTTGTTTTGATTGGCTGTAGTGTACCTTATGCATAGGATTACGTTCAAGTGCGGAGCACACACTTTCACGAGTTTACAACCGTTAAACGCAATCCATATGATGTATTTTTTGGCGGGATACTGTACCCCAAAACGAATGTGAAGAACAAAACAAAAACGTAAAAAACAACCAACGATAAGTGCAACCACAACAACAATAAGAATATGGAGAAAAAACAAGATTTGTAAAACTCAAATGTACAACTTGTTAAATGTATTAAACCTGTTTGGGATTTGGCGGTAAATATTCATACACTTACAGAATAAATCTCAAACACCACCACCACCACCAACCACAACAACAACGGCAACAACAGGCCGCAGAACAAGATCGAACAGGAAAGAGTATAGGAAAGTGATCAAGAAAATCAATTGAAACTCTATTACTTTAAGAGCGTAAAGAGTTCTTTTCAGCAAATTTAAGAGAATTTCTTAGAAGTTTGATAGTTTAGGCAGGGCTGCTTAAAATAGTAGTAGATTTAAAAAAAAACAATTTTATTGTAGATATTTAATTACAAAGTACCTAGTTTCGTTGTAAGTTTGAAACTGAAAAAAAACCAAATACTACTTAGTTTATTAATGAAATGTAAGCACTACGCAAGCAAGTGATTTGTTAGGAAATTTTGTTGGACGATCAGTAAATTTTTTCAGCGATTTCCATACACATGTCTCAGACAAATCGCAAGTTTGTATAACAGAAACGACATAAATTTGAAAAGTGAGGCAGGCTGTCATACAAAAATTCTTCAGGGGGCTTGTAATCGATCTGAGAGTAACTCTTGTGAATAGTGAACTTGAAATATTTTCATGTCCTTTAGCTGGATTAATTTTTGGTGTTTTAGCATATTAAAAATTTCGAATCATTTATGTAGTTTTTAAATTTTTTAAGGCTTTCATTTATTTAATCATATTCCTTATTGCTGCAGAAACTATAACGAGCCCAGTCAGAGGAACCGACCAGCAGCAGAACACAATAACAATAGTAGAAAAACACACAAAAAATTAAAGGCTAAAAACCGGTAGCTGTATGCATATGTAACGAATCTTTACGCTACTTGTTTAAAATTATGATTGTGGGCCCGCTTTATGTAGTATGTTCATTTACGTTTACATGTTCTGCGCGAGTGGAGTGGCGAGCAGAGTCAGTCTCAGTTTTTTATTGTTACTGGTATCTTTTTTTATGTCTTATGTATTTTTTTTATATTTTTCGTTTGCTACTGCCACAGCTTTTGTTGTTGTTGATTATGTTGAAGCAGACAACTTTTGTTGTTATGGAATATTTTTTAAAAATTCTACTGTTTTTATTTATTTTTTGTTGCTGTTGTTTTCTTTTTCAAGAGCTGCAATTCGTGGTACAGAATGATTTTATTTTTAAGAGCAACATAAAAGAAACTGTTTTGTATGCATCTTGTTTTCTGATTTTAAGTTGAAGCTTAAATTTAATGTTTTGAGATGATTTGATGTTTTAAAGGGGGCTTAACACAAAAAAGAAAAAGGAAAAAACGTACTCTAAAGTTAACATTGATTTCATGTTTCAATGCAACCATTATTGTCATTAATTATTCGAGATTTATTTTCCACAAATTAAAGGTAACAATTATGAATTAAGATATTCAAAATAAATAACTACCTGATTATCCCATCCACTGGAGTGTTAATAATATACAATATTTCTATTGTAAGTCTGCGTTTATAATTGCCTTTTCTTTCTAATATTGGTGTGTCCTCAAACTTTGGAAAGTTATCCAATCGTGCTTATTATCCTTTTAATGGATAATAAGCCTTCAGAAGTAACACAATCATCAACATACTTAGTACTCACATCCTTAGTTTAATAACCAATTTGTCAATACAACAATCAAGGGATTCCTCCATTACTATATCATTCACAATTGGAGAAGCTGGAGATCCCATCGTAAGTCCTCTTTGCTGAATACACAACTTTTAACTGCATTGAAAGTATCGGCTATCTTCCGCACCAAAACCCACCACTACCCATAAGAAAAAATCCTTATCTAAAATTCGTATATTCTTTTATTTTATCCCATTTTCCTTCTATAATATGTTCAGTTAAATCAGCAGGTACTACGGTTAAATTTTATATTTCGAGATTAGCGAACAAAAACAAGCATTAATTATCAAGAATCATTTTAGTTAAACCAATTGTCGAAGAAGTTTTGCCACTCTGATTGAGGTATCTCCGAAACATGTATTCTGAATGCAGCAACCGGTTTTTCTAGTGCCGAAAAACGTTGGCTTCTCAGCTTGTTTTCTATGTACGGGAATGAAAATATATAAGCCAATCGGCCCCAAGTCAGGATTCTATGGCGGATGACTCGTCAAATCCATGTTTTGGCTGCCCAAAAATGCAGTTGTTTGAGCTGATGTATGAGAGCTGGTGATCCGTCTTCGGCCGTTGGTTTTGCTGATTTCTTGGAAGACAACTGCCAAACAAATAGTTGTGTAGCACCCTAAATTTGCTGTTCTGCGTTGTTCTAGTGGTACGGTTGCGACCGTACCACTCGGTTTGTGCGAAAAAAAAAACAGGCACCTTTTTCTTTTGGAAGTGTTTCGTGCACGAAAAAAAAATAATTTTTTTTTTTTTGATTTTGCTCATCTTGAAACAGCCATGCAGTCGACTGCTGTTTACTTTTGAGCTCAAACACATAAATCCACTATTCATCACCTGTCACCATGTCATAGATGTGTTTCGAGGTACCGCGATTGTATTTTTTGAGCATTTCTTTCGACCAGTCGACACGAGCCTGTTCTTGATGAGCAATTGACAAATTGTGTGGGATCCAAAGCGAATAAATTTTTTTGACAGTCACATGTTTATGCCGTTTTGAATGCACGCTGGTCCCACTTATGCCTAAGCTTATCTCAGGTCGCACAAAGCACGAATTGTTTTCGGAACAACTGATTTTGGATGACCTTGGCGAAGTTCATCTTTGAGTGAACTAAGATCACAATTTTTTTTTTAACAAACACAAAACTGCGATGCTTTTCGCTTGTCTGCAGAAACACCCAAAGCCTTCGGCTGGAATCGAACCTGCGACCTCGGAGACTCTTAGTAGGACACTCTACCAACTCATCCATCGAAGCGCTCAATTGAACTCACCTGATCTTCAATGGAGCTTCATCACCAAAAAGTCAATTTAGTGTATCCATGCGCTGTTGCTGAGTTAAGCCACATCGAAAATTGTAAAAATTAATCGCATGAAAATGTTCACGATTCAGTTCCATTTCTGGGCCAAGAAGAATATTTAAGTGACTGTAAACAACACAAATACCCATCCCATGTAAAAACGCTCCAAATACTTATAAGCTTAAAAATGTTTAACTTTATGACAGAGTTGTCAGTTGACAGATTGCAACACCAGGGTTGCCAAATTCAACAACAGAAAAGGTTATTTCGGAGCATATGGAAATAACGATACATTATCTAATGAAATGAAGAAAACTTTTCGAATAAATACAAAAATTATAGCTACTAAAAAGACTTTTAGCTCAAGGAAACAATAATTTGTATATGATAATAATTAAATACATAATTTTTTTAAATTTAAAGATGTTTCGAAGCCGCCACACTTCTCACCAGCAAGCAGCTTGGTTATGAACCAATTTTTACTTTCTGTGTTTCCTATTTTTCTCTTTCGGATGGTTTCTTTCGATTTAGTAAGCAAACAGTTGTGTATACCGGCAAGTTTCTTTACTAGTGTAATGTAATAAAAACGACTAGGCAGTTAAGCGCGTAAGGCTGTTATTAAAAAAAAAAAAAATAGAACGAAAACTATATTTGGCTTGCCAAAGCCAAAAACAAGTAATTAAAATATATTTCTGGGATTAATAGGGGTGTTCGCTTTTTTTTATAAAATTTTTATTTACCAATTTGCATTTAATTTGTTTTGCTAAAAAGCTAGTTTAAAACTTAAGGCCCTAATTTTATAGTATACAATGCATCGCCAGCTTTAGACTTAAAACAATAACAAATTTAAAAAATAAAAAAAATATTGTTCTTGTTTTGTACACAAATTTTCAAATTCTGAAGGCTACCAAAAAGGAGTCGTTCATTAATGAAGCTTAAAATGTATATACTTATATGTGCAAGCCAACAACAACAACAACAACAGTTTTAAAAATATTTTCAAATTTATTACTGATTTTCATACAAAGAAATTAAAGTTTATTGAAATAAATTCAATCAAGTTTGAGACTGACTCGCACAACAGGAGCTCCGCACTACCGTGCCAGTGCCTGAACCCATTTCGCCCAGCAGGGTGCCCCTTGTATGAAGTGCTTTTTAGATTAGAACTTTTTCTTCTACACCCATATTCATAAAAACTATTGAAGGTTTTATTTTTATTTTATTTATTTAAAGCATTAGAGAATAATTACAAATTATAAACTAATGTATATATATATATCAGGCCATGGCTTCGAGGCCTTAGGCTCATATTGAAGGTTTACTACACCTTTATTTGACAAATATTCCGTAGAAATACGTCAAATAAGAGCTTAATAAACTTACAATAATTATTATGAATATGGCCTTTAGTATTTCAGCTCTCTATATCTTATACTAAGCTAATTTATTAACTGAAGAGCATTTGTGCTTTATTTAAATTTTGACTTGTCGTTGTTGCTCGGCAATTAGTTGTACTATGAAAATTTCATGTTTCTAGCTGTCCTTATTGTGTGTGAAAGTTTTGCCTAACATAAACAGTTGTTTAGCATTTCTGATCGTGTCTTGAAGCTGGTTTTGGCGATTGATGCTTTCTCAATTTTGTGAAAAAATAAAATCGAACTCAAGCCTGATAAAATTATTAGCAATTATGTGTTTATCCTAATACGTTTTGTTTAAAAGTAATGGTAATAACTTTGCAATAAATTTGAGTTTAACAAAGTTACCCGAGCTTAACAAAGTTATCCGCATCAGTAGAAAGCAAAACTAGTTTCAATCACAAACTTGTATAAGTACAATAAAAAGGAAACATGGACCCAGAAGTAGTTCCTGAAGTAGCAACGCATTTATAATTCTCGCCAATCTTATAATGCAAGCCATAACTCACCTGGGGCACAGAGTTTCAAGTGCATGTCATCCCTTAACTCACAGGAATAAAAGGGACTATTGCCACATACGTACATACATATAATATTTTGCGTTCTCCGGCTCTAAGGGAGCAAAAGCTTGAGTTATATTTGACAAAATGCTTTTGGTGCATTTTTTTGGAACAACAAACTATCATCATAATTATGCTGCATAATTTTAATCGTTTGCATAAAGTATCATCACTTTCAGAAATATACACACTCTGCAGCAAACATCTTGAAGTCGGTTTAAAACGTATATTTCGTTATTTGCATGCATGATCATTGGCTCGGTAATAATGGCAGAATATTTTGAATAATATTTAAATATCATCTACTTTTATGTCAGAGTCTAGGCCATGGCAAAGAGTAGGCAACTTTCACAGTAAAACGAATGCAACTAAACGATTGAAAGAAAAAAATGGCACAAGAAACAATGATGTAATTTGATAGTAGTTTTTGTCTCGTATTCTTTTTTTTTTTTTTTTGTCCTCAGTGACTTAAGTTGTCAACTAATTGCCCTCATGAAGATGCAGTTTTCTTTACTGATATTGTTGTTCTTGTTGCTTGGTTTTTTTCTGTTTTTTTCTGTTTTTTTTTGTATATATTATGTACATGTTCTTGAGCAAATAACAAACAACTCATGGTTTTGTTTGTTGATTGTTTGTTTCTTCTACATCAAGCATTAAAATTTTATATTTTATGCATGCAACATAAAGAAGCGCAACTGCTTGATGCAGCAGCAGCAAATGCACTTAAACATTAAGAGTTCAAATCATACTAAAAAGATCACACTGACATCAAGAGGGCTTTTGTTTTAATGGCAAATGATGCTGACGATCGTCATCATCACCGTCGTTATCATCATGATGAATAGAAATAACAATAATAATTGCAACCCCTCTTTCTTCAGGATTGCCCTATCAAAAGATTTAAACAAATAAAACACAAATATAAAAAATCGATATTAAAGGTTCTTCAACTCTTTGTATATTTTGTATTTGAACACACACTTGCTAACTTAAGCTTTTTGTGCAAGTTCTTCTTCAAAGGGCTCTTCTTCATTTATTGTTGTTTCAAGTTCTTTGCTGTCGATCGTACACAGTGTTGCATGCAGTTGCAAATATCACGATCGTCTTAAGAAAACTTCTCCCTACAAAAGAAAACAAAAAAAAAACAAGAATACAAATTTAAGCGAACAAAAACCTATAAACTACAGATGCTCGCACAATGGCCGATTTGTAAAAAAAAATATCAGCAGAAAAAAATTCAAAGTGCAGCAACTCCTCTAAGGCAGTCAGTTAAAAATTTGAAATACAGTTTGTTTATCTTTAAAAAAAAGGAGACACACAACTTTGTTTTCTGCGACAAAACAGCCAAGAAGATTAGGAAAGATTTTTACAGAGGAAGCCAAATAATATATACACTATAGTGTCTCGCAAAAAAAAGAGCGCCATACACCACCAAAAAAAAAACGTAAAACAAAACTTTGAATACTTCTGCTGGAATTGCTGGACGGGTCGTCGAATGAGATCACCTGCGGAATATAGGGGCTCACTTGACCCAGCTATAATTAATAGAGAACTTTGTCTTTGTTGGATTTTCTCTAGCTGTTCTCACAGGACACTGTCACAGTGCATGTACTCCCATGCAGGATGAATAAATCTTCCATACAATGACTTCTGCAGAGGCTGGAGAGATGAGGAGGAGGAAGAAGCTGAGTGTGTCTAATACTTCCGCTGCCGATGTCCAGCTCTCTCCAACAAAAAGCAAATTGCTTGGGCTGAACCAGTAGGACGTGGCTGTTTTATATTACGTGGGCAGCCGGTCATGAAGCCGGCCCACTTGGGTCCTAGAAATATAAAATAAAAAACTATACTGATTTATTAAAAATTATCTAAACTATACACAGGCTATAGCAATGCTACAAGGAACTTTTCGGTTTATTAATGCATACCGTATTGTCGACGTCTCCATGATATAAAAATAACATGATATTCGTATAAAAATAACACGAAAATATGTAAATTTTGATACAGATTTAAAAACTTATTACTTTAGGTCTAAAAAATAGACCTTAATGCTTTCTGTCTTTTTTCAGCCGTCTAAATTTAATTTAAATTTTAAATTTAAAAATTTAAATTTCAATTGGCTCTTATAGCGAATAAATAATTAAGTTCATTTTTGCCTATTTAAAAATAAATAATAATATGAAATGATTTGTATAAATAACTTCTGTTTTTAGCAAAGAATATATATGTATATATTTTTGCAAACCTTGCCATTGTGCTTTATATTGTTCGCTCATCCTGTTAATGGGTAATACAAACAAAGCAAATCTTCAAATATACACTAAGAGAAAACTTTCAGTAAGTTTATTGCTTTAGCTAAATTCAGCTTTTATCAGACTTTAATTCGATTTGACAAAGATTGCGGTAATATTGTATTGATCAAGCGTTTGAAGGAAGAGAAGAAAAATCAACTTAAAGACTTATTGGCTGGGGTACATACCCCAGCTGTTTCACGACCAAAATATAAATCACAAAAATAATATATAATGAACTTTAGCCTGATAAACATAATACAAACTATTAATATAAGAAAAACTCCGAGCAATGAAAATTAATTTAAGCATTAATTTTAACTTTATAGTCGAAGTTTATGAATTGCAATTGTTAATAACTTTATCAGGCTTGAGTTCGATTTCATTTCCTCAAAATTGAGAAAGAATTTTTTTTTTACGAAATTGGAGTGATATATGTACTAGAGATTTGAGCGTTAATGTTTTTGGGCTCACGTCACGCACGCTAACGAGCGAAATTTTTTCAATTATGCATTTTCACATACGAAAAACAAACAAAGAATTTCGACGACCAATCACGTCTAAACGTAAAAAAAACGTCGGACACGATAATAGCTCAAAGTGTCAAAACATAAGTTTCGAGAAAGCTGTGTTTTCAAAGTTGAGCAATTATTTTGAATTCGAATGAACAAGTTTTTTGATAAATTAACGAGAATAAAATTGAGGAATTCACAGGACAATTTGGAACTTATTGCAAATTGTATATGATTTTTACTAAGGATTAGTTTAATTCTGTTTTGTTTGTATCTTTTTAGAAAGCTTCGTTAGACATGGAGATTTCAAATAACTATGCATTTCTGTTAATTTTTATATTATATCATATATAAAACGGTTATTGCCTTGAGTCGACTCAAGTTGTTATCGCTTGTGATCACAGTCTTATCGTTCAGTTAAGGCAAACAACGAGCAAAACCGTGAATTTGCTTTCCTTTCAGTATCCGCGAAAAACACCTTCACTGATTGCACTGCTTACAATTTGTTCTGCTATTTGATTTTGAAAGCGGACTGCCACCCGCAGATTGCCAGCATTTCAAAATGTTATTGCTGGTACTTTTATTTGTGATGCAGTTTAGTTTTCAATACGACTGTTTTCTGAACTATTTTTTGTTTGTTTTGCAATGTAATACTTATCAGAAAAAATCATTCAACGTTTGATCATGCAGAACTGGTGATATACAACCAGAAATCTCCTCATAAATTTTGAGGAAGTAAAATAAAACTTTAGCCTGATAAAATTATTAACAATTTAAAAATTAATTTATATATAGATCAAACAGGTATAGAATTTTTTATACTTAAATTTAAGAATATCGTTTTAAAATGGTTTTTGCTCGTAAAGATAATGCTAAAGATACTAAAGATATATTATTAAAAATAACTTAAATCTACATATCGATTGCAAAAATGCAAAATTCCATATCTAATGAAGTATTCTGAAATAAATATTTCTATAGTTTGGTGTTTCTTCATAACAGATACTGAATTAAAAAACAAATCGGTTGTGCGGACTTGTTTGTTAGCTATAGCATTTTGCTTTGTATAGATCGATATAGGCAATTGTACTTACATATGTATATTAATTCTGGGAATGGTTGGGTCATAAAGCAAATTTTTCTGTTTGATGAAAAATTGCAGACTTCGAGTTGAGATTTTCTGTAACATTACAAAGATTTGAAAGCAGCTCTATAAGAATCAGAAGACGCATATCCCAGCCTCCTCCCACTTAAGCTACTGGTTCAGTAATCCTGCACATCTAGGAACCTTCTTTAGTTTATTTTAAAGCCTGTACTTTTTCTTTTTCTTTTTACTAGTGTACCTTTGTGCTTAAGTTTACTTTTCAACTGTTGTGTTTTTTTTCTATAAAATTTTAAACCACAAAAACCAAGTTTTTTATTCCTTTGCTTTTTGCCTGTTGTGTTTTTTTTTGCATTCAACATCATTATGAAGTAATAGTCAATAGTCATAACGAAGTTTAGTCATTTTTTTTTTTTCTTTTCTTAAAGTCGTGAAGGATAAGTTCATTGACTTGGCAAGTTGCTTCTATTTTTTTTTTCTTATTATTATTGTAGTTGTTGCAGTAGTAGTCATAGATGTTGTTTTCAGCAAAATAGTAAGACAGAAATAAGAAGAAAAATTAAAATAAAGAATAAAAAAAAGCACTCCTATGGAAGTTCATTGCAATCATTCTATTGTTGAACTTCATTGGTTGGGGTTTTCGGTTGTGGAAGCAGAGTTACTCGTATAACTGCTGCACAAAACCACTGTCAGGGTATAGACTTACTTCAGTACGTTAGTATAGGTACAAGCACAGAGTGTGCCTGGCTGACTAAGTGACTGACTCTTCGTCCCATAAAGGCTTATGCAGATACATGCAAGCAAAACTTCTTTCTGCTCTTAATACTTACAGTTTCGTACAGAGTTGTGTTTGCAACTCCAGCACATTTATCTCACTTTCCTTTATTTTGTATTTTGTGTGCTTGTTGCTGGTTTTTGTTTGTTTTGTCTTCTCATTCGTGTATCTCATAAGACCAGGAGTTTTTTAAGATTCTGAACGATCCTCTGAAAGTTATGCCTCATTTTACACTCTTTTGTGAAAAAAAAAAGTACAGACATTCACATGTTTGTATGTAAGTATAAACATTTATAAGTAAAACGCAAGTGTGCATGTATGTTAGTATAGTTCTCTCTAGGATTTAATGTGTATTTGAAGTCGTGGTTAAACTGCAAACGAGGCATCGTCATCGTCATCGTCATCATCATCATCATCGTCATTGTCGTCATGAAGATGTGTGATAGCAGCAGCAGTAGAAAAGAATATCTGCAAGAAACTTAAACTCAGAAATAAAGTCGAAGGTAAATATTAACTGACAGGGCACCGTACAACAACAGTTAAGCTTTGTTATTGCTGCTGCAGTTGCTGTTGTTGTTGTCGTTTTATTTATTGTGCGGAACTTACAGTTGTAGTTAGAATCGACTACAAAAACGTATTTTTTTTTTTTAAGAGATAGGTAGGTACCAACATAAAAAATCAAACATCTGTGCCATAAACTATCACAAGAATCACACAGAAGGGAAACCAGAAAAGTATGTATGTATGTACATTTGTAGAAGCATATATCTCCGATTCTACCATGACTTTTCAATTTGTTTTTGAATGTGTGCCTCTGTTTGTTTCTTATATTGTACACAATAGGTATGTTTGATGCGAAGAAGCAAGAGACAGACGTTCCTTTCTCCTTATTGTACTTATTTCCTTTAATGGTTTTCTTTACTTGTTTTCATATTAGTCCTATAGGTCAGTGATGTTGTGCTAAACACTTCACAACTTTTCTTACACCAACACGAAGCAATGTACTTACACCTATACATACATACATACATACATGAAACATGTTTAAGAAAATGAGCATTTGCAAAGAACAAATTCAAAACAAAAATCATTTTGAAAATTGTGGCTACAAGTGGGAAAATTTTCTGTGTAAAAACGAATAATCGCACCACTTCTTGTTTGTTAATTACTTCATAGAGCTTTTACTTCCTTAGAAATGATAAAGATTTTTTGTGGTGAAGTTGTTTGTAATGATCAACATTTTTTAAGAACACAAGACAAGTAAAATTGGAGACAAATTGGCTGGGGAACATACCTTGGCTGTTTCATGTCCACCACGTGGGTCATCAGCAGCACAGACTAAACAGAAAGGTCACCAGTTATACCAAACTACAAAAATTACCAATTTTTCTGTCAAATTTCATGAAAGTGGCAGTCTTGGGGTGCTGGTGCAGCCAGTGAAGGACAGAATACTTTTTTACTAATACACTCACAATTTTAAAAATTGATGCAAACTTGATGACAATTTTTGCTTTCTATAGAGAGCATCAAGTCACAATCAACAAAGCTGACAAGAATTTTTTTTCGTTCTGTCTGCAAATATTTTTTTGTTTTGTTTGAAAGTTGCAATTAAAAGTGATAAAAATTAAACAGATTCAAGCTTAAAAATAGAAATAAAATCCAAATCATGCTTCACTCTAAAGTAAATACATAGATATCAACATTCATTATAATTTTTAAATATTTACCAACCTTCTTACTAATAAGGGCTTCACCCAGTATTTCCTTTCTGCCCTCTGGTTTTTTCTTCTTCTTCTTTTATTTTCTTTATTTCTGATAGTAATTTTAATGAAGCGGCTATTTTTTTAATTTTCTTCTTGACGGCATCTTGAAAACGACTTGTTATGAAATTGCGTGCAGCCTACGTCACAGCTATCAATTTTATTGAATTTTGACAAGCAGTATGTGAAAAAAACTTGATAGCAAAACTTGGTCGTGTAACTGCAGTGTTAGAGAAATTCAGTGCAAATCTAATGCAAACGAAACAGCTGTGCAAGCAAACAAATAGTAATTATTTGTATTTAATATATTCTTTGCATTGAGTACATCACTAGCAGTTCATTGTATGTATGTTTAAAACTTAGTTTTCAAAGCTTTTCATTCATGTTTTCTACTTTTTTGGTAAAAATGACTACAAAACCAACACTTTTCCAAAGACTTTACATCGAATTGTTGAAATGAATAAGTGGCCATTTTCGAGAACATTTCCATGTTGACTTTTGCTTTTGTGAAGTTAAAACATTTTTACAATCTCATGATATGGTGTGAGCAAAAAAAATATCCTATTCAATAATCACGGCGCCACTTGCGAGCTGTGGCAAGATAGATAACATTTTTTGGCGACAACATATCATCGCTGGCGAAACAAAATAGTCGCTTATTTACCCATGTTTAGAGCAACTCGTAACAAAAAAGTAAGTGTTATCATTAAGGTATTTATTAATGACAAATTCCTATGAGATGGCAAATATTCTTATCTTCTGTTTTGTCATTTATACAAATTTTTGTTATTTTTGTTTAGAAAGTCTGAAAATATTCCAAAAAAAATTTAGTAAAAAATTTAAACCCTTTTAGTGTTTTTTTCCTCATTTAATCTTTTATTTATTTGCAGTCTGTCGAGTTAACAGTACTGATATGCTTAATTTCAGGTGGTGTGGGTATGCAATGAGCTGCATATCTAACAATAATTTAAAAATAAATACTTTGAAAATATTTTCAATAATCTCTATGTCATCTGCTCATATTAAGTTGTATGTTCTCTTCTAATTCTAGTACATTTCCATTTTTTTTTTTTTTTTGTAGATTATAGTGAAATATTAACAGACTACAGTGGTGTTAAAATTTTAAAATGCTTATTACCTCCACGGCAAATTCCAAGCAACGTATGGATCACTGAAAATTCAATGGCAATATATTTTAAAGGAAAAACATCGATCAAAATTACGTCTCAGCAATTTATAATTAAAAAGCAGATCTTATATCCACAATCAAGTAATTATTCGGTAAGTCCTGAATATATTTTTTTAATTTTAAATCACTAATTATAAACACAACTTACGAAGTCAAGCAGTATTGTAAGCAGAAATATATGTTGTTTTTTATTTAAATAGAAAAGTCTTGGTAGCTGTTTTCAAGATTATTACATCAATTAGGGTCTATAGATAGGCAAGAATAGCATTGTACTGAAAAATGTTTCTCATATTTTTATTAAGTCAATAGTGCGATATAACCCAGCTGCAACGATTCTTAATCGGCTTCTGCTTCAGAATCAAGTAAAATATTAAATAAAATTTAAAAAAAATTAACAAATTTTGCGGATAAGATTTAATTCGAACTAGGGACGTGTTTTTTTTTTGTTGCAAATTTTCATCAATAATCATTTATTCACCCTTATTCCGATTATCGTCATCGATATGAAAGGATGTCGTTTCGTGTCGATTGTTGTGAATCGGTATGCCCTTTATCAATATAAATGTTATCGGTGAGCATCGATGAATTTTTGGTATGCCCTACGCAACGTTAACGACGGCATCAATTTAAATTGACTCTGATTTTATCGTCAGTGTTATTGGTGTCGAAACAGTTATTTAGATTTTTGCATTTTTTTTTTTTAATAAAGTAAATTTTAATTAAAAAATGAAAACAAAAATTACAAATACGCTACAATTTAATAAATTAGTGGAAGAAATGGAAAAAAACAATCCTTCACTTGCCAAAGGATTTCAAAAAGGAAGTATGCCTTGCGATCTTACAATCATGGCATTTAAACTGAAATACCCCTTACGATTGAAGTAGAGATGCTGGGTTTCTTTACTTGGAGCCAATATTTTTATGTGGATGCCATCCACACAGCCAACGACACCAGAAATATCAGATTTCTCAAAGAAATGGAATTTTGCCTCCGCTTTTTCTTCCTCTGTCATGTCAAATTTGATCCATTGTGGGTAAATTTTACTTTCTAGCGCATCCAGTATTTCCGAAATTATTTTCGAAACTCCTGGCTGTGATAGTCCCAAGTTGTAATCATTAGCGACACTGAGTTGGTAAGATCCTTGCGCTAAAAATCTTAACGTAGCAGCCAATCTTATGGTGTTGGTAATGTGTGTCCGCTTAACTCCGACTTTTATATATGGTGATATAGTCTCCAACACATGCTTAAATGCCTCTATATTTAACCGAAACAAACCTTGGAACCTTTCAAATAAAAAAACCAATGAACTCCTTACAAATAGAAACAAGACTTACACCGGTATTCATAAAAAATAAAACATTGTTGAAACACATTTTACGACAAATTTTTCATATAAAATTTTATTTAAAATGTGTTTGAGCAACGTTTTATTTTTTATGAATACCGGTGTTAAGATTTACTTACTTATCATCGGGTAATTGAAATATATTTGATTTCTGCCTTAGTGATCTCCTTTGTAAAATTAACTCTTTTTTCTTTTCCTCATCCGGAGCCGATTATTCAAAGGTACAAAAAACATTTTAGTTCTTTAAAATTATTACAAAAAAATTTTACATGAAACAAATTAAGACAGCTGACCAAAATTATTAGAAATGTGCTATTTAAAACGATAAACCATCGACATCGTTACAGTGTTGCTATGGAATACCATTTTTTTTTTTTTCTTATCGAATTGATGACGATGATGATAAAAAATGATATTGATATTAAATTAATGACGATGACGACGACGACAAACGGAATAAGGGTGATTATACAACAAAATATGTCAAAAGTTCGACTTAGGGCTTTTCAATACTAGGCTAAGGAAATAATCACTCACTTTATTTTTCTGTGCATTCACAATGCGCCACCCAAGAAATTAGCAAAAGTCAGAAAGCTTGTCCAAAACTACCAAATAAAGTGCAAGATATTATCTGAGTCAAATTATTAGAAAAACGCCATTTTCTTGTTAAACGATAACTTCATTAAGAATAGAAGAATACCGTCAGAGGCAGACGGTATTCAGAAAAAATCCTAAGTACAAAGCTCTTAACTAGCTCTTCTGTAAAAAAAACCTAAAATAATTTTCGCTGTTATTCCAATACAATATAACAGCTTTGTTTTAATAGCCAATTTTTCAATGCCACAATCAATCAATACTTGCATAATTATGTATATCGGCCACAATCGAAGAGGCTGGAGATCACATCGTAAGTCCTCTTTGCTGAATGTACAACTTGTTATCGTATTGAAAGTATCTGCTATCTTCTATACAAAAACCTACTATTCGTAATAAGAAATGCTTGTCTATATTCGTGTACTTGGAAGACTTTAAACCATTCTGTTAATTTTTCTGATTTTTTCTAACTACATATGTATGTAAAATGATTTGGTCACTCAGAAAATTATTTAGCTGAAAGAAAGAAAAAAACCATTAAATCACCACAACGAAACCCTTTTACTGAAGCAAGTAAATATTTACTTTTCAACTATCCTTTCAGTGCCAAACAAATCAAACAACGATAACACCTGATCAATTCTGAAAATATCGAATTTCTTACGATTGATATTTTTACAAAGCAAATGAAAACTTATTTCTACAATTGTTCTTGGTAGAAAAAAAAAAAATACACACACGGGAAAAAAATGAATTTGTATTCAAACAATGGCCTGACAAACAAACAAGTGTGTAGTTTTTCATTTATTTATTTTTGTCTTTTTATTTTCATTTTTTCGAACTTCAATAAACTCTCAATAAACAATAAGATTTAAAGTAAGAAAAAAAAAAAAAAAACAAAAACCAAAAGAGAAAGAGAAAGACAGGTGGAACATGTCATTACATGAACCCTTATTTAGCAGATACTTACACGTCCTTACAACAACACTCGTTGCGATACGTATCTGGTGTAAGAACCTTTTCACAAATAAAATCTGAAAAAAAAGGATATTGCTGATGATATTTTTATTAAGGCAATAGATAAGAAAACTAGTATGGCTGAGATTGTTTGTTGATCGATGAACAAAATGCATACAACATATTTAATAGGTTTGCATGTCTATTCAGAACTTAAAAATTATACAAATTTAAAAGACGATACGAAAACTGGTATCAAAAAGGTTGCTTTACTTTTATTTATTTTTGTATTCTTTTTTTTTTTTCTCGCTCTCTCCTTTATTTGTGTATGACAAAGAACTGCAAGGGTCGGGCGTCTGTCTTGTCTGTTCGAGCTGGCTGCTCTAGAAAATTATACCAATTGCTGGTGATCAGCAAATCAACACTTGAGGGGTATTTATTTATTTATTTGCCAGAGCTGCTTTTGAAAGCAGCAGAAATATGCCAACCTTCTCCTCGACACACTTTGAGAGCACGCAAGACACATGTAACGTCTGTTGGGTTTTATTCTACTTTTTGCATTAGCAATTTTCACAAAAAAGAAATGTAGAAATTATTGTAAAACGAAGTTTGTTTTAACAAATTTCACGATTTACTTAAGCAGAAATTGAGGAAAACAAAATACTAAAACAGATGTGCTGAAACTAAAGATAGTTAAAATAGCAAAACTCATGTTGTAAAAGAAAAACAGTCATCATCTTCTTGTATTCTTCAAGCCTTAAGTAAATTTTCTATGCAATTAAATTTTCTGTTTTTTTTACAGCACCATAAAAATTTGTTAATATTCAAATAGTTTTCTTTTTCTAAGAAAGCACGTGTTAAACAAATGTTTTCTAAATATTTTGTTTTGCTATTTCTGCAAGTGTGTTCAATTCTTACAGGCGCCTTTTGGGAAACTATAAAATTGTCATTAAATCTTAAATCCAAGAGATAAGTTGACACTTTTAATGTCCCCAGTCAAGTGGTTTCAAAAACCTAACACTTTTCTGTAAACGAAAATTTTCTAATGAAGATTTGTTTTGTCAAAGATAATAAATTCAAGTATCGTGTACATACATATGTATGTACGCACTTACATTGTGTCAAGGTTAAACAGTATGTACACAATTTAGGTTCGAAAATAAAGAAGATAATACTAATGTTTCGTAACCAGTGAGACCAAACATATAATCTGAGAGAGCCGTTTTGTATAACCCGTAGTCATACAAAAGACAGTAAAGAATTTCAAAATGTTCTAAAAGTTACAAATGAAACCCCAGCCAATAAAAGATAGTTTTCTTTTTATTGTGTTTATTAATTCAAAATTTGTATTATAATATATATATATATATATATATATATATATATATATATATATTTATAATAAACGATAGTTGACAGTATACATATATCTTATAAATACAATTTGGCCCCGGTACGAGCACTCTAGTATAATTGGTATAGTATGGTTAAAGCTTGTTTTTAACAAATGCGGTGGGGTACATATATATATATATAGCATTTTCAGTTTAAATTAAACCTTTTTTCAAAATAAATGAAACCTTTTTTAAAATGAACGAAACCTTTTCAGATTAAACGAATCTCTTTTTAAATTAAACGAAACCTTTTGCATGATAAATGAAACTCTTTTCAGGATAAATTAAACTTTATTCAAATTTAATTAAACATTTTTCAAATTAAATTAAACCAGTTTTAGAATTTAATGGAAAACAAAAAAAAAAACATATTAAACATATTAATTTTTATATAATACTTGTCAAATTAATGAAGAATTTTTCCACTGACGGCTTAGGAATTACCATGATCATATCCATAACATAGTTCGCACAATCATTTTAATTAATTTGTGCGACATTTTCCTCAATTACACTTATTACTATGTTATGCTGTGTGGTAATGTCACTAAATAATGATCGGGCGTGGAAATTTATCTTAGAAAATGTTTTCTCTATCAGGTTCATATAACATAGGAGAATAAGGTGGTATAAATTTAAGTGTACAATCACTATTATCCACCATATTTCGAATTTCCTGGTTTTTATGGATTCTGGCATTATCCATAATTAAAGATGATTTTTTTGTAACTCTGGGGTGCTTTCAATTTTATCCAGGAGCTCCCTAAGAAATATTTGGAAACGTGGCGAATTTACAGTGGAAAGGGAAAAAAACACCAGCAAATAAATAAATAAATGGTAAATAACACCAGCATTATTTAAAAAAATCTATTGAATTCTGAAACTGGTTTAATTTAGTTTGAAAAATGTTTAATTGAATTTGAATAAAGTTTAATTTATTCTGAAAAGAGTTTCATTTATCTTGAAAAAGGTTTCGCTTAATTTAAAAAGAGTTTCGTTTAATCTAAAAAGGGTTTCGTTCATTTTGAAAAAGGTTTCATTTATTTTGAAAAAGGTGTAATTTAAACTGAAAATGCTATAGTATATTCTTCACAAATGAACAGATATAATTCAGAGTGCAATGAAAACTAGTTGAAAAAAACATTGCTTAACTATTGTAAGGTAAAGAGATGGGTCAAGAGGTAAAAAAAAAGTAACAGATGTATTCATATTAGATATTCGTAAGCCACCAACACTTACAGTTTTGATTTGTTTTTTTTTTGTACAACCGTAAATCTTTTTGTGATATGTGTGTATCGTATTTAATATTTAGATTGTCTAAATTGCAATCAATAGCTTTTGTAGAAGCTCTTCTGTGGTTATGGTAAAAAATGGGTACGCTGTATTCATTCTGGATGACCCCATTTCGATCTAGGAACAAAAACGATTCAGGTGGTACTAAACCTTTTGCTAACCCTTCGACTATGTATGATTCATTTGTATAATAAGGAGCCATTATGAGGTTGTTTTCTTTTCATTGTGTGCATCTTAAGATATTGTTTCTTATTAGACTTATTATAAAGTTATCAATTCTTATTATATTAGCGTTATTATACAATACTTTATTAGATACATATTTTGTAAAATTGCTTTCTGGTGATCTGTATAACGATGTACAAGCTCTTATACATTTTCTTTCAAAGACTCTTATCTTTTCCATGTAAGAAGGCGATATGTTGAACCATATTGCACAACCATACGTTATAATTGGTCTGATAAGGGACTGGTACATTATTATTTTAATCTTTTTGCTCACGAATTTATTGTAGAATAATCTGTGGTATGAAAAAAGGCTTTTCTGGCTTTTATTAGGGTTTCATTAATATGTTGGTTAAAGTACAAAAACTTGTCCAAATAGACACCTAAGTACTTTACAACTTCCCTTTTGAGTATAGTGCAACCAAATTCGTTTTTTTTTCAACAATTAATGCACAGCCGGGAATAAGGTTTGTAAAACCCAGGCCTAGAAAACCATGGTTTTTAGTAGAAAACTGCCAAGATTAATTTGCATCCTCAATATTGAGATATCTCTCCTATAGCTAAACTAATTTTATTGCATCTCACTAGCAAATGCATGAAAAGATATACAAACAAAGTTCGACTGTAAAAAAAATTTTCGGAGTGAAGAAGTTTTTTCAGAAACCGCATTTCAACAGCATCAGATGGGCAGAAGGACATTGCTTTAGCGACTTTATTATCGGTACTGATCCAAAATGCATATGATAAATGGGATCGGAAATTAAAACTCAAAGAAAAACTTCTTCTTTGAGCTATAAACTAATATATTTATATACACCCTTAGAGCACTTGTTGTAAAATGTATAAAAATCCAAAATATACTGGGGATTTTCGTAACAGTCAAATCTTTGACTAGCAGGCTCTCAGCACATCCATGTCAATTGTTTGAGCAAATACTCAGCACCAGTATGAATTTTGCAATTTTCTCTCATCAGTCAGGAATAAGTTTGCGAGTATGAATAGGAATATTAAAATGAGATGTTGCAGAAGAGGGTGCGTAGGCTGGTAAAGGGTTGTTAAATTTTTACAGCCGATGTTGATTTTAAATAAAACACAAATTATATAAGAAATTTCGTCATTTCTTTTTATTATAAAAATATGGGTTTAATTATGTATGCAACAAAATATCAGCCAAATAGTTGCCATGACCTCATCGGTACACCCCCAAATTTTCGATGACTCTGAGGCATAGGTAATGTTCTATGTCGTTAATGTGCCAAATTATCTCATCTAAGGGATGAGATAATTTGAATTGTAGCAGACTTATCGACGTATACCTTTTCTTAGAAATATCTCCAAAGAAAGGAGTTCAACGGTGTCCAATCACATGATTATCTCACTATAACGAACACCAAAAGCAAATGGCACCGTCCTGTTAAAACCTCATATCGTTCACATTCATATCTTCGAATTTGGGCTCTAAAAAGTTTATTATCATCTCACGATAGCGAACACCTTTCACAGTAACTACCTGACTGGACTCATTTAGAAAAAAAATTACGGCCCATAAGTTACACCAAGCAGTCACTCTTGGATTGTCATTCGGCCAAATTTAACAATTCTGCTTATTGACGAACCCATTAATATGAAAATGTGCCTCATCACTGAAAATGATTTTCTTCGAAAATTTTAACTGTTCGCAGTACTTGCGCCCATCCTGGTCATTGACAACGCTTAGAAGGTTCAAAATGCTTTAGTTGTTGTGTCAGTTGCACCTTGTAAGCATGTAAAACGCAATTCTTTGGGCACAATGTTCATCAACGTTGAGCGTGAGGGGTGCAATTGTTGGCCACGAGGACAACTTGAGGTGGACGGCTCCTCAACCACACTGACGCGAAGAGCAACAATATTTTCTGTAGTACGAGCTGTACCAGCTGTACGAGCTGTACGAGCATGAACTGATGTTATCACATCTCCGGCAGTCCCAGTTTCCTCGAATTTTTCACAATTTTTCAGATTGTACGCACATTTGGATGATTAAATTGAGCGAATAAATCACGAAGTACACGATATGCAATTTGATTTGAAAGCCCATTTTCATAACAAGCCCGAATAACTTTAACACGTTGCTCGATTGTGCATCTTTCCATAGTTCAAATTGAAATAGTCTGAAATTAAGAAATGTGAAATGAAATGCAGAGAAAAAACTTTATGTTTAGGTGTGGTTCACATTCTACATCTGCCACTTTAAGTTACGCACCCGCTATATTCTTACCGTCTAATTCATAAAAATTATAACAGGTTTATAAAGCTCTTATTTGACAGATTTTCTATACAAATATGTCATATAACAGTCTTGTAAGCCTGTAATAAATTTTATGACTAAAGCTCTAAACACATAGACGACAGCAGACTGCAAATGCTGCCAACTTCATGTGCAGCCAACTTCAAATGCTGCTCTGAAGTCGGCTTCATAATTATTTTGAAGACAGCAACAACATAATAATCAGCTGGTGTGTAAATCAATTTCGAAATTTTATAAATATTACAAATTCAAAGTTGAAAAATATAAAAAATGAGCGAAGAAAATTTAGCGAATTTTATCACAACAATTGTTAAAATAGCTCAGACTACAGCTGAAGTGTATAAAGCCCATAAGACGAATAGTACAAGAAACCGAAGATGGTGGGTTCGCCCAGTAAATATAACCCGTGATGAGGAGGGCATTTACAAAACATGTGTACAACAGCTCAAGGAAAAAGATGAAGAACACTTTTTCAAAGCAACCAGGATGAAAATTAAATAAAATATCACAAAGAATTAGCTCAAACGAAAAAAATTGTTTTGATATTGAAAATGAACAGCTGTGTATTTTAGCAATGCTAATTTCAGGGATGCCGTATTTCTTATTTCATAATGAATAAAATTGAAAATATTGATGAAAAATGTAATAATATCACGAAAAAGCTATAAAAACACATACATTTATTTATTTATTGTATTTTTGCCATGTTCTTTTGTGTTTAATATTAAAAAAAAGTTTTTGTTCTAATTTGTCCAATTTATATGTATGTATATATAATGGCAACACCATATTTGCTTATTTGCTGCCCTTCAAAATAGAAAATAGCCTAAGTTGGCAGCAGCAGCAAATGCTGTTGTGCAGTCGTGATGCCCTGCTGCCGTCAAAATAATCGTTTTCATTTAAACACATACATTTTATTTTTGACATATTGCTGCTTGCTGTCTGCTGTCGTCTATGTGTTTAGAGCTTGAGGGGGTTAATTTTTATTTTAATTCGATGCTTATTAACTCTTAAATAGCCAAGATCTTAAGCCGAAAAAATTATTATTTTTTTCGAAGATATTAAACTTTTATGATATGATCAGGGCTATAGAAAAAAATCAAATTTTTCCTCAGTAGGCTTCAAATACAACGCAAAAAAAACTGTGTATTAGTGGTTGAAGTGAAGTTATGCACAATTATGTGAGTTAATTTTAGTGATATCATTTTGAAAAATATTGCCATCATTTGAGGATTAAATTTATTTGGGTAGAAAACATCATGAATCAGCTCATAAATATATAAATATAATTATAAAATAAATATATAAATAAATTCACTATTCAATGTGCTCATGCGTACCCATTAATTGGGCACCAACATTATTTTTACTAAAGAACTTTATAAACATTTTTAGGCTGTTTCTCATTTGAGATACTATCTAACTATGCCTTCAAAAAACTTTAACAAATGATCTTTAAATGTAAGTGGAAATATAAATTTTAAACGCAACCCGTTGCGAATGTTAGTATTCGCATACATTCCCATTTTTAAATATTACTGCAATTTATTGATTGCTATACAAAACAGCACACATTTTACCATCTAAATAAACTTCCTCTTTCTGCTCGCGCACTTCCACTCCCCAAAGCAGAAATACTTATATGACTTGACTTACTAACAGAGTGATCGACTGACTGGTTAATTTTATTCTTTATTAAATAAAAAAGAAGAAAAAATTAACTTTAGAATAAAAAAGTGCGCAATTGCAAGTAAATAAAATAGTTAAAATAAATGCTATTTGTTGTTGCTGTCAATATTGTTGTTGTGTCGCTGTCGTATGCTTCAAGTTAAGTACAGCTGCAACTGACACTGTGACAATGCAACAAGTGCATTTATTTGCTTTAAAGGGCATTTCAATTTAACTACTAGAAGTGGGGGAGCGTCTTAGGTACTCATAACTAATTTGTGACACACTGATTGATTATGGGGTAGCAAGCAGGGCTGCTGGAAGTTCGGCTACAATTTTGGCCATAATTTATTTTGACAGAAACGTAAGCTCTAATGTGATAGATGTCATAGAAAAATGTCGCTTATGTGGTGGACATGTAACCTTTAAACAGGGAATTTCTTGTAATAGAGCTTTCAAGGAGCACATTTTTCCGGTAAGAGAAAATCTATCGCTTTTCTGCTCAAATATGTCTTAAGACTCATTTCGAACTTTGTCAATTTTATCGAAATTTTCTACCAACCAATGTAATTACTCTGGGAGTGAGAGAGGTAGTTAGGGTACCGAAATTTCGTGGTGAATCGCTCCATTACACACTAAAGTTTAATAAAGTTTCTTTCATTCTTTGTGTCACTAGATATACACGCATGTGTGCATGAGTATCTTTGCACACAAAAAATGTGTTAAAATAACAAACAAAAAGTCAATTTACTTAAGACTTTCTAGAAAAAAGAAATAATAAGTAGGAGTGCTGTTATCGGCTAAAACGAATGTAAAATAGCCTTCACAAATGTCATGTTTTTGCAGTTATACATATATGTATGCTGTTTGTATATACATATATACAAAGTATATCAGAAGTAGTAATTTTCTGCTAACTAATATCCTTTTGTACCATTAAGTACTTTTCATCGTCAAAAATTGTTCTGCTCAGCTGACAGGGCAAAATTCGTCGAAAAATCTGTTTCCTTCATATCTCGGCTCTTATTGCACCCACATCCATTATTAGGCCTCTTACGATCAGAACTAATTTTTGGCACCAAAAGCTATTTTCGCTCACACCTATATCTAAAATATCCTTAAAACCCGGTTTTCATTATATATCGGGTATGTATAGACCTATATCGGGAAAAACTGCTTTGACTTTTAACAATCTTTTCTTATAACCAAATTTCGTTTTCGCTATAAAACGCTATGTTAGCTCGTTTGTAGGTGAAATTTCTCAAATTTAGGTTTCCGCTATGCAACGGTTATGCATTGCCCGATATCTGAAGCAGTTGTTTTTGGGTCTTAAAAATCTTCTTTCCAGGCTTTCACTATACAAAAGGGCCTCTATGGACCGTTACTAGAAAAACTGTTTGTGATTCCTAATAATAACCTTCTATTATCACCAAATTCACTTTTAGTATAAAATGTTGCTTTAGCTTTGTCATAAGTGTAATTAGCTGAAAAGCCTGGTTACACCACATATCGGATATATATGGTCCGATGTCGAGAAAAATTTCTTTACTCTAGATGATAATCTTTCTTTTATCACTGGATTCATTCTTGGTTACAAAATAGACAGTTAGTAACGATGACTTCAAATGCTGCTTAAAAACAGTACAGGTACGAAGCAATTCGGGTGCTGATAAGCTAAAGTCCTTAATTTTATTTTTCTTGTCTTCTTTAAAAATGTTGATTACTCCGGGTTTTTCACAAAAAGATCTTTCTCAATTTTAAGGAAGTGAAATTGAATAAAATAGTTAAGAAATGAGATTGTTTTCTTATTTTACCCATTAATAGATAGTGCAAAGAAATATTTAAACGAACTACTGAATTGAATTTTCTATTGATACTGATTAAGAATATACAAGGTGGGCCAAAAGAAATCCTCTCCTCCCACATTTTTCTAAATGAAAAACTTCGATTCTGCTTTTTGTTCATTTAAATATATAGAATTTTATTGGTCAAGTCGAAGAGATAATATCGGACCAATGGACACCGCCACAATTAATTGCTATACGGGTTCGTTTATGGCATTTTTGATTACTTTGGCTAGAACTTCAGGTGAAAGATTCTCGCACTCGTGTCGAATGTTGTCCTTGAGGGCTTCCAGGGTTTTGGGCTTGTCCACGTAGGCACGGGACTTTAAAAACCCCGCAAGATAAGTCTGGATCGGTTAAATCGGAAAATTTAGCTTTCGAGCCAGTGCAAATCGCCAAAACGAGATATAAGGCGACCAGGGTGCCGTCTGCAGAATGTCGGTTGTGAGTCGTGCAGTATATGCTGTCGTTCCGAAATGTTGGAACCAGACTTAATTCGGTCAATTATGGCAGAAAAAACTCAATTGAGCACCTTCCACTGTTGTCCTTTGCCCAATGGCCTACCCGAAGTAAAATGGCTCGATGACTCCTCTAGAGTGAACAGCCAGCCATGCAGTCACTTTGAGTGGATGTAATGGCTCCTCGTGCATCACTCCTGGATTTTTGGTGCCCCAAAAGAAATAGTTTTGCTTGTTTACGCTCCCGCTAAGCCTCATCGCTCGTTATGATTTTGGTCGAAAAATCGTCCACTTCATCCTCGAGATTGAGGATGTCTTGGGCGCTAGTTGCGTTTGGCGGTCGACAGGCACCAGCTGTCGGCACTGTCTGGACTTTATACAAGAACATGCGCAGGTCTTGACCAAAATTCACCTTAGGGACAATCGGAGTTTGGTCGATGTTTCCGTCAACAACTTGATATCTTTGGCCACAGCAGCGATATTCTCGGCAGCACGAGCGCTCTAAGGCCAGCCACTCTAGGAAGCACCTTGCGTGGTCCCATACTATTTAAGGTTGTTGGCCAAAGGACGCAGCACGACCGGGGAGTCAGCTACAGAGTTCGCACCTGCACCACAGACAAATTGTTACGCCAAAAAATAGACACGATTATTCTGCGTTTTTGGGAAGAGTATCCCTCCATGGCTTTTTCACTTGTATTTTAGAGCTGTCTAATTCATAAATCTAAACTTAAAAAATCTTTTCGGTGTCAGAAATGAAAATTGTGAAGATTACAAAACCCTTATATATACCCTTTAAACTTACTGTGGAGGGTATAAAAAGAACTACTTCGCCATAAAGTCACTAAAAAGATATCAGCAATAAGCCCGCAAATATAAACAACATACGTATGTATGTACGTTGTATATGAATATTATATTCTGGCTATAAAAATGATCACAGAAGAAAAACTTGTTCCACGTGGCTGCTTCCAATTATAGACTCGGAAGTCTTAAAACACACAGACATCAACAACGGTCGCGACGTCTTATTCACAAGATTTACAGTTTTTTAATTTTCCACCATAATCATATGATTAGCTTAAGCCAAGCTACAATTCCACAAGTACAATTACTACTACACAAAATCCACTTAAATCTATTTATCGTTATTTTATTTTTATTTTAGCAAACACATGCATTCGAAGCTTAAAAAAGATTCTGCTGCCACTGACAAATGGTTTTATACTTCTTTTGGATTAGTTTTGCTTGCCATGAATGAGTTGGTTGGTAGTTTAGTGTTAGAAATGTTAAACAAGAGTACAAGAAATTAAAAAATATTGCTTAAAAACGTCTTAAAAAGGCCTTTAAATAATAGTGTTTAAAGAATCGTTTGCTTAATATTTAATAATAGAGTTATAGAGAGTAATTGTGTTAAATTTGTTAGAGTAAATAAATGGTTTTGAGAAGGTGCAGTTTGTGACATGATTGCTGGTAATGCAGGTTGCATTTGGTTTAATGAATTTAATTTTGGAGGCAATAACAATTGACCAAAATAGTATTTTATGTTAAAAGATTTAAAGCCATTTTTAAAGCTTTCAATTTGTTAACTGTGCACTTGATAGAATACAAATTTGTCTATACAAAAGGCAATCCTTTTGAATGTGTGGCAGCTCTATTTTTAAAAAAATATTCAGATAATAATGATTAAAGATAAGAATTGTTAAAAAATGTTTATCCGCAATTAAATTTTATAAAATAGGAATTACAAAATGAAGGTCTGACATAGTTGTATATTATGTTTGAAAAATTTTATCACTTGTTTTTATGATAGTGAGTCAGTAGGTTTTGTTACAATATGTGCATCACTGAAACTGTTTATAAACTAAAGAAAATATTTCATTAACAAAATCTCAGTTTTCACTCATATTGTAATTACTATTTCATTTCCCCAGTGACTGACTTAATTCCCAGCTCAAAAAATGTTTGGTGTTTTTTTTTTTTATTTTTCAAAATTATTCATTGCGTTCATTGAGCAAACAAATTAAGTCTTTCTTCAAGACGTTACTGCACCATTAAGCTGACAATGGCAGTCGTATTAAAATACAATATATGAAAAATCAGCAGACCTTAACCATACAGAATATTACAACTCAATGAAGCGTCTAAAATCTTCATCAAAAATTTTTTTTTTCTTAAATGTCTGGCAGAAGTTTATTTTTTTTTTTACTTACCCCTAAAACAGATTGTCTGCCCTCGACAAATTTTGCGTGAGAAGCAAACAAGCTTACAAGATTTTTAACAAGTTTATAGTTTTTTATACATTTAAATAAATAAATAATTTTAAATTAACTAAATCGTTGCTTTGAGAGGGCTCTCAACATAAAATTAAATGATGTTTTTTCCTCCATCAGATAGATCATGCCTGGCCGAGCATGTAAGTGCAAAAATTAAATTGTTTAATTTGAAACTGATCATAATCAAATGTAATGGCTGGTCATTATTTTCCACGGCAGCAGTTGAGGTTTTCTGAAGAAACTAAATTTTACGCTTGGCTGCCAGATCTTTAAGATTTGAAGACTTCAGGTGAGGTTTCTTGAAGGAAAACTTATTCTAAGGCACTCCCTCGTTGCAAAGAAAATGCTGAACTGCTAAAGAATAGTGTGAGAAATATTTTGTTATAACAGTTGTAAACAGCTTTCTAATGGCCATGTTAACAAAAAAAAAAAAAAAAAACAAAAAAAAAAATGCTAATTTCTTAATAAAACTAATCAAGCGATTATATTAGAAAAGTCAAGACATGAATAGAAAGTTTGAGAACATTTCGATTCAAAGTTCTCAAATGTCTTTGGGAAATTTGAATCATTTTATCTTATCAAACGCTCAAGAGGGTGCAGTTTTTTAAATAGATTTTCCTGAACCATTAACTTTCTCAAAATTTTGTAAATTTTTCTCATCGTTTTCGAATGAGGTTGGTCGAGTAAAAAAGGGATTTATTACCCATTGAATTTTCTATATAGCAAAATTGTCAGGGATTTCATGTACTGTAATTTTGGCTTTGTTTTGCACACATACACTTACTCATATATACAAATTCATATAACTGTGTCTCATTCATACATACATATACATATATTCAGGTACTTTTGATTTATCTGAATTCATGAATGACTGCTTTTTTTTATTACAAGAGCGCCAATAAATCTCACTCGTAGATGGCGTATCTGACTCTCAAAAGTGCCAGAAAAGTGTGATTTTCAAATTGAAAGCAAGAACGAACACTGTGGTTTTTAAACTATGCCAAGCACATTAACTCCCGATTTTTGACTTGGGATTTAAATACAAAATTAGTAAATTTTCTTTTAAATTTAACTTGGATTTAAAATAGCTTTCTGTTTTACAGTCTAAAATTATTTTTGGTAATTAATTGTAATAAAAGTACGGCAGCACAATTAAGTGTCAAAAAATTATAACTCAATAAAAAACAGCTGTTTAAACAAATTTGGAAGCAAGTGAAATTGTGAAATTGTGTTGTAAAAATTATTAAAATGAGTAGCAAAAGTGATAAAAGGACTCCCAATTTCACTGCCACAGAAGTTGATTACCTTCTGGAATCAAGAAAAAATCAAATTATGAAACTAAAACAAACATTTGCAATTTTCTTAATTTGCAGAACAAAACCAAACTGTCAAAATCATATGGCAGTACGAAAAACTTAAATCGATTTTAAATGGGCACGGTAGGCCGTTTAAGTTTGATTTAAATAGCAACTGTTTGACTCAATTTTGTATTTAAATCAAATTTAAATTGAAATGGCATTTAAAATCCAAGTCATAAATTGGGGGTAAGGGCGATTATTTCTGCAGTTATTAAAAATTAGTGGTAATGAAACTTTTTTGTTTTGAAAAATTTGGCATTTTTGCTTTTCACCGGCTGGAAAAAAAATAGAAAACTTTCAACACCTTCCAGTTTTATTAATTATTCATAAAGCTGTATATAATAGAAGTAAAACTAATATTTACCTGAGGGCAATTCAGACTATTATACTGTGCATTGATACCTGCCAAAAATTCAAATAATACGTGCAAGTGTGATGGTGTGAATGCAATGTGTTATGAAAACGAGAAATAATACGATAAAAAATTGACATCCCATAAGACTTCACCGTTTTTTGAAAATTTTCTAAACGATAATACAGTTTATTCGATCAGGATTGTTTTTTTTTAACACAAGCAGCTGTTGAAAAATTTACTAGCCAGTTGTTTGACAGCCGATGGCGTGCCGTCACTGATGGTATTTGATTTCGTTATACAAGGGTTCAAAATTTGGAATTTGTTTACCGTATACAAATGTATTTTGCTCTAGCTGTATTTAGAAGATAATATATTTTCAGTTTTTAGCTGCTGAATATCTTTTAGCGCCGGCACGTCCACTGCCAACATGAAATTGCTCTTCTGCCGCCGTGTAAAGTTTTATGTTGGCAGGTTTATTCTGTGATTAAATGAATGTTTGATTAACGTATGTACATATATATGCAACAGCTGTTTTCTTTTCCACTCAAATTTTTTATTTTATTTGAAGTGTGATGGTGTGAATGTAAAATGTAATTTACGTTAGATTTTTTGACAGTCGCAAGATATCTACATAATTATACTTTCATCTCACAAAACTCGATAAAAGTATTTATACTTGTATAATAGTCTGAATTGCCCTCTATTAACATCGATATGTAAATACTGCTTTAAATACTGTTTCAAATTCTATATACAACTCTAGGTTTCTCATGCCTTTCTTAGTTCTGCATCTGTTTAACGGATTGTCGCTTTTATGCAGCCCGTTGTTCTTCTTGCTTTTGGTAAGTTCCAAGTTTTTTACAAACTTCAATAAAAACTATTCTGTAAGAACAATGTCGTTCGTTTGATGCATCATATGACCAACATTTCTGATGGGTTCATACATTAGGGTTTCTATCATTTTGAATTGAGTTTTCATAAGCTTGGCTTTAGGAAATATTTTCAAGGATTAACTATCGGCTTATTTTTGGTTAATTGTATAACTCAGTCCCCTGTGTATCAGCTTGCATATATTAAAACTAAAATTGTTTGTTCATTTGTTACATAAAGGGCTTCTTAGCCTTTTTTTATTACCTCCGCTCTTTTCCCCTAACTGGCTGCTTACTAGCACTTCTACAGCTCTTTAAATAATTACAAATTATTTTAATTCATTTTTTCTTTTCGAAACTCTGTTATCTTCCCCCAGTACCATTAAATCGAAAATGATTGATTTAAGGTCTTTTTCTATATCATGAAATTGATACACTTACCCAAGGAGACAAAAATTTAAATTCAATAAAAATCTCCATAACAATGCGAAGCCTTAGAATTGGCAATTGCTTGGATTCTTTTGTTAACATCTTTATGCAGTTGCATATTACGTACATAAATATAATTCACCGAAAGTTCCCACGCACGCAAAAACACACTCGCACTTTTAAAAACTGAAAATAAAATAATAAATATGTATATACATATGTATATTCCTTTGTCAGCCATGAAAACTAGTTAACAAAAAATAATTCCTACCACTGAGTGACAAGTACAAACAAAAAGAAGAGACGACTCGCATTTGGTCTCAAAAGAACTAAAAACAAAATAAATAAATTGTACAAAATAATTGTTGAAGCAGAGCCCTGAATAAAATCTATTTAAACCCTAAAAATCAAATTAGAAATAATCACGTCTATATCTGAGGAATAGAAAGAGCCCCCCCTTCTTTATTCGCTCAATCACTTTCCAGCGCATAGTGACGGCGTCAATGCTATAAAACAACAAAAACAATAGCAACAACAATTTCTGCAGAACAGCTGTCAAATGTTTTCTTTTTTGCTGCTCCTCCATTTTAACACGCCAGTTTGCTTGACTAAGAGCGCGAGTATTAACTCTTTTTCTTTCATACTTTTAGAATTTTCAAAAAAAAAGGGGCACAAAACTGCGTAAACGCATTCAAATTTATTTAAAAGGCTGTTTGAAAAAAACTAGACAATGAAGTAGACAATAACAAATCGTTATAGATTGGATTTATATGCAAGTGTTACAAAAACCTGTAATTACGTGTTCACAATCGTTTAACCTAAAATAAACGATCGCATGCATACACACTTAAACCCTGCTCTCAGCATAAGATCACAGCTGATGCCTGAGCAAGTATGTAACTACTGCTCATAGTGAGGGAAAGGATCTGCTATGTAGTGTCGTGGAAAAGTTCATGATTGATTCCCACGTTTTACATTTTACAACAAAGCAACTTTGTAACGCAATTTTCTCTGTTCGCTTTTGTTGTGTCGATTTTAAGCTGATTTTTTTCTATTTAATCTTGGAAAAAAGGTTTCAATTTTCACACGCCTTTTTTTCGTTTAGTCTTAACAAAATAATTATAATTGTTCAATATGGTGTTGGAAGCAGATGGAATAGCAATTATATTATTAAATAATAATGATTGATAAAATGTTAAGGGATTTAATCCTAATAATTTACGTTAAAAAATACAGAAATGTTTGTGAACAAACGGCAGATACAATATAAAAATATTTCGTGAGAGGTAATTTTTAGAGAAAATATTTTTGCCAAGAAAACTTTGCTTTAAGTTTAAGGAAAGTTGTTTATGAAAATAGGAAAAATATACATATGTATGTTCTCATTGTGAAATCATGTTCAAATAACACAAAACCTTCATATGAAGAAGAATTATAGACATGATGTCAGTCATCAGGGAACAGGTCGGCTACTACTCATCAATCATAAGTATACGGTTTGCTTGTTTCATAAACGAATATTTTGATAAACTTTTATACCTAAAAATAAAGTATGTAATAAACTAACATTTGATATTGATAAAGTTAACACTTTATTCTAATTTATTAGGTGCCTATTAGACACTGTTTTCTCCATGTATAACTAAAAAAAAGTGTTTGAGGAATGACTAGCACAGCTCTTACATTTTGCATGTGCAGAGATCCGGTTTAATATATTGTTTTGAGTCTTAGCAATCATATAGCTTCAGTTTAAACGCGTCCGCCAACAAACTATTTTTTTTTTTGGAACGAAGTTCCTTAACGCGGCTTGCTGGTAGTGCAAATTAGTAGAAATCATCACGAAAGCGTGTGAGCTGTTTATATGTATTGGTTTGTCTTCAAACAATTGTTTGGTAGATGTCTAAGAATATAAAATTTAAAAATTTCAAAAACAACACAAAATAAAACATACAGATTTCACCTTGTATTGCATTCGAAGATGAAGAAAAAACGTAAGGAACTTCGTTCCTAACGGGGATCCCCCGACCGCATTTATTTTTTTTTTTTTTTGAAAACGGCGCAAAACATCGTTTGTAGCGCCGTCCCGGTGAAACCAAATGTTGCCAATATCCTCCTCTTCAATTTTTGTGAACAAAAAATCAATTTCAATTAAAATCTTGTTCCATCATTTTGCCAATGTGTCCTGTTTGACTTTGTTCCAAGCGAGACTCAGCATACGCGATGGATGCCTTTAGTGGTTAATTATTTGATTTTAAAAATTATTCAACCTACAAGCCAAAAGAAGTAAAATCTTTATCACACTTCACAAAATAGTGCTTACTGCTGGGAAAAACATTTGAAAAAACTCGAATTTTTGAAAATTCCGGAATTCATCCAAGTGTACTCGTTCCAGTTCTCTACACTCATAGAAAAATTTATTTTCATACTGATGACAACGTATCATAAAAATTTTAACATCAATATTATGCCAAACGACATCGAAGATGTAAAACCTGATATTAACCTGATGACAAAAGTCAATAGAGAATTTCGGCATAAATTGAGTGTCATCAATGTGAAGACTGCTGTGACATCAATTCTATGGTGCAAAATGTTAATAACTTTTATAAGTTTTACCAATAGGAAAGAAATAAAACTTTGTTAAGTTTTATTTATTATAATTATATTTAAAACAACTTATGGTTTAATTTATTATTTTTGTGTTTAAATGTATTCCTAAGCGGTTGCAATAAATGGCATCATATTGACGTATATTTGCCATCACTGCAGTAATTTTCCATAAACATCATATGATGACACTGGTAATTCTACGTGACTTTCTTTAACATCAAAGAACGGAACAAAACAAACATGCTAATCATGTCTATCAGGTAACCGCGTTTATGCATGTTTGCTGTTTAGTCTACAAAGAAATCTATTTGTTATTATTATTTTATAATTTTTTTAATTATTTTGTTTTATTAATAAAATTTTTCTTTAAAATAGTTTCAGTAATTTTACTTTTTCAATTCGAATAATCTTTTAGTTGAAGTCATTTCTGTAATGTTAGTATATCATCGGATAGATGAGTTTTTAACATCAAATTCAAACGAAGTTGTCGTTTAGCTGATGTTAGTTTGTCAATGTATTGATAATACTTTATCATTGTATTTATTTCAACTGCTCATGTCTCTGATGTTACAGTTTCACCATATTGACGTACGAGTAATCACGGCTTCGGTGTCAGAATGACATGGCATTGATGTAACAATTGTTATATTTATCACTAATAACAATTAGAACACCTTATGTAAAATTTAACATCAACGTGATGAAAAGTGTCATGGGGTCAAAAACGATGTTTTTTGTCATCGTATTCATGTTAAAATACATCATAGCTATAATGGTTTTTCTATGAGTGTAGTGCTAATGGTACTGCTGCATATCAGTTTAATGTTTATCTAATTTGACTTCATGTCGAAAGTGCATTTTGGTAATTATAAGAAATCAAATATCCTCAAGCCAAAATCACTTAAGAAATTGGTATTTGCAGAAATTTAATTTTATTTAAAATCGAAAATGAACATTTCTTAGTGAGCAAATTTTATTATTTGATGTCTCCTTAAGACACATATCTTTCGAATTGAGTGTTCCATAAAACCGCAAGATTATCGCTTTAAAACCCATTTGATTAATTAAAACTTCTATGCAGCAAAAAATAAAACAGAAAAGACCTTTGTAATCACACCTGGCTCTGAAACTGTTCATTTTACAGTTCTTTGTTTTGTCAGAATCCGCAATGTAACAAAAAAAAAAAAAAAAAAACAAACAAAAATATACGAAAAAACTGACAAAGTGTCTACAAAAAACGTTAATTTTTTGCTTAATTCTATAAAACTTTTTTTAGCTTATATTTAGATGTATGTTTTTTGTTTCATTTATCTTTACGCTGCCTTGAGGCCAATTCATTTCTGATAGTTTTATATTCGTTCGTTCAGAACCCACCCATTTTACGCGCCATGACAACTTGAGCAACATGTGGTCGTGCTAAGGACTTTTTTTCTGGGTCTTTTAAGCATTTCAACTTTATGTTCTGACTTTTATTTGCTTGGCTTTGCTGTTGTTGTTGTTGTTGTTGGTCTTAATGTGCGGGTAATATGATCTTTGGCCATTTCCGTTTGTTAAATATGTGTCAATATGACCCACATATTTTAAAGGATTATCACAGCAATTTCTGCTTGTCTTGTAAATTTTTCTTTTTTTATACATACGTATATTTTTTTTTTAACTTTAGTTTTTGTACAGAGAGATAATTGATTTATGGCAGTTTTTGTTGTTGAGGCTTAAAGCTTTTTGTCTTTTTTAAAGCCTTAATTTGGATTTTTTCTTCTTGTTTTGTTTTTGTAAGCTGAAATGTTTTGCAAATTAACAGTTAAATTGTATTTTATTGTGTGCAAAATATTCTGAACGTGGAGAGGACTTTCGTTTTTATTGAGGTCACTTAATTAATGTGGCTAATTAATCAAAGTTATATTCTGCGTTCTGGTTGTAAACAGTCATCATTTCCGTCTGCAAACGTTTGACAATGAAACTAAATTTATTAAGTCTTTTAATTGATATTTGTGATACTTTTGTTTTCACCGTTGCACAAAACGAACGAAATTTGGGTCAACATTTTTATTTCTTTAAAAAAGGGAAACCATACGACAACAACATTTGCTTTTATTAATTTTTATTCCAAATAATTTTAATTAAGAACTGCCAGAGAAGAATAAATTTTCTGGGTTATTTAGCAAAAATTAAAACCCATCTTTGCTGCATTCGCAGCCGTAACAAAGAAACATTTTGGGGATTATTAAACAAGAATCAAAGACTTGTTGTTATCTGATATTTATCAATTTGTTGTTCATCATTTTTAATGCCAATTTAAAACGACACTTGAAATGATTTTTCTTGAACATGTTTTCTTTATTATTGACTGCCAAAAAGGTGAATATTTTGTAAAGAGATTTTGCTTTTTCATTGATAGTTTTGTTATTGATGAGTTGTGTACCTGCTCATAATTGTTAAGAGATTAAGATCGCTGTTCATAGCCTTTTGTCTTTTCAAATTGAAACTAAGTTTTGTTAAAAAGTAATTGTTTATTATTACCAAACATGATGTTTTGATTTTTTTTATCTTGAATTTTTATCGCAGTAATACAATTTCTGAGTCGATACAAGCACATAATATAATGTCTTCAGCACAAAAGAAGTGAAATAAATTTCATTGCAATCGTATTTCATTGTGGAATAGCTGCATTCGTGCAAAATACTTACAAATTTAATGCACAGAAGAATATCTATGGGTCTTTTCTATTTTTCTCACATACAGATACCTGTTAAACTGTTTTCATGCAGTTTGTTGGGCTCATCGAATTAAATTAAATTTATTTTTTCACAAAATGTGTTTAAAATATAATCATTTTTAAAAAATACCTTTCATAAAAAAGAAGCCTTTGAAAGTTTTTTAAAACGTACTAGTTAAAAAAGTACCTTTTATAGAAAGTTACCTGTTAAAAGAACCAATAAGTATTTTTTAACAAAAAATTTATGCTTATTAAAAAGTACCTTTTATCAGACGTACCTTTCATTAAAAAGCTTCTTTGACTAAAATGTACATTTTATCAAAAAGGAATTTGTTTTAACAAAAAAGTACCTAATGCCAAATAGCACTTTTTAACAAAAAGTATCTCTTATCAGAAGGAACTTTTTTTTCGAAAAGTACACTTTTTCCTCTTATTGAAAAATAGCTTTTATCAGACTTACCTTTCATTAAAAAGCCTCTTCTACTCAAATGTACATTTTAGCAAAAAAAAAAAAAGTACATAATGCCAAATAGCACTTTTTAACAACAACATTTTATCAAAAGAATCTTTTATCAAAAAGTACATTTTAACAAGAAGTATTGTTCACCGAGAAGTATTCTTCACCAAGAAGTATGTACCTGTTAAAAAAATTTCAACCTTTTAACAAAAAGTACCTTTTGTCAAATAGTAAATTTTATCAAAAATCACTTTTTGTCAAGAAGTACTTTTGTTAAAAAGCCAGTTTTATTAAAAAGTAGATGTTATTACAGAGTATTAAACAGTATATTTTCCTTTTATAAAAAGTTATGTTTTATCAAAGAGTACCGTCTTTCAAAAATTCCCTTTTAGCAAAAAGTACCTTATATTAAAATGTGCACTTTAGAACAAAATGCCTTTTATTGAAAAGTGCATTTTATAAAAAAGAACCTCAAAAAGAGTCTTATCTCAAAAAATATATTTTATTAAAAAGTACATTTGATTTAAAAGTACCCTTTCTTAAAAAGTATCTCTCATCGAAAAGTTATTCTTAGCAAAATTTTCTTTTTATTAAAAAGTACTTTAAAAAAAAACTTTTTAATAATAATTGTAGATTTATTGACCTTTTATGTTTGAAAATGAAAATAAATTATAAAATTGGAACTCAAGCTTGAAAAAACATTTAGCATTTTCATTATAAAAACTATGCCCAAACTAGTTTGAACAATAATATTTCTTACGTATCTCATTAAGCAAAACTGAATTTTTAAATTATATTTGAAATTATATAATTTAATCAGAGAAACCCTTTATCAGAAAGTACCTTTTATCAAAAAGTACCTTTCATCAAGAGGTATCTTGCATTAAAACGTACGTACATTTCAACAAAAAGTGCCTTCCAAAAAAATTTGCCTGTTTACAAACAGTACCATTACCAAAAAGTACCTTAATCAGAATACTTGTTATCAAAAAGTACCTTTTATCGAAAAGTATCTTATATTAAAAGGTACATTTTAGCAATAGTTCCTTGCAACAGCAAAAGAAGTACCTTTTACCAAAAAAAATACCTTCATTACAAAAAGTACCTTTTGGCATGAAGGACCTTTTAAGGTACCTTTTGGAAAAAAGTACCTTTTAATAAAAGTATTTTATATATTTTCAAAAATATAAAAATGTTTAAAAAAGTACCTTTTAACAAAAGTGCCTTTTAACACAGAGTACCCCTAAAAAAAAGATACCTTTTAGCAGAAAGTTCGTTTTAAAAGGTATTTAAAAGTACCATTTATGAATAGGTATATATAGGTATATATAAAAAGCAGTGTCTTAAAGGTGCGTTTTTTAAGAAGTAAGCTTTCACAAAAATACTATGGACTTTTGTTAAAGTAGCCCTTAAAAGAAGTAAATTTTCAAAATGTTTCCTCGATATTAAATGCTAAAACATATTTCACAAGAATATGCAAGCACTGGCAAAAAAAATGTACACATATATACGTGGATTGAAAAAGGTCCCTTTGAGAGAGATTTTCTATATGTATATACCTTCCTCCTTTTTGCTGATACGCGATCTCATTAACATACATATTCCATAATTGTATATTTTTTCATAGCTTTTTATTCTATGAGGCAACTGAAACTGTTCTATAAGTATCTGGGCAGAAAGTGAAAAACGTGTTTGTAAACATTCAGAACAGCTTAACATTGCACCAGTAAATGCATTTAATTCTTCGAAACGATTCCTTGTACACTTCACCATTGCAGTCATTGAATTAATGCAAATATGAGAACTCTTGACAAACTTGACAAAAGATATGATTGCGAGAGCTCAAACTACTTATGACATGCTTCCACACATTGCTGACTGGCAGGCAGCAACGACTGCCTAATAATTTCTGAAAAATATATTTTTTATTATTGCATTAAGATAATGAGCGACCTAAATTTTTCCTAAATATGTACACAAAATAATAATAAAATTAAAAATAAGCAACAAAACTGAAAAGAAGACAACTTTCAGGCCCATTCTTTTATTGTAAATGTTTCAGAAACTGTGTGCGTACTCATTCGTTCGTCGTACTTTAATATAAAAAAATAAAAATAAAATAATAATAATGAATGTCATTAGAAACTTTATTTTATTTTTCATTGTACTACTCATAGTAGAAAAAAAAAGGCTGCAGTACAGACAAAACAGATAAATTCATTCCAACAGTGCAGCTGTCAATCAAAGTGCTGAAACAAAATATAAACCCTAAGAAAAATCCTAAAAACAAAAAATAAAACTTGAAAAAAGTTTTAGACATTAAATGTCTAATTTGTTTGGTGCCCTGGTGCCTTGGAACATGTGTGTGCATTTGCTTACATGATGATATACATACATACATCCATAAGTGTGTGCATGTAGACGTTTGAGTGTTTCTCTGTATGATCTACTACTTGAAAATTCTGTTCAAAGATATAAAATGTAATTTGAAATGACCCCCAGCTTGGTTTGACCCATATTTCTTGTTTATTTGTTTCTTGCACGTTTTGATTTTTATGTTTGTTGTCATAAAATCGTATTTAAGAATTAAAAAGAAAAGCATAAGCATCGTTTATTTTTAATTCTTTGAATCAGTTTTCTAATGCTGGAAAACTAATCATTAGGAGCAGGTTTCTTTTAAAAATGATTACACTTTCTTATCTTAACGATCTCGCTCAGATACTAAAACAACTTTTCATAACCCTTTGAAAAAATACAAAAAAAAAAAAAAAATCAAGTGCGAGCCGCAGTGTTTTTCTTTCATAAAACGCAACTTTAGACCCCAAGCACGTACATACATACATATTGTATGTGTGTAGTGTATTTACAGATAGAAAAATGAAAAGCGTCGAAATGAATTCAAATATTTACATACATATATAATTACTATGATGAGGCAGATGTTCCCGTCTCTGACTAGAACTTGTTTGTGTAAAATATCAACTTCTGCCATCTTTAAACTTTTTGTTATAATTCTTTATGTCTTTTCCTAAATATTGCTCTACTGCCTGCCTGTTTGTATTTTATCAACAAACAATCTGCTTTACGAACGATCATCTCTGTATTATGGAAATTATTGTTTATTTTCTATGATTTTTCAAATCAAAAAAGGCCCATAAATTATTGAATACTGTCTATTTAATCATTTATTATTATTTAATTTTAAAACTTAAATTTGTAGTTTTGTTTAAACAACAAATTGTTCAACAACTTATGTAAATGAGCAAGTCGGGCTTTGCGGTACGATAAACCTACAAATTGTGGTCGATTTAGTGAAATGAGCGGAGGGGCATGTTTTGTCGCAATTATTAGTCATGCAGCCATCAATATTTTCAAGCTAGATCAGCGTTGCCAAGTGTGCAAAGCAAAACTAATTATTATATCTTGCAGATTTTTAGGCCAAAAAACAAATTTGACTTGGAATTATCGAAAGCTCCTCAAGCTGTTTAATAAAATTTAAAGTATCAAATCACCTAGAAAAAGCCATCAGGGGGCAACCAAGAATTTTATATTTTGGTTTTATAATTCATTCCAAAGTTTATTTATAAAGTCGTCTTAACTAATCAGCAGCTGGGCTCTGTAACTTTTACAACGATGACCATATCGTTAAAATATACGATATTTTATCGAATTTACACACTTCTTGGTGAATAGCATAATTTTTAAACCATATTTGCTGTTGAATAAAATCAGCAGTTATTTTTACTGCTGATTTTTTCAATATTTTAGTGACTAACATTTATCCTGGGTTTTTGAGATGTCATTTAAACTAGGTTTAGTTAAACAGAAAAAAAAATAAATGCCGCGATTACCAACCAATTTTATATAAATTTTTTTTTTTTTTGGCGGTGCAACTTAGTTTTGCTTCAAATGCTCTTCTTTAATGAAATAATAAAAACTGTATAATTTCGCCGTAACGGCGAAACATATCCCTTTACAGTGAACTAAAACCTAGTTGTACTGCTATCTGAAAAGCCCCGCCTTATTGTAGCTTATTTAAGCGGTGAAGTAAATTTTGTGCTAAAAATGGAACACCGGCTTTCATTAAAAATAGAATGTTGTTGCAGTGCGCCTTAGATTAAAGTTTTCATATGAATTGAAACAAGACAGTGTGTGTGAGATGCTGTTATGTGCAGCCGGTAGCATCGTTTAAACCAGTGGTGCCCAAAATCTTCTTATGGAAGCGTAAACACCAATACGTATACACTTTATTGACGCACACAAAGAAAAACAGAAATATTTCATTAGGTACACTGGGAAAAAAATTAAATTTCATTTTCACAAAATGTATGTACTGTATTAAAATGCCTTTCCAAATCATATTTACTAATCGTCTTGATTATTTGAAAGCAAATCATACATTGTGCTCGTTTTTCAAAATTTTTAGCGAACAAAAGTCGGTTTCCCACGTGGGATTCATTCTACAAAATAAACTGTACAGTTGAAACTAATAACACAAAATTATTTCTTCAAGTGTTTCATACTCACGAAATCATAAAGAAAAACAACAAAATCATGAAAACAAAAAAACAAAAAACAACAAAATTCACGCTTGGCACAAATGTGTACCAACAAAGCCTGCGTTCGTATTGCTGTGCATATGAAAGTGTTGTTGCTTTGAACTTGGGGTATGTGTGTATGTGTGTATTTCATACAAAAAGTTGTGTATACATATTAGAATGCTCAGCCAATTCTCCGCGGTTTTATAAAAACAAAAGCGTACCAAGCGTATAGGCCGTGGGCACCTCTGGTTTAAATGTAAATAGGGCTGAATTTGAGCGATAGCATGATTAATGTTGGCCTTGAGCATCGCTGTGGCTTGGAGCTTATTTGTATGCACCTGCGACTAAAGAAAACTCCACAAGAAAAAGTCTAAGGGAAACACATAGCACGATCCCAGCAGTAAGCTTACATTACCGCCAAATAAGATGATCATGCTTTAGAGTCGCTAGTGCAGAATATGCAATATGGCAGTAGCTGCGTGGCACTTATTCCGTCTACATGTCGTTAATGTCCAGATAATTCAATATAGCTCGATTAAGTTGTTAATCAACGATCGATTAGCGCTCTCCATTAACAGTGGTAGTTTAGTTTATGGACCGATGACACCACTAGCCCTTACCAAATAGTGACTTTTCTGGGATGCTTTTTACCCTCTGATTCTCATGTGGATTGGCATTGTGGCAAATTCGAAAATTTTGTTTGTTCACGTCATCGTCGTTGAAAATGGTTTTTGGAGAAAATGAAGTCAGTTGCCCACAGTCCATGCAAGGAACACACGTCTTTTGTGTGTCAGTTGAGTATTGTGGTACGCTGGTTCATGCTACTATGCAAAAGTCTTCAACACTTCTAAGGAGTGTGACTGTGCTTTGAGATAGAGACTAAAAATTTTTACGGTGTATTTAGTTGCCTGTCCACTAAAATGACAAGTTCTAAGAACAATAAAAATAGTAAAAACTACAGTGCACCCCAAACGAGGAGTACACTTTTTCTACTACTTGCACTATAGTCTAGATGCCATGCTGGGCGAATCATTACTGTACTTGGGTCAATTTACTATGTATTATCTTATCTCATTTATTGGTAGCTGGCAAAAGTATACAAAGAACTAGAGCCATTTCGATTGAAAAAAGCTTGATATTAGAGTGAACTTAATTGTGTGAGCTGTATTTAAAATTTCATGATTTAAGATCATGAAATTTTAAATAAACAAAAGATCTATAAATTAATAAAAAAAAAAATTAAATAAAATATTACTTTTTTCTGCAGGTAATTTGTAGTCTTACATTCCATTATATTTGTAAGAATAAAAGTAATGCACTCTTATTTGAATTACAAATTTAAAAAGTATGAGGCATTACTTTTGGCACATCATGGACAAAAGTAAGTGGTCTCGCAATCAGTATTTTAAGTACTTGCTACTTACTACCTTTTCTAATTACTGTCTTATTATTTATTTATTTTTTCTATGAAATTTTTTCCTATCAGAGGGTCATTGAATTACTGCCATGCAACTTATGAGTTCAACTTCAAATTAATTTTACTTTCAATGGCTTAGATATGTACGCGATGTAAATTATATTGTAATTCTTTTTTTTTTTAGTTTTTAGTGTTTTTCAAAAAAATTTATGGCAACAGTGGTTATGACTAAACAATCGCATTGTGGTTATACGCTAAAGAGTACACATCGAGAAATTGTATTAGAAATTAGATTGAGACCTAATTAAATATGCAAGATTTTTGGGCTCATTTGAGTTATAATTGAAATTTTGCATATTCAATAGAAATATTTTCGATGATGAAGCTTATGAATCATACTATTAAATATTTCAGTTTGAAAGCAAAAAACTTAATAAACTGATACCAAAAAATACAGATATTAACTGGTCTATAAACCAAAAACAACAATAAAATTCAAACATTTTTATAAACAGAAAAGAAATATGTAAGACTTACTTACTTACTACCTACTTTAAAACATTCATATTAAATGAGTCAGTTAGCGAAGCTAAAAAGGCATTCGTATGTCCATAAAGCACAACATTATGCCAAGAAGAAAATGCTTGAACAAACTTGACAAGAGAACAGGGCACAAGCATACGTATGTATATGTATGGGCACAATTTCAGAAGGCTAAACAAGTGTATTACTCAGAAATAAAGAATTTTTACAACTCGTACTTTCGAAATCTTATTGTTTAAAAACACAGGCAATTGAAAATGTTGCTGGGTCTTGCTCCACATTATTTTAAGATTTCAAAAAACAAATAAGACTGCAACGCCACATCCAAGTTGAGAAAGAAACAAAAAAAAACATATAAAAAGAACCATATGAAATCCTATTATTGCCATAACAGACCCTTAAAGGCTGGGCAGACACAAATATACATGTGCCATGACTGCTGCTGCACTCGTGTGTAACATATTGTCTTAAAATTTTAGTGCACTTACGCATGCGCAACATGCGCAGAACATACTTATCTGGAAATTTCACATTTCTTTTTTCATAGTTCTTGTGTTGCTTTGGTTGTAATGTCATTGTGAAAACGTTTTAATATTTAAGTATTTCTGAAGCAAACAAAATTAATTTTGTCTTCTTAAGAACGCTGCTGATGGGTGATGATAAAACAACTCACAATACATACACATAACTCAGTTTTGAATTATTTCTAGAATGCACTGTTTGCTAGGCAAGTTTAAATAAATTTTTTTTTAATTTAATCAAGTAATATGATACATCAGGGAAATGATTTTAAGTTTCGAGATCAAAAATAGCATATAAAAATTTACTGGCGCTTTGAAAAATTACATTGGCATTTAATTTTAGACGAAGTGAAAGTTCCCCCCCCCCCCCCCCCCTTTTTTTTTGCTTGTCCGTGCTTAGTTTTTCATCTAATATTTTATGTTCTTAGAGGTTAAAGGTATGTTCAGAATTTTTGTAAGATATACTAAGGCAAATTTTTTTTGTCCAAAACCTCTCCACACATCTCTTTTCTAATAGAACGTCAAAAGCAACACTCAAGCTGCAGTACAGTAAGGAATTTTGACCACAAAATTGGACATGCTAGAGCATGCTGAAGTTCAAAACCTTTTAGAAATGCATAGCAAAATATCAGCCAAGCTCAAGGCCATAGTAAAAAATAAATAGTATGCAGTTAATTATGACCTGGGGTCTAATTACTGCATTCGTGATCGAGTGAACTCCGTCACGTATCCTGCGTGTTTGTGGCTTATTTTGTTTTTGTTTTACATTATTTTTACTCAATAGTTCACTCGATCCCGAATGCGTAATTCGGCCCCTGGGATCGAAACAATTTGGTAGCTAGTGATCGTCGTGTTGGAACTGAATCAGCCATGGTATATTACTGAGCGAATAAGTCTTCGATCCCCAGCCAATAAGTCTTCAATCACTGCAATTTTACCACAACAAAAACAACAACCCCCCGAACTAAGCCCGATAAAGTAATTACTAATTAGAAATCGAAATTTTATAGTGAATAAAGAAAGGTACAGTCACATATGCATAAATAATTTTCCAAAAGCACGTACCACTACTTTCTCAAGGGAAGGGTTGGTCATACACTTGACTTGGCGCAAGTTAGCGTAATATGATATAAAACAAAAAAAAACAAAAATCGAACGTCTTGAAAATCATTTTTTGTAAATGTCACCGTGGAGCTTTTGGTTCCTCCCAAAAGCTATTAAAACCTTGATGGCACAGCATCGACAAATTTTCTAAATACAAATCGAACCGACCTAGACCACATATATCTAATGCCTTTCCATTTGTCTGTATTCATTTATCTGGACGAGACAAGTAGTAGTAGTAGTAGTAGTCACGTTGTTGGGTAAATATTTAATTGCTAACGTGACCATCGCATAAAATAAATTTTAATGGGTTGCCTTGTACTTTAGCAATTTTGCTATTTTGGTCAATTTCTTGATTGATTTCCTCCTCTAAGTCCACTGGGATGTGGTGTGTAAGCAAGTCTTACCCTTCTAAACATTAGCCCTCTCGGAGCACTAGGTGAGCGTGTCACTAAATATTGCATGGCTACTGTTAAGCTCTCACATTTTTTCTTTTTGTTTCCACCATGTCAGTAAGTTGACTTCATATGACAGCTGCCTTCCGCTGAATAGTCCGCAATAGTTTTTCAGATTGAGGAAGTTTAGAAAAGTCGCCTTCGTCCCTGCTATCACATATAGGACAAAGCAGACATATGCCTAAAAAATGCAATTTTATTAGTTGCAGAATATTTCGCTTCATTTAACTTAATACGTTTCAGATCTTAATTATGAGTTTATATGCGAATGTGCTTGTCTTCAGTGAAGTCCGGAATGTGCTGTATTATACAGTCCATACGTCGAAGTCATAACAAATTCTTACCAGGAAGAGTGGCATTAAACTACCTGAAACACTATCTCGCTCAACTGCAAACATTTAGTAAGTAAATCTTTATCATTTGGAAATTGTTTAGTGGGAACGTATGAGTGGAAAAGCGGTTGCAAAGTCTTTCGCAAACTCAGATACAGCAACGAAACGTTATCGACCAGGAACTACAAGTGGGAGTCAGTCGAATATTTGGCTGATGTAGAAGCACAACGGGACTAGTCTGCAAAGCGGAAGAAAAGTTTTGAAAATATTTTTATCCCGAAAACTGTTTGAGAGAATACATTAGAGAATCAGTCATTCATTTGATTCTCCCAGTAAAATCCTGGGGCTAGGTAAGACAATGGGGCAAAATTTCTGAAACTATTTTCATATAGGTATCCCCCAGGTAATGCAGATAGGAGTTTGATTTCTTAAGGGAAATGAGGGAAAAAAACTAATAGAGGTTGATCATAAATATGACTCTTCCAGAGACATAAAGGAGCTAGTTAGCACAATGGCAAGACAATTTATGAAAACCCATTTTTGTATGACAGTCCCTTTTCTAAGGCAGGCAGAGGATCAGATTGTTCCTAGGAAATACCGAAAAAGAAAAAGTGAGGTTTAATAGTCATACATTTGTCTACACTAGAGGCACCCTGGAGCTAGTGAAGATGATGGAAGAATCCCTAAAACTAGTTTTACTTGGTAGGCCCCTAATGAGGACAGATAGAAGTATGGTTTGTGCCAAAGAATTGCCGAGAAAAGAAATTTAACAAGGACATGTTACACATTTAATTCTTCCAGAGGCACAGCGGCGCTAGTTAGGACAATAGTTAGGAAACTTATAAGACTATTATTTTTGTATGGGAGTGCCTTTAACGAAAAGAGATATGAGGTTGGTGCGTTTGAAAGAAGTGGTGCAAATAAAAAATTAATGGGGTCAGTCAAACATTTTATACCACTAGACACATGACTCGATGGAATGTTTGGTACATTTTTTGAATTTTTTTCCCATTTTTCTTTATTTTATGGGCGAAGGCGGATGCCGTTTTCCGCAGCAACAAAATAAAAATAATACGTATTTTTAACATGCAAATTAATTATATTGTTGAATTAAGTAAAGAAATAAAATAACGAGTAAACACAGTGACGAAATTGAAAGCTGATCAATGGGATTGTTCACTTTATACTGGTTCCACTATGTACCATTATTCCGCTTTAGTTACATTTTCTGCTTTTAAAGTGCTTTATCTCCAGGTTAATTTTAACCAAAAATTTAAGATCCCAAAATACAATGTTTCATAAGTTATTCCACGAGCTATCAGTTGTGAGACCAACCCACTGGGTACTAATTGGTGCAAATGTTCTTAAAATGTTTCTTAAAAAATCTGAAATCAAAATAACGGGAAACTTAATATACCACCGGGACACTGGGATTCGTATTCTTGTCATCTTACACAGTAAAAAATTAGTTGGTTGATTAAAATTTTTGGTTCAGTGTACTAAAAATTTAGTTTGTGTAGTTAAAATTTTAATAAGTGGCCTGCTAAGAGTCAACTAGGTCGCATGTTCGATTTCTGCTGAAGGTTTTGGGTGTTTCTGCAGACAAACAGAAAGCTTTGCAATTTTGTATTTGCTATTAGAAAATACAAAAATTTGTTCAAAACTAGTGCAAAATCAAACAAATTTTTTATTAAGACCTGCAATAAATTCTTTAATTGATATTACAAATTCTGTGATCTTATTGCATTTCTGCTGGAAAACAATGGTATAAAAGCTTATTCCCTTAAAGCTTTAAAAAAACATTAAAACGTACCTACATAAAACTTTTTCTACGTACATGTCTTTTTCCGAATTGTTCGTTGAAATATATGTATGTACATATATCATTTTTCCAAGTACAAATGTATCTTGTTCTGATTTGTTTCTTGGAACTCAATCATCGGAAGAGTTTAAAATTTTTCCCCGAACAAAAGAACCCTAATTTTTGTATGCTGCTCATATACCTATAATAAGGAAGAGGTATAGCCTTAACTTATTTTATGTAGCTCTGCACACATAAATGTATACATGATGCGCACTATGTATGTATGTACGTATGTACATCTTGTGTATATGCATGTAAAAAATATATGTATAAAGCAACTCTTAAATGACTTCAGACAAACTTTTATAATGTAACAACTAAACAATGAAAAACAACTACAACAATAACAAGAACAGCAACGATAACGAAAAATTCACAGGCGTCGCCAGTTTGTCTGGCCGTGATCATGGTGTATAGAACTACGAAAACGTATCTGTGTGTTGTGTTGTCAAAGTGTGAGTCAATGTATGGCTGTTTTTGCCATATACATACATACATACATTCAACAAAAACAATAATATCAAGAAAACAGCATCTTAACAATCTCTTCTTACTTTTCTCTCTCTCCCTCTCTCTCTCACTCACCACACAGTTTCATTATGATTTTTATTTTTTTGGTTTAATTTTTTTAAAGTTGTTTAACACAAAAGATCAGTTTAGTTTTCAAGTTGAAGTTGTTGCTGTCGATGGCGATGGCGATTTAAGGTTGAAAAAACGAAAACAAAAAATGTTAAATCCCTCCGTCCCTCTGTCCATTTTTCTTAAACCTAAAATAAGGTTTCGGTTGCATGTTGTTCACTTCAGTGTGTATGTAAGTCAAGCATATTTTTATGGTTCCATGTACATAAAGATCATTGGATGCATAATAAATTTTGACAATGCAACTGTAGGCATGCCCACACTCGCACATAGCTGCCAGATTTGCCGATTTATCATCATTCTGACGATTTCTGGTCCTGAAATTTAATAGTTGACGATTTGATGATTTATAGTGTGGTTTGAAGATTTCCGGAACTCAAGCAGACAACATTTTCCATTAGTCTTCAATAAACTTTGGACAAAATAAAAATAAATCGAATCCGTTACTTTTTTTAACTCAGAGGACGATCCCCATTTATGCATGCGCTTCGTACTGGAACTAGGAAAATAGGTTTTGGGGAGGAGGAAAAAGGGAGTAGTGTATGTGTACATTTGATTTGCACATCTTTACATTGTAGCTGGCTAGGAATATGTCTACAGGCAATTTGTTCCACTGACGAACCATACGGCTGAAAAACGAAACAATTAATTTTGTAATTGTTAATACCAAGGGGTGTAAATGATAAATTGGATATCAATTGGTTATGTATTTGTGTAAATAATTTTTTTTTTATATAATTCATGAACATATTTATTATGTTTTTACATTAAAGTATTGCCCCAGCGCCTTGAAGACATGATTGGGGCTAGTTGGCAATTTCAATTTTACATTTCATAAAAATAATATATTCTACATTTTTTCAACTGATTATCTGATGAAAATCTTATGACTGAAGAGCGTTAAAAGAAATTTACTTTAGCCGAGCAGTTTTTATTTTGCTAATTTATATTTTTAACTCTTCATTTGTAATTGCCATACATTTAATTTTCCGACCCTTTAAAGTGTGTGTATATACTGGATAAGAATCACTAGAAATGTCGGTAAAGCGATGTCCACCAAGTTACAGCGAAAATTCGACTCAGAAAAATATTTTTATGTCAAACTGTTTGTGTGTAGTGTCAAGTGTTTGCTATTGAAATTCAGTAAAATCGTCTCAGGAACAACCGAGTTTTGAGGGCATGAAATGTGAATGTTCTAATAAAAATTTATCGTTTCCGAATAACTACTTTGAACAGAACCAAATGTTGAATGCAAAACTATAGATATGTCGTGTTATGTGTTTGCTATGAAAATTCAGTGAAAACGAAGGACAGTTAGCCATGATATAACAGGTGGGCCAAAAGAAATCACCCCATGGGAGTTGGTTATTATGTTTGCAAATGGCCGCTAAGATCAAATCTATTTTTAAATTTGTAAACTAAACAGCTGTAGAATAAAAGTAAAGAAGTAATAGACGGATACACTTCCCAACACCACGGAACAATCGTGTCTATGACGAAGTGGCCGATTTTTGCGTCAACATTATAATGATTATAATGAGCGATGAGGCTCATTTCCACGTTAGCGGTTACCTAAACAAGCAGGTGTAATGGGGCACCATTACACCTGCTCAAGGTAACTACATAGTGCGCTGTTCACACTGTGGAGTCATCGGGCCATTGTTTTCGGAGACGCCACTGGTGAAACGTTAACGCGATATAGGACTATGTTAACCGATCAAATAATGTCAATGTTCTTATTCTTTGTGCTGGGCCCATCCACTATTAAACATTAACTAAACTCTATAATCGAACTTTGCGGGTTACAATTGTTTTTTGTTATATTGGGCTTCAGGTTGGAATTTACTTCCTAAAGGTGGGATCACACGATTGCCGCAATGCACCAATTTTACAAAATTTTTATTGGGCTGAATTGGAGCATAATAAAAAATGTATCCCAATCAAATTCTCTGCAATCACATGATTGTCACATTTTACTGAAATTTTATTGTCGCAAATTGCCGCAAAACAATTTAGTACCAATAATTGCCGCATTATAGTCACACGATTGTTATATTATACGGCAACTCTGAGAAACAGCTGTTGTAGCTGATGACAAACTTTGTTTTCCCAAAAAAAAAAAAAAAAAAAAAAATTGATTTAATGATAAAACTATGGTTTGTTCATTAAAAAGAAAGAAAATTGCTTCGGCTATTATTATAATGTTGTGCGGCCTGAAAAAGCAAAAAATGAATAGTAACAAGAATTGAATTTTGCTGATTGAAAAGCAGAAATCATGTTTGGAAGACGCGTTTAAACAATTTTGAAACTAAATAAATGTATACATATGTACATATGTATGTATATTATTGGCGGGAATTGTCTTCTTTAGTTGCCGCATGAGAACACAATAAATATTGGTGCATTTTTAGAATTTTTATTGGTGATTAGTTGTATGTCAAGTGTTCACACGGTTGTCGCATCAGGGTTGTATTTCATTGGGACAAATGGGAACAACATTCGTTTTGGTTGCCGCATGAGCCAATAAATTGTGCTATCACACGATTGGCACACAAAATGTACCAAAAATTGGTGCATTGCGGCAATCGTATGATCCCACCTTAAGAATTGAGTAACTTTTTTTGTGGTAAAACTTTGTTCATTATTTTATTAGGCTTTTAGTTTCATTTTCGCTGCCTAAAAATTTAGTAAGATTTTTTGTGGTAAAGTTGTATTGAATAATATTTTGAAAAAAGACGAGAAATTTTTGATGCTAATTTTTCGACCTTTGTTGTTTAGTATTTTAATTGTTCAAGCCTTAAGGTCATTTGTTTTTTTATAAGTGTTTATTAAATTCGGTATTTCGGTATCACAAAAATAGATAAAGTTTTTGAAAAAACATCAAAACATTCCTGAAGAAGATATCCATTGTAATATCCAAATAACGAATTTAATAAACACTTATAAAAAAATTACCTTAAGGCTCGACTAATTTAAATGCCGAAAGACGAAAAAAGTAAAACTGAAGACTTATATGCTGGGGGACGTACTGTGGCTGTTTCCTGTTTATCGTCAGCACCAAAATTTCTTCGAGCCCAATTTGTAGGTAATTGCGTATAGTTTTTAATTTTGACACTTTTGTGGTGCCTTGAGTAAACTGATTTGATGGCTTTGACGATATTTTCCGTTAATTTATAAGATTTTTACCCCATTTTGTCTGGCAGCTCTGCACTTGCATGCGCACTGTACATGTATTCGCTTGGCTTATTATTAATTTTTAGGTTCTTTTTTAACGATTAGTTTTTTTCTCAGATTGTTTTCTTTATTGCCTTTATACACCAACAGCAACTTTTGCCATACAACAACTGAACTGTATTAAAGTTGATCGTTATCAGTTTCAAAATTGATTTTAATTTGTTGCTCTCCCCTTCCAAATTTCACTGTTGTTAAATTTGTACAACGTGTTGGCAGACCGAGCCGAAGTTCTATTCGACCCTAGCAATTATCATTCAAATGTAAAGAATTTTAAAGTTTAGAATTTAAACTCACTACATAAATGGTTCATGCATTTTCAAGTAGGTAGTTACCAGAGCACCAATTTGTCGCTAAATGGTCGGCGATGGTGGCTGAGAGAAAAAGTTGAAAGGTGGCTGTAGCCGATATTGTTTAAAATAAAATACCAGGTTCATTTTATATACTACGAGTATTTAACGATTCTTTCATTTCGTTTCATAAACATAGTTAGAAAATGTACACCTGCACTAGAGATCATTTAAGATATAATAAAATGTTGTTTAGTGCAATTTGTTGAGTTTTTCCGTGTCTCAGCTGTCAATTTACAACTAAACATGGCAGCTTAGGGCAAATAAAATTTAAACACAAAACAAAATTTAAACACATAAATAAACACATAAGAGTAGCAAGTTATTTTGTTACTAATTAGCAACAAATACATATTAAGCCCGTTTTGCAAATGCGGCCATACAATATCATTTGCACAAGATTGTGAACAGAGCTAATATTTCATACTGGATAGAGTACTTTTATTTTATTGCTCATACACTTTTACATAATATTCTTTTTGTGAGGAAAAACTAATTCATTAATTTAATATTAATGAAAAAATGAAAAAAAAAAACCGCGCCCAAAATATCACTATTTAAAAGTCAAACAACTCCATTTAATATCCACATTTGGGCAATAAAACTTAATAGAAAAAACTATAGTTTTTAATCAAAGTACAAAAAATCATGAAAATTTATAAACTTGCAAGTGTTTAATAATATTCTTTATTTCTTATTTACCTATATTAACATTTATCTCCATTTCTGTTTACAAATGTCATTTAATATGCTTAAAATGTCATGTTGTTGTGTTTGAGGCGGTGGGAGCAGAAGTAGGAACGTTTTATAACAGTAAATATCGTGCTCACAGAATGGGACTTGAACCATCAAATTAATGTTGAATTTATTTCGTACACAGATCAATACGGTAGCTAATATACAACAAAACATTTGCGTCCCAAGCAACCTTTGGCTGTGCGATTCAGACCGACTGACGTTTGTGTCTTCATAAATATATCTGCCTCTATGCAGGTAGATAAAGAGACAGGCACACTTTAATACAAGTGCCTTTGTTTATCACCTGAACAATTATCTTTTTAAAACAGAAAACTTAAGGCCTGGCTTGTGGACTACAAAAGAACTTGCATTGTTGTACTTGTTACTTACTATTTGTTTGCGCTGTCTGTCTGTCTGTTTGTAGGTATTTACTTAAAAATAAATAAAGTTCTGTTGTTATTGCTTTGGCCTAATTGTCATGCAAAGCAACACTTGAGAGGACAACGTGATAAAAAAAAAATTTGTTTCAGCATTGAGGTCTCTAGCGGTAACCTGCAAGACACAACGTTTTTACAAAAAGTAATATTTTATTATAGGTACTTTTTTTGTAAAAGGTACTTTTTTATAAGAGATATTTTTTTGCTTATAAGAGATACTTTTATTATAAACGGTACTTGTTTGTAAAAAATACGCCTTGTTAAACCAGCTTTTTTTAAGATACTTTTTTGCATAAGGTGCTTTTTTCCAAAAGGTACTTTTTTGCAGAAGGCACTTTTTTCTGAAAGCTATTTTTTTTGTTGCAAATTATACATTTTTATAAAATGAATTTTTTAATGAACGATACTTTTGTATAAATATCACTTTTTTATAAAAGGTGCTTGATTGTAAGGAGTACTTTTGTACATAAGGTACTTTTTTCATCAAAATTATATTGTTCTTGAAAGAAACACCCTTTTTATTAAAAGTAGGCACTTTTAATTTATATAAGTTTTCTAACAGCTACTTCCGTTTATAAAAAGTATTTTTTATAAACGGAACTTTTTTTAAAAGAACATACTTGTTCACTAAAGGGTTTTTATTAGGAGTAGTTTTTATAAAAGGTACTTATTTTCGAAAAGTCATTTTTGTAATAAAAGTTTTTAATGCAAGATACTGTTTAATAAAATTACTTTTTATGAGACAAATTTTTTTTAAATAATTCTTACTTAGAAAGGGTACTTGTTGACAAAAGATCCTTTTTTATAAAATATCCCTTTTCATACAAATTAACTTTCATAGAAAAGTTCCTTATATTACGAAGCATCTGTTATAAAAACGTACCTTTTATAAAGAAACACCCATTATGAAAAAGAATCTATTTCAGAACAAGTAAAATTTTGAAAAAAGTACTTTTTATAAAAAATCCTTTTATTAAGTATTACTTTTTTTTAAATAACATGATTTAAAAAAAATCCTTGTATAAAAATTTAACTTCTATAAAAAAGGTACCTTATTAAAAAGGTTACTCTTTTTTTTATTGAAAATAATTTTTATAGAAAAAAAATGAATGATAATATAAACAAAGTTTTAATAAAAAGTACTTTTTTGTAAAAGGCCCTTTTTCATGAAATATCTGTTGTATAAGTTTCTTTAAAAAAAACAGTTTGGTACAAAGGTTACTTTTCTAAAGTAGAATTTTTTTTTTTTTTTGAAACGCACTTTCAGTAGAAAGTACATTTTTTATAAAAGGTGGTGCTTTCTAGTAAATAGTTCTTTATTATAAAAGATACTTTGATATAAAAAATTCTTTTTTATAACAGTTAATTTTGAAAGTACTTTTTTATATAAAAAGTATATATTCATAAAGTACTTTTTCATATAAGAAATTTTTTATAAAAGGTGCTTTTTAACGAAAGTTATTATTTTATAAAAGGTACCTTTTTGTGAAGTGTACCTTATTATAAAAAGTAATTCACTATATATGTATGTATATTTCTTTAAAGAAACATTTTATAAAAGGTATTTTTGCATAAAATATTTTGTTAATATACATACATATTTTATAAAAGGCGCATTTGTACAACATCGTGGTTCTTGTAGACACTATTTTATTGCAAAAAAAATTCTTTTAGATAAAAAATAATTATTTCATGGTAGACACTTGCATAAATAGGAAAAAAAAAAGTTTGTATGACAAATACTAATTTTTATTTCTCATTCTTGTACAATAGTACCCTTAAGAGCGTCTTGCGAGTGCAAGGTGTTACTAAAGTACCCAATATATATTTTAATTTTTTTTTTGTGCTGTCCGACTTGTTTCATCGTCAATATTTTTTATCTTGCCAGAAAGAAAAAGATCGATGGAATATAAAAAGGTAATTTATATTATAATGATGGGAATTGTAAATAAATGCTATGAAAATTATAAAGTTATTGATAGTTCTTAGCAAAAGCCATAATAAGCTTTAGAAGATTCTAAATACAAAAACCAATAGTCTTGGATTAGTGCAGCACAAATAAATGACGCAGTAAAATAATGCATGAGAGCTGAAGTATATGTTTACAATGGGGCTTAAAAGTGTTTAAACATTGCTACACTATATTGATGGATATTAACTTTTGCTAGTTAAAAGCATTTTCTTCAATGTTTTGCTACATCCCTTTGACCTTCCTTCCTGCAAACACTCTGCAACACAGAGCAAAAAAACAGAATATTTGGTAAAACATATAAAAATTACTGTTATTATGTACTGTAGAATTAATGCCACCCGAGTCTTACCACTTATGCCAAAATTTTGTCATCAGATTAATATCAGTTCTTTAATCACTGAGGTCGTTTTACATAATATTGAATTCAAAGTTCTGATGACAGAGTGTCATAAAGATACATTTTTCTATGAGTGTAGTAGTTAAGGCTCTGATGCATTTTTTTCCATCTTGACTTTTCCCCATCACACTTATTAGTATCAGGGTAACCGTAGAGGAGTCAGATAACCTATGGTTATTTCTCCCCAATATTTTTTTCTAACACACCAGCCCCGTATAATACCTTCTTAGAAGCAAGCCGACTCCCATACAAAAATACAAAAATTTTAACTCAGAGGCCTCGAAGACGAAGTTTTTGATGTGTTATGGTGGAACATATTTTTGCTCATAGTTTGCCACAAACTATTGCAAAATCGATGGCACAATACCGAACAATTTTTGTCCTTAAAAATCGTCTCGCTCTAACATACATACATATCCATTTTCCATGTTATTAACGGCTTTAAAACCAAGTCAATTTCAAAAGAGTCAAAGTCAAGTAATAATTTTACTTATCATATATGAAAGGAACTTTTAATTTTTTTTTTTTGTTTCAAATATGTTAACGCGCATTTATTATCATTTATAATTACAAGTTTTGAACTTTTTGTGCAGTTTCATTTTGCATAAATTACTTTGCAAAATAAAATTTATTGTTTACTTATTAAAGCAGTTGCTTTAATTCATTTGCTACTTTATTTTCAAGATCTTTAAGATACAACTTAAGATTATTTAATTCGTTTGTGCACAAGATTTGTTTGTGGCCTCTAATTTTATAGACTCAAATGAATGTATGCATGTACATATGTATCTGAAACACACACAGAACCACATAACAGGCAATCGTTATTTACTAATCAATATGCAACAGTCAAATCAAATATCAGCTGCACTACAATCGATCAATCACAAACGTTACGATGTCCATCATTCTGTTGGTTGCAGTTTTAAGTCGAAACGTTTTATCATGCGTTTTAACATAAGCAAATGAATAATAAAGCAGTGGCAATAAAATAAGTGTCAAATAATTGCAATGATTGACGAATTCAAATTGAATTGAAAGCCTCAAAAATTTCCCATTTCTGCATTAGCGTAAGGAATTGATCAGGCTAGCTAAACACCTAGTTATATAGCATCCGCAAAATTCTCCCACTTCCACGATATTTCTCTACCATGTTTTAATTTTTTTCTAAACGAAAATTGCATTTTAATTCTTTTTTTTTAAGACTCTAGATGAACACCAAAAGATAACAACGAAACAACAACATTAGTTGTTGTTTTAGTAGCTATAAATTGTAAAATTGTCAATGTCTGTATAAATAAATACTCGCTCGACGTGTTCGACTCATGCAAACGTATTTTGCAGTCTGGCATGATTGGTGTGCGGATTTGGTAGTGGATACAGAAATTACATATTCATTGCAATAAAGCAAATCTATATTTATTTATAAACCTTTGTGGAATTGTTTAGTGCTTAAGTATATTCCCCTTGGTTTCATTGTTTGCCAGTCTATTTTTATTAATGACTTCAAAACCATGTATGTGTGAGTACATACATACATATGCATAAAAGGGTGGGTAAATTTTGCAATGGATATTGTGCCGTTTATTTGGCGATAACTTTTGGCATGTGGAAAAAAAGCTCCACAACGACATATCAAAAAAAAAAAACAGAAATGCGGTCGGGGGACCCCCGTTAGGAACGAAGTTCCTTACGTTTTTTCTTCATCTTCGAATGTAATACGAATTGAAATCTGTATGTTTTATTTTGTGTTGTTTTTGAAATTTTAAAATTTTATATGCTTCTTAAAATTTTTGGAACGTTTTATTTTTTTACTTTTGACACATGCAGTATTTTTTTGTCAATCTGCTACAACACGAAGAACATTTTTCAATATTGCTGTTTTTTGTTGTGACATCCGCTGCTGTCAGCGGAGACACCTGCACAATTGCTGATCGACAGATACACCAATACATATAAACAGCTCACACGCTTTCGAGACGATTTCTACTAATTTGCACTACCAGCAAGCCGCGTTAAGGAACTTCGTTCCAAAAGGAATTTTCCAGGCATACGATTTTCCTTTCTTTCTGTGTATGAGAGCACTCCCAAAGGAGGCGTGTTACGGGATCGGTGTGTTCGAAAAAAAAAAAATATTGGGAAGAAAAAATTATTGGGAGCTTATCTTACATTTGACTCCTGTACGGACACGCTGTTATTGATTGGAGGCCGGATGCCCATTTGGGGGCACCTTGAAAAGGAATTTTTTCTTCTATCACTATATATAAATTTTTCTCAATAAATTTTTCTTTGCAATATTTCTTGCGAGCGCTTAAGTGAGCTTTCATACAAAAATAGTAACAACGAAGAATTGAAATTCGGATGCCTCGAAAATTATTATCGTGGTGGAACCTTTTTTCCGGGTAAACGTTAGAATAAGGAGCCAGGCTTTGAAAGAAATTAGTTTTATAGATTTGTAGAGGGAAGTCGAAGTCTGCCAGAAGCTTTTAGTTTGTTAATAATTCGATGTTAAAGTTGCGGAATTTACTAAGGACAACATGGAAACGTTGGTGGAACAGTGCTGCCAGAGGAAAGTTTTTGCTTAGAACGTAAAATTGCGAATTCACAGATGGGTTTAAGCATGCAAGCTTATGTATTTTTTATTTTTTTTCATAAAATGTTTTCATAGACCTACGAAATTTATGCTTGACGACCGGCCTTTGGCCGGGCTAAGGCATTTTCTTTTCCATGGTATAGCCAACATCGGTTTCGCGTACAAAATCTGTATCTGTATCTGACAGCACACTTTTTCATTTTATGGCAATTGGTACAATTATACTAAAGCCGACTGCCAAAGCTATCAGAAAATATGTGTCGTGATATCGACACATATTTTCTTGTCCATACAAATCGACCCTGCCTAATGCATACACTTCATCATCACAATTTTTCTGTTGAAAAAGAACAACCAATGACTACTTAAATGAGAAAAACATTTGTCGAAAATTATATAAATGTTTTTTGCGCACTCATTAAAAAAAACATGTTTTAATAATGACAAAAAATAAATGTTTTCAACAGACTGTTGGGCGTCTTGACAAAACTATCAATTTAGACATTATTAAGGGAAACCCGCTTTTATTAGACGAAAAGTGAAGAGCAAAGTTTACTACCTCTTGATAAAAAGTGATTATTAAATTAAAAAAAAAACGAAGCGATTAAAATTTTTTAAACAGCTTTTATTAAAAACATTTGCTGAATGGTTTTCTTAAAATTACGTTAAAGGGTGTTTCATCGAATGATTTACAACTTTAAATTTTATTAAAACAAACATCGTGTGTGAGATATCATCTGAATGTTTTATCCATTTAAAAGTACTATTGAAGCCATTTTAAACTTATATACATATATGTATGTATGTAAAATATAACATCGCTTGCACACCATTTACACATACAAGTAACTTCTGGCATGTTTTTTGTACCTATTAACAACCAATACATTGACAGCTGCAATAAAAGCTCTTGCCACTTGCTTGAGTGTTTACACAGGCAAATGCAAGCTCATTTTCAAAATTGTCTAAAGAAAATTGTCTTAAGAAAAATTGCTTTACTTTACAAAATAAAAGAATTAAATTAAAACAATAATAATAAAGCAATTATGCGGTAAAAACAACATAATCATTGTGCCAATCTTTTGCCAATCTTTAAAAATTCCTTTTTTTTAAGTATTGTTTATTCTGTGTTTGTCCGTCTACATGACTTTTTAATGGCTGGGTTGCCAAAGTATAGTCAAGCGAAATGTTATGGGGAAGCAAATTATACGAATAGCTTTTTTATCGAATAAATATTAAATTTATATTACAAACTTATAAGAAGCCATATTTTACTTCAACTTTTTTATATTGAATTATAATTATTCAGTGCAAATATTTTTTGAATGTGACTAAAGTACACGACAATTATGTCTTCTTTGTTTGCGCTCTGTACTCATAGCATGCAAATGGAACCCTTTTACTGAGACTTTGCTGTACGCCCGCTCGCCCGTCCGTCCGTCATAGACCCTATTCTCCCAAACAGTAAGAGCTAGAGAGTTGAAAGGTTTATAGAATATGTGGTTACCCGGCCGCTAAAACAGCAAACACTAAAATCAACAAAAAATTTAAAAACTAAACAGGGTCCCCACAAAAAAAACTGCGAAAATTAACTGCAACTTTTGAATCATAAGAAATAGAGACTCGAAATTTGCAGGTAATATGTGGCTGCTATAACTACCAAAAACAGCAAAAACTTAAAAACTAAGGGGCGCTCCGAAACATTGGAGCACTATTTATGTCAGTGCCCCGCTTTCTCACAAATACGATCCCGACATTTTGGGAGAGACACCTTACCAGACATAACCCAATTACGGGGCGTATGCTGGAGGAACTTTGTGAATGACACGGAGTTCCTATAGACCTATGAGTCAAACTGGTTCACGGTTAAACCCACGGAGCGCACAACAAGCCTATATTGGCTTAGGTGTATGTCGTAAGACATGGGCAGAAGAACCCCTCCATTCAACCTAACCTAACCTAAGGGGCACTCCCATACAAGAAAATAAAATAAGCTGTAACTTTCGCGCCATAAGAGATGGGTACTTGAAATTTGCATTGGCTATGTAATTGCTAGGTCTTTACAGCAATACATTTTACAAATAATAGCAATTATAAAAATTTTAATGTTGCCTCATACATGGTTACACCCTTTAGTTAGAAAATCAGCTGTAACTTTGGAGCCGTAAGATATAAAGGCTGCAAATTTGCACTATATAACAAGTTGCTTGGTCTCTATAAAAGCACATTTTTTTACGATCTGCCGGTCATGAGACCGGTTCACTTGGGTCCCAGAAAGGTCTCATTGTGCTAACAACAACAAACACCAAGAACAACAAAAACATAACATTTTTACAGTGAAGATTAGCTGTAACTGCTGAGCCGTGAGAGATTGTGGCTTGAAATTCGAGTAGTTTACCTAATTGCCTATTCGCTACAACAACAAAAATAAAAACCAAAAAAAAAAAAATTTAAGTCTATAGCCTGCTTCTGCTAAGAGCAGTACGAGTCAGTCTCGTACTTATCCAAATTTATTTTTTATTTGGCACTACTTGGCTCGTGTTGGAGCAAACAAAAAAAAGTGATCAAATATTTGAGCTTATTGTCTGAACATGTAACAGAGTTCGAAGCAAACAACATAACAAATAGTTTATTCAAATAAGATCGCAGTTTAATTAATTTTTCTTGAGGTAAATTACCTAAAAAAAATATGCTTTCAATTTCAAATCCAAACGTAATGTGTTTGTGCCAGAGATCATCTTTTAATCGATCTTGTGAAATTCTTACACACAAATTTAAGAAAATTTCCGCAAATGATTTGCATGATAAGCTCATGACTAATTTAGTTTTCTTCCTCTATATTTAATTCCTCTTACATTGTTTTCATGCTCGTATGATCATCGTCAAAAAAAAAAAAAATTCAACTGATGATCATTTCAGTGATGATGTGTTGCTTTGTTGTTACTAAATGATTATAAATGAATGCAACAGGATCTCCCATTTGCAGTTAACGTGTATTTACGTTTAATGAAATTGACATGTTGTCATGTTGAAAATGAAATACCGTTTTAATTTTTTTTAGCAGAGAAAAAAAATAAATTGGAAAAAGTTTCTTTGTTTCATAAATCGCTGAAACGTGTCAGTAACACATTTATCTTTTGCGACCTAATTTTTGCTCAGACTTTTATTTTAAGAGGAAACCTTTTAAGCCAATTATTTAGCCATTCATACACATTTTGATTTCGATTCAAGTGAAATCATTTTGTTTTCATTTCAGTTCTAAATTTTAATAAATGAATCATTTGTTAATCGCTTGCAGAATCAAATGAAACTGGGGAGTTAATCAAAGCCTTCACTTTACAAATGCACAAAAGTTGTACTTGTCTTGCCATAATTGTGATTATTATGACATGTGAGGCAGGCAGGCGGGCCTAGATCGACAGTTAGCGAAGCAGACAATTGCTTTCAAGTGTGTAAGCTTGTGCTTACACTGGATGTCTGGATGGCTTAAAAAAACTGTTACATATAAAGATCCCCCCCACCTATGGAAATTAATTTTTAATGTATTTTTAATGAATATGCATTTTTGTTGAACAATGAAACAGTTAATAACTTTTATAAGTCATTTGATTTAGTAAGAAATTACAAACGAAATTAATTGACCAGCCAAATTAGGTAAGGCGATTTTTTATGTTCCAGAGAATAAAATTCCTGTGCAGTTTTTATATACCACAGTGATTCCTTAAGTATGACCAGACTGCAGAACCTGGAAAACAGTCACACCTTTTGATTTAGCAAATGCATATAAAAGTAATGAGACTCCATAATTTCTCTTTCTTTTAACTGAGCCAACGTTGTAAACTAAAAGGCGCAGTTATTAAATGCAGGCCAACAGTTGTTTTAATAGAATACATTATTTTTCTATTATGATCTAAAAAAAAAATTAAGCTTGAGCAAACTTTTGTCATTTCTGGAAAAATTAGTCATTGTGTTTCTGTTAAAGCTGTTGTGTTTTTCAATTAAACTACGAAAAAAAAATCGATTTTAAAAAAATACATAAATCTCCAAATTTAGATAAATAGGAAACCTTAAGGCTTAAGCTCTGGATAAAATTTGGGTGTGTTTGAAAAAAGAAATCAATAAAAACTGATTTAAATTTATAGCAATTTGGTTTCAGGTCTTTGAAAGCCACTCCAAATTAACAACTTGACCACAAACAACTTGTATGTGAAACAGTTATGAAACAATTGATTTTTCTTATTCAAAAGGATTTTTTGTTTTGGTGGTAGTTTACAATAGTTGTGATCCCGTACCAGTTGGACAGCGTTCAAAATATGAGAGTTGTTTTCATTAATTAATGAAAATCCACAAAAGTGCGGCATTACCTAGACCTGACTCCAGGCCCTCAAAAACTATGAACACGAAGTCAACGCACTTCACAGCAATTTGGATTATTGCGCTTCTTTTGCCTTCTCTTCGCTCTCAGGACTTCAGAATATTTCTGGATTAGCAGAGAAAAGATTAAAATGTATACATTAGAGTGGTTCGATTGGAAAGGACAAATATTTGCCTTGATTTTATTTTCACGCGCTGATCAAATTTAAACTTTTTGTCTATTTGTATTTTTGTATGATAGTACCTTAACAAGGCGTAGTACGCAGTTGATGTGCTCAAAAAAAATTGAAGACATAAAAATTATAAGGGCCATACATTTATCTTCTCGGCAGTTACACTGGCATTGACTAATGTGATTTTAGATTCTGTTTTTTACTCCTAATCAGCCAGTGTATGTATGTTACGTACATTATGTGTATTATTTATGCAGTTTATATATAAATAGTATACCTACACTGGCTGACCTGTCCACACATTCCAGTGGCTTTTATAATAGTTCTAAATTATATAAAGCTAAAAAACAAAATCCTCCTTTTTCGAACAAACTCTTTAAGCAGAAATAGTAATTTAAAAAAACGAAGGAGAAGCATCTTCAATTTTCATTTCACTCATTTCAGTTCACTTTGAATTATGTTTTAATAAAATAGTTAAGCAATAAAATAATTTTTAATAAAACATACATATTTGCCAATTAAATAATACTACTTTGAAAAAATATTTACAAATAATTATAGTGCTGCACAAACAAATGCCAGAGAGTGAGTAGTCGACTACTTTTGGTACCAGTCGGTAAACAAATGTTTGCACAAACAATTTTTTTACGATTCAAAGCCTTGTATGCATATTTTTCGCATTAAAAATAGGTAAACCAATAAATTATTTCATATTCGAACAAAATTATGTTGTTAAAATATATAATATTTTGCATTTTTCGAAGCTAGCCAAATAATCAGTTTCTTACATACATCTCATACATGCAGCACTAGGCACAAAATGAGAGTAAACATTGCGTGGTATTGCCAACAATAAAGTTCAAAAGTAATAAAAGAGTTTATTAGTTATTTCACCTGTATAATGTGTTTATGAATTGAATTTTTTATGAGTTGCTTATAACACTGTTAGTGTATGATAACTAACTATTACGAGCTTATAAGCTGAAATAAGAAATTTTTATGAATTAGGGCGTTAGAATATAATTTTTTTTAATTTAAATTCAATTTCGATCAAAAAATATTTACATGAATACAACTTTGTAGTCAAACTTTACCATTTACGATTCTCAACTACTTTATAGTTGGATTTTACTTCTTAGTTGGATTTTACTTCCTCATATATGAGGAAGATTTTTTTTTTTTGCTGTGGTTAAAGTGTTGCGGTTGAAGTTCGAATAGCAATGTAATGTATTAGGGAACTCAATAAAACGGGAAGGCCAGAGCCATTCTCAGCTGAGCGGATTAAATCACGGACAGTTTGGGCTTGTAAAAACGCTACTAACAGTTACACAACGCATGGTGACCTAGGCATCTTGTGAGTGCCGGGACTCGTGGGTATAACTGGAAAGGAAAATAGAAAATTCACTTGCTAAGTTAATTAATTTCTATTATTTGAACTTTTTCTTATATAACTACATATGTATGTATAACTTTATTATAATTAAAAATTTAGACAGAAAATGTACAACAACTTAAGTGGCTGAGTGGCATGGTTGTCGCTTTAGAAACATGAGCCCCTGAGTTCAAAGACGGGTGCTGACGAGAAAGTGTGGCGGCTTCGAAACAACTAGTTGTCCACCCTGCTAAATGTCTTTGATGTTCTATTTGTCTAATTTAATTAATATCAATCACAAATATAATATAGAAAGAACTTGAACCTGATAAACTTAATACAGAAATAAAATTCACTTGCTTTAAGAGGAAAAGATGTAAGCACCACAAGCTTGGAATGGGTGAAACTCTTCGACCCATTTACATCTGTGCTAAATAATTGGGCACACAGATCTCACTCAACGCTCTCGAATAATGAAACCATGGGACTCAATGCAAGAATCCTATGGGGAGATCCAGACAAGGAAACACGAATAATGGAAGTTATGACAGGTCACTCGTAATCACTGGCACCCTTAAACCGCCTATGAATAGCGGTGGTAAAGGGTGTTTTTTCTTCGATGTATAGAACTTTGAGTGGCAATAAAACAACGATGGATTATTCGATTGAAATGAATTTTATTTATCCGAAATATAATTTTGTGGCATTACATTTTAGATATGATTTCTAGCATATGACCGCCATGGCTGGTGCGGATGTCGTCCAATCTGGACGTCCAATTTTCGATGACTTTTGCCAACATTTGTGGCCGTATATCGGCAATAACACGGCCAATGTTGTCCTCCAAATGGTCAAGCGTTTGTGTATTATCAACATAGACCAATGACTTTACATAGCCCCACAGAAAGTAGTCTAGCGGTGTGAAATCACAAGATCTTGGAGGCCAATTCACAGGTACATAATGTGAAATTAGACGTGTCTTTCAATAAATCGATTATGGCACGAGTTGTGGGACATGTTGCGCCGTCTTGTTGAAACCACATTTCCTGGACATCATGGTTATTCAATTCAGGAATGAAAAAATTGGTAATCATGGCTCCATACCGATCACCATTGACTGTAACGTTCTGGCCATCATCGTTTTTGAAGAAGTACGGACCAATGATTCCACCAGCATGATGGTAGAAACTATAACATTTTGTGCGCGATACCGAATTCCTATAGAGCTATAGCTCAAAGCCATTATGGTTAAGTCCACGAAACGCACTACAAGCTACTCTGGCTTAAGGGTAGGTTGGAAGACATGGGTTATCATTACCCTCCTACTAACCTAGCCTGACCTAAACTGCATCAAATTTTAGGCCTATTCGATTTCTTAAGTAAGTGTCTTCACTGATCAACACGATATTCGCAGTTCGCCACACTCTGTACTGGTGTTAGTGTTAATTGCTAATCTTTTTCCTATTTTTCCATTATCCTTTTAAAATTGTTGATAACTAAACAGACAGGCACAAATCATTTTTAGGGGTTGAACTTTCTTCTTATTTACACACTGACAGATAAACGCGTATGTATACTTATACATAATTCATGTGTTATTTGTCTTGTTCTGGATGATATTCTCATTTGGAACTGTTAGTTTATTTCTTAAGAAGATAAAATTTATCTTTTGTATTATTTATTTTTTTGTAGATTTGTTTGCGTCTTAAACAGTGTGTAATACTTTTTAGCTACTGCTCTTACGTAAATAAGAAATATAAACAAAAAAGTCAAAACTCATAAACTATTTGTTTGACTGGACATCAGCAATATGTATGTACGTACATACGAATGTATTTTAATAATTTATTGCTCAAGTGAGGCTTACTAGCAACAACAAAAAACAATAACAATGAGAATATTTAACAAAACCATTAATAATATACAAATAAAACAAAATAAAAATGTAAATATGTATGTATGTAGAGTATGTGTTTCTTTGTCTGTATGTGTCATGTTTTAAAAGTTTGTGATCTTTTTTAAGATATTTTTTTTTTTTTTTGTTATTTGTTGTTGCTGATTAAGAGTCTTAAAAAAGATATAGTAAATACTGCACACATTTGTACACACATGATGAACAGAGGAAAATCAATAGATACAAAAACTGGGCTGAATGACTGACGACCGACGGACGACTGGTAACAGAATTTGAAAACCTCAACAACGAAAACAACAAAAACAACACTTGTGTAGCAGTTTGTGCATGTAAAAAATACAAATAATAATTGCGTAAAGCAGGTGGCTGTTGCGATGATTAGTTATTGCCTTTCAGCTATTTGGTGATTAGTTGTTATTTTTTTTTTTTTCTTTCCACCAATATTTTTTTTTTTTTTTTGGTATTTATTGCTGCCTTGTTCTGTTGTTCTTATCTTTTTCAGATATTTTTTGTGCTTACTCTAATACCTATTACATTTGTAAGTCTGTCTGTCTGTCTGTCTGTCCGCCTGACTGTCAGCTCTAATCTTTTTTTGCTGTTGTTGTTGTTGTTCTTGTTTTCTTTCTATTGGTCGTAGTTTTTTACGATCAAGTGTCAAATTAAGTGTGCACATGATTAATTTTTATTATCGTCAGTCAGTCTACATACTATATTATTGGTTTCTGCAGTTGTAAAATTATAGTTGTTTTTTCTTCCACTTGCAGTTGTGTTGTTTTTCTTTCTGCTGCAACTGATGTTGGCAACTGATTAAGCATGACGTGTAATTTAAGTCAACTTTATAATAGAAGTTCATGTGTTCGTAGCAATAATAAAATAAAATTAATGATTATACAAGTATTTGTTTAGATTTTCTAAAGGTTTTTTGAAAAAATTCTAATTATTTCCAAGATTTTCTTTTCCAAGATATTAGAAGCTGCTGCAAGGTTTGTAACGTTAGAGTACTTGATGTTTTTTCGCATCAATTATAATTTTAAATATTATTCTAAATATTATTTTAAGTTAAAAATATTTCTCAAGCCACAAAGAAAAACACCCCTGGAGCGTTTTTTTTCTTTTCTAAAGCGAATAACTACGAAAAGTAAATGCTTTCAATTCCAAAGGCATATTGAGTTTATTTAAGAATTTAATACAATAATTATCGTAACGCCTTGTGGAGAATGTTTCATTGATTTTCGTATTACATTATATATTTGCATTGGGATATGTAAAATAAACACAAATTTAAAAGTTATGTTTTTGTTTCAAATGTATGCAAGCGTTCGCATAAACTGGCAGTAAGAAAAGCCTTGCGTTGCTGTGGCTTTTATAAAAGTTTTAAATAAATGCTCTTATTGCCAATCTCGTTGTCAGCATCATCGTCAATCTTTAGGATCGGTGAAATTTTGTCGACGCCGACATCGCCTCGACGCTATGTCGATACTAACTGCCTATTCCTCAATATCGAAGTTGTGCGATTGTTCGCATTTTAAGCGAAACCAAATTGATTTGGGTTCTTTTATTCGAACAATGACTCTATCGACAAATCGCAAAAACTTAAGTGTTTTCATACAAAATGCGATTTCTCTCGATTTCGATCATATCGTCAGCATAGCACTCATTTCAATATCTATCACTTGTTGTTTTGATACCTAGTGGGAGTTTTTATAGAAAATATTTTATATTTATTTGTTAAAAAAACTGGAAAATATTTACCGTCTAATTCATAAAAATTATAATAGGTTTATAAGGTTTGACAGATTTTCAATACAAATATGTCAAATAACAGTCTTATAAGCCTGTTATAATTTTTATGAATTAGGGGGTTAGTATACTAGTATATATTAAACAATTATCATATGTATGGATTTTTCCTGTGCATTTCCGACGTATTGCTTCGCTCAAACAGCGCATAACTTCAAGATAGTATTCCTTATTGACCGTACGATCTTGCGGCAAGAATTCGTGATGCACCCACCACGCCATTGCAGTTGAAGAAAACAGTGAGCCAAACCTTCACATTTGAGTGAGCTTGACGTGCTTTTTTCGGTCTTGGCTATTCTGGCCGCTTCCATTGGTATAATTGCTCTTCTGTTTCAATGTCATAGTCACCAGTTACGAACTTTCTGAGGAAATCTGGATCATCGTTGACGATATTCACAACAGCTCCTGAGCGATGTCCATGTCAAAGTTTGACAATTTTGGCGCAATCTTCGCTGCCGCACGTTTCATGCCTAACACATCGGTAAAAATTGCTTGGCATTAGCCGAACGATAAGCCAACGCCAAATCATCAGCAACCTCTCTGATAGTGGTTCGACCATTATCCAGAATTATTTTCTTCACTGCTTCAATGTTTTCAGCGTTTGTTGAAGTGCTCGAGTGACCATGACGAGCATCGTCATTGACATCTTCTCGGCCTTCCTTAAACCGGTTATACCACAATTGAACCTGTGTTCTGCTCATAGTAGGCTCGCCAAACGCCACAGTCAACATTTCAAATGTCCTTGCGCATTAAATTTCATTTTTAACACAAAACTTAATACAATTGATCCAGTTTTTCGTATAGCCAAAAATCGAAGAGCACACCAACACACGACTTACCTTTTTTGTCTGTCAAAAATAAACTGGCAATCCAAAATGGCTGATATTGCCAACATATAAATATAACGGACATGTATACCAACATAACAGAAAAAAATGTGAAAATCGAAATTTGAAAATAACGGTCGTTTTTTGATCAGACCTCGTATGTATTAAACAATTATCATATGTATATAGTTTTCCGAAAACAGTTTTGCATTAGTTTAAAAAATCAACAATGCAACAGTTGTTCGTTAAATGGAAGAAAATTATAAGTTTGACATGGGATATACCAGTAATCAGTTCATTAAAGAGTTCAATGGAAGAGGAGTGGCAACAGCTTTGCAACAATCTGTACTTCTTCACTAGACTCTATCTCGGTTTCCGCGAAACGCAAGGCGACGGTAAGTCCATAATTAATAAATTATGGACTTAAATTTGTATAAAAGTATACTTTTAAAAAAGCAGAAGAACTACTTCCTTACATTTAAAATGTTTGATTTTTATATTTTGTACTTAATTATGTATGTATTTTCTTTGGTTTGTCAGACACCCATGGCCAGTTTTATGAAGGGTTGTATTTACACAAGAACAATTTTGTAGTTTCTTTCAATACTTCAATAAAAAATCAACCAAGACTTTAATTTTCCGATCTGGTATGTCTGTGAAGTAACAAGCAAAAATTTAATAACTTAAGCCCGTGTGAACGCAAGCTGTCAAAATAGAGGAGTGCAAATTAATTCGAAATCGAGTGACCACATTTCGATCGCTTATATTTTCTTGCGACATTGAGGAACAGCCACTAAGTTAGAAGTATGGATCAAGTATGGTCAACTTGTTATCGATATTTTTTAAAAGCTTTCTTATTCTACCTGTGTCGATTCCGATTTGTTTTCTATAAATTTTCATGAAAATTGTTTTTCAATGAAACGAACTGATACAGAATATCAGAAACCTGCAAAAAAACAACTCAGAAATGCAAAAATATTTCTTGAAAAACTTAAAGAATACCACAACCGGCACAAAAGCACGAACATTCAGCAACAAATTGCAAATGCTAATGATAGACTTGAAATAATTTGTAGAAAAAGTCACAAAGATGTCAAAGAAAAAACCCCCAAAAATTCCTGAGAAATTTGCAATCGATTTACAATTAAAATGGTTTATAAAAACCTTAAGCAACTACCAAGAATACCACAAAAATTGTTCGCTATTTCTTGCGGTTTTTTTGTATCAGTTCTATTTTTTACATTTGCCTAAGATTTTCACAAATTATTGTAACTATTTTATTTTTGCAAAAACTAGTTATTAGTCTACTTTGAGTTTTACAAATTTTTCGCAAAATATCGCGTACACAGTGCCACTGTTACCAATTATTTTTTGTTTATTTTTGAATAACGTAATTAAACTAAATATAACAAAAGTGTTTTTTTTTAGTTGTCATACCTTTAAGTTTAAAGTTTTGATTCTCCTAATAATTTCAGTTTAAATTTTACACAAAGTAACTTTTGTTCAGTGATATGTACTATAGTTTTCTTCTTTAATCATTTGAAGACAATAAACAATGAATAAGACAAAAATAACAATAATTTTTTTAAGTATTCATTTCCATTAAATGTCATTAAAAATCAGAACTGTGTTCTTATTTCATTTTTTATTTTTCGTTTCGTAAATTAATTTAAATCAAAGACAAGTGTCGGGCCACTCATAAAACATGACACATTATTTATTTTCGAAAAAAAAAAATATACAAAAATTTACACAAACTGTTGATAAGTTGAACGCGAATCGTATGTATGTATGTATGAACGCTTTGCTGAGCGTATGTAGGTTTTCCTTTATTTTATTCAAACTCTTGAGAAATCAAAAAGTATAGTTTTTTTTTTCTTTAAGTAATGTATTTAAATGGTTGTGTGAAATAATAAAAAATCAACAAAATATGTATGAAAAAGACTACACATAAAAAACATATTAATAAATAAACATTTTGACACACATTTTATCAGTGAAACATTGGACAAATAAACTCAAAATCAGCAAAATATATACATATGTATAAATTTAAGACAAATATTATTTCAAATTTTAAATTCACGCAATATTTATTTTTGCTGCTTCTCAACAACAACAAAAAAAAATACATATATTTTTTTTATATAAACAAGTAAGAGTACTATAGTCGGCTGGGCCGAATCTTAAATACCCTTCACAATGATATATGTACCATTCTGATTGATTTTTGGTGCCAAAAGTTGTTTAATTGGCTTATAAAGCCGATTTCTTGCAAAATCGGAAGACGCTATATCTCGGGTATATATGGGCCGATTTCAAAAATTCTTAGATTTTTGGGATCTAATGGGCATTAAAAATGATATGGCTAACCTTTTTAGGAAAAAAAATTGTTCAAAAATCTGACCAAAAAATGGCCAAAATACCGCTCAAAACTTGGTTTTTTAGATATATTTCGGCTATCCGTGAACCGATCTTACTGAATTTTTACAGCAGACCCACTTCCAGGATTTAACACATTTTACCGAAAGAATGAGGTTTGCGTTTTCTCAGAAACGGTATTTCAACGACTACAGACGGACATCGCTTAATCGTAATCTCTATTGATTCGGATCCAGAATATATACACTATATGGGGTCTTAGATGGTTATTTCAATGCGTTACACACGGAATCACAAACTTATATATACTCTAACACATTTTTGTTAGAGTGCACCTTATTTGTATGGCACAATTTTCTGTTTAACAAAAATTGGTTGCGAAACCATCCTAAAAATAATTTTTATTTTTATTTTTTAGACTAGGACCAGTATTCAGGGGATGATCCCTATATATGCATTGCATTGTACTGGAACTGGGAAAATTAGGAAAAAGGGATTGGTGGGTGGAAAAACGAAAATGGGGAGTGTTTGTGAACGTTTGATTAAGTACAAAAATTATAACATAAAAACAGATAATTTATTTTTGGAATTCTAAATAAGTCAGGATTAAATGTCGCTAATTTTGATTAGCAATAAGTCACATACGCCCACAGAATGAAGAAAACTGTGAAAATATTAAAAAATTCTCAAAACTTATTATAACAGCCACGGTGTCAGCTCTAGTGGTAGTGATAAAATGTAAAAGTGACCTCCATTTTTTTTTGTTCCCAGCATTTTTTACAAACATACCTCTCATCTCTATATGAAAATAAGATTTTTACAAATTGGCTTTTTGTCTTCCAATCTAACGCCACTGGGCTTTTGGAAGAATCAAATATATAACTTGGAACAAACTCAGCTTCCCAGCAAAAAAAAATACAAAGATTTAGAATCACAAAACGAGTATATATACCCTTATGCGTACCTCACAAAATAAGAGTACAACATTTTTTAGGTCACACATGAAAATAGCCGCAAATATGAGAACTTTTGCATCAATTGTCAAGTTGGTAGCATTAATAATTTAATGGACATTCGGATATTTCTGTTCAAGGTGGATTCTTATCACATTTTCTTTGTTTGCACACCTATATCTCTCGGTATACCGTGTGGAAAATCTATTTTGTACCTGACGCAGAGTTGTATATATTGAATAGGAAAAAAAATTGGAACAAGCCTATCCGAAAAATTGCCTAACAAATTGCCAAAATGACTATTTTCCCTCATTTTTCACTTTCACAAATATGCTGTTTTTTTTTTTCTTTGTAAACTTTACTTTGCGTGAAAACGAAAATTCGGGTTCATATAACAGATATTCTTACACAGAATATATGAGATTTTTATTTGTTATCTGTGCCTCGAAACAAAATCTAGAACATTTTCAAATATTGTCCATAATATTAAGCCTCGTTGAAGTTGACGCTTGTAGTTTTAATGATAATTATGCTTACAACTTATTTAAAAGGCATGAAAGAAATACTCAATGTTACTTTTTTTTAAACAAACACAAAACTGCGAAGTTTTTGGCTTGTCCGCAGAAACACCCAAAGCCTTCGTCTTAGTAGGACACTCTATCAACTCATCCATCGAGGCGCTCAACTAATGATTCAAATAAAAACATTGCAGGAATGCATTTTCCTTACACTATTTCATTAGACAAATAACAAAATAAGGCGAATGTAAAAAATAAATTCAGTCAAGTACAAGGCTGGCTCGCACACTTGTATAGGAACACCTGGTAGTTTTCGAATTGTTGTTGTTTTTAGCATCTGTAAATACATACACTGTACGAATTTCAGCTCTCAATCTTTTACGGTTCGAGATTAGCTAATAGTTACTTTTAGTTGTAAGGGGACAACTGGTAGTTTTCGACTTTTTATTTTTAGTATTTGTTGTTTTAGGGCATTTCTAAATACATACACTGTGCGAATTTCAACTCTCTCTCCCTCTCTCTCTTTTACGGTTCGAAAGTTATAGCTAAACGTTACTTTTCGTTGTATGGGGATACCTGGTAGTTTTCGCTTGTTGCTGTTTTCATCATTTGTTGTTGCAGCGGCAAGGTACAACAACATCCTGTGAAAATTTCAGCTCTCTAGCTCTTAACGTTTCGGAGAAGGGACACTGTGACGGACGAACGTAGAAGTCTCGGTAATAGGGTTCCGTTTCACTCTGATGAGTACGGAACCCAAAAAACAGCTGAGCTTATGGCTTCTAGACTCATTTCAAACAAAACTCATGCATATGGGTATTTCCATGAAATGGTCCACCGTTAGTTAAAAAATCAAAACGCTCGCACAATTTTTTTAAGCACAGAAAATTGAAAAAAAACTATTGACATTTATTTATTTATTTATTTGATTTCAATACAAAGAAAGCCTCATGGCCAATAATACATGTATTGTTAGTGAAAAGTCTATGTAAATTAATTTGACTAATTCTAAAATTAAAACCTAATTGTTAGTTAGAAGGCATTTTATGACATTTTATTATGTAAAAAAAAATTTAACTTATAATAATTTTAAATGATGGTAAAAACTTCTGAAAATATATACATATATGTTATATTACAAAAATATGTATGAAGGTAAAAAGTGTCACGTGCGTAATGTAACGTGCGTAATCAAAAATTTTTTTGGAACGAAGTTCCTTAACGCGGCTTGCTGGTAGTGGAAATTAGTAGAAATCGTCACGAAAGCGGGCGAGCTGTTTATATGTATTGGTGTACTATCGACAAGCAATTGTGTATGATGGGCGGTGTCTCCACTGACAGCAGCGGAGACACCTACCAATAAATATTAATTAGTTGGAAAACGTTCCAAAAGTTTAAAGAATCATAAAATTTCAAAAACAACACAAAATAAAACATACAGATTTCATCTTGTATTACATTCAAAGATGAAAAAAAACGTAAGGAACTTCGTTCCTAACGGGGGTCCCCCGACCGCATTTTTTTTTTTCTTAGCCAAGGTCCATTAATAAATTTTATAAAAACATTTTTTCCGAAATAAAAATCTTCTACAATTTGCCTACTTTTAAAATATTTCATGCTGTTTTAAAAGGCACTTACGTTTTTTGTCACGTGCGTAAGTCAACTTTGATCGCATGGAACTTGGGTACCCAGTGCTCAATTTTCCAATATATATACTTTTTGGAAGGAACTCATCACATTAAATGTAACAATGGCAAAATTCCATACAAAATTCAAAACAATTAAACGTGTACAAATGTCACGTGCGTAACCATGGAAGCACCCATATAAAAGCGCTATTGAAGCAGTGTATATTGAAACGTCCTGCCAAAAATTACTTTCTGCTAAGCAGTTTTATTTCCATCTTTCCTGCTTTGGGGAGCTCCCATACGTAAATAGTTTTAGATGCTGTTGTCTTGTTCTTAACTGGTGCCACGGTGCCTCCACTGGAGTTAAATGTATGATCCTCTTCTGTTACTTTTTCTCTTTCGACTTTTTTTCGGAATAATTCAACCCTCTATCCTACCTCTTTAGGTTTTACTTTCATCATCATAACTAGCTTCACTGTGCCTCTGTGGGACTCAAATATATGGCCAAGCGCTATTAAGTTTCCTTTTTCAATATCTCCACGAAACAAATCAATCCTCCTTAGGTGTGCCGCCATACAAATACAGCCTTATAAACTTTCCTCCATCGTATTAACCAGCCTCATGGTGGCTGAAAAATAAAATGTATCACTGACCCAGCTCATTTCTTCTACCTATTATTTCCTAAGTTCTAAAAGTAGACCTGTCTTTTTGAAAACATTCAAACACTCTTTTAAAAGTTATTCGAGTCTACTGATGAGTCGATTAGCATCAACGAAATGTCGGCGGCATATAGACAGCTGAAAAAACAGAAAACATTAATAAGGTCTATTTTTAGAGCTAAGATAGTAAAATGAAAATATTTCCTAAACAGGGACGATAATCACCCTGTGGTTAGCGTTTTTGCGGCGAAACTCAGGAGTTTTTGAAAAACGATGTCTTGATTTGCAAAAAATAAGAAACTATTCAAAATCTACTACAAGAACGCAATCAAATTTCAATCGTGGTTGGCAAAGTGGACTGTCCAAAGTGCAAAATAAAAGTGAGATTTCGAAATTGACAGCAACAACGAAAACTGTCGTTTTCAAATCACGCCAAACACAAGGGTAAAAGATTATGTTGTGTTTTTAAAACTGCTAGGGAGAAAATATTATATTTGATTTTTCCAGAGGTGCCGTGGGTTCACACGATGTCTAAAAATATTTTTGTATGGCAGAGCCCATTAGTACGAAATATAGATGCTTTGGTTGTTTCTTGGAAATATCGAGAAATGAAAATTAATGGGAATAACTCATACATTTGACTTCTCGGGAAGCACAGTGGGGCTAGATGGGACAATAGCAAAGAAGTTTATAAAAATATTATTTTTGTAAGGGAGCCCGTCTGATAAATAGTGATAAGAAATTGATAAATTAGGGGAAGATGTTGGTAACAATAAATAAATGGGGAACAATCTCAAAAAGTGGGATAAAATCCAATAGAGCTGACTCCGCAGAAACCATGACACATTTGTTAAATTTTCCTTTAACTTGTGGGCGAATGCGATACGCCCTCTGCTAAGGAAATCTACTTAAAATTTTCAAAACTGCAGTGTCTTGGTGCCGACAACATTTTGGGGAGGAACGTGGGGACAATTTCTTATTTTTAAAAATAAGGTGCGCTCTAATATTATGAATACTTATATACAGGCATACATACATGTGTTTGTACACGAGAATTCATATTTATATTTAAACAATCAAATTAGTGTTTTCTTGGCAGCTGATAAAATAACTCCAATATATCTGGCATGCGGATTTTAATCGATTAAGAATATTTTTTCTATACCACTAAGCTAAGATAACTTAAGCTGAGAATAGCTTAACCTGAAATAAATCCAGGCATGTTTACTTGCACACATACTTTAAATTCAGCATAATTAATTCAAACCTTTCCCTATTTGATAGCCTGATAAAAATTAAATTCTTTTTTAAATTTAAATACTGTTTGCGTTGTGTAATAAATTGAGCGTAAATGTTATTTTATATGTATATTCTTTTCAAGATAAAGATTTTCAGTTTCTTTGGCGTTTTATTAAACGCTTCTGTTGCCCCACTAAAATGTAAGTTTGATAAATAAGAAAATAAAAATGTTTTAAAACTGTGTCATTTTCTAAGAGGAGGTAATTTTGTTCATTCTATTTTTTTTGCGTCACAATATTTTTGATAAGTGCTTTAAGATTTTTATAAATTTTAATTGTAAAGTTAAATAAATAATGCTGGATCTATATGTTTGAATGGACATATGTATACGAATGCGTTTGTATGAATATTTTACATTTGAAATGAAGCAACTTTTTTTTCGAAAACATTTCAGGGACATCTTCAAGTCTTTTCGTGATTAAATGCTTTCAGTTGAATGTTCATAAGATCTAAATATTTTATTTGACACCATTTAAACTTGCTGTGCGGCCACATAAATTTTTATTCTGTTACAAAAATATTTCGCAAACTTCAGTGACTTGTGCTGGGAACACAACTGGGTCGAACGATGAATTACGCCCAACACGATGAATTTATCAATAAAACTTTGCGCGTTAAGTGCATCGTCTAAGGTTTAATAGCAATGAAAAACGTTATTTTGTTTTAGCAAAAACTATGCAATAACCATAAAATTCAGAAAGATTTGTTTATGCTAAGACTGGAGTAATCAACATTTTCAAAGAATACAAGAAAAGTAAAGTTGAGGACATACTGCGGCTGGGGTACATACCACGGCTTTATCATGACCGCCAAGTCGCTTATCAGCACCCAAATTGCTTCGAACCCAGGAAATAACCAGCAGCGCATTGCCATAGTACCACCCTCAGGTGGTTCTTCATTACTGAATGTCTATATTTAATCCTATTGATCAACTTTCCATTTTAACACTGTCTTTTTCTGTTGATTGGAATATATTTTATATACTCTCTCCAACATCCAATTGATTTCCCATTGATTTTTGTGCTAGTGGTTATTGTAATAGTGATAACAATGATTTCAAACTTTTCGCCAGGCCCAGCGATTGTTTGAACAAATTTTATGTTACAAAAAATTTTAATGAACGACATAGGTACGTATATTACTACAAAACTTGCTTAAATCACGCCAGTAAGAACTGCATGCTCCTTTGTTTTAAATATAAATACGACATGTCTAACAAATATTGAACAAATATTAGGTCTGATTCTCAAGCTAGAACTACATAATACGCTTTCTACGCGTCTGCGGTTTTCACGCTTTTCATGCGTTCTACGCGTCTTATGCTTTTCAAACGTGTTACGTGCAACATTTTCTACGAACCGAATTGCATTAACATTTCAACATACAAAACAAATGTTTGCCAAATCGAGAAGTGAAAGTGAGCCTTTAAATTGTAATTATAACTTTAAAATATAGTTACAATGTATAATAAAATACGTTCTAATAATTTAAATCATTATTAAACTTGATCAGAATAATACTTAGTACGTAAAAGTAATTGATAAATGCAAATTTTGATGATGAAAAAGCAAGAAATTTAATAAAACTTTCCAAATTAATTTTTTATTTATATTATTTTATTCGTGATAACATTTGTAAACTTTATCATAATATTTTTTTATGTACTGTAAATGTAGTTCGTTACTGAAAATTTAAAAAATTACTCTACGATATAAAATTATTTATCTATAACGTTGTGAGTAGACTCCTCATCAGTTATCGAACACAGCTGACTTTTCCCTGAGACGCGTAAAAGAGACGTATAAGAGTAGAAAGCAGATCTATCTACTTTTCCAATTTTACGCAACGACACGTTCTATACGTTGTGCAGTGTGACTTGTCAAATACAATTATACTGATTCTACTTTTTTGAACGCCGTACGAAACGTATCGAACAGCGCGACGAGTGTCGTGCAACTCCACCTCCATATAGTAAAGTCACCTGTTTGCAACGGCAGCCAAATCTTTTTACAATTTTATGCTTTTAAAGGGCAGTTCAGACTATTATACCACTTTTGATATTTATATCCCGCTCTACGAGGCAAAGGTCTAACTACATTTCTTGCATTCACACTATCACGCTTCAAATAAAATGTAAAAAAGTGGACGACATGGTAAAATCTTCATCGGCGGCATATTAGCAGTTTTATGTAGGTGGAAGTGATGCCGTCCACTAGAAATATTCAACAGCTAAAGTAATCGTTATATTTAAGAATTCAGAAATAAATTTAATTATTTAATTCGCTATAAGAGCCAATTGAATTGAATTTTTTTTAGGTCTAAAAATAAACCTTAATGTTTTCTGTGTTTTCCGCCGTCTATATGCCGCTGACATTTCGTTGATGCTAATCAACTCATCGGTAGACTCGACAAATCTAAAAGGAATGTTACAATGGAATAAGTAGTTGGGAAGTGTAGGTGGAGATGCTGCAGGGAAGCAAAATATTAAGCTGTTCAGCCCACGTGGATACATGACGACGCTACCTTTGAGATCTATGTGATATAAATTACAAGTTTTATGAAATTTTACTGACATCGATTTTTTTTATATTAAGGTTTTAAATTCAAATGGATTTTGACTCAATTTGTATTTTGGAACATGAAACTCTTTTTATTGTCTGCTTCTGTGAGAAAAATAATTCCAGAACTATTAGAAAGCTTTTAGGGTAACTCACTTAAGTCAAAACACCTTTAAACAAAAAATTTGCTATTGCAATACAGCTTAGGCGATAGCTAAATGAGCCAAATGCTGCATTTGTTAAAGCGCAGAGGCACTGATATTTGTGAAAATTTTAAAGCGATTCGTTGTTTTATTTGCATTTTGCAAATTCAATTTTTAACACTATTTTTAAATTTAAAAAGCTTATTAATGTAAAATCATTTGATGCGTAACGGATTAAATTGTTTTTGTTTTCTGTATGGTGGTTGCCATTGTTGTCGTGGCTTAAATCCAAAAGATAGCAATTAATTGCCTTCCTACCACTCTCATACTCACTCATACACTCACTCATGCCCTGCCACTCAGTACTTCGGCGTGCAGCAATACTCGTAATATTTTTCATTGAAAAACAAATAAAATACAAAAAAAAAAGGAAATGATGATGCGACTGCTAATTTTTTTCTTGCTTCTATGCTATTAAAAACATGATATTGTTAATAATTTCCAAAGAAAATAAGAAGCTAACAAAAAAAAAAAAAAAAATAACAAAAACAGTAATAATTTGCAATATTCGTCATAATCTCATATTTAAATGCAAATTGCAACAAATGTAAAGAACAACAAAAAAATTTAATCATATTAAAATTAATGACTAAAAGTGGCAACAACCAAATATGGCCTGAAAATGTGTTAAAATTATATGAGTTTCATTTAATACTGCTTAATTCTTTTGTATGCTTGGTTTGTCAATAATCTCTATGCAGGCTGGTTGACTAAAATTTAATGGTTCGGAACCCCTGCAGGTGTTGTTAACAAAGATATGTGTAATAAAAATTAAAAAAAAGCTAAATAATCATAAAGTGGTCTTCTAAATTAATCATATTGATTCAGTAAATTGTTTGCACTTGAGGATCATTTGCAATTACATTTGTCTTGTTCTATTAACAAAACGAGTTAATGTGAGGTTATATCAATAATGGGCGCTTAATCGTGGTATTCGATATCTAGCGTAGTATCGAATAATATTATTAGTCGTATTGAGCAGGCGAGTCATCTTATCGTATTGTATCGTAATTGTTAATAAAATGTAATACGTTTTTAGTACATTTGACGCTCAAAAATGTACCCCCGCACAGTGGACCATTTTGAGAGATAGCGGTCAAACATCTATAATAGTGTATATTGTTCAGTGGTTTTGTAGAACTAATTCTTAGTTTAGCTGTCATACCAATCTAACCGGATATCCGAACTCTGTGCTGTTGATCTACGCTAACTTTTGCCTTAGTTGCGGCCCATGGTACTAGATATCCATAAGTAGGAATTCTTCGCACAACAGCTGTGTACAGCTATTTATCAATCTTAGAGTTATGTCTCCATGTTGAACCGAACATTCTGCCACAGATATAGTAGGCTACAGTTGTCTTCTTGATATTGTGTTGGATGTCGATTTTCCATGTATACACAGAAACAAATGGATTGTAAATACAACAAAAATTTTTTTGTGTATTCAACCAAAACATTGTTTAATTTAAGCTTATAGATTAGGATGATACCTAGATATTTTGCATTTTCCGCTTGGTAGCTTGATCTTTATTGTGAACAGCACTAGCTCTGTTTTGTCCCAATTAACTCACGGACAGCTTACCCTGACCCAGTTAATAAGTTAGCCCAGAAAATTCGATATGATTCCCTTAGACACATCGGGGAAAAAGCCTAAATACAAATATCACATGTCGTCGATATGTTGTTGGATAACTGCGAATGGGTAACTAATGATGTCTGACATAACTTTGCTCCTTCTACATACGATGGACTCTGACCTAATCTGTAATGTCTTATTAGCCGATGTCATATAATATCATCTTATGTTATGATAAATTTCATTGATATTGACAGCTCTGGTGATCAGCTTATTTAGATTCCACTATTTTAATGTCAAGGATTGAATATTTATTTTTTCTACCACTGCACACAATAACATCCCTGGATGTAAAGTTCGGTATTAAACACAACGGGTTATCGATTTTGCGGTTTCAAAAGTAAGCGTAAATAAAACACATAAAATATTTTTTTTTTCATATTTCTTTTTTGGTACAAAGTGTGAATGTTGACACTTTGTGTGAAACACTACATCATTTAAATGACCACCACTAGAAGTGTTGCAAGCAGTTATTCTTTTGAGGTAATTTATGACCACCTTTTGACACATATTAGGCGGTACCCCAGCCATAACTTGACGAATGTCGGGTTTTAAGTGCTCAAGAGTTAAAGGCTTACCTGCGTAGCCCCACAACAAAAAGTCTAATGGTGTCACATTGAGTGATCTTGGCGACCAGTTGATATCGCCGCGACGAGAACTTACACGGTCAGAAAATGTCTCTTGCAATAAAGCCATATTCACTTGAGTTGTGTTACATAGGGCACCGTCTTGTTGAAACCACATATTCTTTAAGTTGTATTCTCCAATAGCAGGCAAAAAAAAAGTCGGTTATCATATGACCATGACGCTCAGTCATTTGCGAAGAAGTAAGATCCAATCACACCTTCGGATCAAAGAGTGCATCAAACAGTGACTTCTTCTGAATGTAATGGCCTCTCTTCAATTACTTGAGGATTCTCAGAACCCTAAGTACGACAATTTTGTTTATTAACATAGCCACCGAGCGAGTGAGAAGAAAATTTTGTTCGAAAAATCGCCGTCCACCGCTTGTTGTTCAAGCACCCATTCCACGTATCTACGACGTTGTGAATGGTCTGGCTGGCTTCAGTTGTTATGGGAGCTGGACTTTATATGGATGTAGGTGTAGATCTAAATGCAAAATACGTCATAATGTGCCCTAAAACAGTCCTAATTCCTGAGAATTCATCGACACATTCGGGTCTTCGGCAACACTTTCACTTACAGCAGCGGAACGAGCGATACGATGATGCACAGGCCTTACAGTATTTGTAACCGCTCCAGTCTTTTCAAATTTCTTTTTAATTTTGCCAATTGCTTGCGTAGTTGGACGATTATGTAAACCATAATCTCCTCTTAAAGCACGATATGTGTGTGGCTGTGGCAGAATCACCATTTTTGTAGTTTGTTTTGATCATATTTATGCGTTGTTTGATAGTTAATTAAGCGTTCGATTTTCTTCAATGTCAGACTTTCAACTGAGAAGAAAAGCAATTGGTTTAGCAACTTAGTTTGACAGATGTCGAATTCCAGTCCTATACTTTTGAAACCACGAAATGGATAACCCATTATATATACATATATTTTCTTTAATTTTTGATTTACTTTTGCGAGAAGCAAGGAATTCACTTTAACACCAAATTAGTAAATTTTGACCCAATTCGCATTAATTAAATACATTTTTTCCTCTGATCTTGTTTAATAAATTGTTTGAAACGAACTTAAAATTTGCCTTATAAAACACAACGTTTTGCAACTACCTAATAAAAAAAAAAAAAAGAAAAGGAAAAGATAAGAAAAAGTAACAGCGGCTATAAAATCTTTGCTCCTTATGTTTGCTTAAATACAAGCATTTAATAACGATTTTGATTGTGTTGAAAATCAGCAGAAAATCCAAGCAAAAAACAGAAAGAAAGGCTCGTTCGTCCGTCTGACACAAGGACTGATAGAGTGGAGCTTACAAGCATATGTACATACGACTGTATACATATGAATTTGTGTGCATATATATTATTTACAAGAACCCCAAGCAATTAAGTAGCAGTGAATGAAGGAATGACTAAATGTCTGCCTGACTAACTGACCAGTGGATGTAGCTATAAAAAAGAACACACAAACAAATAAACTTAATTACTGCAAACACGTATGTATGCTTGTGTTCAACTGGCTCTTGTCTGCCCTGTTGGAATTTTTAGAAGAGACTGCAAATTAAATTCTTTTGTAGATAAGTGTGACGCCGACAAGCCAGAGAGAATTGACTCTTTAAAGGACAATATTCGTGAAGCCATTGGTGAACAACAGCTGCACCCAATCGATAATGTGCTTAAAAATTGGACCGATCGTGTAGGCTACTGCATGGCCAGCCGAGGCAGCTATTTGAAAGAAATAATTTTCCATTATTAACCGGAAGGATTGTACTTTCAAAACAAACAAAAAATTTCAGAAAATATTCAGTAATTTTTTTATAGTATTTTCAAATAAAAAAAGGTAATTGTCGGACCCGTTAGACGGACTGTGCAATTTTCAAGTTTCAACCTTTTATGATTTTTAGTATTTGTTTTCCAGCGGTCGGGTAACCACATGTTTTGTAAAAAAATTTAACTCTCTAACTGCTCTTGTTTTGAGAGAATGGTGTCTGTGACGGACGGACGGGTCAGCGAAGTCCCAGTATAAAACTTCCCTTTTTTCCACTCTATGAGTACGGAACCTCAAAAAGTATTAGAATTTGTTGACTCTGTTAAATAGTGCGAATTGGTTTGCGAACACTTCGCCGATCAAAATGGTTTTAGTCTTCAAAACACAATTTACTATTAAAAGCTCAGTGAAGCAGAAGCTTAGAATGAAGCAGATTTGGAGCTAAACATTGTCTTTCATTCGAATCGACATCAAATTAGTAGGAAAAGTGGCTATGAAATAGAATTACGGTATTCAAACGGTCTCATATTGTGTCATAATGTCAGAAAGTACTATCATAAAATATGATAGTTTAAAAAAATTGTTATTGTGCTGCAAACAAAAATAGTCATAAATTAATAGGACTTCATCGGCTGTGTTTAGTGATTCGTCATAAGTTAACAGCATACATCTGAGGCGAACGGCTAAAACGCATTCGTCGAGCCGGTGATATTCTTTACCTGCCGCAAATTATATTCTAAAAAAATATTTTATATATACATAAAAAAACGCCTTATATGCGTACAATGCTTATATATTTGTTTAATAGCTGAAGGCTTTGTTTTACTATCCTACTCAGTCGTACGATATGGTAAAAATGACAAAAGTGTTCAAAAAGTGTGATAGTGTGGACTAAACATGTTTGTGTGCGATACGAATGTACGCAGGTATGTGTTTCGCAGATATATATACCAACATCCATATCCCTGCATTTCACCTAAAAATTAAATACTAATCTTAGAAGACTGACAGCCCACAAACGCTTGTGTACTGGCCGCCGTCCAAAAAATGAATCGACTCCGTTCAACCGGCTCCAGCTGTTTTTGTTTGAATAAACTTATTTATTCAATTTAATATCATTTAAGAAATAAATGCATTGAAATATATACATACATATGTATGTATATGTTCGTAAATATGAACATATTTGATTTCAAATTTACTTGAATTAGCTATCAAAACATCCAATAGCTAGTTTTCGCTCAAACTGGCTATAATTTTAGTTTTTTCACTTATTATATTTAAATGGCTTTCTTTTTTTTTAACAGCTGACTCATATTTTAAATAGCGCATTATTTTATGACAGGTTGCTCACAGCAGTCATATACATATATTCTGACTTTAGGACGACGAATAAGAAGAAACGAAAAAATGATATACATACTCGTAAGAGAGAATTTAGACTTGCATAATACAGTTATGAACTTGTAAGGTTAGTGTGTAAATGGTTATCATTCAAATTCCTACTGGGTGCATGCAGAAGTTTGCGCCACAGATAAAACCACAGTGGGAGCAAATACATATAAAAAATTATAAAAAACAAAACCCAACCATGCTTTATCACCTTTTAAGATCTTTTTGTTGAATTGTTTGCAAATTCATGAATCTTTGTGTATTGCTTAATATTCTTGTTTTTTTTTTTTTTGCAAAGAAACTTTTTGCCGCAAAATTTGTGCACTACAAAATATTGAAAGCTTTTTCTTCAATGATTTTTCCACCGTCCAAAACGTGTGGATTTAAGGCGAAAAGGACTGAGTGTACAATAAAGTCTGATCCAAACCTGTATCTAGAAGAAAGAAAAAACATTTGAATAACAAAACCAATCAGGAGTGTACGATTTGAAGAGCTTGAGCTGAATCGTGGTCTTTAATAGATTTTGTTGTTAACGTGATTTTGCTCTTTAGCTAATTTTATAGAAAACTGATTTATTTACTATTTTCAATAATGTTTCTCCTAAACAGTCCGTCAGTTTTTTTGTTGTTTCACTTTATGGAAATTCGTTCTTTAAATCTTCTTTAAACTTTTCATAATGTCCGACCATCAACCGCAAAGTTTTATTATCGTAATTATTGTTGATTTGAGATTTCGGTTTATTTTTTAGTCTTTCTTTTTATGAATTTATTATGCATAAGTGGCAGGATTAAAGCTTACAGAATTCTACGAAATTATCAAAGTTTTATTGCAGCAAAAGGTGTTAAATTTTCTTATACAATAAAAATAGTTATTATTTCTTGGCTTATTTATGTTGTGATAAAACCCCCATAATAAAGCCATAAATGTAAAAATTGTTTAATTAAAATTTATTTAATTTTACAAAACGATAAACAGTTGTATGCAATCTTAAAATTTAATACACAACGGCAGGTTCTCTAAGCTCCGGCATAAAAAATAATATTTTATTAAGCACTGACAATCAGCAATTACTTATTAGATTCTATACTTTACGAATACATAAAACCCAGGGGGCCTTTTGGCTTAAAGCCAACACATGGAAAAAACCGCCTGAAATACAAACGTTCGTTTGCCACAGCCACAGCCACAACACACATTTTACATTCACATTTTGTATACAAAATTAAAAAGCCATACATGAAAATCCCTCAACATTTGTTTAACTATTAGGGCTTTAACTTGCAGCAGCAACAACAACAACTACAACAACAACAAATCACTTGCAGCAACAAATACAAATTACAGTTAACCAAAAAAACTCTATAAATGGCATCAAAGTGCAACAAAAATGCTGTCAACACACACTCTATTCCAGAAAAAAGAGGGAGTCTCTTTCAAATATGAAATTTTTTCAATGCAATTTTCAAATTCATTTCTTTAGTTCTTTCGCTTTTAAACCAACAATTGCAATAACATGAAATAAACGAGTTGCAAAAGAAAAAAAAATTGCACTTCAAAATTTAGGATGTTGTTTTTCTATGAATGCTCTAGCGCAAAATAATTACAGTGTAACGAAAAGTGATAAATACTCACCGCACCTATTGAAATTAAATTATTACAAATTTAGGATTCTAAGCAAAAAAAAAAAATAAGCAAAACTTAATTATTCTATCAGGCTTGAGTTCAATTTTACTTCCTCAGATTAGGGAAAAATCTTTTTGTGATAGTGATCTGTAGTGATCATCATGTTTGAAGAAGACAAGAAAAGTAAAGTTGCTGACTTATTGGCTGGGGTTGCTTAGCAAAATTACAAAAATTTGTATGAGGACTTTGTTGGCCTCAGCCAACTTTAAAAATTTAAGGCAGACAAGAACATAACTTGGGGGGTTTGCATAAGAGACAATGTTTTATTTTTTGTTTAAATTTTCTCTTTCGAAAATTTAAATTTACTGAAAACTTGTTATAAAGGGTGTTTTTTTTTCGATGTATAGAACTTTAAGTTGGCATAACTGTTCAAGAGGGCGACCGATTTAACAGCTGTCAAGTGATTTATTCTCAGTTTGGTTTGGCAATTTATCATGTAAAGACTCACGCTTGAACAACGCTTGCAAATAGTACAATTTTATTTCGAAAATAATATTTCTGTGCGGAATATGTGTTTTTGTTTAGCGATGAAGCGCACTTCCGGTTAAATGGCTACACCAACAAACAAAACTGCCGCATTTGGAATGAAGCAAATCCTCAAGTGTATATCGAAACACCGTTATATCCAGAAAAAATGGCTCTTTGGTGCGCTTTATGGGCTGGTGGAATCATTGGTTAGTACTTCTTCAAAAACGATGATGGCCAGAATGCTACATGATGATCGGTATAGAGCCATGATTACTAACTTTTTCATTCCTGTATTGAATAACCATGATGTCCAGGAGATGTGCTTTCAACAAGACGGTGCATGCAACATGTCACACAGCTCGTGCCGCAATCGATTTATTAAAAAACACGTTTCACGTTTTGGGCCTGTAAATTGCCCTCCAGGATCTTGCGACTTAACACCGCTAGACTACTTTATGTGCGGCTATGTAAAGTCATTGGTCTATGCGGATAAGCCACTAACGCTTGACCATTTGGAAGACAACACTCGCCGTGTTATTGCCGATATACATGTTGGAAAAGACATCGCAAATTGGACGTCCAGATTGGACTACATCCGCGCCAGCCGTGGTGGTCATATGCCAGAAATCATATTTAAAATATAATGCCACAAAATTATCTTTCGGATAAATAAAATTCATGTCAATCGAATAATCCATCGTTCTTTTATTGTAACTTAAAGTTCTATGCATCGAAAAAAAAATACCCTTTACAAACAGTAAATATACTTCTTTTATACAAAGAGCATCTTCAATCGTTCTACAAAAACACAACGCAATAGCCTTTAGTCTGCGTGGCTAATCATATACATATGTAACTTGTTTTTTTTTTTTTTTGCTTTGTAGGATTGTACTTAAATTTATTACAATTAAGGTTTAATACTGGATTAGTATAAGATTTATATTATAAGTACATTTTTTTTATTATATATATATATTATATTTTATTGTATATTTTTTTCCGATTTACCATATATGTCAATGTAACATTTTAATGAACCATAAAAGAATTCTATTCTTAAGTGTTCTTGATATAAATAAATAAATAAACTCTAAAAAGAGGATATTGGGCAATGAGGCGGCTTTTAGTACACCATTTCCTTTTAAAAGCAATTTAAGCAGGAATTTTGTTGTAGTCCTCTGAGTAGACAATCATAATGAAACTAGTTTGCTGACCCCTTGGGCATCACCCTGAGACCCTACCAACGAGATCTTCATGCTCGGACTTCAGATACAGTAGCGTTTATAGCATTATCAAATCAGGCAAATCCAAGCGTTTTCACTCGAAACTTACACCGTAAGTAAAACTTTTCTTTATTAGAATAACACGACGAAAATCTTCATTTCTGAGTGGTGGTTAAATCTTAAGGTCCGATGTTGATTTTAAATAAAAAACACGAATTACTTAAGAAATGTTTTAATTTCTTTTTATTACGATAATATTGGTATGTTTCAATTATGTATGGAACAAAATGTGGTCCAAATTTTCGATGAGACTGAGCGATAATCGAGTTTCTATGCCGTTAACGTGCCGAATTATCTCATCCTTTAGCTCTTGAATTTTTGCTGACTTAACGATGTACACATTTTCTTTTAAATAAATCCAAAGCAAGAAGTCCAACAGTGTCAAATCACATGAACTTGACATGACTTGACATCGCGTAAAGTAATAAGCAAGGTATTAATTAATACAATAGCAACAAATATAGAAATCCAATTGGTTGTTAGCAAGAGAATATAAAATATATTCCAATTGACAGAAAAAAAACACAGTGATGACATTGAAAGTTGAGCAATAGGATTAAATATGGACCGTCAGTAATGACGAGTACAGGTAGTAGCATGGCTAAGCGCTGCTGCTTAAAAACGGTATGTGATTGGATGTGACCTGTGCTCGCAGCCATTTGGGTGCTGATGATCGGTGTGGTGGACATGAAACAGCGATGGCATGTTCGCTATAAAATAAGTTTTCAACCATAATTTTCTTGTCGCCTTTAAAACTGTTGGTCAATACAGTTTTATCACAAAAAAATCCTTCTTAATTCTGAGAAAGTAAAACCGATTTAGGGCCGGATAAAGTAATTACGTAAAAGAGTATCGAACGTGTATCGTAATTAGAACAAACGTAAATAGATACAAACGTTAGACTTTTAAAGCAATTTTTTAATTTGTATTTTTTTTAATAAACATTTCTTTATTTTCGCGACTTTTCAAAAATTGCTGCAAATAATTTGGTTTTTACTGTACATATGATATTTTTTTGCTTGCGTAAAGCAATTTATACATATATATTTATGCAGCAGAATTTTCGACAACGCCAACCGATTTGAAAAATTTCAACCGATTCGAAAAATGTCAACATCAAAAATTTTAAAAAGATTAGATTTGTTTTTGTAAAGCTGGTGACAAACAAGCGAATGAGTATAATAATGAGGCACCAATAAGACAATTTTAAAGTGATATTTTTTGGAGGACAATATTCTATAAAAGTTTCTAGTAAATGATCGTGTAGAATAGTCATTCTAGATATTCATACACTGAAGTAACTGTGTTTGGTCTAATGTACTCGTAATCATCGGTTCATACTATTTCAAATATTTGGCTTTTACCGTCAATATTCACCTCTACCCCAAGCCGTTGGCGGAGTTTTTGTTCACTGAAATTGAAGTTCGTGATACCATAGTGTTTTTTTTTTTTCTTCGGCTGGTAGCCTAGTTCATGATAGATCTTCTCTTACTTTGGTGCTACTTACTGTCAATAGTTTTTTTTTTTACAAAGCGTTAGGCCATGTTTCGGCATTAAGAAACTCTAGTAGTCCATAAGGTACCGCAATCAACGTTGGAGAGAGTAAGCTAGGGGACCACCTGCAGCTGAGCTAGGCTACAAGCATGAAATTAATTTTTACTTTAAAAGGATATGTTAGAGCTTGTGGTTCGGTATCATGATAAGGATTTCAATATCCATTTTGGTTTGAAGTATTTCAATTCAAATGCGAGAAAAAAAATTCTAATGCAAAAAATCCTCAGAGTCAATTTCAGTCGTTACACTGTGTTCATTAATGCATTAAAACATCCACATTTAAACCGAATATGCACATATTTTTCTATTTAGGGAAGTATTTATAAATATTATTTTAGCAGGAAAAAATTGTTGGATTTGAGCAACTAAAAATGAATATCACTAAAGCAACAGCAATTCGGAGGCATTAAAGCATTTATGATTTTAAATATGATGATGGATTTGTAGAACTTTTATACGCGCAATAAAAACAAAACCGTTAGATTTCTGGGCTGTGAAATATCAAGTGCAATTGCATTTGCTGAAATTAAAAAAGAAAAATGCCACAAAAAATTTGCACACAAACGCACACATTTGAGTCATACAAAGAAATTGTAATTGAAAAATTTTATCTAAATTAAAATGAAAAAAAAAATAATCGTAATAAAATATTTACCTGCTGAGTTTTTGTAATTAGTTTAATTGCTGCACTCAAAGCAACAAATTTATTTAAAACTGAAATATCAAACAAATAAGGCTTTAATTATTAAGGTCTCAAATGTAATAAAAAATTAGATCGTTTTGAACAGCTGCAAAATTGTCATAAAATTATTAAGGAATTGTCAAGTTTTGTCAAAATATTTGGCTGACAAGTGTTGACGTCTGGATGTCTAAAGAAAAATAAAATTCTCCAAATTAAATTGTTTATTTTTTTTTTTCAAATAATTTCTTCTTTTTCAATTAAACTCAGTCAACGTGAATGTTTATTTGATTTTTAATTGACTAATATTTTTGATATTATTGCAAAAAATTCGATCACTTTAACGAAATAATAATATGTTTAATGTGTACATTAATGAATTGTTAATTATGGCTGCAAGTTACTGTGAGCATGTAGCACGTACTCAAATGCACTCACAGAAAAACTATTATAATTAGTAAAACTATTATTTTGGTTTTTACTGAGCAATTATGTATTTAGTTTATAATGGTAGGAAGGCAGTGTAAAATAAGAGAGCCCTATTCGGCTGGGCGGAATCTTAAATATCCTTCACAAATAACACTTTCGACCCTCAGATCCGATATTAAAACATTTTTTGCTTTTTATTTTTGGGAAACTTAGTTTAAGGAGCCAGGCTGTGAAAGAAATGAGTTTTATATTTTTGTAGAGGGGGTCGTGGACCTCCCAAAACTGAAGTCAAAGTCTGCTGGAGTGCTTTAGTTTATTAATAATTCGATGTGGAAGTTGGGGAATTCACTAAGAAAAATATTAAAATGTTGCCAAAACAGTGCTGCCAGAGGGAAGTTTTAGCACAGAACATAAAACCGCGAACTCATAAACGGCTTCAATCAGCCAAAATCGTATTTTTTTCCTTTAATTCAATAAATTTTTTCATAGGTATGCAAACTTTGTTTTTGACAATCGGCCTTCGGCCGGCCTAAGGACTTTTCTCTTGCATGGTATAACCAACACCGGCTACGCGTACAAAATCTGTAAGCATCTGGCATTATACTTTTTCATTTTACTGCAATTGGTACCATTATACTAAAGCCGACCTTTTGTTATTATTTGTAGTTATTTTAGTATTGCTGACTTCCTGCACGAAAGGCTTTAAAATAGTAATGTCTGCTTTTCGGTACCATAGTTTGGCTCAAGGCATACATGGGTCCAACTTTTTGAGAAATCGGTTTTCTCTATGTGTGGGCCTTTGTCGAGAAGTTTTATTTTCCCCTCAAAGTAACCTTATTTAATTTCTGCCTCTGTTCTTTGCTAGCAAAAATTGTGTGAGTTAGCGTATAAGTCCAACTTAGTGAGAAATGGGCTTTCCCCATATATCAGCTGTATATGATGCGATGTCCTAAATAATTTTTTTCTTGCTTTTAAATAACATTTTTTTATTATGACATCTACTTTTTGGCATCAAAACTTCTTTAAGTTTGCTTACAAGCCCAACAACTTAAAAAAGATGTTTGTTTGCAAATATTTCTTTATGAAAACGAAAGTTTTGTTTACCTTTTACGGCTTTTGGGCTATATCTCGGTGATTTATGAACTGATTTTGTGTTTCTGCCTTTATATTTCTCCATTTCCTTCTCTTCATTACAGAGTCTGCAAGAATCACTGCTTACCAATTTCAATTTCTGAGGATGATAATTTAGCTTACACTGCCCCTTCATTAGCTCTGCATTAGTCTAATATCTTTTCTATTGATGCAAGTAAGAGAACATAATAAGATAGCCTCTCGATTTTTTTTTCCAATCATATGTATGTTAGAGCAGAGTTTATATGTTAGAGCATTTTTCAAGTGCCATTAACGTATAAAGAGGGAAGTTAACATAATGTGTACTTTGTCGAAGGATGTTAACAAAGACAACGAAGGTATTTTACAAATCAAATTTTAGCTTGTTTATTTATTTAACTATTGCTCTGTATTTTATCTTATTGTCAGATTTGCTTGCTTGCAAAGCACGGCCTTTAACTCCACCATATCATGATATGTGCTTTATTTATAACACATTTTTAAAGCCAACATTTTTTTTCGAGCGTTCGCAGTTTGTTTTCTTTTTCTTGGAGCTGTATTTTCCACAAATTGCAAGCTCTACTTACAATTTGTCTTAAATACAACTTAAACGGCTGTGGCTGAAACGACTGTGTAAAGTTTGTGAGTGCTGGCGGCTGAAACTACTGTTCCAGGTAGACTGCCAACAGCAGCATTAAGTTGGCGATTAGTCAATTTTTTTTTGTATATAAAATATTTTTTCTTGCTCATATGTCTATACATATTTACAAACACATGCATATATTTATACATATACTTTTCAACATTTAAATGCATGTTTACACTACATATGATTGCAAGTACAACGGCATGAATGAGTATTAATTCATTTATTAATTTGTATATCATGGGGGCTCGTTTTCCTTAGTTTTTGTTTTTTTTTTTTTTTTTTTTTTTGTTGTTAGTGCTGTTTGCTGCTGCCGTTCTGCTACAAATATTTTGTAAACGTTGCACTGCAGAGCGCCATCTACATATATTAACACACGTACATATATAAATGGCAATTTATGTTTAATTGTTGGTCAGCCTGCCAGCCAGCCAATTTATGTTTTGTTTTCTTAACATTTACCAGAAGTTGACAACCTTGGCATGCAGATTTTTGCAAATAGTTTTTCTTTTGCAAGAAATTTTGCCGTTATGCATATGAATTTTTATAATAATCAAATAAAACAGCATGTTGTCTTATAAAGAAGTCAAAATAATAATTTCGTTAGGATTTTGCTGGAAAAGTAGGTCATGTCAACAAATTAAAATGACCACCAAATGTTGTATGCCTAACAAAAGCAAATTTAAATATAGTTTTAAGAGACAAATGATTTTTTAACTTGGCTGCAGCTCTACAGTGTGGTAAAAGCAGCATAGCGGCTTCGAAGCAGCTACATATAGTGGTTCCCCAGCTGAAATAGTAATGTTACTGTTTACTACTTATTACTATTTTAATTATTAGTGCCAATTACAGCAGTTGTTTGATTTGAAAGCACCTATACAAACACCAAAAATCATAAAACATATACATACATATATGCAGATCATCAAAACAAAATCTACACTCAAAATTATAAAATTACTCGAACAAAATTCTGCACATAGTGCAACATTTTCGGTACAAAAAAAATGCAACATTTTGCCAAAACAATTTTTCGATTATTTAAAATTATTACAAACTTTCCTTTTATCTTATTTTCACTAAAACATTGCATTTCCAATTTCAAGAAAAAAATGCAAACTTGTTTTTAGAAAATAAAACTCGATAAATGCGTTTTTCATGGCAAAATTTAAATGAATGATGCCGCCAATATCGAAAATGAATTTTATCTCAATCCTAATTTCGAAAGAGTAAATTTACGCTGGTGGCTGTGTAAAGGCCGTGGTACACTATCCTACTTAATCGCACGATTCATTAACTGAAAATTGCTAAGTAAATCTGATAGAATTCTGTCCTACTTTAAAAAGTCGCATCAAAACGGCCACACTATTATACTTTTGTAAACAACTTCGAAAAGGTAACTCTGATCGCATAGAAAAATATAGTATTTGAAAATTTTCAAAAGATTAATAAATCGGACAGACTTGTCAAAAAGTCTTTCATACACATACATACACTTTTAGTCCAGACTATCACACTTTTTGGACACACATGTCATTTTTAACAGATCGTACCACTCAATTGGATAGTGTATCATGGCCTTAACTAATACATTAGATAGTATTTAGTTTTATAATTTGATTTTCATTTGAAAGTATTAATCGTTAATATACATATGTAGATATGTATGGTAAATTTTTCATTAGCTGACCGCAAAATCTGATTTGTTCATACTAAACCAAATGCTAAATATGCAAATAGTTTATTTAAAATGCGTTTTAATCACCCCAACTCTTTTGTTCTTACTATAGAACTATAAAAAAATTTAGCGCGTGCATTTCTTATAAAACTGTGGTTTAACTAGAAATTCTTTATTTGCCAGCCAGCCAGCAGGCATGCAGGCAGGCTTCAAAGTGAAAACCACATCATGTCTTGATATGTTATTTTTTCTCAACACAGAAAACTTTATTTTTACAATTTTCTTTTTGAAAAAAAAGAGAAAATCAAGTATTTATATAACCACAGTCTATAACATTGATATTGAATTATTTATGCAGGATGGAAAAATACTTTAACGTTTTGCGATTCAAAAAATTAATTTGCATGAATATGAAAAAAACAATTATCAACAGGGAAATGTGTTATTTTAAACCAAATGTAATGTTTCAAGGTAAATTGTAATTTTTCAGGTCGTGTCAAACATCTCAAACAGCCCATCATTCTCAAAACATACCTTCTATAACTTATGCTCCAGCACTAGTGCAGAATCAAGTCTCTACATCACAAGTAACTTCCACCATTAGCCACATCGAAAACATTTCAACCAGCAGGTTTATTCTGTAACTTACAAATCCTCATCTCCATCGCTGAAATTCCTGAGAATATTTTTATTCCCTTCAGCGATCTTATATTCTGCCAGCAATTCTAAAAATCTACAAATTCAATTTATAAATTTTTAGCAACAAATACAATTCTATAATGCCGGCTGTACATTACATATACATATAAACTCAGTGCTCTAGCGATTGCAATTATAGAATAATGATTGGGTGATAATGCTCAAGGTTTCATCTCATGTTTTTTATAGGATTTTAGCGATCGGGACTTAGCTTTAGCTAGAGGACTTACAGAATAAGTCCTTAAGGCTTTATACTCATGTCACCATGTAAAAATCCTTGAATTATGTTCAATAATATTAGTTTCATTTACCAAATCGGTGATAAAGGTATCCAATTGAACATATTTATTAGTGGCAGAACAACTTCCATCACTTAAACAATCTCTTGTCTAACCGAAACCGGAACATAAAGGTCTGTTGTCTGGCCATTAACCATCTAAACTACAAAAAGTGACCCTAAAAATAGCTGTTGGATGACCTCAAGAGATTTGTGACATCTATATGGCTTATTTCAAATTAAGTTTTTAATTCCCTAATAGGCTTTTTACACTTACTCACATCTTACATCTTTCATCATTTTGGCAAGATGTTAACATCTTCCTATACAAATTCTATATGAAAAAAACTCAACATCTCTCAACATCTTTACAAGATGCTCATTTCGCATTTCGCCGTATTCAACATCTTTCGATTATTTTAATGTCATCACTAAAAAGAAGTTAAAAAAAATATAAAAATTCATATCATCACTAGAAAATATACAAGTGTCAAAAATTTTTACAATGAGAGTGAACAAATAATGTAATTAAATTTTAATTAAATTAAACATAATATAATATTAGTAATGCAATACTTTTATTTTTAGTTTAAATGATTAAATTAATGTTTTTTAGTTTGTGTGTGCAATGTTTTTTAGTTTGCTCAAACACGTAAAATAATATTTGACAGATGAAAGATGTTGAAAATGTAATGTAAACAGCTTTTTTCAATTTTCAACATCTTCAACACACATCTCAAAGATGTGAGTAAATGTAAATCCGCTATAAGGCTTTATACGTGAGCTATGATAAGTGACTGTTCCAAGTTAATATTTTGCCTAGCACTGCTCCAAAATATTTCACTTCCTCAGATTGTTTGACTGCCACAGTCATGAGTTTCAGGTCCCCAATGTGAGTCTTCTTCCTACGGGTAAAAGTTACCAGCCACGTTTTTTTCAGATTACTAGTAATTTCTGCCTTTGGACACCACTTAAGTGTGACGTTGAATGCCTTCTGTAAGAGTAGATTTGAAACTATTATAAGGAGATCGTCAGCGAAGCCTTCAATTTCTTAGACGAGTTCCTTAATAATAATTCAGCACTGTCTAATATCCAGAGAAGTGGGGATAGCATTCCTCCCTGAGGAATTCCTTTTGTTGTCCTGATAGCAAGTTTCCTTTCCTCTGCTTCATAAATAATGATTTTGCTTCTTAGCATGTTGAGGGTCCAAATGCGGGAAATTCAGGGAAATACATACATACGTCGATAGTGCATACACCAAACATTTTCGTCTTCTTTGGTTTTTTGTTTAAACATTTAATTAGAAGAAGGCATACCATCACTGAATTTACTCAACAAATACTGTACTTTTATCTACATACATACATATTCGTAAGCAAATGAATTTGTATGTATGTATGCATATGCATTAGAATTTTCTCTTCTATTGCTGTCACTTAATTATCACAATTTATAATGCATGAAAGGGTGAGATAAAATTTGGCCTTCAAAAAAAGACCAATCACCAATATTGTCCAAATATTGGAAATTTTTTTTTATTTAACAAACCTGCATGTGCATGTATGTAGTTAGATGTGTATGTTTGTGTGCATGCATGTAAATACATACCTACATACATACATATGTATTTATTTAAAGGACTGTGGATTTCTGCCAATATGACACAATTTTTCTCAGATTAAAAATAAATTTTAAATGTGTTCTTATACTAATGTCAATGATTTGTATAATATTTTTCTTAAGCTAGTATCGTTTTTAAACCAAAAAGACAAACACCAAAAAAACAAAAAATCAGTTACAATTGTTTTTTTTTTTTGGACGCCTGTCGTTTTTTTTTTTTTTGCACTAAAACTGATTGTTTTTATACCTGCTTCTGTTTTTTTTTCCATCTTCTAATTTTAACTTGTGCATTGGTCTTTTGTTAAGAGGAGGGTTATATTTTCTTGAAACCATTATCGTCATCAATAAGATTTATGTATGTATGTATGTTGAATGGCAACCATTTGAAAATCTCCTTTCTACCTACGGGTCCTTAAGCAACTACACACATACGTGTGTGTGTGTGTTCATACGTACATAGCAAAAGTTTTAAATTTCTTGGAAATAAAAGCCAAAGAACCCAAAAACGAGAAAAGAATTAAACAAAATGACGTTTTCAAAACGTAACAAACAAAAAAAAAAGAAAATTAGAAAAAAAATGTGTTGCTTGTTTATTATTAAGGGCTGCTTATAGTTCGATATTTTGGGCTCTTTTCTTACCTAAAGGCAAGAAATTAAGAATAGAGACAGACAGACAGACAAACACAGCAGACCTTTCAGCCAAAGTGCTGATGAAACACTTTAATTGTTTTTCGTTTGCTGTCGTTGCTGCTGCTGTTGTTGTTGTTGTTGCTGCTGTTGCATGTCTTTTAATACATACATATGTATGTATTTTTATTTTTATACATTATTCTCTTTCAGTTTTATGAATATTATCAATTTTTTTGTTTATTTCTTTTTTTGTTTTGGCTCCAATTTTTCTATACACTTGTCTGTCTGTCTGTCTGTCTTGCTGTTTGTCAGTTCATGTTTATTCATGTATAATTGTCGTCGCTGTTGTTGTTGTTGTTGTTGGTGGTGGTGTTTTATTATTATTATTTTTTTAATAGGGGTTATCAATGTATGTTTTTGGGTTTCAGTTTGTTTGTAACTATTGGAGTTGTTGTTGCTTTTTATTATTTTTATTGTAGCTGGTGTCTGAACTGCAGCAACACCAGCAGTAGTAGCAGTCCGTATTGGTATTGTAGTTGTTGTACATAGCTGCTTTATTATTTTGTGATTTGATTTTAAAATCATGCAGGTGTTTATAATATTGTTTCCAATATTCAGACATTAATACTGCATGCACACTGGCATTAAAACTCTTAAAACTCACACACACACACATACATACATATTAATTAATTTTGTACAACGTCATTATAAATTAAACTTAAAAAATCTATAAAAATGAAAAACCAAAAACTAGTTTCATCGTTAAGAAATGAATATTTTCAAATCTAACGTATTTTCTCAATTTGATTTTTCTGATTTTTATTCAAAGCAGTAGGTAGGCAGGCATCAGGCATTTAAACATAAATCTACAGGGAATTATGCTGAAAGCAACTGGGTCAGCAACGCAACAAGTAGCTGCTTCTTAATAATGTTTACTTATCGTGGTGATAGATTTTAATTTTGTTGATCAAGACATTGTTTTGTGGTAGATAGTTCACGATCAAAAAGAAAGTCTGGTGAAAAGTCATCGAACGACAAATTAACACTGGAAAAATCACAATTCAAATTGGCAGTCCTCTGCAAGTGATAATTATAGGCAGTGAAAATAAAAACAAACTGCACAGCTAATCCTGCGACTGGCACTGCCTTTGGCAACTTCACATGCTGAGGAAATTTACAGTTTCCCAAAGTTACATTTAGAGGAAAATCGTATTTCTCAGTCAAAGCCAATTGGGTGAAATGGTACAGTTTCGTATATGTAGGTCAACGAAGGCAGCATGTAACCATAAAAATCGCTTCAATTACGTTCAATTGTGTTAAATCCATTTGCCAAACGGGTGACAGAGCTGTCGAATTGAAAATATTTATTAGCGGCAGAGCAACTTCCATCACTTGAACAATCTCGTGTCAAAAAGGTTACAACTGAAATTGCCTGCGGTTTGTCTGATGTCAGATTAAATCTGAACTTAAGGGGCTGACTCTGTCTGCCCATTAACGATCTAAACCACAAAAAGTGACTCTCAAAATAGCTGTTAGATGACCTCAAGAGATTTATAATATCTGTATCGTGAATTTCAAAATAAGTTTTTAATTCTCTAATTTCCACATCATTAATGCGTACGCCAACACTTTGTACATCTTGTGGCTTAAAACGCTCAAAGTTTGCCTTAAAAGCTTTATAAAGATCAATTATGATTTCTGCATAATAATAAAATTCTTTAGCTCTTAACATAGTTTCAAAATATAAAAAAAAAACTGTGGAATTGCTTTGTTTGTTACTTACAGACATAAAAGCTTTTATGACTTTCTATGGCGAAATGCTCATTAAGAAAATACTACAAGTGTTCGGGATTATTCAATTGTAGAATGGTGTTATTTTGTAATTTGTATGTTTGCTCATTTAAGGCTAATTGTGTTTTGGCAAACAAGTCATTAATAAATTACCATATACGAGTATACTGGGAACTGCTGTCGCCAGCTAGTTTTAATTTTTGGCCTTGATTATTAATTATCACTGGATCTGTATCAATTGTAGAAGTCTTAAAATTACTTTCCATTTTATACATGACAACTATTTGCTCTAAGTTTCAATGCCAACAATCCCTCAAATTGCTAATACATACATATATAAATCATTTTTAACTCCTTTAGTGAACCATAAGCCCATGCTTACGTAATACCAGTAGGCATTCCAAAATGGATCTTATATTAAATAAGTTACTGATCCTTTGTTTAAATACTTTGTCCTGGCCTCCTGAAATCTGCTTTTTTAATGCTAAAAAATTTACTTTCCTGGAACAAAAAATTAGGATTTTAGCAACAGCGCTAAAATTAAATTTTCGCCCACAAATTTGTTTAAAGGCGAATTCACCGCTAGAGATTTTTAGCGATGTCCCTAAGCTTAGCGAGTTATAGAATAGGGCCGGCCGCTGGTGTATCTATAGCCGTGATTTAGCACGAGCAGTCGCCCTGTAAGCGACTTTATTATAATGTTTAATTCCAATTCTCTGGATGATCCGATATCGGGTGGCGCAAAAATAACCTTCCAATGTTTTTTTGGCTGTAATTAAAAAACAAATGAAAAACTTTGATTCTTCTTGTGGATTATTTTTATTTGGTCTTTTGATTTTTTTACATCAAGTCGAGAATATGATGTCATATAAATGGCCACTGCCACCGTTGATTGTCATTTGAGCCCTTTTTATAGCATTTTCCATCACATTGGCCAAAACTTCCGGCGATAGGTCCTCACATTCTTGACGGATATTGTCTTTAAGAGCTGCAAGAGTCTGAGGCTTGTTGACATAAAGCCGCGACTTCAAAAAGCTCCACAAAAAAAGTCTGCAGGGGTCAAATCAGGTGATCTTGCTGGCCAGTGCAAATTGCGAAAACGGGAGATTAGGAGCCCGGGAAATGCATCCTTCAGCATATCGGTTGTGGCACGTTCAGTTTGTGCCGTAGCACCGTCCTGTTGGAACCACATGTTTTCCAATCCCAATTCATCAAGTTGCGGCAAAAAAAATAACTCGCTGATCATTGCTCTGTAGAGCTCACCATTCACAGTAACTGTTTGGCCCGTGACGTATTCGAAGAAAAAAGGTCCGATGACTCCTCCAGCGAAAACAGCACACCCTAATGTGACTTTGAGCGGGTGTAATGGCTCTTCGTGGGTTACACGCGGATTTTCAGTGCCCCAGAAGCGTAAATTTCACTAAGATGGAAATGGGCCTCATCACATGATTATTTTTGATGAAAAATAAATAGTCACGAATATTCCGCGTTCTGGAGCAGTGTAGCGTAACATTGTTTATTAACGTGTATTTCGCATGTGTTTACTACACAAATGTCAAAACAGAACTGACATTAGGGGCCAATCGCAACATTTATAGCATTTTTTGATATGAGGATTACTTTTGCGCCACCTTGTATGTATGTCTGACTTCGATATTTCTGTATAAAAATCATTATCGCATCGGCTGCAAGTACAAGTCATATCCATGCATCCCTAGATAATTTTTCAACAATTTTTAGTCCCCTTTTTAGTCAGCACATCAACTTATTTACATACATGAGAGTTGTAGCACTTCTTTTATTTCCAAAATATTGATTTATTTCTATTTGCATTTTTATAGTCCCCATTCCATTAATCTTTGAAATTTACTTGTCTTGCTTTCGGGCGCTTCAATCAATATCTGGTCTTATCATTTCTTCAATTTCTTCTCGCGTCTTAAACAAGAAACTTAATTTTAATATTTTTCGAGCATTTAAGATTCAGCTCATGTCCCATCAAGAGGTCTTTGCAATTTTTTCTTCGTTTTTTTCTTCGTTATATTGTAAAGAGCGTATAAAACAATGACTCATCTTTGATTTTCAATAAAACCAAAAAAGAAAACTTCAGCAAAAACTTAAACAGACCTACAAATCAAGCCAAGAGCAACAACACAAACAAAAGCATATCAAGTCAACATCACACGTTAAGTTAAATGTTTGTGTGTGTATGGTATATTGACTGTGGTCGTTTGTGTTGATTTTATTTAAAAGATCAGCAATCAGTGATCAGTTTTTGCCATTAAAATGTTTTAAAAGACTTTTTCAGGGTCTATGTGTGTTTAATAAGACAATAAAGAAGAAGGAGCAGAAGAAAAAAAAAAACGGCCAAGATTTTTGTACATCTACCATGTTTGCATTTTAAGACTACCTGTTGTTAAATTCAGTATCAGTTTTTTTTTTCTTTTTAGCTGAAACTGAGACAACTTACTAGGTTAGCTGATATTGGAACACTGAAAGAAATAATTAGGCTAGTTATAAAATTTTATTTATTAGAATTTCTTTTGTTAGACAAACACGTGTAAAACCAACTCATATTCAAATCAGACGATTCTAGCAATTTTGTCAATAATTCTATGGTATGAAATTTTGTACAAATTATTACCGGAGAAGCAATGCAAATTATTGAAAATGCCCATATTGTGGTTTGGGCTGTAGTATGTACGTTAATGCTTTGCAAATTTGATGAACAGTATTGCCTGAAAAATAATGATTATTATTCGAATACCTGGCCCAACTTAAAGTATTCCCTGCTCAGATCAATTTGCTGAGACTTGCAGATTTTCGGCAACAGGGTCGCACTACCAATATTTACCATAGGTTGTCCAATTTTTAGCCAGGAGGCAAATGTATGCCTAGTGTACACAGAGGGGAAAATATATTACAAAGTTGTGAGTGACTGCTATCGATTTCAGAAAGGACCATGATCAAATGAAATAAGAAAAGCCAGCAGGTTCAATGTAATAAAAAGCATATCAAGAACAAACCGTGTATAAAAACTAGAGCACAAATTGGTATAGCAGAAATAGAAAGAGTTGTGCTTAATATTTGGTGATTGGATATTCTCAAAAAAAAAAAAAAAAAAAAGAAAGGAAAAGTTGTCTTTAAGTTCGTCAACGAATAAAATTGCAATATATGTATACTGAAAATTATCCACACATAAATAATCAACTCTACCTTCATTGAAGTAAATGCTCCAGTTTCTTGATAATAGCTCAAAATTGCCTCAACAGTTCAATTTATAATTTTTTAAAATCTTTTATATATTTATTTGAGCTCAAGGTCTTTTGGAATTTGAATAATTATTTATGTCAATATTTCGCTCTCCTTCAGATAGCTTCTTCAGGACAATAATAATGATTAATAATTATTATTGTCCTGAAGAAGCTATCCGAAAGAGAGCAAAATATTGACAAAAATAATTACTCAAATTCCAAAAGACCTTGAGCTCAAATAAATATATACCCCCTAATTCATAAAAATTATAACAGGTTTATAAGACTGTTATTTGACATATTTGTATGGAAAATCTGTCAAATAAGAGCTTTATAAACCTGTTATAATTTTTATGAATTACACGATTAAAATATAAGAAAAAAAAGGGGTGAAAATAACTAAATATTAAATTTTGTAAAATCGTTAAATTTAAAGTCAAAATCGTCCAATCGCCAAAGTGCCATTTTGGGCACACAAAATCGTCAATTTGCCAGATGATATTTTTTTTTTTCGATTACAATTCCGATTCCGGGGCCAAAGTCTGGCATTCGTGATCGAATCTATTCATGATGGAATGAGCTGGGTTTGTTGATCATTTTGTTTTGTTTTACATCATTTTTATTATCGAGTTTTTCCGATCACGAATGCCGTAATGCGGCCCTTGATACCAATTACATTCGACAACAATTCTCATTTTTAATTAAAATCTCTTCGCTTTTGGGCGATGCCACACAAATCAAAAAAGCATATTCATACAATATTTGGCTGATTGGAACTTTACTGGCTCATTGCAAACACAAGATCTCTACATGTTTTATGTTTAATATCACAAACTCAAAGTATTTATTTGAAAACTGTTATTATCTCAACCAAATTAGCCACTGATTTTTCTCAGTGCGTGTGATATGTATGTAAAAATCAGTTTTCTTCACATCGATACTTGCTTTTTATTTGAAAAGGTTTTCTTGGGATGACTCATGCAGCGCGCTGGCTTTTTTGCTTCTTTTTTATTTTGGTCTTTGGGATTTGATGTTGTTTATTGGAATTGACTGGAGCCAGTTAGAAAAATGTATAGTGGAGGTTTCGTACGATTCGCAAGCGAAAAGCAAAAACAATTAAATACAAGCAACAGAAAATAAAGAAGAAAAAACGTGTGAAGCAGGTACAAGTAGTAACTTTTCAAGTTCAAGCAAACAAAAAACAGCAACAGCAAGATCCTAGACATTTCGGTTAAGCAAATAGAGGGTCAGTCAATTAAGCCGCCTATATGACTCATAATTTTAAAGCTTTTTTTTTACCAATAAATAACGTATTTTTGTTTCTTTCGTATTCTTCTAAATCAACAAATAAATGTTCGTTAAGCTTCAAATAAAGTAAAAAGGTACATGTTAGCAATTTGAGACCAATAAATGAGAAATGATTAATTTGTGCAGCAGCGGCAGCAGCAACAACTTGGCGTTAAAAATGGCGTGTGTTGCAAGATGATGACTAAGAGCAGAAAATGTTTTAAATAGGTTTAAAATAATTATGTAAGTTCATACGCCTCTATTTAATCCCCTAAATCTTGACAAAACTAAACTTTATTTCATGAATGTGTAGCTATGTATGTAATGTATGAAAATGTCATTTGTTTTAAATTTTTTTCATTTTTTGTTTTTTGTCGCAGACAAAAACGTGACAAAGAGTTTTTCGAGCAAAATTGTCTGATGGTAAAAAGCATCACCGTATAAAAATGGGTGCGTAATTTTTTTATTATAATTTTGACATTTTTGTCTAATCATTGAAGCGTCATATGTTAAATGATCATTTAACTGGTTTGTTGTCTCCATTGTAGTTCTTGCAATTCTGCACATGCGCAGACAGTTAATGTGTTTTATGCAAACGAAGTGTCAACTTATGAATACAAAACTTTTAATATTTTTATTTGTATTCCTTTTCCTCAACTGCAAGTCATTATTTATAGTTATTACAGAGCAAAACGCTAAATAAAACACTAGCAAAAACAACGACTATTGCTGAGCGCTACAGCAAAAACTTTTTATAAGTATTATTTTGTATGTAAAAAGGGCCCTTTAATTGTTTTCTGTCTAGCTTTTCAGCCAACTTAACGCCATTATTCAAATAAAAGTAGAAAAATATTCGGCAGTTCCAACAAACAAAATATAAAATTTTCTTCGAACGATTAAGAACCACGATTAATAGACAACACGTGAGATGAGAAATACATATATTTTCAAAATTCACTTTTTATGAAAGGATTTTAGATAGCATGACTTATGTTTACTGTGTAGTATGTATAAAAAGTAAATTTAATATTTGCTACGTATAACACTCAATTGAAATTCATTATTTTAGGTCTAAAAATACCTCCTTAATTGTGTTTTTTTAGCTAGCGAACATAGACGAGATTTAATTGAGGTCCCTGTGTTCGTCAGTAGACTTGAAACTCCTTAATATACACCACTTATTCTACTGTTTTTAGGAAAATAGTAAAAGTTTTAAAATAAAACATTCAAACGAGCTTATTAATCGCTTTGCCTCGATAAGGAAATTTTCCCCCCATCACATTTATTTGCCCAGGGTGCCAGTACAACCGTAAAATTTATGGCCATCTCCCAATAATTTTTCTACCCACTATTTTTTTTTTTTTGGCACACCAACAAATACAAACAAAATGTAAGTTCTTATGTCTTAAAAAAGTTTTTCTTTACATATTGCTGTAGAAGTTTTTCAATATTCTACATACCAAAAGCCATAGCAAAATCGATGGCACAATCTAGATAAACACATATATCTTAGCAGTAAAACTTCTGTACTATAATTATGAGACTTTGGCCGTAATTTTGCAAGTCACAACGCAACGCCAGGATATATATAAAAAACAATAACAATTTGAAATTTTTCAAAAAATTGTTGTTGCTTTGAGAACAAAACTTAAAATTCTTAAATCTTATTACTTTAGGTCTAAAAAAATAGACCTTAATGCTTTCTGTCTTTTTTCAGCCGTCTATATGCCGCCGACATTTCGTTGCTGCTAAACAACTCCTCAGTAGACTTGAAAAATCTAAAAAGTATGTTTAAAGCCCAACTACTTATTCCAAAATTCTCATGAACAAAATGAGAATCAGAAATGCTCAAACAAGCTTTTTATACAGAAATCATTTTACGTCTTGCAACACCTTTACTTTTTATAGCACTTCCTTACAACAGGTGACCTTTGGTTACCAGAAACTTGTATTCTTGAAAGTATCAAAAAGTAAAAGTTTTTGAATATTCAACAATGAACTTAATTATTTATTCGCTATAAGAGCCAATTGAAATTTATTACTTTAGGTCTAAAAAAATAGACCTAAATGCTTTCTGTCTCTTTTCAGCCGTCTATATGCCGTCTATTTTCTTAAATCTTAAAATAGGAGCTCTTAAATGAAGTTTGCATTTTATTTTTCTGTGCACACTAACAACAATTTTAAAATATTTTATATATTTATTTGAGCTTAAGGTCTTTTGTAATTTGAGTATTTATTTTTGTCGATATTTCGCTCTCCTTCGGATAGCTTCTTCAGGACGAAGGAGAGCGAAATATCGACAAAAATAAATACTCAAATTACAAAAGACCTTAAGCTCAAATAAATATATAAAATAAAAGGGAAAAAAGGGGTCAAAATAACGAAATATTCAATTTTAAAATATATTTTCAAATTTGTTATTGTTTATCATATAAAATCTGGCGTTGCGTTGAAAATTACAAAATTATGTCTTGTTGTAGAGAATTTGAATTAGTAAATAAAAACTAATAAGCTATTAATAGCTTAATAAACTTTTATAATTTCTTAGTTGTTCGAAAAGCCGCATAACTTAACATTTTTATTCGAATAATTAATCGAATAAAGTTTGTGGTCGAATATATTTGACATAATCGTTTGACTTACTTATTAAAAAAAACTTGACTTTGAATTAAAAATAGTAAGATACTTTTCGGTTTTTATTTTTCTTATTTTTAATGGAACTGAAAACTATCTGTTCATCGTGGTTTAGTCCAGAGCCTCTGAAGTAGTATATAAATCGGATAATCATGAGATTTCATAATCTCAATAACTTGGGGGACCCAAATTTTATTTAAAAACAAAATAGTTTAATTCCAATACTCGCCAAAATTATTCGAATAATTTTTTATTCGGAAACGAAAAACATTCTACTGCTCTACATAAATTTATCGCGACTATTTTTATTCGAATGGGAAAACCAGCATCTCCAGCCCTTGCTTGCAATCTTCCGAGTTTTCTTTTATTTTTTCGTATTTTTTTTTTCTTTTAAATTTGATTATAAGAACAAAAAATTTCGTTCCAACGGCTTGCAATGATTTTTCTCAGCGAATTTGGTGTTTCAAACCAATGAAATAATTTTATATGCTACCTAAATTTTACAGTGAAAAAAGTACAAAGGAAATAAACCACCATGATGGAGAGATTAAAAAAAAATAAGGATGAGTTTTTGAAAATAAATCTACATATTCATGGCATCACGATCAATAATAATAACAGCAATAAAAAATACCTACAAAGCTCACGTGCTTTATTTTATAAATTTCACTAACGCATCTCATTACGATTTCAGCAACATGCAGTCATAAACACTCACACACACATACACACGGAAACAGCCGGCTCTTTTAATTTATATACCCTTATGGGTTAAATCCTTTTTTTCTATCTTCTAATTTAATGCTAGCACTTGAACACGAAATTTTTTATTGTCATATTTTCTATTCTACACTATTTAAATCAACATTTGAATTATCATGCATTTTGCAATCAAAAACTCATAAATCGTTTTCTTTCTTGAAGTTTAGTTTCGACAACTTTGTTTTTGCGATCGTGTCCTCTCCATAAACATGCTTAGTGTCATACATTTCCAATGCTTTTTCCCAGTGGTGTGTTGCTAAGTTTTGTATATGCGCCGCTTTATCTCGCCCTTAAGGGTCTAAATACTCACTCAGCTGAAGATGAAGATCAAAAAAAAATGCAAATTACTTTTCAATAGCTGAGCTAAAGAATGACTTTTGTATTATCGCCTCTTTACATTTCGATATTTAAGATGTTGTTTTTTATAAATTATGAATTTATAAGCCTTTAATGTTGTGATGTTGATGTTTTAAAATACAATTTATGGCAAAAAGAAAGGAAAACTATAAAGAAGGAATTATGCTGAACACGAAGCTCATTAACACTTGGATAAAAAACATCAATCACTGCAATAGGATTAGTTTGCATAAATTATAAAATGTAAAGCATACAAGAAAAGGTAAACAATGTCATTTAGATTAATTGGGTTTTGGAAAATTTAAAAGTTTCATGTTATAAAAAAGGAATTAAGATTAGGGAAACATTTTTCTTAACCCAAATAAATATTTAAAACATCAATTTTGTATTAAAACAGAACATTATTTCATTATTTCATGAATGCCTAATAAATTTTAATTAAACGACGGCTTTATATCGCTTCTCAAACACCCATTATTTTTAATTACTTATTCCCTGCCGTCTTTTGAAAGTATTTCTTTTTTCGAACCCAATTTAAAAATGTAACCCACTGAGAGCTTTTGTTGCAAGAAAATTTAGAAAAACCTACATGATCTTGCTTGTAGAGCACAATTACTGTAATGGTTTTTTTTTTCTTTTTTTTATTAAGTGCTGAAAACAATTTTTCAATTATAATTTCTATAACGAACCAGTTTGATTTTATTTTTTTTTATGTAAACGCCAAACTACGCTTAGGAAACAAAGCACAGTTATGGCACGTGTCCACAGCCAGGCCACGAAATAAAATTGACCATTTAAATTATTAATGTCTTACAAGAAAGAAAAAAAATCATGAGTTCTTAAAAATGGCAGGTAATTTTTCAATTGACTATTAAAAAATCCACTTCGCACCCGTTCAACAATACTAAGTTAACTCAAATTCTTTAAAGAGTTCAAGAGATACAGGGTAAAATTTAACGAAGCTAAAAGTTTACGTGGTTTTAGGTTATTTTTCGTTTTACCCTTTTACTACCTATAAACAAAAAAAATAACACCCAAAAAATAAGTTAAAGTTAAAACTTTAGTTGTCGAAACGACACCAACAAGGACGATGGCAGCAATATTACTATTGGCCATGAACTTGGTATCATGTTCTTATTTGGGTCATGCTCGGGCAACGATGTCCGAGCATATACCCGAGCATTGATGTTCTCCATGAAGTTAGGCATGAAATGTCATTTTCTGTTTGACAGTTTAGCTCTCATCAAAAGTGCCACAGAATAGAGATAAAAAAGATTGAAATTTAAAAAAAACCCTCACAAATTTAAAAATACAAAATTAAAATAAAATAATGTAATAAATGCTGAAATAAAGCAAGAACTTGAGATAAGTAATCACTTCCGCAAATTTAAATTTTTAAATAGTTCGGACATAAATGTTCTCCATCTACAAAAAAATGAGCGTAGTAACACCGTTGCTCTGCCGGAGTCATGTTCAAGTTGATAGCTGGTGAAGACATCGAATTTTCCGTCATATAACATACTCTCACAGCGAAACAGTTAAAGGTGAGTGGTTCGATCAGGTACACAAGGCTTCACCATGGGCGACTCCATACCGGAAAGTCTGACGTCGCATCGCATATCGGAGAATAGACTAGCCTCACCGTGGGCGACTCCATACCGGAAAGTCCGACGTCGGATCGCATACCGGAGACTAGACTAGAGACGGGTGTCGGTCGTTCCCATTGGACCGACCCTTTGGAACAGAATCCCCATTGTACTTCATTGCTACATGGCGGAATCAAGGGCGAAGGGGAAAATGGGACTTGGTGTTTATGAAGAAAATACCACGGAATCGTTATTGCGTCTGCCGGACTATTGCAGATTATGAGCTTGTAATTTCCGAATGGAGTCGTAAAAATAGTGTCGATTTCAATGCTCGTAAGACCCAGTGTTAACTATTAACACATAGACGAACACTCATGGATGCTGAATGATGAGAATCTATACTTATGGATGGTATAAGCATTGAAGAGTCGGAAACTCTTGGTATGAATATTCCATGCGACGCCCGCTGCACTGAGCATTATTTTCGTGTCGCAAAAGAAGTATTTAAGTGCCTTGGTTTTCTGAAACGATGCAAGACTCTATCCGATCTCCTCACTATTCACACTATACGACCGAAAATGGAAAATAACTCTCTTGTTTGGGCGGCTGCCTCAAAGTCTATTTTTGATCTACTCGACCACAGGAGAGGGCGAAGAAGCTAATCAGTGTTACACTGTTCTATTGCTATTATAATGGATTTTCTGCAGACGATATCAGGGACCTTGTTCCCAAAGCCTGCATATTTTTACGCAATACACGTGCATCTTCAAGAGCACATCCGTTTGTAGTCGATTGGCAAGCTGCATTACCAAGAGAATTCGTTTTTCAGCCGTACGGTTCGTCTATGGAACAAATTACCTGCAGACATATTTCCTACCAGCTACAATGTTAAGATGTTCAAATCAAACCTACATAAACGCTACTCACTCTTTACTCCTCCCCAAAACCCATTTTCGTAGTTCCGGTACAATGCGCATGCACAAATAGGGGTCGTCCCCTGAGTACTGGTCCAAGTTCCAACAGATAATAAAAAACTTTGCAGGCAGAAGTTCGGGCAATAACGCATTGTGTTAGGGAGCTGAATGAAATGGGAAGGCCAGTACCAGCGAATATATATTCAGGGATAGTGAAGTGGCCACTAGAGCGATCATGGTGGAGCGGATTAAATCAAAAGCAGTTGGGAATTGCAAAAACGCTATTAACAGTTACTCGGCACATGGTGAACTGCTCATCATATGGGTGCCAGGGTATGAGTGCATGCCTCAAGAGCCACAGAGTTAATTAACTTAATCTTGGCAAAATATTTTCTTAAGCTCGAACCTAACTGCGGTCTGAGCTAAAGAATTGGGCATATAGAATGGATTTAACTCTTTGGAATAACGAAACCGTGGTAATCAATCTAGGGGGAGGATAAAGAGGGGGGAATGTTTAGCCCGAATTGAGTTCAATAATGGGGTCTCTGACAGGTTACACTCAACTTTTGGCACATTTTTAAGAAAGTTTGATAGGAAATAAAAATCTAAGAAACTCACCCATAGAGTCTAAAAAAACTTTTAATTTTTGTAGTGTGTGCCCTTAAGAAAATATGGTGGTTATCAATTTACTTTTCTTTTTTCTGCAGTGTGGATTTTGCTTAAAAAAAAAACTTAAATTTGGTTAAAGTTTTTTTTATTCTGAGCGTACTTTAGGGATTGGAAAGGAATTTTGTATATTTCATAATACTCTGAATTATATACATTGGCGATTTTGTTAGTTTTTCATATTGAGTTATGGCGAATGACTACAAGCAGCACATATTGATTTTGCTTTCTAATTCTTATGTAATATCAAGTAAAAATTTATGTAACTCTATGGAGGTTTTTCCTGGGATAAATTTTGAATAATAGCTTTTACTTGTCAACCCAAAACAGCAACGAAATACGATATAACTGTAATTTTTTTCTTTGTAATCAATGTATCTTAATTTTTAAAAAAGTGTACTTAGAGCCTTTGCATGTTAATCTACCGATATGACCACTTCAAAACATGTTCCAACATATGGATAAACATTTCCAAGATTTGTATCATCCATATTAATTTTAATGATGCATTTTTTTATTGCCTTGAAAGTTCCATTTCTATTTTCTTTTACTTAATTTCAATGTTTTTGTTTCTTCAGGCGAACTTTGACTTAAATTTTTATCTTTAAAACTTCTCATAATACTGGATAATTAATTTTACAGCTTTTTCGCCAAATCTGAAAAAAAAACAATTTTGCTTAAATCTATTTCGGCTATAAATTTAAGATTTTTACGATTTTCAAATATTTTTTCAACATTAATTACAGTTGTATTTTATGTTTGTGGAGGCCCCTGGTAAACCGTTACATGTCATCAGATTATGTACAGTAAAATCGTATTTATTTACACGTTGCCTTCTTTTTTGCCTTTTTATCTCTACAATTCGTTTTCAGTTAATGTTAAGGCTTGTTAGAATCTTTATGAGTCGTATCTACTTCTACGAACAACGAACTGCAATTTACTAGAGTCAACAGCATAAAAAAGCAAACAACAAACAAACAGTCTCAAAAAACTGCTGATGCAATCCCGAAAAATCAAATGTTGGGTTTTCAAAAGATCTCTGAACGTACACTCATAAACATACATGTTGTTATGTACATATGTATGTATGTATGTATGTATGTATGTATGTATGTATGTATGTATGTATGTATGTATGTATGTATGTATGTATGTACATGGCTGAACGAAGACACCTTAAGAAAACAACATGGAACAAAAATTAAAATCAACCATCATCAACATCTCCACCGTCATCAAGATGCGTTAACATTAACGGTCAAAACTATAAAAATAATCAACAGCAACAACAGCAGCAGCATGCGAAGCGAGCTAAAAGATTTTTGTACTCAATGCACTGCTTTTAAATTACACTAACAACAACAACAACAACCAAACGAACGAAAACACTAACAACAACAACAACAACAACAACATGCAGCAGCATAAGATTATGTTATTTACGACAAGAGCAACAACAACAACAAAAACAGCAACAAATGGAAAATAAACTTACAAGTGGCTACCGTATTACTTATCCGACCACGGACGGACTTTTGAACAACGAGGCAGGCAGTCAGGCAGGAGGCAACCCAACTGTAGCTTCAAGAAAATTTATTAAAAAGAAAACAAACAAAAAAGAAAGAAAATTCGTTAAGATTTTTTAAGCCCAACAACAATAAAAACAAGTAATAAAAAAGTATGCTTTTAATGTTTAAAAATTTTTAACGCCTATTTTCACACAATACGATTTTTTCGAAATAATCTTTTATTATAAAATTCAGGAACAACTAAAGCAACAGAAGCACCATAATGACTTTGAACACTTCTTTTATAATCTCTCGACTTTTGATATTATTAACCCATTAAGGGAGCCGAAAAGTTGGAACTGTCAAGACCTTCAAGTTATGCATCATGCTTTTAAATGCCCAAAGTATTGAACAGTGTTTGGATCATCGAATATACGCTTTGAAAGCGTATATAAAAATAGTGTAAAAAATATGCCCAAAAAAGCGCTTAGTGATTTTTTTCAACGAAAATGTAACGACAAGGCCATTATTTGAAACAGACAACTAAGCTGCTCTGAGAGATTCAAGCATTAAAAATATTAGAAAGCAAATTCTGCCATGGGACTGTTTCGCTCAGCAAGAGTTCCGTGCTAATGCTAGGCATTCGGTTGTTATCGCTTGTGAGCACAGCAAAACAGTTCAGAAGGATCCAAAGTCTAGCAAGATCTGTCGTTTTTGCTGTAGTGTTTTCGCTCTTACACCTTAGAGAGTTAATTTACAAATTTAAAAAGAAATATAAGCAACAATAATGCTTTGTTGATGCTGTAGTTTGTTTTTTATCTCCTTTCTTTTTTTTCGTTTTTTTTTTTTTTTTTTTTTTTTTTTTGTATAAAATATTACGTTCATAAGAGTTTTTCTGTTGAAGAAAACAGAAAAAGTCTTTCGGTTATTTACCTCACTTGACCGTGTTAAAACCTTTGATTGTAGGCTTTACGAAAGCAGCACGCGTCTGCGCAGTCAGTCGTCAGTTTCAGCCAGCCTGTCCGTCTTTACGCTTCAAGTTTTTATTTTTTTATTTTGGCTTTGTTTTCATTTTTCCATCAGCATCAACTGTTTGAACGTGCACTTCAATTTCAAAAACTTCTTGTCATAAGAAGTGGTAAACAAGCACAAATAAGTGTTTTGTCATTCTTCAAAAAGTGCTGCAACAAAAAAGTTGAATAACATAAAAAAGAAGATGCTCAAGTGTTTTCTACATCTTACGATTACTAGGAACAAAGTATTTATACCTCAGCTTGACCACGTGTCTTTTGTTATAGTTTTTCTTATAATTTCATACAGTTGGCGACTTGATCTTGGCAGTTTTTCTTAATCGTCTCATAATGATTTCTTTAATCATTCTAATTTGAAGGAGTTTTCCACAGTTTGCTTCACCATCACCATCACCATGATCATGATCATCATCATCATCACCGCCACCATCTTTATGATGCTTGTCATCCATAACACAGGTGTCTTTTCATACAACTCGAATAAGTCGAATGTGTGTTGTTTACCTTCTGGCAGGCGGCTTTAATTTAATAACCGTCTTTTAACAACTTTATATCTCGATTAAGTTATTTTTCTGCAGTAATTTAAAAGTTTTACATTTTAAGTGGAAACATTTAAGTAAGTGGTTGACTCTAGAAAAACTTCAAGCAGTTTTTAATGATTAAATCGCACTAAAATCCAGCCATAAACTCTACAAAAAAGGATTAAAAAATCTCTTAAGCACAAATCGTCTTTGGGTGCCGTTGATGCGAGTATGTAATTGTAGTTACAAATATTTAATAATTAAGTCACAAGTAGTTGAAAAAATGCTTACGTTTTTTTTCGTGCATAAAATACATCAAAGCATTTACCAGCAACGTATGCACTGCTCTATAAATTTCATCACAAACTAGTTTAAGTAACTTGTGATTATTTTCATGCCAAACCAAATACTGCTAAACTCTTCAAAAAGCTCCCAAGAACACGGGATCTTCATTATTCTTAAGACGATTTGGCATGCAACAATGCTTTAAATTATTTTAGTATCATTGGTTTGTTTAATAGGCGTTTATATTGTTTTATAAGGAAAATGCTTTAAAACCTACATTTAGCATTAATGACGTATTATTAGTAATTTTGTTGTAAGACGCAACTAAGGCAGCATATGTAATCAACAACTTTGTTATAAATCACACTGATAGTTTCTTTGGTATCTAGTACTGCTCTCTCCCTATCTCTCTCTCTCTCTCTCTCTCTTTCTCTCCCTCTGGCGCTGCCTCTTTTATTGCCCCATCGCTTACAATGTTATACAGCAAATTGGCAGTTAAAGTGTTCGCATGTTAGTGACCCATGTGCTATAAGTAAATGGCTGAAAAGTTAAAAACTGATATTTTAAATTCACATTTACAATATTTTGTTATTGACTTGAAGTGTGGCACAAGATTTCCTTAGAAATAGACAAGAAAATTTATAACCCAAAACGGGTCCGCGTTGATTATTATTTTTTTTTTTTTTTTTGTCTTTGCTTAAAGAGGTAAATCATATTTTGTAGATTTTTTAATACTGCTTTGGCACATGCTAGTTTTGTTACCGTTTTTCATAGAATTTCTCAAAAAAGAAAAAGAGAAAAAAAAAACAAGCTGCAGCATAAAATAACAACAGAGGAAGCTGCAGTGCATCACAGCAGCTCCTCCAAAAGATTCAACTAAATTACGGCAAAATAGAAATATAAAGCAATAATTTTTCAGAAAATTATCGCTCGTAAAAAAATTTGCAAAATATGAGTTCTTGTAGAGACAGAGATGGTAACACGATTAATCAATTTCAAATGCAAAGCTCATAAAAGTCTGAACACTAAACTCCACAGAAGACGGTTTCATTTGATTGGTTCAGGTATTTTCTTGAGAAATATCTGGAATGCACAACAAATTTCTGCAATTGCATTGAAATCGTCGGCAAAACTTTATTGCTTAAGTTTATTTTATGAAAAACAATGGCGGCAAAAAGCGTTGTAGTCTTTAAGTGCAAACTATGACCACATAAAAAAACACAGTTAATTATTTTATCGGGCTTGAGTTCGATTTTACTACCTCAGAATTGAGAGGTTTTTTTTTTTTTTTGTGATAACTTATTTATCTTATTTAGTTTTAAATTATCAATATTCCTTTTTTGTGTCATTGTTCATGACATCTAAATCGTCAAACAAAAAATTATATTTCACTATCAATGCCAAAGCATGAACATAAACCGCCTTGATTGGCCATCAGCCATGCTCGACATTAAGTTTGTTCCCGTACTCAAGACTGGAAGCCCGTTAGATACCAATTTGCACGAAAACGTTCCCGTACTCCAAGTTCGGGGAACTGAGAGAGCTTTTGAGAGAAAAATATTCTTGTCCTTCTTACACAAAACAGCCCGAACTTTTTCTTCGGACTAGTGTGGGCAAGTAGCTAAACAACCAGTTCTTGCAAAAAGTTAGCTGTAACCAACAAAACGGTTCAGCGGAATCAACCGCCATAGCAACAGTTTTGATGTTTTTCAATTAGTATTTCATGCAAAGCACTTTAAAATCTAAATGCGAGCAGGAAGACATTTCAATTTTCATTACAGCATCAAAACATATACATATGTTATATTTTGGGATAGAAATGTGGTTTTTAGTGTTCCCGTACCTTTGTAATTTTTTGTCTATTATTGAGAGAAATTCATGATTGCTCTCACTTTACTGAACCTCGCTCAAAACGTACGGTAAAAATACCATTATGTGCAGACTACGTTCATGACTGACCCCCAGTAGTAGGTTTGTTTTTTTAATATTGCTGATTTTCGAACAGTAAATATTTTTAAGTACATACATAAGTTCTTATTTTAATAAATTCCTTTAATATATATGGCTTATGGAGGCATAAATTTCTGATATTGAGAGCAAACATTCGAAATTTTGTATCATAAGAAATCACCATTCCCAGGCCTGCATTTAATTGTCTTTATCTTTGCTGGTTCAAGACATTAAAATGCCCCTTTTTGCAAATAATTTCAAATAATAACAGCATATATGTATGTATGTAGTTGCTACTCGTACAGCAATTGCAACAGCAATAACAAACAAACAAATAAATAGACGGCCAAGAGCGTATAAATATATGATTACTACTACCAAACTGAACTGTATCTTAGTCATTTTTCTAACACCTGCTTCGATATTTGATGTTTATGCTATTTTTGTTTTACGTTAAAAGGAGTTGCACTATTCTTGGTGCTGGTTGGATGCTGATTTCATATTTTTTTTTTTATTTGCTTTTTTCATTCGTATCTATTTGCCGTGTCGCTGCCACAACGATCATTTACAAGTTGTAAAAGTTTTCATACAAAGTGTGGCGTCGCACATGCGCCCATAGATCCAATTTTGCACATTAAAATAAAGAAAAAAAAAAAATAACAACACAAAAAAAAAGAAAAAAAAATAGAAGCAACAACTCCGACGAAACCAAACAGGTTTCAAACTGGACAACACAGAACCCTTCTTTAGTTTGCTGTTTATTGTATTTTTTTCTGTCATGTTTGTTTTTTTCTTTTTGCTCATGATGCAAACAGCTTCCTATTATACGAAAACTTCATCTTAACTTCTCCTTAACGCGATTTCCAGGTACGAGTCTGCTTAAGCAAAAAAAAAAAAAAAAAAGACAAAAAAAAAATGAAAAAAAACACTACAACAAATTTAATATGCATCTTGATGCATATATAAAATCTAAAGCAGAAAAGCAAAATATATCTCAAAAATACACAACAACAGCTACAAATACACAACTCAGAATCAAATGCACGTTCGTGTAGATAACAAGATTAAAATCTTAAACAACTACATCAGAATTGAAAAATATATAAGTGCTTGTACGTATATATTAAAGCAGAAAAGAATATAATTGGTAATAGTTCTTAGATTTTGTGTTTGTTGTCGTTGTTATATGATTAAGATTTGTCTCATCTTCGTATTTATTTCCTTTTCCACACTCGACACGATCAAATTACCTTTAGACGAAAAATCCTCTAGGTTGTCATTATCTTCAATTCACAGTTACAAATACATGCTGCAACTCGGGCTACACAAAAAAGTGCGAGACAGGCGATAATTTAAGTTAATTTGTCTTTTGTATTTCATGCTCAAATCGCGTTATTAGTGTATGTCTCGGCATTAATTATGGTTGTTTTCAAATGCCAAACAAAGGTACTTACAAATTTCTCTTGCGTCTTTGTTCGCTGGCTTTGAAAATCTCTCTTTAAATTTTTGAAATTATTTCCTCAATTAACACTACCTCAATAAAAGAAAATGGTATGGCATTCAATATTCTTTAAATTGCGTTGCCTCAACAGATTGTTTGTCAGTCAGTTAGTGAGTTGAACTGAAAAATATACAATTAAGAATATCAAAAACTAAACCTTCCTAAGAAGCCGTTTAGAAAATGATTTTTCTTAAAGTCTCATTCGTAAAATGTTTCACAAAATTAACCTTTTTACAAGGTACATACATACGTAATGTCACAAAGACAAGTATTAAATAATTACTCACAAACACGTAAAGGGTGGGCAAACTTGTGGTTAGTAAGTAAACTGTCCCTTCTTTTGACAAACTCCGAGTTATTATACTACGGTTAAGTAGAAGTGTGGGAACTAATAATGAAATGTGATGTCGGTTTAATGTCCACCTCTGGCATGTCAGCAGCTGTCCGCTCGTTACTCAAAATTTTTAACTACATTTTGCAACAAAGCTTCTCTTATCTCGTCAGTCAAAGCCGCATTTCATCTTTCAGCGTGTCAGTTGTTGGTGGTTTGTTCACTGAAACTCTTTCTTTCGGTCAGGCTCAGAGACAGTCATTCCGCGGCGTTAAGTCACAAGTACGAGGTTAGGAAATTTCTCATGTGATAACTGAATTGTTTGGCCGGCTGTGTTTCTCGCTGGGGTCAACATGAACCAATTGTGATCACAACAAATCGGTTATCGCAGTTCCTTAATAAGGCATGTGCAATTCCATAACAATATTTTGAGTGTTTTGTTATGGAAAAACAATGCTAGACCTGTCAAGGCCTGTAATTACAACAGCAACAAATCTGTGTATACAAGACAGGCATGCAAAATTGTATTAGCTTTCGGGAAATAGTATATTTTCTCAAGAGTATTCAACCTCATTTATATCCAGATTTTACAGGTAGATAAACATTCATCTTAATTCTAATTATCAATTTTTGCAGTGCTAAACTAATCATTATACTAGTGTAAAAAAGTGGAATTGTATTTACCCTCCTCATATGACAGCCAAAAGTACACAAACAAAAAATTCACAAAAAAAAAAAAAAAATACGTGCTGCAAATGTAAACAGGTAGTTGTTTGTGAACATTTGATGAGAGCCAACGTATATTTTATAATCCTAGGGATATATTATGGACCCATAGCAGATAAACATGTGTTCATAAAAAATGCTTATTTATTAACTGGATAGTGTCGAAGGTATATACACTGGATACGAAACAGACAAATAAACAACAGTTAATACTGACTTATGCAGCTTTGCAAAAAGTTTATATTCAAAAATGAACTTGATTATTTATTCGCTTTAAGAGCCAATTGAATTTATTATTTTAGGTCTAAAAATAGACCTTAATGTTTTCTGCCTTTTTCAGCTGTCTATATGCCGCCGATATTTCGTTGTTGCTAAGCAACTCATCAGTAGACTCGAAAAATCTGAAAAGAATGTTTGAAGCCCAACTACTTATTTCAAAATTCTCATCAACAAAATGAGAATCAGAAGTGTTATACAGAAAACATTTTACGTCTTGCAACACTTTTACTTTTCTTAGCACTTCCTTCTTCTTCTTCAATGCTTTCTTTTTCCATTATTATTTTTTGTTTAATCGAACGTTCATTTTCCCCTTTTCTTCCTCTTTACCCTGTTCTCCTAGATCAGATGCAATGCCCTGCATATGTAGTGGTTATCCCTTGAGACTGGCTCAAGTTGAAAAAAACGCTCCGACAGTTCTATTATGTGAATATTGAGTAGCAAAGAAAATCGTATGATTAGTTGAGATGACTGTTATCTATTAATAGATTTTGCATGGTTAAGTAGCTCAGAAAATTTATTTCGATAAAAATACAGCCCAATGATGCCGCCTGACCACAATCCGCACCCTATACCCACTATCTTTCGACATAATGGTTTTTCAAGGACTGTTTGTGGATTTTTTTTAAGCCTTATATGACAATTGTGGTTGTTTATAAAGCCACCCAATTAAAAATGAGTATGATTTTGTGGAGGCATGTGTTGTTTTCGTTCAGCCAACTCAACATAGTTCGACGCAAGCAATGACCTGCCCAGTAAAATTTATCAACTTTTCTGTATCTAGGGCTGAGACAACCTTCCGATGACCTTTCAAAAGCCAAATCAACCATTGCAAGTGACTATCTGGTGCGGCTTGTGGGAGCGAAGGCATAATTGGCCCATATTTATTTGAATATGAGGACCAATCGCACCATTATAACCGATGTTGTTGCCATAACCGCTTTTCATGATATTGATATGACAGACTACTGAATACTATAATTCATATAAATAATAATAAGTAGGACATATTTGATATCAACTGGATGGTGCAACTTGCCACATCTCATGACACAATCAATTTATTGTGTCGAATGTTTGATGGCTGTTCAATTAGTCGAAATGGAAATCTGTTGTATTGGCCGGCTGTTCAAGGCAAATGTTATGCCAACAAACCAGACACAATTGAGCATTTGAAAGCCAAACTTCATCATGCCTTTCCACAAAATACGAATCCATACACTATAGAGTAGTGTGAGGTCAGCTTCCATATGAATGAAATAACACTGCATCTTTAACGAGAGCAATTACATGCTTTTTTTTGCTTTATTGCACAGATTTAACTTTAAACTTGTGAATGGCCCAAGCAATACAAACGTTACCTTTTCAAAAAAGGCTACCTTTTGATGAAAGCTGATTTCTGAAAGAGATATACTCTTTAAAAATGACTTAAGAGGAATGTATTTTAAATATATGCATATGTACGCTTAATGACCGAATTTTAACACTTGGTTGAGACTTCATTAGAAAATAACTTATCCTTTTGTCGGCTGCAATCCTGAACGTAACCTCCCTTCACATGAAGTAGTCGTGAAAAGTTGACACCCAAATACCAGGGGCCAAATCGTCGCATTCGATATCGAACGAATTCCGTCACTTATGCTGTGTGTTTGTTGTTTATTTTGCTTGCGACGATTTGGCCCCAGCTTTTGCAAAAAATTAATAGGTTTTTAAATAAACATTGAGCAGGTTTAACGCTCAAAATATTTCATAAAATTTTGTCAAAAATAATGGATTGTTTTCGAATCAAGTGCAAATTTTTTATGTCGTGATCATGTGACAACGCTGTCGAGTTTTGTAATAAGGGAAAATGTTGCGATGCGTAAATTGTCTCCATAAAAGCACATACATATATAACAGGAACCCGTTAGAAATTAACGCTAAGAAAAATTTCTTAGATTGTTTAGTTTTTCTTTTAAAAACCAAACCATTTTATGATGAAATAATAAATCATTTCAGCACAATTTGATTAAAATAAAGAACCCAGATTGTAAGCCAAACAATAATCATATCAAAAAAAAAAAATTAAACAACATGCAACGAACTATTGAAACTAAAAAAAAAAAAAAATTCAAACTCAAAAATTATTCTAACGGCTCTTGTGACCAAAAACTCAATACCCATTCTGAAGGAAAAATTGAATTGTACGTACGTACGTTTATACAAACATATAGATAAATATAAGAAACAGGTTTGGATTTTCAGATTTTTTGTTTTATTCATTTAAGTGAAACACACAATTTAAAAAAAAACACGTAAATTTATTACAACGCAGTTTTTCTTTCTTTAGATATTGGTTGGTTAGTAGATGTACTTGTTATTGTAGTTGTTGTAGCTGTTGCTGTTCTTGGTGCTTGGATGGATGGTATATTTCATAGATAGCATGGGGATACGATTTTTCCAATATGTACACACATACGATCAAGAATAACACCACCACCACCACCACCAACAACAACAACAACAGCAACAAGAAGCGAAGATATTACTCACGTTGGATGCACACCTGCATCTGTTGTTAAAAACACACAGAAAAAAAGACAGAATCATGCTGTTCGTTCCTTCGCTTAAAAAGGCACCTTAAAAACAGAAAACCTATAATGCCAACATACACACAATTGTTTGCATCATGGGTACAAATACACACACACACACACATAAATGTAGACATGTGAAGCATGTAAATACAAACAGACATAAGTAAACTTAGAACATAATTTAATGACAAGCAATAAGTAATGACTTTAATTTAGCCCTACTTTACGGAGAACTGGGCCAGTGTAGTGTTCTGGGAGTTTAAAAGAATTCTTCGTCCAACCTATTCAGAAATTTTATGGTTTTTTTTATATGTTATAGGTATATAGGTATTTCCATGAAATGGTCCAACGTTAGTTAAAAAATCAAAACGCTCGCACAATTTTTTTAAGCATAGAAAATTGAAAAAAAAAACTATTGAAATTTTATTATGTAAAAAAAAATTTTAACTTATAATAATTTTAAATGATGGTAAAAACTTCTGAAAATATATGTTAAATTACAAAAATATGTATGAAGGTAAAAAGTGTCACGTGCGTAATCAAAAAAATTTTTGTTTCTTAGCCAACCCATGCACACTTGTTTTTGAACAAACCATGATTATAAAGGTCCATTAATAACCTTTATAAAAACATTTTTTCCGAAATAAAAATCTTCTACAATTCGCCTACTTTTGCAATATTTCATGCTGCTTTAAAAGGCACTTACGTTTTTTGTCACTTGCGTAAGTCAACTTTGATCGCATGGAACTTGGGTACCCAGTGCTAAATTTTCCAATATATATACTTTTTGGAAGGAACTCATCACATTAAATGTAACAATGGCAAAATTCCATTCAAAAATTCCAACCCATTTATATTTTTATAATATTCAAACAATTAAACGTGTACAAATGTCACGTGCGTAACCATGGAAACACCCATATACTATATATAAAGTCCATAGTGCACTACAAGTGATTAAGGCCCGAATTCACAGTGAGTAATAAACTACTGGCAGGGCGTAGGTTATATTTCTTATGCACTTATTGGTATGCTTTTAACTGTGAATTTTACCGACAAGGTGTTTATTTTTGATTATTGAATCAGGTGAATGGCATCAGAAAGCAAAAGTCGATGTTCGATTTTTCGATTAATCATTTTTCAATCGTATTAATTAAGCAACTGATTGTAGCTCTCAAGTCGATTAGTATTTTTTATTTAAATAATATGTATTCAGTTTCAATTTTCACATACTTAAAATGTAAATTGTAGATATAATTCTTTTATTAATAAGAACTTGGTTCAATTAGTACAATGTTATAAACTCAATTTAAAATAACTCTTAGTGGCTCATATTCCAATTGTTGTCACATTGAAACTGGGTTTCTAAGATATTAAATGGATATTTAGCTAAACTAAACTTTTTTACTGAAAATTTTTAATATCACTATTGTCACTATTTTAATTAATATCAATTAAGTAAAGAAAGTAAAATTTAATAGCTAGATGGACAACCGGCTGTTTCTGGGTAGCAAACTTAGTTAAACTAAAAGAATATGTGCGCTTCTAATACCAATTTTATATAAAATGTTTTGACGGAACAACTTAGTTGAGCTTGAAATATTTTTCTTTAATGAAATAATATAATTTCGGTGCAACAGTGGCATATCCATTTACAGTTTAACTAAACCTAGTTTAACTGAGATCTCAAAAACCCAGCCCCATTCGACGTAAAAAACTAAGCCATCAACAACTATTGGAATGGATGAATAGGCCTTCTCTAGCCCTTAGATCTACAATATGTCCAATGTCTACAGAGATGTAGAAGATTGCTGTCGAAAGGAAGTTACAATCACGAGTTTTTCGCTGTTGACTTGATGTGACCAAGACAATTGGAATATGGAGGAATACAAATTCTATGGCACACTAGTTTTGAGCAATTAAGTTGTAAAGAATTTTACTTTTAGATTCGTATCCAGTTTTTAATCAATGCTCATTTATAGGAAGACGCGTTTTGCAATAATTTTGCTATGGGTTTGCCCCATTTCATGCGAGCAAAAGCAGTTTTTACTTATGAAAGATAATTTGAGCTCGATGGCAGACCATTTTTTTGCAGCAGAGCTTTCTTGGGTCTTCTGAAATAGTCTTTGCACATTCTTATAGCAGTGTAATGCTGAAGCACACAACAGCTTCCATAAAAAGTCAACTTTTGCTAATGGAGAAGCAATATTTTTCGTAAATAGAGTCGACACGACTCGGTGCCGTTTTTTAAATATAAACCAATTTTTTTTTTTTTTGATTCAAAAATTTCACCATGTTTTGTTTTCAACAAATTTTCACATCCAAGCAACTCGCCTTTTTTCCTATAAAACAATAAAAAAAAAACACTTTTTCACCCATTTATTTCAATTAATCGACGTTTAAAATCGAAGCACAAAGTGAGCCATGAACAATCGACTGGAAAATAATCAATCTGTATGTAGACTGAAAATCAATTAAAGGCAGTTCAGACTATTATACTATGTACTAATACTTGTCAAATGCAATGCGTTATACAAATGGAAATTAATACGATAAAAATTGGACATCCCATACGGCCTTGTCAATATTTGATATTTTTCAAAACGATAATACTTTTCATTGGATCAGGGTTGCCTGTTATAATAGCTTTACTCTAGTCGATAGTTTTGCCGCCAATAGGGAGTCGTTGGTGATGGTATTATTTTTACTTATACAATTGCTCAAACTTTGGATTTTAGTAAGCGTGTATAATTATGTTTCGTTAAAGCCATGTCTTACAGATAATGGGATTTTGTTATAGACATTTTCGTGCTCTTGAAAATAACGATTACGATTACGATATTCTTTAGTGGACGGCACGACTTCCTCCTGCATAAAACTGCTCATATGCCGTCGATGAAGATTGTGCCATGGCGTGCACTATTTTTCATTTTATTTGAAGCGTCATAATGTGAATGCAAAATGTAATTTACGTTAGATTTTTTGACAGTCGCAAGAAATATATTTATACTTTTGTCTCGTATAAATAAAAGTATTAATACTTCTATAATAAATAGTCTGAACTGTCCTTTAGCGACTACATTCGAAGCTTTATTTATACCTACCAATTGAAACATCATTCACGAAGTAAGTTCCTATGGACATATTAGTTGTATATTTAAAGTTATTATTATTTCCAGTCGAAAACTTGTGACACTTATTATAACAATTTGCTATTGCAGAGGACATTTCAAAGCATATAGTATAAACATTACCAACACTGCCAAGTGTAGGGTGTTGTTTCGATAAGAAAAAGTCGTGGTTTATTCATATTGGTGTTAAAAAATTATAGGTTTACCAGCAACCATTCAACCAACAACTGAAAAAATTACTTTGTATGTGACGAACTGATATACACAGGCATGTATGAACGTCAAGATTGCAACATACACACACACGTCCACGAAAAATACTACAATCAGATACTTAACTAACACAGATTTAAATCCAAAGCACACAAGGCAGAACGCACTAACTTCTTTTATACGGGTTTTTTTTTCCTTTTTTTTGTAGTTTTTACTTTTGGTGTAAGACAGTAGCACTTCCCTTTTTGCCACAAAAGAAAAAAAAAAGAGAAATATAATAAAAAATAAATAAAATAAAAATGCACTAAAAACGAACCAAATCAGACACTCTTGTAATTGTCTTTTTTCTTTTTTTTTGTTTGTTTGCTCCAAAAGACACTAACAACAATAACAATCGTCCGAGAAACAAGTTTCTCTTGGTAAAATATTGCATGGACTTTTACACTTATGCTTATTTTTTGTTTGTTTTTGATTTTAGAGTACAATCGTTCACTGCATTTTCATCATATTGCAGTGAAATTTAAGCAATTATTGGACAAAACGTTCTTACAGAAAATTTAGGTTAGGTCGCCGATATACATTCGAAGATAGCCAGTGGCTAATTGTGGACTCCTTTTAATTAACGATAACCGTTTTTTTTTTTGTCTTCATTTTGGTCTAGTACTCCGGAGATGGTCCCCACACATGCTTTGTATATGTAGGAATTAGGAAAATACGAAAGAAGGACGGAGAAAGTGGTACGTGGAAAGGGGAACATGGGAAGTGGTTGTGAACATTTTAATAAGAGAAAATACTGTAACATAAAAATAGAAAGTTTAGTTTTGCAAAGTTAAGTAATTCAGAATTCATGTGTCTCTTTAGTCTTTAAGTACACAGAGAACTCTTTTCTGGTTTAGTTTTTCCTGCATCATTTTTTAGAAATCGATAGTTTTCCATAAATAATTTTCCGCAAAGTTATAGCCACTGTAATTCTGAACAACAGAAAACTTGAAAGATACCAATCTTATCGGAATGTATCTATATCATTGTCACCAGTTTAGGGTCCAGCTTACAAAAACTTTCGGGTATTTCTTTAATCTCTTTGTGTTTGTTTCACAGCCCAAACTGCTACGAAGGCAAACATTTTTCCAATAAAACTTTTCTTTAAAATCCCCAAAAACTTAAAAAATATATGTAAGCAAGCACAATGAAAAAAAAACATCTTTTACATTAAAATATAAATTATTAACAAATATGCTCTATGCCACATATAACAGGTGGGCCAAAAGAAAACATCCGACGTTGTTTGGCTTTCGGAATATCGGTTGTGGCTCGCGCAGTGTGTGCCATTACTCCGTTCTGTTGGAACCAATTGTCCTCCAAACCTAATTCGTCCGATTGCTGCAAAAAAAAAACTCGGTTGTCGTGGTCCTATAGCGTGTTGTCGTTTGACCAGTGGCGTCCTAGGCCAGCTAACTCTTTCAGCATGAACAATGCACCATCCAATCACTTTCAGCGGGCACAATGACTCCTCCTGCATCACTCGTGGATTTTGGTGTTCCAGAAGCCTTAGATTTGCTTGTCCACGTACCCGCTGAAGTGGAAATGAGCCTCATCGCTCATTTTGCTTTTGGTCGAAAACTCGTCCACTCGTCATAGATACGATTATTCCGCATTCTTGTGGAGTGTGTTGTTCCAGGGCTTGATCACTTGTATTCTTCTACTATGAACTAGATAGTTCATACAAACACATTTAACATTGGCCGACATTTGCCAAAATAAGACTTCCAATAGGGTGTTTTCTTTTGGCCCCCCTGTTACGTGCTGGTGTGAAGGTTATTTCACTAATTTATTACTGCCCACAAAAAAAGCATATTACGTTCTTTGTTTTCAATGTAAAGAGTAACAACGGCAGCCCTAAATATAACAATCAAAGATAAAAAAAACAATCAAATTTTTCTCAGTAGTTGGCTTCAATAAAGCAGAAGTGTTGCCAATATATGTATGTATTTGCTGTATTTATTCTCTTTCATTCAAGCCTCTCTATCTGCCCGTCACTAATCTAGATACTTATAAAGATCTAGAAGCTTATAAAGATCGGCATCTCCTACTAAAATTTGTTTCATCATACCTACCATCTTATAAACAAGGAAATGTGTGCCACCCACTCTGTCATATGATGTTTTCTTGTTAGGGAGTTAAAAAAAAATAAATATTTATGCCGAACGTAGGGGTTGCCTTCTTACATTTTTCGCTATATCTATGGCGATTACCGTGGGATATTCAAGCATGCTACATAAATGTTTTAATCTCACAAAGACCAAACTAATAAAAACAAAACCAACACTGATTTGTAGCCGGTGTGTTCGTAAAGTAAACCATAATCTGACGAGAGTTGACGGAACATCATTTCATAAGTTTAGCATTTGTTTTTCTTTACAGTTCTTGCCACGCATTTATCAGTGTATTTTTGCTATTTAAGCCTGGCTTAAATTATAAAATTATGATGATGACCATCAGAATGACGGTTTCATTAATGTGGCTCTTTAGCATTTTATCTATTATATCTTGCAAAGGCTTTGTCCATATCAATAACTGTAGACAGTGTTTAATACCTTTAGCTCTCAGCTGCAGCTACGCTTTTCTCGTCTTCAAAAAGGATTTCAATCCTTTAGCAGATTACCATAAATATCAGAGATGACGCATGTGGACGAAAATAACCCACAACTCTTAGATTTTCAATTAAGTCGCAAACAGGATAATTTCTAATGATTTCAATTAAACAAAAACTTAATTTGTTAAATTAGAAAAACACAACATAAAATACTACCAATCAGCTCTTGTGAATGTTGTATGTTTTCAATAGCGAAATGTTTGTGAGCGAGTTTTTGGTATTCTACACAATTTCATCACTAAAGTGGAAACTGAAGGAAGGTAATAAATTTTGAAGAATAAGATTTAGAAATTTCTTTAGGCTAAAGAAAAATTTCGGATGCATAAAAAACTCTGGTAAATTTTTATATTTCTATGATGCATAATAAATTGCCTTGAATTGAAATTGTATTTTATTTTTTTTATTTCTTCTTTCCATAATTATCAGACAAAACCAAATTTGTACATTAAACGTAGCCCGAAATTAACATTTCTGATTATTGTTAATAGAGAGTAAAACCTGCTGCTCACTGACACACTTGTTTATACAATTTGGCAGGAAACCACGAAATTTTGAAGTTGGTCAAAAGCTGCAAATTATTTTTACATTTCATTTCTTTTCTTCGCCTTTAAATATCGTCTGTTGTGTTTGAAAGAGCAATAAAATAAAAATTAAAGGCTAATTCAAGTTGAAATGTTGCATGAATATTAATTGATTCTTGCGGTCAACCTGAGTTTGAAGATTTTTTTTTGTTATGTACGCTATATTGTGTGCACTTTTTAGAACTTAGTCAGACACTTGTTGTGTCCATTTGCGGCAGTTTCATAATTTAATTAACCATAAAACGTAATTAAAATGTTTTAGCTTCCGCCTTATAAGGTGCATGATTGAACATGTTTATCAAACCCATTTCCGTGCCAGAATATAAGTGAATAAATAGACAAGTTAATTTTTATATACTAAAATACAATATGCCAAATAAAAAATTTTCACAGTGCACAAATAATTAACTATTCAAAAGAATGATTCCTTAAGTACTAATAAATTGGTCAGCTTTAACAGTCCCTCAAAATTTGCTTTTTGAAGCGTATTAGCTGCAACCCTAGTCTGCGGGAGATTGATTCAAAGAGGCATAATTATATTTTCTATACACTTTCATTCCTCAACAGTGTTGTCAGATTAGGGGATTTGTACCCAAATCGGGATTATATATCTCATAATGGGGATAAAAGTGTGCTTTAGTGATTTAATCCAACGTTTTTGAGGATTTTCATTTAATATTATACATGCTTTTTCTGTTTTAGATTGTGTTAATTTTAATATATCACAATTCGCTTATTTGATACAGAAATAACATACAACTTAAATATACTATGGAGAGAAATTCATGCACACTAAGTTGTTACTGGATCACTGCCTTTTAGAGACCACGCAGATTTCCTATCAACAAGCAGTGTTCGTGTTCGTCAAATGTTCAGTGTTCAGTGAATTCGCAAAAAACAAAAACTATAACAAAATGCTAGACGTGTTGCCCGAGTCTTTGAATTAATTTTCCTTTACCATTCGAAAATAATGGAATATATTGTGACACTTTTACCCAGAAATGATGAAATTCTATAATTCAAAAGCACTTTTTTTCAGGCAACGACAAAAAAGATTTAGACTGTGAACATCTTGATTTTATTAATCATTATATTTTTTTATATAGCTAACGCTGCATTTAGACAGAAAAGTACTTTCACTAAGTTTTTCTATACGTATTATGAATAAAAATTTCAATGAAATCTGTGACTTTCATGAAAAGTTCTTGCTCAATTTCAAAGGAACGTGAAAGTTCATTTTAAAAATGTCGTCAATGCGAAGAGTTGCAAGTATTATTATTTTACAACCATCGTTATAGATTTCTTTACTGAAATAGAGTTGCCAAGACTATTATAAATATAAATTTATAGTGCAACATTCGAAAATAATTTTTATTGCTAAATTTTTATTAATTAATTTAATAATTATCACTACAAATATACTTCATTTGTGTTCTTTATTCCTATTTGCTATAAAAATGCTTCAAATATTTTCTAATGTACAAAATAATTTAAAATTCACAATTATTATTCTACTGCAATCCTGAAAATGTGTATGTACCGTGAAGTAGGCAACCGTGTTTACTACCTTGTCACTTCACTTTCAGTGAATGTCCAAAAAATACTTGCAGAAAAATGTTTCTGAAATCTGAGTTGAAAGATAGAAAACTCTGAGTGTGTTAGTAAAAAAGTGTGAGTGTATTGCAACTTTTAGGCATTTACTTTCGCACTAATAAAATTAAATGTATAGCATATGTGCTATTGAAATGAGCTACAGTACACGGGAAAAAATTTAATGCATTTTGACTTAAATCCCAAGTGGCGTCAGAAGTTCCGTAAGTAAGGACTTCCTGAAATCAAGTACATTTTGCTTAATACAGGTACTGACCATTCAGGTACTATATACATATGTATGTAATTAATTTTAGCCATATTCAATCCTGATTTCAGATTGAATATATATAAAATCTGTACTTAAAAACAAGCACGCCGTATTTCATTTAAAAAATATTCGTACTGAGCATACTTTTGACACTGAATTAGAACGTCAAGCGTATTATTGTCATCTAAGCCACCCATTTTGCATGAAAATGGCTTGAAAATGAATTTTTGTTAAATGGGAATTTTTGGGGATCAAAATCTTTGAACTGGGAACGTGACCGGAAAAAACTCTGCGAGTCTTGATACTTGAATGTTTTGGCAAAAACAGGGTCGATTTCAACGCTTGTATGATACAAATTATTTTTATGTATATTTGGGTAAATGAAGGACCATTGAGTTGCTTGATCTGTGTCCAGGGATGGTTTAAATGTTGAGAAATCGAACTTAACGTTCCTGCAGTGAAAACTGATTAAATGATCGTGCTAAAATTTTCACGAAATTGCATGAAAAAGTTAAAACATTAAATTTTTTTTGGTTTACGAAACAACTTTCACACATTTATCCTCAATGCAGAGAATTTATGTTTTTAACGAAGTTTATAAACAAAAGATACAAACCAGACAGAACTGAACTGAAATGTCCTTGAAGACATGTTTTTATTAAATCATGTATGAATTTTTTAATACTTTAATCTTTATCAAAAAACTCTTCTAAATTAATAATGTTCATTTTTTCAAAGAAATTAGTCTACATTGAAAACACAGATTTCTGGAAACTATGTTTCAAGAGTTAGCCTGTCATCGCTTCCGACCACAGTTTGTGTCAATACAAACGTGATTGGTCGTGAGAAATTATTTCTTCTTTCGAGCCTGAAGATGTGGGCTTAAAAACGGCTTCGTGCAAGAAAAAGTGTGATTTTAAAAACCACTTTTTCTTAAAAAGTTCTTAGTGAGCGTGCGTGACGCTCGCCAAAAATTTTGACCACTAATATCAGGCTGAAAGTTGAATGTAACTCTCATACTCGAGCAGTTATTGTGCTCAAGAGAATGCGATGCAGGTAATCGCAAAACTTTTTATACAGTTTTACGTATGTAAATACAGTAGACTCTGGTTAGGCGATATTGGTTATAAGGTTGTGTAAGCCACTCAAGTGCTCAATAGTACAGAGCGCATCTACACGTAGTCGACTAGCTAGTTATTCACACAGCCTACTACAGATGCAAAGTGACTTCTTGTTGAAAATGCTCAGCTGTCTGGAATTTAAGATTTAAATTTTTTAAATTTGTTTTCTGCTTTTGTCTTATTCAATTGGATTGTTTTTGTACTTATTTCCTATCTCGTTTATCACGTATTTAATTTTGTGTCAGACAAGATTTGAACCGCCATCTGACGGCTGTTGCAACTATTGGCTTGAAAATAGCAGTTAAAAGTATGTTATTATCTATGAAAAAACAAGTATTTAATAATAATGATGATACAAATTCGGTTGTGACAATTAATCTTGTTTCTCTGTGCACAAGGCAACTTAATTTCCTATTGTATACTTATTATTGTTATTTTCTTTCAATTCTGTATTTATATAACTGGCCACGAATTGCAAATATTTGCCTGCTATAAGTAATTTGGTACAGCTTTTCTTTCAACGGTCTTCAAAAAAAACTTGAAACTTGTTCAACAGAAGTAGAAATATGTGACCCAGCGTTTTATTCAATGCAGGAACTTTCAGGACAAACGTCCGCAAACACTCTTCCCTCTTACCTCCTTTGGTACTAGTTAAATAAAAGTATTGCCAGCAATAGAGATTCCTCTTGATGTTTTTATTTTCCAAACTCTGTCATTAGGCTGAAATTTTCTAAATTATAAAAAAAAAATCTAATTCCATGATTCATTTCCAAAGTTGTATCTTCTTAGAAGCATTTAAGCTCCACTTGACTAATTAGAAATCAAACGAAACACATTTATTTAAAAGATTCTTGTTTTTTATATTGTCCTAAACAAAAGTGTCTGTTGCATTAATCTGTGTTTGTTGTATGGTTTTGAATTTTAATCGGAGAGAATGTTTTTTGTTAAATAATACTCATCATCCATGCCATCTTGTTGTTTACTTTTCTATGTAGTTTTCTTTGCTATCGCGCTGCTGTTACTGTTCTAAGCATACAATTTAAATCTAGATTTTAACAATTTGTGGCGCGTGTTGCATGCCACAACAAACATAAATGATAATTTTACATACAACAACAAAAATGAAAAGTATTGGAAGAAAAAGTAAACAGGGGTACAACAGCAACAGTTTACAACGAATATAAATGATATGTAAAGATTGCAACAGAAGATGCAGAGAAAAAGCAGAAGAAGAAGATGAAGTTGAATGCAGCCTCAAACCCACACACTTTTATCCAGCATATCTTTTTTTTTTGCTGCTGCTGCTGCTTGCATGTATGCAATAATTTATTTGCAGTCTAAATTATTCCTAAATGGGGGGAAGTCTATAGAAAATAGTAAAAATAAAAATCTTAAATCAAAATACAAAAAAAAAAAGGAATACGAAGGCAAGAAAAATAAGCCTGGGGTAGTTGCAAGTACGGGTATTATTAGAATCTATAAATTTTCTCTGTTTATTAAAAAAGAAGGGTTTAATTATTTATTATTTTTTTCATTTTGTGCTGCAAAAAAAAAGTAATCCGGGAGATAAAATGCACTTTATGTTTTTATGTTTGCATTTATGAAAGTGTATATGCATAATTAAAAATCTCATCTTATTTATACAGGATTAATTAATTGTTAGATTCAGTGAGTATTTTTACAATTCTTTTTTTTTTTTTCCTCTATTATTACAACCACTTGAATTTTATTGATTTGTTGTGCTTGCTGTTTGCTCTCATGTTATTTTAAAGAACTAACATCATAATCATAATTACAAAAACCTTGAGAAGGCGGTAAATCGAAAAGCAAGAGGACCCCTTAAGTGTGTGGTGGGCCTTCTTTTGGAATACTCTTGAAAGACGAAAGTCAATCAATTTGTGCCGAACAGATGTTGTACCGGCCAGTACCTCTTATAGGAACGCAATTTTTAATGAACTGTATTTACTATTAGTGAATTTAAATTGCAACTCTTTTGTGATTTCTTTGTTTATAAAAGAAAGTATTGTCGTCTTTGTTTCAATGAAATGACAAAGGAAAAGTTCACTTGATGTTTTATGCACTACTTAAAGAAAGACGAAATATTAGTTTGGAGGTTTTTGGGGACATCATAATTTTCGAATCTTTGTTATATATTTGTTATAGATTTGTGCTCTACCTATTCATATATTTCCTATTACCGGGACAATACGAAAATATCGTACTACATATGTTTTATTTTTTATTTTTTTAAACAAACACAAAACTGCGAAGCTTTTGGCTTGTCTGCAGAAACACCCAAAGCCTTCGGCAGGAATCGAACCTGCGACCTCGGGAACTCTTAGTAGGACACTCTACCAATTCCTCCAACGAGGCGCTCAATCCATTTTCAGCCAAATGTGTATATGCATGTAGTATACTAGAGTGGGTTATTGTGCCGTCAATTTTTCCATAGATTTTGTGATCAGAGAAAAAAAAAATTCCATCACTAAATATTAAAAGAAATCATTTTCCAGGCGCATTGTGTTGCGGCTAGTGGAAAAGTAACTCTTTTCCGATTATTTTTTTCAGTGTTTTTAATGATGCAATTTTGTCACAGACATTCCAAGTAAACAAAAAACACATAAAGCTTATTTTTATGTTGGCCCGTTGATTTTTAATTGATTTTAGAAGTCAAATATACAAAATTTTCACGAAAAGAGGAGATTTCAGGGCTGTATTCAAAATGATCTTATTTGATTTTAGTGACAGATATTTTGATTCGGAAAAAAAATCTGCCTTCGGACAAGTATCTTCTGTAAAAAAAAGGAATGTTGTTTGAGACATTTTCATATGCACGTTTTGTATTGTCTGGGAGACCCTCTAAAAGAAATGGATCCCATAATGCCCATAGAGGAGTCAAATGATTGACAAACTACCAATAAATTTTTTTTCTTACAGTTTTTTTAACGCACAACCCCCGTACGTTGCCTCCTTAGATGGATTCCCATACAAAAATACAAAAAATTTAAATTTGAACAGATGGAAAATGACTTCTAGATACATACATATGTATATTGTAGTGCAACTTTTATTTCTCACAGTTATCGAATAACAATGCCGCAATATCAAAAAATTCATGTCTTTAGCTTGCAACACCAAAAAAGTAATTCAATTGTATTGCATTCGTGAGCGAATATTTCATAAAAATGTTTAAAGTGGTAGAGTGCTTAAATTTCGGATATAATAAAAATAAAATCAAATGCATTGTCAAAATCGGAAGGAAGCCATGAGTTTAAAAACAAAATCGGTTTTCCGAATTTTAAGGCGAAACCTTGCAAAGAAAAAGAAATGCAGCCAGATGAAGAGATTCTAGTTAAAAATCGTAACTCTGATTTTAATTTTAGATCTTTGGTTTCTTGGATAAACCTTTTTGACAACACCTTGGTTGAGAAAAAAAAAATGTATCAGACAAACTGCCCATATTTGCATGGGTATAAAAGATATACATTTATCAGGGAGCAAGAAGAATTTTGACAACCGCTTGGTCGAGAAAAAAAATGTACCCAGTTTACTGCCCATATTGGGTAGAAAAGATACACAATTGTTAGGAAGCAAGAAGGATGTATTTTTTAAGTAATTTGTTATTATTTATAAAATTTAGGATGCTAAAAACTACATATTTCTTCTGTACCAAAATCATATCAAGATGCTAATGATTCTAATAAAAACAGGGTGTATTGCTTCCAAGACTTCTTTAAAGTCACTGAAAAAAAGTACAAAGGTACAAATGGATTTAATTTATAGCGAGAATGTTTCAACATTTGACTTTTCACCAATGTGGTGATTTTTGGTGATAGGTAAAAACTATTTTGTAAATTTTCGGCATTGAAAATTGGCGAATTGAAGATTAGATCCAACTAAACCTTTGAGCACTGTTGGTTTCAGCCAACTTGTCTGTAGAAAAGCTTTTGAACAAAATATTCAGACGTTTACTAGAATCGTTAAAAATTTTATTGGGCTTTCTAGTTCAATTTTTACTTCCTCAAAATTGAGAAAGATTTTTTTTTTGCGATAAAATTAGAGGGATCAACATTTTTAAAGAAGACAATAAAAGTACTGCTGAAGACTTACTGCCTGGAGTACATACATGGCTGTTTCACGACCACTACGCCGCTCATCAGCATCCAAATTTGCTACGAACCCAGGCCATAACTAATATTCTATTATTTTCAAGAAAATTAAGAGAATTCTGGTCATATTTCAACAAAATATAAATACAGAAATTAGCCCTTCATATTGCTGCATATTTGTTTTTCTTCTCAGGAATTGTGAACAATGGGGAGACAGACCATTGGTCACTAGGACTTGTATTTTTAAAAGTATCATAAAGCAAAATCATATTTCAGTACTCATATTTCAACACAGCAATTTTTTGAACAACGAACGCATGATGTTCTAAATCTTTTTTATTTCTAAGGTTTTAGCTGCCTTTTGTAATTTGCTAATACTCTTTGGTGGAGGTGTTGGAAATATTAAACCTTTGTTAAGTATCTTATGTTGTTTTTTTGACATCACAATTTTCCTGAAGAAAAAAAAAATTCATTGATATGAAAACCGTGCGTTCGTTCGCATATGTACATACACAAAACTAAATTTTAAAAATATATTTTTCATTTTAGGTTTAAAAATAGTCCTTAATGTTTTCTGTCTTTTTCAGCCGTCTATATGCCGTCGACATTTCGTTATTGCTAAACAACTCATCAGTAGACTCGAAAAATCAAAAAAAAAAAAAAATTGTTCATGAGAATCTTGGAATAAGCAGTTGGGCTTCAAATATTCTTTGTAGATTTTTTGAGTCGACTGATGAGTTGTATAGCAACAACGAAATGTCAGCGGCATATAGACGGCTGAAAAAAAAAAAACGGAAAATATTCAGGTCTATTTTTAGATCTAAAATAATAAATTTCAATTGGCTCTTATAGCGAATAAATAATTAAGTCCATTTTTGAAAAACATTTTTCTGTATTTATGCAAACGAATGAATTATGTCGATGGATTGGCATTTAAAAATACTGATCGAAACCAGCCTGGTGACGCGCTTGCTAGGCTTAAGAGATGAAAGTTTTAATCAAATAAACCTTCGAGTTAAAAGATTTGAGTGGCACCCAAGCTTAGTCGACACCAGGGGAATCAAAGCCCCAGTATTGCTTTTCGGGGCTACCCTACATGATCATAGACTGAGGCACCTGCTCTGGCTGAAGCATAGTGGCTGTGGCTCATAGCAAATCATGCTGAAATATATCCTTATGTCGGAGTGAATATCACATGTTATCTCTGACCTGGCTTTTTTTTATTAACAGCCTCACTGCCTTTTATTCAGAGATTTCTACTGACTAGTATTGCACCAATTTTTAATCAGAGCGGTCGTGTTTTTCGTGATTTGTAGCTGTAATAGGTGAATGCGTGCTATTTAAAAAAATATTCCACGTTTCTTTGACAAATTATGTATAGAAATTTGCCAAATGAGAACCTAAAAGACATGATACATTTTTAATAATAAGTCCGTCAAACTATACATTCGTAATAGGTCTTATCGTGGTTATTGTGTGTCAACTTTTTTCAATATTGAAGAGATTTTGTTAGATATTGTTAACTGGATAGTATCGAAGATACATATATACACAGGACACTAAACAGACAAAGTAGCAACAATTAATTCTGACTTACTCAGCTTAGCAAAAATAAATGTTCTGTTTTAGTGTTTTTTAGTGTTTTTTTTTTTTGCTTAATCAAACGTCCGCAAACACTCCCCATTGTCGTTTTTTCACCCACCAATCCCTCTTTCCTATCTTCTTAGTTCCAGTACAATGCAATGCATATATAGGGGTCATCCCCTGATGGCTCTTCATTTAGTTTCTGTTAAAGAAAATAAATTATTTCTTATGTCAAAAAAGCAAGCAATTGAAAGCAAATACATGTGATTTTAGGTCTAAATAAAATTTATAAATTATATCTGGCGTCAAATCGTCGCATTCGATATCGAATGAACTATCGAGCAAAAATAATGTAAAACAAAAGCAAAATAAACAACAAACACACAGCGTAAGTGACGGAATTCGTTCGATATCGAATGCAACGATTTGGCCCCTGTCTTTTCTAGTTGTTCATATGCCACCAACATTACGTTGATAGTACTTAAGTCGTCAGTAGACACGAAAAAACTTAAAATTATGCTTGTTCTGCTATACCCATGAATACAATGAGAAGGAATCACAAATGTCCATACAAACTTTTGATAAAGAAAACAACTTAATCATTTTGCAATACTTTTACTTTTCTTCACAACCTTCATACTATGAGTAAACGATTAAATTGTTGTCTGTCTTAAAGTTTCGTTTAAACACTTGTGATTCTCATTTTATTCATGAGAGTATTAGAATAAGTAATAGTTGAGTTGAGAAGCATAACAAAATGTCGGCAGTATATAAACGGCTAAAAAAAGACAGAAAAAAAATAAAGTCTACTTAGACCTAGAATAATACATTTCCCTTGCTTCTTATAGCAAATAATAATTAAATAAATTTTCGCCAAGACATAGAAGTAGCTACTACAAATGACGGGGAATCCCATTTTAGACTAAAATCATATTCATTATATGCGAAAATCTTGATGAGTTAAATATTAAGGGCCTTTTATGTAAACGCCCTTTGTTTTGTCCATGGCTCTGAGCAGGGGTTATTATTGTTTTTATACTACAACTGCAAGCAACAACAGTAGTACCTAGCAATTAATTGCATATTATAAAAAAAAAACAATCGTTGAGTCAAAAACTTGGAGTATGAGCTGATTCTAAACTATAAAAATCTCAAGTATTTCGTTTCATATAAAATCATTAAACATAAACCTCAACTAAACTGCCACTTCTAGCAAAATAATAAAAATAAAAGAGCAGGCGTTATTTTCAACAAATTATTCAGTATGTATGCAAAAGATACCACAAAACTAAAGGGGCAATTAAAGATGGTCTGGCGACTCCTGCCTAATTCTGCTTTTTTATTGGGTAGTTAAATTGACTCTTACCGCTTTGCTGCTGAGCCGGTTTCAAGTGCATCTACATATTTATTTAATATATTGTTTTAATTCGAAAAAGCAGAACAACTTGTACATAATCATATTGCGAGCAGATTTTCAGTGAACGGTTTATCATTAATCCTATAGTTAAACTCAGTCTTTGCTCTGCATTGAGCTTTAGTTGTAGAGGAAAAAATGATTCTTATTAAGAAGACATTGCTACCTGTCTTACACCTTTTTATGTTTGTACAAGTATGTGTAAAGTTGTGTAGCGCACTTCAGTTTTTATGATTTTTATGCTGTTTCTTATATTTTTTGCTGACCTTTTTTTCTCGACTTAACAACGACCACGCTTAAGGCTCATTGTCAGCTCATCTATCTTGTCTTGAGCTTGTTAAATGTCCAATCCAGAAAAAAAGGAAAGAAAAGAACCAACACATATATTAAGACCATCAAATAATGAAAAAGAGTAAAGTTTTATAGCACCTTTTTTTATATTTCATGTTAAATTTTTGAGAAATTTTTTTTCATTTCATTTGCAACATTTTGAGAAGTTTAGGAAAGGTTTGGTAATAAAGTGATGTCAGCATTATATCTGTGACATCCTAAGAAACTCACGTACGCATTTCTTTTATGACAACGCTAATTCTATCACAACACAAGAGATTAAAGAAAGTATTTCCAAATAGAGAAGATGTCAGCAGCTAAATTTTTTTATAATTTAATGTTGCTAAGGATATTTGGCTTAGATTTATGTATGTAGAAAAGAGTGCTGCTGCAGAAGATAACAGATTTTTATGAGAGCCAAAGTTTCATCTTGAAGAATTCAATATTGAAACCATTTTAGACGTAATTAACAGATTTGCACTAACTGATCAGTATCATTATTTAGCGATTATTAGCGCTTAGTAAGTAATTAAAATTTCGATTTTAGCTGGCTTTAATTTCACAACAGCACATTTGCTTTCGTCATCTGATCAACAAACAAAAACAAAACCTTTTAAGATTTTTATGAGATCATGATACAATTAATGACGCTTCCTTGTCAATAGCTTTAATCACCTGACTTCGTGGAGTTGTCAGAGTATCCACAAATGAAAGGCGGCCAAAACGAGATACCAAATCACCATCAACTCTATTCATCTCAATTCAAGAAATGCCCTACAGCATGATACAACTAATAAGGTATCCTCATTATCTAAAGAGTTAATCACCTGACTTCGTAAAGTTGTCAGAGTATGCAGAGATGGAAAGCGGCCAAAACGAGATCGCAAATCAGCGTAACCCATAATACAGCTAATAAGGTAGCCTTTTCGCTACAATAAGAACAACTTCAATAAAAATAACATACATTTTGTTTTTGTACAACTTCTACAAACTGTCAAAAAGACGCCACTTCTACATTTACAGAAGAGGGATGAACTGAGCTTATGCGGATTTGCCATCTCGGTTTGGCTGCCTTTCATCTCTGCATTCTCTTGACAGCCTAAAGTAGTCAGATGATTAACGGCTTAGCTGACGAGGCTACCTTATTAGTTGTATCATGGCGTAACCTCTGTTCATCTCTCTTCTGTAAGTGATGTAAAGTTTATTGCTTGGTTGTATCATGCTTTATAATTTGTATTAGTAGTGTCCTTTTGACAATTCTCTGAAGTTGTAGAAAAACAAAATGCATGTTATTTCTACACGACCTTATTAGTTGCAGCTTGTGTGAGATCAGGCAATTGTTCGCTGTCAGCGTTGTCAACTTGGTGCTTTTTGCACTATTTTAAGTGCTTTTTACAATTTTCGATGCGAAAAAATCTTGAATTGGTGCGCAGTCAGCTTATTTTTAACTATTGATATTTTTTTAGTTTTTAATGGCACCAAAGCATATTTACTATAAATTTTTTTTAGTGTAAGCAAAATGCTGAATGACAGAATATAAAATACTTTTACCAACAAAATACAAGATGTGTTCGTTGGTGTTGTGTTTTTTATATTTATGCGGCTACCTGGCATTAACATACCTTGGAGACAATATTAAAATATTGGATGGAAGTAAAATATTACAAGGGTTCATTTAGTGGCTTAGCGAATACTGTAATAAAAGTCTTATTACTTCCATATTTAAAAGTAAAAGTTGGCGAATTTGTTGAAATATTCGTAATCGAATACTCGAATATTCACAACAGAGTACATTTAAATGTAGTTAAAGGACGTGTTTCACTATCCTACTGAATCGTGCGATCTATTAAAAATTATATGTGTATCCAAAAAGTGTGACAGTCTGGACTAAAAGTGTTGAGGATGGCTTGGGCGTAGTTTACATGCGTTTGGCGGTGGATGGGCACCAGCTAATGCACAGACTGGACTTTGTACTGGAACATGCGCAGGTCTTTGAGCTAAATTCGCCTTAGGGACGACCGGCTGATGGCTAACTGCGAGGCACGGCATCTCGTCGATACTTCTGCCCACAGCTCGACATCCTCGACAACAGCAGCAATATTCTCAACAGAACGGGCGCTTCAGGTCGGCCATTCTTTGCAGCGTCTCGTGGGGCCCTATACTCTTCAAGGTTTATGGCCAAACGGCGCAGTGTTTGCACAGTCGGCGATGGACGACCGGAGAATCGCGCTGCGCCAACACCACAGACAAATTGTTAAGCAACAAAATAGACACCATTATTCTGAGTTTTTGAGGAGTGCATCACTCCATTTTGGTAATTTTTTTGACTTTCTGATAATTTTTTAGTCAGGTTACTTTCATAATGCCTGTGTAGATATTTTCTTATTGCTTACAGGGTGAAACAATTTTGCCAGTTATTATCATTTACATATAATTATATAATTTCAGATAAACTTGGCCTGCCAACTATTTTGCTTCGCTAATAAAAGTATATTTGTATGCATACATTTTTCAATTAGATCTTACAATTGCTCCAATTCTTTGCCACTCCTAAGCTCTTCATCTGTCCTCCCCGTGAAAGAGTTGATTTAATTTTAAGTTGTGCGTAAATATTTTGCGGAGCGCAGTTAGACGTACCACTCGTAAATAATTTTTATAGCCTCGTGCCGTGCCTTAAATATAAATCGTAATCAAAATGCAACTAAATGGCATTTTACACACACAAAAATAATTCGTGCAACATACAGTAAATAGTTTTTTTTTTACATTTTATTATTATAAATAATTCGTACATCTGTACAGTTCATACAGTTTGGTTGCACAGCACACTTGATTTAATGACTGTGACAGCGTGCGCTTTAATTTAATGTTAATTTAAGTTTGTTTATACTCCGCACTCGGTTAGATGCTTTAATTTTATTTTACGTTTTTTTTTTGTTTGCTACACTAAACTACACACTTAAAAGTAGGACTTACGTTTAATAAATATTTAAGTAATTTTATATTATATGCCATGCACAGAGAGAAATATCTAAATCAGCTTCTCAATGCCTTCAGAACAAAGTAATTACAAAATATGAGCAAGTGATACAAAATCGGCAGTTGTTCAGTTCACTGTTTTTTTTTAAAGAACAAACACAAAACTGCGAAGCTTTTTGCTTGTCTGCTTGTTTCAATATCAAAAGTTTTTGGGCAGGTCACCATTTTAGTGATTTCAAATCATTTTCGGGAATAGTGACTTTCGGCACACGCCTGTATACATGATTAAAGTTGAAGTAGCAGGTATTAAAATTTAAGTTGTTCGCAAAAAGAGCCAGCCTTGGTGCTACTATATGGTTAGGCAAGACCGTTTTAATGTAAAACAATTAAAATAAATTCAAGTTGAGGTACATACCTGGAACTGAATCCTCAAAACGTAAAAATATGTATTACAAGTAAAATATGCACGTATGAAAAATTATTATTTGATTTTTTTATTAGAAAAACAAAAGACTAATTAATGACTGTAAATCATATTGTACGACCATAAAGCTTCAATTTAACTTGCTTACAAATCGCTAGGCTCGGTGCAAAGTCTTAAACCGTTGTTAAATGAATAACCGAAATCAACTAGACGTTGATAATAGAATATAAAATACATTCCTATGAACAGAAAAACACAGTGATAAAATTAGCAGTTGATCTATAGAGTCAGTATATAGATATAGACAGTCAGTAATGAAGAGCTCAGGTGGTAAGATGGCTTAAAGCTGCTGTTTAAAAACAGTATAGCACTCATGACCTGGATTCGAAACAATTTAAATGCTGATGAGCATCGTGAAGCCACCCAGCTACGGTATGTTCCCCAGCTAGTAAGTCTTCAAATTTATTTTTCTTGTCTTCTTTAAAAATGTTGATCACCACAATTTTATAAAAAAAAAAAAAAAAAATATTTCTCAATTATGGCGAAGTAAAATCTAACTAAAACCCATTTAAATAATAAACAATATACAGGTCTTCTATTATTTGCATTTATCGAACTTTTCTGTGAAATTTTTATTTATTAAAATATATCTTCTTTTTAATTTTAATGAAACGCTACCATTTTGGTTAATATTGAACAACGAAAGTAAAGCACATAACAGTTGCGCCCCAAAAGAAGTCATCCGATGTTGTATGGTTTTCAGAATATCGGTTGTGGCGTTAAAACCACAATTCCTCAATTACGGTAGAAAAAACTCAATTAACATGACCGTATAGCGTGTTATCGTTTGACCAGTGGCGTCCTCGCAAAAAAAATGGACCGATGAGTCGTCCAACGTCACTTTGAGCGGAAATAATGCCTCCTCGAGCATCACTCGTGGATTTTCGGTACCCCAGAAACCATAGTTTTGCTTGTTCACGCACCCCTTGAGGCGGAAATGACCCTCATCGCTCATGATTTCGGCCGAAAAATCGTCCACGTCATCATAGACACGATAATTCTGCGCTCTTAGGGAGTGTATCGCTCCTTCGCTTTTTCACTTGTAAAAGTGTAAAAACAGATTTTACATTGACCGCCATTTGCACAAATAACAGCAACTTCCAATAGGGTAATTTCTTTTGGCCCACCTGGCATTTCTGAGCCGTCACGTACGTTCGACGTCAACACCGAAACGAACAAAGAACAAAGCTCACTCAATTTTATTTTTGCTTCTTACTTAACCAATGTTACTAAAAATTAATTGTTTTATTGTTATATCAGATAATATTTCTCATCTAACGAGACTGTGGAAAATTTTTGTTTACTTAGCAATGTCCGTCCAACTTCTTTTTTTGTGCTTTTGTAGTTGTTTCTGTTATTTAAATTGCTTTGGGCTTTACATTTTAATGCAACATTTAAAACACTACACCGGGGTCTTGCGTTTTTCTTAGCATTTACTTTTATTATTTTTATTTTATCGAATAGTTCTTTTCGAAACATCTTCTTGCTTGAAATTACATGATTTTTAATATCAAAACACTTGCCTCTTTGCTACTCTATTGTGATCTCTCCAAAATAAATATGTTATCCAAGACATTATTTATCACATAGAATTTCATTCTGAGGACTTAATCCTTATTTTGGTTTTAGAAAGCATGTGCTTTAAAAGCACGTGATTTGCAGAACAAGTCTGTTTTTGGGGACCCATATTTTACTTGTAATACAAATTTGTAAGTTTGTGAAATAAATGTGTTTATAGGTGATTAGAAAAGCGCAGTGTTTTTTCTTTATCAATTTCAGGCAGGCAAACAATGTCTCAGAAATTTTTCTTCAGTGTTGTTCTTTTTATAAATATTCTAAATTTTTATTATTATTGTGCAGTAAACAATTTACTACAATTTGTTATCGTTGTGGTTTCTGTCTGCTTTTTTCAATTGTCTGTTCAGCACGATGGTCCGTCCGCCTGTCCTTAAAAATTACTCTTTTTTTTTGTTTTGCACAACATCTATAATTTTTGAGTTACAACCGGCCAGTAATAAAAAAATCGTTTCCACATGCATTGAATAAAATAGATTGTTGAAGTTGTAAATACTAAAATTGTTAAAGCTGCGGCTGCTGTGTCTGTTGCTGTTGCTGGTGGTTGGTTGGTTGGTTGGTCGTCGTCAAAGTATTGTTCTACAAAACTTTTGGATGTGTGCAGTGAGTATCTGTGTTATATTTTGCCTTCGTTTTTAAAGCAAAAAATGTTAAATATTGAAATTGCATACAAAATACAATCATCATACATTCAAATGCAAACCATAAAGTGTTTATTGTTGCATACATGTCAAATGTTTGCCTGTATATTTTATGTATGTTACAGAAAATATAAAATTGTTGCTGCTGCTGCTGCTGCTGCTGCTGCTGCTGCTGCTGTATTCGCTCTTGTTAAAGCTTGCAAAATACAAGACCATTCACTCATACACACACACACACACACACACACACACACACACACACACACACACACACACACGCATGCATACACTTTAAGTAAGCTCTGCGCTCACACTTTACCGAGACCAATAATAAAGTGTTGTTTGGGTCGCTGACCCAGAAATGTCAACAGGGAAGTAAAAATGTTCTTTTATTATTATGAATGTTTATTTGTATGATTTCGATGTTTAAATTTTATACATTTGTATGTACATACATATGTATGCACGTATGCATGTAGACATGTATGTATGTATGTAGCATGAGTATAGTTTTTAATGATTTTAATTTATTTATGGCTACATACATACAAACAAATGCAATACAAATATACCATCGGTAATAAGTTCATGCCCAGATGTTAGTTAACTTATGCAAGCTGATATATAAGTATGTATGTACATACATACACATGGATGTGTGTGCAAAAGTATGTGCTTTTGCTTTCTTAAACGAATAGGTATACATCATATATTGTTTATGGTGTTTTTAAAGGAGTTTTATTTTTCTTCAATTTTATTATTTGTTTATATTTTACTTTTCTTATAAGTTTTAAATTAAAGTAAACAAAAGATAAATTTACAAAAATACATTCAAACTGTGTTGCAAAATAAATAAATAAAAAAACTTACCAGAAAAGTCTTAAAAATAAAAAGTTGTACTTCCCAACAACAACAGGTTTGTCTCTTCTTCATTTTGCATTTCCCAGGAGCTACATGTACGTACTATATATTTGTACATATGCAGGTATCTCTCACAGTTTAATGTTTCATAAAAATAGTTTAAAAATTAAAGCTTAAACCAAGCATGCAGTCAAAATATGATGCCTACTCTATACACAAATACACATGTGCATGTAGCTCATCAGCGGATCGACTCGATTCAACTTTTTCCGAATTTCACTTACATGAGCTCTTCGTAAGGCCATAAAAAATAATACAGGCTTGTGTTGGAGATAATGCATGCAATAGCAACAGCAACAACAACAGCCATATTTATTTTCAAAATGTTATGAAATTTCGATCATGCTCGTTCTTGTTCATTTACTACTTGTTAATGTTGGACTCTTCAAGAACCTGTTTAAAATGCAAAAGGGTGTTTGATGCATTTAAACATTTATGTATGTACGTGTATGCTGTGGCCTGTATGAGAAGTAAAACGTTTTAAAAATTTACTCAATCGAGAATCTTTTGTTTTATTTACTCTTTTTTTTTTTTATCGATTTCTTGAAACATAATGAGCAGCGTCAATTATTAAAGCAAGTTTTGAATAAAAGTTAAAAGGAAAAATATGGTTATAAAAAGGGTTAATTGCCTGCAAAAAGGGATGCTGAAAAACATGTCGAAGCATGCTGCACATCAAAGAAAAAAGTTTAAAAGTTTAATTTGTGGTAACATGATTTTTTTTTTTATTTTGCAAAACTTATTGAATTTACGTGATTGTTCATATGTATGTTTCTAAGCTATATTTATTTGTACTACATTAGGGACCCTGCAAGAAATACCCTGCTAGAAATAGCTGACGGTAACTAACGCATTTAAAACTTAATTACTAACACATGCAAAAAGCAATTTCATAGCTTTCAGCGTTTCCATCACAATGAATTTTTTAATATTCTGATTTTCCCATATTAGTTTGATAATTTCGTTTATGTATTAATGTTTTTATAGGTTCAAGGTACTGCAAGATCGGCTGAAAATATTACTACTGCTCGAGAAAGTGTTCTAAGCAATCCATCAACCTGAATTCGAAACATATCGTGAAATGTATGAGAATGTAATGAAAAATGTACTCTAGAGGGCTCGCATTTGTGAGGCTAACAAGAGTTGGCATTTTTCTTATATTAAACACAATTATGGACACTAAATAAACGTTATTACTTTAGGTCTAAAAATAGCCGTCTATATGCCGCCGACATTTCGTTGCTGCTAAACAACTCATCAGTAGACTAAGGCCTATAGCATTATGGTCTATTTTTAGACCTAAAGTAATAAACTTCAATTCGCTATAAGAGAATAAATAACTAAGTTCATTTTTGAATATTCAAAAAACTTTTACTTTTTAATACTTTCAAAAATACAAGTCGTTGGTGGGCAAGGGTCACCCGTTGTAAGGAAGTGCTAAAAAAGTAAAGGTGTTGCAAGACGTAAAATGTTTTCTGTATAAAAAGTTTGTTTGAGCATTTCTGATGCTCATTTTGTTCATGAGCATTTTGGAATAAGTAGGTGGGCTTCAATCATTCTTTTTAGATTTTTCGAGTCTACTGATGAGTTGTTTAGCAACAACGAAATGTCGGCGGCATATAGACGGCTGAAAAAAGATAGAAAGCCTTAAGGTATATTTTAAGAACTAAAGTAATAAATTTCAATTGGCTCTTATAGCGAATAAATAATTAAGTTCATATTTGAACATTAAATAAGACATTTATCAATATAAATGTCCTCCTTTCTCTTTCATTCAATCAAAAATTATAAACAAAGTAGTATACCTTCCCGGCGGGCACCTTGTATAAAAAAAAAAAAATAAGAATAAAACGTTTTGAGCGAAGTTTCGCAGAGTTAAGAAAATAAATAGAGAATTACCTGTGCACATAATAAATCAAACTATCATAAGCGCGACTGTCTGGAGTTGAAATGCTCAGCCCAAACACTTAAAGCTAAATGCATTTATAAAATATATGTTATAATTATTAAATACTTACTTGACAAATATTGTAAACTTGATAAGTAAACAATATTTTTACGTCATGCGCAACAAATGAAACTGGCGATTCGGTTCGTAATATTTACACCTGTCATATTAAACCACAAAAGGAGCAAAAAATCTAGATCAGTATTGATAGAAAAGTCGCATAAGCGATGTCTGTCTGTATGTCCATTATGAGTTTTTTAAGCAAAACACTATCATTGATAAAATAAAAAAAAAAACTAAATTTTGTTTGCCAAAAGAACCTAAAATCAGCTTATGTTATTTAACATAAACCTTTTCTTTTTTTTAGGAAATTTTCCCTTCTAAGCGAGCTGAAGCAATTTTTTATACCAAATAGCGAAGCGGGTGATAAAAGGGGTGAGTAAAAATTCAACAACTGTTTCCCAATATTGGTCTAAAAATTTCACATATACTCGAACTTTCATGCTTAAAAGTGAAGCTGGTGATAAAAAAATATTAAGAGTAAAACAATGTTGTTCGACATCGGTGCATATACTCTCAATGTAAATTGCGAACCGTATTTTCTACGGAATATATTTTCAATATACAACCAAATTATCTGGTTTAAGAAACTGTTATTGGGGGTCATCGATGTTTATCCCACATCGGTCCATATAAATATCGGTTTTATATGAACCGATAGAGCAAGCCGCATTATCCAGAAATTCACCCTGTAAGCCAATTAAAACAACTTTTGGTGGTAAGCAGTACCGCCGATAATAAAAGGGCTATTAAGAAACAAAAAATTAAATTTTTAATTGTTAATTACTTTATCGGGCCTTAATTCGATTTTATTTCCTCAGAATTGAGACGGATTTTTTTGTGGTGAAATTGTAGTAATAATAACATTTTTAGCTTTCATAATTTTTAACCAAGCTCACGTTCAACCCGTAAACGATTTCCCATGATTAGAAGAGAAAAGTCTCATTATTGTTAAAAGGCGGACAAAGGCTGCATCGAAGTCACTACGCCTCTCATCAGCCAACGTCTATCAAATTTAGACGTACTAAATTTTACAAGTCCTAGCACTGCTGCTTAAACCAATCCACTACTATATTACAAAATCAGTAGTAAATAATCTGTGTTTTCAGTTTAAAACATGTTTAAGCTTGCAATGACTCAAAATAACTTGAAAATTCTTACAGTATATTGTATTAAAATGTATTGTTATTCCATTATTTATAATTTTTGCAATGGTAGAATTGATACAATATTGGACTTAATGGCTGTGAAGTTCCAAGTTCTAAGCAAAACCAACTTTGTAGTTTCAGAGAAAAGAGGGAAGGAATCAGGAAGGTGGTATAGAAAAAGCAAAATTAAAAAAGAAATAAAGATGAAAAGTAAAAAAATTCGTACCATTCATTAATTTTAATTGAAGCCCACTCCTACTTGATTTAAGCAAATCTGTAAATACCATACTTCTGACCAGGATTGTCTCCCATAGACTCAAGTCGCACTTTAACCCTTTTTTGCGGCCTACGAAATTTTGTGGATTTTTCGAGACACCGCTAATTTACGATCTTTTTGCTTTATTGCCACTTTTTCCCCGCTTTTTTAAGAACATTCTAGCACTGCTGTTATAATGTTTTTTTCAATATTGATTACTAAAAACTGAACACCAGTGATTTAAGAGCTTACAAAGTTTATGCTTTTAGTTTAGTATATAAGTAGGTATGTATTGATTCCATGCCATGAACTTATACTAAAGTACAAAAATTAAATTAAAACAAGTATATTAAACAAATGAGTTTATTATTCTCTTCAGCAAAAAGAGTATTTGTATAAATCAATAACTTAACCCTGTTTGTAGGACATTTTGCAGTTGCCTATAACTCGGCATTTTGTTGGTGGCAGCCAACTCGGTAGCGGACTTGAAAAGTTTTGCAAAAATGTTAAAAAAAATCCATTCTAGATTATATTTCATATGAAAAGCCAATAAAAATTAATAGAAAAAATTTTCAACAACAATTTCCGGTGACAAAAAACTCAAATCACTCTTCTGGTTCTTAAAATTAATTTTTGTTTTCTCTCGCTGTTTCTTTTTGTAAATAAAAATATTGGAAAATGTGTGTAACAATATTTTTCTAAAACAATTTGTTATATCACTTTTGGAAATTTTCACTTGTGGAAGGAAGACTTGCTTCTGTCACGACTTGGGATTAATTTAATTTAAGTACGGATAGATTGAACTATTCTTTTTTGTGTAGCGTTCACTTTAGAGCTGCAAAACAATTGATTTTATTATCGATAGGATCGATAGTTTTATTTTTATTGAACTATCAATATATTTTTCTCGATAGTTATACAATCGTAGAAAAGTGCTTAATAAAGGAAGTAAAAGCAAAGTTAGTGAAATAGATTTCAGGGTGACATCGAAATTAAAATAAATTATTGGGGTCGGCTCTAGTATAATGGTACCCATTGCCGTAAAATGAAAAAGTGTGCTGCCAGATGCTTAGAGATTTAGTACGCGAAGTCGGTGTTGGTTATACTATGGGGGAAAAATTCTTTAGCCCGGCCGAAGGCCGGTCTTGTCGAGAACAAATTTTGCATACATACGAAAATATTTATGAAATGAAAGGTAAAAAAATACGATTTTGGATGATTGAAACCGTTTATTAATTAGTCGCGATTTTACGTTCTATGCAAAAAACTTTCCTCTGGCAGCACTGTTTTACCAACGTTTGCATATTTTTCTCAATAAATTCCGCAACTTCAACATCGAATTATTAATACAGGTCTATGACCTGTAAAACTCATTTCTTTCAAAGCCTGGCTCGTTATTTCAAAGTCTCCCCAATTATTGTAATCCTAAAATTAGTTAAATAAGCAAATATTGCAATAAATCTTTTAGTTTTGACATTAAATATAAATAAGTAAATACAAATATTTTTTGTTCACGACTCCGGCAGAAAGCGGCGGCCAGGGACTATCGATAGTTTAACTGAAAAATATCGAAACCATCGAAGGGCGCACCTGCATAACGATAGTTCTGCAGCTCTGATTCATATACTAATGCGCGCATACAAAAAGACCTGTTAATTCTATATGATAAGAAATTGATTTATGAATATCATCACATTATTCAGTTGATTTTAATTTCAAACTGCACCTTGAATAATAGCCTTATTACACTGAAGCACATCTTACATCTTTCATCAATTTCCAAAGATGTTTACATCTTCCCATACGCATTATACAGGGCGAAAATTCTACATCTTTCTACATCAGCAGAAGATGATCCTTTCTCATTTTGTTCCATCTTACATCTTTCAATTTTTTTTTTTTTGGTGCCATCACTACAAAAATTACAGAAAATCGATTGATTTTGTACCATCACTAGCAAAATGACATTTCAGAAAACAAATTTAACATAAAAAAAAATGAAGGGATGTTATAATTTTTAATTAATTATAAATAAATTCATTTTAATTGCAGTGCAAAAGAAAGACCATCGTATGGTCAATAAATATGGAGAACATGTTGCTTGACCTATAGAAAGAAAAAAGTCCAAATGTCCTCCTCCAAGTCCATTTGAAATTTTTTTTTATTTTTCACAAAAATTTTGCGTCTTCTTTTTTTGACATCTAAATAAATGAAAGATGAAAGATGTTGTCAATGTAAACGGCTGTTTCACATTTTCAACATCTTCCATGCGTTTCACGTGGATGTCAGTCGGTGTAAAAAGGCTATAAGCCGCAAGAAAAATTTTTTTTTTTACAAAATTTGTACACTTGCAAAATTTTTCATGAAAATTCTTCTTATAAAGTGAAAATTCACTTAAAATATGTACCTCGAAAAATATCCATCACTCTAAAATACCATCACTGATTTCTGATATTAAGTCACTGCAATAATAACGGTTGATTTACCGAATTTATGCCACTCAGAGAGCGAATTTATGCCAATTTAATACACACATTAAATTACACGTTATTAAAAATTAAAATTTGTTTATTTTTTTCGTATTTTCAATAAACCCCTACACATTCATTAAATCTTAACGTATTTTTATCATTCTAATTGAAATGTGCAATAAAATCTAATTACACATAAATTAACAACTAATTTATGGTTGAAGAAAATATAAATATTTTTATTCTCTCAGAATATTTGATATGGAGTATTTGTTAAACGAGCATAAGGCAGGCTCTTAGGTTACAAAACAAAAAAAAATAAGCCAGTTTTTTCTTATTTTAATACATACTGCTTAACATTCCAAAAAAAAAAAACGTAATTTATGATATTTTTATGCTGTTTCGTTAAGTAAATTATAAAATTACAATAAAAAATATTTAAATTCAATGAAAATTGTAAAGAAATTTGTATGCAAAGGAGTAACCGGAGACCGTTTTGGTGGTACATAAAACTTAATGTTTAAATTTAGTTAATTGTTATTTACAGGTAAAACATAATAGTCAGATAAATATTTGAAGTTAAATTCATCATAAAGTAGGATTATAATAATGTTTGTAGCATCAAATGTGTTTAGTTTAGAAAATATTAGAAGAGCAAAACGATTTATAAAGGAGGACTTAAGTCTTAACGTATTTTTAATGAAGTCTCTATAAAAATTTAGGTTGAATCTTGCTGCTTAAGTCCCATTAGATGAGTTGGTAGGACAAGTGGACGCTGGTGTTTAAATCAGAAGTTGTTTGTTGCGCAACAAGTTCTTTTCTTATCACCTATGTTCTCTTTATTTATAATAAACACATTCAAAATCATAAATGAATATTGAGGTTTGTTTTTCTTAAGCTAACAATTAAACTGTTAACATATTCCACGTTCATATGTGTGATTTTTTAATTAAAACTGTATGAATGCCGCACCTTCTTCACGAGAACTTGCAGCAGTAGATAAAATACGATAGTTTTTAAAAATTGTTTACGTTTTGTTTTGATTGCATTGAAAACTACAGACTTTCTTTTTCTTCACTTTTATTTCTTGTTTCTTGTGTACGAACGAACGAACGAATATTGATGAATAAAAGTTAAAATTTGGACAGTTGTTTGAAGTTTAACATGTATCAGTTCGCTGCTCCTAAAGACTTTAATTAAGATTTTTATTTCATATATTGTGAGAATTTGAATTTATAATGCAGCAAAAAATTAATTCATATTTCTTTGATGATCGGCGAAGAGGGTTTTCTGTCTGTCTTGACACCATTTTTGGCTTTAATATCAGTATTGTGGAGGCAAATTTATTGGAGGTGGGTCATACATTTGACTCCTCCGATTAGTCCCAGAGGCTCTCGAAAATTAAAATTTCCTCCGTCGCACTAATTGACCCCTCCCCACCAATATTTCCCACCAATATTTCTCTCCAAAAAATATTGTGTTTTGTTATCTTTGGCAGACACTTTCAATATGTGTAACGGCCACGAGCTGATTTAGAAATATTTTAAATACGCTAAGAGAAAATTCATTCATTCCGATAATGAAAGAGCTTCATTAAATATTCTTTAATATACGAACAAGCAATTTCGTTTCTGCACAAAAATAGAACGAATATTTTTCTTCAGTTTCTTTTTGATTTTATTACATTCATTGTATTCAGGAAAAATTTTACGTTAATATTATGAAATTATATATTTCACAATTTTTGGGACATACATATGTATAGAGCTTAGCTATAAAGGAATTAATTGTTTAATGCTTACAAAAAGGTAAATACACAGATTATAAAATCGGTTTTAGTTGAAATTTTACTGTTGTTTCCTTATTAACATAAGGCCTCAAGTAAGGCTTGAACTTGGCCTGATTAAGAATTATATAAATATATCATGATACATTTTATATATTTATTTGAGCTTAAGGTCTTTTGTAATTTGAGTATTTATTTTTGTCGATATTTCGCTCTCCTTCGGATAGCTTCTTCCTTCTCCGAAGGAGAGCGAAATATCGACAAAAATAAATACTCAAATTACAAAAGACCTTAAGCTCAAATAAATATATAAAATATAAGGGAAAAAAGGGGTCAAAATAACGAAATATTAAATATATCATGATACATTTGTATTATTCTAAACCAGGTTAAGTTCAAACCCTACATGATTCCTTGTCTTAATATTATGATTAAAAGAAGCAATGAATTCTTCTTTTTTTATTTATTGATATTTTAAGTTTGTCATAAATAAATGATCGATTTCATACTAAACTACACAGAAAGCAAGCTAAGCCAATTCCTAATTATTGCACCACTGTACATTAACATTATACATATGTATATTTAAAAACGTATCTCTTTGAAAAAGATCGTGCTTTGTGAAAGTGAATAGTGATGCATCCTAATTACTTTAATTGTAGTTCCTTTACCTTTGTATAAACTTTATCACTCGCAACTTTTAATGTTTCTGCTTTTCCTTTAAACATCTTTGGAATTGTAAACAATGACAGGGATTTTAATTTATACGTATTTTCGTTTTCCGTACAAAATTATTACACATTAATGTTGTTGTTGTTGTTGCCTTGTGCTGCTGTTTTAGTTCTTTTTATTATTGTTGAAAGTGCACATAAAATTGTATCATAAAACCATAAAGCAAACTAAAAGGCAACAAAAAAGCGAAACAGCAACAACATTAATTCCAACAACAACAACAACACACTTTTGCCTATGACTTTGTAGACATGCATAAGTTGCCCTTAAGAAACCAACCATGTAGTGTAAAGAGTCTTTATTTCATAATTTATGTTTCTAAAATGCAACATCATGCATTGCACACATGTACCTCTTTACACACTCACACACACACACACACACACACACACACACACACACTAGCATCCAAATAGTACGTCAAATAAAGCATTCAGTGAAAAATTATTGCATAAGAAACGGAAAACTGTAGGAAAATAAGATATAGGACTTTATTCCATTTACCCGCCAGTGCTATTGCAGGCTCAAAGAGACACTGAGGTCAGCATGATTCTAAGTTACGGTACTTTAAGTTTTAATTTAAAGAAATTTATATCTGAAATATTCAGCTTAGAAAGTATTTAATTTATATATGTATTTATCTTCATATTGGTGTTTGTTGTACAATCAACTGAAATGCTTCCGACTTTCTTGACTTCAAAATTAGATGAAAAACATACCAGCAACATTTTTTGCTTATTCCAGATAATAGCTACACACACTGTACAGCATTTACATTCTAAGCCAGATTAATTTTGGGCAATTCTACATTGTTTCTATTCGGAGAAACATTTTATGTTATCCAATAAATACTGATAGCCAAACTTTATCTAAGGTAATGATTTATAAAAGTGATACTGAAAGAAATCTGAATAACCACGTTTTATCGTTGGTCTCATAAGCCCCTAACTGGCATGCTTTGTAGTAAAATTTTTTTCATCTCATACATTATATCGTTGCTCTCATATGCCCCTAATTCACATTTTTTTTTTATCAAAGGTTAGACTTTAATTAAGCAAAATATTAAACAAATTTGTCTGCAAAAAATTCGAGCTGGGTCATTTTTACATGAATCCTTGATATATGTATGTATATATTAGGCAGGGTCACAATTAGTATAGATAAACTTTTTTCTTCATCAATTTGTTGATAGCTTTCGGCATGAAGATAAAAAGTGCCTCTATGACATTTCACTATTTGTTAGTTTTTAAATCAAGTCCCAGCTGTTATTCAATTTTTTTATAAAAATTTTGTTTTATTTCGATATTTCCACACTCCACTGTGTATCTTCCTCAGGAAAAAAAGAAGAAAAAAAGTTTTAAATTTTCTTCAGGAAAATTTTCTTTTTTTCCTGAAGAAAATATACAACGGAATATCAAAATATCGAATTAAAATAACATTGTTTTTTTAATAGAAAAACACCTTAAGCTCGATTTCAACGCTCAAAACTATTAAGCAGCAAAGGTCGCCAAACTATCATCAAGAACGAATATACTATGATGACATTTCATTAAAATCACGGGTTATCCAGTTTGCGGTTTCAAAAGTAAACGTAAATAAAACACACATAAAATATTTTTTTTTCATGATATTTCTTTTTTATTATAAAATTTGAACGTTGGCATTATGTCTGAAAAACTATATCATTTAAATGACCACCACGCGAAGTGTTGCCAGCATTGATTCTTTTGCGGTAGCTTTCGACCACTTTCTGACACATATGGTGTCTCAGCCATAACTTGACGAATGTTGGTTTTTAAGTGCTCAAGAGTTAAAGGTTTATCTGCATAAACACGGTCTTTAAGGGTTATAGGGGAGAATAAATGATTGGTAGTCAAATGGCCTAGAGACTTGCAACTAACTCGTCACATTGCTTGATTGTATTAGTGTCGTTGATTTTAATAATTTGCCGCAGTCATACCATAATAGACGTACAACATCATAATTTTTGTGACTTTGTGGCATTTGTTTCTAAATATTATGCTGTCGGGTGATGAATTATTTTTGCATTGTGCTGTTTTGCCTCGTACAAAAATAGTTTTAAATAAGCACTTTTCCATCGCGTCGACAGTTGCATACCATATTACTTTTTTCCGTCATCAAAGCTTCGAATAAAAAAAGTAACAATTTTTGATTTAGCTTCAATCAAAGCCAGAGAAGGTGAACTCTCGATTTATTTTGTTTCCTGGATTGCATTTATCCAGGCTAATCAATACTTTCAGTTTGCCTGTAGTGAACTGAGCACAGGCCGCAGGAAGTCGATTTTTTTTTTTTTTTTGTTGAATATTGTAATGAATTCATTACAATGAAACAAGATATCTACATTTTTGTCGTTAACACGTCAATAGTCGATAGTCAATAACACCCACATTTAACATTTTTATAGTAAATAGTACTTTCGGGAATTGCCAGTAGATATTACAACTGACTCAATCATAAATCTGTGCACTGACATTTCTTGCAGGGTATAAACAAAATTCATGGAGAAGCATACAGAAGAAAAAGTTACGCTTGTTTTTTCCGCCGCAGATTTATGTGTCTATCCACAACGAAATTTCAAACCAAATGAGGTTGTTTCTGTCAAAAACACGTGGAGATGTACGAATAAACTGGCTAGAACAAAAATATTCAAAACTTTTGAATTTGCTTCAAACAGAGCCGAATGGTTGTATGTCTAGCTGAACAAACACGATCGAGCTCACCAATCAAACTGTGTAAAGAATTTGTAGCGCATCTCTAGGCCACTTTTGTCATACATCGAAAATTATATTGTAGACATATCGAACTGGAACGAACTTTGATATGTGCTCTCGACTCATCAATAATACAATATCAACAAATTTTTTTCGCTACAAATCTACCGGCCCTAATAACATGTACTACTTCATTTTCTAAATTGCACAAAAAATTAGAATCGTGATTAATTTGAAAAGGTTGTGCGACAGTTTTCAAATTTGTTCTAAAAATAAAATTTTTTCGAAAAATTTTAAGCTTTTTGTACCTATAATTTTTTTATGTACTACGAGGGAGAGACTGGTATTGAAATTAATACATCAACGAGCATTATGAATGCATTTTCTTGCAAAATTTGTCCACACTCATCATACCTACCAACCATCGAATTCAATAGAGGTGTTAATTCAATATCAAGCATTCTATAGAGCAAAACATTTTAAGCACAATCTAAAATAGATTTGTTCTAGCGCTAGTCACGTGCTCATAAATACATTGAGTTCTATGTTTTATATCAGAATTATAAGAAATGTTCCTGTGTATGATTATACTTATGTAGGTGCATACATATGAACATATGTGTGCATACATACATACATACTTACCCACATGCATGCAGAGATGAGGTGGAATATGAGTATAGAATATACGCGCATTTAACAATTATACAGCTTCAACTGGGTCGCTGACCTATCAAGTGATTTTTGTTGCAGTAAAGCAGAATAATATTGGCAAAATGTGGCAGTAACAGCAACATAAACTGAAAACAACAGAAAGCAGAAAGCAGCAAAAAATAGACGAAATAAAAATTTAAGCAAGAGCAAAAAACAACAGTAGCAGTTTGTTTGATATCCACTGCAATTGTCTCTGCCGCAAAAGCAGCAGCTACTGCACCAGCATCGCAGCCGTCATCTGCAACATGGACTCCGACAAGTTAAAAACTCTTTATATTAAAGCCAACATACATACATACATGTGTACACATATTTAAAACTCACCCGGTAAAAAATGAAATGAAAACTTTTTTTTTCTACTCTTCTTCTTCTTCTTCTTCTGTTAAATACCAACACAATACAAGTGGGAGAAGTTCTTTTGTTTTGCTATTTTTTTTTCCAACATTTTTATACAAAATAGAAAAAATATGCCTCCAACAGAAAAAACGGGGGACCTTAAGCAACAACAAGAATACTTGAAAAAAAAACTTTTAGAAAAAATCAATGTTACAACAGAGTGTTGCCAACTGTGTTGTTATAAACACCAGAGCATATGGAGCCTCAACTTTAAGATAAACCATAGAAAGTCGTCATCAGCATCAACATCATCGTCAATGGTGTACAAAGGGGAGCGCAGCCAAATGTCTTGCGAATAATTTTTTGAAACAATATCAAATAACAAAAAATACTTATGTGTATCATGTTATAAAAATTGCAGCAGAAAATAAGAGGCAACAAATTAAATGCTGCTCAAGTACTTTTAATAGCCTTAAATTGTACCATTTAGCACCAAAATGGATACTAGTTATGCATTTGTATAATTGGGTTAATATTTTAAAGTACTTCATTTGTGATTAGTTGCTTGATATCAACTTCAAGTACCTACAATTACTGGAAAATGGGCAACAGAAATGATTTCTTTTGCTATCCTATACTAAGGCGGTAATTTTTCTCTTTTCTTTCATTTATGTATGTACTATGTATATTTCTTGTTAATTCTGCTTGCAATACTTGACCATTCTTTTAATGGTGTGTGAATGATCCCAACTACACAAATGCCGGCCCGGCAACTTTGGGGTCAACAGTTAATAGAGCATTACACAATTTTAAATAAACATTTACAAACGCGCCAAACAGAAAAATAAAACGATATTTTCCCTTCTTCTCATCTGGAACTCTGTCGTTTGGCAAATGCTGTGCGGTTGCATGTTGCTGCTGGCTTTTGCAAATGTTAATTTGTTATTTTTGTGTGGTTAATACACACACACACACACACACACACATACACACACTTGCATGCTTTTGAATTGTAAATTGCTGATATAATGTTAGGCTGCTATCTATGTATCTCTTGATGATTCTATATTGAAATTTCCTTGACGTTTTCCCAGGAAATTTGGCGGCAATAAAAAAAGTTTGATCTCTTCTTGGAGCAATAGTGTGTAAATAAAAAGATTTGTGAAGTGATTTCTATTTGATGTTATTATACATTTAATTATCAGAAAATGTTTAAAAGGATAGTGAGATGTTTGTTTTGTTTTTACTAAACATACATTGGTACATGCATATACATACAAATATTTAATGTGATTTGGTGAACTTTTACACCAGAATCAAAACAAAAAATAGCAAATGCTAAAACAAAACTCGGAATAAACGGAAAAGCATTAGGATGTGTTATGTACATTTTCTGGGGACTGCAAATACCTACTAGTTCTAAGAAGTTGTGGAATTCGATATCTAGCAATATTCCCCTCATAAAAGCATAGTCTAAAGTTTGTTATACATATGTACCTATGTTGTTTCGTCATACTTTAAACGGCCTCATAGGACCGATGGCATGTTTTCAAATTGTAACCAGGGACCAAAACGAAGTAGTCGTGATCGAATGAAGAACCATTGGGTAAAAATAATCTACAACACACATACTGCAAACGCGACGGTATACATGTGATCACGAACAAGACAATTTGGATCTACCTAGTTACTTTTCATCGTTATTCAAATTTCTACTACCTTTTCGCCATATACCTATCTACCTATTACTTAAATCTACTACTTTTTGCCTTTTCTGCTCCTATTTTTCTTTGGTTTCACTCTCTTAAAATCAATATGCATCTAGTTTTATTTCTCTTTCGATTCTACATTCTATACAAATAACTAATACCAACAAGCGTACGAGTTTTTCAGTTCTGTTTATATTCCTCTCCAAATTTATGTTATGATTATAATATTCGTTTGGTAGCTGACTGGCTGCCTACTGAATAACAACAACAAAAATCGGCAGCAGCAACAACAACAATAACTAAGCGGTGAAGCTCATGTTGGATAAAATAGTACATCAAAACAAAACAAGCGAAAAAACCTGCAATCCCGAGTTTTGTTTTGCTTAAGCATTCGTTGACTAAATACAAAAAAATAAAATTATACCTGCTGCTTGCTACAAAACGAATCCAGTGGATTGACAGCAGTAGAAAAGACGGAGAAAAAAAGATACAAATCTTAAAGAAGTCAGCAAACAGCAAAGAGCACAAGAAAAACACAGAGGCTCGTTTATGGCTGATTTTTATTCAAATTCGTATGTGTATATTTTTTAAGCATATTTATGTATATGTTTAGAAAAAGATACGTACGACTTGAATACAACTTATAAATGAGGGCTGTCTAGAAAGTGACTTCAACATTTTGTTTATAGTCAACAGTAGGGCCATGTTTCTCAAGACATACGAATGTGTGTTATATTGCACTTTGTAAAAAAGGCAAATAAAAAATGTTTGCCGGTTTTGAAACTTGTCTTGCCGAAATTTGTCTGTGGCTTTTTCCTGTTTCTGTGGTGCTTGTTTATAAGAACGCGCTATTTTTTGTTTCGTCTACATTTGGTTTTCGTATAAAGAGCATAATATTGCTATCTCTTTAAACAAACTGTCTGTCAGCTGCTTTGGGCGATTTTCAAAAGTCATTTTTTTCACCCCTGCCTTCGCCATCAAGAGGTTTTTATGAAAGGAAATAAAAGCTTTTTTGATTAAAAAAATTTTCTATTTTAAATACATACCTACATATGTTTGTAGCACGGTATTTTGTATTGTAATTACTTGCTTTTAGAATGAAGTATTTTGTATTGTAAACAAATGAGGCGTCTACCAATAGAGATATTACACAAATATATTCTATACCTTACTAGCAGCGAACCGCCAAAAAATGCCGCTTTAATGAAATTCGTAAAAAAATGTGATTTGTGTAATCTGGCGAACTGGTGTCCATTCTAGTAGTATTCTGTGGTTAAGTTTATTAATAAAATCAAAAAGTTCATGTCTCTTTTTTATGATTTTAAACGTTTTTCATTTCTTGCCAAAAATCTCACAATACACTTCATTATTGTGAATATTTGGTTAAAATTGGGTCCACTTATGTCGCATTTTATTTATTTATTTCTATTGAATTCATTGCTGAAAAGCTTGTTGAACGCCAATTGCGGCTCGTTGGCACTAACTCAGCGAGTTATCTAATAGGCGGTGATCCGGTGGCAACTTAATAGGAATTAATTTTATTTTTATATTGTTTGATCTTTACCCCCGATTTTTGACTTGGGATTTAAATACAAAATTAGTAAATTTTCCTTAAAATTTAAGTTGGGTTTAAAATAGCTTTCTGTTTTACAGTCCAAAATTATTTTTGGTAATTAATTGTAATAAAAGTACGGCAGCACAATGTAAGTGTCAAAAAATTATCGATATCGAAGTCAATAAAAAACAGCTGTTTAAACAAATTTGGAAGCAAGTGAAATTGTGAAAAGTTTAGAAAATAATAAATTGTTTTGTAAAAATTATTAAATTGAGTAGCAAAAGTGATAAAAGGACTCCCAATTTCACTACCTTCTGGAAATAATAAAAAATCAAATTATGAAACAAAAAAAAAACATGTGCAATATTCTTAATTTGCAGAACGAAACCAAACTGTCAAAATCATATGGCAGTACGAAAAACTTAAATCGATTTTAAATGGGCACGGCAGGCCGTTTAAGTTTGATTTAAATAGCAACTGTTTGACTCAATTTTGTATTTAAATCAAATTTATGGCATTTAAAATCCAAGTCAAAAATTGGGGGTTATATCGTTAAATTAATTATTCAAGCTTTTGATCTCTTGTTTTTTTTTAATAAAAAAATAGTTTTAAACAATTATTTATTATTTTGGGCCAAAAATGAACCTTTTTAAAACATATTTGCTGTCTTTTTCAGCTGTCTATATGCCGACGACATTTCGTTTATATTTATTTTCAATTTTATCTGTATATTAAATACACAAATTGTGATCCTGAATGACTGATTAAGGAATTTAAATGGAAATTTTTTTTATCACCCTGATTAAGCGATACGTCCCCTAACCTACCAATGTGGTCCGACTGCTCTAATTTTCGGTATGCCTAGGTATTTTGTTGAAGGAAACAAAGGTAGCCTTGTGGAGCCAGGAAGAAAATTACATTTGCTAATCCTATACATTATTGAACCACTCTAACGAACGAGTGGTTCAAGTAGGTATAAATCTGCCCAGAAAAGCTTTTCGAGCTGCCTACGTTGAAAATCTTTTTGTATCCAATGGACACTTTTTCTTGGTTTGATTGTTTCTTTCCGAATAGCTGTGTGCAGCAGTACTCTTTGTTGTCTTTTTGATGGGAGAAAAATAAAAAGAACGGGTATGAACGATTTTCCTATAGGCCTTTGCTTACAAAACAAGAGTAACGAAATTGATTGCTGCTCTTCCAGAAACAAAAAACCAAAAACTAAATCTCTGTACATATTCTTAGATTGTCATTTTTTTTATTACATATTTATAAAGGTTCGAACAGTGGACCGACCGTACTGATGAAGGAGAGTACGGTCTTCTTATATTTTGTTGTTGTTGTTGTTCCTTATTAGTTATTCCTTATGTTTCTTGATTTACTTTTATATTCAGTATGAATGGCTTTTTTTTTAATTTCTTCTTAGTTTATGTTTATACGCAAACATGTACCTACGTATGCATGTGTTTGTGTGTGTGTGTGTCAGTATGTCTGTTAGTTGTTTAGATGTGCATGCATGCAGTTTGTTTGCTTGTTGGTTGCGTGCATGGTCTTGTTGTTGCATTGCTAATGCATGCCTATACGCGCGACGTTTTTTTTTTCTTATTTCGCTCACTGTTGTTGTTTTAATTTTTTTATATTTTTTCTTCTTCCCAGTTTCCATTCTCATTCTGTAGCCTGTTCTGACTGTATTGTGTTTTGTATAGGTTTTTGTTGTCGGATATTTTAATATTTTTTCAACAGCGAGTGCATGATTGTGTTTTAGTAGTGCTCCAACAACGGGTATGGTGTGAGGCACCTATCTTGTGTGCTAGCAGTTGATTTCGAACTACGAAGCGAGTAAGACGTGTGTTGTTGTAATTTTCTATACGTTCGACGACGTTTTAAGTGCTTTAAGTTAAGTTTTCTTGCAATAAAAACAAATCACAATTCTTAACGACTTTTTTAATATGAAAAATATTTTTGACATTTGTATGAATTAATTTGTACAAACTGTAAAAAAAAAACTTATTAAATTGTGCTAATAACGACTTTTTGTGCAAAACATAAGAGTGATAAAAATAAACAATCATCATTAACAAAAATCTAACTCAGAAAATACATAAGAAACCAAGTTTCAATAACATCAGAAAAGTGTTACAAATTAAGTTTCAATTAAGCAAAACAAAAAAAGTCCTTTCTCATGGAACATTGAAAATTTATAAAACTTGCTTGCTAAACTTATAAAATAAAACAAATTAAAGTGTTTTGGTACAATCAAACAGTTGAATTGTTTTGATTATAATTTACATTGGCAACACCAACAACAACATTTTCATCATTATCTGTATAATTTACAAATTTCGTCATAACAATGGCTGTGCCGTTTTATTTGCCAGAGGGTGGTGCCGACGATACCGTATCGTCTGGCGGCACCGCTTCATCCGATGGCGCTAGCAGTGCAGCTAGCTCTTTGCAATCTTCACCAAACACCACATCCTCGGCAACGCAAACACCCATGCAGGGTCCTTTGCTGCCGAATGATTTATTGATGGCATTCTACGAGACTTTCTTTCGTTATTCAGTCCATTCAGGTGAGTTGTGGACAATTGTTTAATATGGTTTGAAAAACTGTATCGAAAATAATTAACAGAGGTTCCCAAACTTTTGTATCGAACATATAAAATATTTATGTATATTAATTGTTGTGAAATTCTTATGACTTTCTTTAGGTCTTTTGGATTAGAACTCGAAAATTTTTTTTTTTAATATTAACAACAATAAAAAGTTTCTTTAAAAAAACAATAATTAAAAATTTTTTAAAACACCAAAAATAAAACATTAGTAGTCTTTTCAGTTTCTAATTCAAAACTCTTTTAAAGGCTTAACTAGAAAACTGCGTACATACACATAGTGTAATTTACAACTTTTAATTTTAAAAATGTCTATAATAAATTTCTAAAAGAATCTTAAAATATTTTTTTGCGAAAAATTCCTTCCCCCATATTAAGAACTTAGATTTACAATTGTTAATAATTTTAATAATTTTTATTAGTTATTAACTTAGATTTTATTTATTAACTTAGATTTATTTAGATCTCAAAACAAACAAACAAACAAACAAAATTTAGAACTATTTTTTCCAGTATAAAAGTATTAACATATCAACAAGTCCCGTCATATCTGCTGCAACTTAAATCATAAGTTTTACATACAAAGCCTTGATTAGCATATTTTTAAAAAAATATATTAGCTCATTATAGACCTTTAAAACACCGTCCAATACAATATACGATTCAAAAATCTTTAGTAACCAGAAATTACTTTCATTGAAATATCTAAATGTGGTCAGATAATTTAGTTTTCCGCAGACTGTTTACAACAAATGCAATAACACAGATTGTTGTGAAATTCAAAATAGTATGATGGATGACAATTTGCCTGTCTGTATTGATATGTACCTACACAATATCAAAATATTTCATAAGGAAATGTTACAGGCTACATATGATGGCGACAATTAAATTTGAAATTGATTAGAACTTTATACATACATATATGAATGTTTGTATTGTTTCAGAAAACATAAACTCGTTGTTAAGATAATTAATTTCAATTAATTAAAATTATTTTTGTTCTTTCCAAATTATGACTTTTATTAATTTAAAAATTAATGCCTGAAAAAAATATATATGTACATATATTTTTTTACTATGAAAGTGTAGTAGTTTTTCAAGGATATTTTAGTACGCCTTCACTGCGCAGACTCACTGGGCTGATTCTCATAGTCACACCACAGCACGACGATTGTCACCATAAAAACAAAGTCTCAATACTCTCACTTTCCGTGACAATTTCCACTTTTTGTGACTAGCAGAACTCAGCTTGCCAAACGGTATTGATTTCGCTTGACTTAAAAGAGCTTTTCGCAATTGTCAAGAATCTAAAAGAAAATGTTTTTTCTGGTTAACAAGCTTCCTTAAAGAAATCTATACGTTGCAAGATTTGCCTGGACAAATATTTGTAAAAAGCAGATTAATATTTCATGGTATCATTATGGGGATGTTGTTTTAATATCAGAATATATAAATATTTATACAAGTCTCTCTTATGCTGAGAACCGATATTCGGCAACACTGAAAAGCTGCCATGGAAACACCGCACCAATATACATATGTATTTATTTTTCGACATAATTTTCCTGAAAATTAAAAAGAAAACTCATGCCTTGGTAATTTACACTTGAGCGTTTTTAGTTGTCAAGATTATTTTTTCAAATCCATATTTTTCGACGAAAATCAAGACTTGTGCAAATCTGGATCTGACTAGTCTAAGTGGAACGGATATTGGTGAGAATTGCTAAACTTCTTTCCAGACCATTGTCACTGAAGCGACTTAGCAAATACAACATTTCGACTGTCCCAGTGAGAAGCAAGCGACATGACTGTGAGAGTTAGGTCCTTAGTTTTGGAAAACAAAACGTAATTTACTTTTTTTTAGTTTTTTTTTTTTAATAATGGCTCCTTTAAAAGGAGCGAATGGACATGCCCCGAAGATGATGCATGAAATTTTTTAAGAATAGAACACCCCCTATATAGAAAGTGTGTCCTACTATGTGTGTTACTGAGTGTAATAAAGAAAATATAGAGCGTCAAAATATTTTGACTGTCAAGGATTTTTCTATTTCCTTTTGTAGATATACCACTTGTTGCTCCATTCAAACAACACTTAGAACTGCAAAATGTTTGAATATTTTAATTAAAATGAAAAAAAATTTTTTTTTTTTGACAAAAATTGTAATAATAAGTCACAATTTTAAAATTTCCATTTTATTCATAAATGAACTTAATTTCAAGCAAAATTCATTAATTGTACTGTTCTTATGTAAGCAAAATCTGTAAAAACAACCATTGTATCTTAACACCAGGTAGCCGCATGGCTACAACAAACACTATATGTATTTCGTTGGTAGTGATACTTTGTATCCTGGTCGCATTTGTGTTGTGTATTTTAACAGTTCTTGAAGCTAGAAGCAGTCAGCTGCTCTTGTAAGGCTACCTAGTATAAAGGTATGTACCTCGAAAAACTCCGTATTTGTGAAGTTGCAAAACTTAAGGACACATTAGAAAACAACGTTATAAAACCGAAAAATAGATGCAAATTATTGATGAAAATTCCACAATTTCGTGGAAGTTCTGGAAAGTAACAAAATCAAATTTTTGTACACCTTCACAGAAAATACTCACCCATTTTCCATTGACAATTGTTGTTGGTACCGAAGGAACAAGTGCCAAATTTTTTACATCGACCTAATGTTATGTAATATTTTTGCCAGTGCTCCGCCCTCTCACAAATACGGTCCCGACATCTTGGCAGACATAACCCAATTACGGGGCATATGCTGGAGGAAATTAATGAACTTTTTGAATAACATGGAGTTCTTATAGACCTATGTATACGTCAATTTCCTTTTTTTGTGTGCCTAAACCCAGAGAGCGCACAACAAGCATTTACAAGCTTAAGTGTATTTCGCAAGACAAGCACAAATACTCCTCCAATCAACATAACCTAATGTAATGATGATGACGATATTTTGAATATGTAGGAACATCACTTCCCCTAGTATATTTAAGTAAATACATTTTCGTTGTTTGTTGTACGCAAAGTTGCAGAATAACCTGCAAGAAGCTATTAAGTAAATAAGCAATTGTTAACGTACCCATTCTAAATATTTAAATTTCATACTTGCATAAATTTCAAACTGAGCCCTCGATAATCGAAGAGTAAAAGCACTTAGTGGGAGTACACGTTTCAAAAATCAAGTAAGTTTACCTGAAAAATTTTCCTATGGCCTTGTAATGAAAATATACCTACTAGACTATTTTGCGTTTTGAGTATTCAAATTAAACTTGAAAATAGGAAATGCTTATTTAATGTTTTTAATTTGGTCAAGGTTTTTTCTCAACTGATTTCACAATATTTCACAATAAGCGCTTGTTCTAAATTTTTTTTTATAAGTTTAAGCCCACACCTGGTCATAAACTGTTCCTTTTTCATGCATGCCAGCCAAAGTGAATAATTTTGCAGAATAAAGTAAAAAAAAAAATAAAGCACTTAATTCATGCACAAAGATTTTGCATAAATATGTATATACATACGTATTTGTAAAATGCTATCACATTTCATTAACAAAGCATTTTTAGAAAAAAATTACCACAATGTTTCGTCTTTTTTTATTCTTATAACTTTCATCAGCATTTATGTATGTATAAAATTACTTACAAAACGGTAAGGATGACCATTAAAAAAAATTGCTGCGCTAAGTAGAAATTTAGTGAAACGCATTCGTATTGTTGGTGCATGTCTTTTGAAATAAAAACAAACAATACTTTCGTAAAATGCAGTATTTTAAATTAGTCATAAAATTAAAGATGTTTCTTTAGTAGCACGTGCATTTTGTTTTAGTGCAATTAAGAGCTAAACTTTAAGACAGTTATTAATTTTTCGATTTTCTTAAAGAAAATGTATATCAATTAAATGGTTTAATTGACTATGGCTCAAAAAGATTTGCCTTTTTTTTTAGGTATCTCCACATATCATTATAACTTTAACCGTTTATTATATACTACATACATATATAAGTGACTTCATATTTTCAAAAATCAATTCAGATTTAGCCAGTTCTAAGGTCAGTATTGTGTCGTGTTCTTTTTGATTTAAAATATCTATCTTTGAAATGGGTTTGCCCAATTCTGATAGTAGTTTAAACCAAAACCTAAACTATCAATAGATTTTGGTTTCTTATCCCATTTCAAACTTAACGTAGGTATCAGTTAAGTTGTTACAATTTAACCAAAGTGTGTTTGTCGCGTGCTCAACTTGAATAGTGTTGTTTATGGTTTTATTTTTCTTTATAAACAGTTTCGTTTTTTCCTCCAGTGTTTTTTTGTTTTTTTTTGGTTTGGTTTGGTTTTGTATTCAATTTTATGTTTGTTTATGGTAAACATTTTGTGTGTATTCTTGTATCTTATTGGAGCTTAATAGGCCTTACACGCCCACTTTGTTGCTGTTGTTTTTATCATGTAAAATACAACCAAGATTTGTTTTCCTTCCCTGTGTTGTACTGCTGCTGGCTAGGAAAAAAAATTATGTATATTTTTTCATATCTGTACTTGTACTAGTGTTTTAAAATATTGCTTTCTTAGTGTGTTAACTTGTTTGAAGTTGTTCACTTTTTGGTAAAAAAAAAGAAGAAAAAAAACTTGCTGGTTTATGTCTTGGTTCAAGCTCGAAATTCAGGTTTATTCTTGCCGTTTGCTTTTGCCTTTTTGGTTACTAGGTATCCTTTGGCTTAAACTAGTTTTGCGTTTTTTTGTTGTGTTTCGTTTTTTTTTTCCTTTATAATTCACTGACGATTAGTTAAATGGAAGTGATGTAGTTTTTTTTTCTGGTCACCTCTCTTGTTAATTTATGCCAACCAACTTTACTTTTTATTGTTTTTTTTTTTAGCAGCAAGCGATTTGGGAGCTACTGGTATTACATAAAAACTTAAAAATATGTATAATGTAACCATGACTTGCACTGGGTTCGTTCAGTTTTATAATAAACCTCATAATGGCAATGAATTGTTTAGCTGAACTGCCATATATAAAAAAGAAAAATATTTGTTTGTTTTGGCTTTAGATTAATTTCAGGTAATTGCAAAATTCAGTGCTAGATAAACTTTCGTAATAGAGTAATTTATATTTAAACCACAACCAATTGAAAGAAAATGAGAATTTCTACTCCTCTTCTACGAGTAATTGTACAGGACACACACTTTTTGGCATTATTGCCAACCGTTATTTAGAAAATCATGAATAATAAATAGTAAACTGATTTACTATCGCTAAAGGCAAGTTTTCATAGTTATACGAAATACAGTTATACCTTATAGAATGAAAATATCATGAAATTTTCTCCGCTTTTAAGAAAAAGAGAACACAAGTCTATTTTTTTTTTCTGTTTTTATGCGACATTATTATGTGTGCAGGGACATAGATTGTTTAAGCAGCAGTAATACCTGAATTAATAACAAACGCAGAAATCTAAAACTAGATTATTTGTATTTCTTTTTTAATGTTCTATTAGTTTTGCTTTTTTCATCTAAATTTACAGCAAATTAAAATAGTATAGCTGTTTTTTATAGCTTGTTTATACTCGTAAGGCTGATGGGCTCAGTTCTGCAATGCCTACAATAACAACATGAACATTACCAAGGCCTATTTATCAGGTCAGTGCAACTCTACAACAACAAAAATCCTGCTTGAATTTTCTTTGTATAATAATAGTGGTGAAATGACAATGAGAACACACAAAATAATATCGGGCGATGCATTGACCTGATAATAGGACCATGAACATTAACTGTGTTGAATTTTATTGCTTTTGTAATTATGGCATAAAAGTGTGTAATTCATGCTGTGGGTATTGCCAACCTTAACTTTAAAATACATCTCTGATTGGATGAGAATAAATAAGTTTCTAAAGTAGTTAAGAAAATGAGAATTTTCCGACCGCCTGTCAAATTTCAGTATTCACTCTTACTCTATACATTTTGTTTTTACATGAAAAGATTTTATCCATTATACAGAATTTTTGGACGTGTAATATAAAATATTGCCATGTAAACTAGCCTTACATTTACACTGGAATTATGTAAAAAAAGGTTAAGTTAGGTTGATTGGAGGGGTTTGCTTGCCCATGTCTTGCGACATACACCTAAGCCAGTATAGGCTTGTTGTGCGCTCCGTGGATTTAACCGTGATACAGTTTGACCCATAGGTCTATAGGAACTCCGTGTCATTCACAAAATTCCTTAATTTCCTCCAGCATATGCCCCGTAATTGGGTTACGTCTGGTAAGGTGTCTCTTCCAAGATGTCGGGATCGTATTTGTGAGAAGGCGGGGCACTGGCATATATAGTGCTCTAGTATCTCGCTCTGCTCCCCACATGCTCTACATTCATCTCCTCCCGCTATTCCCATGCGGTATAGAAAAAAAACTTGCATAATGAAGGCATACATTTTCAACGATTTTTCAGGCTTTAAGGAAGCAAATTAGTCAATTTTAAAGAGCTAGATTTATTTTGAATTAAATTTCTTTTGGTGAAGATACTTTTTATTTGTATTAGGTAAGAAATTTAGCAAAAATATTTATATATTCGTATATCCTTACTCATACCATAAATCATAAACCCTTTAAGGCCCAAATTACTAAAATAATTTTGAAAGTTTTTCTACATAGCCCGTGGTTAGCATAGGCTATTTTTCTTCTAAAAGCTAAATTTTCCATGTTTTGGTTAATAATAAATCCACATTTAACAAAATTTTTTCACGCGCCTTAACAGTCTTGAAAATGTTTGTGTGTGGACTTGAAAAGCTTCAAAATGATGACTCATGTTCTAAATCAACAACACCGACAAGCAATAAACTTCCTCATCGTCATCACTGTTTTTCATTTCATAAAAAAAAAAAAAAAAAAAAAAAAAACTGCAGCCATCAACACAACTTTAACAACAACTACATCAACTCACTGCATACAAATGTATTTAGATGTCAGACTTGCATACCGTTATATATGTATGTACCTATGTACTTATTTTTCTCTACACTCTTTTTCCTGCAAGAGAAGAAATGTAAAACATATATACATATGCATAGATACACAAAATTCACACTCATTAGAACTCAATAACATCAACAACAACAACAGCAACATAGTTAAGGTCCTTTATAATCATTAAAATAATTCCTCTAAACACTTACATACTACATATGTATGTATGTATGTATGTATGTACATACCAACACCAAACACTTTCTCATATGTGTGTATGTGTTAGAATGTTGTCATTTAATACTTGCCAATATATTAACATGCATAAGTATGTTTGTTTATGACAAAGAGCAAGAGAACAAAACTGTGGAAAATATATTTTTTCCGCATTGTTGTTGCTGCTGCTGTTTGCATCCTTTTCCGGTGTAAATAAAAATCATGTTAACGTTTGGAAAATCCTATTTTTTATTTTGCTGCAGTTGCTGCTGCTGCTGCCACCGCCGCTTTAATGTGTTAAAATTTAAACGCCTTCATGTTGTTGTCAGGCGTTACAATCATCCCATGCTGGCAGTCATACACGCTCATACACATGCAAATCGTACTGAAGGCAATGCTCTTGACTTTGCTGGCTGTTTGGTATGGTTTATTTACATTTTTTCTGACTTTTACCACTTTTTCTGCTGTATATACACCATATATTTTTATTTTTCTACACAAATTTGTTACTTACCACATTTTTCAAATATGTGTATACTTTTTGTATAATTTTTTTTTAATATTACTTTTATCGGTAATTTTCCTTTCCATGCTCAAGCTAAAAAATCAGCTGTTTCCTTCTGCAAAGGTCTGCATAATATTTTTTATGTAATGCTGGTTGCGTTGTTGGCTTTTTTTCGTTTCGCTTTTTGTTAAAAAGTTCATGTGCTTGTGTTTAAACTTGAATGTTTATATTTTTGTTCGTTTTGTTTTGCTCAGCAACTTCTTTGGTTAAATAATGTAGCCTAAAACAGGGCGCGTTCCCATTTTGGAGTCATGTGGAGAAAAAAAGAAAAAACACAAAATCCTTTAAAAGGAAAATCCACAAAAATAAAAAATGGCGGCAAATATGGCCGCCTAGAAACAGCTGCTTCAGCAAGAGGGCTCGTCTATTTACATACATATGTATGCATTTTTATATTCTCTTCTTTCGTTTAAGGCCTATTTTCCCTTCCTTTCGACGATTTCAAGCTTTTTTATTGCACACACACACACACACACACTCACGTGCTGCTGATATTTATTTGTTTGTTTATACTTAATCCTTTTGCAAAATTACTTCGCTCATTATTCAATGCCATTGACTTTGTTTTTTGTATTTTTTCCTGAAAATATTAAAAAATTTCCTTTTTCCTTCGGTAGTTTGTTAGTTTTTGTGCTGTTAAAAGTATTTGCTGTTGTTACTTTGACTCACTGATGATCTGTAATGCGCCAATTTTAAAGCGATTTTTTTTTAGTTTTGAAAGTATGATGGCTGCTGGTTTATTGTTAAAGTATGATTATTTTTTTTTTCGCAAACACTATTTGATCCTTTATGTTGTTACAAACATTTGTGCAATTAATGTTATTGTTAAGTTTATGCTATTATTTCTTTTTGTTTCTGGTACGTGCTTAAGTTTTGTCTTTGCACACAAGTTTTCTTTGCGATTTGAAGAGGTCTGTAGCAAACAAATAAGGAAGTTGTTTGACAACAGAGCCTTGCTTCTTGGTTTCAAATTTCAAGTTTGCGATGCAGTGTACATGCATTTGACTTGCAAAAAAGTTTTCATATAAAATTAACATTATCGTCAAAGCAAGTTTTGTGAGCCTCTATTCCTTTAGTTTATTTACTGAATTTTGGCATTTGAGAAAGCAACCAATTCTACGTTTTAAAAACAAGTGATTTTCAAATCAATTCAACAAACGCATATTTTCTTTCAAATTTTCCTCAGTAGATAGATTTCAATAAAATTCTATTACTCATTTAACATCATGAGAATACACTCAGCACTTTTCATAAACAATTATTTGTTTAGCAGTACTAGAATTATCTTTAATAATTGCAAAAAGTAATAAATCTTTCAGTGGTACCTGATAACATAAAATTACTTGAATAAAAACGTTTTACAACCAATTATTAATCATCATCTTCATCTCTACATATTTGACTTTGTAAGCTCATGAAACAATAGAAATAAACAATAAAAATCAACGCAATTAAAATAATTAATGAAACAAAACGACTGCATGACTCCAACGGAAGATCGCACGTTTTCTTGCAAAATGAATGATATGGGAATAAAACGTCACTTTACACTGGTAAAAATAAAACGGAAATAGCGCATAGGTTTTTATTATACAATCGATAAGTTATTCAAACTTTTATTCAAAAAATTAAGAATCACACATGTTGCCAGCTTATTTTTCCGAAACAATTGTTAGAAAATTACAAAAGTCGTCATTAAAGGTTTATTTCAAAATTTATTGTGCCAATTTTTAGCTCATTTTCACATTACTAAATCTGTTAATGATTTCTATTGTTTGTAATGAGTATTAAGATTTTATAAATGAATGTTCAAGAATCTATTTAATTTAATGTTATTTATGTAATTAAACATGTTTTAATATTTCTGCCACCATGTGTGTTTCTATTCATTGCCAAGCCGGCATATGTATATTGCTCATAAACACTTTTTAAGTGTGTTGCATTGCTTTTTTCTTGTTTTTGTTGTTGTTCCATAAGCGCATTGCCACACACATCTGGCTGTGTTAATTATCGCAAAATGTTAATTGTTGTTGTGTAATTAGCTAAGCTAAATAAAGTATTTTTTAAATATAGCGAATTCAAACCAGCCGCTACTGAGTACCCCACTTGCGATTTCATTCAGAAAAAAACTTCGAGCTATTGATAAGAATATTGCAACTAAAATGCGTTTTTTTTTTCAAACACAGATTGCAATGTAAATGTCAGGGTTAGCTGAAGGAATTATCAGTTGCATGCAGTGAGTTTAATGCAATCAGAATCATGTATTTGAAGTCTAATTACTAATACACACCTATTTCATTCATATTTATCATTCAATATTGTTACTATAGTGGAAAAACGCCCCAAGTCATATTATTCGAACATCAGTCACAAAATCATTTGTTAACAGAACTTAATTTGAGCTTTTAGTCGAGCTTTGTATTATACAAATGTTAATCGCATATAAAATGGTTTTGTGTACAGTTTCCTTTCCGCAAAATTGGGAAATAATATTTTTTTGTCATGAAATTGTAATAGATAAGAAAAGTAAAATAGAAAGCAATAATTATATGATTTATTCAATTTCGAGATTGAGGTCCTTGTTTATTTTTTCTATCCGCAAAATTGCGAAATAAAATTTTTTTGGCATGAAATTGTAATAGACAAGAAAAGTAAAATAGAAAGCAATAATTATATGATTTATTCAATTTCGAGATTGAAGTCCTTGTTTATTAATTTTATTTTCGATATTTCGTTTTCCTCTGGCAAACTTCCTCATGAAGTAAATGTTTTGAATAAACGTTTAGAAAACATTACTTCCTGAAGAAATTTTCAAGAGACCTCAAGGTCGAAATTGCAGAAGTCATATACATAATTATTGAGAAAAAAATGTCGAAGCAAATATATCCATGGTTTGTACCCCAGCCAGTAAATCTTCAACTTTAGTTGGCTCGTCTTCTTTAAAAATGTTTGTCACTCCTATTTTATCACAAAAAAATTTTCTCAATGTTGAGGAAGTAAAAATCGGACTCAAGCCCTATAAAATTATTAAAAATTATTATCTTTATATTATCAGCTTTAATTTGACAACGAATGTTTTGCATTATTGATCAACGTTGCAATTTCAAATAGAGCTGTCTTTTATTTTGAACTTTCCTTCATTTTTGGTTAAAAACTGCAGCTGTGGAGCAGCTACTTTTCTGCATTGAGTATCCAAAACAAGTGCAAACACTCAGCACTCGCTACGAAATAGTACAGCAGAACTACTTAGAATCGTTTTTATTCAGATAACAAATCAATATTTTTTTAAACTATTTAAATATTATCATATCTCTTTTTAAAATTAATAAATTTAATGGAAATCAATGTAAAAATAAAAGTAAAAATTCCCGCATTAAACCTCCTCTAAATGAATATAATCCTGCAAAAATTTTTCCATACATACAAATCAAAAATCGAATAGAAATATATGACTTGGAACATTTTTCTATTAAAGATCATCATAAAGTAACACAAACGTATGTAGATAAAAAAGTATTTGAAAACAATATAAATAACAATACAAATTTTGAACGATCAATGAGCTGTTGAGCGATGATTTAAGACAGTTGACAAATGATTTTTTCACAAAAAAAAAAGTGTTGAATCTTAATGAGATTAAAATGTTGTTTATGCCAAAATTGGTGTGAACAGAAAAAAAAAACTGAAGTCAGACACAACAAGTTCAAAATGACAAAGATATGTTTTTTTAAAAAACACAATTTTATATACATATGTCTATACTTATACATATGTATTTTAAACTAAGTTTTTTATCTACATTAACACAACATTAACTATTTTTCAGTAATATCTTTAAACATTCAGAAAAGCTTCTGTCATTAATTAAATCATTCTGTTTTTGGTCCAAAATTTTTTCAGTTTTTTGTTATTTGCGCCTCAAAACAAACCGAAACAGTCAACAAAAACCAGAAAACAGATTTAGAAAAAAACATGCGGATGTAGAACATGAATGCAGTTTTTCCAAAAAAAAAAAATAATTTTCTTAGTTTCACAAAACATAAAAGGATGTCTACTTAACTTTATTTATGAGGAAGTGTTTTTCATTGTCAATATTAAATATAGTGTATACGAGTATATTTCCTCTTACCAAAATTGTAGAAATTCGTTTTTCCAATTATTATTTTTTATTTCAAATGTCGTGCAAATCTTCTTAAAGAATACACTGTTAACGTTTTGCAATTACAACATGCTGTGAATGCATTCAACTGGTTGGATAAGATGTTGTTTAAGTATGGAAATAATTAGTTTCCTTTTTAATGGACATACTGAGTGTGTGCATGTTTATGTGTGTAGAATCCCTGCAGCTAAAAACTAGTTACATTTGGGGTCAATCATTACGCTACACCACAGCCTCGTGCTACGTCGTTGATAGAGAAATGCGAGAGGAATCAAAACGATATAAATTGTATTGATCAGGCATGTCACAAAAATTATTCGGAAGGGTTTTGCTTTGATTTATTTTGTTTAATTTCTTTTTTCGACTTTGATCGATTTTTTATTTTAAGCTTGTGGTTTTTAAGTTAAATGTGATTAATATTTATTAAGTTAAATGTGATTAAAATCAATTTAGAAGAGAAAAAACGAATCGATCGAATTCATTAGATCACGAATGCCGAAGCTCGGTTCCTGATTAGCAAGTACACTTACTTTTTTTCTCAATTTTACATCAGGTTTGTTGTTTCAGTTTTCTTTTTGAGGAAAGATTGATTGCTATTAGCTTATTTGTTGTTAATCGCATAAGCAATATTTTCCTCATAATCGTTTGCGATAGTGAGTGAAAAGTCTACAACAAATTCATCTCCATTTGAAATATTCATGTGCATGAGAACATCATCTTTTCGCTCGTCATTAAAAATTTCGTTTAAAGCTTCTTAAAAAAAATGTTAATCTAACTTGTTACTTGTCTCCAGCATCATTTTTTGTTTGTTTATTTTTTGAATAACGTTTATCCTCTTACGGCTTTCAATGTTATTGAACTTGTTGCATACAAAAAAGGCAAGAAAGTAAATGTGAGATGATTGATTTTTATCAACAAACATTGTTGGCTTACTGGGGCCCACCCACGCACAGCTCAGTCATGATTTAACACATTTAAGAAATTCCACAGAAACCGTTTTATGTGTAATTAAATGCAGAAAAAAACACACTATGTATTTTATTTGTCACTAAGTACTTTTTCCGATATTTCACAATATTTTTTACTGATTAAACAGCATTCACACAAACGTACACATGCATATGTATCTTGGGATAATGTATATTGGGATAATTTGTAAAATAACTGTTATGTGTGGAAATTATTTGCCAAGTCATTTATCAAGCTTGATTTTAATATTAATATGATGATTTGGCGCAAGACTTACTGATTCACGATTATATTATGTATAAGTATCTATATTATTTTTAAGTACCTACATAAGTTTTGTGGCAGCCTTATTACTTTTGTGTGGATTTAAATAAATTGACCCTTACAGCAACTACTGCTGCTGCTTAAGCCCGTTTACTAATTGTGTAATTACTTAAAACATAAATAATTTTACTTTGACCCACAATCCTTGATCTCAAGTGGTGTTGTAAAGCATTTGTTGATCGTTAAGCAGGCAGCAGCATGCCTGATCATGAATATGAATTTAAGTTTAGAAGAAACAGAGCTTAGAAGCAACAGAAAACAAGATATTTTAGCAAAACATTTTGCTAATGATTATAAATTTTAATTTGCAAAAAAAAAAAAAAATTCAACTATATTCTTTAACTAAAGACCTCAGGCTAAAAGTATTTTACAAAACTAATGGCTAGGAGGGAGTTGAGAGGGAGATACATACAAATGTATATACACACATAGATATGAACGAGAACAAATCTATATAGAGAATTTGTATTTTTGTCTTTATATTCTGTTTAATGAAATAAGCAGCAGGCATTAGCTGTTGAAGCGTAAAACACGATTTACCAAAGGAGTGGTTTAACTATACTGCCAACAACAACATTAATATTTCACAAAACCACAACAATAACAACATCATATTTTAAAAAGACAATTGCTGTTTGTTACATGGTTGCATTAACCCAGCTCATTGAAATAATATTTGAAACAAGTTTGATGACGCTTGATGTACTACAAGTACTTGTTTTTTTTTCTTGGCAATTTGTAAATATTATTATTATTATTGTGGTTGCATGAATGTATTTTTAAATTCTGACATTGTTTAAGATCTTTTGTGCAGCTGTACATTTTAAACCACTGTTGTTTTTAGTGTGTTAACTGCAGAAACACAATATTTCTTCGAAAATTCACGTGCTTGTGCAAAATTTAACCCTTTTGAGGCATTCCAAAATTGTACAAACAAACTTTAGTAGAAGCTTGGCTAGTTTTATTCGCCAAGTAAGTTTTAAAATAGCCTAGGAACTGTTTATCAATAAAAATATATGAGAACAGGCCACCATTTTGTTTCAAAAGTTCATGGGTAAAACTCATACAGCAAAATCATACAAAACAGTTCAAAAATGCTTCAAATCAAAATTTTAATTTTTTAGAAATCAAAAACAGCTGATTTGATCTAAATAAAAATAGCTAAGAATAAGAACAGGACATTTATTTACTATAACAATAATATTTAGTAGAAAATCCGCTTCAGCTTTAGTATCATGGCACCAACTGCTGTAAAATGAAAAAGTGTGCCGCTAGATGCTTACAGATTTTGTACGCGAGGCATGAAAAATCTTATGAACTGAAATTGAAAAACTACCCTTTTGGATGTTTATAAACGCTTTTGCAAAACCTTTCTCCTGTTGTACGCTTCACAAGCGTCACTAGTAGAGACATATCTTTTCTAACAGCTAAGGATGCCTCTACTTTCAACTTTCCCTATGGCGTCACTCTTTGCATAATATTTTCATATTTTTCTTAGTAAACTTCTACATCGAACTATTTACACAATCTATAAGCTTCCGGCAGGCATTGACTTCAGTTTTGGAAAATGTACAACTCTACAAACCTCATATTTTTCAAAGCCTGCCTCCTTATTCTAAACTTTTTGCCAAGATTCTATACAAATTATGAATGTTCTTTTTTAATTTTTATAACTAAGTGTATTGTGCATAGTTTAAGCATCTGATTTGAGTCACTTTGGAACTGGCAGTGCGATAAATATTTATATTTATAGAATTTTAAACAATTGTTCAGTACTTAGATTATTCTTAATGAAAACTACAATTTCTTCAATTAGAGTTTTCCAGTTAAATATCCAAAAAAAAAAAAAAAACTTTATTTTTAATAATAATTTATTTTATTCAATCCCTGTTCAGTTTAATATTATTTTATTATTTGAGTTAAAGGTTCTTTCTTTTCATTATATATTTACCGATATTTTGCTCTCCTTCGTATGGTTTGATCAAGTCAATTTTTAAAAATTTTATCAAAACTAAATTCCACATCTCACCCTAATCGCTTCTGCAGGGTTAATTTCATAACATAACGAGTTGTTATCGCAAAAAAAGCGCGCGCTTAACTTCAAAACAAATTTAACCTTGAAAAGCCAGCAGCATCGTTTTGTTGCACATATTTGCTATTTAATAAACACATTTTGTGTATAAATTTTAAATGCATTCTGCATTTGCCATTTTTATTTTCAAAGCAATTGAAGCGTCATTAGCAATTGTTACAAAAAAAAAAAAAACAGAAGAAAAATTAAAACAAAACTTGTCTTATAATAAATACTCTTTTGCTGGCATTTCAAAACTCTATAGAATTTTGCTAAATACAATGATTACGATAAAGTGAAAAAAAAATCAATTTGCATAATATGTAAATTATTCATTTTGAATTATTTACTCGTATCGGAATAACACACGCTTGAGCGCTCTGTGTGTAAACGACACATCTCAAACACATGCTGGTGTAATCTGTTAGAAACATGTAATCAAACGTGTGGTTTTCTTCAATAAAAATGCAAGCTAAAAAATATTATAATAATTAAACGGCTATAACAACAACAACAACAACGACAACGTCTATAATGATAAATTAGTTATACAGTGTTAAAGTTTTTATGACAATTTAGCAAGTCTCAACAAAACTACATGATACACGTGATTTTCTAGAGATTTTCGTTTAAGCTTATTAAAAAAAAAAAAAAAAAATTAAAAAAAAAACACATAAATATTGAAAGACCAAATATAAAAACCACAACAAATAATTTCTATAAAATGAAAACCTAAAATCACTCTCGAGACAGTGTGTCTAGCAAAACTTTTAATCTACAGCCAGGACAGAATAATTATTTATGGTGCCCGCACACTAAAAAATATAAAATGAAAATGAGTAGAATTCAAATAAAACCTTCAGTTGTGTGCTGTTGTTTTTATTGTGGCACTTTTTTTTTTTAGAATGTTGTTGCAGTCAATTCTTGTTAAATAAAAAAGAGGTTTTCTTTCATTTGTTGCAGCTGACAATAATCAATCAATTCTGGTTAAAATGTTTAAATATTGAACAAAATATTTTTTCCTAGCATTACTTAGGAGTTTTTTGTTTGGCTAAGAACCTTGATTGAGAGATTGAAAACAAATGTGTGGAAAATGTTTATGAGTTTAAGGCAATAAACGATACAATTTCCACTTTTGAATTACCTACAATTGTAACATAAATATTAAGTTACTTGTTACGTTTAACCAAGACTGGCTGGGACAAATTAACAAAAGCAAAATTATTATAATAATTTTTCATCGAAATTAAAAAATGAATTTAATTAGTATATCAAATAAGAGCCATTGAAATGTGTTATTGTAGATCTGAATATACTTCATGAATTGTTTTCGGTCTTTTTCAGCTGTCTATATGCCAGCGACATTTCGTTGATGCTACTCAACTAGTTAGCCAGTAGCTGCGAAGAAACTTAAAACTTAAGGCTTTAAACATTCTCTTAAGTTTTTTGGACGCCATAAAGACTGCTGAAAAATATATAGTAACCATTTGATACGAATTATTCAGACCCATAATAATATTTTCCTTCAAAGTTATTACAATAATAACATATTTTATTCATATCTTTCATTCAACTAATCCGGCAACATTTTGTTAAACACTCTTTGGCAGAGATGGAGTATAAATCCTTTGATGAATTAGTGGTTTGTTCGTAAAATAGTAAAACAGATTTATTACGTGTTAAAAGAGCATTTTGTATGGAATTTTGAATTAACAGCCCATTTCAAACTCATTTTAATTTTTCCGAATATGTCTATGAAAATTTAAATATTTGAAATAAATTTTTCTTGTATAAATATGTATTTGATTTTACAAACTACATCGAATAAGCTTCGCTTGAAGTTTATCTTGTGAACCGAAAACATAAAACTGGCCTCAAGCATTAATTTTAACTACTATACATTTAAAATTAATTAATTCAAGTCCAAAAATTAACCTTTTCAAAAAATAATTGCTGTATTTTTCAGCTGTCTATATGCAAAGAAAAGTAGAAGTGTTGCAAAACAAAAAAAGAAATGTTTGCTGTGTTAAAGGTTTGTTTGATCATTTCTGATTCTCATTCTGGAATAAGTAGTTAAGTTTCAAACAAACTTTTAAGAATTTTTCAAGTCTACTGATGAGTTGATTAGCACCAACGAAATGTCATCGGCATATAGACAGCTAAAAAATACAACAAATATTTTTTGAGAAGGTTCATTTTTGGACCTGAATTAATACATTTCAATTGGCTCTTAAAGCAAATAAATAACTAAATTCATATTTAAAATTAATGCTTAAAAATCGCTGAGCCCGGCCAAAATTTTGAAATCGTTGTTGGTGAAAGAATACAAAATATATATACAAAATATAAAAAATGGAAAGTTGCTCAACAAGATCAAATATAGGCCTGAAGTAATAAAGAGGTGGTAGGATGGCTATGCGCTGCTGCTTAAAAACAGTATACAATTAGACATGGCCTGTATTCGAAGCAAATTTCGGTGCTGATAAGCAATGTAGTGGTATGTAGCCCAGCCAGTAAGTCTTCAACTTTACTTTTTTTGGCTTCTTTCAAAATGTTGATCACTCGAATTTTCCCACATAAAAATGTTTATTAACTATGAGGAAGTAAAACTCAAACTCAAGCTTGATAAAATTATTAAGTTTTGATAGAAACGTTTCTTAGGAAATCAAAGGGCATATTGCTGACTTCAAGTGAAAAGGCTTTAAGACCACTTTTTTAAAATTTTAGATTATAATGCGGTACTATGGCATAAGTAAAAGTATATTGAAAATACAGTTATCTCGTTTTTCTTGTTTTTTTTTTTTTCTTGTATTAATATGCAAAGGTGCTTGATCTAAGTTATCACAAAAAAAGTAGAGTGGCCTACCAAGAGTCACTGTGGTAGCAAGTTAGATTTCTGCCGAAGACTCGGAATGTTTTTGCAGACATTTTGCAGTAACCTCTAGACTAGTCCACAACAACGTTGTGGAATCTTCAATGTAGTATATTTTTAGCATTATTCAAGTTTAATACGCAGTCAAAGAGTCCACTGTTTTTCGTGTAGCTGTGGTTAAAAATCATAATTTTAAAATAACCGAATATTTTGCAGCTAAACAGCAATTAATAACACAATCAGCATCTTGAAAATAAAGTCGCACACTGCTTAATATGAGTATTTCAATTAATCTGGTAGTTTAGACTTATTAAATATTCAATAGAAAAGAACACTCTCATTACATGTACATACAATTAAAATATTTCCAGTAATCAATTTTATTTCTTTTAATAATAAAATTCTGTTAAACGTTGACATTTACTTTACATATTTAATAAAGCAATTATATTATTTATAAATTGCATATAATTATGGCGCCTGTCAAACACCCACACATGCACACACTTAAATGCTCATGCATACTAATCTGTATTATAATAATGAACAAAAAAAAAAAAAACGAATGCAAAAACGAAAGATGCAATGGAAATCATGCGGCGATTATAGAGTTATTAAATTCAACACAAGATTTATTGTTTATTTACACTGATCAGCAGCACAGCAGCAAAGTAAATAGCATTTATAACATGTTTATAAAACACAACACAACAGAACTAATTACAGGCATTATGTATCAATAAGTTTAAGCGCATTGAAAATATTTAGGTATGCCTTACAATATTTCGGGCAATTTAAAGTACTTTGGTCAGGTTATAAATAATAGCTTATATACATCTAAGTAAAATTTATTAAATACGGAATTTATGCGACTAGCAGAAATTAATAACTCCTGGATTATAACCGTCTAATTCATAAAAATTATAACAGGTTTATAAAGCTCTTATTTGACAGATTTTCCATACAAATATGTCAAATAGCAGTCTTATAAGCCTGTTATAATTTTTATGAATTAGGGGGTAAATAAATAACATCACTATAAGAATTAGGTCCATTATATCTATTACATATTTATCAGTTTTTCATATAAAATTTGTTATTTATCTGGTTGCAATTTTTTTTTTTATTGTAGAACATTATATTTACTCATTAGCTAAAAAGTAAAATTTGTAAACCAGTGTCGTCTTCAGAAGATCAAAATGCAAAAGCAAAAACTAGTTCACATATCGCGACAAAATTCAAGAAGAGCGCAAGAAAATGAAACGTTTTATATTTTTATTTCTGATTTTTACATTTATTTTCTACCAACTGATCGCAACCACTTAAGAGACATCTTGACCCTGAAAATGTGCTGCACACACTGCTCTGCACCTGATCGTTTTATGCACCAACTGAATGAATGCAGCCAATAACAAAACACAAAACAAAATGTAAATTGAATATAATGTGCTGAGCAACCTCAAATGGTTGAATGATTTTTTGTCAGCGAAAATGGAAAAAAAATATTATAAATTATGCACATCGCTTGATGTGAGTTTAAGTAAAACAATCATGTGTGCGAATCTTGTTCAGATTAAATGATCCATGCCAAAAAGGTGTAGTTTAATTACATAAATTTATTCGCCGGCAATAAAAACTTAACGAACAATATCTTAACAAACAAACTGAAAACAATTAAAGATTTACATTCATGGTATGTATATGCTAGACAATTTTTTGTAGATCACATTGTAACAAATATTGCATGCTAATTAAAAATGCAAATAAATTCACCGCTTTTTTTCTCAATTGTCATCTGTAATGCTTTGTAATAAATGCTGGAAATAAGGCTTTGTTTTCAGTGACGCTTTTATTCAATTTTTATTTCAAAGCAACTTTGATGTCCTTTTTATATCTGTTTGTAACAGCTAGTAACAATACGGTACAGCTTAAAAAACAGTGGCCGAGGCCAATTGAGTATTGATAGTCATTATACAATCAACGTGGAACAGTCAGTATTGTACCCCAGCTAATAAATCTACAGCTTAATTTAGCTTGTCTTCTTTACAGACCATTTACATCTTTTACATTACAACAAATTCTTTCTCGTTTAATGATCGTTTTTCGACGTTTGTAGGATTTCATTTTCATAAAATTAATTTTTGTAAGATGTTTGACAGAGCAAGATGTTTGCTCCACATGGGGAGTACATCATGTTGAGGTGCATTTTTCTATTTTTAAGTAAATTATGAACACAATCATAGCTGCATCACTACTGAGCAGATACTGCACAGATTTGGGGCGATTTTTTCAAAATGTAGTCTAATTGGTAGATTTCATTTTCTATAGGAAATATGCGCAAAATGATTAGATTTGGTTTGGAATCCCATATGTACCATATTTTTGAGACCATTTAGTATGTAATTACTAAATACATATATGATTTTTTCAGATTTTCACAACAAAGTGACGATATTAATATTTTCTTATGTTTTAAGTATATTGAACTGCAATACATTTTATTTATCTAATTCTTAATTAGCTGAAGTTCAAGCCCTTGTTTTACTGATATTAATTGAGCAAAGAAAAGTAAAGTTTTGTAGCTAGATAGATGACTCGCTGTGTCTAGGTCGCAACAACTATCATCAGCACCCTTATGTTATTTTAAAAATTTTGCGGCAGTGCCTTTTAGAACCAAACTATTTCGGAACAATTTCTCACCAATTTAAAAAAAAAAAAAATATACTTTCGCAAAGAAAATAATGAGAACATTTTCACATTTGTCACCATTTGTATTTTAATTTCAATTTTCAAAAAAAAAAACACTTAAAACGTTTTTTCTTCTGCCATCATAAAACAACTTGCTTAAGTTGTGGGATGAGTTTTAAGAGTTGAGACTAATAAATATTATGCAAAATTGCTTATGACAAAACCTGCATGCTTTTATGACTGAATCAAATAGTGTTTGTCATATAAAGGTAAATTTTATGTTCGCGTAGACAGACTTATTTTTATTTATTTTCGCACAAAATGGTTTAAAGTCATAAAAACAGCTCACAGTCGTTAAATTAAAAAAAAAAAAACTTTGGTATTAAAATAATATTGAACAGGAAAAAGTTTGTATTTTATATTAAAGAAAAGCTCGGCAACATTTCTAATAATTTAATTTACTTAAAAGTTTGGTAAAAATAAGACTATAGAGATCAGTTGATTGATTTTTTGCATCTGGGCCCAAATTGCTGGATTTGTGATCCAATAAGCTGTCGAGTGAAAATAATGTAAAACAGAAATATTATTTTAGGTCTAAAAATAGACCTTATTATATTTACTGTCTTTTTCATGCCGCCGACATTTCATTGATGCTAATCAACTCATCAGTGGCCGCGAAAAATTTTAAATGAATGTTTCAAACCCAACTACTTCTTCCATAATTAACATGAACAAAATAAGAATCAGAAACGTTGATACAAACTTTTAATACAAAGAACTTTGCAATATTTTTACTTTTCTTAATACAAAAACAAAAATGAAATAAGTAACGAACACAGCACTCGTGGCGGAATTCATTCGATCATGAATGCCGTCATTCGGCCCCTGGTTTTTTCTCTAGATTTCAAAAACTGTTTTTTTCCTCGGGTTTTGTTTTTATATACAGCAATTTTCTCACAATTTGAGAAATTTCGCAACGTCTATCTATAGAGTTTACTTTATTATATCTAATCCGACCTTTTTCATGAAGGCGAAATATGTCGTCGGTTTCACGTAGAAAATCCCTGGCTTGCGTATTTTCCTATCCCAGGCTTTTGTGAAAATGCTGATTAATTGAAAGATCTCATATTGAAATCCGCAAAAACGCTTGAGTGAAAAAACGTCAGTTGGGTTTTTTCTGCATGAGAGCAGCTAAATTCCTATGTCTTTTGTATACACATTTTAATTTCATACACATGTGCTTAAATAATAATTTATGTTTATCTATTTATCTACTTGTAGGCGCCCCCGTCTTCCAATACCCGACACCGCTCAGTCCTTCGTGTTCAGTACACAGTCCCTCCTACACGGGAGGAGAAGTCTTCTTTCCACGCAGTCGCAGTACGCCTAGAATTCCTCGAACAAGTGTCAGTTTTGCAGCCGGCGATGAAGTGAATTTCTTCCATCAATCAGCCCCGGCCTCATCAAGCGGCAATGCGCAAACTCAAACGTCACAAGCACCTCAGTCAGCTCCACCAGTACCAAACAGTCATCATCACAACCAGCATCAACTTCATGGCCATTATCCACATTTCGCCTACCAGCACAGCGGCCCCAATGGTAGTTTTTATCAATATACGCCGCCTCCAACACCCAACACCGCTAATGCCACCATATCCACAGGTACTTCAACAAGTGGTTCTGGCTGTATGGCACACCGGAGTTTGCACCGATCACTCTCAGATTCTGCACGAAGGTAAGTCTTTGTTAGTGTTCTGTATGCCTTTGTATTTTTAAGCTCTTTAGCAATGTTTTGCTAATGAGGCAGACAGTCAAAGTCCATTGCACTTTTATAATTGCGGTCGTTTAAATTGGAAATGTTTAAAACTTAACAAACTAATTCTCCCATGACTTGTCTATAAAAACAGACTTTTAATTACTAGAACAACGTCATCATCATCATCATCATCATCATCATCATCATCATGAACGTCGTCGTCGTTGCCCTTATTATTAAAATGCAAAATTAAGATAAGCTTCCTACTCTTCCCATCATCAGCTCCATTAAAAACAGCACCAGCAAAATATTTAAATTAGTATTTATGTATTTGTGCCATATTTTTGCTTAATCATAAACAACACTTTATTGCTTTTTTGGTTTTAATAATTAATAGTCATCTGTTAAACTTTTTAATTGCAGATCACGTTTGACCTCAACGGGCGAAGATGAGCGGGAATATCAGAGCGAACATGAGACTAGTTGGGATGAGTTCGACGATCGTTATGACAACTTTACAGCAGGCCGAGAAAGACTGCAGGAATTCAATGGACGAATTCCGCCACGTAAAAAGAAAAAGGATGTGCCAAAAACCAAACCAGACAAAAAGGTAAGTTTCCTTTAACATAATTAGTGCTATAGCAGAAGGCTGCTTTTGTAAAAACTATCAGCCAAAAACCTGAACTTGTTTGTCTAAAAGGTCATTAACTTGCATTACACGCTCATTACAAATGTTATTACGCATTTTTCCAAAACACACAACAGCCTATAAAATACATGAACAAATTAAATGGCATCGTTAAAAAAACGACTTGAAGGAAAACTTTTCTTTAATGCACTTATTTGACGCACACATCTGTTACGTTAAAAAGTCTGAAAATAAAACGAAACAAAACAAAACAAAAGCGAACTGCCTGCAATTGATTGAAAAGCACAGACAACGAAATGCACGTGCTGTTCGATTTGAATTTGTATGAAAGAAAATAAAAAAAAATAAAAAAAAACTGAATTAGGAGAAAACAAATCATTGCCGTCAGTGTGTAAAGTAATAACACGCTCCAAGCAAGTGACAAATTGCCAACAAAATAAAGAAACAAAAATACACTTAAACAATCGAATTAAAATCACACTCGAAATCAACTCCTGTTACAAAACGTTCAAGAGTCAAAATCGAAAAAAACGAGATATTAAATAATTTGTGCGTACTTACATGCATGTTGTCTAAGTGTATGTTTTCGTAGGCAGATACATAATACTTTTTTTTTATTTATTTATTTTTTTGTTTTACTAAACGATGGATGGTCTTTGCAAAACTACAACTGCATACACATTTGCAAAATTAAACTGAATACTACAACCTAAAACTATAAATAAAAATGCAAATTTGCGATAAAAATTAATTGCGCAGTGCTAGAAGTACACATAATAAAATTAAAAACTGCCATATACTCATGCTGCTATACTTGTTGAATAAAAAAAAAGTAAAAAACGAATACAAAAATTGTAAAATACTCCTTTCTTATTATGCCCTGTTCACACTGCAACACATGCAGTCCGTGCTATTAGTTGTGTTAGAAACATGTTCAAAACAAATAAAATTAATTTTGTAAGCACAAGTAAAACACAATCACCATGTTCACATTGATTAGCATTTGCTGATTGGCTCTTGAGTTTGTGGGTGAGGGGTGAAAGGGGTCAAAGGGGTCAAAGGCAAGTGGTATCGAGCTGCTTTTATTGTGTGCCAAGAGTTGAATTTGCAAGCGAGAAGTTGTAAGCATAAAAATAGAAAATTAGTTGAAACTGGTTGCTCTGTGTGGACATTCAAGCAACTTGAAAGGAAAGTTGAAAAAAATGTCTTCAACAAAAGCTGCTTTTATTGTGTTTGAAGAGTTGAATTTGCAAGCGAGAAGTTGTAAGCATAAAAATAGAAAATTCGTTGAAACTAGTTGCTCTGTGTGGACATTCAAGCAACTTGAAAAGAGAGTTGAAAAAAGTTGATCTGTGTCAATCAGAAGAGAAATGTTTTAGATAATGCTGGAACTTGCTCTCTAACTCAAGCTTCACACAGATCAACTCTTGTTGAAGAACTCTTTTGTCAATTCTCTTCTGAAGTTGCTTGCATGTCCACACAGAGCAACCACTTTCAACCAAATTTCCATTCTTATGCTTGGCAGCTCCTTCAATTCAACTCTTCAGACATCTGTAAATTCAAACAAGTTGAGGACAGTTGCCCAGTACAAGCGGCCCAGTATCGATTATGCTTCATATTTCACTGTTCGCTTACCAACTCAAGAGTTGATCAACAAAAGTTGAGCAGTGTGAACATAGTGTAGCCAAAATAGTTAAGCACAGTTTGTTTTTAAGATTTTTAAGTTCGCTGGCTTGAATGAGATTTTACTACTATTAGGCCTGACGAACTTTTCGGCCGAGTCACATATTGCGGTGGAATAACAGAATTCAGAAAAATATACATTTTGAAATTAGAATGCAAAAGTTGCACTATGACTAAATGTGGATATTTTTCGTCAATTACTTTCCCAGAATTGAGAAAAAAATTGATTAACATTCTCAAAGAAGACAAGAAAAGTAAAGTTGAATACTTATTGCCTGGGTAGTTTCACGTCTACCACAAATCTCATCAGCACTCAAATAGTTTCGAACCCAGGTCATAATTAATTGCATATTGTTTTTAAGCAACTATGCTTACCCTCTAATACCTGAGATGTTCATTACTGACTGCCTATTTTTGTCCTTATTGATCCGCTTTCAATTTCGTCTCTGTGTTTTTCTGTCGATTGGAATATATGTACATATATTTTATTCTTTTACCAACATTCAATTTAGCGATTTGTAATATCTTTTAAGGTGACTATTGATAAGACTTTTTTCTTCATTATTGTCTTGACAATAAAAATTCATGGATCATAACAGATTGCTGCTTACAGAGTTCAACAACTAAAGGCCGCGCCTTGTTATGTAGTCGCAAAAATCTTTCCTTTATTTTTTACAAATATAGTTATTTCTTTAACAAGCCGTTTTTCATTAACTCTTACACATGTGTCACTCGAATTGAAAGCCATAAAACATTTAGTTCTAGTGTTTCGTTTTTTGCTGTTAATTGCCTGCAAACTAAATTTTTTTTTCTTTTGTGCACTTTAATATTTTGCAGTGTAAGTGTATAATTTTTGCTGTTGCGCTGTTTCAGTTATTTTGTATCTTAAACTCGTGCTGTGCAACGAGTTGAGCTTTGTAGAACAAAGGATTAACTATTGTAGAAACATTAAGCAGAAGACTGTATTTTTTTTTGTCGTTTTAAAGGTTGTAACAAAACACTGGAACAGTTTTTGTATGTATGTATGTACATATGGATGTGTGTGCGAGTGTGTTGTTCATATTTAACAATTAATTTACAACGCAATTTTGTAAGAAAATTATTTTTAAATATTTTTTCCCTTTTTTTTTTGTAAATGGCGCGATTAAATTAATTAAAAATGGGATTGTAATTAAATAAATTTTAAGACTACAACGACAACAATGTAAGCAACCAAACAGCTCTAAATGCAAAAAATAATAATAATTCTTTTAAGCTGGGATATGAACAAATGTGTATTGCAGCATATGAAGCGGATGAAGGGTGCATTAAACCCAGAGTTTGTGTTTATGAAAACTAGAGTGCATATGAATGAGTGCTTGCACTTGTACTATATACATATACATATTGAATGTAAGGTAGATTTCATGTTTAATGTCCAGAAAACAGAAACAATCCAGCTAAACATTCTTTTTTTTTGTTGTGCTTTTCACGGGAATAAAATCTTTCTAGAAAAGATTATTCGGGGGTGTCATAGAATCTGGTCCGTATGGGAATCAAATTTGAAACCACCAAAAAAACTTCTTTTGTGTTCTGAAGTACAATGGTATTGGTTTTTTGTGTGATTTCGAAATAGCGTCTAGTTTCAACAAAATTCTGAACAACATTAGATTTCATAACGTCGAAGTAATGTTTTAGTCGGTTTTAAATCCGATTCCTATAACATTGGATTCTATAACACCTCCCATTAAGTATTTGTTTTAGTATGCCTTCGGGTCATTCTGCATAAAAAGTTATATTATTTACACAGATAGCTCTATTCAATAGTTTATGAATTTCAATCCATTTTAACTGTCATTCTTTGAGAAATAGTTTTCAAAATTCATTACTATATTTGATTGCCGTTGATTAAGTGTATGTCAATAGTCAATATAAAAATTATTTGTTATACAAACTGTTTCCACTGTTGGATGGCTCAAGCTTGAATGCTAGATTTTTATCATTTAAAAGTGGTTTTCATGTTCATTGATTCAATGATGTACTATTTTAAACGTAAATTAAACCGAACTCTTAAAAGAACTTGCGCCGATTTTTGGGGGCGCTAATCTGGGACTAAATTTGAACTTTTCTCAATGCAGCTTCTTTATTTACACTTCAACTGTTGAATATGATTTCTAATTATTTTTATGTTGGCACACACTTGCACACACACACACACACGACAATCGTCACACACCAGCTATTAAAAATCGCCCTTACTTATTTTCGAAAGAAACAATAATAACAATAATTATAGAAAAAATATTAAAATAAATCTAATCTCTATTGCCTAATGTTTGGCAAGCATATAAATATGCGAAATACTTCACCCCAGAGCATAATGAAACGCACCAAGCGTTTACATTATTGTTAACATCTCTCTTCAACAATAAATCCCTGGCAACCACAGATAAGTTGTAGTTGTGTTTCGTAGCCCCTGTTGCTGCAAGGTGGTGACCCAGTTTAGTTTTAATAGCACAAAAAGTTTTTTTTTTTTTTTGTTATAAAATGCCAGTTCTGCAGGCACAAGTAGTTTAATGGGAACACGGATGCACATTAACAAGTTCATAACTTTGACCACAACAACGCACTGACCTTAAGTTTGGGGGATGATTATTTTTTATGTGAAAATCTACCAAGAAATACATAAATTATTTTCGTGCTGTTGACTTCACAAATTTGTATTATATTCCTGCTGAATGATAGGGGCGCTCTTTTCGTGTTTCTTTGCTAATGTGCCAAAATTTTATTACAATAGTGAAATAATTATATTTAATAAACTGGCTTTAGTTTTTCCGCTTTAGTTTCGTATTTACTTAACAGAACAGAAAGAACAAAACACTTGTTTATTAATTCTCTCTATAAATGATCGATTTTGACAAGTATGTTAGTTTTTGCTTTATTTATTTAGTGCGGAAGATGTGCACAAAAACACTTTATTTTATTTTATTTAATTCTAGTTACACTTGAATTCATGTCTAAATTTTTATGACGATTTGTTTTTGTGTAACAATAATACACATACGAGTTTTGTGGACATTAAAGGAATAAATTGTGGCTTTTCATACATATTTGCATAATTTATGCATGTGTTGGAATATTTTGGTTGAGTGTCATAAATAAATTTTGCTGCCATTTAAAGTGTGGCAAACATGTGTCAGGATTTTGTCATGAAATCGTAATATTTTTACACATTTAGTCACAAAATATTATACTTGCAACAGCAAAATAATAAACATATGTATGCATTTGCATTCAAAAGTAAAGAAAAAGTTGAAATAAATGAACATAATCGGAAGAAAAAAAACACCAGGCTTAATTGTGCAGTTTGTTAAAAAGAAATTAGAGTTTTGATTTTATTTTGTTAAAAACAATAAAACAAACAAAAAAATACCTTGACTATAAAATGAAATACAAATTCGCTGCTAAAATAATTATTTTATGCATGCTATCTTAAAAGCAAAAGTTTTAAGTAAATATATTAAAAAAAAAAATTCACATATGTATGTTTGGATGAAATACTTTTTCAATTTCCTTCAACTTTAAACACTTAAAAACATTTTCAATTTTTAAAATACTGAATTTTCGATGTTCTAAGTCATTGCTTATGATTAGCTTTAGTTAGGGAAAGAACGGCCAAGTTTTAGCTGGGGTACAGCTAGCTGCTTTGCAGCCGGCTTGCTCCTTAGCTTTTAAATTTATGTTGTGCTTAATTTCAGCACCTCCGCTTGTTTCAAATATTTTTCCCCGCTGGGGCACTGTATGCACTTTGCTGTTCCCATACAGCTTGGTGCGGTGCTTGATGGGGTATAGAGGTGCAGGATGACTTATTTATATTGGTGGCTAAAATCTTTAGCAAATGCTGAGGGGTTGCGATGCACTGGGTTTTAATTGGAGTTTAAACTTGACTGTAGTAAATCAGTGAACCATTAATCTTGATAATTTTTAGAAATACGACATTGCAAAAAAAAAATAAAGTTATACTGATGACTTTTCATATATTCATAACAAATAAAGTTTCAAACAACAGAAGCCATAAATGGCTAAAATCGGTGCACAACTTTGGAATTTATTCACAAAAAATCAAAAATTGCAGTTTCAACCGGTGACCAGACGAAGCCTCAAAAATTAAAAAAAAAAAATGTTTTTACTGAAAATTTTAATTTCATTGAAATTCTTATTTTATTTATATTAATTTAATATAAATGTGAAAAAAAATGTTTTTATTAAATGAAAGTAGTACGACGGAACAGACATTTTGTTTGCTTATCAAAATAAAGCCATTTCAACTGACGGAAGTAAAAAACCAACTTACATATTTTTTAAACTACTAGGCCAATTAAAAAGACAATTTTGTTGCCGAATTTCGGTTTTCGTGTGTTTTTCAATACTTTAAGCCGTTTTTGAGTGAAGGGAATATATGTTGTCCTACCTCCTCCTTTTTTAAAATAAAGGTATATCAAAAAAAAAAAAAACAAGAGCTAACCTAAAAAAAAAAAAAACAGTTAGCACCACTGAATTAAGCGCAGCCGAATTAGGTTTACCCCCTGGGTGCCCCATCTGTCGGAAAAAAAGTTTCATATTAAAGCGCAGTGTTATCTTAAATCCATACCTAAAATAATTTATATTTTATGAGTTATAAATGATTTATATATGAAACATTATTACACACAGCTTCCTGATTCTCTTGTTTTTGATGGGACATATCGCTTAAGGCCAGTTTACATGACAATATTTTGTATCACGACTTGTCCAAAAATTCTATATATTGGATAAAATCTTATCATGTAAAAGCAAAATATATAGAGTAAGAGATAAAATACGAATACAAAATCTGACAAGCGGTGGGTAAATCTTCACTTTCTAAACCATTTTAGAAATTTATGTACTCTCATCACATCAGTAGTGCATGTTAAAGCAAAGGTTGGCAACACCCACGTCATGAATTGAAAGTGTTAACATTTTTATGCAATAATTACAAAAACAACCATCATCAACGCAGGCAATGTTCATGTTGTTTCTGTAAGCTTTGCAAAACTGAAATCATCAGCTTAATTCGCACCGGGGCAAAGCAAAACTAGCAGTAAGCAAAACAGCAACCAAATTACAGCTTATGGTTGGTAAACTTAAATTCGAAAAATAAAACTACAGTATTTATCGGATATAAGAAACTTGAAAAATCCACGAAAAAAGTTTCTTATAAGCGTTTCTTTCTTATATACAATTATTTTATATAAGAAACTTATTTATTATATAAGTAGCTATGGCCATAATGCATTTGTTTCTTATATGAATATACGAGCTTTTTTACCTTTTTATGTATATACGTAGATGTATGTATGTAAATAGAAAAATAAAACAAATCAAATTTTATTTTATTAGCCTCTTTAGTAAATAGATATAAAAAACTAGACAACTTCAATTTGAAAAAATTATATGTAGTAAATACATGTACATACATAATTCATTTTGTACTATTTATTTACGAGGCAAGAAACAAAAACTTCTCATGAGCACTAAGTGTAAAAAAAACGTTGTTGTTGTTGTAGTATAACTGTCAGAATACAGAGTTGTCCATGCAAACTACATAAATTCAGTGTTGCCCTTGAAAGTTTCTTATATAAATTCTTTTTCTATACATTTTGTGGTTTTGGTGTTCAAGAAAAATGTTCTTTTATCAGTTTTTTTTTTTTTCTTATAAGCGTTTTTCTTATATGAAACTTTTTTTGTTAGAAAAAAACACTAAAAAGATATGGTGTTTTTGCAAATGTTTCTTATAAGCGTTTTGTTCTTATATGGGATGTTCTTATATCCGATAAATACTGTAATAGGTATGGAAATTATGAAAGAAATTCAAAAAATTAAACTGCAGCTTTTTCGGTTTGTGAATAATTCAGCTTTTTGTACCGCTAAAACAAAATATGTATATAAACATAATAATAACATGTAAACATGAAAAATACTTACCACAGGCTTTTACTCTCTTTTGTTTTTTTTTTTTTTTAATACAGAGAGAATTTCATAATATTATCATCGTACAAAGTCGTTCTACTTTGTATTACCGTGTAACCTGACCTTTAAGTATTCTCGATGCCAGCGTTTGGTTCCTTCTTGGAATGCTGTTTTAAAAAAGTTGTATGTTTGAGGTTGCCATCATGGATGAAAGAAGTCTGTTTTGACTTTTGCATCTTGATGTATGTATGTCCTCATCTCTAATGTAATATAGATGTAACTAAGTCAGCGAACGATTTCAAGCAATATAGCGGGGCTTTTATATTTTTATTCCTTTCTTAATTGTTTTTTTATTTTAACTTTATTTTTATCTTTCTTTCACTTTTCCAGGAACATAGCTTTACATGGCCTGCTGTTGTTACAGTCTTCGTTTTTGCAATGGGTTGTGGCTTTCTAGTAGCCCGATGAGCTGAAATCAGCCGGTGAAAAAATGGAACAAATCTTTTTTACGAAAAAAAACAACAATTTTTTTTTACAAAACAAAAACAAAACAACGAATTTATTTTCAAAAAATAACTAGTTCATTGTTTGAGTCAAACAAAGCCACATAAAGGATCACAAAGGAAAAGTCGGCGGCGGGCACATTTACAACCAACTCAGAGGTAAATAAAAAAAAAAACGGGGTTAAGCAACAACAAAAACGAAAACGTCAAGTTTTTATGCAGTCAAATTTACACTTAAAAACAATACTACAAAAAGAGAAATCCAAGTTTTTTTTTTCAAGGAAATTGAATATTTTCTTTGATATAAAATAACACCAATTTAGACTGGCAGCAAACCTTAAAAATATTATAAACAAAATATTCTTCTTATGACTTATACTCTATACAAATTTTAAAAACGGTACTGATTTTTCTTTTTTTTTTTGGAGAAATTCAAAATTTTTTTTTTTTTTTTTTTTGGATAAGATTTTACAAAAGTATATAGAAATTACTAAAACTCAAATACGTATTCTAAGAAACTCAATGGAAATCGAAAAACGCATATTTTTGGTATAAACATTTACAAGTTATTTGATACAAAATCATTAACGGCCACTTTCACATGGTATGATTAAGACTTAACATTCACTTTAACGACAACTTTTGTAAGCCAAACTTGCCGTTAAAGTCCACCTTAAGTTTTAATTGTACTTTACGAAAAGATCCGTAATAGTAATAAATAAGAGCTTCGTCTTTTGTGTTATCATTTGCACATAGAGAAAAACACACAAGCTAAAAGAAAACTAAAACATTTAGAACAGAAAACTGCCTTTTTATACAGTATTTTTACATAAAAAAAAAAAACAACAACAACAACAACAATACAACTTTACATTCAGCATTTTTACAACAAGTATTTAATTAGATTTATAAAAAAAAGTTAATAATAAGAATTTATTAATTTTTTTCCACTCTCTGTCACAGCTCTGTCACCGCTAATTGTTTTCTTTCTTTTTTTTAAGCTAAAGTGGCCATTATTTAATGCTTTAGAAATCCATTGCAATTTTTGTCTTCCTTTGAAAAAAAAAAAAATAATAATAAAACGTAAACAAAAGCTTAAAAGTTTGGCTTGTGGCAGGGCTGCAGATTTTGAGAAGATATTCGTAAAAATTAATACATAGGTATTTGAAATTGGTTTTGTAAGACTCGTTATTACAACTTGCCAATAGCTAAAAGTAGGATTCTAGGGGCCATCATATCTTAACAAGTTTTTCCAATTTAAAACTTTAGATATTCAAAAATAAATGGTCTTGGTTATTCAAAAATTAACAAAATGCTTAAACTGTTCCATCATATGCAGCCAATAAAATCCTACCTTTAGTGAGTTACAATAACGAGCCTAATACCCATATTCATAAAAACTATTGAAGGCTTAGTACACCTTTATTTGACAAATGTGCCGTAGAAATACGTCAAATAAGAGCTTAATAAACTTACAATAATTATTATGAATATGGCCTTGAAGAGTTTTGAACTAAATTTTATTTCAAATTCATATTAATTTTTATGATTTATATTTTTTCAATTGCTGTTTTTTATTGACTCTTTTCATGCTATGTTTTTTATAACTTCAATTGTATAATTAATTGAAATTTATTTACGCATTTTTCATTTGCTTACAATTTAATTGGTAAAAAATTTTTTCATTTGTTTATAATTTTTTAAAATTTATTTTTTTTTTTAATTTTAAATTGTTCGATCTATACGGAGTTTAGATCAGGTGTTAGTGGTAATGAGCTCTTCCATTTATTTTAAATTTGTTTTATTTTGGCTTTGGTTTAAGGTGCTTTAAATTATCAATTTTTTTTTTTTTGTTTTCTTTTTTGTAATAAATTTAATTTGATAGCATTATACTTAATATTATAAATACTTATTTGACTTTATGGAATAGTTCTGTAAAGTTTTGAAATCCCATGTCTTCTTTTGTAATTTTAATTACATATTATTATATTTTGTAAGAGAATTGATAAAAAAAAAAATCAACTGATTTCAGGACACATTTTCTAAAAGAATAATAATTTTTTTAAGAGCCAAGAACTGGCTTTTTATTATTCCCAGAATTTGATCTTAATTAACTCGTTCTGAAAAATACACAAAACAAAAAAGAATTCAAAAAATTTTCGAGTTAGTTTTTTCTTTTTGTTAAACAAAATACATACATACATTTTTCTTTTAGTTATAAATTAGCTTTAATTTTTTTTTTCTTATATTTTTGGAAAAATAGCCAGTTTTGTGATTTTTTTTTTTTGTTTACTTTTTTTCTTTAATTTTTGATTATTTTATTTTGTGTTATTTAATTTTCATAGCCACAATTGTTTATTTTTTGCTTTGTTGAAAAAGAAAAAATCGAAAATATAATTAAATTTAACAAAACCAGCGCTAAGTTAAGTTTGAAACGTAAATGAAGTTTTCAAATTGGTCTCATTTTTTTGTTTGTATTTTTTTTTTAGAATTTAAGCAAATGTTTGAAAAATTAGCAGATCTCACCCTCCTCCTTCAGTCACTGGTTTTATGCAGTTAAAAACTAAAAGCTTAAATTGAAGAAAAAAAAAATTATTTATAACATTTAAAGCATAACGATCTCTTTTGCCAAAGTTTATTTTCGCTTTCGTAGAATTTTGTTAAAAATGATTGCAATCATTCTTTTTTTGTGTTTAAATTTAAAACATTTGCTTAAATAGAAAAAAATAAAATAGAAAAATAATAATTTTTATTGAAAAGATTAAATAAAATAAACAATTCCCAAATACAAAATGATCTCATGAACAAATTTGTTTGTTTTTTATAAAAGTAAAATTAAATATATTTAGTTTTAAAAAACTATAAAAACAAAAAAAACGTAAATAAAATAAATATTCTTAAACGTATGTAGAACGAGGGGCGCCAAGCGTTACAGGTTAAATAATATGCTCTTTATTAAAATTAATTGATTATCAAATAAATGTTATTTATGGTTTATGCACAATTTCTTGTCACTAGACAGTTTTGTTTAGTTGTAGTTTTGTACATTTTTTTTTTATCTTAAATCTTATACCATCTTAAGTAACTAAGTAGTTTTGTAAATTAGCTTAAATATTATTATTTTTTCACTTTTTTTTCCTTAAAGAGAAGCTTGAAACAAAATTTGTATTTTGTAAATAATTAAAATGTTTAGTTGTTGAAAGCTTCAGGAAAACATAAATATGAATATAATAATTAACACAGATCTTAATTACTTAATTTTATAATTATTATTAATTTACTTTACTAAAAAGAAAATATTACTGAAATCGTTGGTTGCTGCAGTCAATAACTTCAAAAATATTAATTCATTCATCATGCTTGTTCAGAAGGCGCGATTGTATTACAATTTTCGTTTTCTCACACTCATACAAATCCAAATACCAAAAGTTGGAGCACACCACTGTTGTGAATAATGCTCGCAATCGATCTTCTGAGCAGAGAGCTGCATCGAGGCGCGTCCTGCCAGCTTAGCCGAGTCGTGGAAGATTTCCATACAAATGAAATTGTAAGTATGAAATGAACTATACAGGCCTAATTTGAATATCATGTGATTCTAAAAATACACAAGTGATTTTATAGTGTTCTGTAAATCACATTTTTTTGTGTTTTTTGTGTGATTTTCCACTGTCGCAAGCACGAACAGCTAATTCTTGATGCTGACTGTTTTGCTCAACAGCGCACAAATCAGAAAAGCAAACAACTACAATTCATGATAAACAGAGCTGTTCTGCAAATCATGTGATTTTAAATCACCTGCTATAAGAACTCATTGTGAACATTATTTCAAGAATATAAAATTCTGTGCTGTAATCGAAGTCTTAAGTAGTTGTTTAAAGATCTCAACTGTGGAAAAAACATAAAAGAAGCCTAAAAAGGTCTAAGCTGGAAATCATGTGATTTCAAGTCACCTGTGCTTTTAAAAACACTCAAGTGATTTTATGGAATAGTGTAAGTCACACCATTTTTATGTTTCCCGGTGTGATTTTCTACGCCGAAAGCACAATCGATCAGCTCAATGATGATTTTCCTAAACAGTACAATTATCAAAAGCAAATAACAACAATTCTCGGTAAACAGAGCTGTTTTGCAAATCATGTGTTTTTAAATCTCCTGATATACATATGTATGTACGAGATGCATTTCTCCCACAATATAACATTTTAAGCTGCAAGCGGAGTCTTGAATAGCCGTCTGAGCATCTCAACTGTGAAAACACCACAAAAAAGTAGCCAATAGGTCTAAGCTGGAAATTACGTGATTTCAAGTCACTTGTGCTTCTAAAAACATACATTTGATTTTACAGTGCTCTGTAAATCATGATTTTTTCTACATTTCGTGTGATTTTCAGCAGAAGTGTACTGCTGTTCTCTTGAGCAAACAAACCATAACACTAATCAAGAAAGCATATAACATCAATCAGTGATAAAGAAAGTAAGCCTGCTCAATTTTTTCACAACTTTGCCAGTTTTTTTTTAACTATAAAAGGCAGTAAACAGAAACCTATGAACTGAGCACCGGTATCCATAAAAAATTTAAATGTTGCTAACATTTTAGATAGAATTTTTTTTGCAAATTTGCTGAAATACACTTTAAAACAAATTTTATATGAAAATTTGCTGAAATACACTTTAAAACAAATTTTCTATGAATATGTCTTGGTAAAATGTGTTTTAACAACATTTTATTTCTTACGATTACCGGTGTTATTGTTGTATTAAGCATGTTATCATGCAAAAGAGACCACAATTAACAAATATGAAAGGGAATTCAAACTGCCAGCGCCACTTAAATGACTGTTTCAAGTCACAGAACACCGTCTTTGTGCTTTCAAATCACCAGCACAAAAAGAGATTTGGAGTAGGCTGAACACCTTTTTTATACTTTCAAATCACCAGTAAAAGAAGAAATTTCCAGAACATTTCTGACAAATGTTTGACATCGTTAACTGGCTTATAGCAGAATGTAAAACATGTTGATCAACAGTCAGCGCCTGCTCGACTTAGCCAGGTGATTTCGACTCCTCTAGCGTGTGTCTCTGCTACAGAGATTATAAGCAACAATGTGCCCATAATGTTTGCAAACGAAAAAAAAGACATAATGTTGCCTTAACAACATTGAGTATCAACAAGGCGAATCCATTACAGGTGCCCGCATATCAATTCGCTTCAACATTTGTCCACGATTTTATCTTCTGAGTTGTCAAAGCCGATAGAAAATGACAACAAAACTTGTGACGTGTCGAGAGAAAATGTTGAAACGATCAGCGAATTGCGACCACCTATACTTGATTCGCCTTGAGTATCAAACGGCAGTGGAGCAGTGGAATAGTCACATTTTAAACTCGAAATTGAGGTACACAGAAAAAACTAAAAATCATTCCTAATTAACAAAAACTTGCCGAATTAATTGACAAACAAACAAAAATACTATAAGTTTTGTGCCCATCGCCAAACTGATATCAGTTACTAAGAATTGTTATGTTTACAAAAAAGTTAATTTTATTTCAATTAATTATATTTTCGATTTCAATGAGAAAGTAAATTCATTTCAATCACATCTATTTCAATATAAATAAATATATTTATTACACATATGTTTATATACTGTGTGTATTCAAGTATATTTATTATTCTCTAATAATATGTATGTATCTAAAAAGCTTCTTATTTACCACCTAATTGAATAAATAAATACGTTCATCAAATCAATTAAAAGGTAAATTGAGATAAAATTTTAGATTTTTCGTACATTTATTAAAATTGATTAATTATTAATACTTTAATCAACTCAATTAAAAATTAATTGAAATCAAATTTTAGACTTTTTTGTCAATTAATTGAAAGCTTAATTATATTTCAATTCTACACCAAACAAAGGCATTAATTTTATTCGGTGTATAAAATCGCATATAAATAAATAATAATGTAATAAGCAGGTAATCCACGAAATTTTTTCGTAATAATTCCATCTTTCTTCGGCAAATTTGTGTCAGATCGGTTTCGGGTCATCTGCAATTAAAAAAAAATATTTTTTATTAAAATTAATATATCACTCGGACATGATCAGCGCTGCATTTCAATAATATTTTCTTGGCCGTTCTTCAATATACAATGTTTTTTTCTTTGGTTAAGAACAACTCTTCTTCCACTCCCAAATAGTACAATTATTTCACTTTATTTTAAACATTTAACCATTTCATCACTTTTTCTTTTTTTTTTCACTCATATAATAATAATAATGATAATTACAAAGAAATAAAACATTTCCATTATTTTAAAAATAACATAAAATTGTAAATTTCAAGATTTATGAACCATATTTTCTTTATATGAAATCAAACGATTAAATGCTGGCAAAAAATCGAAAAGACAATTTGCATTTGGTTGTTTGAAACATTAAGAAATCAGTTCATATTTTTTGCTTGGTAGTTTTCACAATGATCTCGGTATGAATTTTGTTCGCTTAAAAAACAAATTTTATTTATACACATATTTTTATATTGCAAATAAAAATATATATAAATAAAATGTATTTTAAGCTTTTAATTACAAACAACAACAAAAATTACAGTTGCAAAGTAGAATTAAATAAAAACAAACATAATGAATTTTATTTGTTTCAAAATTTGTTTTCAAAAAATGATTACTCATTTAATATTTCAAGTCATACAATCATATGTTTTCATTTATTTTTAGTTTTATCATAAGTTGTATATACTATAAATCGATTAAAAATGTTAAAAAACATAAATCCTTTTTTCATAATTTGCTGCCAATTTAAATTTGATAATTATTATTTTTTCTATTTGCTTAAAATATTTTAGCTTAATTTACAATTTTATTTTTTACAAACAAATATGTATGTATTTGTTAATATTTGTTTATGTATAGCAAAGTTTTGCATAATTTTTTTTGTTTTATTTCATTCTTTTTTCATCTCAAAAAGTTTTAATGCATATTTTTCATTTCTAATGTAATTTGTAAACTGTGAAATTAAAAAGGAATAAGTTTCAGTGCTATTCACAGTTCACAATATTAAATTTTGATAGCATAAATAATATTCATTTTATCTTAATTTTTTTCTTTTTTTTATATTGAACTGTGAATATCTTTGTTGTAAAAATTGTCTATTGTATGTAATCAAAGAAAAATATAATATTTAATTAAAAAAAGAAAAGCACACCATATAAATAAAGAAAAATTATGTATTTTATATATCATTATTATGATCTCATAAATGTTCATACAATAAATCTAAAAAAGTAAATAAAAAAAATATATGCATCTATATTTTCTTAAAATAAATTCAAACAGGTGAGTTCTTATTTTATTATAAATTTTTTTCTAATATATAATATATTTTTTTATAATATATATATTTAAATAAAGTTGGCAGAAAAACAAGACAAAATCATACTTAAATACATGTAATAGTTTACACTGATTATCAAAAATACGATCCAATATTCTTAATATACTGTTGTTTGGTTTTATTTTCTCAAAAACACACATTTTTATTAACTTGCATCATATACGCTGAAAGCATAATAATATTTGCTACCGTATTCAATGCGCATCTCTAGTATACAAATAGGTGAAACACCCTGTGTCATTTTTTACGGTGACCGGGTGACTCAAGTATCGCACCCTAAAAGTATGCTACATTTTTTTCGTTATCCACCTACTGCAAATCTGAAGATTCTGGGCTCCTGGTGAATCAAGGCAATTTTGGATTTTGTCAAAGCAGTGAAAAAAAATTCGATGTGTGTGTGTGTGTGTCAACGATGTAGGTAGAAAACACAAAAAAACAAGAATAATAATATTTAATAATATTTAAGACAAAGTTTTCTTTTTAATTTTGTATATATAATTTATTCTTTTCATTTTTATGCCTAACTAATTAATTAAATACAATAAAGAAAATATTATATAATTAATTATTATTATATAATTATTTGTTTTTCTTAAATTTTATTAATAATAAATAAATAACTGATTATAAAGCATAATAAAATTAATAAATAACATTTGATCAAATAAATTACTTTCTGATGATATTAATTAAATTCAATATTATTTATAGAAATTTGAGCTTTCAGTTGATTTTTTCAGACCACGATAACTCAGAATTTCTGCCGACTTCGGATTGAAAACATGGCTGTATCTTCTAAACTACAGCAGATGCCACTCGCAAAGATTGGTATAGTTTTGTAACGAAAAGCTGAATTTTCCTGCAATGATAAAAAATTTAATTAGTTTAAACAAAATTTAAATAATTTGCTAAACTTATATATAGCAGATATCATCAGAAAGATTGTAACGAGAAGCTTTACAAATATATAAAATGTAATATCAATTTGAAGAAAATTGAGTTTTTTTGCTTAATGTTTTCACAAGGCTATAATAATACATCATGCTGAATTTGAATTTCAGCCGACTGAGAAGAAATGGCTGTATCTTCAAAACTACAGCAGATATCAGAGAAGTTGTTACCGTTTTGTAACGAGGAGTTGAATAGCTTTCCAACGATATAAAATGTAATTAATTTGAAGAAAATTGAGTTTTTTGCTCATGCTAATTTTGAATTTCAGACGACTGAGAAGAAATGGCTTTATTTATTTATTCTTCAAAACTACAGCAGATATCACAAAGATTGTTACGATATAAAATGTATTTAATTTGAAGAAAATTGAGTTTTTTGCTTAACATTTTTACAAGGCTATATATACATCATGCTAATTTTGAATTTAAATTTGCATAATTTAGAATTGCGTTGGTAAAATATATTTAAAAATCTTTTTACTAGAAAAATGAGAAAGGATGTTATGGTCGGTCATTAATTTGCTTATAATTTTGAAAGAAAAAAAAAAATACAATCCAGTGTAAATAAATGCATTTATTTTTATTTTGAGTAGTGTAATAAATAAAACATCATACAAATTATTTTTAGCAGAAAACCTTATAGCAAAATAGCTGAAATACTAGAAAAGTATCCAACAACGTTAGAAGACTCTAACATTTGAATATACTTCGATCGATAAAAGTTCGTTGAACTGTCACATACCTGCTGGTTTTGCTAAAACCTACACAAAATTTCCTTTTGTGTATTTGTGTTTAAAAGAAAACAAGTTTTCATATTTTGTTGTTTTGAACTCACATAAATATTCGTATTATATTATTATAGGTCTAAAACTAGACCTGATTAATGTTTTCTGTCTTTCTCAGCCGTCTATATGCCGCCCATGTTTCGTTGATGCTAATCAATTCATCACTAGGTTCGAAAAGATCTTAAAAGAATGTTTGCAACTTAACTACTTATTACAGAATTTTCAGTATTAGCATTTAAATAATGAGAATATATACATATGTATATTCTCAATTTGGAATAAGTAGTTGGGTTTCAAACATTCTTTTAAGATTTTTCAAGGCCTCTGACATTTCGTTGATTAGCATCAACGAAATGTCAGCGGCATATAGACAGCTGAAAAAGGCAGAAAATATTAAGGTATATTTTTAGAGCTAAAATAATACATTTCCATTGCAATGCATGAAATCTACCTCAGTAAACTTTCTGACTGGAATTCAAAATACAGTGGTATACTTGTTAATAATGTCGATATTATTGCGTGAAAATGACATTATTACAATAATTCTTCGACCTGTATTAATTCTCAGTTATCACTTTCTTTTGTTCAAGCTTAAGGTCACATTTGTTGTCCGTTTTTTTTTTTCGACACTTTCCTTTAGGGTCTGGAAGACACATGTAGAAAATATGTCTTTGTTTTTAATTTAAGTTTTTAAAAAGCATAAACTTTTTCTAAATATTGAAATGATCTCAAAGTTAGCAACGTTATGGGCACTGTCGCCTAAAAATAATTGAGCAACTTAAACTCTTTCAATATTTTTTACTTTAACAAGCGCTTCGAAACTGATTACGAAATTATCGTCTTGCTGACTTGATGGGACTATTTGCATCTAGAATGCCCGTATTCTGATGATGATGGATCAATTACTAACTTGTAAATATGACTAACTTGTTTGCTCAATTTATTAAATTAAATAATTTTTATTGTGTCCATCATTTGTTGATCCTTGCTAAATTAAGAAAGTTGGATCTTCTATTTGTCCTCCGGTCTGTAATATTAGGGCTGATAAAATTTATAACTATTACGAAGTTTTGCTTTATTCCAAGCACGGCGCAGTTGACAATGCCTCAAAACTAATTTTTATGAATCAACCCGTATAAAGTGCTTTAACAAAACAGAATGATAATTGGGCTTTTATTATACTAACCAAATGAGTTGATACATTAATCAAGTTATTGTCCATCGTAAGCCACTCGATGGATGAACTGGAGAGAGTGCTACTAAGAGTCTCCGAGATCGCAGCTTCGATTACTGTCGAAGGCTTTGGGTGTTTCTGCAGACAAGCCAAAAGCTTATGTTTGTTCAAAAGAAAAAAAACTACATTTCCCATCTTTCTGGTAGCATATGGAGAACAGCGTCAAGAGAACTACTCCGATTTTGAGGCAAATAATGAATTAAGCCAATTTAAGATACCCTATTCTGAAGTGAAGCGTATTCCAGTAAGGACGGTCTGTATCGATAGAAACAAATGGCGTTCCGAAGGGCTATAAGGCCGATGAGCTAAACCTTCCGATCCACTGTTTCAAAATAATTGTGTTTTGCCACAATGATGGGTTATGGTCTAAGGTCTGGTCGGTTTTCGTTGATTGCTCTCTTCAAACGAATCAATTGTTTCCGGCACAGATTCCTTGTGATCGCGGGAACCGATTTCAACAGCTCATAATACAAAATGCCCTTTTGATTCCACCAAATATATAGCATTACCTTGCTGCCATGGATATTCAACTTGGACGTTGATGTGGCTGCTTGGCCAGGCTTAACATAAAACTTTTTAAAACCCAGTAACAATTCGAAGTAAAAATTATTTCTTTTTCCACCCTTCAAGTATAATTTCCGACATGCAAAATCGCCTTTCACGTCTCTCGGCTTCAATTCATATGAGATGTAATTTGCTTGCTTTTGAATGAGTCCCAATGCTTTCCCAAACATTAGGGAATGGCTTGTTGTATGACAGACATTCAATGATAATGCAAGTTCTTCTTGAGCTTGACAACAATCTACGTCGAGTAAAGCTACAAATTTCGTATATTTAAACTTCTTTGGCTGATCAAGCCTCTCCATGTTTGCTGTGTCGAAATCACCACTTTTGAATCTCGGAAAAACAACGTTTACAAACAACCGATAACTTTCAGCAGTCCTTTTTATAAATACTTGCCCGAAAAATGTTTTTCTCGGATACAAAATTCGACTTTATTATATGGCTTGGAAAAACAGTGTGTTTACACTTTTCAGTTCTATAGAATACTGAATTATAACAGCAGGGGCCAAATCGTCGCATTCGATATCGCATGAACTATCGAGCAAAAATAATATAAAACAAAAACAAAATAAACAACAAACACACAGCATAAGTGATGGAATTCGTTCGATATCGAATGCGACGATTTGGCCCCAAATGTTTGCCCTCCAAAATACCATATTTGTCACTATGTAATGATTATGCCACATACTGCCCAAATCGACATTATTAACTTGTGTCAACTCTAACACTGTGCTTGAATTTGGAACTTTTTTATGCACCCAGTGACTAAACATAATTCGGGTACGCTGAATTCAGTGGTGCTATCCGTTTTTCTAGGTTAGCTCGCAATTTCGAGATTTACCGTTATTTTAAAAATGGAGGAGGTTGCACTACATGTATTGAACTAACTAAACAAAATTTTCGTTTATTGAACTTTAGTAAAAAACCGAAATTTTGCAATAAAATAACCTTTAATCTGATATATAATTCATTAAAAAAAATTTAAAAAAAAAAAAAATTATTTTTTGCAAATTCTTGAAATTTTGTGATTTTTAAAACTGCATAAAAAATTGAAAAATTAAGCTATGCCAATAAATTTTCCCGTATACATATATAAAAAATTATGTTTGAAACAAAACGAGCTTTAAATGACCAAAATCTGTTTTCTCTTCAAGCGAAGTACAAATTATGCAAAAAGGTTTCATAACACTTTTTTAACACATCGTAATGTTAGATAATTACAAAAAACTTTTGATATGAACATGCAGAAATGTACTTTAATTAACAAAAAAAATTTTTTTTTTCAATTTTTGAGGCTTCGTCTGGTAACAGGTTGAAACTACAATTTTTCATCTTTTGTGAATAAAATCAAAAGTTGCCCACAGATTTTGGTCATTTAAAGCTCGTTTTGTTTCAAACAGAATTTTTTATATACACGTGAAAATTTGTTGGCATAGCTCAATTTTTCAATTTTTTATGCAGTTTTAAAGATCACAAAATTTCAAGAATTTGCAAAAAATAATTTTATTTTTCAAAAAAAATTTTTTTTTTTTTAATTTTTTTTTTTTTTATGAATTATATATCAGATTAAAGTTTATTTTATTGCAAAATTTCGGTTTTTTACTAAAGTTCAATAAACGAAAAATTTTTTTAGTTAGCTCAATACATGTAGTGCAACCTCCTCCATTTTTAAAATAACGGTAAATCTCGAAAACGCGAGCTAACCTAGAAAAACGGATAGCACCACTGAATTCAGCGTACCCGAATTATGTTTAGTCACTGGGTGCCCCGTTTGTCGGTTTTTTCAACTAGCACAGTGTAATCAATTGCGCGGAATTAGTACCACCTACTTGATTATAGGCGCAAAAGTGATAATTTTTTAAATTGATTCAACTAATTTAGTGTGTTTTCGTTAATTGAAATTGATTTGTGGTTTTTTTTTCTGTGTACCTCATAAACAAAAAGTATATCACTATTATGATCTCATTAAGGTGCATGTGCATACCGGCAATAAAATCACAGTAATCTAAACAAGTAAAAATATAAAACATTTTTATAAAGACTAATTTGAACAGGTGAGTTCGTTCTTTTAATCAGCTTATGTTTTTCCCTAAATAGGATGATTATGTTTTAAATCTGATTTTAAAATAAGTTGATAAAAATTTCATGTACATATTTGGTTAACTGCAACTGTACACAATTTTATTAAATTTAGGATTTACTGCCATAACAACGCAAATAATTATAACCAGTTGTGGTTTAACAATGAATAGTTGTAAACATGGCAAACTACATCACACCCTTTGCGCAGCGCTCATTCATTTTATTATGCTCTCTCTTAACCTAAAAGGGATGCTTAATATTTTTTTCCAATTAAACAGTTTTTAGCTAATATGAATGTATGTCTGTATGTAAGTTGTACATAATTTAGTGTTTGCTTTTCACTATTGTTCTTTAGAGTTCACTGATGCTTTTGTTTTTACTTTCTTGTAATTTGAAATTAGTTTAAGTTTATGATAATTACTTTGCTCGCGGTTTTTGGCATGAGCAGCACAATTATGTCTTGGCGGTTGAATTCAAATAATAGATACAGAGATGAGTTGTTAGTTGTAAAGAAAAACCATTATGTTTTCCAATATGTGACTGTATAATTTATGAATAGTAATTGTGTGCAGTTTGCAGTTTGGGTAAATTAATTTGCTTTAAGATTTCCTATATTAAATGAAACTTCAACTCAAAGAACAAGAAGGAAAACTAAGGCCAAAACTAAATTACGAAGAAGAAAAAAACACAACGTTTTTGCAACACTTACCTTTTTTAAGACAGAAACCAGTCTAAACTCTAATACACCAGTTGTTTTCACCTTTAGACAAGTACGTCCGTCCGTCCGTCCGTCACAGCGTCCATTCTACGAAACGGTAAGAGCTAGAGAGCTGAAATTTTCACAGGATGTTATTGTACCCTGCCGCTACAACAGCAAATACTAAAAACAACAACAAGTCGAAAACTACCAGGTGTCCCCATACAACGAAATGTTGCAATTAGCTATAACTCTCGAACCGTAAAAGATAGAAACCTGAAATTTGCGTAGTGTTTGTATTTATAGACGCTTTACAACAACAAATGCTAAAGACAACAACAAGTTGAAACTACCAGGTGTCCCCATACAACCTAAAGTAACAATTAGCCGTAGCTGCTAAACTATAAATTACAGAGAGCTGAAATTCGCACAATATATGTGTTTACATATGCGCTACAACAACAAATGCTAAAAACAACAACATGTCGAAAACTACCAGGTGTCCCTATACAACGTAAAAAAACATTAGCCGTAACTTTCAAACTGTAAGAGACAAAGAGATGAAATGTGCACAATATATTTACTCGCATATGGCCTACAATAACAAATGCTAAAAACAACAACATGTCAAAAACTACCAGGTGTCCCTATACAACGTAAAAAAACATTAGCCGTAACTTTCAAACTGTAAGGGACAGAGGGATGAAATTTGCACAATATGTGTATTCACATATGCTCCACATGTACACTTGCTAAAAACAACAACAACTGTAAAACTACCAGGTGTCCCTTTACAACGTAGAGTAATAGCTATAACTCTCGAACCGTAAGAGGTTAAGAGCCGAAATTCGCACAGTGTATGTATTCCCAGATGCCTTACAATAGCAAATTACAACAACAACAAGTGGAAAATTACTAGGTGTCCACATACAACATAAAGTAGCTGTAAAAACAGAGAGATGAAATTTATAAAATATACATATGTATTCACATACGCGAGCCAGCCTCGCACTTGACTTAATTTATTTTTGTTTTTGTACATATAAGTTTTTATTGTGTTGATTGTGTTTGAGGTCCTTGATTCTTTTATAACAAACTTCAACTTTAAATTATTTACGGTCAAACCCATGATACAACTAATAAGGTAGCCTCATCAGCTGAACCAACTTGTCAGTAGACTCGAAAAAACTAAAAAGACTACATATTCGATTATTCCCATGAACACAATGAGAGTTATGAATGCGCAAAACAAAACTTTGATACAGAAAACAATAATAGATTAATAGATCCACAACCAGTCACTGTCGGTTACTACAATTTGTATTTTTGAAAGTATCAAAAAGTAAAAAAGTCTTTCGAATATTCAAAAATGAATCTGTGTGTGTGTGTGTGTGTTTTTTTTTAATTTTATCACGATCACCCGTGACGCGACATTTTCACGGCAGTTTACACAAATACACAAATATAAATGGATGATTTGCTACATGTAGGAGCATGTGCCTTGACCAAAAAGAATTCAATCTTGAATTTGCAGTATGGAAAATGTAGTTCACATTCCCTCTATTCTATCTATTTCAGCTCCTAAATCTTAACAATTTTTGTTAATTACTTTATGGACTACAAAGCAATATTAAAGTTTAAAAATTTTTTATGACTAATTCACTTTCACATTTTACGTATTTTTTATCTTAATTTGTTTATTTATCACATGTAGTTTTGGATAATTCGTATACCGTATTATTTGTTGGTTAATTTATTTTAAGCCAGTAGACATACAAAGAGAAAATTCGCTTACAAAACAACAACAAATACTTTTCTTTCTCAATCAAATTTCAATTAAATTATAATTACTTCAATATTCGCAGTTAAACTTGACGCAGATATGCAATGGATTGAAACTTTAACGAATTCATTGGGGTGGGGTTGTTTTAGATTTCAAACTAAATCTAATTATAGGATTAAAGTGAATTTATATTTCCTACACCACCCTTATTAGTTCAAATTGTCAATTATGATTTTGAAAGAACTTAAAATCGATAACGTGTAATTTTGAGTTTGAGTCCCACGAATTACATCATTTTAACAAAGTGTCTCTCAGCAGCAGTTCTAATTGCACTAAAGTAGCATTTAGTCTTTTTTTTTGTTTTCATTCATCATAAATGGCGTTAAAAATGCCCGTGAGGTTTTCTAACACGCTTTTCTTAGAGAACAAACAAACGCGTTTTTAGAAAGCACGAGTATGCACAGAAAAAAAAATTAGACGTGTGCACTTTTTGTTTAAAAGACGACACATGTCGGCAGAAAATTACAGTTTTGTTGTCAAAACAGTTGGTGTTCATGCGAATATTTTTTTCAACACTGCTTAGAAGTTGTTAAATACTATGAGGGGGGAAGAAATATCATCAACAGAGTTGTTCAATTGGACCATTAGAAAGAGAATAAGCCACCTGCCACCTGTGTGGAAAAACGATTGTATTTCTTGCTATAGAAGAAAAATATGCAAACCGACTTGAAATCACAACTTCAATTTGCTTGTGAAATTCTAACAGCATTGTTGTACATAAGCGTCTCATAGACACATACTGCCAATGCTCGCTCATGCAATAAACGTGAGATGGAAATATTCTAAAAATTTTAGTATGAATGTGTGACACAGACAATGCAGTATGAAAAATCAAAATGCCCTGCTGGAGACTGAGAGCTACTGGTACAATTACTAGTACTAGAAAGAATGAATTTGAAAGGTATTTAAGTTTTTATAGAAAACAACTAGTACTTCAGATAGACCCAGGAATTATTCTTATCAACGAAAAGGGACCATGGAAAGCTGAATAGATGCAGTCTTCAAGCATGGGGCAACCATAAGCTCGTTACCAATTGACGAATCGTACATATTTGGTCTGTTCTGCAAATTATGGGCATTTAAGTCACGTGAAAATACGCATTATTTCGACAATATAAACTTCTGTATTACAAGTTAAGTCTGAAATAATATTTAAAATTACCTGAATTTTAAATAACTTTATTTTAGAAAAAATCACAAAATATCAGCATATGGACAAGTTTTTGGTAATGTAATGTCCAAAAACAACATTATAGCATGTTTCCATTACGAGTTGAATCACCCGCTTCGCTCTCTCAATCATATTTATGAATGTAGTATTGCATCTCTAACCCTGAGTTGCTGTTAACATAATTGGTAATTATTATGAAATGTAACTAACATGTAAGAGTTTGTAAGCGAAATATGAAATGGAAATAAATCACTTTTTATTGAACTACCAAAGACGAAACATTACAGTGGCGACGAGAGTTAAAAAAAAAATTAAAGCAAAAAAAAGTATTAAGCAATAAAAAGCGCAGTTATTTTATTACAACTTTTGTATTGCGTTTTGATTTTAATACTTGCTTTTGGAATTTTTTGCATGCAATAAATATTGTATGTATCGTGCTTAAATTTTTTAAAGAGTATACATACATATACCGTGCTTTGCAGATTTTCTGCACAAGACTAGTTTCGTCAGCGTTATATGGTAGTATTCTTAATAAATGACTACACCTAAAGAAGGGTCAACTCCTGCTGCAATGCATAATGAAAGCATGTTGGCTGCTGCAGTAACTACTGTTTACACGACTCGTTTACACGACTCGTCTTTGTGTTTCGATTTGACTTTTGTTTTTGATAAGCCAGCATAAATTTTCCATTAATTTTCGTAAAGAAAATCTGTCTAAATGAACAAAAAGAGCAAGTGAAAGTGTTGTTGCAAGAAGAAAACCACATGCTACCCTTACGCAACAGGACATAATTTTAAATTTTTTTCTCTAAAATATTTTTTAAACAATAAGCTTACTTTACGTTGGCGAGTTTTCAATTCAATTCAATTCAATTTATTGTTCTTCATATAGCATATGTGTTTACAATTACAACTTAAATTTATATTACAATAGTTCAAGTCCCTTTTTTTTCCTACTTTTTCTACTTAGTAAATTTTAGTAAATATGAAAATTATACATATACAATATTTGCAAAAAAAAAGTATATTGGAGGCAAACATTTATAGAGAAAAAAAACATATTTGATACGTTGGCAAGTTCTTCCAGAAATAAGAAACAATGAACTTACTTTTTGCCCTAAAAATATGCTAAAAACTGACTTTTTTTGAATTTTTAAATTGTGTTGAATATAACTTTTTCTTTAAATTTTTTTTTACAGTATTGAAAAAAATACTGGCAAGCTAATAAGACTTATTTTTGAAAATAAGTCGCTTAGGATTTGAGCTCAAAAATGTGAAAATACTGGACCAGGGTTGGTAAAAACACGAAAATTTACTTTTTAAAACTTGAATATCTCGACAACTTTAAGAGGTAATATATATGTACGTGTGGCGACATTTTTTGTAGGCCTTGATTAGAAGAATTTAAAAATAAAAATAAAAATTTGCAAAAGAATTGGAAATGAAAAAATTAGATCGTTTTTAAATTTTCACATACCCCGGGTGGCCTATTTTGGGGGCGCCTGGACACGCCCACTTAAACGCTATATAGTCCAATCTCAAAACTTAAGCTTGAATACACCTCTTTTATGCCTGTCTGAAATTTCATTGCAATCGAGCCATCCCTTTTAGAAACGGCAGAATTATTTCGAATTTTTTTTTAGCAAAATCCCCCACAGTGCGTCGTAGCGGAACTTCTGTTTTCTTATGACAGAAGCTAAAGATAAAAAATTAATGGCACAGTATCGAAACCTACATATATAAACCAACGTACATATATAAACAACCTACATATATGTATAAACACATAAATTTACATTACAACACGCGAATAAAAGGAATCCCTAATAATATCCGAGCATAGCTGAACCTTTAAATTAGTTGCAATAATTTACCTTCATTTCATTGCTAACAATTTTGTGTTATTTTCAAATATTTAATAAATAAAAAAGCCATACATTTGCATTTCTTTTCTACTTGGCTGTGAAAGTGACTACAATTTGAAATCACTGTTCATTCACTGCCCAACTTATTTCTTAATATCGCCATGACAAGCACATACAAAAAGTGTGTAAGCTGTCAAAAATTTTGGTTATTAGATGTAATTATGGTTATTAAATTCGTATTGAAAATATTAAATACATGGGTCAAAATAATTGAGCATTAGATTTCAAAAAGGAAAAGTTAAGAATATGCGCTAGTGGATACTTGCTTCCACACTGCTTAAATTTAGGAAAGAAAAAAAAAAACACCATGCGAGGACGCGTGTTGAAGCTTCAATTTCAGCACTAAATAACAATTTTGACAGTTTAATCATAACCACAAAAAAGCAAAAAAAAAAAAAAAATAAAACCTAAAAACTATTGTGTTGAACAACATAATTGCTAGACAACACACCCTCTTAATTTATATACTATGTATATAAATGTAAAAAAAAAAACACAGTGCAGCAGGGGTTAAATATCCTGTTACATATCCTTTTCGTTGAAGTTGCTTACGTGTGCAAAATTGGTTTTGCGTGTTATATATTGTAATGGCCTACTAAAGGATTCCCCAAGGCTTTCAGGATGTTGAGATTTAAACAATTTCATTGTATAATTTTTCTTTCTATGCAGCAATATGTGGCATGTCGGAAATTACTTAATTGTTATTCAATCATTTTTGAGGTTAGTTTTGCATGTTCTCAATCAATTACATATATATGAAGAAATGATTTCTGGTAATTTCTGTTCAAAATTGAAAATTATTATGTTTTTTTCTACCGTAGCAATAAAATTATGTATCATTTTACTGAAATTTTGATTGCATTCAACTATGATGTTGTAATATATTGAGCCAGTTGAGAGTAATTTAATATAAAAATTATGTATCAAATAAAAATGATTTTAGTGGTTAATGGAAGCATAGTTTCTTTACATCCTTTTTTTTGGAAATGTTGTTGATCAATACACATTTTATTAAGATATTACTTTTTATTCAAGTAATTTTATTCTAAGCAAATGGCTGCTCAACAGTCCAACCATAAGAATGACGTGTTATAGATTTCAAAGTATTAACCAAGATATTGAACACATTTTGCTCTGGTGCATAAAAACTTACAAATCCACTCTTCACTCATAAATAGTTTCGTTGACTCATTTTGTTGTTTTGTTTTCATAAAATCATAAATTTAAACATTGAGTTTGAGCAAACTTGGTAAAGAATTTTACTCGACATTTTCGAACAAAGCAAGAAAAATAAGTTTGAAGACTTATTAGCTGGGGTACACCCCTGATTATTTCAAATTCTCTACAATGCAAATGCATTATTATTGATATAAATTTAATCTACAGCTAGCATTATTTGCGGATAAGATTTAAATTGTCATGAAAAATTCCAAACGAAAAAAAAATTGTTTGCACGTAGTACACTAATAAAATAAAAACAAAAGAAATAAATTTATGACCAAAATGAGTGCTGATGAGAGGCGTGGCGGCTTCGAAACAGAAAAGTCTTACCCGAATTTTATAGTATTAAATTTCATTCTTCATTATGAATGCCAATTTAGAATTCAAAGCCCATTCCAAGTAATGAATTGTAATCAAAGTCATTACTAATTAGATTATTTTTGTTTTAAGGGTAAAATAATTGATTATAATATCATTACTTTCGATTTCCCAAGTAATTGATCAACTACAATTACAAAAGGTTAAGACATAGCCGGCATTACTTTAGATTATTTAAAAAAGAAATCAAAAAGAGTCAAAAGTAGTTTAAAAATAGTCCGACTATTTTCTAGGATTATTCTTGATAATTTTTTAATATTTTCATATATCATTATTTTACTTCAGTAAAAATTTAGTTCGTTTTATTTGCCATAAATTTCATGCTAAATGAAAACTCAAAGGTAATTTTAGGCGAAATCTGCTTTCTCGGTAACAAAGCTGCAGAAGTGAATTAAATTGCTATAGTGAAAATAATTGAAAGGCGTCTGCTACCTGCATTTATAGCCGTCATTATGTGGCGAAATGTTGCTTAAGAGGTATTGAATACCATGTTTGATGTACATTTTGTGTATTTAGCTTTGCTCTTTCAAAGCCCGTTAGATGACGAAATTATAAAAATTATTTGAACAGCCACAAGGAGTACAACTGAAGCAAAAAATCGGAAATATATGCTACAAACGTTTTATCAAAGATGTAAACAGTCGCAAACAACTCAACTGAACCAAAAACATAAAAAATTGCAAAAAATTTGCACAACACGAAAAATAAATTTCAAATGCCTTAAAAAAAGATTCAAACAGTTGCAAGCGACACAACTGGATCAAGAGCGCGAAAATTCACAAACAATTTTTACAATTCAAAATATATATCCAAACTTAGTCAGCTGCAAGCAGCACAACTGGAGCAAAAATGCAAAAATTAGCAAATTGCAAAAATTGATTTAGAACAGCTTATGAAGGATTGCTGCATGCATGAATGCGCTGGAATAATTTTTTTTGCTGTGCAAATATTTTGGGTTTTTCGGCCCAGTTGTGCTTCTTGCAACTGACTAAATCGTTTCTTAGCCATTTTGAATGTTTTTTTTTTGCTGTGTAAATTTTTTTTTGTGAATTTTCGCGTTTATGGCTCAATTGTGTTGTTAGCAACTGCTGGAATCCGTTCTAAAGGCCGTCATTCACTATCCTACTGAATCGTACGATCTGTTAAAAATTACATGTGTGTCCAAAAAGTGTGATAGTCTGGACTAAAAGTGTATGTGTGTGAAAGACTTTTTACAAGTCTGTCCGATTTGCTAATCTTTTGAAAATTTTTGAAGTTGTTTACAAATGTATAATAGTGTGGCCATTTTGATGCGACTTTTTAAAGTAGGACATAATTCTATCAGATTTAGCTAGCAATTTTCAGTGAATGAACCGTACGATTGAGTAGGATAGTGATTCACGGCCTTAAACTGTTATGAATATATATTTTGTGTAATGCAAATTTTTCGTGAACTTTCTCCTTGTTTGTGTTAAAGTTATGTATTTGCATCTGTAACGGGACATTTGTTAGGCATTCGAGTTTTATACAATTTAGGTTTTTGTGTAATTTTTTTTTCAATTTAAAATTCTGTGAGGCTTACATACATATGTATGTACATACATACGTTTTTATGTCGAAGAATCATTGCATTGTTTTTATTACATATTTCTAATTCGGTTTCAATAATTAAAAGTAGTCCGGAATATTTTTAAATTCTTTGTCTCAATAATCAATTACTAATCAGAAATTGCCTAAAGAACGATTCTTTTTGAAAAAAAAATTTAATTGATTAGTAATCGTAATCATTATTTAACAGCTCTGAAGTCCATTTATAAATACAATAATAATGAAAAAGGAGTTTAAGATTTACAATTGCTAATTAATATATCGGACTTCAGTTCGATTTTTACTTCCTCAAAATGAGAAAGATTTTTTTTGTGGTAAAATTAAATCGATCTAAGTTTTTAAAAAATACAATATTAAAGTTGAAGACTTATTGGCTGGGGAAGATACCAAAGCTTTTTCCCGTCTACCACAAAGATTATCAGCACTCAAATGGCTTGAAATCTGTGTATATTTAATTGCGTACTGTGTTTTTGCAGCAGCGCCTAGCCATTCTACTATCTTATGGTTTTTCCACACAACTACTTAGATGTGGGCGAGAGAACAAAAAAAAATATATTTCAACCAACAGAAAAGCACAGTGATAAAATTGAAAGTTCATCAATATATTAAATATAGACAGCGCGTAATGATGCATTCAGGTAGTAGGATGACTAAGAGCTGCTGCTTAAAAACAGTATACAATTAGTTATGACCTGGGTTCGAAGCCATTGGGGTGCTGATCATCGTCCTAGGGGATGTGAAACCGCCTTGTTATGTTCCCAAGCCAATAAGTCTTTAACTTTATTTTTCTGGTATTCTTCAAAAATGTTGATAGCACAATTCTCATAATTACACTGTGCTTGAGTTTGGAACTTTTTTTTGCCGACAAACGGGGCACCCAGTGACTAAACCTAATTCGGGTACGCTGAATTCAGTGGTGCTCTCCGTTTTTCTAGGTTAGCTCGCATTTTCGAGATTTACCGTTATTTTAAAAATGGAGGAGGTTGCACTACATGTATTGAACTAACTAAAAAAATTTTTCGTTTATTGAACTTTATTGGCATATTGAAAATTTATTGGCATAGCTTAATTTTTTAATTTTTTGTTCAGTTTTAAAAATCACAAAATTTCAACAATTTGCAAAAAATTATTTATTTTTTTTTTTTAATTTTTTTAATGATATTATATATCATATTAAAGGTTATTTTATTGCGGAATTTCGTTCGACTATAAAGGTAAAAAGAAGTTAATTAATTAAAAACGCAGAACATGTAAAACTAACATTTTGTTAGCCAAGACATTTTTAGGCTTCTGATTTATCGCTAAGGATTCTCCACATACTGCTTGCATAGCAAAATGATCTTCCATAATAAATTCAACAAAAATCTATATACTTTGAGTAAAATGTATTAAAATGCTAAAAAAAATAGTATTTAAGTTGCCGCTTTTCTCGTTCTCTGTGATGAATAGCTAATTGCATTCATATATAAATATTATGTCAAATAACCACTGAGAACTACTTTAGCAAAGTACATACGTACATATGTACGCATAGGTGTGTACATATGTTGGATATGATTAAATATTTATGTTGAAACATTTCATGAAAAACAATTTCATTATCCTTTCACATAAACTTCATTATTAATCTCTTAAAATGAAACTAAATAGAAAGCAACATAATTTGTTATGCCAAAACTGAAACTGTTTTCAGAGACTCCACAGCCAGCCAGTCAGTAGTCGCACGTAAGGAAAACAAGAAAATGACAAAAACTTTTTTTTGGGAGACAACAAGTCATAGAGAAAAGAATTTGCTGACGTTAGAAAACATGCTCTATTATTGGCAATCTAATAAAAATATTCTAAAGCCAGGCGCTTGTATGAAAATGAATAAATGAATGTCCTGTCAATCCCGGTATGCGGAGACAACAAAACGATTTATTAAAATAATGACACACACATACGCTGGCAAACCTGTGTAGCCTGTGAGCAAATGCGAAAAGACATTTTGACGACGATATGAGTAATTTGTTTTCTGGCTTTTAATGGTCAAAACTGTTGTTGCTTTTGGCCTCTTTGTTGTGGCATCTAAAGCAAAACAAAATAAGGAAGTTCGTTCATGTTGGCACGATAAAAGTCATGATGTGTAGCTGATGATTATGAGCATAGTTTGTGTTTGCTTTACACAGTAGAAGAAGCGTATTTATACTTAACATACTTTCGCATTTGCCATAAAACTCCTGACTCTCCTCACTAATGATGTTTATACCCAGTTTTATTGTACGTCGAACGGAAAGCGGAAGTCAGCAGCACAAACTCATATTAAAACGAAAGAAATATGTACAAATGCATTCTTTTATCTCCAAATTTGCTCAAACAAACACAAAAAGGACCTCATGTGCTTTAACTAACAACAACTACATATCTACATAAGTGGTTTGTTAATTCACATTCTACTAGTGGCAATTCTGGCAAATATAATTTATATTAGAAAAACTTATAACAACTGTGAGTTATATTACAAAAGCGTACTCGTATCATCATAATTCATTATTGTACGAGAGCTTGTTTTGTGTGCAAAAGACATATTAGTTTTTTATGGGTATGTACATTACAGATGATGTCCTGCTAAAGGATATTACAATATTGTACCATTCTGATGCAATGACTGTCTGTGACTAAATACACATTTGTACTTGGGAGTGACAAAAAAGGTGGAATTTGTCATTACTTTACATGCCAACAGGCTTTTAATAAATAATTTTATGTTTTGTTGCACAAATATTTAATGTTCCTTAGATATGTTTATTAAAAAGAAAACGCCAAACGAATCACAATATTATAACAAATTATATGCAGACACATGATAAATAATTGCTTGTATATTTAATTGAAAAAGGCAACACACAAAAAAAAAGTCGAAAGCGAACAATGAATCAGGGAGTATTTCGTCACCTTAAATGCAAAGGGGGATGTGCTCATGCCATCTGCGTTTCAGAAAAAAAAAATTGCATTTATTTTGTCTCTATTTCCCTAAATGTAAGCATTAATATCTTAGTACGATTAAGATCAAAAGAAAATTCATAAAAAATCAAAGAGTTTTGATTCGTTTTCTGTCTTTAAGTCTTCAACATATGCCGCCGACATTTCGTTGATGCCAATCAACTGGTCCAGAGACTTCAAACATATTGATTGATTGAAGATTAAATATAGACAGTCAGTAATGAAGAGCTCAGGTGGTAGGATGGCACTGCGCTGCTGCTTAAGTCATGGCCCTGGGTCGAAGCAATTTGGGTTCTGATTAGCATCGTGTTGGTCGTGAAATAGCCATGGTATATACTCCAGCCAGTAAGTCTTAAACTTTACTTTTCTGGTCTTCTTTAAAAATGTTGATCACTCCAATTTTATCACAAAAAAATTTTTTTTTTTCAATTTTGAGACAGTAAAACTCGAATTAGAAAGCCCGATAAAAAATTATTAACAATTGTAAATTTATTATATGGATAGACTTAATGAGAATTCCAAAGAACACAATTTCACAATAAAGCAGAACAAAGTTGAATCGTATTGCTGCAAACCTATATTTTGCATTTCTTAGCAACTTTCATACAACGAGATACCACGATTTGTATTTTTAAGAGCCACTTTTTTGTTAAGTCGAACAGCTCTGTTTCTAGCTTAAACCAAACTACGAGTTCTGTTTTTCGGAAGAATCTTATTTTGATTGTCTCTCAGTTTAACTGAGCTGGTTTGGCTTTTTAAACTCTAGTTAGAGTTGTCTACAGTAGACACTGAAGTACAGACAGACGAAGTTTATTGATGTTGTAACTTAATTTTACGGTACAGTGGATAGTATAGTACATAATTCTCTGTATGATAAGTTTCCGGACATTTTTGCTTGCTATTGTATTATTACAAGATCAAAACAGAATTAAAACAAATATATGCCTTTCAAAATCTCAACTGTGAACCTGCTCCAATAACACCAATTGTAAATGTAGCGATGCTAATTTTTCGTAAAAAGTATGGTAGTTGCACCCACTTTGATATTTCTTGAACTACCACTGAAGAACAAACTTGGTGGATTGAAAGCAGTTTACAATAAATAAAGATTAAGTAAGCAACAATGCAACTAAGTTTTATCTTTATCCCAAAAACTCGCTCCATAAGTATCAAAAAGGAATATTTATTTATTATTCAAATAATATTTTATTATCTGGTATTAAACCCAGGCTGGATTTTCCAAAAACTAACGAGTTTAGAGTTGCCTTTTGCGTTTAAGTTTTCAGCACGTTTACATGCCGCCGACATTTCGTTGATGCCAACCAACTCGTCAGTAGACTTGAAATAATTGTGAAAATATGTTCAAGCAAACCACTTAATATTATATTTTTTGTAAACAGTGAATGGGAATTCCAAGAACACATTTGTACATAATACATATGTATCTAGCACATGATCGAGCTGTCGGCAGCATATAGACATGCTGGAATCTTAAAAACAGAAAGGCTAATTACAAATTTTAACTTTTTTGTTGTACATACATGTGCAAAAAAGTAAAAAAACAAAGAATTCGAAATTCGGTAATAAAATCGGCACAGTAGTTTTACAGATATAGCACAGATTTTCCAGCATAAATTCAAAATTAGTTGATAATTTTAAGCACTTGTTTTACATAGATTCGTAAAAAACAACATAAACAACAAACATCCTATTTTTCTCCACTTCAATTATTCGGTTTGGAAAACCTGAATAATTTTTCGCTAAAATTAGTACACAACTTTTGATGGCATTCAAAATTCAGCGAAGGAAGTCAGTTAATAAAACTCGTATTGGATATAAAATAAATAAAATGTTGGAAATTCTGAAGTTTTATGTGCTGCTGGTGTATGGAACTTTGTAATTAGTATTTACTTATTTTTGAGTGAAGAATTCAAATCTGAACTCATTTTCTAGCTTTTGAGATCTGGGTACTAAAATTTCTTTTTTTGGCATAACGCCATATGTCCAAAAGCTACTACTGGTGAAATGAAAGTATTCGGATTTGAAACCAGCGGTCTCGAATTGGTAAAATTTAGTTACAAGATTCCATGCAACACAACAAAATCTTGATTTTATTATATTCATGATATATTCATGCAAATATTTAGCCTCCTACGATTAAACTACGGAATTCATAACAGAGGTTGGTCACACTATGCTGCAGGATATTAACTGTAAATCACACTTTAACGTCAAATGTTTTGCCCAAATCTATTTGATATTTTTATACATATTTTAGTAAAATCAGCTTAATGACCACTTCAAGGTTAGTCAATACGCCGAATGGCTGGTGGAACACGGGACAGAAATGAATGGTGAATTTATACAGTAAATCGTATTTAGCAAAAGGACACACAGACTTTCACCTAAGTGAGCTGAGGAAGGATAGAAAGAGAGCCTTGAATTGCAGAGTAAATAAGCACAACAACAACAACAACATCAAAATATTGGTAACACCCCTGCTCTGTTGAAATCTAGTCAACTAGTGGAACAAATTCGATGTTTTTTTTTTATCATTAACTGTTTATCCCATTTGCTTCGACGTTAATCAAAGATAATTATAGGCTTTCTTTAATTTTGAGCTTGAATGCTTGTATGTTAAAAAATTTAACAACAGCATATTAAAAATTTTGTATGGAAATTTCCATACAAAAGGCCATATTCATAATAATTATTGTAAATTTATTAAGCTCTTATTTGACGTATTTCTACGGAATATTTGTCAAATAAATGTGTCATAAACCTTCAATAGTTTTTATGAATATGGGTGAAAATTTTTAATATGCTGTTGTTAAATTTTTTAACATACAAGCAGAAGTCTTTTATTTTTATTTTTGATATTTTGTATTCCTCTGGAAAACCTCTTCAGGAAATATTGTTTTCTTGAATATTTGAAAACGTTTAGAAAACATTAGAAAACATTATTTCCAGAAAAAATTTTCCAGAGGAAAATGAAATATCAAAAATAAAAAAAGATACCAGAACCTCAAGTTCAAAATTGAAGAAACAAGGGCCTTAAGCTCAAACTTAAGGAAAGCATATAATTATCTTTGATCGTTTTATTTAGGGTTGCCGTTGCTACTAGTTATTCCAGTAATAAGGAATACAAGATGATGCCTTTGTGGGCAGTAGTAAATAAGAGAAATGACCATCAAACAAACACGCAAATATTTTTAGTATACAACACTTTTGTTAAAATTTCTATTTCAATCTAATATTGCTTTTTTTATTGTGCTTGATTGTTAACTGTTTTTATTTACATATGTATATATTGATTTATTTACTTATATATACTTTTTATATCAAAAAGCAGTTCAATAAAACAAATCCATAGTATTTTTTGAGGGTTTTAATGAACGTCTTATTAGACAAATATTTACCTCATAGCAGCTCTGGTTGTGAAATAACCACGAAGAAAATAACGAACAAATTTGTATGCCAGGTGAAGCGGTGCTCGCCAATAATTTGGACAAATGACAGTCCACGAGTAATGGTGGATGATGTCCGATATCGCGGGATGATATGGACCTGCACGATTTTTAGTTAAAACAAGAAAGTTATGATTGCCACACATCCAATCACACAATCGCTGTTTTGTCCGAAAAATTTAGGGGTCACATGGCGATGTAATTGGTCATCACGATCGTGAGATTTGACACAATTGGACTTTTTTCTTTGAATATTTAAAGGCGAAGTAAAATTCAAGGGCTATAGGATGATTTAACTCGGCATATTAACGACATTGAATCTCAATATGTCTCAGAGTTGATGATACTGAACTTGGCAGTAGACTAGAAAAATGAATGCTTAGAACTTGACTACATATTCTATTACTCCCATGAACGGCATAAAGACTGCCGTTTTTAAACGCTGTTGTTGTTTCTGTTAGCTTTCATTTAAGGTGAGGATTTGTTTTCGTGCTTACAGAAAAGGTCGCGCTAAGTAATTAAAAAGAGCAAATAAAAAATCAATACTCCTGTCTCTCGGATTTCCATAAACTTTCAATTTAAGTAACGCGCTGCAATACCTTCTCTAAGCAAAGAAACGAATTCAAAAATTACATAGTCGTAGAAATCAAAGTCGCTATTTGTTCTAGGTCGAGTTTTTAGAGTATTTTAATGTGTTAACAAATTTTGAATTGAAATCTGGAAAAACCCCGACATTGAAAAACTTGGGTAAAAAAAGTTTTTCAGAAGGATTTATATCACATATGTATTACGTAAGAGTTACTTCAATTCCAGAGCAACAAACTTAATACGGGGCTGTGTACTACTTTGCTTTCAAGTTAGCACAGAGTTTCAAGGTTTAAGCTTTTATTGTAACACCAATAAATTTGCAATAATTTACTTTTTTAGTATGTTTTGGTGATTATTTCTTATTTACATTACGACATCTTTTCCATCTCTTCAAATCCTACTAGTGCAAAACAAAAACCCACACATTCCAAGTCACCTTTTTTCACAGTCAATGACACACTTTTTCGAACATCACCTCAAACGACTCATACATCTATCTCATCAATTGTGAAGTAATTTTGAAACCTATGAAGCAACAACTATCAAAAATTATTTATAAATGAATATACATAAATATCGAAAAAAGCATCATGACATGGCACCGAGCGGATTGAAAAAAAAAAAACAACTGAACAATTTAATTTTACTTTCGTTGACCGCTAAAACCAAATGATAAAAAATTAAATAAACTCAATACCGGCTTTTTTATTGCCTTTGTGAAAATGTGTACACAATTTGTAAAAAACAGAGAGAGAGAAAGAGAGAGAGAGAGAGAGAGAGAGAGAATACTCGTAAAACCAAAACGTAAATTAACTTTTTTTCGTTGGACGATTCAAAGATCTTTCATGTGGAAATCCCCAACTGAAAACTAAAAATATGAGTAGCAAAACACAACACAAACAAAACAATGTGCTTACAGTTTAGTTGCACGAAGAGAGTGAGCTAAACTACACAAATTCCAGTTTAAACTTTAATAATATTACTTAATATTTATTGCATTGAAAAGTACAAAAAACAAAGAAAAAAAAAATGCTTCCAAAAGCAGCAAAAACTAAAACATAACATTTGCCGACGTCATTGTTTGTGTGTGTGTGTAATTTTTTGTTTGGTTTACAATGACTAAATTTGTATTCAGAGGTTCTCCAATCCACAGTATAAAAAGGGAACTGGCAAGTTATAGCATGTTCATACGGCGGAATGAAACTGAAGGTTCGCCCTCTTAACCTCGATTGTAAGCATCCGTGTTTAGAGAAGTATACGTGTCTAGTTCTAACATTAGTGTTGATTAATGAATGAATGTGCATTAGACGTGCATGTAGTGCACGATCTTAGAATTCAAAATCTCTTACTTTATACGGTTTAGCAAATAATAAAAAAAAAGAAATGCACGAATGAAAATTTGCATTATCGGATGACGGCAAATGACTTCGCATCGATGTCAAAGATTGAACAAACCCTCACCGAATCCAAGAAAACCTACATAACTGTCCCCGACTTGCTCTAAAGAGGGATAAAATATTAGAGCGACCACCACTAACTTTTCCTCACCAACATTTTTTTGAGCTCTTCAATCTGTTATTTGCCTACTTTAGGGTGGCTGGAATACGTATCTCACATTTTTAACAAATTTTTTGCCATTGGCACAACTATTTTTCTTTTGAGCATTGTCGGGCTCCGAATCACCCCCGCGTTATGAATTTGTTCGGAAATTTTCTTATTCCCTTGTGATTATTTCACAACCAGAGAAGAAAAATATTTTCATAACAAAATGTTCTTCAAAATGCCGAAAAACATTGCAGAAAATTGTTTAATAAACTGATTTTTAACTTAAAAAATTCAAGAACAAATAAAATCAATAAAAACGGTTACCAAACCGGCATAATAAAAACAGGGGCCGGATTCTGGCATTCGTGATCGAATATACTCGATAATAAAAACAATGTAGAGCAAAAACAAAATGAGCAACAAACACATAATAACGAAATCGTTCAATCACGAGTGCCAGAATTTGGCCCCTAATACTAATACATCGATATATTCAATTTTAGCAAATGGGGTGTGTATCACATATACTTCTTTGTGTGCTATTACCACCACTCTTTTACTACTGTCTAAAAACAGAACATTTTGTGTTTTTCAACAAGGGCAGCCCCAACTAAAATAATCAAAGATAAAAATGATCAAATTTTTTTTAGTAGTTGGCTACGTTTATGTTTTTGTTGTTGTACTTATTTATTCTCTATAATTCAAGGCTCTCTATCTGCTCTTCACTGCTGTAGAGAAGTTAAATGGCTGACCTATTATTTTTCCTATTAGTTTCATTTCTCAAAACTTTGTGGAAACATAATGACCTTCTTGGCCTCCTATTTAGGGAAGCTCCTATACAAAAATGCTTTTCTAACTTTCCAAGGTGCGTAAAGTCGAACACGGTTGGTTCCTATTAGTTTTTTCTTTCTGACATTTTTTCTAAACAGACTTCCTTCCCCCGCTCCTCAGGGGGCTCCGACTCAAACGATCTTTATGCAATACATTTTTAGTATAGCAACCTAGCTCGAGGATATTCTTAAACACACTTACCAGCTCTTATCGCACCGGCTTCCTTTACACAAATATTTCTGCATATACGACCTTCGAACTGGAATTTTGAGGAATTTTCCCATCTACAGTATAAGCAATACCGTCTTTGCTTATAAGATCTCTTCTGCCTGCATAGTCGGCCTTCTGTAATGATCTGCCAGCAGACTTTTCAAAGTATTGTGTCAGCACGTTATTGTAACTTCTTATCCACACAGCTAGAATTTTGAAATTATCTGACAGCATACCATTTCCGTGTACGGTGTCTGCCACCGTTTTTGAAACTCTTGGGAAACCCTAAAACATGTTAAAAAGTCAAAATAATTAAAATTAGTAAAAAATAAAACAAAATGATAATTTTGGGATAAGTAAAGCATTTTATAAATAAAAAATAATGTTTATGTTACATGTTAAAAGACTGATTCAAGAAATAGTAAACAAAAATATTAAACTTCTAAAAAAAACTTAAATAATATTTCTACGCAATATCATTGAGAAATTCTAAATAGCTTTAATTTGACGTCAAATTATACTACTAATCTGGAATCCACACAATCGCAATAAATTTGATTGCCGCAAAATTGTGACACCTAATTTTACGACACTAATTGCCACATCTCAATCCCACGATTAGTCTAACTGACGGCAGTACCAAAAATCATCTGTTTTATCTTTTTTAGTTTGTGTTTCAGTGGTTGAAAATGATTTCTTTAAAATGGAAAATACAGTGATATCTGCTCTACATATTTTCCACTTCTCTTTTACCAGTTTTGTATGAAAAATTGTCGAGTAAGAGATGAATAAATAAAAAATATTTTTTAAACAATCCAAAGAATATAGTAATAGAATATGCATAGTATATTAAATAGCTATAATTACAATAACCGAAAAATAAATGAATAGTTTTATTAGTATTTTTATTGTTCACAAAAATAATGAGCATAAAGTATGTATGTATGTAGATGTGGAAATGAAGATATTAAAGAGCGAATTAAATATTGGTGCATTTTTGGCATTTTTAGTGCCACTTGTTTGCACATAAAGTTGTCATATGTTTGTTGCATCAGTAATGCATTTGGTTGGTGCAAATAACTTCAGTATGGGACGATGTCGCCGCATGACCCAATTAATTTTACAATCACATAATTGTGGCACACAAATGTATGAAAATTGGGGCATCCCCGCAGCCCCATAAGCGAACCAAAACAATTTCAAAGATGAAAAGACTGTCATCGACAAAACAGTTGATACACACATGTATGAACGTGATAGTTCGAGTTTCAGGGCCTCACTCTCATAGTCCCGCTAGCTGTCTGTGAGGATGGCAGTCGAAATTCTTTATTTTGCCCTCGAAGTTAGAATAATTCTCACACGTATACTGCTTATCTCCAAAAAAAAAAAAAAAAAAAAATGGCAATATCCTCACTGTGTCACGCTGTGACATGACTATAAGAATCAGGCCCTTAGTCATGCACAATTTCAGTTATTTTAAGAAAATTTGAGAACCACTGACTGCAAGCGTTTAGCTGAAATATGTGGCTGACATACGGCTGTATTTAAAACTTTCTCTGGCTACAAGTACATTAGCGCTGAATTTGTGGTTCATGGCTTCCATCTCTCTGGTTTTTTCTTTTCTTGAGTCAGCGAAAGGTGGAGCAGAGCCGCAGCTTGTGTACGAAATGAGGTTTTGCTTTGACTTTTGTTTGTTTCCTTTGAAGCCAACAAAAGGCCATATTCATGTTCAAAACCATCGAGTTGGAAGTTGAACAGTTAATAAATAATGTTAATAAATGAAATCACTGCAACATAAACTAAAATATGGAAACATTTTGTTGCATTTAGTTCTGTGCAAAAGTAGAGATGCTGTAATTGGAAGCTGAAAACAAAAACAGAAAACCTAGATTGCGTATTTTGCCAAAGATTTGTAATTGTGAATATGCAATATATTTTAAAGTTTAGTAATGATCCAAGACATTTTTTATTTGATACAGAAAAAGAAGCTTCGTATATATGAAAAAAATTTAAAGAATTTGATTAAAAATTGGAAATTTATGACTTTGGTAAACAAAAGACCGGGAAGATTTTTTCGGATAGAAAGGAAACCCGTTACCTTATTAATTGATCGGAAGAAAATTAATCGTTTTCAAGATATGTTTCTTTTCTAGAAATCTAGATGTTTTGTAAACAAATAAAAACAAATCAACTGATTCCAAAGCTGAATTATGTTTTGAGTCAAACACGACATAATAGCAAACAAAGTGGCAAAAACAAACTTTTTCTCTCTTGAAAACAAAGTGTCATGCATTTCACTCATTGACTCATCAATGACTTTCAACAGAGAGACCGGAACTCTGCCAGCAACAGCGTATGGAAGTCTAGACCATTGCAGACAAACGTACTAAAGACTTGAAATAAAGCGGTCACGAACACGCGCAAGCGCATAACAATTTTAAAAATATTGTAACGTTACGGTTTGAGAAGCACAAATAAAAAAGTGTAAGTGATTTTGGCAAAAATAATATTAAAAAAAAACGCCGTAATTAAATTATATAAAATAAACAAGCAAAAACAACATACTACATATTAAAATGCTTTGAAATGCTAAATTTATTACAAGTGAGACACATTTACGAAAAGAAAAACATAAAACTATAAAACAAACAACAAGGTAAAAGAAAGTTAAATCAGAAATTATGTGATGTAATACATACATGCAGAAAATAATAATAATGTAATTAAAAAACTAAATAAGAAGACTACTCAGATATTTAGTAGGGTCAAATAGAAAATTTTTATTAAATTTTCTTTAATTTGAAGAGTTGAAAAGAAAAACAATGAAACATTTCCTTCTATAAGAATGTCTTCTTTTTGTGTGAAAACAGGACAAAATAAAATGAAGACCACCCAAGCTTTGACAAGGAAAACATTTTTAGCTTGCAAAACACGTACACACATATTATGTCGACATTTTCCAGTAAGCTTGTTACGACATGTTCAAATGACATTTCCGTTTCCTTTTTTAAGTGTTTGCAGAAAATCTTCGGTGAAAAAAAACCAAGCAAAAAATTGTTGAAGAGAAAGAAGACTGATTTAATCAACCTTAACATGTTGATTAGATTTTTTTTAAATGTATAATAGTGAGAACATATTAAAGGAAATTTAAAGCCATTTTATTTTGCGTGTGGACTTGTAATGGGTGACTTTGTAGAGCTTTTAAGGAGTGCATGAAATCTATATATTTAAGCTGGTAGATAATTTATATAATTCAATGTCTAAAGCTAACTTCATGCAAGTGTTGACCAGGGCTGTGCCTCAAATGGTTCATGCGCTGGGGCCCAATTGGTTATTCTCTGCCAAAGATATCCCCAGGTATCTTCTTTAAAGGCTTTCAGTACATCAAACTTTGTGGGCTTACCCCTAAGGACATGAGCCTTAATATAGCTGGACAAAAAAAGTGTATAGTATATGAAAATTGCACGATCTAGGACTTTAATTATGCCATGGCCTCGTGGATATCACAAGTAGACCAGGCTCCTCCGTTTAGGGAAAAAAAAGCTTTATAATAACCGCACGGTGGTGCTCACATTGATGTTCCTGCCTGTCGTTTTCGAAAAATTAGGGTCCAAAGATGAAATAGTGCATTTTTCGGAATGCATTGGCAGTTTGCCTGCTCTTTACACCAAATCCAGAATTTTTTATTGTTCACATATCCATTAATTTAGAAATAAGCTTCGTTTCTGATTATAATTTTCCCATAAAAAGTGGAATTTTAAACAACTTTGAAAGCACTTTTTCACCAAAAGTTAACCACTGTGGTGGATCGTGTGGCTTCGATTCTAGCATCAGCTGTATTTTAAGAGGTTTTACTCCCAAATCTTTCAGCATGATTTTTCATCTCATAGAGTAATAGAGACCCAATTGCAACGAATGGCTCCAAATTGTTAAGTCAGCTGTGATAATTTTCTCTGTTCCCGTGTTTGTGTTTTAATGTCCAGTAATGTAAATTTGCTGCCAAATTTATTCACAAGATTCCCATCAGACGCCTGTGCAGGCCAACACTAATTTTTACATTTTTACATTTCAAAAAAGATTGAAGCGGGGTTCTTCCACGAATTATTTATTATTTGCTACGGATGAAAAGTTAAAACTTTATGTTTCCACTTAAGATGGCACACTTTCTGCCACTTGACTTCAAATATCTTTATCTCTACCTTTTATCGTAGGGATTCTTCCCTTTCAATAAGACATTGACAATAAAATATTCCTGCAAATGTGTAGTGACATTACAGAGCACCATGACATCCTAGTTGTGTGGTGGCTGAGCACCAAAGACCCAAAATATGCAGACTGCCAAGCAAAATTTTACTACAAGTGCAGACAAAAAGGTTGAAAGGTTTGCGACATGCAATACAAATGCTTTAAAGTAAGAGTTCGTTTTTGTGACTCCAACACCTGCTGCTCGCACAATCGACAGATATTTAACAACAGAAATCCTACTTAGAGCTTTCGTTATTATTACTTCCAAACAATTCCAGAAAATGCAGTTGGATTTTATGTTAAAGCAACAAAATGAAAATTAGCTGCAATGCGTATGGTTCAATTTTCCCTTTTTTAATACTTTATGTATAAATAAATAAAAAGGGTAAAACTCTCTAAAACAAAGTAGAAACTTATTTTTCTAATTTGGTAATTTGTGCAACAAAACGTGTTAGTTTTAATTAAACTTCTTCCTACACCGAGGTACGAATAATAAAAACACAACAACATTAAAATGCAAAGAAAATGGAAAATGCTCTTTCTCTTAATGTAGCAGCAACAACAACTTTTAAATTTTATGGCATTTTTAATAATAAAAAAAAAAAAACACTTAAAGAAATAACTTGCACAATGATAGAGCATCGAGTTTGTTTGCTACAGGAATAGGATTGACAAAACTTGAACTTGTTTCTTCCATTTGTCAGGGGTTTTAGTGTGGAGGAGCGTATCAAAATGATTAAGTCAGTTTTATATTCTATACTGTTACTGATTTATTTTTTTTATGATGAATTTATATGAATTTAGCAAATGTGACTTTGCATAATCACTTGTTATAAATTTTCCAGGCTGCTATATGAAATGATTTTAAAAATTATTCTCATTTGCTAAAAGGAAATAAAAAAAAGTCTCTTTTATCCCCAAGGAGTGCATTTATAATGCCAACTGTTGTTAAGTTGATATAGAAAAATATTTTATTCTTATTTTTTTCATGTTCTTATTAAGAAAATAATATTTAACGTGATGATCTGTTGCATTTTGTATACTGTGTTGGCTGTACTTAAGGATAATAACTGAAATTATATGCAGGAGTAGCTTGCGTTTGTGAATTGCTGTGCTGACGCGACAAAAAGCTTAAAAAAGTATACAAATAAAAAACTCCGTTAAAGAAATGTATTCTTTGTCGTCTTATTAAACGTGTGACACTTGGTGAAATTATTTCTCTTCTTTTTTTGCAAATAAACTCCTGCTACATGAATTGGTTTTTTCAGTTTGATGCGAGGGTTGTCTTCAACTCAAACGGAGCTTAAGAAGCGTAAGAAACAATTTTCTTCAAAAGGTACCATATTATGAAAAAAAATCTATTGTAATTATGTATGTTACAGCCCCAATTTTTAAAATGAAGGCAACTCATGTTTTTATTTATCCGAATCTATTCTCTTAGTCCTCGCAAAATTGAAAGCCTTTGTTTATTAACGTTTTTTGCTCATGCCATTTGGATTGTCTGTTATAAATTGTTCTCATTAATTTTTGGTTTGAGTTCTTATTATTTTATCATTTTCTATTCTTTATAATACATATACATTAGGGAGTTTCATTTTTAGGAATTAATCCAATAGTCCATACTAAGAAGGAAAATATGAAATTTAGAAAAAGCTACAAATGCTCCTCAGAACGCATTTCCCATAAAAATTAAAAGTACGATATACATATTTGTATAATTCTGCAAAATTTTCCAGAACTAACACTATGATGAACTTCTGAAGTAATGAAAAAAATAAAAATAAGTACACCATAAAAATTGCTACATATGATTCTTCTCAAGGTGCGGTCATATTGGAAAACATTAAGTGTCAAACAACGAGACCACTACTTTCTTGTTGAACTTCATTTGCTCATAGTACATGGACGCAGATCACCAAAAATGCACATACTTGCAAACAGAGACATTAACAAACAACAGCAAAAAGAGAAAACCGGAAAAAGAAAGTTATGAACTTTAAATTTCACAAGAGTATATTTGAAGGTTATGTCTGCTAAGCCAGCAAATATAAAATTTGCAGCGAAAGTGATTTAATATTTTAATTTTTCGAGCCTTAAGGTCACTTGTTTTTTTAATAGTGTTTATTGAATTCGATATTTCGATATCACAATGGATATAAATTCTTCAGAAATGTTTTTTCAAAAAAAATAAAAAAAATAAAAAATTTGATTTAATATTACAAAACCTTTTCGAGAGCAAGCGCAAAGATGCTGTATTTGCTAATTAGTCAAACATAACCTTAAAATACGAGTTTCTAAAAGTTAGCGGTTTTATTAATTCAGGTCCAAAAATAGACCTTGCAAATGTTTTCTGTCTTTTTCAACTGTCTATATGCCGCCGATATTTCGTGCTAATCAACTCATCAGTAGACTCGAAAAATTCTTAAAAGAATGTTTGAAACTTAACTACTTATTCCATAATTCCCATGAACAAAATGAGAATCAGAAATGTTCAAACAAACCTTTAACACAGTGAACATTTTTTTCCGTTGTATAGATGGTTGCAAAGAAAAGTAAAAGATTTGCAAAACTCTTATCAATTTTAACAGAAGCAAAGTAAAGTCACTTTAAATGTTTTTTAAAAAATTTTTTTTTTCACTTTTATGAAGCACATACTGGATTCAACACCAGATTTTCGCCTAAATTTAAGTACACTACTAATGTACACGATACAGAGTTTTAATACATTTTATTTTTTCTTCTTCATTTCGTTTCTCTTTGTTGTAGTTGCCCCGGTAATCATTGTCATCATACAAATGTCAAAATGTTTCATTTGTTGGCAACAACAAAATGCAAGCGACAACAAATTGCCATACTAATTATATCATTTTTCGCGTACGTGGCTGGCATACGTAATGAGGGTAGCAATATGTTGCTGCAGCAAGAGCTTCTACAGCAGCAGCAGCAGCAACCAACAATACTTGGAATTTCTGATAATAAAAGGTAAGTGCACTGATGAAAGCTCGAAAAATGAGTTCTAAATAAATTATGTATGTAGATACAAACAAACACTGTGTTAAACCGAAACAAAATAAGGAATTTTAAATTTTCTTTAAAATCATTTTCCTGAATTAATAATTGTAAATATTTTTCTTTCATTTAAAACCATACGCATTGATTTATATGAGCAGACCCATAACTGATGCATCTTTAAATTTTCGTCCATCACAAATAATCGATTTTACACCAGCAGATGCAGTACGGCCACAATTTAGGGCCATCTACATGGCTGCTCCACATCCTACCAGCATCGACAAAGCCATACAGTACAACTACAATAAAAATATTCACAATGTTTCACAAACACAAGAAACAGAAGGTTCGAATAGACGCTATGCAATTCAAATGACAGCAACACATGGAGCTGCTGCAGAAAAGCCATTTTCATTTCCTAATGAGCAACAACAAATACCACAACATCTAACAGATAAGCCTATTTATGTCTACAGGGATCCATTCAGAAATGAGAATTATCATTATACGCCAACTGAGACCAATGTAAAGGAAACAATCACACCAACAACATACAATCACAACAATTACAACTATGATGCTTACAAGCAACAAAATTTACATCAACATCTTCAACAGTATGATGATAATCAAGAATATTTAGTTCAATCAAGCATGACAGTAGGCACGCATCAGCAACAGCAGGAAATCAATCCCCTCAGACCTTACATGAGCCTGTCGGCAGATAAAGATGTGTATCTTAAACGTCCTGGTTTAGTGTACGATGAGAAACCAAGTCATAATCATCCCAACTCAGCGATTGACAAGAAAAGTGAAGTGAATAAAATTTCTTATGATTCACATGATTATCCGCCGCCAACTTATTTTCAACAACAAACTTCTAATTTTTTGCCAACACCAGTGCCTGCCAAGCCACCAACTCCCGCACCAATAGTAAGACCTACAGCTCCCCCAAGATATTCATCTTACCAACACCTTAAGGCCCCCCAACCACCAAACTCTGCAATATTTGTGCAGCAGCTGCAACCGCAGCCGCAATACTCACAATCGTCACAATCTACATTGCCTAATTATGCAAACAGTATTGATAATTATTTGTTGAATAAACAACAAACAAGCGAATTCTATCGTACTGAAACGCCACCACCCCCACCTCCCTATTCACAGCGACCACAACACCCATATCAGCACGAAAACAGACCACCGCTTTTGGAGTATGACTTTCCACAACAAACCGCTTCACATTCTAATGAGCATAGCCAACAACAACATTTTTATCAACCACCACCTTACAACTCAGCACAAATTCCTAATCGCCAATACGAGCCAGCCAGGCCACCTCCAGGCCACCCATCATATAATAATTACTACGGCTATCAAATAGGTGAAATACCACCACAGTCCTTTAATTACCCCTACCCTAGGCCACCAACATCCCAGTATCCTTACCAGGGACCATACAGACCACCAGCGCCACCATCTGCCCAGCCGAGTGGTTTGGCAACACTGGCGCAATATGCTCCACAATTTACTTCACTTCTTTTGGGTGGCGTGGGCAGTGGCGGTGCAAATTCGCACAACAATGGCCCATTAGGCAGTCTTATAGGTGCTCTCACCGGTGCTGCAACTTCTCAGCAATCATCATACCCATCATCCTCTGCAGCTTTCAACAGAAGGCCCCTCAACTCCCAACTGATTAAGGCATTGGAGAACATAGCACGCAATGACGATTTGCAATGTGTGCCAAAAGTTTTGTGTCAAATGATTGCTGCCCAAACACAACGTGGTCAACTGCCCACATTTATTACATCACCCGCCATCACCAAGTGAGTTCATGTAGACTTTAAGCTTGTAACGATTTTTTTTTTTATAGGAAATATGTTTATTGTAAATGTCTTGGAATATGCGACGTCTGAATACGTTTAATTACAACTGAAATTGAAGAACTAAATTAGGAAACATGCATTTTGAGTTATTATGATTGCAAAAACAAAAAGGAATAAATTTGAGATAAAGTTGTGATCCTCTACCGAACAACAATTCCAAGAGCTCGCGGAGTCCCTAAAGTACAAGACGTGATCTTAATAAAATAAAAACAACAAAAATTTTTGGAAACTTTATATCTTTTTTATACATTCCTGCTTTCTTTTTAGTTTTCTAGCTGGATTCCCCGCTGCCTCACCTGCTCTCATCTATGGAAGAGCAGCACTGCTGGGCCTGAGTGGTGGAGACAGGAGTTGCCATCAGACGTATGTTAAGTGTCCCAAGGATGAGGTTAGTACATGAGGCATGTTTGTACACATACAAAATTTAGGCAAAAACTTAAAAATTTTATTGCAGTATGAAATAATTTATTATTTAAACAATCATCGAGGAGGATTTTTCAAGTTCTTTAGCGAGCCAGAGGAACAACAGCAAACTGTAAATCACGTTTCAGCACAGCAGGGATCTACCTCATTATTTAGTATTTTATCAGCCTTAACTGGTGCGCCACAAACAACTACCACAACTGCCAGACCCACACCCAAACCACAGGCGCCAGCAACTGATATTACCAGTGGAATAGGAAATTTCTTTACTCAACTCTTGTCAGATTATGTAGGCAGTGCAGCAGTAGAATATCAAAGGAGGTTCAAGAGACGCACAAAAAGAGCCTTGGATGATAAAGTTAAATTTGAAGGCCAAAGCGGGCAAAATCCTATAAAATTCGCAGATGATACTTTGGGAAGTCAAAGGGATGTGCTCACATTTAAAGACCAACAGTTCGAGAGTGAGAGCAAGGAAAGTCTACCAGAAAATGAAGACGATTTTCATGATGAGGAAGATGAAGAAGATACACAATATAGTTTGGGTTTCGAAAATAGCAAGCCGGATTATTTGGACTCAACTGAGAGCAGAATTTTACACAAAGATTTGGAAAAAGGCAAGCGTATTCTATTTTTTCCGGAAATGACAAAAGAAGATATGGAAGAGGTGAACATTGATGAGGAACTGAAGCAAAAAATCAAAAAATACAATGATTCCAATAAAGAAAGAAAATTAAAGTTTCCAACGGACACTGATGAGCGCATGTATACTGAGGTTTCAACAGAAAAACTGAGAAAATCTAAGTATCTACACGAAGGTGCATACCCTGAAGACCAAAACTATGTGGAGAACTCGTTTGATGATAATGAAAAAGCACAGCAAAAAGTTAAGTTTATAGATTACCACGAAGAAGAGCATAGTGAAAAACAGGATCAACATTTACATACAAATTATTTAAAGGACCATGAGAGCTCAAACACTAACATATTCTTTCCCCAAAGAGGCGGTAAAATATTAAATAATTTTCACTATGCGCCTTCTTATTTGCAGTCTTATCCAAACGACCAGCAAAATCAAAAAGCAGAAGCTGAACAATATAATGAATTTGTTTTACCAAATGTTCAAACCTCTTTACATTATACAAAACGTCCTGCTTCTGCTGCCTTTAACTTTCACAATACATATACTAACTCTTTGAAAACACAAAATGTGTTATATCCCAACAAGGCCATCGATAACAATATTTATGTTGCATCTCCAACCACCAACACAAACACTAATCACTTTTTACCAACACCACCACCGCTAGAATACGAATTTAGCTCTTCCAATGCAATTTCCTCAACTCAAAACTACAGCAAAGATCAGCGCAAGCCAAGTTCCGACTTTAAATACCCTTCTGAGGGCTCTTCTTCAGCATTACATTTTAATAACAATAGTATTCGCAAGCCCATACAACCGTACTTTAGTCGATACCACTCCTCTTTGTATACCACAAAACGTCCTCATACGTCTCAAACCACTACAGAAAAATCTGACAACAAAAATATTTATGTGACAAATTCGCGAGGCGTTACAGAATATTATATAACGCCGGATGGTCGAAAGGTGTATTTATAGTTGTTTGCCATACGGCAGAGAAGTTTTTAAACTTAGTTAAATACTAATTGTAATTTATTAAATTATTTGCATATACACTGCAATCACCTCAGTTCTAACCCGCTATTATTAAATTGTACAAGTATACAAATGATTATTTATTAAAAAGATTTCCTCCTAAACTATAAAGTTATTTGTATACACACTGCAAACACATCACTTCTAACCCGCTATTATTAAATTGTATACAAATGAATATTTATTAAAGATTACCTCCTAAAAGTATGCAAATAATTTTATATTGCAAACACTCAAGCTGTAAGCAGAGAAGGCTACCAGATGGCTGATGCAGTTGGTTTATCTTGTATCATCTCTTTTTTTTCCTTATTTCATCGGCGCTGTGACCAAGATAAAAATTTTTTTTCGAATTACCCCAATTTTTCCTATGAGGACAAAAAAAGTGAGCACTAGACTCAACAAACGGATTTTAGACCAATAAATCGCAGAATGCAGATTGACATTTTGAAATATGCAAAAAAGTCCAGTTTGGGAAAAATGCTATGTTTGGGAAAAATGCTATAAACTTCTTGTTGACTTTTAAGCTAAGTTTTATAGTCCATAGTAACAAATTTAGGTCAACCTGCTACATCCTATTTAAGAAGTGGCGGATTTTAAATATCTTAATAGTGCTAATTGTTTATTTTCTTAATTAAAAGCATAAGGCAACAGAAAACAAATTGCATTTTGATGCGACATGATTGATTAACTACATAAAAGATCGGACTCTAAGAGCTGGGGGGTTTTTTTTTACTTTTTTCCTAGATTATAAGTTTTCAAAAGACTTCTGGAGACATCTTACCTTAACTTTGAAATGACGATTCTAATTTTAAAATAAAATACATCCACAAATTTTAAGTTATGCTACTAGCTTTCAGCTATTCTAAATTGTACGAAATTGCTCAAGATTTGGCATTAGTCTACTAACAGGTGGTACTTGATGCGAACAGTCTGGCATTTCATATAACGAGGGAAGTTTGAAAATTCACCCACATATCCGCAGTCATTGCGTGCAAAACAATAACAAAATTTAAAACCTTTTGGTTTTATATGTGTTTTCTAAAATACTACGTAGAAAGTCTACCAATATAAAAACTATGCTAGTGAACAGCCGATTGTTTTTTTTTTTTTTGCTTTTCTAGTTTACCAGCATAATATCAAACGGTGTTTTTCAGGGTAAGAAAACATTATGCTTGCGAATTTATAAAATTTAATTTGCTTACTTTAAAATTTATATCCCCAGATATAAAAATAAAATTACGAAAATAATTTTATTTTGTATTTTTAATATGTTGCGTTCTCTTTTCTTATTGTTTTCCTTTCACTGAGAACGAAAACATTTCGAGTATTCTTCTAATTCTGGGTATTTCCTAGTACTGTACTGTTTATGCTACTTGGTTGGCGACTTTCTTAATAGGCAGGCATAGAGCTGCAACTTTTTTTTTTATGGAATATGTTTTGACTAGGCTCAAATTTTTCGATTTAGATAGAGGCTATAGTGCAATATCTCGATAAGTTATTAGATTATTTTGTTAAAATCGTAAGAGTATATAATTTATGTGAACAAAATTCATACTAAATAATCAATATGTATTGGGAAACCACTATGTTACAAAACTACTGTCTAAAATCATATTCTACTAATAATGCAACTCACTACATTTCAACGCAAAGTCTACTTTCATGCGAAAAAAAACACATTTAATTAAACAACATACATATTTAAAAATACTTTCTTTCTGTATTTATTATAATAACAATTACTTACTCGCTAAATACAACATAAAGAAACATAATAAATTATTGCAATAAAATGACAGAATATACAATGAAAAACAAAGCACAAATTATTTTAAAAAATACTAAAATAAAAGAAACATATCAAAATGAAAAGACCAGAAATATTACAGTAATTTGATAAAAACAAAAAAGCAACACAAATGTTGCGGACAAAAACCATTTAGAGCAGCAAAAATCAACAAGTTCAGCCACGATGGTATTAAATGTTCAGGAATGCAATGGATTAAATGAAAAAAGTAAATTGCACACGACAAACGGAAAAACAAACAGCACAAACAAACATCCCTTGGTAGACGACAAACAAAATTAAATTGTGTTGCATACACAGTAAATTTAGTATGATGATGCTGCAGCTTTTGTGTTCCACAAAAAGAAGTAGTCGGTATATAAAAAAAAAAAAAAATGCTGTAACTGCACAACAGTGTGTTGTAACTGTGTAAATGACGTTCACTGCGTTAAAAAATATATATGTATGCAATAAGAAAGAAAAAAACGATACTTTTTGATCCACATAAAAAGTAACACTTCGATTGTACGGCACATGGGTGTGTAAGTACGTATACTTGCATATTTGGCTGCATGCAGTAGCAATATTTTTCCTTTTTTGATGCGATAAGGCGCTTAACATGTTGCCTGCATTTCATTTAACAATTTGTTGGAATTTATACCCCAAGATTTGCTGCTATTTCTGTTTGTTTCTTCTTCGTTTTGGTCACACTTTTTTCAATTTAATGAAAAAATTTGCAATGTATTTTTTTTTTTGGATATTCTGATTGCTGACAAAATGAAATCGTTTGTAACTGTATTAACAGAAGCATCCTGTACCAAAAATATGTACATATATACAAAGTTACATATGTATCTGCAACCGTATACTCAGACTCGAAACAATATAAAATGACAGCGGAAAAAAAATCAACTAACAATAATGACTTTAAAACAATGAAAAAACGGTCATTCATTGTTTCGCAAAATAAAACGTATGTATGAATGAATGTACAAAAAAAAAAAAAAATTAATGATGCCTCTGTTGATACGCTTTATTAAAAAAAAATATTTGAATTACTTTAAAGAGAAAATCTCATTAACTTTTTGCTATAAAGCAGCTGAAAATATATGAACTTTTTAATTCTTGAAAATATTGCACATCCATATAGGTATGTATGTATATGTGTATGAACCCTGCTGGCAACTCGGTTAACTTTTCATGCATACCGAATTAACTATAAGTATTGTCCGCAATATGTACTTGTATGACTACCAAAGTGAAGGCGAAAAAATCATACACCAATTGTGGTTAAATAACTCACACTTTCTTCTCAGACTGCTGTCTGTCGTCAAATCACGCTTAGCAGCAATAAAATAAAATCAAATAACAAGCAGTTAAGTTGTTTGTTAATTAAAGTAGTTTATAGAAAAAAATTGCTTTGTGCAGAAAAGTAGGCATAATTTGAATATGTAACTGGGATTTCGCACTTCGAGCTACTGAAAAGGACGGACGAAGTTTATGGGCACCGACGAAACTGTGTGGTAGAGTGTGTTGTATAACATTGCCTGTACGAGACATTTGTGAAAATGTTCTATTTGGTGCTGTAATTTCATGTTGTTGCTTCACATCATTATTCTGGTTATAGACCATAGTTTATTTCTTAAATGGCAACACTGATGCGAGCAACAGGTGTGATCGTGTACTAAGCATTGACAGTTCGTAGGATACCAATTTCGCTAAAACTTGTTCCCATACTTAAAATTTGGCAAGAGGGGTATCCATAGAAGAGTCAAAGGTATGACCTACCGCCAATAACTTTGCCCCCAAATATTTCTTTTTTCGCCCATCGACCCCGTACCACGCCTCCGAAGGGCTGCTGCTCTCATACAAAAACAAAAAATACAAAAATGAAAACTGAAATGATTTATTTGATATCGCGTCGTGGAAGTTGTTTGCTAATGACCAAACCTCTCGAAAAATGGCTGGTCATTAATACGCATAAATTCAGGGATATTCCATTTATTTTACGTACGAAAATGTGTAAATGTATTCGTACAACTAAAAGCACGAAGAGCAAACTTTAAGAATTATATTTTATTAAGTTTGTCGTGTTCAAGTTCTTTCTATATTATTGTTTGTGATTGATATTAATTAGCAGCGTGAACAACTAGCTGTTTCGAAGCCGCCACAGTTCTCGTTAGCACCCGTCTTGTTTAATTAATTACGGTATTCAAAGGGTCGTCCTAAAGTCAGAAGTCTTAAAATAACGGCACGAAAATATAGGACTGCTGTCAGCCACCTGTCATAAAGTAGTGTGCTATATCAAATATGAATCAGCTGTTAAAGAAAAGGAAAGCAATTTAAATATTTTTGTAAAAATGCCAAAAATAAGTGAAAAAACTAAAATAATAGTCAGTTTGTGCGAAAATTATCTATTAGAGGTTTTGATAGCTGATTCAAGTAAATTTTAAATGAAAAATACTCATATTTAGGAACAAATGTAACTTTCATGCATTTATTTTTTATGACGAATCACTAAACACAGTCGATGAAGACCTATTAATTTATGCCTATTTTTGTTTGCAGCACAACAACAATTTTTTTAAACTATCATAAAATGTTAGTACTTTCTGACATTATGACACAATATGAGACCGTTTGAATACCGTAAATATAAATCACAAAAAATTACAACTTGAGCTCGATAAACTTAAAACATAATAATTATTTCAGAAAACATGAAAATGTTACCGATTATTATTAAGAAAAAGGTTGAATAACAAAAATTAATTAGCAATAAAATTTTACTTTTCTTTACTCAATTGATATTAATAAAAAAAAGTGACCCACCAAGGGTTGAACTTAAGCCTGAAAAAGTGATTTAATCTAAATGTAAGCAAACTTTTTTTTATTAAATACCAATTTGTATTACAGCTGCAAAACACATGTACACCCATATTCATAAAAACTATTGAATATTTATTACACGTTTATTTGACAAATATTCCGTAGAAATACGTCAAATAAGAGCTTAATAAACTTATACCCTAGACAGACGACAGCGTTAATGCGCATTAGTGGCCATTTTGCGCATTTAGTCGTGCATTATCTACATTCGAATGTGAATTTAGCTCTGTCATAAATGCACAAAATCAAACTGCATTTATACTAAATTCAGTTACATAATATGGCAGCACCGTCGAAATCCGTCAGCTGTTGATATTTTGCTTACTATTGTGAATAGATAAAATGGAATCACAGACAAAAAAGGCAAGCTGTTTTAACTGTTACAACAAATTTAAATTTGTGATTGCTAGTGCACGCACAATTTTTGTATTGTGGAGCAGTTTCATGAAAAGAAATTTAAACTTTTTTGAAAATAAATGTTCATTTCCTATCAACAGCATACCTGCAAATTTTATACTCTGTTTTTTATCCATTTTGTGTGTAAAAGTAAAAACTCTAAGTAAATATTTTAAATGCCAAAACAAAAAATCAATAGCAAACAACAGCTGTTTTTTAAAAAAATGCAGCTGTTTTCTTAATGCAAAAACCGTCGTCTGTCACCGTAAAATTTTAATTGAAATTAGTGAACTCTTAATGCAAATTAACTCTGTCGTCTGTCTAGGCTATTACAATAATTATTATGAATATGGCCTGTAATGTTTACTTTTCGAGTTTCAAATTTGCTTTGCGTGTTCCTGGTCTACTGTGCATTTTTGTCTATTATTGAGAGAAATTCTCGTTTTTTCCCCCCAAAGAGCACATGATCACGGCTGATATTATTCTTTCAGCTTAAGATTTTCTCCATTTTAATACACTACTCACGAGCAAACAATCCGTTTAAATAATATGATTTTTAATGTCAGATGATAATTATATCAGAATATACATATGTATGTATTTTATATGTATATCCATTTCAACTGTTCCTTTCAGCAAACTAATGATTTTTTACTGTAATATTTTTTTCTTGCTTTTCATTTAAATATGAAAACAAAACTAACTAACTACAAGAAAAAGTGAAGGAGACTACATTAAATAAAAGGAAAAAAGGGTAGAATTGTTTACTGGTAAAAGAAGAAACAAAAAAAGACTAAAAAATACATTTCTAAGAGGTAATCAGAAATGGTGGACTACTTTGCTACTTCTACAGTTATGTATGTAACTTTTACAATACAAATACTACTGCTTACTTAACGCGGCTGTGGCGGCGGTAGGGGCCCAGTGCCTGGACATGGCATTCTTTTAGCCAGCAAGTGGCACAAGGGTACATCACGCACAGCATCTCCGATGAATAAAGACAGCAAATACCATTGTTTCATACCGGTTGATTGCACTTTGTAGTTGCTGAAAAATATAGTAGGGAAAAAAATGTACGTTTATACAGAATAAAATCATACAAACGAAATAATAAAAATGTAAGTTGGTGTTTTACAATAAAGCCAATGTTTAAATGATGAAAAAAAAAATGAAAACAACCCTGAAGACAAAGTAAGTAGTAAAGAGTGCATTGTTTACTTCTGTGTATATAAAAATTTATGTATATAAACTGAAATATAATATAAAATATAAAAGCGGATTAAAAACAATAATATCTCATAAGTAGAAATAAGCGTACAAGAGAGATACAGTATTTAAGCATCTTTACGTTTTTTTTTCTATTTTTCGCAAAAAACTGCAACAATAAAATAATGTTGAAGTAGTTGAACAAAGACTGCTTTAATGTAGAAAAACGCGAGAAAGCTCCAGTGCAAAGAGAATATATAAACAATTAATAACGTTTTTGATAAATCAAGTGCAAATGAAAGTTGAGAAATTATTTGCAAAGATTAGTAGGAAAATTAAAGCAACAAAACTGATGCACATACACATGTATTAATTAGGGCGGGTCGAATTCGCAGTCAATATTGTCAAATCGATTATTCAATAAATTTTAGCTTGAGAAAAACAAAAAATCATTTTCGAGACGTCCTATTTTCTATTTTTTTTTTTTTAATTTTGCATGACTATGCTTATCTCCAATTTTTGTGCAAAACTATATTGAAAACTTTGCCCCATTTGCTGAAAAAAAAACAGCATTAGACTTTTGCACAAAATGTGTACATACATACTTTAGTTTTCATTTAAATTTCATTCCTTCGAAAGTTGTTTGAATTTTTTTTTTTTTTTAATATTCAAAACTTCAATTACTTTCCAAATTAATTCATTCATTGTTTTTCAACTTTTTTGCTTGTGTGCATTCAAGGACCCAAAAGGTATTTATTTCATTATATTTGTACACAAATTTCTACTAATGCATTTCGACACTTAAGAATGAAAACAAAATAAACTTAATTTGAAATCTATTCAAAACCATGCATGCTTGCAAAACCAAACAATAAACAAACTTACATCGATTTCAAAAATTTTACACCAACAGAAACAGTCATTTTACAATAACAAGAACAAAAAGGCTTGGACCTAAACGAATTTATATTCCGCTATAATTTGTTTTTCATGCGATTTGTTTCAGTCGAATAAGTCAAAAAGCAGACATTTGTGTGTTAAACTCTTGTTTGCGTTACATAACTCATTACCTGTCATTTTTATTTGGATTTTTAATTAAATCTTTACTAAAATATATTATATACAGGCCTGTTCTGAAATCACGGTGTTTTAAAATCACAAACGGTTTCAAAATTACGGAGGTGATCTCTTGGTGTTCTGAAAATCACGAGATTTAAGAGTTTTCGGCGTGCTTTTCTATTTTCGAAATCACGGATAAACAGCTGGTTTGTTTTGTTTACATACATAATTATAAAATTATAAAGAGGTTTCTAACAAAATAATTGTATAACATGTGCAAGTGATTTAAAATCGGTAGTCGTTTAGCTGACCGGCTTCAAATCACGAAATTACAAAAAAATATTTGTGCACAGAACACCATTTCAGTGATTTCAAATCACTTTCGTGAAAAGTGATTTTCAGAACATACCTGATACAGGATACTTAGTTTAGAAACAATTTGCATCATAAACATCGATGCGCCAGTTGAGAAGTTTTAATGAAGAGTGCAAACCATCAGTTGTTCGTATGTAATTACAGGGTAGCAGAAAATTAACGTAGAGGTTTGAACTGCTTATAAATTTTTTATTCTAAGTTTTTTTTTCTTCTTTTCTATTCAGTATTTTGTAAAGAACACTTGGGGAATTGGAAATGGAGCAGTACTCACATGTACAATGTGCCCAAATTGTTGAGCATTACTTTTCATATCAACGATCCATTGTTTTGACTCAGCGTGCATATCGTCGTTATTTTAATGTTCGGGCCCTTAGTAAACAATAAACCGTCTGGTTGCAAATTTTCGACAACAAGAGGCAGTAAGGAAAATTCCTGGTGCTGGTAGACGACGAACGGTGCACGCGGATGACAATATTGAACTGGTGCAGAGGAGTATTCGGGAAGATGGAGAAACATCAACCAGGAGACGTTCGACACAACTTGCCCTCTCACGAGCGTACCTGCAGAGAATTTTGCCTTGTTTCCATACAAGATTTAGCTTGTCCAAGAATTGACCAGCAACGGCTTGATTATGCAGTTTTTTGCGACAAAACGCAAAAGAACATCATAGTTTTAATTATAATTTAATTATGAGCAGCGAAGCCCATTTCTAATTAAGTGGTTTCGGTAAAAGGCAAAACTGCAGAATATGGGCTATGAAAAATCTGAGAGTAGTTCAAGAGCGAGAATTACACCCACCTCAGTGTACGCTTTGGTGCGGTGTTTCATCGAAAAGGACAATTGATCCTTTTTTTTTTTGAAAATGAATACAGAGTCGTCGTCAGATATCGAACAATGTTGGAAACGTGTTTAAGGCCAGCCGTGGTAAACCATCCACAAGTATGATTCCAACAAGATGGAGCCACAGCGCATACTGCCAGGGATACAATGGCTCTTTTACGGGACAGCTTTGGTGAAAGAATTATTGCGCGTACAAGAGATTTTAATTGGCCTGCGCATTCACCAAATTTAATCGTTACAGACCGTTTTCTTTGGGTTTATTGGAAAGGAAAAGTCTACTTTAATAAGCCAAGAACCATCCAGCAATTAAAAAGCAATATACGCGACGAAATAAACAACATAACACCTGAAGTGTTGCGAAATGTTGGAAAGATCACGAATATGGCCACCACTTGCCAGATTTTATTTTTCATTACTAAACTAAAAATATTCCCCTATTTAAATACTGTATTAAAAAAAATTTGATAATTATGTCTTATATAGAAAAGTTATAAGTAATTTTGGGCCACCCTGTATAAGCAAGTAACACATCGAACTGAATTTATACGCGGCGGATGCGCGCGTTGGAAATGCATGCGAAAATCTGCAAAAAGCAATATGGGGTTGCACATTCTAGGGCGCTTCCATTGATACTTTCTTTTTTTTGCCATCTATGACGGCTCACGTAGAGTCTGTCATATGCTGCCCGTCAACTTTTGCATGTACTATTCTGCATTTACTATTCTGTTGATGGAGCTAAACTAAGTTCTTTCTCCGTTTAAAAGTAGCTTAAGTTTATCTATTTTATTGCCTTATAAATCTTATATTTTTGCTGCCACACAGTACAAAAAAAAAAAAAAAACAATTAAACAATGGCAAAAAATCAATCAAAGCATTATTAATTTTTACTTTTTCTTATTTGCTGTAGAGGCCAGGCAGCTCGACATACAGTACAAATTCCTAGATATTCTAAACTAATCAGTTTTCTATATGAGGGCAGCCTTTAGTTCTTAAATTGTGGTTGATTTTGGTATTTGCTGTTGTAGAGTCTATGTAACCACAAAGCCCGTGTAAATTACAAGTCTCTATACCTATCTTATGGTTCGAAAGTTAAAGCCTATTTTCAAAGTTTCTTGTAAAGGGACACTTTTGTTTTTATCCTATTGTTATTTCTAGTATTTAATGATGTAGCGGCAGGGTGACTACATATAAGTAGTTCTCTAGGGCATATTTTTTCTGAGAACGGTAACGGCTGGCGTTACCGGACTTAGGAACGACGTAAGTAGCATCAGTGTTTACTCTATGAGCGCAAGGTAAATAATTTAAGAAATAAATTGTTTAGTCACATGTTGTAGAGCTCAAAACAAAAGAGTGTACAATAACTTTATATTATTAATTTATCATGTGTAGCGAGAGTCTGGTGTACACTCAAATGCAAATAAAATCATAAGAACATTATCAACACATTGTTAAAGTAAGCTGGTACTTGAATTAAAAATAAAGTAAAGTTTCTAATATGATGATATTTGCATAAATTTTTGTTTTTTCTCGACGAAAAAACGACAACATTTGACACTCTCCCTGTCCCAGCGACAACAACAGCAACAACACAAATGCTGCTAAACTTTTTGTTTAGAAAAGAAACAACACAATAGAGCAGAAAAGTTTACATATGTCAAGTACATTCACACAATTTAGAATTTTTCATTTTATTTTCCTATGGCCAAGTAGTTTAAGCAACATGGGGTGCCAAATGAAAGAAGTTCAGGAGCAAAAGGTTATTTTGGTTATTAAGTTTCAAAATTTTTGTGTTTTGTTAACGCTTAGTGGAGAGAGAGAGAGAGAGAGAGAGAGAAAATGAAGGACATCATAAAGTGCTTGGCAGTAATAATTCCTTTATTTGCATGCGACAAATGTCCAGCAATTTTGTTGAACAAACAGATTTTTCGCAAACTAACAAAAGTAATTATAGAAATCATGTTAAGGGAAATGAGTAAAAAATTTATGAATAATGAATTATAATTGAAATTTGGTCAAAATTAAGTTACTAATAAAATGAAATAATATATTCATGAACGCGATGACACAAGCAGAAGCAACGTAGGGTATTAGGTTTTTCTGCCTACAATTTGCTAACGGTCACCTCAATCATATGATCGCATAATTAATTTGCTCATACGTCAACCGCAGCCAATGTTGTACTCATTAGTACCAACCTTAAGTGACAATCGTGTAATTATTTGCCAAAAATCCACCAATATATAATGTTTCTTTGCGCAAATTTCAGTCTACCATATGGGTCTACATTAAGATTTTCTTCAGTTTGTTTACTTTATGCCCATTTATTTTTGTTAATTATTTCTGTATTAAGTTTATCAGGCTCAAGTTATTTTTATATTATCCTTGTGATTGATATTAATTAAATTAAATTAGACAAAGAAGACATCAAAGACATTTAGCATTTTTGTTAATAATATAAGTATATATAACTATTAATTTTTTGTTGTTTTATCATTACTCTGCAAGTTCTTTTGTGTATTTGTATTTATTGATTTTTCTGACAGAAATAAAAATAGTTCGGTCAGGCGTAAATTTGTTTTTCTAATTAAAAATTGTGTATAGCCCTTAAAAAAACTAGCTCACAGCATATTTTTGAACTTGTTCATATAATTGTCTGAATTATTAATTACTTCATGGATTTTACTTCTTCTGAATTTATAGATTTTTCTTAAGCAAAATTGTAGTGTGATCACTATATTTTAAAATTAGACAAGAAGGTAAACTTGAAGACTTATTGGCTGAGGAATATACCAAAACTCACGTCCATCACAACAATCCTTAGCTACCAAATCGCTTCGAATCCAGGTCATTACTAATTGCAAACTGTTTTTAGGCAACAGCGCTTAGCCATCCATGTCGTAGTCGGCGTGAAATATTCATCATATCTTCCCCAGCCAATAAATCTTTAACTTTACTTTTCTTGTCTTCTTTAAAAATGTCGATCACTACAATTTTACCACAAAAACAAATCTTTCTGAATTCTGAGAAACTAAAATCAATTGTAAATTATAACGTTCGCCTAGAAAGTTAAATTTTAAGGTAAAAGCTGTACGAAAAAGTAAAAGCTGGACGAAAATATGTATCAAAAGTTTGTTTGAATACATCGAATTCTCATTTTGTTTATGGGAATTTTAAAATGAGTAGTTGGGTTTCGAATATTCTTTTAAGATTTTCGGATCTACTGATGAGTTGATTAGCATCAACGAAATGTCGGCGTCATATAGACTGCTGAAAAAGACAGAAAACATTAAGATCTATTTTTAGACCTAAAATAATAGAAAATAAAAATATAAAAAAATGTTGTATTAACAAAAATTTTATTGATTTGGCACTAGTAGGTGGTCATTAAAATTAATTTTTTACCTGAACTAATCAACATTTAAGTTGCATGAATTAAAGTTTTAGTTGGATATATTACAAAGTTTAATCAGCGAATTAATGTTTTTTCTCTGAAGCAGCATAGCCAAAATCTGAAAAAGATTATTTCTAATATAAGACTCAATAAAAAGATTTGGAATCTTCTCAACGCATGTAACCATAAAAAGAGTTCAAAGTCAAACCTTTGAAAAAGGGTTGAAAATGGCTGAACTTTGATGAAAATGGAACTTGATTATGCAGCATTTGTTTAAAAGAATTTGCTTCATATTTTACAAAGTTTAAACTGATTAAAGGCTGCACGCTACATCCATCATAGGACGAATATGGCGAATTCGTCTACGAAATTCTAAATGAATCCCTCTAGAAATATTCGCCAATGGATTAAATTCAAGGTTATTTGCAAATTCTAGCAGGTAAACTTAATAGATTTATTCTGGTCTCTTAACTGTCATGCGCTCGGTCAAAGCAATTGCATCACTATGCACTCAGTAGACCTGCGGCAATTTTGCCAAAGTTTGGACACAAAGTACTTTTAATTTTGTATGGGAAATCTCATACAAATTATGTATTTTTCACAAACGCAACACTGCAAAGTTTGATGCTTGTCTGCAAAGAGAGCTAAGCATACAACAGAAATCGAACTTGCGACTTTGGGGACTCTTGATAGGTCACACTAACAACTCGTCCATGGAGGCATGCCAAATTTAGCTTGAAATCTCGTCTATAGTAGATTATGTGCAGGTAAAAATGTAGCATCAATTTTTTTTCTTTAGCATACGAAAACTTATTTTAGAAAGTAGTTTTAGTTTTTATTAAATTTCATATATATTTCTCTGAATATCTGGTATATTCCGCTGTTTGTTCAACTGATTTATTAATTCAAACTTTCATCTCTTTTAATTTTGTATTTCCAAGGTTTTCTTCAAATTTATTGTTCCATAAAATTTTCTTTGTTTTCTTTAATGCCACAATATTTATGCAATTGCGTAAGGTCAGTGTCTCAAGAACAAAAGCCAAACAGGGGGAGTTGTTAAGATTCTACAACTTTTTTTTATTGAATTTTCTGCTTTTGCTTTAATTTATGTATATTCTCATTTAAAGTCATAAAATTATGACAACTAAAAATTTTTCTATTTTCTATTCAATTTTTTTTTTTTTTGCAATTGTAAATTAAGCGATATAAGTATTGTGAACAGTCGTAAAAACTTTTTATTTGTTTTCCTCTTTTTCTCATTCTCATTTATGAACAATAAACGTTAATCAAGAGTTGAAAGGACCATGTGTAAAAAATACTAATATTAAGGAAAGTCAAATAAAGTTGCCAAGCTAAAAAAAAGAGATGTGTATTTTGTGGGAGAGTAAAATTTTACCAATATCCAAAAAATAAAATAAAATATTGTGAATTTTTAAAAATTTTTTAAATTTAATTTCTCTATGAAAACAAAGACATTTGACTTTTCTTTAATAAAGTATTGGCAACTCTCAAATCCCTTCACGTAGCCAAAGATTTTCTTATCATTTTCAATAATTACAAAGCGAAAACTGACTACAATTCGTTTCCAACAAATTTAACAGACAAAACAGCGCTTGCACTCAACTCGATTTAAGAAACAGGGAAAACTTTTTGTGAATTAGTATATGGACAAAGTTTTTCAAGTTTTATCTCAAAATTTTACAAGTGAAGAAGACATTAAATTATGCACAAATGAGTTGGCACTTTTGAAATAAAAATTGATTGAAAAACATTTCAACAACATGCTGCTGCCACAAATACTGTCATTGCTGCAGCATCATTTAGCTAAAGCAATAACAACAAATGCAATGCATTTGACAATGACATTAAAGAAATGTGAGGAAAGAACAAAAAACAAGTATTCTGTCGATTAAATTAAGAATACAAACAACACATATTTATCGAACATTTTTAACTCCTAACTCCACACAACAGCTCTGATTCAAATCACTTTAAATTAAAAACTGGTTTACGTTTCAAAATAAATTACCAAAAATAAATATTTAATAAATTAAATTCACAAAGTACTTTCCAGCGGTGAATAAGAAATAACAAAAAATGAGTCATCGGCTTTTTGACGCGGAGTATACAAATTATGTATATATATAGAGACCCAGCTTCCTGCCAAGTAGTTGTCCCAATGCGCTTATTATGTAACTGTAGAAACTTTTCTTATGTCGAGTTAAAGATATTAGGAAAAAACTAATTCTCAATCTAGTCCAATCGCTTTTAATCACTTTTAATCATTTAGGTGTCAGGTAATAACTCAGAAAAATACTACTACGTATATTAATATTATAATATTAATTCCCTGTTGGACATTACAAAACACTGCGGTCTCTGACTCAAGAACAAGAACACCAAAATTCAAAAACCGCAAAGTTTTATATAAAAGAATGTTTTTCTGCCTTTTTATATGAATTATTATTATTTTTTTTTAATTTTTGTACACATCTATCAATTCTCTTTAAATATTGTGCAAATATATTTAAAGTGTGAAAATATTTTGTTCACCACTTCACAACAATAGATGAGAGGCTGTCTTTGAAAGTGGCACAAGTCCATTTTCGCAAGAAAAATTAATCAAGTTGAATTTAAACACTGGTATTCATAAAAAATAAAACATTGTTGAAAATCATTTTAGAACAAATTTTTCATATTAAATTTGTTCTAAAATGTGTTTGAGCAACATTTTATTTTTTATGAATACCGGGGTAAGAAACTATAAATGCCCTGTACCAATATTATTAAAGCGAGCACAACTTAAGCACAAAATAAACGACCTGGCTAATTTTACTTTTCAGTCGAACTATATGATATATAATTATTAATTATTTTATCGGGATTGAGTTCGATTTTTACTTCGTCAAAATTGAGAAAAATTCTTTTGTGGCAAAATCCGACATTTTTAAAGAAGACAAGAAAAGTAAAAAATACTTACTGGCTACAGTACATATCATGGCTGTTTCGCTACCAACTCGCCGCTCATCACCATCCGGATTTGCTTTGAACCCAGATCATGACTAAATGTCTATTGTTTTTAAGCAGCAGCTCATAGCTAACTGTCTCCTAATGGGTATAAAACTTTATTAGAAATATACGCATCCAACATGAGTTAGAGCCTTTGTGCGCTGTTTATCCTCAAAAAAAAAAAATCATAAAAACCAACCAACGAAGACGGATCACACTTCACCACGACAATACAAACTCTCACACATTAGTTAAAACAACTGCATTTTGAGCAAGCACCCCACCCCCATAGATTTAATAAGTCAGCTGCCGTATAGTCCTGACTTGGCACCGAATGATTTCTTTTTATATCCGTACTTAAAAAACAAACCGAGAAGCCAACCTGAAAAAGCGGTTGCTGCATTCAGAATGCATGTTATGTTGATACCTAAATCAGAGTGGCAAAAGTGCTTTGAGAATTGGTACAAACGTATGCAAGAGTGTATTCTCCATGAGGAATATTTTAACCAACAAAGTGATTTTCAATGATTACTATTTGTTTTTGTGCTCCAGTCCCGAATTATAAAGGCAACCCTTGTATCAGCTTAGACATATAATTGAATTAATTACCTGAAGATTTCCCGCCAATTGAGATGTGTTTGTGGACCGCGGCCTGGACGTGAGGCATGAATGCGGCACGGTTCTTCTAGAATACAAGCTCTTTGCCCGAATTCACGTAAAATTTCCTTTTCAGCAATATCGGCATCGTAGGCCAACAAGGCAGTGTCACGTTTGCTGCGAGGTTTATAGGTATCTGAAAATTTAAGAAAGAAAAAAAAAATATTAAAAATATATGACTGCATACCAAATATCCATTGTATTTAATAGCAAGTATTGAAATGTTTAATATTAAAATAAATTTTATATTTTGTTTTGTAAAATTTTGTTTAACTAGACTTAAGTAAATGGTTTTGAAAGTCTTGTAAATTTCGTTAACTAAACTGTCACGATTAATTGTGTCACCGCACTTGTCTTTTTCAAACACTCTTTTGAAACTTGGCATAATATAAAAAACCAACATGCATTCATTTCTTTGCAGTAAAGAGGAATTTCCTCAATATGTTGTATTATATTTGTGGTAGCCTTGACCCATTTTTATGTATTTTTTCTTCTTCTTTTTCATATTTATTGTAGTAAACATTGTTACGGTTAAACCTCTTTACCGTTTGATAAACCACTTGTATGGCATGTATGACTTGTAACCAAAAAAAAAAAAAAAAAAAGAGTTAAGAAATAAAAGCATCAAACATGCACAACAAATCATACGTGCCGTGACTAAAGTTAAAGACCTTTCAATACTTGTGCCATATGTTGAGAAGAGGCTTTTAAGGGTTACTGTCGTGCTGTAACAGGTTAAAAATACAACTGGCAAAATTGGGTTAAGAGGCCTAATGTCAAGTGCAAAGCTTGAAAGCTTTGAATTAACATGACAATAATCTTTTTTATAGCAAAATCAGGTTAAGAGTTATATTTGTATAGTTTGCTACTTGAATAAAAAAAAAAAAAACAAATATAAACACAAATACAACAAAACAAATTTAAAGAAGCACTACTCCATGAAAATATATTTAGACTTTTTGAAACCGCAATTAATTTAACATCACTGGCAAAAATTTCGTTAAAAAACATTTACAATTGTTACTAAATAAAGTAAATTGGAATTGAGTTAAATTTTTACTTTACGTTCACCCAGACAGAACAACAAGGTTGTTTTAACATGGGCCAGTTTTAATTCAACAAGATTCTAAATTAACCTAGAAGCAAAATTGTTTGCTATTAAAATTACTTTGATTTATGCTGATTTAATATTGTATCAAAATTAAAATAGCAGTATGGAAAATAGAATGCATCTTTAATTACAGTCCAAATCCACTAAAGCGAAATCTTGCTTTTCGAGATATCAATTAAAAATCTAAAAGACTGGTGAAAATGAAATTTCCATTTTATCACTTTACTTTTCTTGTCTTCTCGAAAAATATTGATGACTCCAGTTTTATCACAAAAGAAAACTTTCTCAATTTTGAGAAAGTAAAAAATCGAACTCAAGTTTTTATTTATTTTTCTTTTTTTTTTACTAGATAGTGTTCAGGTACACAAAATCCAGTAATTGAAAGCTAAAATTGGGAGAGTAAAATGACAGTTTTTTGACCGAGTAATACAAAATTTATGCCAATAAAAACCAGGCAAATCCAAGTAAAATCATATATTTTTAAATGTAAACAAACAAAAAAGCAAATAATACTTTTAAAATTTTAAATGAATTGTAACACCGGTATTCATAAAAAATAAAACATTGTTGAAACACATTTTACAATAAATTTTTCATATAAAATTTTTTCTAAAATGTATTTGAGCAACATTTTATTTTTTATGAATAGCGGTGTAAATCTTTTGTGCCAGGCTCACAATGTCACTCAACATCGTTCACTGGAACAAAACAGTGAAAACAACAATTGTTTTGCATGCACCTAAGCGAGCGATCTATATTGAGTGACATCGCGGGCCAGGCGGACAGTGATAGAGAATTTATCTACAATGAAATTACTTACATTAGTTTTCTATACAAATCTATTTTGAAATATGTGATCATATCTACGCACATCATTTTTTAATTTGAATTTATTACAGTTCCGAAATTTTAAGCTGTTTTAATATATAATTAAATGTATTATATTTTTATGAATAAATTTCAAATTTAGCACTACAATTATTTGCAGTCAGCTATTGCATAAGCTCTAGTGGATTTTACGATTTTCTGTTTGAGTGTTTTTATTATGAAAAAGTTTTTATTGCGAATAATTTCTTCAAATATTCAGCAATTGCTTAATTACTGAAAAAGTACCCGAAAATTCCTTCAGTGTAAATTAGCATATAATGAAAAGTTATCCGCCATCTTATTCTTGAATATCTCTAAAAAAATTTTTAAAAATTCGCTTAAAAATTTACCTTTGGTCTATAGGGCCCAGTAACCATCAACTTTACATAGATTAGACAAATTGCTTACAATCACAAATAATAATTATTAATGCGTAAAAGTAATAATCGGCTCTGTTCTAGAATCCGAATTCACTCTAAAGTGGATTACTTTAGAATTTTTGGTGTTCTGCAATCCGAATCCCCAGGTTTTTATTCATTTTCAATTAGAGTATTATAGGGTGAGTGAAAGTAAATAGAATCGGCTTTTATTCATGCAAGTGATAACTTTTTTAATAAAAACTAAACTTTATCTTTTGATTTGAAGTGTTTTTTTATTAAATATAATAAAGAAAATTTTAATTTGCACACAATTATTGGCAAAAAAAAACCTTTTCTTTAATTTCTTCCAAAAATTTTGTATGTTTTGTCAAAAGGCACTTGCGCCAAACGAAAATACAAAAATTTTGCTTATGTTCGAAAACACGAAATTGCCCCACATATTACAGTGTGATATGTCAATGTTTTTTTGGGATAATGCTTAATGCAATCAGAATTTATTGAAAAAGAAAAATTGACATTTTAAAGGAAATTATAATAAATTTCCTATATTTAGTGTAATTTGAGCAATATTTATATTAATATGATTGTATTTAGTGGTCAAATTCCATTGTAATAGTCCGGCAATACGTTCTTTTTACAACATATGGTTGTCAAAGATCGTAGTTCATGTGCTCATAGCCGGTAAACTGCCGCGCCGGTAATTTCACAACCTTACTTACACCCGTCGCGGTCAAGAGCGAATGATTGCTGCTTGCGGTAGAGCTGCTTTCTCACAATAATCTATTACACCGGTATTCATAAAAAATAAAACATTGTTGAAACACATTTTACGACAAATTTTTCATATAAATTTTTTTAAAAAATGTATTTGAGCAATGTTTTATTTTTTATGAATACCGGTGTTAATGTTTTATTTTTTGTAATATTTTATTTTTGTAATATTTTATTGTAATATAAAACACTGTTTAGACGGTCGTCAACCGTCGGTTTTTTATTTGCCACCGGCGACTATTTGTATGTTAAGCTATCTTTTATCATCGGCTTCGTCCTCTGATAGTTCTTTTCAAAACATAAAAACCTGTTTTTTATGTATTTGACATTTAGAATTTTTTTTCGAACAGAAACTTCGAATATCTAAAAACATTCTGAATTGAGAACACCAATTTATGAATTATTCGGATTAAAAAAATTTTTCTAAATCAATCCGAATCGGATTCTAGAACAGACCCGAATATAGCAACAATACTGAAATTCAAAGATTCATACCAAACCAAAGTAAAATGCAACAGCAAACAAGGGGTAGTAAATAACTTGAGAGAGGCGATATGTCGAAAGATCTCATAGATATGTAAATAAAATTTCAACTCACACTTTTTTAAGTGTGGTCTTCTCGCCAGCCCATGAAGTATATATTTAAAAGCATTTTAGATATAAAAAGCACGTGTTAGTACTTTTTCAAAACCAGAATTTGTGTATAATTTAAGTATAAATTGATTAAGCAAATAAAGCAAAGCTGTGAATAATATTGTAAATTACAAACAAGTTTTTGAGAAGAGGAAAACACATTATTTAAATGCGCGAAAAATGATTCAAAATTGTTGGCAAAATGGCCCAAAGTAAAGTTAATGGCACGAAAAATGGCATAAATTGTCAATCAAAGCTCTTACAAGTACAATAAAAGCAGCTCTTCACATGTTCCATAATTTGTATTGCACAGTTGTCTTATTTCGCTTTAAATAACTGCGCTTTGGTATTAAATTTTTTGTTCGTTTTTCAATAAAAGAAAAATGTTTATTAATAAACAAACAGATTTTCAAGCACAACACAAAAATTGGAGAAAAATTAGCTATCAACAGCAACAACAAAAACTTTTTTAAAAACAATAATATTTTGTTTATTATTTGTATACCCTTTAATAGCGAAAAAAATAATATGTTTGTCACAAATAAAGCCTGCTCAAATGTTTATTATAAAATTGTTGTAGAAATTGTTTTCTTCGAATTTATATTACCGCATGACAATTTTTATGATGGTGATAACAAAATGATCAAACTGTAACAAAAAACTGTGTTTACGGTAACCAAAAATTGTTTACGGCATTTTGTATACAAACATCTTGCTTGCCACAATCTCTCGCCTGGCTAAAGACAACATAATATTGTTGTTGCAAACAATATTGCAAAAGTTTTTTTTTCTTTGTGTGTTCTCTGACACATTATTTTTTGCAAGGCATTCATAATTTTACTTTTATAAACACAATTCCCCGTTTGCTAACATATGTATCTGGATTTTCTGTCGAGTTTTCAAGGAAACATTTTATTTTTGTCCTCTTGACACATTTATCACATTGCATTCGTTAATTCTGTTCGTATCCATTCCAGTTCAGATACTGAACTGTCGCAGGTTCAAATAATACTATCAATTGTGCTGAATGCAATGTGTTATTATAAAAACGTATAAGAATTTGACAGCCCTACTACTTCATTGTTTTTTGGAATTTTTCAAATCGATAATATTTTTTATAACAATTTTTATAAAATCACATACAAAACAATTTCACTAAGTCGATAATTTGGCCGCCGATGGAGAGCCGTTGATGATGTTATTATTATTCCTCATACAATGGCTCAGAATTTGGTTTATATATAATGGCTTAAGATTTGTGTTCTAATAATTACATATAAATGTCATTCGGTCACACCATGATTTGTGGGATTTTGTTATAGATATTTGCATGCTCTTATATACAGCAATTACTATCGTTGTTGAATATTTTTGACAGGAGTCATTTATTAAGGCCACATAAAACTGTCCGTGACGTGTATTTATTTGAAGTGAGATAGTCTGAATGCAATATGTAAGTACATTCGATTCTTTGACAGTCGCAAGAAAAGTATTTAGACTTTTGTTTCGTAAAAAGCTTTGAATGAATTTATAACTGCCTGAACTATTTTTAAGCAATATTTTCTACCTGCATCTTCACAGCGATTACATGTTTGTTTATGGCTAACAAACATGATTTCGTACTATGCAACACATTATCCTTCTACACTGTGAAGCTGATGGCTGTGCTTCACTTCTTGCAAAAAGAAAAAATACCAAACATAATTTCCACTCACTTGGATTTAAGGAGTAGGCCAATTTCTTGGCAAACTGTGATAGACGAACAGACAGAACAATCACGGGAAAGCCCACTAGTTGTACAGGTAATTCAAATAATGGATCTGGATTTTGTGCCACACCGTTTTCCACAAACTCGATCAATAGCACAAACAACACATATAAACTGGGTATCACTGTCAAGCAGAATACTTGATGTAGATTCATCTTAAATTTAGTTTTCCTACAAGCAAACCGGTTTTTATATCAATAGAGCAGCTATTTAACAAACGATTTCAACAATTATTCAAACTATTAAAAATCTTTAACAATAAATTTTGTTTTCTTTTTGCCACTTTAGGTACTACCGCTTTTAAGCAACGAATTTCTGCAACTGATTACAAGTTTAGCTCAAAACTTAAAACTTGGCCTAAACTTTATGCTTGAGACATGAGTGAAGACAAAAAGTCTTTAAAATATTTAACAGGGAGAGGATGAAAACAACAAGCGTGCAGTACTTTAACTAAAAAAGTCGTCCGCCGTCAAATAAACAAACACGAAATATTTTTATAACAAATAAAACCGTCAACTTAAAAAAACAAGCCTTTAACCGCCAATTTGTGAAAACAAAAACAAAAACATTTTTGCATAATTTAATTTTACTAAAACTGGGAAAATTTTGTAACATATCAACTCTCTGCCACAACCACATTTTACAAGCATTTCTAAACTGGTCTTTCCACTGACTCTCTGGGTCGAATTATAATTGTGACCAAGTTTTCTGTTTGCAGAGTGAGAACGAGAGCAAAATTAAAGCTAAATTTATGTTTTATTTTTTACTACAAAAGGCAGGGTTACCAATACAAGTTTTATGGCATAAATGTAGTTTTTTTTTGTCTATAATTAAATTTAGGTGAATTTAACTTTAACTCTGGACTAAAATTTTAATTAAACTGACAGCGCCACACATTCAAGCGAACACTGTACACATATTTTGAGCAAATAATTAACAAGAAAAAAGAGCTGGAGGTGCTTTTTAAGCAAACAAGTGAAAGTAAATATTTTTGTTTTTCGCTTGGACATGCGCCAGTCCTACCTTAAAACTATTAGTATTTTCAAAATGATTATTGTTTTTCTAACCACAAAAGGTAAAAGTAATATTGAAATTCAATTGCTGCCACTGTTGACGAACAACCAAAAATTGCATTACATTGAACGTAAATATTATGATGAAATTACTGGCATTTTTTTCTGCATAAACATTTAAGGTTATGCTGTCATAAATTTGATACTCAAACTTGCCAACTCATATAGAAAGAGGAAGTTTGTGGGAAGTAAGCCAAAAGACGACTCTAATTTATTCATAAACAAAACAAAACTATTTTATGTTTGTTCTACCAAAAAGCCTGTAAAAAGATATCAAAGAGTTTGCAGTCATCAGTCAGTCTTAAATTGCTTTTAAACCCGTTAATAAACGTTCTTTATTTAGGCATGTGCTGAAGGGCTAAGTTGTCATTGCCTACAAATACTGTTAGCTTTTAATTATAATTGTAAGGCTTAAAGGAAATAATAATCAAACCTGAACTTAATTATTTATTTGCTTTAAGAGACAATTGAAATGCATTAATTCAGGTAAACCCTTTTATAAAAAGGATTCATTTTTGAACCTGAATTAATGAGAAATAATAATAATAATAATCGCCCGTATCATGAATAATTTTTCCCCTAAAACTTTTTCTCATTTCCCAAATGTGCGATCATGAATAACTTTTCCCATAAAATGTGTGCCCATTCAAAATTTCCCCTTATCGTGAGTGGATTTTTCAAAGACATTTTTCCCATTTTTTGTGTTAATTTGTTTATTTTCTTTTCTTTGTGGAACTAGAAAAAAATATGCAATTAGTTGCTACATTTTAATGGATACATAAAAGTAGCTGAAAACTATTTTTAGATCTAAATCAATAACTAATGTTGCACATTATGGCATGCTTCTCAATAGGGTACAAAATAACCGACCCATTGCATGTGGTTTTGCGAAGGTTTGTAAAGATGTGGTGGCCGAATTTTGGTATTCGTTTACAGAAGAACTAAAAAGAGCTGGCCCTCCTATTCAAAATGTTCATGAATAGAATTTTATCCATGGATATTTTATCCATTCTCCGCAGAGACTTTTCTAAAGCATCCAACACTTTAGAGAGCACTTTGCAAAAAGTGGATTGCGCCATTCCTACTTCGAAATCTCTTCCAACATTTGTTTGGTATCCACCCTCTGCAAAAAAACAAAAAAAAAAAAAACGTAGGCATGCACTTAGTTTTACGATGGGCGGAATACCAAATGATTTTTTTTTTAATATTTTTTTTTTGTTTCCGGCAGAGAATCTATCAAAATGTTCAACAGGCATGAAAACTCCAATTTATTCACCCTTTTTACCTTTTAAACTACAAATTTCTGTTTATTAGTTATAAAACATAAATTTAATTACTTTTTACATCACTTACCCACAAATTTTCAATAAATTTCCTTTGTATTTATATTTTCTTTCTCCCAAACGTTCCCATAATATTCATGATGGCAAATTTCCCTACTTGCGAAATGAAAATTTTATGGGAATAAAAATTTCACATTTTACTCACGATAGGGGTGAATAATAATAATATTTAAGCAACTTTTTTATTTAAAAAAATTTGCACATATGTTTATAACTTTGCCAGAAAATTCAGAACGGAATTTTAGAAAATGTACAACAGACTTAGACTTCGCAAAACGATCATATTCTATAGCCTTGCTTTTTAAATTTTATTCCGCTAGATAAAATGGCCATGTTGCTGTATAAAAAAACTGATCTATATGTGTATGTTACATTCTTATTAACATACGACATGAGTTATCTTAAGTATTGACTTAAGATAATTAACAACCCAACTAAGTACACCCAATTACTTAGTGTCACTTTGTTGACAGGTGTAATAAAAGGGGCAACAAAAAAGGATAAACTATTGTTTAACACATATTTGTACTAAAATATAATTCTTTATTATTTGCTCGATGGTGCAACGTAGATTAGGACTCTTTAGCCATATACCAACATGAGTTAAACTAAGCTTTTCGATTGGAAATACTTCCCTTGTAGTGTACAAAAAAAAATATGCATCCAACTATACTTAATAACACAAACCTTTCATCAAAAGCGAACACAAAAAATACAACTTCCTAATATTTAAACACTGCAGATTTTTCAAAGCTTTAACTTAATGTCGCACAAATTGCAGTCAACCAGTTTTACATAAAATTTCCGCATATTTAATAACAATGCAAGCCAGTAGTTTCCTTAATTATTCAAAGAGAAAAAAAAAGTTAAAGCGAAAACACAAATATTTTGTTTCAAAAAATTCCTCCCAAAAAGTAGGTTTTACACAAAAATCAGTAGTTTCCCGCTGTTGCACCACAATTGAACAGACACCAAACAATTTCAGAAGAAATAGGCAAACCACACTTAACAAAAACCAGCTACCAGAAGCAAAAACAAACAAAAAAAAAAACTAAGGCAATAGTGCAACGGCACGCAATTACTTGCGGCAACAGCCAGCCATACCAACACCGCTATTCGGTCAAAATCCATGTTCAAAAGCAAAGCAGAAAAACAATAACAACTAACGAAAAGCTTCGCACACATTATTACTAGCAAGTTTGATGATACTACTTAGTCACGTTGTCCGCTAGGGTTGCCAATACAACTTTATATAGGAAACGGCAATGCTTTGATGACAAGCACAAAACGAAGTTCATACTAGACAACATGGCTTTCGAAAAGGCTGCTCAACTATGAATAATATTCTTCATTTACCAACTTTAACTTATCAAGCATTTACGAAACATAAAAAAAACCATTAAAAAGACCACCTTTACACAGACTTTCGTAAGGCATTTGACAAAGTCAACCATCAACTTCTAATTAAACTAGATTTAATGGGTGCATCCGGTTCCATTTTGAATTGGTTAAACTCTTATCTTATTACAACATGTAACACACTATTTACACATGCAAGTAACTTGTTGCAAGTTGTGTGTACATATGAACAACCAACACATTGACAGAGAAAATAAAATCTGTTGCTACTTGCTTGATTGTTTACACAGGCAAGTGCAAGCTCATTTTTAAAATGTCGTCAAAGAAAATTGCTTTACTCTACAAAATAAAAAAATTAAATGAAATCAATAATTAATTCAGGTCCAAGAATAGGCCTTTCAAATGTTTACTGTCGTTTTTAATTAATTGAAAACAAGAATTAATTCAGGTCCAAAAATAGACCTTTCACATGTTAGCTGTCTATATGCCGCCGCGTGCTAATCAACTCATCAGTAGATTTAACAAATTCTTAAAAGAATGTTTGAAACTTAACCACTATTTCCATTGGCATAAAGACAGCTGAATAAGACAGAAAACATTTGAAAGGTCTAGTTTTGGACCTGAATTAATACATTTCAATTGGCTCTTAAAGCAAATAAATAATGAAGTTCATATTTGAAAACAATAATAATAAAAGAATTACGCGAAAAAAACTACAAAATCAATGTTCCAGTTTTTATATTTAAAAATATAAATACAGTTATGTCCGCTTAATAAAGTTTCTACAAATGCATGACCTAAACGGGAACTCAATTAAGCAATACTCGGTTAATTGAATCGCCGACGCAATTAAACGAAAATCGCTTAATTCAGCAATATGTGCGATAAAGCAAAACACAAAACATGTAACTAAAGAAACATATCAAGTTGGAAAATTGTTTTGGTTTCTTAAAACAAAATAAAAATCAGGTACATTCATCGAACAATATTTATAAAGGAACAGGACGGACCATGACATTTTTGCAGCAAAATAACTTTTTTTTATGTTTGTGGAGCAAAAAAAAAAAAAAAATAACATAGACGGAATCAATTAAGCGAAACATTTGCTCTTGTTTTTCGCAATGCGGTCTTAATTTGCGAAACAATTAAGCGGGCAATGCAATTAAGCGGAACTCAATTAAACGGGTATTTTAACACAGACAGGTATACTGAATGATTTCATTCCATGATTTTTAGTGCAATAAAGTGGGAAACTCAATTAAGCGGGGCTCAATTAAGCGCCTCGATGGATGATTTGGTAGAGATTCCTACTAAGAGTCCCCTGCCGAAGTCTTTGGGTGTTTCTGCAGACAAGCCAAAAGCTTCGCAGTTTTGTGGTTGTTAAAAAACAAATTGTATTAATATTTTACCTTTTTTGTGTAGTGTTTATTCTTTATTTGTCCGTTTACATGACTTTTTAATGGCTGGGTTGTCAAAGTATTGTCATACGAACTGTTATGGGGAAGCAAATTATACGAATAGCTTTTTTATTAAACAAATAGTAAATTTATATTACAAATCGATAAAAGCCATATTTTATTTCAACTTTTTATATTTTATCTTATTTTTCGGTATGTAAGATCAAGTAATAATGTACTAAAAATAATTCCTTGTAAGTTATCTATTCAATTTTCAATCAAAATTTCTAGCAAGTGAGCTCACAACTTGCAGAAGTGCGAGGGTAGTAGTAAAAAATATGCAGGTACTAAGTTACTTGCACTAGTGTGTGTAAATGGGAGCTAAAGAAAACAGCATTGTTTTAACATCTTTCTTATAAGAAGCATATCTTCTTTTCCCTTGTTCTCAGAGGTTGTTTTGTAAAGATAAGAAGAAGCAACGTAAATTAAATGCATGCTTTAAATTCACTTAAACTAATTTTGAATTTAATTACTCAGCCAAATGTTTTAATTTAGCAGGTGCGTAGAAAAATAATTTTACCAAATGTTTGTGTTTCAGTTAATCAATTTTAATGCATTCATACATAATTTTATTTTATCCTTGTAAATTAATTCCAAATGCCCAGATTCATTTTAAGCCATTATGCCAGTGGCAACTTTGGCCATAACATTAAAACATGTAACTACCAAGTCTTACCAACAATTATTGCCAATATGTTGGATGTGTATGCTTGTATTAGATCATAGTTACATAATGCACCAAGTTGGCAGCGTTTTTTTTAATGATATTTTAACTCAGGTTTTTATTGTGTGGTTGCGGCACAAGAGCCGTAGAAGGCGTCTTTTGTATTGTCTGTTTACGTGATAAATTAGAAGTAGACTGGCAGCAACAAGTGATTCAGATGGTGTTATAAAATACTTCCTAGTTGGAGTGCATACGTTTTTGTTTCTTCTTTGTTTTTATTGTTTCATAATTTGCACTTAAACAATTCAGATTATTGAGAGTTCAGCAGAAGGGGAATTTTTCTGAGTGTCAAGATTTGTGTCCAAAAACTTGTTTAACTGAGATACATAATCCATTTATTTACATACAAACTATAGATATCGTTAAGTATGATTAATGGCTTGAAGACATTCGTGAAAAATTATATTGATTTTAAATAATTGTGTAATTTATAGTTTGCATACAAATACTACTATTGAAGTTCCCTTCAAATGCATTTTTGGTTTGTATTACCCTTCACAATAAGTGCATTTATATAAGTTTCAGATACCGTTTGCACATGTTAAGTAGATAAAATCTTGCTTTTTAGTCAATCGTTCGTTGTATTTTGGAAATCTTAAAAGAATTTATTCCTTTTTTCTTTTATTTATTTAGTTTTTCTTTTTTTGTAGGTCAGGCAACTTTAAGACTGAAAGAAAGTACATATTACATTTATATTAAGTGGCGCTGCAGCCACCGCAGGCATTAATTATTTGTGTAAATAAAGAAACTTCAAAGCTAACCCGAAGCAAAAAAAGGAAAATTAAAATATACACAAACTATAATAAAATGTAGATATGTAAATGTAAATATAGTATTCCAGTCAGCTGAGAAGCACGAAAGACAAAGTGAAAAGAAATATGAAGGCAATGGCAAGAAGAAAGAAATAATAAATAATTATTCAAATATGAGCTTAATTATTTATTTGCTTTAAGAGCCAATTGAAATGTATTAATTCAGGTCCAAAAATGAACCTTTTCAAAAAATATTTGCTGTATTTTTCAGCTGTCTATATGCCGACGACATTTCGTTGGTGCTAATCAACGAAATAAGTAGTTAAGTTTTAAACAAACTTTTAAGAATTTTTCAAGTCTACTGATGAGTTGATAAGCACCAACGAAATGTCGTCGGCATATAGACAGATGAAAAATACAGCAAATATTTTTTGAAAAGGTTCATTTTTGGACCTGAATTAATAATTATTCAAATATTTGATTCTCTTACTTGAAAGAATCACTCAATTGAAATAACTCATTCATGAGTTACGCAAATATATAACTTTACCACAAAAAAAAAAAAAAAAAACTTTTTTAATTCTGCGAAAGTATAATTGAATCATAAGTCCGATAAAATAATCTAGTCTACAATTTCGTCATAAAGCAAATATATTCCAGAATTTGAAATACAGTATTTGAAATACATGTATTTGAAATACGTATTTAAAATACAAATAAGTATTTTGTATTTGTATTTTAAATACGTCTCATGAATGTATTTAGTATTCAGAATTTTAAATACTGAACGCTTGAGTATTTTGCATTTAAAATGCTTTTGCTCTCAAAATACATTTTTCCAATTACATTTTTGATTTATGTTAAAAAATATGAGCTAAAACTTATTAAATTCATACTTCAATTAAAAACGGAAAATTTTACTACTGTTTTATTTTCAAAAAAATGGCAATACTACAATTTAATTTCCAAACGTAAAATACCAGTGTAAAGTAAAAGCAACTGAATACATACATACACATTGAAAAAATAAATTACAAGAAAAAAACAGCGTTTGACATTTTAATCTAAAACAAGAGAACAAATATCAATCAGATGTTGACTTGGATAGACTTTATATAAATAGTCTTTGGTCAAACGTTCTTTCTTCATTGTCACTTTATTCTTAATTTTGTTATTTCTTTCAATAAAATATCGTTTTCTAATAAGAAATCATTAGAGGTTTCTTTGATAGCTGGGTTTATTCATTCGCCATCAAGAGATTGTTTGTCTGATATCACATTTGAAAAGCTGGTGGTTATGAAAGGAAATAAAAACTTTTTTGATGAAAACTATTTTAAATAATTATTTTTGTTACAGTATTTTTCGGTTAATTGCACATCCAAATTTGCACAACTTTTTGTTCAATTAACCGGGGAACCAATTAACCGATACCCGTTTACTTGAACAATTCGTTCAATTACAAGAACCCTATTTAATTGAACAGTTTGTTCAATTACAGAAATCACGCATAATATGAACTATGTACTAATGAGTTAAAAGAAATCGCATATGTGCACTTTAAGTTTTTCAAAATAATTTTTTTTACCTTAAACGAAAAAAAAACTGCAAGTAACAGCAAAAAATGTAAAAATGTACATATACATATGTGTATAGTAGAGATGCCACCCAGCAGTGTTTTTCACAAATGATGTCAAATATGTATGTGCAAAAATGCCAGATTATTTTTCAATGCAATTAACCGGGTAAAAGGAAGAGGAAATTTATTTTTGATGACATGAATTTTGAACGAATTAAGCGGGAAAATCAATTAACCGGGTTCAATTATCCGAGGAAATTCACATGGTGTTCGTATGCAATATTTTTTTTGCCCGATAATGTGGTTCAATTAAGCGTGGAAACCAATTAACCGAAAAATACTGTACTCGGTATTTTGAATTTCAAATACTTGCTTGTAGAATGCAATATTTTGCACACGAATATTCCGCGTTCTTGGGGAGTGTATCGCTCCATGGCTGGTTCACTTGTATTCTACAGCTGTCTAGTTTACAAATGTAAAAACAGATTTGACACTGGCCGCCATTTGCAAAAATAAGAGCAAGATCCCTTAAGGGCAATTCAGACTATTATACTATGTATTAATACCTGCCAAAAGTTCAAATAATACGTGCAAGTGTGATGGTGTGAATGCAATGTGTTATGAAAACGAGAAATAATACGATAAAAAATTGACATCCCATAACACTGCATCGTTTTTTCAAAATTTTCTAAACGATAATACATTTCATTCCATCAGCGTTGTTTTTTTAACACAAGCAGCTGTTGAAAAATTTACTAGCCAGTTGTTTCACAGCCGATGGCGTGCCGTCACTGATGGTATTTGATTTCGTTATACAAGGGTTCGAAATTTGGAATTTGGTTACCGTATACAAATCTATTTTGCTCTAGCTGTATTTAGAAGATAAACTATTTTTGTGTTATTCAATTTGGTTCTGTTTTACATAACTATTATTTTAGTTGCTGAATATTTTTTAGCGCCGGCACGTCCACCGCCAACATGAAATTGCTCTTCTGCCGCCGTGTAAAGTTTTATGTTGGCTGGTTTATTCTGTGATCAAATGTATGTATGATTAATGTATGTACATACATATGCAACAGCTGTTTTCTTTCCCACTCAAATTTTTTTATTTTATTTGAAGTGTGATGGTGTGAATGTAAAATGTAATTTACGTTAGACTTTTTGACAGTCGCATGAAATCTAATTATACTTTCATCTCACAAAGCTCGAGTGTATTAATCGATGTCCGTTGTTATGTCGGCCGTACATAACACACGTTTAATACTCTGGTCAGGAGCAACGTAAACAAAGCTTGGGACACACACTAATTGGTAGATAATTATTAATTACACAAATATTAATTTCTTGCTTTTCACTGCACTTTGCAAAACAAAAGTCTAAATACATTTCTTGCGGCTGTCTAAACCTTAAATCTAACACTAAATTACATTAAGACTATCACACTTCAAATAAAATGCAAAATACTACACGACACGGTGAAGTCCTCAACGACGTTGTATGAGAAGTTTTATGTGCAGTCCACTAGATATATTCAACAGCTCTGTAATCGTTGTGCATAAGAGCACGATAATACAAAATATAAAAACAAATCCACTTTCTGTAAGACGTGGCTTGAACGAAATATATTGTATTACGCATATATACTTCTATATATATAGAAATACATAATTACATCAAAATTTTAAGCAACTGTATGAGAAAGAATGACACCATAACAAACGGTTTGTCAGCGGCGGCAAGATTATCGACTTAGTTAAACTGTTTTGTATGTGTTTTTTTCCAAAAACAACCCGATGATGAAAAGTATTATCGTTTTGAAAATTTTCAAAAACCGATAAAGCTTTATGGGATGTCAAATTTTTATCGTATTAGTTTTCGTTTGTATAACGCATCATATTCACCCATACTCGCCTGATACGATTACTTTAATTTTTGACAAATACTAATTTAGAGTATAATAGTCTGAAATGCACAAGTTTTTAGTTTAAAATTATAAGTGAAGTCTGCTTTTTTTTAGAAATTTTAAGTGAGAGTCTTTTTGGCTTAAGGCACGCACGCTCACGAGCAGAATTTTTTCAATCCCGCAATTTCACACATCTATCACGTTCATATAGAAGTAAAATACGAACATGGAAAATGCTCACTTTGTTTACATACATACATACAGATGTACGCACATATATTTACAATAACATGCATGTTGTTTTGTTGCGTAAATACGTAGGTCGTTGTTTGTTTTGTTGTACAAATTAATTATCTAATTGTCAACAAGTTTTAATATGTTACCTGTCTTTTAGTCTTTCAGCATGTCTGTATGCTGCCGTAATTTCCTTGGTACCAACCAACTCATCAGTAGACGAGGGGGTGTGGCATACATTTTACTCCTCTACTAGCACCGTGGGAGTGATTAGTGTGATAAGGGGACATTTTTTTTCGAATACTACAGCTCCGTACCGCACCTCGTTAGGGCGACTGTCATACAAAAATACAAATGCGTTAAATTTGGGCCCCTCGAAAATAATTCTTTTTTTTTCTTAATATGTTTTTGCTCCTCATACCAAAAGTTACGGAAAAATCGATGGCACAACATGGATTGCCAAGTCGAACGTCTCTAAAGCACATGCACATAAACGTAAATATTGTGTAGAGTATTTCACATACGGCATAGCCCATGATTCCTCTTTTACTTCGTTACAGGCGTCTATATCATACTAAACTATTTCTTTTTTCTGACCTAAACATACACAGAGAAAAAAGCACCTAATAAAGTAGAACAAAATCAATAAGATATCTCTATGGTTTTTTTTTCAAGAAGGATTCCTTATTATTTTAAATGGGAAAACCTTATTGAAAAAACAACAATTAATGAAACTAAAAAGATGATTTACGTGTGTTTATATAGGAAACTAATAAAACCAATAAGGAAAAATTAATAGGATAACCTAATAAAATCAATAGGAAATCCTTATTGTATACAATTTACAAGAAAACCTAATAGAATTAATAAGTTCTTCTCTATAGAGTTTTTTTTTTTTTTTGGTACCATGCAAATCGGAAACTGAGGAAAAACAAACGTGAGTAACAAGTTTTTTTCTTGGTTTTATGTGTTTTTCTTGTTGAGACAATTAATAAGATTTGCAACATGGAAATAATAAGAAATACCCATAGAAAAATCTTCTTTTCTCTCTGCTGGGATACCCCTCAGCCTAAAAACGTTTCAAAAAGAAAATCTTATTGAATCTATTAGGAAGTTTTCGCTCTGTGTATAAATGCTGCTGCCACATGAATGTAAACAACTTCAATAGAGATTTTTGTTGAAAATTAAAATTCAAATATGAACGAAAATACGAAAAAACGAAAATACAAAAAACTTTTTGAATTAAAAATGTTTGCTCTAATTTACATAACAAACAATTTTTATAGTAATTCTTCATTACTTGTGTATTAATATAATTTAAGCAATTTGAATAACAATAACTCTAATAATAGGAAATTGTAATATTTAACATATTCTAGTAGGTATAATAAGTATTTTAATTTGGTGATTAGCCATGTAAAACGTATGTACATACATATTTATATTACACATACAGAAATTGCTGGTTAATGTTCGCATACAGTATAATTTGTGTACCAACAATGTGATGGAAATTATATACCAAATATGCAGATTTATGCAAATAATGCAATTTTAAGGGCGCTTGCAATATTTTAATTGAATAATTAATAAAACAATACAATACAAAAACAATAGTAAGAGAGCAAGAAACGTTCAATGTTTGCTTAATTAATATAAATTATTATCAATGCCAGTACGTATGTATGTATGCATGTTTGCCCTATTTGTCAAGACGAGGTTTTTGTGGGATTGGCCGGACATGAGGTGGAATTATTTGAAAACGTGAATAAAATAAAATTACGTTAATGTTGTGTTGGATGATATTTAATAATATACATATGTATTAATGATTTCAAACGTTCTAGTTTCCAAGCAGTTATCAATTAATAAATTTTCTATAAAAAAATATATATTAAACACTGCAATTAAAAAGAGTTAATTGGTAAGGACAAATTAATTAATATGAGTCATGAAAGTGATATGTTAACTATTAAGTTCTCAAACAGAACTACTTAGAATTGTGCAATAATAATATTTTTCGAAATCTGTCTGTGATGAATTAATTCCGAAATTATAGGTTTAGCTGAGGTAGTGCAGACGAGAAATGAATCAGTCTCATCAAGTTATTGTTTCTTAACATCTATATTTATTACAATTGTACATAGGAAAAGTGTTGCCAGGTATTACACTTATTTTAAACCATAAAACCTCTTCCTTGCTCCCTATTTCCTAGTTCCAGCACAATGTACTGCCTACGTGGGGGTTGTGCACAGCGTAGCGGTCCAAATAAAAAAAATATCTCTGCATGTACTTGTCGGTGAAACAAACAAAATTTACAATTATATACATATACAGATTTCATGAATCGGGCATATGTATGTATATAACACTTGGAATTTTGTTTTACCTTTCTATCCCTTGACAACAGTGTTATAGGTATATATAAGTTTGTGATTCCGTTTGTGATTTCCGACCCATATAGTAAATATATTCTGGATCAGTATTGCTAGAAATGTCGATAAAGCGAAGTCCATCTGTAGGCTGTCAAAAAACCGTTAACTCAGAAAAAAGTTTTTGATGCCAAAATCTTCAGGCATCGCGTCAGGTGTTTGCTATTGAAATTCAACAAAATCGTTTCATTAATACCGAAAAAAATAATATATTTTTGTGCATAAAATTTTTGAATACAAAAATTTGTTTTGTTATTAAAATATTTATATTGATTGGCATGACCATTAAAATCACAGAAACATAAACAGAAGTTTAACGCATCGATCCACATATATCCGAAATATAGCATGAACCCCATTCTAAAGAAATTTTTCCTTTACTGGAACAAGTTTTGGTGTCAAGTAAGCAAACAAAAAAAAAAAATAAACTACTTCCGACATTGGTTCATATATAGCCAAGATACAGGGAAAACCGATTTCTGAAAGAGTTAAGCCTAGACATGAGCTGAAATACTTTTAGCGCCAAAATATTAATACATATCTGAGATATGCCGAAAACCAGAAAGACTACTTAAAGATAAGGAAATTTAGACACTGGACTTTATATAGCCGAGATATAGCTAAAACTGAAAGCTGGGCCTGTACGCTAACCTAAGCAGCGAAAAATATAATTACTCACATGCAACCAATGAAAATTTCGTTTAACATATACATAAATAAAATATAGCGAAAATCGATTTCTGAAAAGTTGGACCAGTACGTGAGATGCAGATGACACTTTAAAAAAAAAAAAAAAACATCTACTACTATTAGCGAAAACGACAACAAGCTATTACAATCCTCATTGCGCAAGGCGAATTCACTTAAAAAAAGGTGTAAGTTTTGTTGTTATATTAAATTTTGTTCATGCTATTTAAATACAAAAATACATGAAAACACAGCAGAAATAAATTAGATGTGTTCAAAGAAACTCAGTTTTTTGAGTAAACTCCTTTTTTATTTTTACTCTAAAATCAGCTGTTATCATTCGTATTCTATAGAACATAATCACTTGAAAAATATATTACGGCTTTCAAACATTAGTCATATTATTATATCTGCTCAAATTTTAAATGTGTAACGCCGGATGATGTTTATCATCAATATATATATTTTTTTGGTGTGGTTGCGAAAAATATACTTCTTTTTTCAGATTTTTGATAGTTTGTATTTCAAAATTCTCACACTTATTTACACAAAAGTTCTTAAAAAAATTAGTTTAGGGTTTCTTTCAAGGAAGTCCTAAATAATATTATAATCTTAAAATTTAACAAAGAAACTTAAATGATAAAACTCACAGACTAGTAATTATATTTATATGTTTGCTTTATATCGAGTTTTTTCTTTTTTAATATAAAACAACGATTACTTTCGAAAAGACTTAAAATATCTAATATTATACATTTAATAAACACTAAACAGTACAGCAAGAGCTTAAATATATTTACATATAAAAAAATAAATACAAAAGCCAAATAACGAAATTATAATAATATAAACATATTTACATATATAATACGAGCAATCGAGTTTGCGTATGAGAAGTTATTTAAAACAAATTTAAAAGGCAAATTTAAACGTTATATTCGAAATATTCGAAACAAATGTTTAGCAAACTTTATTTTTATACACATTTATTTATATCGAAGCTGTTGTAGTTTGCGTAAAACTCAGCCAAATATAAACTTTTGCCACTACACTAAACCATAAACTCTGTGGTGTTTCAATTCCGGGTAGGAGTTGTTTGAGCTAAACAAATAAACTCCAATGCAATACCAACATGACACATTGTGTTTTTATATCGAATGATAAATTATAAATATAAAGCTTTAACTTTGTTTCACATTCGACTGTTGAACGGGATCATGAACAATTTTATTAAAAATGTTTCTTTTAATGAACTCATTACCACAATGCTGCTGGTTTTGAGACACTGCTATGAGTTCATGTTCATTTAACAGCTGTTTTAACATTGAGTCACGTTTATTGAACATGGAGTTTATTTTTTGTATATTACCTCATAAACGATCACAATGTGTTTTATAAACGTATGTATGTATGTTTATTCTATTATATTTTCACTTTGTATGATAATTTCATTAATTTTTTAGAGCTAATGGGACAGTTGGGCCATAAATTTGCACAGCCCATTGGCCCACTCAACTCATCTCCTGTGTAACGATAAAGTTCACCCATGTGAGCAGCAAAATGCCATTTGCTTGGTGCACCATTCATTGCCAGCGACATGGAAGAAGATCTAAATAAAAGAAGAAATCTCATTTATTTATTTACTTTTTTCTTAATAAAACACAATTAAAAACAAATAGAATACGCAAAAACAGCAGAGACAAATACTAAAAGCGACCTTGAGTTTCAAATTAAATTAAACATTAAAAACCAAATTTCCTTTATTTGCTTAGCGTCACTCACTGTTAGTTAATGTGCTTAGATATAAACTAGTTTTTCAAAAATTATGTATATTATGCGAAACTGTTTAAATAAATTTCAAAAATAATCGCGTAATTTTTGCTACGCTGTAAAAAATGTTTGAAAGCAAAATACTTTAAACATTAACACTGGTATTCATAAAAAATAAAACGTTGCTCAAATACATTTTAGAAAAAATTTTATATGAAAAATTTGTTGTAAAATGTGTTTCAACATTGTTTTATTTTTTATGAATACCGGTGTTAAGGTGTAATTCATAAAAAAATTTTATTCAGTAAATTATCTACGATTTGAAATACAAATTGTGATTCATTCAGATATTAATAAAATATTTAATTTTTGATTTTTTGTTCTGGCAATGATCATACAGCATTTGATGTAAAGAGAGAAAATACTAAATTATTCGTGGAGGCAAGAAAATGAAAACTTTTTATTAATTCTGATCAATATCACAAACAAAAAAAATCCGAAAAATTTTTAATAATATAATTTTTGGAATTAAGCATTAATTTAGCTTTGAATTCGAACTACATACATGATTTAAAATTGTTAATTATTTTATGGAACATGAGTTCGATTTTACTTCTTCAGAATTTAGAAAGATTTTTTTTTGTGTTTTTTTTTTTTTTTAAGACAAGAAAAGTAACATTGAGCACTTATTCGGGGATGTCATAGAACCCGATCTCATTGGATTCTTCGGATTTGAAAAAAAAAAAAAAATACTTCAGAGCCATAACATCCAATGTATTCAGTTTTTGTTCAAACTAGATACAAATTCTATTTCGTAGAAAAAACTTATGGCATTGAATTTCATGATACCAAAGTAAATTTTTGGTCGCTTTCAAATCCGATTCCAATAAGATTGGATTCTATGACATCCTCGATTGACTGGAAAACATACTACGGCTGTTTCACATCCACCACGGCGATCATCAGCACCCAAATGGCTTCGCACCCAGATAATAACTAAGACTTGTATAAACTATTTTGATGATAGATAATTTGATTCTAGCGATGTCACCGAAATTTTAATTTATTTTTCAAAAAAGTACAATTTTTTAAGCTAAAAAATTTACTATTTTGAACTTTGAACAAAAATTTTAAATTTTAGCGACGGTGCGAAAGTCAAATTTTTGGGGGAACTTTAGCGTAACGAGCCAGGCTTTGAAAGGAATGAAGTTTTCTAGGTTAGTAGGGGCGGTCGTGGACCTCGCAAAACCGAAGTCAAAGTATGTCGGAGGCTTTTAGTTAAATAATAAATTGATGTTGAAGTTGCGGAATTTGCAGAGGAAAATACGAAAATGTTGGCAAAAAAGTGCTGCCAGAGAAAAGTTTTCGAGCAGAACGTAAAATTGCTAATTCTTAAGCGATTCTTAAGCATAAAAAATCTTATTATTTTAATTTCATTTCATATATTTTTTATAGGTTAGCGAAATCTGAGCAGGGGTTAAAGAATTTTCTCCTCCATTGTATAACCAACATCTGGCGGCACACTTTATTTTATGGCAATTGGTACATTTTATACGAGTCCCTTCGTCGCTAAAACTCGTTTAGTGGGGTCTAGAGATTTTCAGCCTAACCCTACTTTTCGCGCTTTGTAAGAGAAGCGCAGCTAAGCTACATTTTTTAGTAGAATTTTGTTTTATTTTACCTCTAGACCATTTTTCTTGTATCAAATACAATAAAATTCAATTAAGTGGCAATAATTTTTCTGCGTGTAACATTATTCTAAAATATTTTATTTTGACATCTGGAATGCATGTTTATTATTCTACAAGTGTTTTGTTTTGCATTTAATACCGAGTATAATGTAAAACTAAATTATTGAGTGTTTGAGCCAACCGAAACTGCCTTCAAGTCAAGAGCGAGGTTATGAGTAAAAAATAAACAAAAAATTCAAATTACAGTAATCATTTTATATTACAAAACCAGTGAAATGGAAAATTCAACTCATTGTTGTTGTGTTTTGCAATTTTAGTTAGTTAGCTTTCAAGAACTCGAAAGAAAAAACATAATAAACATTTTTATGCAAATTAATTGCAAGGGTTTAAATTTAATGGCTGAAATAAATTTTAAAAACAGAAGTTCATAATATATTAAATATATTAAAATTTTGTATTAAAAAAAAAACAAGTTCCTCAAAATGTTAACAAGCAAAAATGAAATAATTAAGCATAAATACTATATGTTATCACAGATGTTGAACTTTTAAACCAGTTTCATTTTTATAATCATTTTGCTGACGTCTGCAATTTTAAATAAAGTGTGCAATATGATTGCTAACACTGTACAACGGTGTTGAATCATATTTTAAGCGGGGTTACAGTTTTCCCCCTTTTATCTGGTACTATATGTTCGTCTTTAAGATTATGACTTGAAGTCATAATTTTGTGGTACGAATTTTAGAATATAAAGGATTATCTTATATTGGACTGGTTTTTGCTAGATGTATATATTAACTGACTAAATTCAACATTAATAGATGATCTTGTGCTTTACTGGTTTTTGGTCAGCAAGAAATCTTACCACCGTTATTCAAAGAAAATAAAATGTTGTGCAAAAATGTATTTCAGGAACATTTTCTTTTTTATGACATGTGCAGAAGGGTCGTTCGAAAAAGAATTTGAATAAATCACCCTCCACGATCAAAGGTTATTTGAAGACTATTTAAAAAAATAAACATAATTTTTGGCCTCGACTTCACCATCATTGGCTTTCATAACGTACGTTTTTATTGCTAAGCATGTTTAATTTTGACATCAAACTGAAGTTGTTACTTTCCCATCACTGGTTTCTATCCTCCAAAAGGGCAAAAATTGGCAAACTTAAAAAAAGCCGCTTTAATTTCAAAAAACTTGCTTTAAAATATTTGTTATTAATTAAAAAAGAAAAAAGTTTCAAAGTTTGAAAAAATAATCGTAATTTAAGTACAATATACTTAAAATTTCAGATATGGCAACTCTTTTCTTTGCTTATGTTATCAAATTGAATGGTTGTCTGTTACTTAACGTCTACATCTGACAAAATTTTTTCGAGACATACATACATACGTCGGGCTCTATATGAACTCATTTTTACCTTTGATTTTTTTATTTTTTCATACAGAGCTCAACGTATGTCTTAACAAAATTTTGTCAGATGTAGACGTTAAGCTATTGAAAGGAAAGATCAAAAGTGTTTGATCTTGATAAAACATAAATACTAACAAGACCCGAAGTTATACAATATATTTTATATCTGTATTAAGTTTATCATGCTCAAGTTTTTTCTATATTATTCTTGTGATTGATATTAATTAAATTAGACAAAGAAGACATCAAAGACATTTAGCAGGGTGGACAACAAGTTGTTTCGAGGCCGCCACACTTTCTCGTCCTGCTAAATGTCTTTGATGTCTTCTTTGTCTAATTTCATTAATATCAATCATAAGGATAATATAGAAAGAACTTCAGCCTGATAAACCCTAATACAGAAATAATTATATAAGAAAAAGTTCGAATAATAGAAATTAATTAAATATATTTTATAAATAGAGAGCAGTAGTGCACTAAAGGCTTATAAACAGAAAAGTTTTTTTACGCTATTTCTGAAATATGGACCTAGGGAAATTCTATTACAAAACTGTTGAAAAACATATACTATTGGTCTCTTATTTAAGGATCATGTGCCTGCCTGCATATTACCGATAAGCTGCATAATTTGGCAAAAAGTGGAACGTTTTAGCAACTCCCTCAGTGCAATTTGGATGTGACCATTTGTGATGTACGTATAAATTGTTTTGGGCTCTACTAGTTGGAATCGGTTGTTGGAGCAAAATTATCTGTATGCTATATCTATTATTGAGCAGAGTAAAAAAACAAAACAACCAGCTATGGTGGGCGTGAACCAGCTATGGTATGTTCCCGAGCTAACATGTCCTTAAATTTTCTTTTCTTGCCTTTAAAAATCACTATAATTTTGCCACAACATTTTTTTTTTCATTTTGGCAAAAGTAAAAACTGGACTAAAAGTCCAATAAGTAATTAAATGAAAAAAGCAAAAATAAAAAAATATTGCAACGAGATACAATTTAAATCACCACAAGTTAACTAATTGTTAATAATGCATAAGTTATCTACCATAACCGGTTGCTTAAGCTGTCTCTTTCAATAGTGCGCTTAACCCCTATTTAGCAAATTTTTAGTTTTAGCAGTCATATTTACCTTATAAGATTCATGAGATCCTTCTCCTTCTCCGTTAACATATAATCTGGCTTCGCGGCCATTTCACACAACATTTTCGGCAGGCAGGAGTCTTTTATGGCATCTGTTAGCTGGGATTTTAAACGTCTCTGTTCTAAGGCTGTTGTGGAAAACTCTGTTAAATCGGCATCTAAAACAAACCCAAATAATATTAATTTTAAGCAGGCATCGGACGTCTCAAACAGAAAGGCCGTAACTTAAACTTTCCTAAAATTGGTGGCCTATTTAGCGACTTTATTACATTTTGAAAAGTTAGGCATGTTAAATAGGTTTAAGCATTAGCAAAACCGGAGTTAGGGCCCTTCTGCCTGAAACTTACTATATATCTACGGCTACGTATGTATTTGGGAGCATTTCTGTGAACTGTTTATTGTCAAGAAAAAAGTTTTAGTTCAAAAAGGCATTCAAAAAAGAAAATATTTTTGAATTATGTGTTAAAAAAAAGTAAATTAATTAATTTTCATAATCGAACTTTTTCTCTATAATTATTTTGTATTAGGTTTATCAGACTCAGCCGCCTGAGTTGATGTATATCTTCTGTTTACATTTTAATTTTATCATAAGTATCGCTTTAGACACTTGCGTCTCTGAGTCAAAATCCATGTGCTGTCGAGAAGTGTGGCCACTCGATACAGCTAGTTATCTTACAGCTAAGGGTCTTTATAGTTTCTTTGCCTTATTTCATTAATTAGCAAGAATGGTATAAATGAATTTATGTTCAATAAACGTAATAAAATATAATTATAACAAAATAGTCTAGTATAAAAGCTTTTCAGTAAAATACATTCAAATTGGTGCTAATATATTCGAACAAATAGAAAAAACTACATACATATGTATATGTATACTAAAAAGACCTACAGCTGAAGAAAATAATAATACTAAATAAAAAAAATGGGTCGAACAATATAAGATATTAAATTTGTCGCCTTTTATTTAGTAAAAACGATTTGCATAAATAAATAAATGTAAAACATGAAATGAATGAAAAGTGACCTTCCATATCATGATATAATACTCTGCATGAGAGTTCTGATAATTATATCATAACGCTGGCATAACATTAATATTAATTATTTATCTTCATCATATTATCAATTTGATATTCATCATGATATAAATGCATCACGTCTAGACGCCGTGAAAGAGGGCAATGCTTAATATTGTGGAAGTACACCTCCAAATTTCAAGCGCGTGCTGATGAAAAGCGTAGCGGCTTCGAAATATTTAATTAATATTAAGCATAATGAACCGTCTAGGGTTAAACATGGGTCTAATTAAAACTTATGTAAATTAATTGCGAGTTTATTCAAAAACAAATTGATTTAATAAAACGTGTTCTTTTAGGTATTATGCAGAAAACAATGTAATATTTGATTACAATATTTAAAAACTAAATTGAAAAATTGGTTAAAAATTGATTGTTTGAAAACAAATTGAAATAGTTATCTTTTGAGTATGTACTGTTTTTTTTTTTAGATTCAGATTGATTTATGAAATAAGCAAGCTGATATATTATTCCAGCGGTAAAGCATTTTTTGAAACATTTTTTAGGATTCCGTCCGTCCGGCCCAAGCCCCATTCCCCCAAATGGAAAGAGCTATATAGCTGAAATTTCGATATAACATGTGATTACACGGCCGCTACAACGACCAATACTAAAACAAACAAAAATTTTAAAACTAAAGGTGGTCCCCATACGAGAATCTTTGAAAATTAGCTGCAGTTTTGACTCAAGAGATACAGACTTGAAATTTGCAATTGCCAGACCTTTACAACAACACATACCAACAACAACAAAAAGTCAAAGTTTAAATGCTGCCCTATACATGGGGATACCCTTTAGTATGAAAATTAGCCATAACTTTTTAGTCATATAAAAGATAGTGAAATTTGCACAGTATCAATATTTGGTTACCTGGCCTCTACAATAATCCAAGAACAACAAAAAGTTAAAATTTAATTGGTGTCCAAGGCATGGCGGCACCCTTTACCTGGAAAATTAGCTGTAACTTTGGAACGGTAAGATATAGAGTCTTGAACAGTTCATCTACTTGACTGGCCGCTATACAATAAATAACAAACAAATAAAAAATTAAGGTCTATACCCTGAGCGCCTGCTCAGTGAAATGGCTTAAGACCCTTGTGTGGTATAACGGAACCCTTGCTGTACGAGTCTGTCTTGCACTTGCCTGAATTTATTTTTGCTTTTGCTGTTTTATTCATTGTAACAGATATGCAAAATACATTTTTTTAAATTTCGGAATATTGCTACGCAGCAATTTGTAATATACAACAATTTTGTTCTTTTTCTTGATAAATTATGCGAATTAACAACAATTATACAAAATAAATGAAAGTAATAAAAAAAACTTATTTATAAATTTAAATAGCGACGAGTGCATTGGTTCTTAACCTTCAGCTAAACACAATGTTAAATTAACAAAAGTGAAATATTTATAATAAAAAAAAAGAAAACCGTAAATGATTGTTAAGCATACAACACAAAATTGCCAATGAGTTGATTTCATTAAATTGAAAACGTTTGCAGGTAAAAAGTCATTTGTCAATGAAATTTAAAAAAAAATAAATAAATAAACCAATAAGCAACAAAATATGAATAATGAAAAAATGTAAGAATTATTACTTCAATATTTCGTTTTTGTTATTAAAAGGCAGTTGCGAAATACTACTCAAATTTCAGGTAATTTCAATATAAACTGAAAGTATATTGCGAAATTAGCAGAGAGGTAATGAATTTTTTCGTCAACAAATTATTTGATATTGGATGCGAATAAAAAATTCTTGCTACATCATTTAACTAGAATTGATCTGAATATCATTTGAGCAAAATAAGCGAATGAAAAATTTCATCTTCTGGACGTGTTGCACTTTTTAACTGTATATTTTTCTAACTTTTCACTTTTTGATCATTAATGCTGTCTAAATGCATTCTCATATTCAAATACATTTTATTTGAAAAGCATACATACAAGCAAAAATTGTATCACCAAACAAACAAGCGAAGGGTTCATTAAACTTGAAACCTTATATGGAAAATTATTCAAATTTATGTTGCGAATTTCAGCAATTAATTTTTTGTTCTTTTTTATCTTTGGACAAATTTTAATAATTCATGAATTTATTTATGGAAAATGTTTCGATCAAATTTAATGTGGTGTTAAACTATTTCTTATTTGGAAAGTAAAAGTGTAGAATAACAAATAAAACACAATATGTGCGGCGAATGATGAAGACTTTGAAACTTGTTTGTTGAATTTTTTCACATTAAATCATATTATTAGATTTGGTCATTTCTAATTAGAACTGAAATTGCGAGTCTTCAAAATCCAAACTTATCTGTATTTCCGCAATAAATTCTAAACTAGTCTGCAGTTATCAAAGAATATTTTAAACAGGCACTGTTTATCTATTAAGCCATTTAAAACTTAAAACTATTTAGTGTGAAGAATATTCTCGGCCACATTCATAATAAAAATTTTGAATTTTAATTTCAATATGCTTTCTAAGCTCTAGCTAACGAGCAGCTAGTCTAACGTTTACGGATATGAAAAACATTTCGAAAAACTCAATACACTCACACCTATTTACTAAACATGCTCAATTTTCCATGCGAATAATTAATTTGGAGTTTAATAACTAAACGTCAAAAAAGTAACTTGTGCCCAACTGCTTTGCCACAACATTATTTGTTTTTGGTGTGTTATACAGTGTAATCGATCTCCATTATATGGTACAGCGAGCATCTATGTTTTTATTACTAATAAGCCAACTGATATGTAAAATCGTTTTAGAAAATCTATAACATTTTTTTATTCTTTACAAGCCTAATAATTAGTAATAAGTACTTTAAGTTGTAGAGATAGATGAACAAAAAAATAAATAAAACAAATAAAATAAAATAACACTACCTAATAATTAGAGATGATAATCTAATGACTTATTACTTTTAAGTTGTCATCTACAAAACGTTTTAACAACAGGTGACCGAATAATTACGCTGCCATTCAACTTATAAAACATTTACAACAACAAATTATAATTACACAGTCGTTTTATGGTTTAACGAATATTAAATTTTATGGACATCGCTTTTAGAGAACAAGGATTTTTGTTCCACTTGATTTCTTATATAATTTTATATATTATAATTATATTTTTTATTTTTTTATTTATTTCAAATTATGCACAGTATACAATCGAGCCTTATTAGTATAGCCATATTTGATTGTTAAGACTACAATATTTTAAATATACAGTTATGTATGTATTTATGTTACTAAAAATAAATACAAGAGATATAAAGAAGAGGAAAGGGGAAGAAAGAAAGGAAACACAAGGTACAATGTTTAATAGACATAATAACATGGGTCAATGATCGGTACTAGTTGTAACATGACTTAATAATTTGTTCTTAAAAGTTGATATCGAGGGGGTAAACACCTTAAGATCCCTTGGAAGCCTGTTCCAAGCTCTTGCCACTCTGACTAAAAACGATCTTTCATACAAAGCACACGAAATTCGTGGTAGTACAATTTGTGGATTTCTGGAACTGTGGGTAAACGTAAACATATTGCAAATGTATGGAGGACATCTATATTTAACAGCCTTAAAGAATATCAGTAAAGCTCTCATCTTAGCAAAATTAGAGAAACTGCATCCAAAAAACATATTCTCATAGGAAGATGCGTGATCGCGAATACGCAATCCATACACATATCTAACAACTCCGCGTGCTATCCTTCTCAGCCTCATATGCTCCCCAACCAAGCATCCAACTATTACTTCTAAGCAATATAAAATATGTGGCATCAAAATAGCATTAGCCAATTTCCTTCTAACATCCCTGGATAGGTATCTGCCAGTATTGTAAAGGGTCCTTAAAGTAAATGAGACTTTAGACAACACACTATTCAAATGCTTATCAAAACGTAAATACTTATCAAGAATAACCCCTAAACATTTCATGCTCTCTACTGTCTCAATTGTACGACCCCCCATTGTGATGTTCACACAATTAACAGGACCATTAAACACCATCACCTTAGACTTATCCGCATTTACGTCCAAGTTATTCTCATTAAACCATCCCCAAGCTATATCCAAGTTAAAATCAATATTAGCCTGCATAACATCCATGAAGCCCTTATCGTGTCTAAACAGAATCAAAATGTCATCAGCGTAAATAAAATATTTTATAGCTTCAGTTCCTTTATAATCGCTTTCTGTCTTTTTAACGTGTCAATTTTGCTAACATCATTAAAGCCCGTATGCCACTACATTTTTCTTGCATTGTTCAAATTTTGGAGAACAGTGCAAATATGTATAATGTAATAGTAGAATTTAGTATGTGCAACGCGTTCAGCTATATTAAGATAAATGCAAAACTGTCAACATTTTTGTTGAAGTTATCGATAAAAAATGAGATTATGTCAAAAAATGTAAAAATTTTCAACTTAAAATTGACATTTCAAACTTGAATGCTGCTGTGTCAGCGGTTTACGGACAATTTTTGCGATTTAACGCTTCTTTTTTGGAAAATTTTTATTTCCTAGCGCTTTCTTGAAATAAAAAGAATACAACACTTACAAAAAAGATGCCAGTTTTGCTTACGTTTTGTATATTTGGTTCTTTCTAGCAATTGCTGTTTCTTTCTAGCAATTCTATACCAATTAATGAAAGTAGAATGAAGTATCATACGGGCTCAACTCATGAACAGACTCGAAAAAAACTTTTGAAGATTTCTCAAAAATAAAAGAGCAGAAGAAAAAGTATTGCTACTTTAATGATCAATTCATGTCCTGGGTTCGAAGCCATTTGGATGCTGATGTACGTCGTGATGGTCTTACGACATCCATGGCATTTACCCTAGCTAATAAATCTTCGACTTTATTTTTTTTTTTTTCAAAAATGTTGATCGTTGATATTTTACCACAAAAAATCTCTCTCAATTCTGAGTTAATAAAATCGAATCACTTTCCTCAGATCCTATTTACTCAGCTGTAGAAATGTATTATGCCTCCAAAACAACACCAGGTCATTTTTACAACCTTCAGTTTTGTTGTTCGAGCTCCTTTACGAAATCTTACATTGAGGCTTGCTAGATATTAAAGCACGAAATACTTGGAAAAAAGCCGTGGACATACTGAGTGCAAAACTGAAATTGGAATTTGTTTCCCGTACTCTGCTCAGACGACCACAGATTGATCGATACCGAAATGTTTTTTGAATGGATTATTTAGGTATGGTATATTAACCTGTTATACTAACAAAAAAAAAAAAAATTAACTACAAGTAAGCGCATGCAAAAGTGAAATGGCACTGGATTTCATTTGGTATGTGAATGTGATAACAAAAATATATATATTAAAAACATATTGCATGCCTCATAAATATTTATAAAAATTATGGTTACTTTAACCAGGGGACAGTAAATAATTTAAATAACGTTTTCAATTATTGGAAATTGTGTTATTAATACGGGTATTATTAATGCAGGTATTTCATTAAAAAAAATTACATTTATAAATTATTTCACTAATTATGGCACACATTTTGCATAGTACATTCAAGAAACTTGTGTTTTAACAATTATTTTCTGCAGTAAAATAAAAAATATGAATTCAGGTATTCATATACCATTATAAAATAAAAATAAAATTGATATTTAAAAGAACTTTCTAATAACTGAAGTTAAGAACAAGAATCAGGGGGCTAATTCTGGCAATGGCATACGAGCGAGTTTTTATTCGAACGTGCGATTTTTTTTACTTTTGGGATTCTGTCACTCGTTATCCAGCAAAAGGTATCGAAATTTGTAATGATGGCAGTCGATTACAAGCGAACGTTCGAATGCAACCATGAGAGTTTTTACTCGAACGCAAGAAGCGTTCGAGATATCGTTTTTTTTGCAATCAAAACAAAAAATAAATAAAAGTATACATACAGAAATATAATTTCATTTGGAAATAAAATAGGAAATGTAAGTACCGAATTAAAAAAAACAAATATGTATAAACATAATTATATCAATAAATTTTTATTTTAGGTCAACAGTAATAAAAATAAATTATGTCCAAAAAGAGATATTGGCGTATTCTTCTTCGAATGACGTTAACGTTTTCATTCTCGTCGGATTCGGAAGAAGATGAATAAAACAAGAATTCCGGATTCATATTAATTTTCAACAAATTTCTTTTGCACAATATTGTTTGTTTACCTTTTTTATTTTGCATTTTTAGTGTTGTAACTATAAAACAAAATCGATTCGTTCAGTATCGGATAAAAGAATTAGAAAATAAAGAACGTTCGAAATTATCTTTCAATCGAATATAATTTCGATCACGACTGCCAGAATTAGCCCCCTGGTCATGAACGATATAAAGATTGAAAAATCTGTTTCTGTTTTTAAATGAGAATAAATTTTGAAAATGCATCTGTTGGTTTTCAAACAGATGTTAAGGGTCTTTCCTAGAGGGTTTTAATTGTTAATTATACATAAAATGGGCCTAAAAAGGGGTTTACTCAGTAATAAATGAATTTTGTGATAAAATTGCAGTGATCAAAATTTTGAAAGACAAACAAAATTTTTTACATTCTCTACACCGATTATAAACCTCGAGAAATGAAAAAATGTTTTCTAACTTCGTATAACCACCGTATTTTTTGATGCACATTGGTCCCATTGTCTACTATAAACATCTTCAGTATTTTCAAATATATTAATAAATTTAAACATTTTTTTTCTTGTTCTAATTTATGAATTTTTTGAAGAGACTGCCATCACCATTTCCATACTTTACAGTGTATCAGATTTTTCTTTTCACAGTTTGCCCAAACATTTTAAATTATTCTAGCTCCTCTAATGTTCTAACTGTTCTAATTCAATAATTTTAAAGTTATTCAAAATTAAATGAATAAAAAATATTTAAATTTTTTGGTTTCTTAAAACTCATAAAAATTATATAAAATTTATAATATAAAATGTCAAATCTGCTTGTACATTTGTGAAGTGACGAATACAAGTGAATAAGACATGGAGCTATAAACTCCCCAAGAAAGCTGAATAATCTATAACGAAGTGGACAATTTTCATAGTCAGCGATGTGGCTCATTTTTACCTCAGCAGGTACGTGAACGTGAACGAGTGATGCACGAAAATATAAAAACCAACTAATAAATTAAAAGTAATATAAAAGACACAAAGAGAGTTTTGGTGCTTTTCTGTAAGTTGTCATTTACTCAGTGCCACCAAACTTTTCCGTAAAATTTTCGAGAACGTTTTATATTTTATGGGCACTAACGAAATGCCGGCTTAGAAACACGATAGAAATTGGTATTTAGCTTTTGGTGGGATATTAAAATTTACAATTATTACTTACATATTATGTGGCTTTTAATTCAATTTTAATTGACCAAAATTAAGAAGAAAAAATTTTTTTTAAAGAAGACAAGAAAAGAGAATTCGAAAACTTATTAGCTGGATTACAACCGTGACTAGAAACAAAAGATGGCCTTAATTTGTTGTCCTGAATTAAATTATTAAAATCGACATCATTAATAAACTGATTTGATTTGAAATAAATATAAAACCAAAATAGAAAATGAAAAGCGCAACTATATAAGCAATAAAATTGAAATCTCTAGAGATCAAAAAGAAATGTGGACTGTGATAAAAGAACTTGTCTTAAAAAAACCTAGAATTGTAATTAAATCTGTGATATTTAATAAAGTAGAATATAAGAAAAACTCCGAAATAGCCGAAAATTTTAACAATTACTTTGTAGATAGTATTAAAAAAATAAGAAACTCAATTGAAAATGTGCAATTTACAAACCTGATACCTGTGATAAACTCAAAATTTAAGTTTCGTGCAATATCTATAGTAGAACTAAAAGCACTGTTTAAAGACATAAATAACAAACCCGATTATAAAAAAATTACAAAGAACATCATTATGGACACATGGGACACAACTGGTAATATTTTAATGAACATTATTAACAAATCATTACGCACAGGAAATTTTCCTAAAAGTTGGAAAGAATCGATGATGACACCGATCGCTGGTCGATGGTCTGAAAACATTTGAAAAGGTGCTGGAAAAAGTTGTAAAATATCAATTAGAACAATATTTAGAATATAATTCTTTGCTATCAAAATATCAATCAGGATTTAGAAAGCAGCATTCATGTGAAACAACGGTAAACTACTTAGTAAACAGATGGAAATGTGTAAAGAAAAATAATAAAATATTGTCTATTTTCCTTGATTTTAAACGGGCTTTCGAAACAATTGATCGGGATATTTTAATACAAAAGCTTCATAGATATGGTATCCAGGACAGTGAACTATATTGGTTTAAATCATATTTAGCTAATCGAGAGCAAAAAACAAAAGTAAATAACGTACAATCAGACGCGACTGAAAATAACTATGGGGTCCCACAGGGCTCAATTCTTGGAGCACTGCTATTTATTGTGTATATAAATGATATTGAGCGAATATTAGAGAAGTGGGAAATAATTATGTATGCGGATGACACGTTAATCTTTACAGAAGCAGAGACAGAAGAGGCATGCTATGAAAATCTTACAAAAGATATCGGTAATATAAACAAGTGGCTAAATATGAATAAATTGAAATTAAATGAAAATAAAACCAAAATAATGGAAATTAATATGAACACTGATAAAACATTTCAAATAAATAACATCACAATAGAAAAAATAAACACTATAAAATATCTAGGTTTTATAATTGACAAAAACTTAAAGTTTAACGAACATATTGAATATATTTGCAAAAAGATTAGAAAAAAAAAGTGGATTTTTTAAAAGATTGAGAAATAAAGTTTCCACAATAACATCTATAAATATATATAATGCGATAATTAAACCACATTTTGAATACGGATCAACAATTTTGTACTCCAGCTGTAGTGATCAACAGATTTCAAGGCTACAGAAACTTCAGAATAAAGCCATGCGTGCAATACTAAAATGTAATCGGTTAACATCAATCAATTTTATGCTTAACACACTAAAATGGCTAAATATTCACTAACGTCTACAATTAAATACAATTGATTTTATTCAAAAACTGAAAAGGGGAGAAGCACCAGATTATTTGATGGAACAGACAAGATACGTGAGAGAGGCACAGCCACATAATCTCAGAAATGCTAATGACTTCAGATTACAACAAACTCATACAAATGCAATGAAGAGAACATTTTTTTACAAAGGACTAAGGCTGTACAATTTGATGTCAAGCGAAATTAAAAATGAACAAAATGTTATATTATTTAGAAAAAAAGTTGTAAATTTCATTAGAAATAATTTAGTTCAGAACAATTAAAACTCGTATTGTTAACATATTTAACATAATGTAAATTTCAAAGTATTAAAAATACTACTCAATTTTATATATTTATTCGAGCTTAAGGTCTTTTTTATTCAATAATTTGAGTATTTTTGTCAATATTTCGCTCTCCTTCATTATTATTGTCCTGAAGAAGCTATCCGAAGGAGAGCGAAATATTGACAAAAATACTCAAATTATTGAATAAAAAAGACCTTAAGCTCGAATAAATATATAAAATACAAGAGAAGAAGGGGTCGAAATAACTAAATATTAAATACTACTCAATATTAAATAAAAAAATAAAAAAAAATTGATGTCTTTCTCTATACTACTTTTGTTCGATCTATAATTTATGAACTTTTTTGTTTTACTTTTTTTTTTATTGACACATCATGTTTCTCTAATTTTACACATCATTGCCATGTTAAATATACACACACACATAAAGTTACATGAGCTAACCGATAATTTTCCACTTTCACCTTCAATGAACCTTAAAATAATACAACAGTTGCAGCAGCGTTAGCGGCAAAATTGCACACAGCCAGTCTGCCAGGCGATGACAAAACAACCTCAACCAACAAAGTTGTCAAAGAAAACGTGTTTTATTTTTGAGAAATTGTAAAAAATGTAATAAAATCCGCTTTTTATTAAAATTTTCTTTTTTTTTTTTTTGCTTTTATTTTATTTCATTTATTATTGTTTTTTTTTTTCTAGTGCTTGACATAACAATTGCTGTTGTTTTGGTATGCGGTAACAAGATGAAAGTTGAATAAAATGCCGCATAGGAAACAGAAATGGCAATAACGATTAAATTTCTTGCTCGTTTGTAAATTGAGCTGATCATTGCACTGCAATCTGGTGGGAAAAATTATGGTTGTTTTTAATTGCACAAATCACAAATTATAGTGAATGGTTGACATGCTCAAAAAACTGCTTGTAGTTTTATAATTTTTGATTTTCGCATCTCTGTGGCCTCATTTTTAGTCTAGTCTTTCTTTATAGCTTTTATGTTTACATTAAATTTATTGTTTAATTTTAGTATTACTTCATTTTACTATGAATACATATGCAAATACGCATTTCAAAATTAAAGCAGTTTGTTAAATTAAGAAAATGTTTAGCTCTGTTTTGCAAACTTGTTAAATAAAGCTCATCTTATGAATTAGGGCATCTCAATCAGCTGATACAATACAATGAACATATAAAATTGAATTGTTTTTATTAAAAATGCCTGTTTAGAAGGTGGTCCAACCACCACACACAAACTCAATTGTAAGTGTCACAGCTTAACGTCAAATGTTTCGTCCCACATAATTTGACATTTCTTTGTTTCAGTGTTGGACAAAAACGACCATGAAGAGGTACGTAGTCAAGATCGTTGAAGCATTTTGCAAAAATGATAGTCGAAATGAAAATTTATTTCAAGCACTACATGATTTTTTGGGTAGCTTTCTACGAAAATTGCCGCTCTTGCATTTCGAGCACTTCGTGCTTATTTTGGGCCGCATTCTTTCACTTCAGTGGCTTTGCTATAAAAGGGAGGGAGCATTGATGCATTTGGGCTAAATTAGAGTGATCGTTGAAAAGCCAATGTAAGCACAAAAAGTGGTTTATGGACTGGCGGCGACAACGGGCCGTATTTTGTCAAAAGTGAGGTTGGCCAAGCAGCTACTGGGAATGGTGTTTGTAGCCAGATATTAAGGATATGGACCTGCACGATGTTTGATTCCTATAGGAAAGAGCCACAGTCAACGAAGGATGGCTGTTTTATGCGCGAAATTCTACGGCGGTTTTATCTCAAGTAGTGGCGATGTGTTAATTGGCCATTACGATCACGATTTGACACTGTTGGAATGTTTTCTTAGGCGTTATTTAAAAGAAAATGTGATCATCATAAGGTCAAAAACAATACAAGGAATAAAAGATGAGATAAGACGACAGGAACGACACTCAACCATTGAAAAGATTTGATTGCTTTAATTAGGGCTGCCCTAGTTACGATTCATACTAGAAACAAGGAATACAAGATGTTCTTTTTATGGGCTGTAATAAGTGAACGAAACCATCATTAAACGCATACGTACATACATATATGTGATACACAGCACATTTGCTCTAAATGTTTATTTCAAAGTAGGTTAGGTGAGTTTGATTGGAGGGGTTCGTTTGCCTTATTCCAAAGTAAGATTTGTCACTTTTTATTGTTGAGCTTGCTTGCTAAATCTTTTTATTTAGTTCTGCACTAATTCATTTATACTCGAATATTTCTTTAAGTCAAAAAGCAGTTTAATAAAACAAGTGTGTGGAATTTTTTTTTGTGGGGATTTCAAACAAAATTTTGTTAGGAAAATATTTGCCTTCACATCGGCTCTGGTTAAAAAGGAGCACAAAGAGAACTATAAAGTACAAGAGTAACTTCGTAAGATGGATGAACCAGGAATAAAGGCATGCCACCGCAGCTGTGGCAAGCATTTGGCAAATATTTTGTTTCACATAATCGCCATAGAGCCTCATAAAAAATATTAAAAGAATTCGAGGAAAACGTTTTGCAATTAACATCGTAGGTTTCGGTAGAACCACCATTTAAAAAAAAAATCATGGTTAAATGTATTGTTCCAGGTCTATGTATAAGTTACTTATTGTTGTATGTCTTTTTCAGTCGTTATTATGCCTTCAACATTTTGTTGATAATGCTCAATTCGTCAGTAGACTCGGGAAAACCTAAAAATATGTTTGAAACATTCTTTTAAGCAAATTAGCTAGACATTTTAAGCTGTTTTATGTTTTTTCAAACCATTTGAATTTTTCTTTTAAGCTTTTTCGAGTCCACTGACGAGTTTAGTAGCACCAATAAAATGTTGGCGGCATATAGACGGTTCCAGAAGACAAAAAATAAATAAATAATGTCTATTTAGAGTTAAAATACTTAATTTCTATTGGCTTTTATAGCAAATCATAATTCAATTCAATTATATTTTTAAGTAAAAAAAATAAATTTAAATAAAAAACAAATTTTGCAGAGAAATAATATTTGAAAATTTTATTTTATAAATACTTTTATGCAAAAATGTTTTAAAAAAAATTTGAAGCTTTATTACTATTATTATTATTTTTGAATACGCCCCATAGCGTTTTTCAAATTTTAAGCAACTGAAAATAAAAAGGAATTAAGTTCGACCCATTTTTTATTTTTTTATGCCTCTGCAGCAAGTTGTTAAAATATTGTTATTTTGCTATACGTGCTCGATTTAAGAAAGAATAAAGCGTTAATAATTCGGTTTACGGACGGCCAGAAACAAAAAATCCTTTTTAGAACAACAAATTTACAAAAGAGATATGATAATTTTACAATAAATCCCTTTTATAACTCAATTTATTTTCTTCTCTGCACTAGAACTGTTAAAAGCTTTTTCTTGACAATTTTTTAACTTTTAAATAAAAAAATATTTATAAATTGTAGGAATAAAAAAATGAACTTACCTTCACTGATTTCAATTTCGGCATTTTTCTGTTGAAATTTGCCCGCCCCCGCAGCTTGTTGATTTGTATCAGATTTGACACCACGCATAATGCCACCGTAACCGAAAAAATCACCAAACAACATCAAGGCCAAGGCTGTGAAGATCATTATGCGAAAACGCCAAGCTACATTCATTTTCAATTAGGATTTTTTTTCGTTTCACTTTTAAATAAATAACACACTTTTAAGCACTAAATCGTTAATTAAAATATATTAATGTTTTAATGCCTTTTCAATGCTTTCTCAAAATGTTAACCTTTTATTTTGATGAATTTTTTACTTTCTTAAATTGTTCGAATAACAAACTTGGCATTCATGTGTACGTGTTTAGCATTTGCTAATTAATATGTGAGCCAAATACAAATGTTATTTTTGTTATTTTATTTCTCAAACAGATATTGCAACTTTCAAGCTTTATGAGTGTGAAATACAATTAAATCGATTTTTTTTTTGGCGTTATGGGGTTTTGCAACCGAACCTTTCCGCTTTATATATGTGTGGACGTTTTCAAGGGTTTTGTATTCGATTGTCCGTTAAACCGTCCACTCTAAGGCTCGTTTGCTTTTCAACTAAGCTTAACAATTGCTGTGAAGTCACACTGCCAGCCAGCTTAAGTCAAGCTGTTCAAATTCATTTACACAAAAATACTCATGCAAAACAACGCTTAATGTTAAATATAAAACAAGCAAGTTTAACATAAGCCAGAGCTTGTTGTTTTAATGTTGGCAGTTGAGTGTTATTAACAAGGCGAATTCAAAACAGGTAGACTTGCAAAGACAACAGCGCCAGCCGGCGAAAAACTCAAACATGTACACAAGTATTTTGCTTATTCTTAAAGCATTGTGAAACATTAAAATCAAAAACGAAATATTAAATAATTGAAATTTATACTGAAAACATAAAACAGTCATTCGCCGGGCTGTCAGTTTCACCTGTTATGAATTCACTTTTACTGTTATTGTATTTGGCTACAATAACAGGTAAACAGAGAGGCGACAGACAGCGGCGTTTTAACAGGTAGCGAGTAAATTAAACAAATCACTCGAATCTTTTACAGGTTCGAATAAGTATGTTGCGTTAAAACAAATAAACAACAAACTTGAATTTTTACGCAAACTTTGAACGAAAAAAAAACGTTCATTCTAAATGATCTAAAACAAACAAACAAACAAACAAACAAACAAACAAACAAACAAACAAACAACCAAGCTGAAAAAAAAAACGATTGTGTTGACATTTCAGAGCATGTCATAAATTTTTTGCAATAGTGGTTTTACAACTGATAAACATTTGCTTCGTTACAAACAATAAAAAAAAAAATGTAGATCGGATTGCCATTTTAGCCAAATCAAAAATATAAAATCACAGAGCATGTTACATTTTTACGCTTTACTACACTTCAGTATTTATATTCGATCATTTGATGAGTAATTTTTTTAAATGAAAATATTTATTTCATTCAGATGAGTATATTATGAAAGTAGAGTTAACAACAACCAGCGACAATGTAGAATAATTCTAGGTAGCGTTTCTATATAGTGTTAGGGGTATATACGTCTTAATTTCCGACCCCATAAAGTGTATACATATTCCAGATCAGGATTGATCAAAAAGTGGGTTAAGCGAGATCCGTTTGCCAGTCCGTTTCTAAGAAAACTACTTAGTTCAGAATTTTTTTTAATGTCAAACTGTTCATATGCTGTGTTAAGTGTTTGTTAAATAAAAACCCACAAAATCGTCTTACGGAAAACCGAGATATAGCCAGAAAACCGCATCAAACAAATTTGTATTTTTTGTACGAAAATTTCAACAAAAAAAAAACTTTTGTTGCTTTAAGGTTAAGATAACATCTATATTAAAAACAACTTTTCGATATCAATCCCTCTATATCCGAGATATAGCTAATACCGTTTTCTCCAAAAATTGATCCCGTACGCCAAGTGAAACTAATTTTGACGTCACAAGATTGATAATATATGTAAATAACACAAACAATACAAGCCTATTTAATTCAAGAAATTAAATTTTTTTTGCCTTGGTCTAATATATAGCGAACCCCGATTTTTCAATTGCCTTAGTTTTTATAAACGACAAGCATTTTAAAATCCCACATCGAAAGCAATATGCTTTTAACCCTTTAATGATCACGGTAGGTTTGGAACAAAAACCCTTCCAAATTTAAACAAATATTTTCTTTCCTCAAAATTTGGTTTTTGGTTACTTAACAGCTATTTTGAACCACTACGACTATGACCCAATATAAAAAATAGTGAAAGCAATGTTCCTAAGTCCAGAGATTTTCTCAGAAATGGTATTTTAACTGTTTACAGATGAGCGGATGGACAAGCCGAACTCACTTTTTAATAAAAAATAAAAAATATATGATACTCACTTTTATACATTTTGTTCTCGGTTATTGTATCTAATTTTTTAGGTTAAATTGATTTTGTTTCAACATGTTTTATTACTACATAAAATATGTATACATATCGTTTGAATTATTTTGTAAAAGAAAAGAGACACACAAAAAAAGTTTCTAAAAGTTAGAAATATTTGGTTCGCAACATTACTTTAATGATTAAAGTTTAATCATTCAAAAGTTCTAGAAATATATACACATTTTTCCATTACACACTTTTAATAACTATTACAATCACGAAAATTATAAGATCTGTAACAAACGTATGTACATACATAAATATGTATATACACATGCATACATATGTATTTTAACTTGACAAAACTTGAAGTACATTCAGCCATACATAGTACATACTTACATATGTATATGCGAATAGATATGTGCACGTTATAAACATCAATCGTTATTAAAAGTTGTGATTTACTAAAGCGGTACATTTTCATTAATACATGTTTCATACTAAACCCTGCAACATGTTGCGCTACCGCCATGTTTTTTTACAAAATCAATTTAAGCGTCACACAAATTTTGCACTTTTTATTTTTCTAATTAGTTCTTCACTTTTAAAGTTCTTGAAAAACTTTTATTTCATTCTTATAAAACTTTTTATTCTCTATCATTTCATCACTATTTCACTTAATTTTCATTTAATAAAACCTTTGAATTTTTATTTTTATTAACTAATTACACAAAGCCGACCGTTTTCTATTGAACAACTAAAGAACTGACGAAAATTGATGTGAGCAACAACAACAACAACAACATTTTTAATTACGTTAGTACACCGTTAGTATTTGCTCATATTTCTCAAGTAGAGTAGTGCATTTAGAAGAGAGAGTAAGGTTTTGGTTGTAATGCAAGCACGTGTATTTATTTATGTGTATGTATGTACGTAGGAGTGTAAATACCTTGACATTGATTTTGAATGAAAGAGTTCCTCTTAAGTGTTTTTAATTGAGATGTTGCTACTTTTTTTTTGCTCTTCACTCATGTGTGTATTACTAAGAGTGTGACCCTTTTAGCATTTAATCTGCTAATTTAGCATATTGAATTCGACTTACTGCGATTTTTTTCTTAAGTACTTAGCAGTTTTTTAACGTTTGTGTAGACTTTCACATTTTATATGCAAATACATTTTCATATGTTTATATTTATATTAATTTTTGTTTGTAAAACTTTCTTGGGATATGTTGTGAGTTCTTTTTTGTTTGCTCTGGATTCAAGAGTGTATTAATATCAGAGTGGCCCGCCCTTTAAGCAATTTCACTGCTAATCTAGCATTATTATTTTGACTAAGTATCGCCTTTTTCTACCAACATTTATAATTTGTTTAATATTTCTGATTGTTTTATGGCATTATTTAGCTTTTATTTAGACTTATTAATATCACATACATATATGTATGTATGTAAGTACATGTACATACTAAGTTTAGTTCGTAAAGCTTTTCACGATTTAAAATTTTAAAGATCCGTGCTCATAGAGTGAAAACCCTATGAAAACTGACTGAGACTTTGTTGCAGATCCCATTCACCCTAACAGCAACGGCTAGAGCTGAAATTTTCGCAGAACATATGGTTCCCCGGCTGCTAAAAAACTATCTCCCTTTCAACTTCTTCAAAGTACGCAATTTACATGGTTCCAATATAATTCAAAATTTTGTAGGTAGTAGGTGTACTCTGATGGTCAAAGCACTGGACAAATATTCAGAGACCTCTTGGTTAATTAATTTTTAAAGCTAAGCTCATCTTCTATTGAGGGCTGGCTTATGTTCTTCATTTTATAACTTTAGTCTAACTTCAGCTGTCATCAGGTGATGCCCACTCCCCAAATCAGCGAAATGATAACTCGAATATGCAGTGACCCTCGACTTATCACAAAATAGTTGCAAAATGAAGACCTTAATAAACATTGTAAATTTTATTTTATCTATAATTTTTTTACCTTTATTGTTAAAATTAATAAAAATTAAAGATTCCTGACGATGCTAACAAATTGTTAGCGAAATATCGAAGAATTAATAAAAAAAAATAAAAGACCTTAAGCTTTAAAAAATAGTTTTATTCATTGTAAATTTTTGTGATCAACATTCATTCCGCATATTGGTTTTACATATAAACGTTTAACAATTATAAAACATTTTTCTGAATATGAAAAATGTTTTTTAAGATAACCTGTTACATAAGCTCTTAATGAACACATAAAAAAAAAATTTATGAATAACCCTGGAAACCCAAAACTGTCTTTGCATGCTTGTATGTATGTACATATGTATAATCTAATCAGAACAACAAAAGTTACATTTAGATATCAAAGTAAATTGTGGTTTTGTCCAAATTTCGCTACGTCTTATAAACAAAAACAACCTGAAACGTTTTAGCGCCCAAACATTTTCATTGAAGACAGTGTGCTTTTGGCATTATAAATCTTTTTTCAAATGAAATTTTCTTCAGCCAATAGCACTCGTAATGGCTTGTCAAGCACTCAATCGATTGAAACGTAACCCAAAAGCCAAGGCAAGTAAGTGCTAATAAAAGACAAACGGCACCAAAAATCGTGCAATTTTCATTGACAAACAGCCGCCAAACTGTAAAGCGAAGTGTGAAAAATGGCAAAAATAGCACCTCAATGCATTCACAATATCACAACAGGTTTCAAAATTAAGTCTTCCTCATTTCACTTCGAGTTGAAGCTACTTATATGTATTTAATTATAAGAAAAATGAATTACAGAAAAGAGACTTGTATTCAGTATTTAAAAAGAAAAAGCAACTTGAAATACTTTTTGCGTTGGCAGCCAGCAGCAATCTGTCTAAAATTGAGAATGAAAAGCAAAATTTTAAACTAAAAACCTCTTGCATGCAATTCAAAGTGAAGGTCAACTAGTGTATTTTATGTCGAATATTGAAATGTAACCAACCATCAAGTGTTCAAGCCACGAACCTGAATGCAGCCAATTTGAAGTCATTCATTGGACCTGAATACAAATTCAACAACGAAATAAATTTTGCAAATATTTATGTGAATGCTTTTTCATATGCACTCATCACGTTCGCACAGATAAAAGAAACTGTGAAATAAAATTGCTTGTATTAAAGTTTTGTTTAATTTAAAAGCTATTCTTTGATTCATATGGCGCATTTTGCATGTGTATGTTTGTAACAAGTTTTAATTGGCGCCACCACCTTTAGCCGCAGCAGAAAACTCTCATGATTTTTACTATGGTTTGCAAAAAAATATTTTACAACTTTCAATAGCAATTTATGAGTTATTAAAGCAAATGAAATAACTTAATAGTAGTGTTGTTGAAATTATTTTTAATTTTCGTCTACCGCTTGTGAGAATTATTCGCATTGTCGGGACAAATTGATTATTTTAATTTTTAAAAACCTGTATTGTTACAAAAATCTAATACAAATGTTACTTTTTAAACAAAAAATACAGAACAAACAGAAGATAAAATTGCGTGAGCTTTGGTTGACGAGTGGTTAAAGCGGCCGTACCAAAATTGTGAAATTTGACACGTCCAAAGTTCATAGGGTGCTGATGAAGGGTGTTTGCTACCCAGAAACAACCGGTTGTCCACCTAGCTATTAAATTTTACTTTTCTTTACTTAATTGATATTAATTAAAAAGTAGTGACAAACCAAGGGTTGAACTTAAGCCTGAAAAAGTAATTTAATATAAATGTAAAAAATACAGTATTTTGAATATACTACTTATATCACGGACTACCAGCGCTCTTAACATGGTCTCTACAAAGGAAAGTAATTTCATGAAAATTGCAATACGTTCACACTTTTTCACTTTGTGAAAATCACAGGTTTTGTTGACACTCTCAATTATAATACAAAACAAAAAATACAGTATTTTGAATATACTACTTATTTCACGGACTGCCAGCGCTTTTAACATGGTCTCTACAAAGGAAAGTAATTTCATGAAAATTGCAATACGTTCACACTTTTTCACCTTGTGAAAATCACAGGTTTTGTTGACATTCTTATATATAATACCTTAACAAAAATTTTATGAAAATACTTTCATTTGTAAATGCAGTGTACTCGTAAGTGGTACTACACTTTTGATAATAGAAACCATTTCCTTTGCCTGTGTTGCCCCTCGTGTATACATAGACAGCCTTGAATAAAAGTGAATAAATATGTACAGCAATCTGTTGAGTTATAGACAATTTCTTGAAATCGAGTCAACTACTGAGACAAATTCGATGTTTTTTATTCTTGTATTGTTTTATTTAGGGCTGCCGTTGTTAATATTTGTACTAGTGGTAAATTTTTTTTGTATGCTGGGACCAGTACTCAGGGGATGAACCCCCAAATATGCATTGCATTGTACAGGAACTAGGAAAATGAAAAGAGCGATTGATGGGTAAAAAACGAATATGGGTAGTGTTTGTGGATGTTTGATTAAGCAAAAATATTATAACATAAGAACACAAAATTAATTTTTGCAAAGCTGACTGAGTAGTCGGAATTAACTGTTGCTAATTCGTCTGTTTAGTGTCCAGTCTATATACATTTGACCCTACGTAACCAGTTAACAACATTTAACAAAACCTCTTCAGTATTGCGAAACCTTGACTATACAGAAGGAAAAAAAAGTCTACACAATAATCACGATAAGACTTATATCATGCTTATTAAGCTCTCATTTGGTAAATATCTATATATAATCAGCCAACTAAACTTTTAATAAATATGGGTGTTTCCATGGTTACGCACGTGACATTTGTACACGTTTAATTGTTTTGAATATTATAAAAATATAAATGGGTTGGAATTTTTGAATGGAATTTTGCCATTGTTACATTTAATGTGATGATTTCCTTCCAAAAAGTATATATATTGGAAAATTGAGCACTGGGTACCCAAGTTCCATGCGATCAAAGTTGACTTACGCACGTGACAAAAAACGTAAGTGCCTTTTAAAGCAGCACGAAATATTGCAAAAGTAGGCGAATTGTAGAAGATTTTTATTTCGGAAAAAATGTTTTTATAAAGGTTATTAATGGACCTTTATAATCATGGTTTGTTCAAAAACAAGTGTGCATGAGTTGGCTAAGAAAAAAAATTTTTTTGATTACGCACGTTACATTACGCATGTGACACTTTTTACCTTCATACATATTTTTGTAATTTAACATATATTTTCAGAAGTTTTTACCATCATTTAAAATTATTATAAGTTAAAATTTTTTTTACATAATAAAATGTCAATAGTTTTTTTTTTCAATTTTCTGTGCTAAAAAAATTGTGCGAGCGTTTTGATTTTTTAACTAACGTTGGACCATTTCATGGAAATACCGATATAGAACATAGTCAATAAAAAAATACAGATTCACCTATTACGAGTACAAATCACAAAACCACGTCCGCTCTGATTAAAAGTTCACAAGCATTGGTTTTTTCTTTTCTAAAGTTGAATTTCTTATTTTGTAACTGTTTTTATTTACTTGTCTTTATTTTTCTTATCAATTTAATTTATTTTTCAAAGGCAAAAAGTAGTTGAGTAAAAAAAGTGCATAGAATGTTTTTGGAGATCTTAAATAACATTTTGGCAGGAATATCTTAGTCTTATTAGCAGCTCTGGTTGCAAAACAAACACGAAGAAAACAGGAAAATACCCGAAAAACTTCATAACATGGGTCCACAATGAGTCTATTATAGACCAGTGAGGTCGAAAATCAAAATAAGTAGAAATGTATTTGTATTGACTGGAGAACAAACCCTTCACAAAATTTAATTAAACGTATAAAAGAAGAAAATCAGTAAGTAAAAGACAGAAATTAAAAAAAATTAACTTGTGGTTCATATCATAATTAAATTGCTACATGTTGAGGAGGCCGAAAAATTAAATCGAGCCTTCTCAGTGTAATTTTTGTTCTTAAATTGAGCCTTCTGTAAGAAAAACACTTTTTTCGAAAAAGAAAAGTATCACACGCTGAACTCTTGTATGCAGAAAGTTAATTTCATTTGTGTTCGTACAAACGTTTCAGATTCATATTTGATTACTGTTTCCGATTAACCATTTATATTTTGGAATTACGGCGAACTTTATGTATGTATTGCGTTGCTTTGAGAAATGAGCAAATCTATTATATTCTTCATTGACGGTTTGAAATTTTATTGTTTCAATTAACAAATTCATTATTTGATTTTTAAGAACACAATTTTTCATTAGTTTATTTTATGTATTTCAAAATTCGAAATAACACTACTTAATTGATATTAATTAAAAGAGTGACAAACCAAGGGTTGAACTTAAGCCTGAAAATGTAATTTAATATAAATGTATTACTACTGTAATATGTAAATAATACCGGACGAAATGTCACAGAGGGCGCAATCCATCGGCGTCAAATTGGCATGCAGCCGCCGCCGATCTTATTTTGGTATTGGGAAGGCACTCATATAAATTAAAATTAAAACCCAATGTATTCTTTTGTTATTATTAAACTAAAGTTTATGCCCGCATTTGTTAAAAAAAAATTTTAGTTTTTTATTGTATTAAAATTTTTCGTCACCTCCGCTATTTTTTGTCTACTCCGCTGGCGCCATCTATTGTTGTTTACATAATTTACTTTCAACTGAGCATTTTTGCACACTTATTTGCTCAAGGTTTTTTTATAGTGCAAATGAGGAAAAATGAAAAGAAGTGCAAATGCAACCAAGGGTTGAACTTGAGCCTGAAAAGGTAATTTCATATAAATATCATAGTTTAATGCAATTAAAATTTCAGTAAAATATATTTTGCTATTGTGTGAAAAAAGCAGAGTATTTTTGCTGACATTTGCTTCGTTTGCACTACCCTCAATAAAAGATTCCCCATTTATCTAACCATTTCAATGGATTTTATCAGAATATTATCCCAGTGATGAGAATTTTTACACGGTAATCAATGCTTGTTTACAATCTTCGCAAGTGCATCATTTGTGAAGGGTTAGTCATATATTTGACCATCACACTAGTCAGTCCCAGGATGTCTGCAGATGAGGCATAGGAAATATTTCATTCTTTCAGTTGAATTAATTTATTCATGAATGACAGAAGCCTAATAACTTTTTTCTCTTCCACATTTTTTCCAACACACCGTCCCCGTACCACGCATCCTAAGGGAGCGTCCATAAAAAATTTAATTTTTTTTTTAAATTTCGTAGCAGAACTGCTTTTTCCTTGTACGAAAAGCTATCGGAAAAAATCGACAAATTTTTGTACTTACAAATTGACCCACCCAAATGCACATATATTCCCTTATTATAACAGCCAATCGATTAATTGCTGTCTTTAATTTAAATTCATTAAAACTTTACTCCAGTTAAAGATAAATTATTTAATTATGAATTTCTGCAAATGTGTTCGTATACTGTGTGCTGCTGTTTATGCCTGAGCGTAATTCTCAGTAATAAATGAATAGCAAATAGCAATAAACTTAAATACGCATTAAATTATTATTAGCATAGAGAAATTAATACATTTCTTATTTGTGCCACACAATAATGACCAAAGAAAACTGTTGCTAGTGACTCTGTTGTTGAAAATTATCGTAGTTGTTACATATGTCTGTATGTGCAGTAAACAACATTACAATGAAAGCTTAATAATGGTCATCGTACAACAAAACATTCACCACAATATGGTTATCTAAAACTGTCGTACCAGAGGATGGCAATATGCACTAGAAAACTAAACAAGCCAGATGTTTGCGTACAAAGTGGTCGCAATCATTTCTAGGAATATTGCCTCATTTCCCTCTTTGCAATCACATTCCAACTTATACAGACCATTTAATTTCTACCGCTAGATTCATTTAATTTGATTAGCACTGAAGCTGAGACCTGACATTCTCTGATGCTAGATGTACTTATGAATATACTTGTAGCTAGTGTATTCATTGTTTCAGGTGTAACACACAGATGGATAATTAAATGGACAGGAATTCCTATTGTTAAGATTTTGGAAAAATAAACAATGAAAGTGAAAGCCTTGATTCCAGCTGTTAGTTAGTAAAAATGTACATACATACTTTCATGTGTAGATTTACAGGTCTGAATTTATTGATGCTCTAGGCTGAATAGAGTCATAATTTTCAATTGGTTATTGACTAAAGGCTAAACATAAAATTTAAAGAATTTGGAATTATTATATGTCAATGGAATATACATCCTTACAGACATTTTAAAGAGAAAAAAAAAAAAAAATATATACATATATATATATATATATATATATATATATATATATATATATATATATATATATATATATATATATATATATATATATATATATATATATATATATATATATATATATATATATATATATATATATATATATATATATATATATATATATATATATATATATATATATATATATATATATATATATATATATATATATATATATATATATATATATATATATATATATATATATATATATATATATATATATATATATATATATATATATATATATATATATATATATATATATATATATATATGTATTGAATTCAACAAATTTTTTAAGTTTATTGATTACAACTCTAACACAAACGTCATTAAGAACAATTTACTGATTTATTTAAATTCTTAATTGTTATTCTTTGATTTCTTTGTTGGTTTTATACTCAGTTTTATACTCAGTTTTATTGTTAATATACATATATATATATATATATATATATATATATATATATATATATATATATATATATATATATATATATATATATATATATATATATATATATATATATGTATATTAACAATAAAACTGAGTATAAAACTGAGTATAAAACCAACAAAGAAATCAAAGAATAACAATTAAGAATTTAAATAAATCAGTAAATTGTTCTTAATGACGTTTGTGTTAGAGTTGTAATCAATAAACTTAAAAAATTTGTTGAATTCATTACACATCCTTCTCAGCGGCTCCGCATTAGCATAGTTAGCGCTAACGGGACTAAATATCGTGAAGAGCGTTGAGGCACATTGAAGGTTATATCGTTGATTAAAAAACCAGAGCATACGTCGCCATTTATTATGTTGCAAATAAACGATATGTTCAACACAGATCTATGGCTTTTTAACGTCGGTAGCCTGATGAGGGAAAGTCTGGCAGAGTATGGTTGGCTCAAGGTTTAGCGAGCGGAGGCAGAAAATCAGAAACTGTTTTTGCACTGATTCGATAGCATCAGAGTGCTTTTTATATAGTGGATCCCATATAATGGAACCATACTCCAACACAGGCCTTACTAGCGATGTATAGAGATTTTTCGTAACATACGGATCATTAAATTCTTTAGCCCAGCGCTTTACAAATGCAATAATACCTTTCGCCTTATTTACCATCATTGTGGCGTGAGAGATAAAATCAAGTTTTGAGTCAAGCAGAATTCCCAGGTCTAAGAAACTGTCAACAGCCTCCAACTGATGATTTTCCAAAAAGTAGCGTGCACTTAAAGGATTGATTCTAACGAAACGCATGTGTTTGCATTTATTTATATTAAGATTCATTAGGTTTACTTTACACCAATTAAAAAAAGAATTTAAATCATCTTGAAGAAGTTGTTGTTCGGAAATTTGGCGGTAACTACGAAAAATTATGGTGAACTAAATATATGAGTTACAATTGTTAATAATTTTATCGGGCTTTCCAGTTCGTTTGAAACCCTTGAAACAGCAGCAAACACAATAATCAATTGCAAATCAATTGGTTATTGAGACAGTATATAAAATATATTCTAATAAACAGAAAAATGCTGTGATAAAGTGGAAAGTTGATCAATAAGATTATATATAGGCAGTCAGTAATGAAGAGCTCAGATGGTAGGATGGCAATGCGCTGCTGCTAAAAAACAGTATACAATTAGTCAGGGTCTGAGTTCGAAGCAAAATTGGATGCTGATGAGCAACGTGGTGGTCGTGAAGCAGCCATGGCATGCACTCCAGCCAGTAAGTCTTCAACTTTACTTTTCTTGTGTTCTTTTGAAAATCTTGATTACTCCAGTTTTATTACAAAATATCTTTCTCAATTTTGAGGAAATAAAAATCGAATTAGAAACCCCTATAATATTATTAACAATTGTAATACAGAATTATTACAGAAAAAAAGTTCGAATAATAGAAAGTAATTACAGTATTTTTCGGTTAATTGACCCTACGGTTAATTGGTTTCCACGCTTAATTGAACCACATGATCGGACAAAAAAAATATTGCATACGAACACCATGTGAATTTCCTCTGATAATTGAACCCGGTTAATTCAAGCTTTCTTTTTCAATAATTAAAGTGTTTTATTTTACGTCCTAATAGACCTGCTTTTTCTTTCTTGGAGAAGGAGATGACGTCTACCTATGAATTGCACTGTACTGGAGCTAAGAAAACAAGAAAAAGGGTAAGTGGAAAGAAAGGGAAAAATGAGAAGTGTTCGGGGACGTTTGATTGAGCAAAAAAATGTATAACATAAAAACAGAATCTTTTGATGTGTTACTCACTAAAATTGAAGAAGGGTCTTCTGAATTACGGGGAATATATGGGCGTAACTCTATAATTTAGGGTGCAAAATTAGCCACGCCCTTAAAAAAAAATCCGTACGTGATAGAGCAAAACTGAAAACAGATTTGGGTTTAGAGCACCAAAACCCATTTTCACTGTTGTACAGTGTAATTTAACAAATAAATAAAGCGCTTTTGGTAGTTAAGGGCAATTCAGACTATTATACTCTGTATTAATATCTGCCAAAAATTCAAATAATACGTGCAAGTGTGATGGTGTGAATGCAATGTGTTATGAAAACGAGAAATACTACGATAAAAAATTGACATCCCATAAGACTTCACCGTTTTTTGAAAATTTTCTAAACGATAATACATTTCATTCGATCAGGGTTGTTTTTTTCTTAACACAAGCTGCTGTTGAAAAATTTACTAGCCCGATGGCGTTCCATAGGGCTACATACCTATTACGAATTTATATTTTAAGGACCTCCTTATTCATAATAAATATTTTTAGCTTATAAAACTCTTATTTGACAAGTGTTCCATACAAATTTCTCAAATAGCAGCATTATAAACCTGTTATAATTTTTATGAATAAGGGTGTAAGGGTTTTATTTTTGAAAAATATTTCTTGTTTATTTGACAAATATCTGTACATAGTTTGTCAAATAAACGCTTAATAAACATGTAATATTTCTTAGTTGTTCAGCTTTTTATATGCCGTCGGAGTTTCGTTAATGCTACTGAACTCGTCAGTAGACTAGACATTTTGAGACGGAAATGTTTGAGTCTATCGAAGAGTTTAGTAGCGAAACGCAGAATACAATACATAAAGTCTAATTAAACCTGAAGTAATTAATTTTACTTGGCTGTTATAAAAACTATTGAACTAGATTTTGAATAATAATTCTTCTTTTGTATTGCCATCAATTGTAGTTTATTATCTTTTGTTTTTGTATTGCCTCTTTTTGATGTCAAACAAAAGATAATAGATTTTGAATATTAAAAATCCCATTTTTGTTTTATTGGCTTTGAATGAAGTCGTAAAAGAATTACCACATTTTTATAAATTACCCTCAAGGCTAAAAACTGTCTCAAACAAATCAGTTTAAAGGTGGGATCACAGGATTGCCGCAATGCACCAATTTTACACAATTTTTGTTGGGCTGAATTGGAGTACAATAAAAAAGTGTGTTCCGATTAAATTCTCTGTAATCACATGATTGTCACATTTTACTGAAATTTTATTGTTACAAATTGGCGCAAAACAATTTAGTACCAATAATTGCCGCTTTACAGTCAGTCACACGATTGTTATATTATACCTACGGCAACTCTGAGAAACAGCTGACAAACTTTGTTTTGCAAAAATAAAAAGAAGAGGTAAATGTTAAAAATATGGTTTGTTCGTTAAAAAGAAAGAAAATTGCTTCGGCTATTATTATAATGTTGTGCGGGCTAAAAAAACAACAAATTTTATTGACTGAAAAGCAAAAATTATGTTTGGAAGACGCTTTTAAACAATTTTGAATTTAAATAAATGTATACATATGTATATTATTGGCGCGTATTGTCTTCTTTGGTTGCCGGTGAATAGTTGTATATAAAGTGTTCACACGGTTGTCGCATTAGGGAATTGGAACAACATTCGTTTTGGTTGCCGCATGAGTCAGTAAATTGTGCTCTCACACGATTGGCATACAAAATATAACAAAAATTGGTGCATTGCGGCAATCGTATGATCCCACCTTAAGGCGCTCATTTCCAATTGGCGCAGAAATTTAAAAGTTTCACTTTTGTCTATATGAAAAATGTCTAAATAGACATGACTCAGATAAAAGTTAATAATCTTATGAAAAATATTACACGATATACGTCTTTCCTGCTGCTAAACTTCTCCATAGATTTAACTAAACGAATTGATTATGGAAGACAATCAATTTTAATTAGGCGCCAAAACCACAATCTACGCCAAAATCAACTTAAATACGTTAAATTTCTAATATGACTTAAATTTACACCCGTAGGCCTCAACACACACAAACAAGCTGACATACAAGTTGCAATTGTAAGTGGACATGAGCTGGCAAACACTTACACATGTACATACATATGTATGTATGTAAGTAGGTGCATGTCAACTTCAAAAATAATGTGAAGGTGTCATTGAAGGTAACAGTTGTCTGGCTGTTTGTTTGTTTATTTATGTATGTATGTGTGTGTGTGTGTGTGCGTGTGCATTTCATTAGCCGTTGCAATAATTAACAATCTGAGAAAACATTAATGAGATGAAACAATCAACCATACATACACACACAGCCAAACTTCGATTTCTTAGTAAATAATAATTTGTTGGAAATCATTAAAATTATAATAATGATGAAGAAAACGAAAATTGCATATTATTTACATTAAAACAACAAAAATAGCATGTGTTCTATTATACGCAAACAACACACATTTTAATGTAATATGTATGTATTTACAATACAACGGATATGTTTTTAATTACATGTGGCTGTATGAACATTTGTGCAAGGTAACACACACACATGTGAAGAAACATGAACTTTTATGTAAATAGCTTTAATTGACAACAACGATAATTACAAAATTTTGCAACCAAAGATGGGCACATCATTTCCTTATTCTTCCTGCTTCGTATTTTCATAATTGTTATTTATTTTTTTCTCTCATGTTTTTGTTACACGCCTGTTTTACAAGAATGTTGTTGTTGTTGTTGTTGTGGGAAAATAAAACCCATATGCAAATATATAATTATATTGCCCAGCAAAGTGCAAACATATCGACATCAATTTATAATTACCTTTTGAGCAGGAACACACGAACACATCCTTCCCTTTTTGACTGGCACTCAATAGTTGTGTATCGGTTCAAAGCAATATTTAAACATCCTCCAGGCCTCTTGTAAGACATTTTAGAAAAGTGTCAATCGCATTAAACACAATACAAACAACACATGTGTGTGAATTCAAATTTAAGTTAAATGTCTTGTGCTGCCATCTTGAACTCTTTAAACAGATAAGAGCATCTTGCAATATCTTATATTTTAAGTCCATGAACTGCATTTCTCCGTGTGTGTGTGTGTGTGTGTGTGTGTGTGCGTGTCTCGGTCCTTCTCAAGTAAATTACCTGCCAATTTACATTTATTACACTTGACACTTTCTTTATATTTGAATTTATGAATATGTGCGAGCACGTTGGCTGGTGTTTATTTTACAACAGGTTTAATGACAATTGCTTTGAAACAGCAGCAGCAACAGTTTTTAGTTGCATTTCAAACAAGAACAGATTATTTTACTAAAACTTTACTTGGTTAAAATTTTTCAGCGGCAAAACTTTAAAAACTAAAGATGTTGAAAGTGCTTGAAAATTTTTATGAAAAAAAAAAAAAAATTAACCCCCAGACTTTAACAGCCGATTAATTTTATTATTTGTTAAAATATATACATACATATATAATCATTCAACCACTTTAATTATAACACAGTAATATGCAGTAATTAAGAACTTGCAAAAACGTCAGTTAATTGCAATCATGATGTTAAATAAAAAAGGAAACCGTTCAACAAACTCAAACAATTATTAATTAAAATAATTACATTTTCATTTACAAATGCATGCATTGTTCAACATAAAGAACAAAATCAGCAAATAAGTCAACATTCATTATGGTTTATATCCTTGCATTTTTTACACTTTGATTTATATTTTGAATTCCTGTTTTTTTATCAGACTATAAATTTTATAAAAATTGCAAACGTTCATCCTTTAAGCTTTTTTGCACCAACACAAGCTGACTGACACATAAATGACTCAGCACCCTGCAGTCAAGTGCTGAAATGCACACTAGCCGTAAAGAGTTATGAGTTGCAAAATTTACTGTCATCACAAGAAGCGATTTCGAAATGAATTTGTGCTGCACAAAAGCTTGAGTTTTCGCTGTAGACCGAGATGACGGTATCAATAAAGAAATAGAAATACCTTCACAATTTCAGGGAAATAGATGCAGGCCCACATCAGGTTAAATGGAATACAGGGGTTTGTTTGCCATTTTATGTTATGTTACGCGGAATGCGGGCGGATCATGAGACCGGCGCACTTGGGTCCTTGAAAGGACCCGTTGTGTTACCCGAAATAGGCTGTAGGGAGATCTCCCTACACAAGCTCAACCGGTTCCACCCTGAACCAGCCCGATGAACGGATGAAGGAGTCCACCCTGTCCAATCCGCATTCCGACACTTCCGGTAATCCCTCTAGTGTCGGTCTGCTCAAGCAATTCGCTCTCCTGTTAGAGAGGGCCGGACATCGGCAGAGAAAGTGTTCGACACTCTCCTCCTCTTGCTCATCTCTGCAACCTCTGCAGAAGTCATTGTATGGAAGATTCAGTCGTCTCGCATGTGCTCCCATGTGGCAATGTCGTTAGAACAGCCACAAGGGTGGTGAATCTAAATTCGGTTCGCTTTCGTTGCCCTCAAAAGCAACGGATTCAACACTTGTGCAGACTTTTAACGGAGGATGCATTCAAATATCTAAAATTGAACTAGGTCTACAATAAAATATTTGCTTTAAAGATTTTTTTCTTGCAGAAAAAAGAAACTTTTGTGAAAGATGCTGCTTAAAAAAAATTTTTTTTTTTTAAAATTTCAATTTGCAAAACTGGACTAGAAAAAAATATCATCATCAGAACTACAGGTTGTTGATACAAAAAGAAAATTTAAAACTAAACACATGTTTCTTAATGTCAAGGACTTTGTCGTTACAATAAACATTCTTGTTAGAATAGTTTCTCTTTTTCTGCAAATCTAGCGTGGCAGTACGTTAAGCGCCAACACAGTGAGTGAATTTCAGTGTGCGAATAGAACGGCAAATTTTTCTTCCTGGCAGCATAGATTATGGGAAAAAAAAGAAATGAAATAAATTTAGTAACAAGAGTGTTAGAAAAAATGTTTGTACATATATCATTTGTTAAGCTCACTTCTAATGCATGTGTTGTTGGAATGTTTTACTCATGTTCCTGCTGTTCCGCTAGTGTCTCTTCTACATCATCTTGTTTATCTCATGTTAGCAGCAAACGATTTATAGTTTGACTTTGTCTTTTTTGCTTTTTTCTTTTTTAAGGATTTACACAAGACAATTTGTAAAACAGTTTTTGGGATTTTAATAAAATCTAAGAGTTAAAAAGTCACAACGAAAGCATATTGTTTAAAGGGATTTGTAATTCCAATATAAAGAAATCATTTTAAGGGCAGGATAAGGAAACAATCGCAATGCTTAAATCCATTTGCATTTTACATGTTTTAAAATCCCTCAAGTGACTTAAAAATCATTTATAAAAACAAAAAAGTGTTAATATACAATGCATTTATAATTCACTTTTTATTTTCGAAAGTTTCGTGCAGTTTAATTTAAATTTCAACAGATTTTTTGAAGTATTATTTTTAAAACCATTAAACAGATTTTTATTGATTTTTTTTTTATTGCAAACACTATTTAATTGTGTTTATTCAAATGAATTTACAAATATATTTCAAATTTAAACTGACTGAACCCCATGCACTTCTGTTTCGCCTACAAATCATTACATTGAATTCAAAATTTATTGAATTTTTATTTTGTTTTTATCTTCGTATGCAAAATAAAGTAACTGACTCACGTTTTGAGCATAAAAATGATTGCTGTGTGTTTGTTATCAACAGCAAATTTGGCTATAAAACCCCTTTTTATTTGCTGGCTTATTAGACACATGCTAGTCGCACCGACATACAACAACGCAGTTGTAGTCATTGGCATTAGACGATAGAGACAACTATAAATAAGTGCTTTGAAAACATTTCATAAAACTTATAATAACAATAAAAATTTTCAAAAAAAAAAAAAACACATGTTTTATAGTCTTTCATTACACAAACGAACCATGTGTAACGCTGTGCCACTTACAATAATACAAAAAGAGTTAAAAGTACCAGTATTTTTATCTGGGCTCAAATTGCCATAAAACTCGTTTGGGGTGTGAAAGCCAAGGATGCTTTTTTTAGTCTCTAAACTGCTGGTATTTACAAAAGGGGTGTATGTTAAAGCTATCAGGAACTTAAAAGTCTGCTTAACAAATTTATGTTCGAAACAAAATCAATTACATTTAAAATCTATTTGTTTCAAATCACTGCATTTATTGTTTTAATGTTGCCTTTTCCTTATGCAAAGTTACTTTAAAAGTGTCTTAGAACTGTTATTTCGAAAAGTTTTTACAACTTAATTGTTATAAAGATTTAAGGCAACAACTATTTCGTTTTAAGTACTTGCTGGTTTATTTCAGGTTCGAACTTGGGCTGAAATATTTCAGAGCATAATCAGATCGAAGAAATATAATTTTTTTTTTTTTTTTTGGCAAATATTGTATATGTATAATTTTTGTTTTTACTAAAGTTTATTAAGTAGAAAAAGTAGAAAAAAGGGACTTGAACTACTGAAATATAAATTTAAGTTGAAATTGTAAACACATATGCTATATGAAGAACAATAAAATTGAATTGAAACAACTCTGTACATCTGTCAGAAATATTGCAAAACAAACTAAACTATTTCTTTTGGTAATCAAACCTAAAATCGGCTTTTACTTCTTCAGAATGGAGAAACAGTTTTTTTCTGATGAAATTGTTGTGATCAACATTCTTAAAAAAAATGGGAAAATTAAAGTTCAAGACTTATTGGCTCAAAAAAGATAACATGGTTGCTTCACGTTGGCCAAGATAATCACCAGCAACCAACTTGCTTCGAGACCAGGTCATAACGACACTGAAAGAATTTTCCTTCAAATTAATTATTACTTCACTAATATTTTTTCATTAATGCAATGCAAATGTTCATTGGGGCAATGAATTTTCATAGATCCTAATTAATATTTTGTATTAAAAACTGTTCATTAGCTTTTATGATTTCGTTAAAAAATTTCATTGAATTTATGAAAAAATTTTATCAAATAAAACGCTTCGCTTTTATACAAAAGTTCAAGTAAAAAGTGAACAAGTATTTCAAAAACTTTCTGTTTCATATAAAAATAATTAATTGTGTTTATTAGCGAAAATTTCAACGCAATTAAAGCTCATAGACTTTTGAACGCCATCACGCCAAGTGGTCCACTGCGAGCCAGCAGGAAAATACACACACCATCAAAAAAAAAAAAATAATGCACTGCTTATTTTTTTTTTCTTCTGCTATCTATTTGCTTTAAAATTTTTATATCAATTAATGCAATTATTTAATTAACAAGTATATTTTGTTTTTTAATAAACTCGGAATATTTATTATGAATTAATTAAAAATCAATATAAAATTATTAACGAGCAGCATGTGGCATATAATTCTAAAGCAAATATTTGTGGGTGAGTAAGTGCATAAATACTAAACCAATTGAAATAAATACATGCATTACTGATAATCAGAAAGAAGGCAAAAAAAAAAAACAGCATATACGGAAATTATGACAATAATTATTAATAACCAAAAACATACAGAGATAGTAGCCGGGCAAAAAGTTTTAATTAGTTACATTTTACATCGACATGTTCATAAAGTATTACAACAGTATACGTTTGCTACACACAAGCATATAAAAACATGTTGTCACTTTATTAAATAAATAAATTTACATATTTTTGTAATTTACATAAATTTAAATTAAGCTCAAAAAATAATTACTTCAATAACACACAGAAACACACACACACACACACACACACACACTGGTAAAAATTTTTTTAGCTTCACTTTTATACTGATTTGTTGCTAAATGTGTGTGTGTGTGTGTGTGTGTGTGCATACAAAACCCATATAAAATTTTACAACATCTATAACGAACGAATGCAACATTTGCATTTAATGCACTGGCCCCTTAATATATGCAACAAAAACTATTATATTTGCTTTTCCCCCCCTTTTTGGTTTGTTTTTAAGCTCTACATATCAAACACTATTGTTTGCAAATGAAAATTTTCCAAAAAAAAAAAAAAAAAATTATTATTTTGTTTTTGCTCAAGTTTTTCGTTTTAACTAAAAGTTTTGCCAAATCCACAGTTTATACGCACTCAAACATCTACATATATACATATTTATCCCCGGCAAACCTCAAGTTTTAACCACAAACATAAATACACGTTTAAGCATCAATGGCAAAAAAGGAAATGCACAAAAACCCACAGCGCAGTTAACAGCAACAACACAACTCTTTATTAACAAAAAAAAAAAAAAAAGCAACAACTTTGCATTTACATTTTGTCAAGCCATTTTTGTCTGGTTCTCTGTTCGTAAAACTCTGGTGTATTTTCAAGCCAGCAAAGATTGTACACAACTTAATACATGCACATGTTTTTTATTTGTATTGTTGTATGCTATTGAGAGTGTGTGTGTGTGTGCATATTGATGTTGCATTTTGCATATTGCAGCATTGCCATGCAAAATTGTTACATATTCTTTTGGGTATTATTGTGTTTTTTTCTGCTTGTTTCATATAGAAATATTTCGTTTGCTGTTTAACCATTTGCTCTCATATTTGACGTGTGGGTGTGTGAATTTGTAAACATAACTTTAAATTAAAATTTTAATGTAACGTATTAAAATGTATTCGTGTTAACTAAAGCGTTGCATTTTCACAATTTAAACATAGTATGCGATAATGTTGCTGCCACACGTTGCCATTTCATTTTGGTTGTAACATTTTTACTGCTGAGAATAAACCAGAATTTGTTGAATATAAATTTTTATGCATTATTGAAATTATTAAATTTTTAAAAATTACTAAAAGAGTGAGACCCTAGTTTAACTCACATAGAGTATATATACAAAAATTTAGTATGTAGTTATTGGATCGAATTTTAATTGAAAATGATCACTTTCGGTGTCTTGTGTATGTAGAGAAATTTTCAAAACTTTTAAACCTACGACAATTCAACAATGAGGCATAACAAAAACAACTTAATAGTACGTTTCCATTACGAGTTGAATCACCTGCTTCGCTCTCTCAATTATATTTACGAATCACACAGTTTACACGACTCGTCCATGTGCTTCGATTTGACTTTTGTTTTGAATAAGCCAACATAAATTTTCCATTAATTTCGTGAAGCAAATTTTTCTAAAGGGACAAAAGAAGTAAGTGAAAGTGTTGTCGCACGACATTCAATACAACCCAGAGCTTAACTTTTATTTTTATAAAGTTGTTAGATTTTAAAGAAAACCAGACGTTGTTAGATTTATTTGACCTTATGAATTTAAAATGTCTGCTTTTCTTTATTTCTAGGCTCCAGGTCAGTGTTGTTTTAAATAAAACTCTTGTGTGTTTTATTTTACATTTGCCCAATTCACAAGCTAGTCGTATTGTTGTTAAAGGGCACTTCAGACTATTATACAAATATAAATACTTTTATCGAGTTTTGTGAGATGAAAGTATAATTAGATTTCTTGCGACTGTCAAAAAGTCTAAAGTAAATTACATTTTGCATTCACACCATCACACTTCAAATAAAATAAAAAATTTTAGTGGAAAAGAAAACAGCTGTTGCATATGTATGTACATACGTTAATCATACATACATTTAATCACAGACTAAACCTGCCAACATAAAACTTTACACGGCGGCAGAAGAGCAGTGGACGTGCCGGCGCTAAAAAATATTCAGCAGCTAAAATAATAGTTATGTAAAACAGAACCAAATTGAATAACACAAAAATATTTTATCTTCTAAATACAGCTAGAGCAAAATACATTTGTATACGGTAACCTCCCCCCGGGGGCACAAAATGCATCTTGCTGATCGTAACCAGCTTGGTGTCGTGTCAACGGGGTAGAAGGGGTGCAGGATACCTCGGCTGGCTTGGTGGCTAAAATCTTAGGCATTTCCTGAAGGAGGGCGGCGACTCCTGAGGGACTTGCTGAAACCCCTCACTGAGGGGCAATTCGGCAGTACGGGGACCGGAGCCCCGGGATGACTCTTCGGAGTCATCTCGCCGGTCATAGGTTGAGGAGCCTTCCTTGGCTGAAACGTACTGGCTGTGGTTGCTACCATAAGTTCGCATGGAAGGGAACGTTGGTAGCTATACTGATCATAGACCCTCGGGTCTATGTTCGGTCGCCCAAATGGGCCCGTAGTGCTGTTGCTAAGCAACAGACGCTGCTTTGTAAGGAACCAGATTGGCGGGAGCATTAGCGTTGGTTCAAGGACTGATGATCTTAGGAACTTCGGGCTACCACGGTAGTTGTGTATCCTTAGCCGTCTGGGGAATTGCAATGCAGCAGAGGTTAGATAGCTCAACTCCTGAGCAAGGGGTTTTGTTATGGCCAAGTAACGTAGCAAATAAATTGCCACCCGAGCGGTTGATCCGGCTGCTCGGGGGCGGTGCTGTCGTCTTGATTACACCACGTGGTTTGACCACCGTGAGGTTGGGCCCTAGTGGCAGGTACTCACGTAAATCATTCCACATCTGTATACGGTAACCAAATTCCAAATTTCGAACCCTTGTATAACGAAATCAAATACCATCAGCGACGGCACGCCCTCGGCTGTGAAACAACTGGCTAGTAAATTTTTCAACAGCTGCTTGTGTTAAAAAAAAACAACCCTGATCGAATGAAATGTATTATCGTTTAGAAAATTTTGAAAAAACGATGCAGTGTTATGGGATGTCAATTTTTTATCGTATTATTTCTCGTTTTCATAACACATTGCATTCACACGTATTATTTGAATTTTTGGCAGGTATTCATACACAGTATAATAGTCTGAATTGCCCTTAAGTCGTATTTGAAGAGGCAGTTTCAAATACAATTTTTTAAATTTTTCAAACAATTTATGTTTCTCTTTAAGAATTGTGTTTGAAATTTTCTCTCACGATACAACTTAACAACGATACGACCAGCTTGTGAATTGGGCAATTGATTTTAGTATTTTCAATATTTTGAGTACCTTTGGTACTCCTCTGCAGGAATTTTAGTAAAGTCAGTGTTGAAAAAGCGAGAGGCCGAGCCAGCTATTTTCAATGGATTTTGAATAAAACGCAAATGCAAAGTAAAAAACCTTGATTAAAATGCAAATGTGTTTGTATTAAAATTCGTTTATGAAATATAACAATTCATTAGAATATAAATCAATTAATAATAATAAATACATACTTTTGGGTTTGAAAATAACTGGAAATACATATGTATGTACAAAGCAGAAAAAATTCTTAAGCTCAAGAAGTGCTAGTTTACCTCGCAAAGTTAAAGAGAAAAATGGCGAAGGCGCCAGAACATGACTAGGCAATTACCAGTTTCGTTAAGTGAAAAAATGTATAAATGATATTAACAGGGTGCTACATTTCAATTTGTACTAAAGAAACTTATTATAAATAAAATAAATCATGGTGATTTTGGGAGTTGTGCTAACAGTCAGTCTCTTTAAATTTTTTAATGCGACAATTACGTTTTCCTTGTTCTTAACTTTTTTTTTTGTTTATGATTTTGAGAAATAGTTATCTGAACTTGCGATATAAACATTCACGATCCCCTGTTTGTTCAGGGGAATAATAGAAAAAGTAATAAGGTTTCAAACGTTCGTATAAGTTTTTTTTTTCAGACCGCTGACGAGTTGTGCAGCATCAACGAAACGTTGGCGGCTTATAAATGGTTGAAAAATATTTGGTGTTCTACCAAATCTCCGATTCTCAGTGTGTTCAGGGGAATAATAGAATAAGTAGTAAGCTTTCAAACAATCCTTTACGTTTTTTTTTTCGAGACTGCTGAAGAGTGGTGTGGCATCAACGAAACATTGGCTGGGAAAATAGAAAACTATTAATTAATTATATTCAAACCTAAAATAGGAGCTACTTTGTTTTGGATAATTGTTGCCACAATATCTAGAATTGTTAAATTAAATTCAAAAATAGGTACTCCTATAATTACTTAAACGGACATGGCATCGAAAGTAAAATAAACATTTGAAAAGTGTAAAACATTCGAGATAAAAATGAAAATAAGTGGAAGAAATTAAACAAACAAAGACTTGAAATGCTGCTGCTATGAATAAGACATCACTGCTTGGATGCCCAAAAACTATTACCACATCGTAAAACATTACTCATGCTGTGCGTGAAATATTAAATACTAAAAATTTAATGTGAATATATTTCTAATGATGATATAAAAATATTTTATGAATTTTCGCTGGCTGCATGACAAATAAGCACCAGCAACTTGCTGGTGCTGAAAAACATAAAATATTGGCAACAGCTTCTATTTAAAATAAACCAGTAAAACAATATCAAAATAATAGAAGGAAATAAAAACTAACACCCATAAATTGCATTTGGAAATCAAAATTATTCATCACCAACACAGATGTGTAGTTCTCCAAACTCATAAATCTCTTAATATTTTTATGTCGTTTCTCCCTGCAGTCTGTCTCTGTTGCACCCGAATACTTTTATATGCATGAGGAAAGTAGTTTGATGTTTTTTATTTTTTTAAGTAAATAAAGTAAAATTCTAAAAAGGGAGCTGTTTATTTGCAACTGAAAAGTGATTTTTTTTTGTGTAAATATTAAATATTTATAGATTTTTATAAAATATTAAAAAAGATTTAAAATCACATAAAAAAGAGTTTATTCAATCATAAAAAAAAAAAAAATTTAGCTAAAATTTATGAGCGTATAAACTGAAATTTAATTAAAGGAATTAAGCGAAAAATAATTCGCGTTTGTGTGCGGTACACATGCCATGCAAGTATGAATATTGTATTACACTAACAACAAAAGAAATTAATTAACAAATACTGGTTAATTAAATTTGCTTTGCTTGATAATAATACACAAAGAAATACATATACATATGTATTCTGAAGCATAAAATTCTTACAAAAACCCATCAAACATAGATGAACATATATTTTTGTATTTGCCATGGATTTGTTTATGTGTGTTCAAAACTCAAACTTAAACAGATATCAGTTTCATTTTATAAAATTCTTTGATTGAGAATTTAGTTCCGGTAGCCATTTGCGACATTGCAAATTGCATTACGAATAGTTCAGCAAAAACAAATAAAAAGTGTACAACAACATAATACAATTAATGAAATACCAATCACTGATTCTCTAACATTGTCAGCTGTCACAAATTTTTTATTTCTTGGCTTAATTTAACCATAAAATTTATCTCTCTCTAACTCGTAACAGAAGTGTAGTCCAATGTTGCAGGAAGAATTTGTTGGGGTTGTTTTCATCTCTATTGTATGTACATACATACATACGTATATGAAAATGCATCAACCGCTTTGGTTGTGAAACCTGTTGTAGTATTCAGGCAAAGAAATTTTATTGCTTTTTCTTAAGCAGCATTTCTCTGCAAATTGATATTCGTATTAGCAAAAATAGTGTCAATAAAGAAAATTTTATTGAAGCAAGATAGTTTGTGGCAGAAGGAACGAGCTGCAAACGAAACCAGAAAGACACTATTAAATTTGAGCGTGTAAAGTTAGAGTCATTGTCACAATCAATAACAAAATATTCAGAACTGGCAAAATTGTTCAAATTAGATACTCGGTGTTTTCTAAGGTCCGATACCAATTGATAGAGAACTACCAGCGGGAGCAAAACATTTTGACATAAGCGTAAATATATTAGATAACACAAGGGAACAAAATTGAACTTTTTGAGTGTTGTTTGGAATTCTATAGCAATTTTTTACTAATTTGAGGTCGCTGATTTTAAATCTAAACTCCATTTTTCTCCATCAGCTCGACATTTTGAGATATACCGTTATGAGATATTAAGGCGCTTCCAGTACAAATATTTAAATAACATGAAAACGGTTCACCATATTCAGTTAAAAAAAAAACTGAAATTCGTCAACAAAATTATCTTTAATCCGTGCGTACATTGTTTTTAATTTGAACGAGTAGTTTCAGAGATACCATTGTAGTTTTGAAAAAAAAAAAAAAAATTTTTTTATATAAAAAAAAAAATTCTTATTTAAAAATTCATAAAAGAATAATGCAACTAAAGTCACAATGTTGGTCTTAAAGCATTTAGCTTAATATATTTTGAATCCAATGACCTTTATTTCATTGAAATCGGTGGACAACTTTTGATTTTCTCAACGATTTACTGAGATAACTAAATTGACAAAAATCGCGATTTTCATACACTGCATACACAGCACACACATACTAATAAATGTTATTTCTGTATGAAAATCGTTGAGAAAATCAAAAGTTGTGCACCGATTTCAATGAAATAAAGCTCATTTGATTCAAAATATATTAAGCTAAATGCTTTAAGACCTACATTGTGACTTTAGTTGCATTATTTTTTTTATGAATTTTTAAATAAGAATTTTTTTTTTATATAAAATTGTTATTTTTTTTAAAACTACAACAATATCTCTGAAACTACTCGTTCAAATTAAAAACAATCTAGGCACGGATTGAAGATAATTTTGTTGACGAATTTAAATTTTTTTTAACTGAATATGGTGAACCGTTTTAAATATTTGTACTGGAAGCGCCATAATTGTAGACATAACGGTATATCTCAAAAAGTCGAGCTGATACAAAAAAACCAAGTGCAGATTTGGATTCAGCGTCCCAAATTACCGTTAAAACAACATTCAGTTCATAAACAACAAATACCTTGTTCCCTTGTGTAATCAAGAAAATGAATGAAAAGCGGGTCAGAGTGAATTCGTTCAAACCGACTTGTAGCCGCCGCTAGAAACATTCACTGCCGGAAACAGACGCCACTGTCGTAACTTTTGGTAGCCGCATGTTCATAAAAAAATATTTTATGTTTTTAAAATATTTATTTGGCGATTATTTGCGTAGATTTTTATTTGCAATACCTTAATACAGTCAAAGCCCGGTATAGCGAATACTCAGTTGGCGAATGGCAAAAAACGAAAGAATCTCGATTTATCGAATGACAAAGCAAAACACATTAAAAAATCGTTACAGAATCGTGAGATTGTGGGTGTTTTTGGCTTCTTTGCTTTGTATAGAAAGAACGCGAGTGATGCGTTGCTTTTTCCTTAAAATTTCAGTAGTTTTATTTGGTTCATTGTGAAAACGAGATGTCGATTTCTTAAAAAATTAATAATATGAATGAAATGTAATAACCTATGTACATTTATGATTTTTAATGAATTTACATATTAGAAATAAAAACAATTCTTAAATAAACGTTAAATTAAAAAAACTCAATTAAAGTTTTATTTCTACACCAAGTTATCAATACAATTAAATTTCGATGTTTTTAAAACTGCGGACCACCGTCTTTTATAAAATTGTTTAAGATAAAAAATTACTAATCGATATTTACATATGAATATCTCAGTATAACGGAAGGTCTGAAAATTCGTTAAACCGGGCTTTGCCTGTATATACAAACTATTTTTATTTGGATAATTCGACAATTTTCTGTTTTTTTATTATTAAATATATTAGTCAAAAATTAATCTAATTATTTATTGGCTATTGGAGCAAATAAAATGTATTACTTTTGTTTTCTGTCATTTAAAGCCGTCTATATGCCGCCGACATTTCGCTGATGCTCATCAACTAGTCAATAGACTCAAAAAAATTTAAAAGAATGTTTAGCACTTGGATGTATATTCTAGTATTCCTATGAACACAACAAATCAAATACACCAGTGCAGTAGACGACCACCTAATATACGAACCACAACGAAATAAAAAATCAGCCCAAAACAACATCGGTGCCAGTGGAATTGAGAAAAAAAAAAACGGAGGCTGCTGATTTCATTTCGCTTACAACAGCTGGGATTTTTGGCAAATTTTACTGCACAGCTGAAGCCTGTATCTGTATAAAATTCCGGTGGCTGAGCAATGAAAGGTAAACGACCATCGGTAATTACGTACATAGATTCGCCGAAGAGATCCTGCAGCAATTCGCAATTGAACTGTATTTCGATCGAAAACAAAATCAAATGCAAAATTATCGAATTGGGGGCGTTACTAGATCATAAGTCTAGTAACTATATCTAGTATACTATATACATAAGTCTTAATCACGCTAAGTTCAACCCCTTATTTCGAAATTAACTAAAGGAGGAATATTTTTTCACCATCCACTTTTTTCTTGTGTCATTAATTTCCTACTAAGCCCTGCAGAGTTGGTTCAAGCGGTATGGTGGTTGCCTTAAGAAACTAGAGGTTTCTAGGTTCGAGTTTTGTCAGAGGCGGCCAACAAACGGATTAAAGATGGAGATGTTGAAAAGAAGGGCGTACGAAGAGGAAAAGACAAATTATACTTCTTATACTTCCTGTATAAAGAAAGTAGGTAAAATAGAAAATATAATAGACTGCCAAAAAAAAAAAAAAAAGATCACTGCTTTGATTAATGTTAGTGAAGTGAATAAATAGAAAGTAAAAATTGCGTGAGCTTTGGTTGTATTGTATTGTATTATACTAGGTTGGTCCAGGATGGCCCTTTGCACTGCGACCAAGAATGATCTATTGTGCAACCCTTTTCCCTCACCCGAGTTTAATACATTAAGAAACAGTATTAGCTTCTTCTGTGGAAGCGCTTGCAAGTCCTGTGAACCAAATGTATAGGCCTGCAACAGCCTGTGTCTTCTGTGGCCAAGTGCCACACATTCAATAATCAAGTGTTCCATTGTCTCCTCTTTTTCTCCGCAAAATCTGCAGGTTGCCGTACTGGATAGTCCCATTCTGTATAGATGCTTCCTGCAGGTATAGTGGCCTGTTAGCGCCCCAACACAGTGTCCTTAGATTCTTTCTATTTAGTTTTAAAGCGAGATCCGCCCTCTTGGCATCAAAGCTAAGAAATTTTGTTCGAGTGTTCCAGACCCCTAGTGTCGTTCCACAGTTTTCCTGTGATGGATGTTGTACATTTTCTGAACTTCCCCTTGAGAAGGAGCTTGTTAAAGCCAAAGGAGGGGGTGGGTCCAATGAAAGCCCCATTGGCTCCCCTTTTTGAGTAGATATCAGCCAACTCGTTACCCTTGTGCCCCTCATGACCTGGCGTCCATATCAGAGTAATCTGATTGTGAGTCGCCAGTTCATTTAGCTTGTCGTGACATTCCAGTATTGTCCTGGATGTGAACATATATCTATTCACGGCTTTGAGTACCAACTGACTGTCGGAGAGTATCTTGATTCTGACTCCTGTGTATCCCCTTTCGGATAGGACCCCTACAGCTTCCAGTATAGCATATAGTTCCGCCTGGAAAATTGTGGTGTCCCTGCCAAGTGTTACTGCCCTGCGTGCCCTAGGCCCCACTATTCCCGCTCCCACTCCCTGGATCGACTTGGATCCCTCAGTGTACCATTTTTGTGAGTCATCTCGTAGCCATATTGGATTTGAGTACCACTCCTCCCTTGTGGGAAAGAAGACCTCATACTTTCTACCGAAGCAGTGTATGGGATCCATGTGATCACTCGACCGAGACATATGCAAAACGTCTCTGAATCCCCTCAGGATGGCTAGATGACTAATAAGGTTACCTTCCTTCAGTCCCTCTCTTCCATAGATGATGATAGCCCGCATGGCTGCTTCCTTTGAGCTTTGGTTGCCGAATGGTGTCAGCGGCAGTGTTAAAAATGTGAAATTTAACATGTCCAAAGTTCATAGGGTGTTTGCTACTCAAAAACAATCGGTTGTCTACCCAGCTATAAAATTTTACTTTTCTTTACTTGATTGATATTGATAAAAAAAAAAGGGACCAACCCAGGGTTGAGCTAGAGCCAGTTAAAAACTCATTTAATATACCAAAGTCATTCAATGTAATTAAAATTTCAATCAAATGTTATGAATCGTTTTTACTGTGTCGGAGAATAGTTTCATAAAAATGAAACATTCTTTGAATTGCTTCTTTAGCTCGTTGCTAATGACAATTTTGACTCATAGAATGATGCAATTCGTATTACTAAGGAAGCTTTTCCTCTTAGTGTATAATAGCGTGAATATTTTTTTCAAATGATATTTCAGACACTATCAAGCCGCACAAAACCAGGTGCCTACGCCTTTCTTCCCTACGATTAAATGACAAAATTTCGTTAATGCACTTGATAAACGCATAACAGAAACAGCTACACTCGAGCAAATGGACTATTGAAAATAAAGATGAACTATTTGTGGGCGTTCCAGTTGTTGTAGTAGTTTCTTTGGCACAAGCTGGCTTGGCTTCTTTCTGTATATCAAAAAATTTGACTCGTTTCACTTAAAACCTCAATAGAAACTTTAGCTATTATTTTGATCTTGGGTTGCTTCAATTTGAGGAGTTCTTCCACCATAAATAATGTTGAGCGTGCATACCTGATTTAAAGTTGTAGAAAAATAATAATAATAATGATTTTTCTGTCTATACAAATTTTATTTCTACACTCAGTTTTCAAGTCTTATGTTTACTTAAGATTTTCTATTAAGATACTTTCTGCAGCATGTTTTACGAAAAATAACTACTTTTACATTTATGACTGCAAAGGCAGAGATAATATTTTACAATTTTCTGGTTGCCAAAACTCTTTTAAATGCTTCTGCCGAAATACAAATATATGTATGTACATATTTATTATGCATTCATACATGCATTAAGAAGTGTCAGTTTTTAAAAGTGAAACAAAATAAATAGAAAATTTATAACTTTATCTATTTATTACCTAAAAATGTTCATGCTGCATAAGAGTTGTTACGTGTTCTAAAATTAATTTACATCATAACCGAGTTTTGCTTTTGCCATGTTATCATGTAAAATAATTTGTATGGGTGTGTGTGGGTGTATGTGTGTGTGTTTTGGAAAAGAAGAAAAACTTTTATTATTGTACTACACATTTATCCATTATTTGAAACAGAGATCATACTTTTGAATTTCCGTTTCCGGCTTTGGTAATAAAGTTTATCTAAACATTTGCATGTTCTGCCAATAACATTGTTGTTGTTGCTTTTATTGTTTCTTTAAATTGTATGGATTAAAAGTAGTTGGCAACATTTTGAGTTGTTACATGTATGGTTTTTGCGGTATCATTGTTAAAAACATTAAAACACAAAACTTTGAAACACAACTTCTGGTTTGAATTTTTGATATTTTTGAGTTTTCTTCGCTACGGGTTAATTTCTGTTGTTGTTGTTGTTTTTGCTCATATTTTATTAAAGTTTACTACTGCCAGAGTCAGGCTCTCATTGTTTTTCCATGCTACTTGTGTTTTAAAAAGCAAATTAATTAATTAACACAATGCAAATGAACTGTGAAGGATTTTTTGATTTACATATATCCTCATTTTGCGAGTAGAATACTTTTTGAAATGCAATACAAACTTCATGGGCTGAACAATAGATGGCATATCCTGATCTGATCCGCACTATAATTTTGCAATGACTGGCGAATCAAAATTTTAAAATATCCACATCTATTCTGTAAGACGAGTGCCAGAAAATGTCTGCCTTTTAAAAACGATTTTGGTTTTTGGTGTTTTGTAAATCGAATTCGAATTTTACACGTTCTTAAATCGAGTAAGAATGCCTGGGGCCGCATTCCGGCACTCGTGATCGAATATCTTCGATAGTAAAAATAATGTACAGCACAAACAAAATAAGCAACAAACACATAGCATTCAATCATGAACTCGTTCGGTCACGAATGCCAGAATTTGGATCCTGGTCGCAGGTAATTTAAGTGCAGAAACGTAAAAAAAAATTATTTTTTATTATTTAAAAAAAAAAAACTTGTAATTTTAAGAATAATCTTGAATTTGCAAAATTTTTTGTTTGTGGTAGAAGGAAGCAAAAGATTCGGTTAAATAAAAACTAGAGATGTATGGTTGTCATGAAAATATGATGTTACGCGTTACCTAAATCATGCAGGATCGTAATAAAACTTGAGAAAAATCACGCTTGGGTGCATGAGCATGATTTGAAATTAAAGTTTATCCCCCTAATTCATAAAAATTATTACAGACTTATAAGACTGTTGTTTGACATATTTGTATGGAAAATCTGTCAAATAAGAGCTTTATAAACCTGTTATAATTTTTATGAATTAGACGGTATGATTTTAGTTTTAAAAGTGCGTGATTATAGTTAGAGTTTTATTTTTAAAACTTTTTTGGTGTACAAAAAAAAAAAAACAACTTAATTCTTTATTTGATTTAAGAGCTAATTGAAATATATTATTTTAGGTCTAAAACTAGACTTTATTAATGTTTTTCCGTCTTTATGCCGCCGACATTTCGTTGCTGCTAATCAACTCATCAGAAGACTCGAAAAATCTTACAGGGATGTTTGAAACCCAACTAGTTATTCCAAAATTCCCATGAACGTAGTGAAAATTAGAAATGTTTAAACAAACCTCTAATACAGAAAACTTTTTTTCGTCTTACAAAACTTTTACTTTTCTTAACAACTCTTCTATACCACGAGTTGCCATCGGTTACTACGATTTGTATTTTTGAAAGCATCAAATAGTAAAAGTTTTTCGAACATACAAAAATGAACTTTGTTATTTACTTTTATACCCAAAATAATGCATTTCAATTACCTCTTAAAGCAAATAAATAATTAAGTAAATTTTTGAATATTCAACAAAATTTTACTTTTTGATACTTTCAAAAATACAAAACGTAATAAACTGTTGGTAACTCGTTGTATAGAGTTTGTTAAGAAACGTACAATTTAGACAGGAAGAAAATTGTTTTCTGTATTAAAGGTTCTAATTCTCATTTTGTTCGTGGGAATTATGAAATCGTAGTTGGCTTTCAAACATTCCGTTAAGAGTTTTCGAGTCTACTGATGAGTTGATTAGCATCAACGAAATGTCGCCGGCATACAGACGGCTGAAGAAGACAGAAGAAGGTCTATTTTTAGACCTAAAATAATACATTTTCAAAACAACTTTCACACATTTTTCCTTGACTTAGTTTTTAATGCACTTATTTCAGCTGAATTTCTTTTATGGACGAAAAAAACATGTCAAATATAATTGGAGAAAATAATTCTCAAGACGCTAGGTGTAGTGCATAACCAAAATTGAATCATTCTATGAATATTGTTTTTTCAAAACCTATATAACTTTTTTATTTGGATTTCTTTTTTACCCCTGTTTTTATATTTTGTATATTTATTTTCTTAAGCTAAAGGTCTTTTTTTGTTCAAAATATTTAATTATTTTTGTCGATATTTCGCTCTCCTTCGGATAGCTTCTTCAGGACAATAATAATTATATAATTATTGTTTTATCACAAAATATCTTTCTCAATTTTGAGGAAGCAAAATCAAACTCAAGCCTGATAAAAGTATTAACGGTTAATCTGTGATGTATAGAAGAAAAAAATGTGATAATAAAACAAATTAATGAAATCATGATCAAATCAAATCACTTTAACGGCCATCTGACTGTCCGTAAATATATTTACGGGCCCTGACCTTTCCGTTATTTCCCGAGCTTCCATCTACACTAGAGTATCCGCATTTTCTACATAATTAACGAATTCCGTTCCCCCACTATGCCTTCATCAATCCCTGTAGCAACATAAACCCATAGAGCTCTGGTTTTCGAAGAGTCGGCCAGCCAGGAATATATGTATGTTGGGAATCCATGTTTGACAATAGTCCGGTATCTTGGATGTGATCTGACATCATTCTTAGTGCGTTCTTAATATATACTAAAAATGTTGCACTGTGAATAGGGTTAATTTAAAAGAATTGCAAATTATCTAGGAGTAAAATTTTCCTATATGTTATTTTGACAAAAAAAAAAAAAAATATTTTTGATTGTTCGCTTCACAAATAATGACACATGTGCTTTAGGATTGTAGCAAACATTTTTCATTTAAGAGCAAGTGCATTTTTATGACAGAATTCTCATAAACGAAAGCAATCATATCTGTTGAAAGGGTCATAAACATCTTTTGATAGTTTACAAATTCAGTTGTTGTAAACTTTTACAGTTCGTATGTAAATATACCTTTGCTTCTTAAGTAATTAGTTGCCATTAAATTAATCTATAAACACCCATATCTCTCGAAACTGTAGCAATGAGCCACCATTCGACAACTGAAACATAAAAATGACTATAAATCGGTTTTCATACACAAACGTTATGGTTGTACTGGAATTCCAATACTTTAAGTTATCGTGCTGAAAATTTCAATGGAGTGCTGTAAGTCATAAAAGGCTTTTTGCATTCGTAAGGTAAAATAGAATGGGATTCCAGAGGTTCTGTCAATTTTTCTCAATTCAAATGGAATTCTCGTTTTGTAGAGATTTATAATGCGTATAGCAGAATATAAAATAGAACAAAAAATACAAAAAGGCCGGAGTTCCACCTTCTTCACCGATTTATTTCAGTCAGACACTGACCGAGTACAATTTAATTTTTGACAGCGTGTGTTATAATAGTGTGAAAAACTGATCTAAAATATCAAATAGTAAATGGTGGTGTTTATTCGACTGCTGCCTGCATGCAGCAGCATGCAGGCACAATCAAGTGTTTGCATCAGTTTTTTTTTGATCGTGTATTGACATTTTTCAATATACTACAGCAAAGTGATGTTAAATAAACTTTACCATTTTATTGAAGACATTCATAAGCTGGTATAATGGTGCGAAAAGTTGACAGAGAGCAAATGCTTTGCCTTAAACAACTCTAACAGCAACATATAGTCGAACTATATGATTTACAATTGTTAATAATTTTATCGGGCTTTCTAGTTCGCTTTTTACTTCCTCAAAATTGAGAAACTTTTTTTGTAATAAAATTGGAGGGATCGACATTTTTAAAGAAGATAAGTAAAGTTTTAGACTTACTGTTACACGACCAGCATGTCGCTCTTCAGCAACCAAATTTGCTTCGAACCCAGGCTATGACTAATTGTATACCTTATAGCTGTCATTCTCCTTTTTAGGGTTACGTACTGATCAGAGTTTAACGAAAAACTATTACCGAGACAACTACGTCCGTCCGCCACAGCGTCCATTCTCCGAAACGGTAAGAGCTAAAGAGCTGAAATTTGCACACGATGTTGTTGTACCGTGCCGCTACAACAACAACGCGAAAACTACCAGCTGTCCCCACACAACGAAAAGTTACAATTAGCTATAACTCTCGAACCGTATGAGATAGAAAGCTGAAATTCGCACAGTGTGTGTATTTATTAATGATCTACAACAACAAATGCTCAAGACAACAACAACTGTAAAACTACCAGGCGTCCCTATATAACCTGAAGTAAGAATTAGCCGTAGCTGCTAAACTGTATAAGACAGAGTGTTCCTATACAACGTAAAGTAAAAATTAGCCGTAACTCCCAAACTGTAAGAGAGATAGAGAGATGAAATGTGCACAATATACATACATACTATGTACTCACATATAGTCTACAATAACAAATGCTAAAAACAACAACAAGTTGAAAACTACCAGGTGTCCCTATGCAACGTAAAGTAACAATAAGCCGTTACTCACGAACCGTGAGAGACAGAGGGATGAAATTTGCATAATATATGTATGTATTCACATATGCTCCACAACAACAAATGCTGAAAACAACAACAACAACAACTGTAAAACTACCAGGTGTCCCTTTACAACGTAGAGTAACAGCTATAACTCTCGAACCGTAAGAGATAGAGATCCGAAATTCGCACAGTGTATGTTTTCCCAGATGCCTTACAACAGCAAATGACAACAACAACAACAAGTCGAAAACTACTAGGTGTCCCCATACAACATAAAGTAGCAACTAAACGTAACTCTCAAGCTGTAAGAGACAGAGATGAAATTTGTACAATCACACATCCCATTACACATACGCACGGAACCCAAAGTGTGCGAGCCAGCCCCGTACTTGACTGAATTTATTTTTCCTTAATGCAAATCAGTAGTTTAGTTAGAAGGCAACACTGATTTTAAGTCAAACTGACTTAGCATACTTTGAGGAGAGAACACATAAACATTCTAACAGTCCTATTTTTATTTATCAAAATTCAACACCAAAGGCCAAACATACATATGTATGTATCTAAGCATACCTTTTTTTTTTGGAAAGGCACAATCCATTGAAACTTTCCCCTTTTGTGAATTGTTGTTTAATCAATTAAAATTTTTATGGGCATTTCTTTGCAACACGTTCAACAATGGAGGTTATTATTTTGATTGATTTTATTGAATCCTTTCCTTATTCGTAACTTTATGCCCGTTTAATGGCATTTGTTATAAAATGAAATTAAAGTATTAAAGAAAATAAAGCAGAATATACAACAGACGAAAAAGCTGATAATAAAAATGCTATAAAAATGAAAATTGAAAGCAAACCAGAAAACTATAAAGACATATGTGTTATTTTGTTTTGTCTTCCGAAAGTGCATTACTTGAGGAAAATAAATGATTAAACTTAGTTACCACAAGTAAATGCAATTTCTACTACAAGACACAATTGCCTTAAGTCTTGTTTAAATAACATAAAAGTTCTTAATAGAAAAAAATGTAAATACGAGTGAATGTAATGCAAAATGTAAATGTGTGTTTTTATGTCTGTGCTTAGATATAGACTCATTTGTTTAAACATTTGTCGGCATGCAGAACACAAACAAATATTGCTTTATAATTATTGTCCTGTTTACTTTCATATTCTGAAGTATTACTTTCTTACTTTGATTTAAGACCATTTTATGGTCACATTAAGCCCCTTGAATTGCTAAGAGTCACATTATTTGTTGTGGTTTATTTAAATTGCTGGGTAGGTTTATTGTATTTGTATTTATTTTATAAAGTCTTTGTACACACACACACACACACACACACACACACACACACAAACACACACACACACACACGCGCGCGCGCTTCAAATAGCAGGGATATTTTTTTTTTGTATTGCTGAAAAACCACATAATACACACTCATTACAGCAGCCCCCTTACTGTCCTAAGAAATCTTGAAAAAAACTTTTTTTTTAACAAGTTTTCACAAAAAACTTTAAACAAAAAACTTTAAAGTTTTTTCCATACAAAAGTTTGTGCATACTCTTATAAGTACATATTCATTAAGTTTACTTAAGCTTTAGAAGACATAAAAGCAATTGCAACCCTTTTTGCAAACTGTAGTTTTATATTACAAAATAGTTTCTTAATGCACCAAATTACTTTAAAAATGTTAATACTAATTAAGTATAATGCACAAATATCCTCATTCTTCCCAATTTACATACCAACAATACGAAAAAGAAAAACTTTATCTTCATGCAAATTGTGTGTAACTTTAAAAAGCTTTTCAAAATTTATTCAATTTGCTTGAGTTAATAAAATGCATACACATGCACTACAACCATAGCTGCCAGATTTGGCGTTAAGTCGACGGTTGAACGAGTTCAGGTGATAAAAAAAAAGTATCACTTGACGATTTAACATTTCATACGTTAATTTTGACGATTTTTAAGAACTCCACAATTACTTTTGAATATTTAAAATTATTTGAAATTGCCATCAAAACTGCTGGCATGTCGTAGTCACAGACAGCTGCCAGATAAAAAGCAATGAAAATCCCCCGCCCCCCAAAAGTAGGGAAGAAAACTTGAAAAATCGTCAAGCCACTTTGCTAACCTGGAGGGGGGATCTCCACTCGCCATTAAGGTGGTATGAACATGATGTCGAACATGTTCATGTTTCGACCATGCTCGAGCATATGCCCAAGCAACGATATTCGCCATGAAATGACATTTTCTGTTTGACAGTTTAGCTCTCATGAAAAATACCAGAGAAGAGATAAAAAAAATGATTGAGCGATAAAAAAAATTATTTTACAGATTTAAAAATACAAAAATTTATATATATTGGATATATAAAATACTGAAATAAAGCAATAATATGAATGAAGTAAACACTTCGACAAATCAAAAATTATGAATAGTTTGGACACACGTGTTCTCTATGTACAAAAACATGAACTAATTAATACCGTTGCTCTGCCGCGGCGTCATGTTCATGTCATGCTCAATTTGTTAGCTGGTGAAGACGTCGCGTAAAAGCGGCACAAAAACGTCAAATCTATAAAACACAAACTTTTTAAATCATATTAGTATTTATAAAAGCGTTCCTTCTTATTACGAAAGTAAAATTTAATTATTAGAAATATCAGTGACATTATTGGAAAGATTTGAGCGGGTTTTTAATCTTGAGGCTGGGTTTTTGACATCTAAGTTAAACTGAAAAAAATATGTATTCTGCCATTACGGGAAAGTGGTATTCTTTTTATTTCATTAAAGAACATTTTAAGCAAAACTAAGTTGTGCCGTCGAAACATTTAATGAGATTTTTGACTAACTGCCTGTTCTTCAATGTCAAGGTGGTGCGATTGTTCGCTTTCAAAGCGAAAGAAAATTGTTTTGGATTCCTCTATGACGTTCTTTTATGCGAACCATGACTCTATCGACAAGTCGAAAAGATGTAAGTGCTTTCATACAAAATCCCATTCTTTTATATCGATTATGTAGTCAGCACTGCGAATAGAAATTTCAAAATTAAGCACTTGTTGTTTTGCTATCGAGTGGGATTTATTATAGAAAAACTTTTATATTTATTTGTTAAGAAACTGGTAAAAGCAACTAGAAACCCCACATATTTTTAATTTTTATTTTATTTAGTAAATATATTAAACAATTATTATAATTATGTATGTATGTATGTATGTATGTATGTATGTATGTATGTATGTATGTATGTATGTATGTAGTTTTCCTAAACAGTTCACTTGTTCGCTAGATGACAGAAAATCTTGAGTTTGCCAGAGGAATACCAGTGCGTCAAATTAATTACTAAATGTCTCAAAAAAAAAAAAAAAATAATATTAATAATAAATACTATCAACGGTATTCATAAAAAATAAAACATTGTTGAAATACATTTTAGAAGAAATTTTTCATATCAAATTTGTTCTAAAATGTATTTTAACAATGTTTTATTTTTTATGAATACCGGTGTATTACTTTAGTTCTAAAAAAATAGACCTTAATGCTTTCTGTCTTTTTTCAGCCGTCTATATGCCGCCGACATTTCGTTGCTGCTAAACAACTCATCAGTAGACTTGAAAAATCTAAAAAGAATGTTTGAAGCCCAACTACTTATTCCAAAATTCTCATGAACAAAATGAGAATTAAAATGTTCAAACAAACTTTTTATACAGAAAGCATTTTACGTCTTGCAACACCTTTACTTTTTATAGCACTTCCTTACAACAGGTGACCTTTATGTTATGTTATGTTACGAGGGCCGCCGGTCCTGTGACCGACTCACTTGGGTCCTAGAAAAGGTCCCGTTGTGTTACCCGAACAGGTGACCTTTGGTTACCAACAACTTGTATTCTAAGTTCATTGTTGAATATTCAAAAACTTTTACTTTTTGATACTTTCATTGTTGAATAATAAATACTTTTAAATTTTAAAACACCACTAAAACTATTTCCACACTTTCAAGATGTTTAGTTTTTTTTATTTTTAACTTATTTATGTATGTATTTGCTTTGGCTTGTCAGATACAGCCGAGCAGTTTGTATTTACACTAGAACAATTTAGTAGTTTTTTCAACGCTGCAATAAAAAAGCAAACAAAACTTTAATTTACCATTCTGGTATGTCTGTGAAATAAACAGCAAATATTTAATGACGTAAGAACATGTGAAGGCAAGCTGTCGACATAGAGGAATCCAAATTGATTCGAAATCGAGCGACTACAATTCGATTGCTTATATTTTCTTGTAACATTGAGGAACAGACAGACAGTAAGGTTAGCTACACGGTGATAAATATTATTAGACCTAAAATGTTTGTGTTTTGCTTACGAGATACGGTTTTGTTGTGCAAAACAGTAGACGCTCAGAAATGGGAACTACTTTAGGGCGATTCGAATTGGCGAATTATTTGTATTTCTGGACGGTTTTCTTATACAAAACTGTAGGTAATTTTGATCATACAGACATAAAAAAAGATCTTATCAAAGCGGTTATAAAAGACTCGAGATGTCATCCAAGCGTTTTCTGAAAAATCGTATTGTTGTTAAATTTTTTGAAGTACTAGATTTTTCAATTACTTATGCCAACAGCTTACAGGAACCATCAGAATTTGCTCAAAGTAAGTTAGAAAGTTTTCCTCTTTGGGTTTTGTGTCCCGCAGCACTTTTTTCGGAAACTGAAATATATGTTCTAGTTGGCAGGTAGTCCAGTTTGATATACATACATATATTAGGGTTTCTCAAAAGACACTCTCAGCTTTATGGGGATATTCCTGCCTGAATATCTGAATTACTTTAGCTCTCTCCTTTTATCTGGGTCCATTTAATGTTGCCATTTTTCAACATCGATTAAGAAACCACTCATAGAGACGACTTTACATTTCAGATATCCAGCACTATGCAAAGTTTATTGATTTTCTATTCGATTTAATACAGCTAATTTTGGGAAGAGTTGCATTAAAGTCCAGTGCTAAATGTTTTCCTTAAACGCCTTTGTCGATTGTTTTCCAATATTTTTAATTTGTGTTGTAAAAGCAAAGTGATTTTCTTACGTTTATTTGTCATTTTTAGTCCACTCACTTTCTTATTTTAATAAATGATAAACCGTACATCCAAAACTAAAAAAAAAACTGACTTTTAAACTCTAACAACATCAACTAGGTCTCATCTATTTACTTTGCATTTGGTTAAAATAATTTTATAACAACTCTACACAGAGAAAAAAGCACCTAATAAAGCAGAACAAAATCAATAAGATATCTACCTATATAGGATAACCTAATAAAATCAATAAGAAATCCTTATTGTATACAATTTATAAGAAAACCTAATAGAATCAATAAGTTCTTCTCTATAGAATTTTTTTTTTTTTTTTTTTTTTTGGTACCATGCAAATCGGAAACTGAGTAAAAACAAACGTGAGTAACAAGTTTTCTTCTTGGTTTTATGTGTTTTTCTTGTTGAGACAATTAATGAGATTTGCAACATGGAAATAATAAGAAATACCCATAGAAAAATCTTCTTTTCTCTCTGCTGGGATACCCCTCAGCCTAAAAACGTTTCAAAGAGAAAATCTTATTGAATCTATTAGGAAGTTTTCGCTCTGTGTACTGTTTACCACAAAAAAAATTCGAATTTTGGATTCCAATTTTGGAGAGCCAAATGTAATGAAATTACTGATTCGAATTTCAGAACGTCTACTGTATCTAGCTTGACGATTTTTCAAGTTTTCTTCCGTAGTTTGTACGTTTTGCATCTCATTGTAGCTGGCAGCAATGACTACAACATCCCCGCAGTTTTGTTGGCAGTCACTGAGATTGCCCACAATTTTAAGTTATTTTACTTTCCAGAATTGCTGGGCTCCACCGAATGATGAATACTTTAACAGGAAGCGGAAGTTCATTACATATTTACGTACTTTTTACATTAAATTTATTTAAGAAAAAGCAAATTCGTATTGCCTTAGCTTGACTTAATTGCGAAAATATTGCAGGATATTTGTGAAAAGTCGTAAGGGTAAAAGTATTTATTACATTAATTAAGCCGGTTTATTTTACTACATTCGTGTATGCTGTTATTTGATTCTTTTAAAATATAAATATAAATAACATAAACCAAGCAAGTGACTTAAATAAACCACAACAAATAAGGCAGTACATACTAGCTGCTAAATTCATAAAACGATTGCTTGTCAAGCAATGCCGGTAGCGCAGAAAGAAGTTCTTTATCAATTAAGAATGAAAATTGATAATGACACATACAGGAAAACAAGTGGGTTCTACGAGGGTTGCCTATTATATTTCGGGATTAGAGAACAAAAGCAAATCACTTTATTGTTTTTCAAAATATTTCCCATTAAGATCTATACACTTTTGCATGTGTTTGAACCAATTGTGGGAGCACTTTTGCCACTCTGCTTGAGGTATCTCCAAAAGATGCATTCTGAATGCAGTAACCGCTTCTTTAGGTGTCGAAAAACGTTGACCACTCAGTTTGTTTTTAGGACTATACGGCGGATGATTCGCCACATCGATGTTTTTGGTGCTTAAAAATGCAGTTGTTTGAGGCGATATGTGAGAGCTCGTATTTTCATGGTGATGAGTGATCCGTTAGTTTTCCGTGATTTGTTGGAAGACGACGTGCAATCAAATCGTAGTCTAGCCTTCAGAATTGACTGTTCTGCGTTGTTCTAGTGCTACGGCTGCGACATGTCCAGTTTTTCTGAAAAACAAGCGACCCACATGTGCTTGGAAGTACTTCGTACCAGAACGGCTTTTGGATTTTGCTCATTTTGAAACACCCATTCAGTAGACTGCTGTTAACTTTAGGGCTCATACTGGTCAACTCGTGATTCGTAATCTGTCACGATGTCATAGATGTGTTTCGAATAACCGCCATCGTATTTGTTGAGCACTTGTTTCGACCATTCGACAACCGACTTTTTTTTTAACGATTGACTCAACCAAAGCAATTTTTTTTTTGTGACACAAATGTTTATGCAAAATTGAATGTATGCTGGCCCCAATAATACTTAAGGTTATATTAATCACACGCAAGCTCACATGACGATCTTGCGGTATTAGTTCACGCACAGCATTAATGTATTTCGGAACAACAACCGATTTTGGACACGACCATCGCGAATTTCGTCTTGGAGTGAAGTGCGCCAACCATTGAACTCAACATACCATTGATAAACACTGTTATTTGATGGAGCTTCGTCGTCAAAAATTTAATTAAGTTCATCCATAAACTGTTGCTGAATTATGCCACGTCGAAAGTTGTAAAAAATAATCGTACGAAAATATTCAAGACTTAATTCCATTTTTGGGCCGAGATGAATCTTTTAAGTTATAACCTCAAAAATGTCCTACTGTACGATAGAGCTTTCAGTGTTCAGATTTCAACACTAGGTTTACCAAATCCCAAAACATTAAAGGCAAGCCTTGTACTTATCGACTGGGCCGAATGTTTAATACCCTTCAACCATGGACGCAGTCCCAAGTGTGTATGTTGTTTTAGCGAATGGGAACGGATATTATCTTTGTGAACAGTACAAACTGAGCCATAAACATAAATAATACCTTTACAACTTGCTGTGAATGGTTTTATAAGGTTAGACTACAGATCTATTGGCATAGGTGTAAAATCATATGTTATAAAAAGCCTAAATATTAAAAAGCATGCACAATCATGCAAAATTCTCTCAAAAGTGAAGTTTTTTTTTATTCTTTAATATTGTAAGCCAGATAATGGCTTTACAAAATGCAAGTCGATGAAAATCTTGAATGAAACAGCTCTTAAAGTTCTGATAGATGGAAAAGAAAGTAAATTCCAGATTGAAAGGCAAAATCCTCCTTTGTTGCACACAATAACATTTTACAAGAACTGTAATAAGCCAGACATTTATTCTGAATTTGCATTGTTACATAAACATGATTGTGTGCCTGCACGGGAATACATGAGATGGCAGCGGCACAGAGGCGGCAGTAGTTAAAAATAAAGATATCACATTTTATTATTAACCATTATAAGCATCACACAATGGCAAGCCAATAAGCCAAGTAAACAGAAACCATGTGCCAACCAACCAAACCCATCATTCAACCAACCATTCAGTCAATCTTATTACAATTTTATTTTTGTTTCGTTTTTTTTTCATTTCGTTATCGTGAAATTCAATATCTCTTGGTTGTGTAATTTACGACCATAAAAATTATTTAAATAAAAAATAAATGCATCTGTCAAAAAAGGAAGGAAAAAAGGAAAGACAACAACAAAAAATGTAAAAATAAGGAAGCAATAATTTGCACAAGGATTCATTTTATTATTGTATTTATCTGAATGTGTGAATCAGATTTATTTTTCAAGACATCTATAGTATACTTATTCCTATTGCAATGTGTAACGCATTGTTGGCATATTTTTAATGGTTTTCTTTTATTTTCTTTAGATATTTTTTTTATCAAATTTTAAAGCATGAGAGTAAGAAAACATGTATTGTTGGAGGATTTTTTTTTTTCTTGACACAAAAAAGTGGGTGTTTTGGCAAATGGGTCTGGCTTAAAAATGCTTGTGATTTTATAAGAAATACATAACGGTGTCTTTATGTTGTTAAAGGATATGAATATGCATATACCTTTAACAGAGTTGTGATTTTGTGGCTTCATTTTGTTATTGTGTTTTTTTATGCTTTTAAACTTTTTTTCTAACAAACAAGCAAAAACAGAACAACGTTCCAAAATGCCTTTAAATTCATTGGCAAAATTTTATATGGTGGCACAATTCGTTCATTAAATTTTCTAGCAATGACAAGCACTTATTGTTAAAATTAGTAATAGCCCTGCAAGAAATGGCTGATGGAAACTAACACAGTAGCAGCTTATTTACTAACACATTCAAAGCAATTTTATAGATTTCAGCGTTGCCATTACAATTATTTTTTTAATATTTTGATTTTCCCGTATTAGTTTGGTAATTTCATTTGGAACTACGTTTATGCATTAATGTTTTTATAAATTCATTTGGTTTTTTTTTTCTTTAAAAAAAAGTTTTTTCCATATGATTCAGTTTTCTATTGCTAAAACTGCTACTGATTACTGTTTTTCTCTTAATTTTATCTAAATATATCTAAAATAATTTATTTTGTTCTCCTTGTATAGTTTTTTTTTTAATTTTTCGAAAAAACTTTTTTTAAATAGTAATAAAGAAATAAATAGCATTGCATGTAATTTTGTGGGCATTTTGAAAAAAAGATTTCGAATGATCACTTTGCTGAGGTGGTAACGCTGGTTAAAAAAATAACTCACACGTACACGAATGTTTATATCAGTTTTTTCATTTTGCCCTTAAGAAAATGATAGAAACCCTGATGTATGAATCCATCAGCAATGCCGGTCATATGATGGATCATATGACCGACACTGTTCTTGCAGGGAGGTGAAAGCGTGCTTTTTTTTCAGTGACTTACTTCAAAAATCTGCCATGTTTATCAAACGTTTATTTGGAAAATTATGTATAGACATTTGCCAAATGAGATCATAATAAACATTACATATTTTTCAAAATAATTCCGTCAAACTATACAGTCGTAATAGGTTTTACAGTGTTTATTGTGTCGTCTTTGTGTTTTGTATAGTCAATGTTTTGCAATATTGAAGAGGTTTCGTTAAATGTTGTTAACTGGATCATGTCGAAGGACACTAAACAGAGAAATTAGCAACATTTAATGCTGACTTACTCAGCTTTGCAAAAATAAATGTTCTGTTTTTTTTTTGCTAAATCATACATCCACAAACAGTCCCCACTTTCGTTATTTCACCCACCAATCCCTCTTTGCTACCTGTTTTCCTAGTTCCAGTACAATGCAATGAATATATAGGCATCGTCCCCTGAGTACTGGTACGAGTCTAATCCCGCCTCCACCCTTACTAGTGTAAAGCTATCTGTGGATAAAGAATTGTTTTTTTCTTCTTCTTCTTTTAGTTTAATTTTGGAGTATTTTTTTACAAAGTTCTTGTGAACACCACCTTCTTAGTACAAACAACACAGACAGTAACAATGTTCATTTTAATTAAAATCTAAGACATAAAAAACCCAATGCCAGAAGAAAAAAAAATGAATTAAAGTTGAATTCTATTTTGTACTCCTGCAGCATTTTCTTAAATTAAAATTTAACACCAGAAAGAGTTTAAGATGCGTATGTATATTACGAATTTATAAAATGAAATTCGTTCCTTTTTGTAAGAAATAAAAAAAAGGAAAGCGTTTTTAATGTCGTTTTAATGTTTCCGAGCATTAAAGTATTCGTTTATTTACTGTTTTGATAAAAAGCTGTGTGTCTGCCTCAAAACAAATTTATTGCTACTTTTATAACAAAATAAACAATAATCAAAATTATACCCTTGGTCACCTCAAACAGGAATTATGTATGTATAAAACAGATGGGTTTACTAAAGCCATCCATCCAGCCAGCCATCCATCCCACTTTGTTATTTTTTATTTAGATGGATCTGTTTAGACAAACAAATAAATTTCAAAAACAGACAGTTAATAGTGAATGTTGTTGTTGTTGTTGATGATGTCGTTTTTGTTTTCTATTATTTTTTATCACTTTGCAACACAAATAAAACTTTTACTTTGGCTTTGAGAGTTGATTCCTTTTTAATTTTTTGACGAATTGTGTTGAATAATTAAAACATTCTGCCTGCAGGCTCATCACTCACTCGCACAAGTTATTGCGAGCAGATTGTTTTCTATACAGTTGTCTGTTGGATAAAAGGGGTTAATCATAAACAGTTATACTTTAACGGTAATTAAAAATGCTTTAACAGAACGAGATAGCCACCGCACCTCTCACTCCCTGCTTCAGCACCACGCACTCCTTCCTTCTGCCCGTGCAGCGAAGAGAAAATTATGAAATTATGAAAATGGGTTTTTATATTTGGATGGGCCAGTTTTAAGAAAATTTTAATTGAAGGGGTTAATTTTTTATTGTTTATTTATTATAGTTTTTATTGTTGCAAGGAGAACGACCGATAAAAACATGGCCATAAAATAATTTTTACGAGGACCTCAAGTGTAAATTTTTCATATTTTTACGACTTCTTTGTAACGCGTTTTAATTTGGCTACAAATATCAAATGGGATTTAATTACGTCAAAAAAGTCCCCAGTTTTATATAAAAACTTAAGGTTTTATTTCATATTTTTATTGCCGTTTTTTTTTCTAAGTTTTCTACGCAAATTTGTGAAAGCAATTAGAACTGCATTTGAATTATTTGCTTGTGAAGACACACCTCGAGTGTAATTCAGCGCATAAAAATGAACCGGGTCATCAAAAATATTTTTTACGACTTTTTCCCAGAAATTAAACTCAAAATTTAGATATGCTATTTTAGTATGGAGAAAAAATAAATAAAAAATGATTACATCACAATCATTAAAACAGCAATATATTAAAACGTAATTGCAAAACTTCTTGAATTATGAATTTTAGTGGAGAAGTCAGAAAACCCAAAAGGGCTGCAGCGAAGAAAAATGCAATAAATAAAAGAGCAAAAAATATATACATACATATATTCTTAACTCTATCCAAAAATTCGTTCCTAGAGCCACTGGGCAGTCATGTTACTGCAGGTTAAAATTTTTCCATTTATTTCCATTCGTACTGATTAAAAAAAAAAATCCCTAACTTTATTAATAATTTTATTGTACTTTCTAGTTCAATTTTTACTTGCTCAAAATTGAGAAAGATTTTTTGTGATAAAATTGGAGTGATCAAGAAAGGAGAGAAGAAGGGTAAAGTTGCAGACTTCTTAAACTCTACCCAAAAATTCGTTCCTAACGCCACTGGGCAGTCCCGTTACTACAGGTTAAAATTTTTCCATTTATTTCCATTCGTACTGATTAAAAAAATATTCCTAAATTTGTTAATAATTTTATTGGACTTTCTAGTTCAATTTTTACTTGCTCAAAATTGAGAAAGATTTTTTGTGATGAAATTGGAGTGATCAACAAAGGAGAGAAGAAGAGTAAAGTTGCAGACTTCTTAAACTCTACCCAAAAATTCGTTCCTAACGCCACTGGGCAGTCCCGTTACTACAGGTTAAAATTTTTCCATTTATTTCCATTCGTACTGATTAAAAAAATATTCCTAAATTTGTTAATAATTTTATTGGACTTTCTAGTTCAATTTTTACTTGCTCAAAATTGAGAAAGATTTTTTGTGATGAAATTGGAGTGATCAACAAAGGAGAGAAGAAGAGTAAAGTTGCAGACTTACTGGCTGGAATATATGCCATGGCTGTTTCACGACCACCAAGTCGCTCATCAGCACCCAAATTTGGCTTCGAACTCTGGCCATGACTAATTGTATACTGTTTTGAAGCAGCAGCGGATAGCCATCCTACCACCTGCGCTCTTCATTACTGACTGTCTATATTTTATCTTAATGAATTTTGTTTTGAACGGCCATTAACAATTCATTTGTTTAGATCTATAAATTCATAATATACATATATAATGCATATTAGTGCTTTTTCATTACTTTTTAATTGAGGTGCTAAAAGTATTAATATGCTACGGCACAAACATTGCCATGAAAACTGACTTTAAAATAAAAAAAGCAATAATTATAATGGAAAAATTATTTCAGCATAATTTCAAGTACAGTATTTTTCGGTTAATTGACCCTACGGTTAATTGGTTTCCACGCTTAATTGAACCACACGATCGGGCAAAAAAAAATGTTGCATACGAACACCATGTGAATTTCCTCGGATAATTGAACCCGGTTAATTGATTTTCCCGCTTAATTCGTTCAAAATTCATGTCATCATACATATTTGACATCATTTGTGAAAAACACTGGGTGGCATCTCTACTATACACATATATGTACATTTTTTGCTGTTACTTGCATTTTTTTCGTTTAAGGTAAAAATTTTTTTTTTAAATACTTAAAGTGCACATATGCGATTTCTTTTAATTCATTAGTACATAGTTCATATTATGCGTGATTTCTGTAATTGAACAAACTGTGCAATTAAATAGGGTTCTTGTAATTGAACGAATTGTTCAATTAAACGGGTATCGGTTAATTGGTTCCCCGGTTAATTCAACAAAAAATTTTGCAAATTTTGATGTGCAATTAACCGAAAAATACTGTAAAAGCATGTAAGCAAAGAAATAATGAAAGAAATTCTTTAAATTGTAAAAGAAAAAAACAATATTTCAGATTTTGTCTTATTTGCTCTTTGGAGTATTCAAGACAAAATTGTCTGAGGGATATTCACAGTCTCAATGGCAGGCAATGCAAAAACAAAAAATTCTAAATAAATAATTAAATAGATTAAATTATTTCTGTATTGAGTTTATCAGGCTCAAGTTCTTTCTATATTATCTTTTCTATATTATCTAATTAAATTAGATGTGATTAAATGTCTTTGATGTCTTCTTTGTCTAATTTAATTAATATCAATCACAAAAATAATATAGAAAGAACTTGAGCCTGATAAACTTAATACAGAAATAATTGTATAAGAAAAAGTTCGAATAATAGAAATTAATTAACTAAATAGATTAAAATAAATCAAAGAAAATAATAAATAAATAAAAACCACTAATCGAGCGTAAGATCTTTTTTATATAAAATAATTACAAACAATTACATATATTTATTTCCGATATTTGTTTGTAATTAAAAACCATTATATTGGTTCCAATTTCCAAGAAAGAGCTCTACTTTAAGCCGTTCAATCTACAATCAATATACTACACAGAACAAAATGCAAGTCCTCTTAAAATGTTTCTACAACCTTTTCTTCTATAGTAAGTCTAAACAGACTTGTTTAATAGACTTCTTTCTATCTTTTCCAGCTGCCTTTAATCCGCCGACATTTCCTTAATGCTACTCAACTCGTCAGCATACTCGAAAATACTTAAAATAATGTTTAAAACTACACATACTACTATTATCATTAGAATCACAAATGTTCATGAAACAAACCTTTAATACAGAAAACTATTTCATTATACCTTGTTCATACATGCATTTCTAATTGAGATAATATTCAGTTTATTGACATAATATTTTTTGCGTTCATGCATACAAATATTGCGCTAACTCAATTAGTATTTGACAGCTGGAAAAAAGTTGTTGTTTTTGTTTTGATAGTGAGAAAGAAAAAGTGAAAAATATTTTCAAATAAGAAAAATGGAAGAAAAACTGCCTTTTATTAAAAAGATTTTAGTGTTGTACAATAAAAATATGGAACTTGTACAAGTAGTGCGTTCATGTTATGACTCTCCAAAGCGGCAATAATAAAAAGAAAGAGAAATACAAATTTGGAAATGATACAATGCTTAAAATTTTTTATGTTTTTATTTTTATTTTTTATTATTTTGTTTTCTTTGCTTTTGTTGACATTTATCTCGTCATTCATCTCGCATTGTATACTTTTGCTTATTAAACACATCTTTTACAGTGTTGTGTTTCATCTTTTTCTCAATATTCAAAGCAATTTTGAGTTTATTAAGCAATAACTTTATTGACTTTTTGTATGGAATATTGAGCTCAATAATGGACTTTATTGCAATTATCTCAATAAAGGCGCATGTATGAACATGGTATTAGTTTGCAACATTTCTACTTTTCTTAACGATCTTCATACAACGAGTTGCTGTTGTTTACTACGATTTGTGTTCTATATAAAAGTATACATTTTTTATACTCAAAAATTAATTTAATTATTTATTTGCGATAAGAAAATGAAATATATAAAATACATTGCCACTGCTTCTTAAAGTAAATAATTGAAGTATTAAAAACAAAAATTTTTTTTTTTTGAAAAATATTGAACATCCACAAAATATCTTGTCTGAAATAATTATGAGTTTTACTAAATCAATAAATTTTTAAATTAAACCATGTTTTCTGTGTACAAATTGATTCTACTTGAGTACAGCTTTCATTTTAGAATGTTCGCCGAACTAAATAAAAAGTTTTACAACCTGTGATGTCCCTTAATGAAATGGTTGTTTTAGGAAAATTACAGAATTTTTTTTTTATAAGATACTGTTGATTTCAATGGTTTTCTTAAGACAGTACTTGAAGAAACAACTCTATTGTTCGCTTGACTTTCACACAAAAAGTGTTGACAGTTATTTTGTCTCAAATGCTCAAAGTGTCAGGTTTTAGACTGACCAATAAGTATAAAAGCTAAGGAAATGAAAACACAAATTACAAAATATTTTAGCAAAAATTAAAAGGCAGAAAAAAGGGGGAAAAAATATACAAACACGCTATAACACTGCTAGAGTAGAAGGAATTTTTGCCAAAAAAAAAATTTATGAAAAACATGATTTTTCACACTCAACAACGGCATTTGTTGACTCTAGAAATCAGTTGATTCAATACGTACATACAAACTGAGTTTAGTGATTCAAATAATAGTTTGATTTTTAATGAATTGAGGACCAGATACGGCTCTTTAATACCAATCAGTCCCGAGCTACACTTAGAGGAGTCACATGTCTGACCAACTTACAATAACTTACAACTCCAAGGAAAACTCTTATACGAAAAAAAAAATGAAAATTAAATGCCTAGATTGGTTTATGAATGCCGGATATCTCTAAATGAGAGGGCGAGACATTCAGACCTGGATCTTCCCTGGGTATCTGGACATTACGGTAAGTCCGGAAATGTAATAGCGGATGAACTGACGAGATCTGGTACCCGCTTACAATAGAAGAACATTTGTTTTTACGGGTTTAAGGAAATGGGTAGGAGTAGCAGGATTTCTTCCAATAAATAAAAATCCTGGATTGCCGAACACGTTATAAAAGTTATATTTTTATTTTGAAAAGGGTTTTGATAAGCGGGCAATACTTCAATATTTATAAATAATACATATATATAGTATATGATAATTATTTTATAACTATATAATTATAGCTTGAAATTAATGATCGATTTCACAGTTAAATTCTTGAATTGGTAAGCCTCTTGATCTGTTGAATTCACTTTCTATTCTGTTTCATACTCAAGCAGGATTACTAAAAAATGTCAAAGCAGTTGGGACATTAATAAAATAACACAGGGATGGAAAACGCGTTACATTGTTTACTCAGGTGAACAACATTCATTAAGTGTTACCCTCTATAGTTTTAAACAGTTAACGTCAGCTGTTAAGAACTGCACAGGAAATGTGGCCGAATGAGACCAACTGTTGAATATCGGGGCTCACGAGGCCCAGCTATAATTACAAGAGAACCTCGGCTTTATTGGATTTTTGGAGACAAAGGCTACACAGCCTAGTGGCTGTTCCGCCAGGACACAGTCACATGGGAGTACATGCATGAATACTAAATCTTCCATACAATGATTTCTGCAGAGGCTGCAGAGATAAAGAGGAGAAGGAGGAGGAAGAGGAGGAGAGTGTCGAACACTTCCTTTGTTTATGCCCGGCTCTCTCTTGCAACAAAAAAAAAACTACTTGAGAAGACCGACACTACATGGGCTGGCGCAAGTGTCGGAATGCAGATCGGACGAAGTGAATTCTTTCACCCGTTCATCTGTCTATTAACTGTGCTATTTAACTACAGCCTCTTCGAGTAATACCATGGGATTTTTCTAGGATTCAAGTGGGCTGATCTCATGACCGGCAGCCAGCGAGATGTGATACGTGGAAATTTTTTTCCTCACTCCAGAAGCTATCGCATAACCGATGGCATAATATCGATTGCTCAATCAACCCTCCCTCTCACATGCCTTCATAAGTGGTGGTTAAATTTTAGGCCACGATATTGGATATGAACCACACCTAAACGTCAAGTTTTTTGTCTACATCAAATCAAACAATAATCAATCAAAAATAACTTTTATTTTTCATTTAAAAATATAAAAATCAAAAATAACTTTTACTTTTCATTTAAAAAAATACAAATCAAAAATAACTCTTCTTATTTTCGATTGTTAAAATAAAAATCATGCAATATGTTGGATGCATTTCGCCTAAAAATCATGATGGTGTAATTAAAAGTTTATTTTTCGGTATTGAAATATTGGGTGATTATTTTAGTTTGCTTTAATTGAATATGAATATGAAGTATTTTATCTGATTTTGGGGATTTTATGTTTTTATTCTTTTTTTTATGATTTAAAAAACATTTTTTTGATGCAGCAGCAAAAATATTGATTGACCAAACATTTTCCGGAACCAATCAATTTATTGATTTCATTTTCCCAATTAATTTTTCTATTTCTATTATTTCTATTTATTCCGCCAAAATTGCTCAATAATATTTACTGCTTTTTTTTCTACAACTTTAACATCTTTCGTTATATACTATTGAAGTTAAATGAAAAAAAAAAAAAAAAACAAATCTGTGGCTGACCATAGAAACCGCAGGTTGTGGCTGTTGAGACCAAACCTAAAAGTTTGTTGACTAAATTTGTGGCAGCAGCCAACAGTTGAAAATGAAAATTTATGCCCAATACGTTTAACAGCAGGCAGGCTGCTTTCATCGATGCATTGATATTAAGAAAGGGATTAAATTTTCTCAATAAAAGATTTTATCTATTTTTGCTCATATGGTAACTTCAAAAATTCCCACCCTTTTACCTGGTTTTGAATTTTTCACTCCCTTTCAAAATTGTCTGCTTTGCAAACATTTCATTAACATATGTCGTTGCTGTTTTGTATATGCTGATGCTGATGCCTGCCTGCCTTGTTTCCCTTTCTGTGATGAAAATTCGATTTAAATTTATGAATTGCCAATTTGATTTGCTTTTTTTTCTTTAATAAAAATCAAAAATGTTGTTGTCTTCTGTGCGTAAAATAGCGATTTTATATTTATTTAAGTTTTGCAACAGGCATGAGATTTATAAAAAAGTACAATGATAAATTGTAATACGATTGTGACAAGGTAGTACATACGTTGATGTGGTTAACCGCAGATGTTGCACTCGCTCTTAAATAAATTTCAAGGATTTAACCCTCAAAAGTGAAGGTATGCAAACAAATTTATTGACATCTTTGAAACCATTCTTTTTTTTAAAGTCTAAACATTTGGTAGCTTTATAGTGAAAAGTTTTCCGAGAATTTTGAAGGTTGAAAATTTTATGGATTTCAACATGTCAGATTTTAAACTCATGCCGCCACATTAAATTTTGTCGTTCACTCTACCTTCAATTTAATAAATCACTGCTAATGATTAACATTAAAAAGATAGGAAACAGTAAAATTTTCGCTGGGTCACAACTAAAAGTGTCCTTTGTTAAACGGCAAATGGTAGTTACTAGGAATTGTATTTTTAAATGTATTAGATATTTGTTGAGTTCTCACTATTTTCCTCTAAAAAACCACAAAATCTCAAGTGAATATTTGAACAGCTTTTCAAGTCTATTGGCCGGTTGGTTGGGTGCACAGAGCGAAAACTTCCTAATAGATTCAATAAGATTTTCTCTTTGAAACGTTTTTAGGCTGAGGGGTATCCCAGCAGAGAGAAAAGAAGATTTTTCTATGGGTATTTCTTATTATTTCCATGTTGCAAATCTTATTAATTGTCTCAACAAGAAAAACACATAAAACCAAGAAGAAAACTTGTTAGTCACGTTTGTTTTTACTCATTTTCCGATTTGCATGGTACCAAAAAAAAATTCTATTGAGAAGAACTTATTGATTCTATAAGGTTTTCTTGTAAATTGTATACAATAAGGATTTCTTATTGATTTTATTAGGTTATCCTATTAATTTTTCCTTATTGGTTTTATTAGTTTTACACACGTAAATCATCTTTTTAATTTCATTAATTGTTGTTTTTCAATAAGGAATCCTCTTGAAAAAAAACCATAGAGATATCTTATTGATTTTGTTCTACTTTATTAGGTGCTTTTTTCTATGTGTGGCAATCGAAGAGGTATCTGAGAGCCAAAGTAAATAGTTTCTATAAATAGTTTTGAATCTGATTTGTTGCCTAATACGTACAATACAAAAATAGTTTGAGCAATGTTGCCCCATCGTCTTAACTAGCCATTGGTGCCACTGGAGTTTTTACTTTTTTGACATTTTCTCGGAAGATCACATTCTACCTCCCTTCCTTACAGTCATCGACTTGCAAAAATTGCTTTATACATTTTGCGCCACGAGCGATGTGGTGGTCGTGAAACAGCCATGGTATGTACCCCAGCCAGTAAGTCTTCAATTTTACTGTTTTGGTCTTCTTTAAAAGTGTAGATCACACTCCAATTTGATCACAAAAAATCTTTCTCAATTTTGAGGTAGTAAAAATCGAATTCAAGCCTGATAAATATATTAACAATGGTATGTCATATAGTTCGGCTATAAAGCTAAAATTAATGATTGAAAGAAATGTGAAACGCTTGTAACGCCTGAAAAAGGTGAAAGTTGTTGAACTTCTTGTGTCGTAGCAGGCTGAAAACCTTTTCAGAGGAGAACATAATATTTAAACGGGTTGTTGCATTCAAAGCGTACTGGGTAAATCCATCTTTATTGTATATTTTAGACAGTTGTTTTTCACAATACTATGGCAAAGCATTGACATGGCATTACCGCCGCGTTGTCTCGTACATAATGTGAAGCCATGATAAATTTTGTTAACGAAAAACATTGCGCGCAAGAGGTCCATACATTTTTTACGCCTCCTGTTTAAGAAGTATGTGTAAAGCAGTTAGTTGATCCCTGTAAAAAATCTGTACCAGCAATTGTTGTAAATTCCGTTATGCCAATCGTTTTTTCCACCTTCATATGTTTAATTCTTTTGGGAATAGAAACAACAGTTTTCTATTACGTTTTTCAGAGCTTCATTTTTTAAAAACAATGTCATATGCATGAGTTTTTATAACTTTTTATAGCAAAAAAAAAATATACAAGTGTACACACACATGAACACACATATTTACTAGAAAAAAGCCACCATTATTTAATTTGTTTTCAATTTTTAATTTGTCATGAATTTGTCTATGCAAATAAGAATGCAAATTGGTAACATTTGTTGACTACAATATAATACAACCATGTGTGTGGTTGTTTTTTTTTTTTTATTGTTATATTAAAAATAACTTTAATATTTCAGTAAATAGAAAAAGTTGAGTAATATTGTATACAGTTTAATTTCAAGCTGCTCAAGTGTAATTTTTATCAATGAATATTTTGAATTTAATAATTTTGTTGGCCACACTGAGTATGTGCTGCTGGGCCACAGCAGAGTCAGCTTTACACTTTCACATCTCTGTCAACTGCCAGTATGTGGATAATTTTGGACGATGTTGTGAGCCATTTACACATAAATTTAAAAAAGTCACTTACAAAAGTATAAAAATCACCAACGGCAAATAATATTGAAAAGTACTTAAATAATTTTTTTTTTTATTGTCGCCAAAAGAGTGTAAAAATCTTTTAATAAATGCCTTTCGAGTACTTTTAAGGAGTTGTTTAATTTTCAAAAAAGAAATAAAATTATCGTAGGGAAAAACACAAACAGACATACATACATACATACATACATAAGAATGTCCTAGAGAATATTTTATTGAATGAAATTATCGTTTAGTCATTGCAAGTGCACAAGTATTACAAGTAATCAACGGTTAAGGGCGACTTCTGCGAAAAATGCTTTGTTATCACATTCTGTTTAGCTTAAAAATAAATATTGATTAAATATATTAGCGTCAACAATGTGCAATTGTAGAACGATTTGAGTCAAAGCTTAATTTGACATATTTGCAAGTGTTGGTAAGAAGAATGTTTTGTCACCGGAATTTAAAGTACATTTTCACACTTCACTTATTCTCACTTCACACTTCACGTATTTTATTGAAAGGCATTAAAATAAGCTTTCCATTTGTGTTTAAGCTTTTATTTATTTTAGGTTTTCAAATCGCTTTTCTTTAAAAAAAAAAAATGTTTAAAACGTCTCTCTTTGAGAAACATGCAGACAGACATCTTCGTTCATGAGTTTATACTGCAAGCAATAACAAAATAATGGCTCTTTTGCTTCAAATTGATTACTTTATACAGCAACTTATATAGGAATCTTATCAGTATTTAAATAAATTATACTTGTGAGTGCAAAGCCGTAATTAACAGGACAATCAAACAAATGTTACCCCTAATTTATGTGCTGTTTGGACAAGTCGCATGGTATGGCCGCTGCGCTTTCGGTCAGCACATATTTTTTGTGGGCATTTGCATGCAAAATCATTTTTGCACACATAAATATGTGTCTATCTAAAGTTTCGTATTTGTAGACAACATATGTATATGCATTAGGGTGGTCCTCAACAGGAAAGGGTAAGACATTTCGCAATGTGTTACGAGACATTTTCCCCCGAACAAATAAATTTTACTTAACTGCCAACTGCACCGTAAATTAAGCAGCGGCAGCAAAAACCCATCAAAAAGTAAAACGAATAAAATCAACAATAACCAAAACTGCTACCAGCTAAATAAGTGCAGCAGTAATAACAACAACTGCGGCAATGACCAAGTACTGCAACACCTGAGTAGGTGTCATTTAGCAGCCCAAACTATGGGAACCGCTGACACTGCAGAACATTGGTACGGGGAAAATCGAGCAGTCAGCATGGGACCAACAGTCGGCTGGGATTCCCACGATCGCAGCAGCAGAGGCAGGCTGTCCTCAAGCCATAAATAAGGTACAAAAAGCAGCGAACGACACAGTTTCTGGTGTAGAGCGGCCAACTATAGTTAAGTGTAATTTTGGAAAATAAACCAGTGAACTTAAACCAAAAACCTGTGTTTCATTTAATTCTTGTCGTTGCAAATAAGCAATTAATGGCATTCCTGTGATCTCTACGGAAAAATCCAGGAATATAAAACTTAATAAAAGAATTTATAATACTGATCCTGCATTCCTACGGGACCCTGCAAGGATTAAAACGTTATAAAATCAACATAAATATTTTATATAACAAATGTCAAAACCTAATTTAAATTCTCTATATAGCTAAGCGCCACCCTAATGTGCATGTACGTATATATTTGTTTTGTTTGTTAAAATTGACTTGGTTGTTAAAGGAGAAAGCTCGTAAATCAACTTCCGTTGCAGATGTACTAAATGTTTACTTTTTGCAGGCAAAATCAACAGGATAAGAAGATACAGAGCTTTTTAAAATTATTATGCACTTTGTTGGTCCATGAAGTATAAGTTAAATAAAAGTAACTGTTATTATTAAGAAATACATTTCTAAAGTACATGGAGAGAAAAAATTTACAAAATGTGCCACAACTACACAGGGTACAACCTCAGGTTAATAGGGGGTGGTATGATAGCTCATGTCTTTCGACACACACACACACTTACACCAGCATGGTAGGCTGGTTTAACTTTGAATGAAGTCCCCATTTTGAACTGAACACACTATGACAGATGGTAGGCTACCATTGCCCTCGTGTCTCTGAGATGGATGTTGCTGAGAACATCGCAGTTCTATAACCGCGCCAGTCTGAAGCTGGAAATGTTGGTTTTTTCTTGTGAGTACCAACAAGTCAGTGTTGCATGGATTTACTAAGTCAGCCAAGGGCATTGGACATTTCCCGATACTAATATCACTATATCAACCATAAGATTTTATCCCTGCAGTGAATAGTATATTAAGCGTCAACTAGTACTTTTTGTGAAATAGTTAGCATTAAGTTAGTTTAAAGTTAACTTCGTTTCTGACAGGGTGTATACGAAAGAATATTTGTATATACTCTGCCCACTATATATGGCACTATGAGGTCGGTCGCGGTTTTTTTTTATGAATAAATAAATAAATCAGCAACACAGATTTCTGGCAATTTTTCATTATCAAATAATTGCTTGAAGAACATAAGGCCAAAGAAAATAATAAAACTATATTTATTTCGCTGTATCCTTTTAAATTTATTTAAATATTTTCTTTTGTATTGCTTCCCCTTGATACTTTAAATAAAACTCAATTTTTTTTTATAGATCTATATATTTTGAACCATTTTTAGTTCATATTCAGGATCTGTTTTTATGAGTGTTTTATTTTATTTATATAAAACGACACTTAAAAAAAAGAGCCTGAAGATGAACTAAAATTGGTTCAAAATATATAGATCTATAAAAAAAAAGAGGAAAGAAGTTTTATTTAAAGTATTAAGGGGAGGCAATACAAAAGAAAATATTTAAATAAAACTATAAAAAAATATGAACTTAATTATTTATTTGCTTTAAGAGCCACTTGAAATGCATTAATTCAGGTTCAAAAATAAGCCTTTTCAAAAAGGTTACTGTCTACTGATGAGTTGATTAGCACCAACGAAATGTCGTCGGCATATAGACAGCTAAAAAAAAGACAGTAAACTTTTTGAAAAGATTCATTTTTGGACCTGAATTAATAAATAAAACTATAGTTATAATAATTCATTATCTCTTAACCCGATTTGACTGCATATTTAATTGTTTTCTGTTTAGCTGCTCGGCATATTGTCTACATATCGCTAATACTTCAATGATGCCAGGTCAACAAGCTTTACTTACTACAATACTTATAATATTATTTTAGGAAAACAAGAATCTTCAAACAAAACTTTTATGCAGAAAAGTTAATTGCATTGCTGCATAGAATCGCTTAAAATGAAATGTAATATGATGTAAGAGGTCATGCTTTTTCCCAGCAAATATTTGCTTAATGTGAATGTAGAGCTTTATGACACTTTTTAAAATTCCAGCCAATGATCAAAAGCTACAGATACTACTGTGTAGGCTAATGATGTTTTAAGCAGATATTTTCAAGACATGAATTTTAATTCGAAATTTTCACAGCGTGCAGGGGAGCAGTGTTAAATATTCTTTGAAAAAAGAAAAGCACTTTTGTGTCTCACATTTAAAATGTATGTTATGCTGCAAGTGCATTTACTCAAATGAAATTTAAGATACACATAAAATACATACATTAAACCATTTTGTTTATGCCACAGACGCATTCCCGTTAACTTCGGCACTTATTTGAATAAAGTGTAATTGTTTTTCCAAAATGACCTTAAAAGAATAATTTACGATATGCAATTTTATGCAATTTTCAAATGTATCTCACCTTTCAATTAAAACGGGTGGCCATAAACCCCCTCACATTATTTTCATGGAAACTCATCAAACTGCCGGAATTGTTATCCTTAAGCTTATAAGTTCATATTTGCATTTCAGCTGGTAAAACGATACATTATGTATGTATGTATGTATGTATGAACGTCTGCTGGTGTGTACAGAATGTACAGAAGCCTTCAAAATAAACAGGCGCATTCGAAGCAATGTTATTACTACCAGCACTTCCGTTGCTGCCGCATACACACTATACAATACTACCATAATACAATAATGGGTATGAAGTGCAATAAGAGAAGATGCATTCAATTGGTCGGACATATTGAAAATGCACTTAACTTCCTGCTAACTAATATTGAAGAGTTCTCTTTCTCTGTCTGCGGACGTGTTTGTATGCATGTGTGTGTGTGTGTGTGTGTGTGTGTGTGTGTGTGTGTTTATGATTGTATTTTTATTATCATCTTGAGTAGGAGTATTAAAGAGATTTGAGTTAGAGACATGATGCCAGCCAATTTAATTGAAGGTGCTATTTGATGCCTTTTACGAAAATGCAATTAAATGCCCGCAAAACATTTTTAAGAAAACAAAAACTTGTAATTGGTATGATATCAAATAAATGAAGCCACTCCATAGAACATAAACAAAGAAAGTACAGTTCTTTATACATCAAGTCTTATTCATTTGTGAAAAGGGTTGTTGTCGTTGTCAGTTTCTTTTCTTTTCTTTTTTTTCAAGACAAATAATCTTTGCATTGAAAATTATTTTAATTTCTTTTATATTTTTGCTTAATCATCACATATGTATGTATGTGTATAATCATGTATGTAAAATCCTACAATCATTAATTGTAGTCAAATTTTAATTGCGTTTTAGTTTATGCCGGTGCTTACATGTGTGCAAAAAATAAATACAAAAAAGCTTTTAATGACAAGTGATAAATTGTCCTTGCCAAAGGATACACACTCCCAGTAATCATTGAGGTTTATTGTTTTAGAAAATGAAAAATTAAAAATAATTTTGATGAGTGTCCTCTTGCATGTGTGTGTGTGTGCTTAAATGGAAATGACTTTTCCCGTTTTTTGACAAAACCGAAAAGTGTTGAATACACTAATTATACGCTTTTTAAGGTTTTCACATCAGCCCGACAGCACATGAGTAGTCATTAATCTTAAACTGGATTTTAGTCATGTGTGTGTTGTTTTTGTTAAAAGCTACAGGCTACATTTGTGAAAAGAAATCCTTTTTTTTTTTTTGAAAATATTCATCACTTAAACGAGCATTTGGCAAAATAAATCAGGGTGTGTTTGGGAATTTTGTCAGTTCTAAGCAGGGTGGCTAAACAAATGTTAATTTAAGTTAAGTGCCTATTTAAACTATCGCTGGGTGTTAATCTTTACATCGTTTATGTTCAAACTACACAAGTACTTAGCACTGAGGCAAAAAAGAAAAAAATAAATAAATAAAAGGGTTAAAACAGAAAACTATTCCTTGCAAATCTATCTAATCAAAACTAATTGTTTTCCTTGTATATTTTTATAGAATTTTCATTTTCCCCAAAAAAATTTAAGGTATTTTATATTTTGACAAATGTTTTTTGATAAGCAGTTGTCTTCTAGGCAATTATAAATGAATTTCTATTATATACTTCATCAGTTTCAGTTTATTCATCTGCTGCTTTTGCTTAATTCAAAAGTGGAAAAAGAGATAAACATTCAAGTGCAAGTGTTTCGTGTTTGCCACCCCGTATAGAAGGTTTCAAAACAAAGTTTGTTTTAAATGATATCAAGCTAATTAAAAATATTTTTTTTTTGAAAAATCCTCATTAATCAAATTGCAGCTAAACGTGTGGTTGCTTGAATTTGCAGAAAACTCTAAATTCGTTCGCTCGATTTGGCCGCAAAAGTTGTCAAACCTTTGATTTCACTGCTCAATAATTTGGCACAATATTTTTTGTTTAGCACAAAAATCTTTCCAGTATAAAGTTGAATGATAAATAAGGTCAAATCTTAAATAATCTTTGCAAAAGTCAAGCTCAAATGTGTTCAAATCTGCTATTTTGTCAGCATGGGTTTATTTCACAGATGCCCAGTAGTGGCTGATATCAGCAAATTAAACTCACACGTATTATTACGCTCTTTTGTTTGATCGTCAATCAACCAATAGGAAATCACCATGTTGAGTGGGAGAGACAAACTACACTTGCAGAAATACTGTGTCTTATTATTGCGATATATTAATGATGTCAGCCGAAAAGCATTTTATGTTACAAAATGCTTTTGATGACATCCAATGTCTTATTTGTCATAAGATATTTAAAAAAACTAAGAAATATAATTAAAAAAAAAACATTTTGAAGATGTTCACAAAGACATGAATAAAATGAATAACAAACTGTTTTCTTCCAGTGTTATTTAGTCACTCTCACCAATACCACTACCATGGGCATCTATGGTTTATATATAAGTACGGATCAACAACGAAAATTTTCGTTTGAGGTATTTAAATGACTTCGATCACCAGCGTTGCTCTTTAGCCCCGAAAGCTTTCTTAGTTCGCTTAAAAGAAAAACTTGTTCAAAAATCGGTACATACATATATATAGGCAATGACGTCAAAAATGGAAGAGTATGGTAAATGGACGGAAAAACTTATCCCTAACATTAAGGGCTGGATACAGCGATCATTCGGGGAAGTTGGTTATTTTCTTACCCAGTTCCATTCAGGTCACGGATACTTCCGAAAGTACCTGTATCGAGTGGGCAAGACCCATAGCGCCTGCTGCATTTATTGTGATGGAAGGACCGATGACGCACAACACACTTTCTTTAACTGTCTGAGGTGGCAGAACAAGAGAAACGAGCTGAGGAATCAGATTGGTGATTTCACACCCGATGATATAATCAACAAAATGATTCGCGATAAAAACAACTGGAACACAGAGAAAAGTTACGTAGAATATATCCTACGTTCAAAGAAACCGGATCTCGACGCAGTCTAGCAGAACGAGGAAAATTACGGGCCCAGACGTGGGTAAATAGAGAAGAGTCCTGGAGGACGTAGATCTGGGCCTTTCCGAAGTAATGCAGATAGCGGTCCCGGGAAGGATCACCCCAAATAAGAGGAGGGAGCTTTTTAATGGATACACCATACAACGCAGTTGGCGAGGGCCACTGTAGTGCGAAGGCATTTTAAACCCTACCTCAACGTCAAAAAAAAAATGGCGTCATAAATTTGTATTGTTACCACAAATTACTTTTTGCATAGCCATAGCCATTTTTGTGTGCCCAAAGGTAATCTTAGCTCGCCTACTGGACAAATTTTTTCAAACGGAGGCACTATACATACATATATCAAGTATGTAACAGGTTACCCATTTCGTGGTTTCAAAACTACAGGACTGGAATTCGACATCTGTCAAACTAAGTTGTTAAACCAATTTCTTTCTGCTCAGTTGACGAACATTGACGAAAATGGATCGCTTAACTATCACACAATGCATAAAAATGATCAAAACATAATACAAAAATGGTGATTCTGCCACAGCTAGATAACATGCTTCTTCAAACAAAATTTTCTTCAGCGATGAAGCACATTTCTCACTCGGTGGGTATGTTAATAAACAAAATTGTCGTTCTGATTGGGGTTCTGGGAATCCTCAAAAAATTAAAGAGAGGCCTTTACATAAAGCAAAAGTCACTGTTTGGTGCGCTCTTTGGTCCGAAGGTGTAATTGGACCTTGCGACTTCTTCGAAAACAACGATGGAACGACTGTCACCGTCAATTCGGAGCGTTATGGTCATATGATAATCGACTTTTTTTGCCTGCTATTAAAGAATACGACTTGGAGAATATGGTGCCACATGCCACACAACTCGAGCGAGTATAGCTTTTGCCAGAGAGATTTTCCGTCGTGGCAATATCAACTGGTTACCAAGATCATGAGATTTGACAGCACTAAATTTTTTTTTGTGAGTCTTTGCGGAAAAACCATGTTCATGCAGATAAGTCTTTAACTCCTGAGCACTTAAAAACCAACATTCGTCAAGTTATAGCTAAGATACCGCCCAATATTTGTCAAAGAGTGGTCGAAAATTACCTAAAAAAATCAATGCTGGCAACAATTCGCGTGGTGATCATTTAAATGACCATAGTGTTTCACACATAATGTCAATGTTCAAACTTTATAATAATAAAGAAATAACATGAAAAAAAATATTTTATATCTGTTTTATTTAGGTTTACTTTTGACAGCGCAAAATCGATAACCCTATACAAGCACACCCAAGTGCTGGTTACAAATACACCCAAGAATTTCATACTCATTTTAAGCCATAATAGGATGGTTTCTCTTTCATAATCCCTATTCGGCTTAAATTTTCAAGTACACGCATCGTACTAGAATCAATTAGAAATAATTTAAATTTATTATGGGCTTTTTCTTTCTTTGTTATTTATGTTTACTTTTGAAACCGCAAAATGGATAACCCGTTATTAAACGATATTTAAAAAAAAAAATTTTTTTTTGATAATAACTTTCTCCAAACAAAAAAAAAAACACTTTTATATTTTAACTTTGTAAGTTGGTTAATTTCGTTTTCATTATAAGATTTTTTGCTTATGATTGCAATTTTAGATTTTTCTGGTCATTGATTATATTGAAAAATGTTACGGTCTATCATGTTCTAAGCAGAACTTTGGCTAAGTAAATAAACATTTTGTTTCTTTAACAAAATTAATTAAAAGAAAACAAACATCATTGTTTTTTACCTTAAATTTAATGAGTTATGACAGTTATGGAATTGAAACAAGCAGAGACTTACCTGAAACGAAAAAAAAAACATAAAAGAGAAAAATTAATTAACTGCCTCGTAGTTTAGTATTAAGGAAATAGTTATGATTCTAAGATTTGACTCTTTTAAATGAATTTTTTAATGATCAGAATTAATTAACTCAATTAAGTACTACATGAATAAAATCCCAAGAGCAGACAAAACTTGGCTAGTGCAAAGTAAATTTAAGCACTGATAAACTGAGCCAAATAGGAGACTGACTCGCACAGCAAGAGTTCGGTACTACCGTGCTAGTGGCTTAATCCATTTCACTTAGTATACAGAAAGAGAAGGCTTGTTCTAAATTTAAGATTCTTTTTACTTGATTTTAGTACAAAGCATTCTTGAAAATTATTAAAGAGCATCAATATGTTAAGGCTTAAAATCAGCAAGAAATTCTTGCGTGTATTTGCAACCAGCACTTATGTGTGCTTGCATAAGTAATGAATTTTGTTTCCATTTTTTAATTGCTACAATGGCTGAGTTGGTAGAGTGGCTGCAGTTGCAGTAGTTAAGTTCCAGGTTCAATTGTGCAAAGAGACAAAATAATTTATAAATGATACATACATTAAGGAATTAGAGCGGAATACATCAGGTACGAATTTGGGATTAGGCAGGCTTCAGCAACATGGAATCAAGTGCATAATCAATCATCATCACACTCAAAACAAATTCAGTCGTTCCGCACTTAAATCAGTCAGAACAGTAGTACCACTGTTCTTAAATTAAGAACGGCATTCCTGATTTTAAGCACGGATTTGAGCTACACTCAATCCAAAACCAGGATTGGATAGGGCTAAAATTAAATATATAGCGCTTGAAAATCCCTATTTAAAACCAGCACAATGTACTTGATTTAAGGATATCCGTACTTCTGACGCCGCTTGGGATTGAGTTAAGTACAAATCAATTGAATTGGTTTTTCAAAGTAGACGAAAAGTGCTCGTTTTTATATGGCACTCTTCATTTTTTTCGCTTTTGTTCTCTTTAGCATTTGTTGTAGGGGCCAGGCAAATAAATATACAGTGCAAATTGCAAGTTTCTATATCTTACGGCTCAAAGACAATTTTCCCACTAAAGTTAATCCTTTTAACGGGTGTTTAAACATTAAGTGCTGATGTTGAATGTGAACCAAACCAAAACGTTAAATTTTCTGAATCTGAATTTCATTAGACATTTCTCAATTTCAGACTAACTAAATTTGAGCCATGGAAAGATACACAATTGAGCAACGCGCAAAATTTATTCAGGCTTACTATGAAAATCGGCGCTCAAACAAAATGCATAGGAAGTGCACTCCTGATATTCTCGGTCAATATAGTTGATCGGAAATCGGAAAAATCGTGCAAAAATTTTAGTAAGCCGGGTCTGCAGGAGAAGTCAAAACATCAGTTCATGCCCGTACAGCTCGTACTGCAGAAAACACGGCTGCTGTTCAAGATAGTGTGACTGAACAGTTGTCCACCTCAACGTGTCGTTGTGCCCAACAAGGATGAGATAATTCAACATATTACCGATATACAATCTCAATTCTGCCTCATTGTTATCGAAAATTTGGACTATCGGATGGAGGTGTGCCGCCGAGGTCGAGGCGGCCATTTGGCTTATATTTTTTTCCCTACATAATTGAACCATACCAATATTATTATAATAATAAAAAGAAAAGACAAAATTTCCTATACAATTTGTATTTTATTCAAAATGAACATCAGCCCTTAAAATTTAACCTGCCTTTATTATAGTAGAGGCCAGGCAGCCTCTTTTTTTCAGGCTTCTGTGTTTTACAAATCAAAAGTTACAGGTAATTGTTGAGCTAAAGGATACCACTATATTTGTAACTTGTTGTAGAAAATTTCAGGCATCTGTCTCTTACAGATCAAAAGTTTCATTTAATTGTTAAATGCCATTAAAATTTTAACTTTTGTTATTTCTGGCCTTTGTTTTTGTAGAAGCTACATATCCTGTGCGAAATTTAGCACTCTATCTCTTACGGCTTAAGGTTACAACTAATTTTTAAACTAAAGAATGCACCATTTAAAGTTAAACTTTCTGATATTTGTTGTGGTAGAGGCTGGGAAACAGCACATCCTACCGTGCTAAATTTATACATTATAAATATTTCTCACGGTTCAAAAGTTGCAGCTAATTATCAAGCTAGAGGGTTCCCCTATGCATTATTATTAATATTAATTTAAGTATGAAGTTTTTGTTATATTTTTTTTGGCAACTGCACCACCTCTGCAATTTTTAAATTTCTATCTTTTCTACATATCATAATGAAATTTCAAGAATCTATATGCTAGTGTTCGAAAGTTACAGCTGATTTTCATAGCTTGTTGTATGGGGACACTGTTATTTGGCCGCCAATTGCCAGAAAAGAAACCAAAATTTCATAAATTCCATAATGGCGGAGACACTCTATGCCATTCACTTATGCAATCTGACAAATTTCATTTTAGATTGCATCGTTTGTATTCGACTTTGTGATTTCATTACAGATTGCATAGAAACCATAAGAAAACGATGGTTTATACAAGGCCCTGTTTCTCTAAATCTAAAAGACCTGTATGACAAGCGGACACTATCAGTTGATAGATGTCGCTAAAGTAAAGTATGTCACAACAAAAAACAGCAATATTGAAAAATTTTCTTTGTTTTGTAGCAGATTGACAAAAAAAAAATACTGCATGTGTCAAAAGTAAAAAATAAAACGTTCCAAAAATTTAAAGAATCATAAAATTTAAAAATTTTAAAAACAACACAAAATAAAACATACAGATTTCATCTTGTATTACATTCAAAGATGAAACAAAAACGTAAAGAACTTCGTTCCTAACGGGGGTCCCCCGACCGCATTTCTTCTTTTGTTTATTTTTGACTACAAAAACACAGTGTACTTTATAAAAAAATTTTATACATTTTTACACTTTTGAGAAGTTAAATTCTTTCACTTAATTTTAAGTTTTACTATTGTCATTCATATTTTACTCATATGATAAAAAAAAATTTAATTCATCGTACTTCAAATTAGATACTCGCATCTTAAGAATTAATGAAGTTTTTTGTCTCCATTTGCTAATTAATCATTTTGCAAGTCCAATACATTTGTTTAACTTGTCTCAACGATCATAATCAGCAAACGGATGTGAGACCAACAACCGGAAATATGTCAAAGTAAGAAAGTGTGTCAAGATATGGTATGAATATCTTCTTACGAGTGGGTCATCCGTTTCTGCTAATGACCAACCGCAAGTGTTTGCCTCCAAATAGACGCCAGTTAGTCTTGATATAAAAATAATATAAATTATTTCTATAAAGCAAACTGACAAGAAATATCCCCTTGACTTCCCTTAACATGTGTAGACATTTGCACTCTATAAATCTTTTAGAGAAAAATCTTAAATTTCGGGGTAAAAAGTTTATTGTAACAACAACCAAGAGATGTCAATGCGTTAAACAATTAAGCATGACAAAAGGATTAAAGAGCTAACAATATAAACTGATTTATAGATAACACATTAATAAATATTTACCATGATTTGTATATGAGTAAATAAAATGAAATTTTTTGTATGACAAAAAAGAAAAATAATCACAAGCAGCCACCCCAGTTCACAAAACTAATGACCGCTCGTTCAATATCATAGAGAAGAGGAGTTTGCTAAAATATTTTCTAAGAAATTTAAAATGTCTACCAACCACTTTATGAAAAGGCTAACAGGCATACATATTCGTATGCATGGTGTATGGCATTTCCATACATACATATGTAGACACGTACATATGTGGCAAATGAAAACCTAAATAAATTGCTCGAATGCAAATATGTAAATTATATACAATTTATCATTTTAATAGTTTAACATTAATAATTTTTCTTTGAAAACAATTTGATGTGCATAAAAAAAATCAGCAAGCAATGCAACACCCACCCGCACATACTCAGCCACACGCACACACACACACATACGCTCAATTGGAATCCTTTCTCATGCAAAAGGCGACCGACCATTTATTTGTGCGGTAATTGAAAAAAACACATACACACACTCATGAAAACCTAGAGTGAGCCGCACAGAAATATTTACAAAGAATTCGTTGCCGGAATATAATAGCGGTTCTCACTCTTGCTACTAATTTTGCAACTCTGCTATATTCACTACGATTTTACCACAAAGCTCGAGTGACTTGGTTACCTCAAAGTCTGCATGTTCTTACAAATATTCTAAAAGTTGCTGAATTTCTTTATCTGTCCACCTTTTGTTGTGAATTTTGTCACATTTTCTCTTCACCAGTATATTTTTATTTGTTTTTTTTTCCATACTTTTTATTTTTTCAACACAAAATTAAGTTTTGCCGGCAAAACGATTCACAGCACAGAATATCTGTGATTCTCAGTAATTTTTTTTACAATGTTTACTAAAGCTTTTTGTTTGATTTTTTAATCACAGCGTAGAAAATAAAAGTTCAGTACATTTTGTTGCTGCAGTGATGTAAACACTAGTACTTTAATCAAATCTGCTACTTTAACCAAATGTGCAACTGAGTTTACTATCAAGAGTGAGAACCGCTAATGTTTTGCAACATTGAATTTTGTAGGAAAATGTTCATAGTCGAAACTCTCAGACTTAAAATTTCTTAAAATTCTCAGATAATTTAAAACATTACCTTTTTCGTAGTCTTTAAATATTTTCATTAACACTTTTAACACAGCGCAATTATATATGTATATTCTCACGAAATTTCTCTGCTTCTTAATTTATTAGGAACAGAAAAATTAAAAAGTTGGCAACACCTTGCAGTGAATGCAACCATTTTGTCAGCTGGCATTCAATCGTATATTTTCACCTAAATAACATCATGAAATTTATGACGTATAATTTCATTTTATTCGTTTGGAATGGCTGCGCAATCGCTATGACAACTATTTTATTTTACTTCGCATGTTTTTCTTAAATTTTAGTTTTTTCTGCAAAGTTTAACAACTTTTTGCAATTATGAAATAATACTTAATCAGGCTTCAATTTGATATACAGCATACATTCCTATCTCTCAAGTGTGTAGATGTTGTGTGGACCTGAAGCTGCGGGGAATTTAGGCCCATACAAATGTATAATAAAATAAAGGGTGAATTGGAGATACAGGTATTCGTTTAAGTGGGGGAAAATGGATTACATCAATACGTGGGGGCAGATTATATTTGCCAAATTTACATTGCAGATCACTGGTAAGTCGCAATTGGAAAAAAGCAGAAGACAAGTTGGACAGATGAACAAAAGCAGAAGAGAGAGGTTGCAAGCGATGATTACGAAAGCTGAAGGACACGCTGGGCAGAGGATGTAACAGCAGAGAGACGAGTTCCAAGCAACCAAACACAAGCAACTCCACAACAACCGCAAAGCTACAAACAAGTGTGCAGTAGCGAGGGTATAAAAGGCCGTTGAATATGGACGATAGAGGCTTTTGGTACAATAATCAGTAAAGTGTAAGACGTGTTGACGGTTAAGAGACTGCAAGTGATATAACATCACCCAGGGTAGAGAGAACTATTTCTTGCTTTACAACCAAGGAAGTCAGTGAATTACATTCACTAGGGACCCGCGATTATATCCGGGAAGCAGGAAGGCATAGGGTTTCGCTGAGGTTACACCCCGAAACATAGGGACTAGAATCACTTGGATTACATCCAAGTCCCGACAGGAGTTCGAGCGTAGGCAGTCTCGTAACTCAGCAACACGAAATAAGTAAAAGTATCCAATAAGAATTTTTATAAAGAATAGGCTGAGCATATTCTGGCTGTGAAACTTTGGTAAACCAAGGACTATTTACAATGTTTCGAGTTATACTATGTTTCCATTACCAGTTGAATCACCTGCTTCGCTCTCTCAATTATATTTATGAATCACACTGTTTACACGATTCGTCTATGTGCTTCGATTTGATTTTTGTTTTGTTTTGATAAGCCAACATAAATTTTCTACTAATTTCATGAAGCAAATTTTTGTAAATGGATAAAGGAAGTAAGTGAAATGTTGTTGCAGAAAATGGAAATGTCTTCGGAGTTGGCATTGCAGGGCGTTAAATACAACACAGAACTTTTATTTTTATGGGACAATTAGGTTTTTTTTTGTTTTTTTTTTTGTTTTTTTTTTATTTTATTTATTTATTTTTATTTTTTATTTTTTGTTTACAACATAAAATTTCGATAGATAGTGCAGATAAACTTGGGATATAAATTAGAGAAGACAGGAATTTTTTGTGCTTCGCATGTAACTTCAATATGAAGCTACTTTATTGGTTCCCAATAATTAGGGTGTTAAGCCCCTGATTAGGGTGTTAAGCACAAATAGAGAGCGAAGCACATGTCGTGGAAACATGCTATTAGAAAATGTTGCTTCGAGTATTTCAATTTGTTAAACACTAAAACAAAAGTCTTGACGTTGATAAGTGTTCATTAAAATTTTCGCTTTTCTGTGTTTATTATGAATGAAACTCTATAACATGTTGCCTATTAAAGCCTTATGCATGTGGTGCATTGGCCAAACTAAGCCAAATTAAATAAAGAATATTCATGAGTCGTTACACGCTTACATGTTTATACCACAGCAAAGAAAAAGTTGAAATTATAAACCGACTTTCAAAGTTCTTTCTTCTTTAGGAAGAGAATTGACATAAACAATTTTGTGGGCAACATAGTCATTACAAGTTAATCTTCACGCCGTGTGAGTGTGCCTAGAGTTACTTTATTGTTGATTGACAAACAAAATGCAAGTGCCGAGGTCAACGCATCTGCCATATGATTTTGTGTTTCCATAGTGGAACTAAAGTACTCTACTTTTAAATATAAAGTACAACTTCTTGGGATGACTGAAGTATTGTAATCAAGCATGATGTTATAAAAACTCATAAGTCTCAAAACAATACCAAATGCTAGACGCTTTGAAAAAAGTTAACAAGAAAAGGTAACATTTTTGGTTAAAAGATAGAAAGAAAGCGGTGGTGAATATAAGTAGAAACAAGTAAGAGGGCTATATTCGGCTGGACCGAGTTTTGAACACCCTTCACAATCAACTTTTCTCACCCTCAGATCCGATGCAATAAATCGGCATCAAAAGTTTTTTTTATTGTTTGGTCTTTTATACTGTTATTTGTATTGCCGGCCCCAATACAAAATAAATTACATATGCCCTTAACACTTGCTGTGAATACTTGATGTGAGTATACAAATTATCGAAAATATTTGTGCTTTTCCTCCAGTGCCAATTTTTAGCATCTGCCCAAACCGATAACGAGTTGTCATTGTGTAATTCCCCTGGATTTTGGAACACCCTTATTTCGTTCTTGTGACATGCTTGTTAACTGTGCGTGAAGTTTAAAAAAAATTACAGTTACATTAACGAAACAATGGCAACTGTAAGCTGGTGAATATGTTTACTTTTAGAAAGTGTGCATATGTATGTGTTTTTGTAAATTTTTTTTTTCACTCAAATTGAAACACATTAGTTGCATGTTTGCTCACATCAAAGACACAATAACAACAAAGGATCTTCATTTCTTTTTTTATAGTGTCACATTAAAGGATGTATGACAATATTGTATCTTTTGAATGATGTACACACATACATACACACATATCTACTTACATAGAATAGCAACACCATTATGTCAGTTCAAATGTGGGGAAATTTGCATATGAATGTGGAATAAATATGTATGTGAAGGTCTATTGTTTGATATAATGAAAAATTATTGGGTAATCAGCAACAGTTTTTAAAACGTCTGCAGACAGACGGCACAAAATTCTATGAGATGTGTTGATATTGTTCGAAAATAAATTGCAGCCATTTGTTTATCACTTAAAAGCAGAGCAATCGGTCTGCTCAGCAAACCGAACGTTTTTCGAAAACGAGCAAATTGGTAATTGGTATTCTATCTTTAAATTGCTCGATTTGGACATATGTATTTTAGATAAAGCTCAAAAAAAGTATCGCCAAAGTCAGCTGTTAATTAAAGCTATTGCCACATAAACACAGCTCAACTCGTTTGTAGAGTTGGCAAACAACACATTGTTATAATTTTCTGCTTATTTATTTAATAAAAATACATATCTGAGAATTTCGCATCTACTCACAAGCTTGAAACGTTTTAAGTTTTAGTATAAAAATAATAATTAATTGAGTAAGGAAATGCAATAAGCATGTTCCCCTCACTTAACAACAATATAGTATTACAACAAAGTTTCTAAATTGTCTAAAGAAGCGAACAGAACAAGGCTTTCGGTTAACATCAAAAATATAAGATCAAAAGAGTTTCTACTTTGTTTTAAGAGATAGACATGGTTTTGAATATCAAATACACATACACAGAGAAAAAAGCACCTAATAAAGTAGAACAAAATCAATAAGATATCTCTATGGTTTTTTTTCAAGAAGGATTCCTTATTATTTTAAATGGGAAAACCTTATTGAAAAAACAACAATTAATGACATTAAAAAGATGATTTACGTGTGTTTATATAGAAAACTAATAAAACCAATAGGGAAAAATTAATAGGATACCTTAATAAAATCAATAAGAAATCCTTATTGTATACAATTTACAAGAAAACCTAATAGAATCAATAAGTTCTTTTCTATAGAATTTTTTTTTGGTACCATGCAAATCGGAAACTGAGTAAAAACAAACGTGAGTAACAAGTTTTCTTCTTGGTTTTATGTGTTTTTCTTATTGAGACAATTAATAAGATTTGCAACATGGAAATAACAAGAAATACCCATAGAAAAATCTTCTTTTCTCTCTGCTGAGATACCCCTCAGCCTAAAAACGTTTCAAAGAGAAAATCTTATTGAATCTATTAGGAAGTTTTCGCTCTGTGTACCTACAATGAAATACTCGTAAACTATTGCACCGTTCAGAAATGTTTTTGCAAATAAAATATTAACAAATTAAAATTGTCATGCATGCAATTGTAGACGTGATAAGTTGTTAAACTTTATTTGATTCGTATAAACTTTATTGGAGACTTTTATTTACAAATAATTTAGTGCATTTGTTAATAATTCTATAGGGTTTGAGTTCGAATTTTTACTTCCTCAAAATTGAGAAAGATTTTTTGTGATAAATTTTTTTTTTTTTTTTTTGGTCATCAATATTTTCAGTTGAAGACTTATTGGTTAGGGCACCTACCATGGCTGTTTCACGACCACTACATCGCTCATAAGCACCCCAATGTGCTGGACATCCAGGCCATGACTATTTTTAAGATAGAAGTTAAACTAGATTTTTTTATTTAAAGTAATTAAAAAAATAGTAATAAATTTTAAATCGTTTGTGTTATATAAATTTCTGCAATTATTTATGAAAAGTTTGGTCACCTTTGCTTATTTTCGACCAGGAGCCGAATTCGCGCATTCATGAGTGAATCAGCTCGGTAGTATAAAAATAGTGCAAAGCAAAAACAAAATAAGCAACAAGCACATGGCATAATCGTTTACGAATTCCGCTTACGAGACTAAGAATTTTACTTGATTTAAGAACGAGCTACATTAAGCGAATTCGATTTTAAACCGAACAATTTACTCGCATTCCAGAGCGGATGTGATAAAATGTCAAATTATTTCTCAGGACAAGGGAAACTCTACAAATTTCGGAAATAAAAAAATGTTCAAATCAGAATTTTCAGAAATTGTCAATAAAATAATTTAAAAAAAAAATTAAAGCCTTCAAAAGAATTTAAGAAAGGATATTACAAAAATGTCCTCGAAATCAGCAAACACTGAGGTAATGGTAATTAATTGCTTTTAGAAACTGGCAGGCATTTTGTGTGAACTTTACCAAATTTCTTTTGTAGCGTTTAAAATCTAAAATCAATTACGCTCTTTATTGTGTGAACATTTTTGGTAGTGGTTTAAAAACTATTAAAGATGAACTGAAACGTCAAATAAACAGCGGCTTACGTCAGACCGTTTTTGTGCTCGACTTGGAGGATTTGCAAGAGCAAATCCTCCAGGAGCAGTCGAATGCAATGAGTAATAAAAAGCACAACAAAGATTATGCTTCCAGTCCAAATTTAATGCCTGTAATACTTAATCACATACAAGAAATTCTCAAACACCATGATAGTCGCACAAAGAAAATCAATGAAGAATTAAAATTTGATTTGTATGAGTATTGGCAAAAGCAAGGTCCTGCTAGTAAGGCGGCAAAACCAGACAAATCCAGTGACATCAAGTCTGATAAAGAAACTGGAATTGTGGGACGCAAGGAAAAGCAAGATATGAGCACGAGCTCATTAGTTGTTAAAGAACACAACAGAATAGGCAACACTAGAGTTTTAGGCACAAGAAAGGTGGGTGTTTACACCATTTATATGCATAATAAATTTTCAATTATACTGTTAGTACATTAAAGATGCACCTGACTTGGAAAAATTATACATCATTATTTTGGGCCAGATGAGTATATCTTTGCTTATGGATTTGCTAAGGTAAATTATGTTTTTTGCTTTATATACACAAATATAATTTTTTTAAACTCTAATTTCTCTCTTTAAGTGTTTTCTTAAGAGCTCTATTCTATTGTAAAAATGTTCTTTGTTTTTCCTACAATTCCTGATTCTATATACATTAGGGTGGATCGTTTTGTAAAAAAAAAAGTCGATACTATGTAACCGATTTTTTCAGGTAAAAGAAAATTTGTCTATATTATATCACCGATTTTTCCATAGCCCTTAGCATGAGGAAGAAAATGTTTTATCTGGCTTTTTCAGGCTTTTTCAGCCGTTTGTAAGCCGCCCACATTTCGCTAATGCTACTCTTAGTCAGGGCTGGGCAGTATTTAAAATACAAATACGTATTTTGTATTTGTATTTTAAATACGTCTCACGAATGTATTTGTATTTTAAATACTAAGCGCTTGAGTATTTTGTATTTCAAATACTTGTGCTCTCAAAATACATTTTTAATTTATGTTAGAAAATATGCGCTAAAAATTATTCCATACATCAAATAAAAGTGCAAAGCTTTGTTACTGTTTTATTTCCAAAAAAAAAAAAAAAAAATGGCAATAGTACTGAACAAAATTGGCAGCTTTCAGCTCTGAATTTTGTGCTTAAATAAATTGACTTTGAGTGATTACTCGTCGCCAGTTTATTAAATATAATTTACAAGGAGTAAATTATATTTGAGTTAGGGAAAGGAAAAATTACAATTTTTAGTTAGTTAATTTCTCCTTTAACTTAGGGTTTGAGTGGATAACTTTACCTCTCCTTAGTTTGGGTTGTTGATATGAAATTAGATTTGAATTTTGTCTTAAATAATTTAAGTTTTATTAATTTCAATTTAATACAAATTAAATAAATTTAAAGCTTAAATCCAAATTGAGCTGGTGATGGTTGATCAAGAAGTGACCTGAAGTTTTTTTTGATGCATAATGAGGAAAGTTATAACTCTTGGAAAACCCGCGCTTTTCATATGGAATTTTCTATTTGCTAACTCTAGCAACATTTAGTACAAAGTTATATTTAAATCAATTCAAAACAGGTATATAAAAGAATTCAATGTTTAACCAACATTTAAATATTGGATGAAATATAAAGAAATTCATGAATACTTTCATATATACAAAGTACAATTTAATTACCAAACGCAAAGTACCTGTGTAAAGTAAACGCAACTGAATGCATACACATTGAGAAAGTCGCTAAGTTTTCAGAAAGTTAAGCAATGAACAAATAAAATATATGGAAAAAACAGCTCTGACATTTTGATCTAAAACAAGAAGAGAAAAAAATGTCAATCAGGTGTTGACTTGGATAGACTTTATATAGTCTTTGGTCAAACGTTTTTCATTGTCACTTCATTCTTAATTCCGTTATTTCTCTTTCAATAAAATATCGCTTTTTCATCATAAATCATTAGGTTTTTTCGATAGCTGGTTTTATTCATTCGCCATCACGAGGTTGTTTGTCTTATACCACATTTGAAAAGCTGGTGCCTATGAATGGAAATAAAAACTTTTTTGATTAAAAGTATTTTGTATTTTAAATACATATTTTTGTTACACTGTATTTTGTACTTCAAATACTTGCTTTCAGAATGCAGTATTTTGTATTTTAAATACGTGGAGAAAAAGTATTTGTATTTTGTAATTTAAATACACAACTTTCATGTATTTTGTATTTTAAATACACCAAAGCAAGTATTTTGCCCAGCACTGCTCTTAGTAGACTCCAAAAAAAAAACTTAAAAGAATGTTGGAAATTTTTAGTACATATTCTATTATTTCTGTGAACTCAATTCTGCGAATCTCAAATAACAGAATATATAGTAAAGTTTCAAATATCATTCAATTCAGGTAAAAAAAATATAGGCCTTTTTCATAAGTTTTCTGTCCTTTTCAGCTGTCTATATGAGGAAGACATTTCGTTGGTGCTAATCAACTCATCATATAGACAGCTGCAAAAGACAGAAAACATTTGGAAAAGGTCCATTGCTTTGGACCTGAATTAATACATTTCAATTGGCTCTTAAAGCAAATAAATAATTAAGTTCATATTTGAAGTTTCAAATATATTTTTAAGCTTTTTAGGGTCTATAGACGACTGGAAAAGACAGAAAGCAATTAATAAGGTATATTTTAAGACCCAAACTTATACAATTCAATTTGCTCATAAATTAATTAAATAATTAAATTCAATTAGGAGGAAGAAGTTTCACGGCATATCGAAAACATAATTTTTGAGTCTTTCCAACTTTAATTTTCCGTTAATTTGGTGTGGGAGTCTCCCAAAGGAGGCCTGGTATGGGGACGGCGTGTTTGAAAAAAATATTGCGGGGAAAACATTATTGGAAATTGACTGATTAGTGTGATAGGGGGAACTTTTTTCTCCAATTTTTTTTTTTTTTTTTTTTGAACGTACTAAACTGGTATCACGCCTCTAGGGTTATTTCCCTACTACACTGGTTCAAGTTTCAAGCAAAATTAATATGAATATTTATGGCATTTATGGGCCAATTAGAGTAAAGTAAGTTAAAAGAGGTCTTTCAATATAAAATTATAATAATGTATTTACCAAAAATGTTAGTTATTCACCCTTATCATGAATAATTTTTCCCCTAAAATTTGTTCCCATTTCCCAAATGTGCGATCATAAAATGTGTTCCCATTCAAAATTTCCCCTTATAGTGAATGGATTTTTCAAAGACATTTTTCCCATTTTTTTGTGTTAATTTGTTCATTTTATTTTCTTTGGGGAAAGAAAAGAAAAAAAAGATGCAATTAGTTGCTATATTTTAATGGATATATAAATTAGCTGAGAACTATTTTTAGGTCTAAATCAATAAATAATGTGCAACATGACATGCTTGGCAATAGGGTGCAAAATAACCGACCCATTGCATGTGGTTTTGTGAAGGTTTCTAAAGATGTGCTGGCCGAATTTTGGTATTCGTTTACAGAAGAACTAAAAAGTACTGGCCCTCCTATTCAAAATGTTCATGAATAGAATTTTATCCACGGATATTTTATCCATTCTGCGCAGAGATTTTTCTAAGGCATCCAACACTTTGCAAAAAGTGGATTGCGCCATTCCTACTTCGTAATCTCTTCCAACACTTTGTTGAAACTTTTTGTTTTTTTTTTAAATAATTTTTTTTCGTTACCTGGTCGTAGAGACGAAGATCCTCTGTACCATGCGCATTCGCAAACAAACGCCGATAAATTCTTTTTAATTTAAAAATACAGGTGTAAAGTAACATTTTGATTTGTAAGTGGAAGGCGGCATAAGACGGCAACATAGTGAATACCTTAAGTAAAAAAAAAAAACATCGTAAAATATATGGGTGAAAATTGATTTGTCGTGAAAAAATTAAAAAATTATTAAATACATAATAACAACGGTAAACACCTTCAACTTAAATATCCTTTGTAAAACAATCGGTCAAAAGTGTTTTTTTTTTTTTCTTTGAAAAACACGCACTAGAAATTAACTTTATTAGCACGGCTGAAAAAGATAAGGAAAATTGTTTTCATTTGTTTACTTCCGATGCACAAAAAAAATGTAAAAAACCACTGATTGCAAATCTTTTTGCATGTTTTAGTAGTACCACTAATAGTGAGTATGCGAGCGAACTAACGGTGAAAAAATCGAACATTGTCATGTCACTACTATGTCCTACTACTGAAATAGAATGGGAGGCGCCTTCAAATACATTTTTTTTCTTCTCTTATGACAAAAGCCATCGCAAAACTAAAGGCAAAATAATGATTGCTAGATCGACGACCCACCCTAATGTACATACATACCTACATACATTTACGTGTGCTTCACGGCAGGTGGCTGGGGCAGCGGAGTACAAAAAGTTATTTTCATCTTAAACTCTTGCTATTCATACGGCTGGAACAATAAATTGCTATTTAAATACCGGAGTCTTAACTTGACATGACACTTACCAACTTATGCAAAACCTTTTTCGAGTCCCAGCCTGCACTTACATAAACATACGTACATACATTCATACATACATTTGTATGTATGTGCCAGTTTTCACACAAAAAGTTTGAACAGCAAACTAACAAGTGCTTATTTTCAAAAGAACTTTTTCTTTACACAAACTTCGGTTGTTTAAAAATGCATTTTCAACTTAATGGGATGGATGACAGCAGTCTGCACTCTAATGTGCATTTTGTTTTTGTTGTTGTTTTTATTTTCTTTTAAACTAATTCCTAAGAAAGATTATTGTACATTTTAATTGAAAAATTGGTAAAAGCATACTTTCAAAAGCTGCTACAACAAACTAATACGCACCTTTCTAATAGCAATATTAAAACTGTTCAGTTGGAATTTACACTTTACATTTTAAGAAAAAAAAAACGCCTCAGATCTGACGTCACATTTTCCAGCATAGACAAGCCTACTTGATAAGTATTTAATACACAGTACAATAGTCTGAGCTACAAAATAATAAGAATACATATCTATCGGGTCTGTTCTAGAATCCGAATTCACTCTAAAGTGGATTACTTAAGAATTTTTGGTGTTCTGCAATCCGAATCCCCAGGTTTTTATTCATTTTCAATTAGAGTATTATAGGGTGAGTGAAAGTAAATAGAATCGGCTTTTATTCATGCAAGTGATAACTTTTTTAATAAAAACTAAACTTTATCTTTTGATTTGAAGTGTTTTTTTTTTATTAAATATAATAAAGAAAATTTTAATTTGCACACAATTATTGGCAAAAAAAAACCTTTTCTTTAATTTCTTCCAAAAATTTTGTATGTTTTGTCAAATGGCACTTGCGCCAAACCAAAATATGTACAAAAATTTTGCTTATGTTCGAAAACACGAAATTGCCCCACATATTACAGTGTGATATGTCAATGTTTTTTTTTTTTTGGGATAATGCTTAATGCAATCAGAATTTATTGAAAAAGAAAAATTGACATTTTAAAGGAAATTATAATAAATTTCCTATATTTAGTGTAATTTGAGCAATATTTATATTAATATGATTGTATTTTAGTGGTCAAATTCCATTGTAATAGTCCGGCAATACCTTCTTTTTACAACATATGGTTGTCAAAGATCGTAGTTCATGTGCTCATAGCCGGTAAACTGCCGCGCCGGTAATTTGACAACCTTACTTACACCCGTCGCGGTCAAGAGCGAATGATTGCGGCTTGCGGTAGAGCTGCTTTCTCAGAATAATCTATTAATGTTTTAGTTTTTGTCATATTTTAACTTAATTTTTAAATTTTTCTGCGTGATTGTAAAAACATTGTTTAGACGGTCGTCAACCGTCAGTTTTTGGTTTGCCACCGGCGACTATTTGTGTGTTAAGCTATCTTCTATCATCGGCTTCGTCCTCTGATAGTTCTTTTCAAAACATAAAAACCTGTTTTTTATGTATTTGACATTTAAAATTTTTTTTCGAACAGAAACTTCGAATATCTAAAAACATTCTGAATTGAGAACACCAATTTATGAATTATTCAGATTAAAAAAATTTTTCAATCCGAATCGGATTCTAGAACAGACCCGTATATACATATATGAAATTAAGTGGCACAACTTCCTGTTCGCATACTCCTCCTAGACGGCTTGCCCGATTTCAATCAAATTTTCAGGGGTGATTGGGGTCTGTGTGGAGAGTGCACATAAGAAATTTAATGTGTGTATATTTGCGCGTTTTGCAAAAACAAAAAAAAAAGAGTTTTAATCGATTTAGGTGTAGCAGAGCGCACCGTGTAAGAGCTATTCTAGATCAAAACGATTTCTTTTTTAAAAAATTGATGTTATTAATGTATTATTGACTTTTCATTTCATACTTTATTTAACGTCTGTTATCACGATTTTGCAACGGAAACAGGCTTGCAATCAAAATTAAATTTGAATGCAGAGCAACGTTTGCCGGGTCAGTTAGTTTCTTATAAATAAGTAATCTAAAATATATACATATGTATTGAAAAATGCCTCAAACATTCTGTAGGGTACAAAAACTTTATCTTCATGCACTGCAGGCATGGTATATAGAGTAGAAACATATGTACATGCACACATACATGCATACATATTGTTTATTTACAAAATAGTACTGGTTTTTGAAAATGTTGTGTGTAGGGTTTGGGAATTCCCGGATTTTTTCTTTATAAAATTTCCCGGGAATCCCGACAAACTTTCTTCTACTACAAACAAGTAATGTTTAGTAATAAACATTTTTTAATTGGTTTTATTTAAAAATATATAATAAAGTGCATACATGTACATACATATGTATATACATTTAAAATAAAAATTAATTTAATTAAATACCACAAGTTAATTCAATTTGTGCAATAAAAAGAGACAAATAACTGTAAGGAAATAATTTCAGATCATGTTTAAATAAAAAAAAGAAATGCGGTCGGGGGACCCCCGTCAGGAACGAAGTTCCTTACGTTTTTTCTTCATCTTCGAATGTAATACAAGGTGAAATCTGTATATTTTATTTTGTGTTGTTTTTAAAATGTTATATACTTCTTTAAATTTTTGTTTTATTTTTTACTTTTGACACATGCAATATTTTTTGTCAATCTGCTACAAACCGAAGAAAAGCAACTGTTGGTCAATTTCTCAATATTGCTGTTTTTTGTGTTGACATACTTTACTTTAGCGACATCTAGCAACTGGTAGTGGCAGTTTTCACAACTAATTAATATTTCTTGGTTTGTGTCACACGCTTTCGTGACGATTTCTACTAATTTGCCCTACCAGCAAGCCGCGTTAAGGAACTTCGTTCCAAAAAAAAAAAACATAATACAATTCATACCATCATTTCGATAAAAAATAACTAAAGCATTAAGTAACTCGCTTGATGTTCGGTTTCGTACTTTTGTGGCAAAATTCCCAGCAACGGAGAAAATCCGTTCGCTATCCACCGATGTTGGTTTTATTGTTAGTAAAGCATTAAAAAAATTATCTAAGTTTTTAGTTCGAATATTGCTCGCTTCATATAAAGCGAATTCTTTTCTTAGAAAATTAGTCTGGGAAAGTTTTGGGCATTTTTGGATTAGTCCTTGAATTTTCCGATTTAATTTTAAAACATTCATTAATTTTGTTATCAGATATATCAGAATCGCTGCTGGACAATTCAGAAAGTGATTGATCAAACAGCCGTTTATAATTTTAAAGAATTTTTTTTTAATAATTTCGTCTTGACATCAGTCATTTTTTTAAAATAATTTAGTAATGCTGTAATTTTTTCATTACGTCTTCGGCCAACTTTATCTCGAATTGACTCAGCTGTGTTTTGAGGAAATGGTGTTTTATTAACATAAGCTGTGCAAAAGAGTATTGATTATAGTATCAGCTAGTAAGAGGTTAGAGTCTCGGCGACTAAGAGGTAATTTGTTAAAGTAATGTTTATGTACAAGCAGCGTATTTTTAGAATGAAATTCCGTTATTTTTGAAACTAATTTAACAAAAGTTTTTTTTTTATTACATGAAATACTTAATTTTAAGAAAATAAAAATGTAGAGAAATAAAACATTACTGTTATAAAATTCCATTTAAACATTTCCCGTTTTCCTGGGAATTCCCGATGAAAATTTTTCGGGAATTCCCGAACCCCAAACCCTAGCCTTAGAAGCAGAAATTTAAAATAGTTTCTCCACTTCAAAGACAGAAAGCAATTAATCATTTACATAATTTAGACAATCAATAATATAAATAAGTTTATAATTTATGTAGAGATTACTTTTGCATGCACATGCATGCTCTTTGTTGTTAATATTACATACACAGTATTAATGAAACTTTAGCTTTACTGTTTCCTTTTAGACTGCATCAACCTGTGCAAGCTATTATCAATTTTGTGCCAACTGAAAGTAATTATGATGTTATGTTGGGCAACAACACATTACGGAATTTTATTTTATCTACTTTGGCAGCCATTAACAACTCGATTTCCAATTTAAGACAGGAAATAATTAGCAAGCCCATTGGTTTATTTACTCATCGGCTTCCAGTGATTTCAAACTGCATGGCTACAGCAAAATCTCGTGAAATCTTTGACCAGTTGACTTGGTGTATTTATGACACAGACATTTTGAAGCAGCAATACGAGAACTATTACTTTAAACCTTTTCAAGTCACAGATGTCGAAATACCGGCTGGTGAAAATCTAACACAATTATATCATGTAGCCGAGTCGTTAAGTATACGGGGACGTTTTCAAAAGTCCCCATTGCCCACTACTGTGTCAGATTTTGCTTCAATAGCCGCTTACTTAAATAGTTTATTAAGTGCTTGTGTTGTACAAGAAGATGTCGTTACCGAACGAAGGCCACGCCCAACAAACTCACTACTGCCCAATGCTTTTTCAACCATCACAAATATTTGCAAGTTTGACAGACTAATAATAGCAGAGAACAATAATTTATTACTTAATATGTTGAAATATGCAAACTTAGATGATTTCCAAGCAGTTTATTTATGCTGCTTGGACTATAACGAAGTTGGGAAGTTTGCAATTTCACACCAGCAGGAGACTGTGGTAGAGGCAATTAAAAGAGTTTCAGATTGTAAGCCAGAACTACCGCAGTATGTTAAATATTATGCCAACAAAGAGTGCAGCTGGCAACGGATAGCAGAGCTAAAACAGCAGTATGATGAATATGAAATTCGAGGATTTCGCGATGGCTTTAAAATGTATATTTTTAGAAGAAAATATCACGTTTTGAAGGAATGGGAAAATAGTGTTATTATACCCACGCGTCTATGCTTTCGGGACTTTACACTTTTTCAAACGGAAGAATTCTTAAAGGATCTGATAACCCCTAAAAAGCTTTCTTCGGCAGGTAATGAGAAAATAGCTGAGGCGTATGAATTAGACAAAAATATATTTGTTAGACCAAACTCACTTAAAGCCGACACAATCGAAAAACAATTAAACGAGAAGATCTCCAAACGAAAATCTGAAGCACGTTCTAAGAGAAGAAGTGGAAAAGATGCATATATTTCCAAGCCTACATCAGTAAGTGAAGAAACACAAGGTTTGCCTTCCGGCCATCACCTGCTGCAAGGCTATAACTTGGATGACACTTTGCAGGAAGTCAAATGCAAAACATCCAAATATAATTTCGTTCAGGGTTGCATTCAACTTTATGAAGAGAAATTGTGTTTTCAAGAAACAAACAAACAGCTATCAGTGCATACGGGCAATACGAGTGTATTTTTCTCAGGAGCTTGTAATCAGCCTAAAGGTATTTCGAATAACGTACGTTTGGTTACTGAAGACAACATCGGCATACGTGTTTTGAATGCGGACAACGAATGCTCCAGAGTGGTATTGAATTATTCCAATGGCCTGAGTATTTATTGCCATACGAACCATTGCGAACAAATCTGGTATTGCGACAGCACTCCCAGAGATGAGCAAAAGAGAATAGTGACTAATTTTGGAGCCATTATAGTTTTTTTCAAGTCTCAGCACGTGAAAATTATGCGTTACAATGGCGAAGTCTATATGCTTTATCAGCATGAATTTGGATCAGAAGAACATGGCGAAGGTTTGGCAAACAAAAGTTCAGAGCTAACAGCAAGCAATTTTCAAAAACAAAAACAGCCCAGAAAAAAACTTTCCAAACACAGCACCACATCGAGTCAGTCGAAAACCTCACCTACCAGTGAGGAGTCCATAAATATCCATTCAACCTCAAAATCTTCCACCAGCAATTGGATTTCCGCTTTGAAATTCGAACTAGATTTCTTTAACTTTCTATGCGCATTTTATGGTCTCACTTATTTACGTTTTTCAATTACAACATCGCGGGGCAGAGTAATACATGTTTCACAACAGGGAGAGGTAATAATACCAAACAAAATTTTTAACTGCAGCAAAAGGAACGCGATTCTCGCAAAAGGTTTTGGTGGAGCAGACCAAAAAAAAAAAAAAAACAAACACATGGAGGTTTTGAAATGAAGATTAAGTTTGGGGAAAACCTTTACAAATAGAGAAAAGCTTTCTTGAGAAAAATTATAGCTATAGGAGCTAATACGTATGTATTTCCGTCCGTCCGTGATAAAGAAAATTTTCCCTTTTAATTTTTTTTACTTTTTCAAAAGCATCGCTTTATTCGAAGCAAATAAAAACTCTATATCCAGGTGAGCCGAATGAGTATGATTGAGTATAGCACTAACATGGTTAGTGGCCATAATCACGTCTGAAAGTGAAATCTATAATAATGTGCATGTTTTATTTAACAATTAATATTGTTAGCCCATAACTGTATATATCTTTTCAACAGAAGTATGTTTCTCTTCGAATATGCTTACTTCAAGCATGTTTTTTCTTTACGTGTATATGGGGGCCGATATTGGAAAGCACTTTTTTCCGCTCATAGTCTTCTTCGAACACCAAATTCACCTTTTGGCATAACAAGTTGTTTCAGCTCTCTGATAGTTGAAAAATTTCTGAAATAATTGGGTTTTGTTACATCGGGTAAATATGGGCCGATAATTAAATAACATATTTTAAATTTTTTTAGTAATCTTCCTTATCATTACATTCACTTTTTGGTACAAAATCTTTCTTGAGCTCGATATATGTAAAATTTTATTCAAACATATTTCGCTCTGTATCTATCTCTGGGTCTAAATGGACCGATATTCGGAAATCATGTTTTCGTCTTCTAACAATTATATTTTATGACCAGATTCACTCTTAGATATAATAACTTGGTTTAGCTCGCTGATAGGTAAAAATTCTTATAAGCCCCACTTTCGCTACTTGTCGGGTCCATGCGGACTAATATCAGAAAAAAATTTATTCGACTTTTAATAGCCTTCCAGATGTACTTTCTGGTGCACAAAGTTGATTCAGTCCGTTTACATCAGTTTATGTTAAGTTAGGTTTCCCGGCTGCCAGTCGTGAGACCTTTTGCCTTCTTGGGTCTTAGCAGGCCCGTTGTGCTAGCCGGTGAAACAGCCATACACTACACCAGGTTAACTCTCAGGTGAAATATGCCTAAAAACAGGTTATATATGGTATACAATCACATGTACATATGTATGTGGAGCGGTATAGTAAAATATTTTTTCACTCTTAAATTTTTTTTTGCTGTTATAGGTGGAGTTTCTTTTAAGAAACTGGTTTAGGCTATATATCGCGTAATATGCACCGCTTTCCGGGAAAAAATTTGTTTCCCCTAAATACGGTTTTTTATCACCAGATTGAACTGTTGGTAGGAAAAATTGACTTAGCTTGCTTAAATGTGAAATTTCCTGTGAAATTATCGATATATCTGGTATATTTGGAGCGATATTGGAAATATTTATTTTTCGGCTTTTTATGGACAGAGCAAGCAATTTTTTTCAAAACTTTTATCAAAACATAAGCTTGTAAACTGATTTTTTTTTATTGTATCTCGTCTATTTTTGCACCGAATTTCACAAATTTCAATGGCAAACACTTGATACGATATATGATAAGCTTGAGACGAACAACATTTTTTTATATCAGTTATGTATTTTTCTCAGAAACATACGGACATCATCGCTACATCTATTTTACTATTGATATTGATCTAGATCCAGAATAGATCTATTGATTTAGATATAGATACAGATTTTTCTATTGATATAGATCCAGGCTCAGAAATTAATGTCATGGAAGTTTCAAACTGAATCACAATCTAATATATACCTTTCACAATTGTTTTGAAGGTTATAAAAATTTAGTTTTGGTTACTTAATAAGAATCAGTTTGATGTTTACACGTAAAAGCCAATATTCTGGAGGGGGTCACAGTAATATCCGAGCCAAAAAAGGCTTTATTTGATGTAAAACGCGACATTAAACAGTTTCTTTATATTACAGTTTTTCGAAAATTGTTCTTGTTCTATAAATGAATGGTTTGATTATTTTGCCAACGAAGCTTATTGTGAGCGAAGTGATGGTGTAAAACTGATATGGGGTCCAGGCTCAATGAAATGTTTCCATGAAGACGGTACAGTTTTTACAAGCGCCATAGAAGAAGATTATGCAACAGCTCATAATGATGAGTATGGTAAAAATTTATTACAGAATTTAAACAGCTCGGGTTTACTAGCTACATACAGTACTAGAACAAGTTCTTTCATCACCAGAAACACTTTCAGCCCAATCATGAATATTTTCACAGCATCTCTCTTCGTTCTGAATCAGCTGATTTGCTTGTTGACATTGTTTACTCTTTAGCTTTTGTTTCAATGTGAACTTCGTTAGCAATTCTAATATTTCTTGTTTTTTAATCAACAATTGCTGTTTTGCATTTTCAGTAGCTCTCGGAAAAAAGAGCTGGAGAAAATACCCGACAGAATTCCTAACCTTTCTATCAATTTATAACACAATTTTTTTTTTGTTCATAGTACGAGGGATGAGCGAAGAAAAAACATTTCGCGGAATCCTATTTCATGATTGGGCTGTTTATGTTTTTTTCATAATAGATTCAGCCGGTTTGAGGGTAAACAAAAATCTAGCTCTTATTTGTTCTATATCTGTATAGTTTTAAACACGTTTTATTGGTCACAATTTTCACAGTGCAAGTTACATGCGGCAAATCTTGAGTTTATTGAGAAGAAAAAAAAATTAAATTAACGAAGGGAACGACACCCTTGCCTGTACTTGGCAATTAGTTTTAAATTCTCATTCGTACTTAGAAATTCGTTTTGTGTTGCCATTCGCACTGTTGAAAAATTCTAAACTTGCCCAAGTAATTTGCTTTGTGCGAACATGAAAGCAAATTCCAAAGAATATTGTAGTAAAATTGCCGCAAGTTAATTGCCTTAAGAAAATTGGGACTTGTGATTCAGCTATGATATATGCTTTGGTGCCTTGAGTTTAAAATTGTGCAAAAAATGTTATTTTTTCTTAAAGAGTCCCAAAGTTCTTCCCACAAAGAGTTCTCGCCAGAAATAGAGGAATCATTTCCCCAGTTGGCTTTTGAAACACCGGTAATTGATATTTCAATTAGTGGGTATATTCATAACTGAAATATTTTAATTGCTTAGTTCTTTGATTCCAACCGAACTAGTGCCATAAATGGCGAAGTTTACACGCCTTGTGATGATCAATTTGTACATTTGAAATGCCGACATATGTTTATGCAACACCCCAGCTATGCCGCAGTGTTTATTCACGAACTGGGCTCGAACTCACAGAATTTGGAAATATTTGGCACAAATGGTATTAGAATTTACACCCAGAAAGAGGAATGTAATGACAATGGCTTTGAAATAGATGAAGATTTAATGGAAGTTAAATCAAAGACAAAATTAATGATTAACGTTTGCATCCATAAAAATGTGAAAGTTTGTGTGGCTGATGAGTCATGCAAAGTGCTTGTAGCAATAATTCCAAACGAGGAGAGAGCAGAAAGGTAAGTAGAGATAAAATTAACCTGTGAACTAAGAGGATATGAAAATAAAATTTTATTGGGAAAATACAGCGTTATTGCTATCCCCCGTTTTGCCTCAGCTAACTTAACGACTTGTGCAATTTTAAATATTTACCGTCAGGCAAAAGGCTCTTAAGTCAAAAAACTGTATTTTGGTAATATAAAAAAATATATTTAATAGATTAATAGCCCATTTGGACATGAGTTCTAGCTCAGGCAATTCAACGAATTTAATGTCTACAGTAATCTAGGTTTCTAAATTACGGGAAGTTCCCCAGCTAGCAGTTTTGTGCAATTTTAAATCTAATTCGAGTTTTCTTCGGTTACTCAGCGTAATAAAAACTGGTGTGAGAAAACGGTACCCAACAGCGATCTCTTCTGGAAGAGTCTTTTATCATTTGGTAATCTGAACTATTACGTCTCAATTTCGATCAATTCCGCACGCATCTAGCAATATCGTTTATAATATTATTCGTAGTCTGTGCTAAGTACTGAAATTTTTCGTCCATAATTAGGGACATGACATGAAGTAATTTCAAGACCAAACCTGTGTTAATAATGTGCGGGGGGTAGTTACTTGGATTACTCTGACGTAATATTTTTGTTGGATTATATGATCCTCTCCTAGGTCATTGTAGTGTAATAGCCTTTTTACACTGACGTACATCTTACATCTCTCATCAATTTGCAAATATGTTTACATCCTCCCATAAGAATTATACAGGGCGAAAATTCTACATCAGCACAAAATGATCCTTTCTCATTTTGATCCATCTTACATCTTTCGATTTTTTTAGTGCCATCACTAAACAAATTGGAAAAAAATCGATTGCTTTTGTACCATCACTAGCAAAATAACATTTCAGAAAATAAACAAAACAAATTTAACATAAAAAAATGCGAGGAAAGTATTTTGTAATAATTTTTAATTAATTATAAATAAATTCATTTTAATTGCAGTGCAGAAGAAAGCTGGTGGTCAATCGATATGGAGAACATGTTGCTTGAAATTTGTGTCGTTTTTTCTCAAAATTGGAAGCTTCTCCACCAATAATGAAAAATGTTATCATTTGACCCGAAAGTTTTCTTTAAGAAATTCATCATCTATTATTTGGTTTTTTTCGACCCCTTTTTTATATTTTATATACACTAGAGCCCCGACTTGCGTCGTTAATGAGGACCGGAGAAACGCGACGCAAATGGAATCACTTTTTTCTATATAAATGCACTGAAATTTAATTTGTTGGGGAAAATATTTAAAACAAAGCAGCACTTTCTCCCGATTTAAAACGTTTTATTACGTCCAATTTTAATTCCAGACTTATTACTTTTCTTTTACTTTGACTCATGTTTTACGTCCTTAAGGCATATTCTGGTGAATCACACACTAAATTGTTACCATAACCAGACAGCTGCTCTTAGCACCACTTACATATATAAAGGGGATTCCCCTTTTTTCACGCAATCTAAAAATTTCTTAACGTACAGGTGACGATCGTTGTTGCCAGAAGTTGTAAGAACTAATGAATTCAAGATGCTAAATACATACTACACTACAAATGCCAAAAATGGTAATCCACAATGATGCAGTAAAAAATGTAACCGTGCTTAGCGACGCAAATCGAAATCAAAACGATGCAAATCGAATCGACGCAAATCGGGGTCAAAACGATGCAAATCGAATTTTTCCAGTTTTAAAAAGCGACGCAAATCGAAACGACGCAAATCGGAACGATGCAAGTTGGGGCTTTAGTGTATTTATTTTCTTGAGCTACAGGTCTTTATTATTAAAAATTTATTTATTTATTATATAGTAAGTTGCATAACTTTTTATATTCTAAGTAAACAAATATTGCACAGAAATGGCTTTGCCTAATATCTTAAATATTAATAGGTTTCAAAATAGAAAAAAGGAGGTAAATGCGTTTATAAATAACTATAATTTTGAAGGAAAACTATTAGCAAAAACCTTCAATGTAAAGAAGAGAAAAGGAAAACAAAAAAGTGTGTACATGTAACATACAAATAACAAAAAAAAAAAAAAAAACGTCATAAACAGTACTTCTAACAATGATTACTAATTTTCTAGCAGTAAGTAAATATTAGTAAAGAGCATTATTAAGTGGGTTTTCAGAAAATTCACATTTTTTTTTCAAAACGAGACTTAAAGATCTCAATACCTTCTGAAACGGTGTTGGTGTTACTTATCAGATGTAATCTTATGGTAGAGAAAAGCCATTTTTAAGATTTTGTTTTGCGCTATTTGAAGGCGCTTAATATGGGTTTTAGCACAGTTACCCCACACTATGGGCAACCATAGAATATTATAGCCTGAAATATTGTTTTGATAATCAAAATTTTGTTGCTATTATTCAGAGTGGAACTTCTGCTAATAAGTGGGAGTAATATTCTTTTATATTTACTGATCTTGTCTATAATATGACATATATGAGGGTTAAAAGTCAGCGTAGTATCTAAACAAATTCCAAAGTATTTTATATTGTTAGACCAGTTAATGCTGCAGCCAGAAAGAGTGAGATTAGTACCAGGTAGGTAACAAGGTTTTCTTTTCCTTGTGAAAAAGATGGCTTGTGTTTTTTCAGGATTGATTTTTATCTTCCATTTAGAATAATAGTCCTCCAATCGATCCAATGAGCATTGAATTTCTGTCCAAATATTTTGACTGAGATCATGCGTATAGTAGATTGCCAAATCGTCTGCATAAGCAGCGAATTTACAAGGACTAATTTTGGGCATGTCAGCGCAATAAATATTATATAATATTGGTCCAAGAACAGACCCCTGTGGCACACCTGCTGGAATGCTGTGCAAGTCACAAACACAATAATGTCTAGCATATAAAAAGTTTTTTACAAGCTTAACAAGAAACAAAGGTTTGTTAAATGGAATCATTTTATATATTAAGCCACAGTGCCAGACAGAGTCAAATGCCTGTTCAATGTCAAGTAGTACAAGCGCTGTTGATTGTTTAGATATTAGCCTGTTTTTGACATCATTACAAACCCTTTTAACCTGATGTGTAGTTGAGTGAGATATTCTAAAACCAAATTGTTCAGTTCATCGGGTAATATCTTTTTAGTGTTTAGAATGAACAAAATTTGTTCACTTACAATTTTTTCAAGAATTTTCCCCAAACTACTCAATAGACTAATAGGCCTGTAGTTCGCGGGGTCGTTAAGTATCTTACCAGGCTTAGGAACAGGGATAACTTTAGCAGTTTTCCATATATTTGGGAAGTATTGTAAGTCCAAACAGGAATTAAGTATATATGCTAGTTAAGAAAACTAAAGCAACTTTAGGGAGGTTTTTTAGCATTCGATTATTTATTTCATCTAAACCACAGGATTTTCTTATTTTTAGATTATATATGTATAATAATCTCAACGTCATTTCGCTCTCCTTCGGTCAGGACAAAAAAAAAATTAAAAAAAAGATAGCTTCATTTTTTTTTTCATTATTATTGTCCTGAAGAAGCTATCCGAAGGAGAGCGAAATATGGACAAAAATAATTAAATATTTTTAGTAAAAAACACCTTTAGTTCAAGAAAGTAAATATATAAAATTCATCATCATTGTTTACGACATCTTTTTTCCAAAATGTTCCATAGCGATTCGAAAAATATTAATTCAGGTCCAAAAATTAACCTTTTCAAAAAATATTTGCTGTATTTTTCAGCTGTCTATATGCCGATGACATTTCGTTGGTGCTAATCAACTCATCAATTGGCTCTTAAAGCAAATAAATAATTAAGTTCATATTTGAAGATTCGAAAAATATATTTCATATTTCTTATACAAATAAGAAAATAAACATAATTTATAATATTTTTACTTACAAACATCCAAACATTTCGAGAAAGGATCATACTTATGTATATCTATCAAAAATTCTTCTTCATCATCATCATCATCTTCCATGATGGCCTCCAATATTTCAATGCACTGCATTAAAATTTGGGGTTGTTCTTGTAAATTAACAGCTAATCCAATGGTTAATACCTCCTCCAAGTCTATTATAATTTTTTTTTTTATTTATTTATTTATTTATTGAAAGTATTTTACAAAAATAAATTTATAAAATACGACACTAGAAATAGTGTGGATATAATTTTTTTTAATTTTTCACAAAAATGTTGGCCTTTTTTTTGACAACTAAATAAATGAAAGAGGTCCATGTAAACGACTGTTTCACCCTTTCAACATCTTCCATGCGTTTCACGTGGATGTTAGTCAGTGTAAAAAGGCTATAAAATGGAGCATGTTTTTCCCATATACTTGAATTGCTTTTGGACTAGTCCTGGTTCCCTTGTGGAGTACTCTTTGTACGCGTGTAAGGAGTAGTCTCGATTTTTGTAGGGAAAACCCTTGAAAACCACACCGACAGGTCTGTCTGATTGCTCAATTAAATATCTATTTGTATTATTGTATTGTGAATTGAACTCAATTAAGGCTTAATTGAGTGAAATTGCCAATTAAGAAATTAAAATGTATGTATGTGTCAGCTACTCGTACAAGTTTAGCCAACATTTTCCGATTCTTGCACTTGATCCCATTATTTGCTTTTAAAGGTTTTATTTTGATTTTTGAGCGATAAGTCACAAAAATGTACAGATAAATAATTTTACTTAAAACTACAATTTCTGACTTGAGACTCTTTTGCTCAACGTCAAAGAAATATGAAATTGTATGAAAAACGGATTATTTTATTTCTAAGAACCGAGTAAGACCTGTGATGATATAAACTTCAAGTCGTTTAACCAAATGGAAGAAAACCCCTTTCGCTTAAGCGAGTAACGTATTAAAAAAAAGTGCAAAAATATCATACTACTGTCACACATACATACACTCTCATACATACATTGTCGTAGTCATCATTGTGCAATTCTTTGCATTTATGATTAGTAAAGTGTACTTAGTTGCGGGAGCCGTTGGTGATGGGATACTGGTGATGATTATGATGATGCCAGTGTGATAGTTATTTGTTTGTTTGGAAGGAGCGGTATGTGTGTGTCTATGTGTGTGTGTGTGTATGTAGGTAAGTTTGGTCGGTTAGATGCATTATTATCTTTACTGTGAACATTATTATGCAAATGAAAATGTTTTATCAAGTGGAAAATTGTCAGTCAGTTAAGAAGAACATTGTGGCGAATATGAATACACAAAACCGCAAATTATCTAAAGAAAAATATATAATATATTCTTAAATTTAAATTAACATAAAAGCAAATGAATGGAGAAATGAATCGTTTTTAAAGTCGTTTATATTTATCATGTTTCTTGTTACAGTGATTCTTTGTGTTTGAGCTTAAAGTATACGGCTAACATACAAGATGTCTTCAACGACTGGGTGAAGGAAATAGATACGCTTAAGAGGTGTGAACCACATGAATGCAGAGAATTGTACTTTATGGAAAAAATTAATTACGATTCCAACATCAGAGGTAATGAAATGTAATTGAAATAAAATTTTAAATCAACTGTTTTTAAAATAGGTTTTGAATTTATGTCAATGCTGCCAACAACCACATCCCCCTACAAATATCGAAAGGGCAATAATATTGTAGAGCTGAAGGGCCTAGATACCATAAATAACACTATGCTTGGCAGCGGTGGCGATTATGATGAGGATCGCAAACAATTGCCCCGCTTCAAACAAAGAAATAAAGAAAAGTGTTGCCAAAATCCAGAAAATGGACTTCCTTCATCGTTGTGTGCAAAGTAAGTTGAATATTTTTAGGACAAGATTTTAGTATTCTGTTTGTAATTTCCACAATTTTGAGTTTCCATCCCATAAAGTAAATATTATCCCACACATTAGTATATATAAAAATGTTGGTTAAACGATATCCGTCTGTCGGCCGTTGAAATACCGTCTCCGACAAAATTACTATTCAGAAAAATTTTGCCAAAAAAAAAAAAAAATTGTTGCTGCTCAATTAATTGTGTAATACATCACATGTTTGACACTGAAATTCAGTGCATTCGTTTATCGGCCGAGATATAAGAAAAAGTTGGGTTTGCAGGGTCAAAAAAAAGACTAGTTTTTATATAAATTGGTTCTCCCTCATTGTGAATAACAATAACGACATATGTGATGTGGACAGCAAAGTCAGGACATTGCCGTAGCCAATTTTGACAGTAGTTGAATATTATTGATAACGACATATGTGATGTGGACAGCAAAGTCAGGACATTGCCGTAGCCAATTTTGACAGTAGTTGAATATTATTGATAACGTATTCATATTAATAAGGACGTTTTTAGTGCGACATTCTCTCAAATTGACTTTATTTTTGTCCGCGAAATTTTTAATGTCGACAATATAATAAATAAATTTTTGGTAATCTGAAAGGAGTTTTAAAAATGAAGAAATAAAATGACTTGCCATAGATTTTAAAAAGTTGAAACACTTTTGCAGACCTTAAAAAGCTGCAAAAACACGAAAGTCTGCAAAAATTTTGCAAAACTGTTTTTGTGAAAATAATATGGTTAAAATAATTTACAGCTGTAACGAACGGAACTGGTACAAACCGTAGAAGATAGCGACAAATACGCAATATACAAAGAAATAAATTCAGTCAAGTACGAGGCTGGCTCGCACACTTAGGGTTCCATACGTATGTATGTGTTATGTATATATGGAATGACATATGTGAATACTTATGTATATTGTATACATTTCATTTTTCTGTCTCTTACAGCTTGAGAGTTACGTTTAATTGCTACTTTACATTATTGTCGTCATTTGTTGTTGTAAGGCATCTTGGAATACATACACTGTGCGAATTTCGGCTCTCTATCTCTTACGATTCGAGAGTTATAGCTAACTGTTACTTTACGTTGTAAAGGGACACCTGGTAGTTTTAGAGTTGTTGTTGTTTTTAGCATTAGTTGTTGTGAAGCATATGTGAATACATATATTATGCAAATTTCATCCATCTGTCTCTCACGGTTCGAGAGTAACGGCTAATTGTTTCTTTATGTTGTATAGGAACACCTGGTAGTTTTGGAGTTGTTGTTGTTTTTAGCATTTGTTATTGTAGGGCAGATGTGAGTACATATATTGTGGACATTTCATCTCTCTACCTCTCTTACAGTTTGGAAGTTACGGCTAATTTTTACTTTACATTGTATAGGGACACCTGGTAGTTTTTGACATAGTGTTGTTTTTAGCATTTGTTGTTGTAGGGCATATGTAAATACATATATTGTACGAATTTCAGCTCTCTGTCTTTTACAGTTTAGCAGCTACGGCTAATTGTTAATTTAGGTTGTATAGGGACACCTGGTAGTTTTATAGTTGTTGTTGTCTTTAGCGTTTGTTGTTGTAGAGCATCTATAAATACATGTACTGTGCGAATTTCAGCTTTCTATATTTTACAGCTGGAGAGTTATAGCTAATTGTAACTTTTCGTTGTATGGGGACACCTGGTAGTTTTCGCTTTGTTGTTGTTTTTAGTATTTGTTGTTGTAGCGGCAAGGTACAGAAACATAATGTGAAAATTTCAGCCCTCTAGCTCTTGCCGTTTCGAAGAATGGACGCTGTGGCGGACGGACGGACGGACGGACGTACTCACTCTGTTGAGTACGGAACCCTAAAAACACGTTTGTAGTATTTATTACAATTTTTATAGTCTATTTTAATTGTTAGCACATTTTTGCAGATTGCGAATTTCTCGCGATTTTTTGCCAGTGTATTTTTTTTTTTTTAAATATTTTTAGGAAGTACTTTAAATCTTTTGGGTTTTGAAAAATTTTTTTTTGCGGGTTTTCGCATTTTTACACTATACTCTTTGCACGTGTTTAACTTTTGTATTTTTAGTTTTAAATTAAGCCAAGTTTTCGCAAATTTTTACGTTGCGCACCTTGCTGCACGTTGTAGAACTGCGTGACTTTTTTTTTAAAAACGTTTTTTGAATATTGCAAATTTTTCTGCGGATTTTATAATTTTTGCACTTTGGTTGCTTTTTGCAACTCCTTAACTTATTTTTTAAAGTGTTAAAAGTTTATTTTAAAGAAATTTAGCAATTTACTAACTTTTTGCGGATGTCCGTTCTATTTTATTTCTTAAAATGTATTTTAGTTACATTTTTGCATTTCACAAAATTTTTGACATACTTTTGCGCTTTTTTACCATATGTATTCGCAAAATTTATCTTAAACACATTATAGTTAGGAGTTTAACTGCGCCCCAGCTAAAATTTTACTTTTCATTCTTGAATTTCATTTAAAGCAAGTGTTTGGAACATTTCATTAACCCTGATTGAGAATCTAAAAATACACATTAAATAAAAGTCCAAAAAATTGAAATAAAAATTTATATTTTTTATAAAACCTTAATATCCTCAAAATAGTTTAATGTATATTCCAAAGTTTCTTTCACACGAGCATTGTCATACATTACTACTCGAATTTTTTCAAATTTCTCCGGATCATTGAAAGTATTACAATCCAATCCTTGTGACTTGGATTTATCCAAGGCAATTATAGGAAATTCGCACAAAGATGTGTATAGACCAATTATTTCACAGCGTCTAATTTCTATCAGCACTTCTTCTAAGGAAGGAATTTCCTGACTTGGAAAGCTGTGTTTGTATAATGTTTGCTTTAGGCTGTCATAATACGACTGTATCAATTGCAACCGATTTTGCTTTAATACCCGCAACTCGAGGCTGGTATTTAGAAACCAGTTTATGTCAAAGCCGCAACTGCCCCAAAAACAGTCCTGAAAGTCCACCTTTTAAGAAACCAAACACTAACAGAGTCATCCCAATTTAAGAATGTATAGGAAAAGAACTTACAAACAAGACATCTACAGGTTTGCCAGAATATTGGTCATATTTATAAAGAAAGTTATTGACCCACAAATCGCCATGATTGATAACATTGAATTTAGAGTTCTTTGCATTTACCACCTCCTTTACTAAATCGTTAAATTTAGGTATAATTGCGAGCACTTTTTGGGAAAAGTCTTCATATGAAGGCCAGTTCTGAACCATTTGGGCAACATATTTGAAACCACCAAAGGCTATAGCCTGAGTCGTGGCCTGCGAAGCTCCATTTTCGAAATGTGAGCCTCTTAGAGATTGGACTACTTCGGGATACTACAACAATGAACACAGATAACAAAGTATTGCAAAGCGTATAGTTTTTTTCCACTCACTTGTTTGGCAAACAGCATAGAAGCTGTATGAAATTTAGCAATTTTTCGCATCAAAACCAGCGCCTGCTCCAAATTCAAACCTTTAAGACGGTCGGCACAAGAGTAACCCATACTATTTAAGTTCTCTAGCACGTAAAACTCATCTTTATTTAATTCACTTATTAGACACTTTGCATGTAATTTGTTTTCAGTGTTTTGTGAATTTGAATTCAAACATTTTTCCATGCCTGGCAACACTGTCTTGAACATCATTGCCTCATTTGAACCCAACTCAGTTATTTCAGGTAACATAATTTTGACAATGAAAGAGTTTGTCTGGGTGTTGCCATTTAATTTGTATTCCACATTTACTTCATATATTTTACTACAATAATTCTCACCACCGGCTGACGAAAGCTTAAAATTGCAAGTTTTCAATTCTAAAACACCCGCTGTATATTCATTGTGGTAGTTTTGAAGAGCACGTTTGATTAGTTGTTCATTGAGAAGAGGTGGTGGCACGAAAATGTCTGCCATTTCAAATAGCTGAAAAAATGCAGCAGGAAGTTTAGTCCAATTAAAAAGAAAAATTTCGCAAAAAACCAACCTTGCGAAAGCAGATCCAGTACTTAACTAATTGGAGAAATAAAATGCTGTGTATAAATATTAATTAGCACAGAAAAGCTTTTTTTTTTTTTGTCAAGTGCTTGTTCGTAGCACTTTCCGTTAAGTAATATGCCACAAACACAGTGGAACCCAGCTTTATATAACAACTAATACAATAGACTATTGCTTAAATGTATTTTTTTTTTTTTTTTGGTGTTGAATTTTGATTGCAACAAGTAATCGATTATATTATTTTTAACAAAGAATTTTAATGTTTTTATAATTTTTTATTTAACAATTTCTGACTAATATCTGATAACGATTACAATTAAAAGGAAAATAATCAAAAGCACTTTCAATTACTCAAATGAGATTCCAATTAATCAAAACGTAATTAGAATACTTTGAATAAGGGTTTCTAATTCTTCTTGATTATTTTCCGTTTAGTTTCATCTAGTTTAAATTTGTTTCCGTTTATTTTAGTAAAATGAAATTATATGGAAATAATATATGGAAATAATTAAAAAACAATTTTAACTATCAGTCACATAACTTTTCGGTTACATTTGATTTGTGCATCTTTTTAAACAATCTACAGTAGTAATCCTCATTCTTGTTAAATGTTTTATAATTGCTAATAGTGATAACTTAAAAATAATTGTATATTAATAAAATGATTTATATAAAATACAGAATATTTTCCGTAGTGCTCATGTTCACTTATGATTACTCAACGGCTATGGCTAAAACTTTTCATACAATAAACAATTTATATTATTCAACATCCACTTTAATAACTAGCTGCAAAAAAGCTTTGCATTTACACAATCAAGAGCTTAAACTCACAAGCTTTTACAAAACAAACAATATGATATTATAAGTGGTGTTAGTGGAGTGCACTTTTTAAATTCACAGTTGTTGAAAACATAAAAAAGCGCATGCCCTTAAGGGGGGTTTAGACGGCAATACTCTACGAACGTAAAACTATAGAGAAAATAGACCACAAGCAACAATAACGTCGGCATCATGACAGCACGAACATGTTGATGAAACTTTTTATTGCTTTAGAAACGTAAATTTACCACATGCCTTCAACTTGACTTCTGACAGGTCGAAGCAAAAAACTCAACACAACTTATTTTAAAATATACAAAAAACAGTTTTAAATTCCTTTAGTTTTACATATTTTTTACAATATGTTCTTTTGTTTTAGTTATATTTTGAAAACAAAAGCAATCGTAATAAAATGTATTTATCTTTTAGCATTAATTGCTGAGCATATATTGGAACATATCTCTATACAGGACATACGTAGATTTATTGGGTTCCGTTTCACTCTGATGAGTACGGAACCCTAAAAAGAAAAGAAAAAATATCAATCAAATGTTGACTTGGATAGACTATATATATGTAGTTAAATAGCATTTGGTGAAACGTTTTTTAATTGCCACTTATTTCTTAATCCCGTTATGTCTTTCATAAAATACTGTTTTTGTAATAAGAAATTATTGAGATTTTGTCGTTAGCTGTTTTTCTTTATTCGATATCAAGAGATTTTTTGTCTGATATCACTTTTGAAAAACTGGTGTTTATGAATGGAAATAAAAACAAATCTGCAAATGCAGGTCGTTTTGTGGTCTTTTTCTCTAAATAGTTCCGTTTTCAAATTTTGTGAGGAAGAAGTATTTTAGAAAATACAGTAGAAACAAGTTGTGCCTCCGTGGGGAGGAGTTTTCTATACAGTTTTTTTGGTTTTGAATATTTGTCAAATTACAACTTATACGGGAAAGTGCCGACAAATCTGCAAATGCAGGTCGTTTTGTGGTCTTTTTCTCTCAATAGTTCCGTTTTCAAATTTTGTGAGGAAGAAGTATTTTAGAAAATACAGTAGAGTGATTTTCAGAACATACCTGATTCTTGCAGTTTCAGGACCTGACAAAGTCTGGTCAGGGGACAGAAAACGGCCAACCCACACAACATTATAATAATAGCCGCAGCAATCTTCTTTCTTTTTAAGGCGCAAAGCATATTTTTAACTACTTTCTTATTTTGCAAAACAAAGTTTGTCATCAGCTACAACAGCTGTTTCTCACAGTTGCCGTATAATATAACAATCGTGTGACTATAATGCGGCAATTATTGGTCTTTAATTGTTTTGCGCCAATTTGCGACAATAAAATTTCAGTGAAATGTAACAATAATTTGATTGCAGAGAATTGGATCGGGACGAATTTTTAATTCTGCTCCAATTCAGCCCAATAAAAATTGTGTTAAATTGGTGCTTTGCGGCAATCGTGTGATTCCACCTTAAGCGCCGCACAATCAATACATAAAAATGCATCTCTGATCTAGTGCAGCGTTACCGTTTTGGTACTAAAATGTCGGTGTTAACGCGACTCCCAAAATCCTCATGATTGCCTCTTAATCTGGCATCACTAATTTAATTGGAAAAAGTAGTTGCTTAAAAAGTATGGCATATTTGCCAATTTAACGAAAGTTGTATTGTCAAGAACGTCTTACCGCCCTCGCCATTTTTAAAAGAATTTAATTGCCATCTTTAATAAGCCATTTTTATTCTAATTGCGAAGCGGATAAGACGTGATTGTCCATAGTGTCATAGGATTTTCCAGGAATTTCCATACAAAAAAGTATGTAGAATTAATCATCTTTATTATGAATATTTGAATTTAATATAAATATATATGTATATTTTTTACAAAGGAATTTTAATAAAATTATATTGCGTAATGAATCAAGCCTTTTGTTACGTTTTGTAATTTATTCAAAATCCCGTGGAAATTGCTGGCTCGGCCGATAGCCCTCTCAACAGTCGGTTTGAATATTTTTTAATGCTTAGGAGACTCATTATGAAAAAAATTGTTTAATCTACCTTTTTGGCTCATTTTGAAAGAATCCGCTATACTTTTGAGTCCTTTCTTCCAAACAGGGAAATAAGGATTCCCCATACAAAATGGGTAAATTCACCCATAACATAAAAAATGGATTTAAACCTGCATTTTGTAAGCGAATTAGTCGATTGGCTTAAGCTTAACGTTTAAAGTGTGATACATCTATCTGGTGTATGAAAAATTTCAGTCTATTTCGAGCTGATGATTTTCATTTCGAGAGCCTCGATGGATGAATTGGTAGAGAGTCCTACTAAGAGTCCCCGAGGTCGCAGGTTCGATTCCTGCCGAAGGCTTTGGGTGGTGTTTCTGCAGACAAGCCAAAAGCTTCGCAGTTTTGTGTTTGTTAAAAAAAGGAAAAAAAAACCTGAATAAAACAAATTTCGCAGGTAGATTTTCCTTCCTAATCAAGAGGTTTAAAAAGAGTACGCCATCAATGGGGTTTCAATTGCAGTTTATCAGGCCAATGTTTTCCTAATGGGGAGGTCAGATGCGCCCCGATATGCAAAAATTTGTTATTCGTAGACTTCTTAGACTTGTAAGTTATTTTTATTATTACCATTTGGGGTCAAAATATTATAAATTATGCCAGCTTTAAGTTTGGCTGAAATCATTTTTTGCTGTCCTTAATATTTTTGGAGTTATTAGGGGAAAAAATAAAAAAAATAATTTTTTTTTAAAATTGCAAAATTTTTGATTTTGAAAAATTTATAAAAAATATCAATTTGCAAATATTTTACCCCTTTTTATTTATTCATATAGCTGCATATAATAGCAATATAAGGAGACCTCATTTATTAAAATCTGTGTGTTAATGTTTATTTTATAGCCGAAAAAACAAAAATACCCATTTTGAAAAAAAAAACACTTTTTTGCTGTAGCTGAAGCAATTACTCATCTCACTAACATGCAATAGATAATGTTTAATAGAAAAATGTTTTATAAGTACATTAAATCTTTTACTTGTTTCTTGTTGAAGACAGCTTGTTGAAATTTATATTTTATTTGTAGCGTGTTCATTGAAATTCCTCAGCAACTGAGGAATTTGAAAAATATTACCAAGTTCTTGGAGCCATTTGAGAATATCTGTTTCAAGAGTCTGCGCTGTAAATTTAAGGATGCCCTCAATTGCTATCTCAGACCCCAGTTCGAACTGTGTGTGAAAGTGGTATGTAGCAGAATTAATTGGAAAAAACGTCAAAGGGAGCATGACCGACGTCTTTTCAATGAGAAGCAACGCAGTGGACTTTACATTGCCATGATTAAACACAAAAAATACCCAAATTATTGGAAATTCAGCCAAGCTTATGGAAACAATGTACAATGCATAGAATTTTTTGATTTTGTACAAAATCAGTGTAACTGTGAGTGCAAGTAAATCAAATATGTAAAATGGTGTTTAAACTTATTAAATATATTGCAGTTTTCTAACAAAAAATAAATGGTTTTTATGCTATACACAGATAAAACACATATTGATTTTGACTCGGAAAAGTAGAACACTTTAACATATTAATCAAAAGTATTATTTAAGTTTAACCGTCTGTTTTAAAGAACACCACAAATGCTGAATTAATCTAGTTCTAAATTAAAAAGGGATACCAGATGCATTAGTATTAAATAAACATTTGTTGAGATTATTGATTCCGTTTCACGACTGCGTAAAGCATTCTTAGGCCGAGGCCACGCAATGAGTGGCAGAACGGTGAGCAGCAGAGCGGCAAGTGGCTTATTACTGAGCGTCGTTTCTGAGCGGTTAAGGTGAAGTTATATGGCCCGCTTTAGACGCGTCCACGCTTTTCATGCTTTTTATACGTTTTATGCGTTTCATACTACAAGTTACATACAACGCTTCGTCTGCGCCATATTTCTTTGTTTTGATAAGCTGTTGTGCAAATATTTTTAACATACAAAACAAATATTAACAAAATGGAACTGCTCATGCAGCTGCTCTTTTATTTTTGTTCCGATAGAGCAGCAAGGTTTTATTATATAAAAGCTCGTGGTTTTTAACTGCATTTATTAGCTTCTCTTCCATATCGCTTGTTTTAATACAGGGATGACCACGGCCTATACGCTTGGTACGCTTTTGTTTTTGTAAAAGCGCGAGGCATTGGCTGAGCATTCTAATATGTATACACAACTCTTTGTATGAAATACACACATATCCCAAGTTCAAAGCAACAACACTTTCATATGCACAGCAATAAGAACGAAGACTTTGTTGGTACACATTGGTACCAAGCGTAAATTTTGTTGTTTTTTTGTTTTCATGATTTTGTTGTTTTTTTTAATGATTTCGTGAGTATGAAACACTTGAAGAAATCATTTTTTGTTATGAGTTTATTTCTGTTTTTCTTTGTGTGCGTCAATAAAGTGTAAACGTATTGGTGTTTACGCTTCCATAAGAAGATTTTGGGCACCCCTGTTTTAATATATTGAAAATATTTGTAAACATAACAGTGATGGTACTCAGTACGCAAACGCAATCGATAAATCGAATCAAAATTTTGTTAATGAAAAAAGTGTTAAAAAAAACAATTACAATTTGTGATAATGTTTATAAAATTTGTAACAAAACTTTTCTTTTTTATTAAAAACGTTTTTTTTGCAAAAGATTTTATACATTATTTTACGATATAAAAGGTATTTATCGATAACGTTGAGAGTAGGCACATCATTGGTTAATAAAACCAGCTGACATTTTCTCATGACGCATGTGACGCATATAAAAGTAGAAAGTAGGTCTACTTTATGCGTTCTACGCGTCTTCGCGTTCTATGCTTTGTGCTCTGTAACTTGTCACATACAAATGCACTAATCCTACTTTTTTGACAACCGCGTGAAAAGCGTCGACGCGTAGAAAGCGTACTGTGTAACTTCAGCTGTAGTTGTTAAAATGCCATTGTCAAGAGAGGTTTGTTTAATGTTTTTAAGCGAAAATCGTATTCATCATATTAATGTAATAATAATAAAAATAATAAAAATGTAATGCGCTTAAGAAAAAAAAGAAGATTTGGTATTCATCCTATAAATCAAGAAAGGCGACATTACGGCGAATTTAACCATTTATATACAAATCTACGCAAATTTCCAGACAGATTTTGGCAACCACAAATTTCACCAACTTCACTCCATAATTTATCGGTTACATTTTTATTTTTAAAATTTGTAAATTCGCTTGCCTACTCCACGGCACACAGAAAATTTTCAGGATTGCAGTAGAATTATAATTGTGAATTGTAAATTAATTTGTACATTAGCAAATATTTAAAACATTTTTACAGCATATATGAACAAAGAATACAAATGAAGTCAAGGGTCCGCCATCTAAAGTTTTTTTTTCAACTAGTGCTTATTTCGTGAATGGTAACACTTAGCTTGTGTCTGATTTGACAGATAATTAGGGTTATCCTTCCGCTGAATGAATATGGTTTGCTAAGCGACGCACTCAAAACGTGTCATTGTTTGGTGCCGATGGTGATGGTCCAGTGGCATAATTGGGCCATTTTCCTTCGAAAATGAGCAAGGAGTGGCCGTTGAGCACGAGACGTGTAATGTTATCACTTTGTTGTGCAACTTTTCCTACATTTGTGAGCAAAATATCTAAAAATCCCAATTTTTACTTATTATATAATTGTTAACAACTTGTTAATTGTGGCACCTAAAATTAATTTATTTCGTTTTTACATGCGTTTTTTGTAGCTTTACTTTGTCTAGCTGCGTACGTAGCTTATCTGTTGACTGCCTGTCTCAAGACGTGTTTGAATTTAATTTCTTTAAAAAGTAAGAAACAAAACAAGCAGATAAATTAGAAACTGTTTCAGACTCTTCAGAGCATAGTATATAATGAAAATGTTTGCTATAAATGTATAATTAGTTATTCAAATTATATTCAATTAAAAGCCAGGTGTGTGTCCGTAGCGCAAATATTTATTTATATACAGTATTTATCGGATATAAGAAACTTGAAAAATCCACGAAAAAAGTTTCTTATAAGCGTTTCTTTCTTATATACAATTATTTTATATAAGAAACTTATTTCTTATATAAGTAGCTATGGCCATAAGACATTTGTTTCTTATATGAATATACGAGCTTTTTTTACCTTTTTGTGTATATACATATGTACGTAGATGTATGTATGTAAATAGAAAAATAAAACAAATCAAATTTTATTTAATTAACCCCTTTAGTAAATAGATATAAAAAACTAGACAACTTCAATTTGAAGAAAAAAAAATTATATGTAGTAAATACATGTACATATGTACATACTTTATTTTGTACTATTTATTTATTTATTTTCGAGGCAAGAAACAAAAACTTCTCATGAGCACTAAAAGTAAAAAAAAAACGTTGTTGTTTTTGTAAAACTGTCAGAAAACAGAGTTGTCCATGCAAACTACATAAATTCAGTGTTGCCCTTGAAAGTTTCTTATATAAATTCTTTTTCTATACATTTTGTGGTTTTGGTGTTCAAGAAAAATGTTCTTTTATCAGTTTTTTTCTTATAAGCGTTTTTCTTATATGAAACTTTTTTTGTTAGAAAAAACACTAATAAGATATGGTGTTTTTACAAATGTTTCTTATAAGCGTTTTGTTCTTATATGAGATGTTCTTATATCCGATAAATACTGTACTTTTATTTCTGGTAACAAATATAGTGGCACGTTGTGTACCAAATGGCCATTTTTCTGCGAAAACGAGCACGAAGTGGCTGTTACAGTCAATGGCGATCGTTATAGGGCCATGGTGAACGAATTTTTGTTCACAAAAATTGAAGAGGAGGATATTGGCAAAATTTGGTTTCAGCAGGACAGCGCTACGTGTCACACAGCCGAAGCTACACTCCATGTTTTGCGCCGTTTTCAATAATAAACCTAATAGGGGGAATCCTTTATATTTATAGTGATAATTATTAAATTAATTAATAAAAGTTTAGCAATAAAAATTATTTTTAAATGCTGCCCTATAAGTTTATGTTTGCAGTAGTCTTGGCAACTCTATTTCAGTAATAAACATAACTATAACGATGGAGGCAAAATTAAATTACGAAAACACATTAAAATTAATTAATTTATATGTATCGTTCATACCCCATTTTTGTGGGATATCAAACACATACATATTTATATACATAATAATAATAATAATACTTGCAACTCTTCGCTTTGAGGAGATTTTTAAAATGAACTTTTACGTTCCTTTGAAATTGAGCAAGAAATTTTCGTGAAAGTCACACAAATTTAATGAAAGCACTTTTCCGTCTAAATGCAGTGTAAGAAATGGTTTGTGAATTACTAAATGAAAAATAAGCCAAAGGCAATGCAGGTTGTTGCATCAGCTATTTATGAGGAAACCGAGTTATCGACTGAATACAGTATTATCATTTCGGCAACAGTCTTTTTCCAATCTCTTCACCAAGAACAAAAACAAACAAGGAAATTATTTTTGTATGCATTATATTTACTGCGTGACTCACGATGTTGTCACTTAAACATATTGGGGACCATTTTAAAGGCCAAACAACTGATTTTTTTTTAGAGTTTAAATTAAATTAGTGTTTTAACTCCCAATTTTTGACATGGATTTTAAATGCCATTTCAATTTAAATTTCATTTAAATACAAAATTGAGTCAAACAGCTGCTATTTAAATCAAACTTAAACGGCCTGCCGTGCCCATTTAAATCCGATTTAAGTTTTTCGTACTGCCATATGATTTTGACAGTTTGGTTTTGTTCTGCAAACTAAGAAAATTGCACATGTTTTTTGTTTGTTTCATAATTTGATTTTTTTATTATTTCCAGAAGGTAATCAACTTCTGTGGCAGTGAAATTGCGAGTCCTTTTATCACTTTTGCTACTCATTTTAATAATTTTTACAAAACAAATTTATTATTTTCTAAACTTTTCACAATTTCACTTGCTTCGAAATTTGTTTAAACAGCTGTTTTTTATTGAGTTATCGATAATTTTTTGACACTTACATTGTGCTGCCGTACTTTTATTACAATTAATTACCAAAAATAATTTTAGACTGTAAAACAGAAAGCTATTTTAAAGCCATCTTAAATTTTAAGGAAAATTTACTAATTTTGTATTTAAGTCCCAAGTCAAAAATCGGGGGTAAGCCCAGTAGTGCTAACCATTTTGTGTGGAAATGGGTGGTTTATGTTGGCTAATAAGATGGGGCTTGATGCCCTAATTTAGCTTGGGCCATTAGCTACAAATTCATTAACTCATTCATCACTCACTCACGTCCACGAACTTCAGTTTAGTTTGCTCTTGTAGAGGGTTAATATAATCTAACAACAATTTAAGTTATCAAAAGTATTTTTCGAAAAATTTATTCATTATAAAGTATTTGATAGTCTCTAGGGCAATTAAGAAGCATTAGAATCATCTACATCCTCCTTATTACGTCTAGCAGAGTCCTTCAATTCAGACAAACTGTCGGGAGCTACTACACCCTTAGCACTTTCGTGGCCTCCCAAACCATAGCCAGTGCTATAAACGGATACTGCGCCAACATAAGTCTCCAAGTCAACATCAATTATTTTCGACTTGGCCAAATCAATTCTATCGCCAGCTCCCAATACAACATTTTTGTTTTCGTCGATACAATTGAAACTTTGGAAAAGTACTTTCTTGTCATCCTGGTCGTTCTTTAGAGAAATTTTACAGCCATAAGTGTTGTCAGGGCATTCCACATCACCACAAGTCCATTTGCCTTAAAACATGACAGGCAGGAGTATGGTAAGAGCAAAATATTTTTATTCTTTTCTTACCTTCCTCATATTGAAACTCAATGCCTTCTATTAAAGACGGTTCTGGGTTGATGGGTTTTGCTATAAACCCTTTTAGTTGAAAATAAACTAAAAAATATACAACTAAAATACCTTTGGACACTGCCATTACTGAAACAACTAAACAAAAGTGATATTTTCAGTTCTGAACACAAATCGTTTAGTTGTTTTTCAAAAACTTCTTATCATAATTTTTCATACGTTTAATCTGTTGAACAAAAACGCTTTCAAAAGGGAAATAAATCTGTAAAACTAAATGTATTTCATTTGAGTTGCTTTTTTTGTACTTTTTTTTTGGTTGTTGCATTAACAATGTATTTTAGAATCGAAAGATAATCCGAATAAGCAGCACGACATTTACTATTTTATATTTTTAATTATTGCAAATAATTTCATTTCACATATCTATTTAATTTGTTCTATACTAAAAACTAATCAAAAAAGACCCTCATAATTACACACAGAAAAAAGTTATGGCAGAGAGTATAATAATGTTCATTTCATTGATGATATTTCTAAGGCATTAATATGGACTTCATTACCGCTTTGTTACGCCAATGATGAACTGCGAAATTAAAATACAATTTGATGCAAGCACTCATAAAAAATATTGATGAGAAAATGGTAAGGCCGATTCAATATTAGTTGAATTGACTATATTTACACACAGGCTATCATTTCTCAGTGACTGCAAGAAAACCCATGTACGTTGCCTTAAGATCATAATTGTAATAAATTTGAGGCTGCCAATTCCTAAATTAGTTAGAGCAATCGATTGCCTATTTTTATCATGAGTAATGGCTAAATAATGAATAACGGGTGGTTAAATTTAAGAGAACGAAGTTGAACCTGAGCCACACCTAAACGTATAGATTTTTTTTGCATTTCATTCGACAATTCTCAATTTCAGGCTAAAGCTTTGTATAGACGGTTGTCAGATCTTACAATATTGTAAGACCTAACAACAACGTGCTGGCAATCTACTAGAAATACAAAATTGTCAGCATGAAGAAAATTATCAGATCAGACAATTGCCAGAATATCTAACAATTTCATTGCCAGACAATTGCCTGACAATAAATTTAGCTACCAACAAAAATTGTCAGCTTACACGGATGTAAGATTTTCTACGTATCAAACATTGTCAGTCAATTTTCATTATCAAAATACGCACTCACGCTATTATTAATTTTTTTTTATTTTTCTCGCTCAATAACAGTGTTGCCAGTTTAGGGGGTTTCCCCCTAGACTTAGGGGCTTTTTTTTCTTTTAGGGGTGAATTTGGGGTGTTAAATTCTTTCGGAGAAAATTTAGGGGGAAGCAATTTATTTTTGGGGTATTTTTAGGGGATTTATGTGTTTGGTGGAACGGTAAAATGGCAGGAGTTAGAAGATTTTTCAACTGATAAATTTGAAGAATTTAACGATTTTTAAAGTAAAGTTAAATGAAATATTTTATGTTTATCTGGTAGTTTCAAGTACAGAATTTTGCAACTGGTAATTTCAAAAACTTTTTTTTATTGAGTTGAATGAATTTTTTCCTTATGGGTCATTTCTTTGCATTTTTTCCGTATCTTAAGAATTGGTAAAATTAAAATATCTAAGAACCTTTCACAAAATTGAAACTCTTTTTGTGAAAATATCAAAAGAACATAAAGAGCGAAGAAGAAGACTTAGAAACTCTCAATATTTTTGGAGACACTTAATTTTTTCTAGATATGCAGATAACAATTTCCAGCTGCCTATAAATATGCACTTAGATCTCAAAGTATGTGATTACAAATAAATCGAAAATTTATTATAAGTAGACATACGCCTGTGGTCATAACATATGCACTGAAAAATAAATATAGTGATTCGCAAAACTAAAGCAGAATGTGCACTAAAATTTTTTGGGGGGATTTTGTAGAAAAACATTGAATTTTAGGGGGTTTTAAAATTTTTTCTGGGGGGAAGAAATACATTGACCTGGGAACACTGCTCAATAACCATGTTATTAATTTTTTTATTCTCTTTTCTGCAACTTTTTACCTTTCGTACTCGCATATTTACTATTCTCTGGTTTTTTCTCTCCCTTTCGTACACAAACATTTTTCTTTAATATTCTTTGTCATTACTCTGACACAGACGCCATTGTAAGGTGTTGAGAATTTATGCATCTTATCATATGCCAATGCCTGACAATGTACTAGCAATGATGATGCCAAAGTGTTCAGACGATTGACAGTTAACTGACAATTAATTGTTGGGTAGGTGGCCTGCCAATGCTTTTGCTTACAATTTTGTCAGGGAAAAATTGCAAGTTTTTACGATTGGTTAAAAATATTCTATACCAGGGGTGCCCAAAATCTTCTTATGGAAGCGTAAACACCAATACGTATACACTATATTGACGCACACAAATAAAAACAGAAATAAACTCATAACAAAAAATGATTTCTTCAAGTGTTTCATACTCACGAAATCATTAAAAAAAAACAACAAAATCATGAAAACAAAAAAACAACAAAATTTACGCTTGGCACCAATGTGTACCAACAAAGCCTGGGTTCTTATTGCTGTGCATATGAAAGTGTTGTTGCTTTGAACTTGGGATATGTGTGTATGTGTGTATTTCATACAAAGAGTTGTGTATACATATTAGAATGCTCAGCCAATGCTTCGCGCTTTTACAAAAACAAAAGCGTACCAAGCGTATAGGCCGTGGGCTTCCCTGTTCTATACATTTTCTGAAAATATTGTAAGATCTTTCAATCGTGTGTACCTAGCTATAAAGAGAGTTAACTTTGCACCATGGAAAGATACACAATCGAACAAAATAAAATAACGAGTGGTTAAATTTAAGAGGATGAAGTTGAACCTGGGCCAAACCTAAACGTTCAGTGTTTTTCTGCATTTCATTGGACAATTCTCAATTTCAGACTAACTCTCTTTGAACCATGGAAAGATACACAATCGAACAATGCGTTACGAGTTATTCAGGCTTATCAAGAAAGTGCGCGCTCAAATCGATATGCATATTCTGCACTTCGTGATTTTTCGATCAATTTGAACGTCCAAATTTGCGAGCAATCGAAAAAATCGTGCACAAATTTGAGCAAACCGGGTCCGTAGATGTTTTCACACCAGTTCGTGCTCCTACAGCTCGTAGTGCAGAAACGATTGCTGCTGTTCACAATAGAGTGACTGAAGAGCCGTCCAGCTCAACTCGTCGTTGTGCCCAACAATTGCAACTCTCACGCTCGTCGTAGATGAACATTATGCCTAAAGACTTGCATTTACACGCTTACAAGATGCAATTGACTCAACAACTAAAGCCTCTTGACCATTCCAAGTGTCGTCAATGGTTAGAATGGTAGCAAGAAGTGGCAGCAGTGAATGATAAATTTTCAAAGAAAATCATTTTCAGTGATGGGGCACATTTTCACCTCAGTGGATTTGTCAATAAGCAGAATTGCTGCATTTGGGTGAATGATAAGCCAAAAGTGTTTGTTGAAAAACCAATGCAGCCACAAAGAGCGACTTTTAGGTGTGGTTTATGGGCTGGCGGCATCATCGGGCCGTATTTTTCCCAAAATGAAAGCCGGTCAGACAGTTACTGTGAATAATGTTCGCTATTGTGAGTTTAGACGATCCCATTCGTTCTCGTCTGCAGAAAAATTAAGCAAAATGTCGCAAGCAAATTCTTATCATCTAATCTGCTCTTTAGTGACGCTTTTAAGATTTGTTGCAGTGTCGTTTCAAGGCAAACATCATTAAAAATAACTTTCTGTTCTATTTCTATTGACTGGTCAGAACTACGCCATAAGTATCTAAACGGAATAACTAAGTCCCTTTAAACGATTTTATTATTGACACAGGGCAATAATGCCTGCAGGCATTTTGTGGTCAGATAAAGTACAATTATATATTTTTTTTAGATAATTTCGCAATGTTTCGTTTGCTTTATTCAGTTTAAGTTATTCAACATTATATGCATACATATTTATAACACGATCTTTGATAAACCAAGTTGTTGCATTTTTGTTATTTGTGCAATTTATACCAGTTCCACAGAAAAGGAATATTTCTTTAATATAGAAAAGATTGATAAAAATAGGGATTAAATGTGCATGAATTGAACTACTCTAATTTGAATAAGAAGGGCTGACAAATACTCTTGGACTTGTGGTTATATTAAAAATTATTGGCCGTCGTCTACTCTTTTCTTCTCCTTTCTAAAGCTTGCCCTCATTTCGTCCACTTTATCCAAAGCTATAATGCCGCTGGCAAATTCATCGCCACCCAAGCCATAACCAACACTGTAGGATGATTCAGTTTTAACATAGATATCCAAGTCAATATTAATTGTGCGTGCCCTCGGCAATTCGATCTTGCGACCGACTTTCAGTCCATCCATTTTATCTTCGTCAATGCAGGTAAAAGTTTGATGTAGAACTTTTCTGGTCACATCTGTTGACTGTCGTATTCTGCAACCAAGAGATCCAGAGCTACAGGCGGCTATTGCAATATGTCCACAAAATATAAAGTCTTTGGAATAAACAAAGCAATTAAAAATAAACCAAAGTGAGATTGCTAATGCACCATGCGCTCTTAGTAATTACCATTTCCATATTGTTGCAAATAATCTTTTTCTATAAAGTAATCTTCGTCAGCCGGCCTGGATATAACGCGCTCAAACGTCAACAAATCTAACAATAATATAACGAAAATATTTTTCACGAGCGTAGATTTCATTTTGCCAAACGCAGACTTTATGACTGTAATAAACGAATAGTTTTTGATTTTGTTCACCACCTGCCTCTATTTTATACTAAACTAATTCATGTCTGTTCATTGGCTTAAAATTTGATAAGATTTACAATTGATTAGGTCTGTTCTGGAAATTACGTTCCTTTGAAATTGCTTAATTCGAAAACAAACACAAATTGCATCAGAAAGCTGATATTATGCTGATTTTTAGTTATTTTTCTAATGTTGAGCAAGATAGATACACAACCGGGAAGGGTAAAGTAAAGATGGGCATCTCACAAAGGTCAATTCGAATAACAATCACTTTGAGGCCTGAGGAACGGATAGTGAAAGAGGCAAAGAAAATAGTTGTGAAGAACAGAGAAAGGAAGAAAAGATAAAACGATAAAAGATGGACAAAGAATAGAATACAAGGAGAAGGAGAAGAGAATAAGGAAAAAATGGTAAAATAAGAAGCGGGAGTGGATGCGTAGAGAAGAGAAGAGAGGAGTAGAGAATGTATAAGCAAAAATAAATTTTTTATAAATGTTGGAACAGTTAAAATTTTATTGAAACAGAAGATAGAAGAAGGGAGGTCACCTTCCCTCCCTTCTCCTATCTTAAAAGAAAAAAAATTAAAAAAAGAGATGCAAAGAAAATTGTGTTATAAAGGTCTCCCAGTGCTCGGCAAGTTCCGAGAAAGTGTAGCACAGTCTGCTCCTCGTCTTCATCTTGACAGATTCTACAGAAATCATTGAATGGTAAACCTAGACATCTAGTCTACTATGATTTCCAAAAAATATTGACTAATACATTGAGTCTCATATGGGATGCAAAAAAATGGACCAAAAGTTCCCTCGTCCTTTCTAGGTCCAAACAAGGCCATAAATTCCTCGAAGAAAAGCATATGGGTTACGAAAATTATCTTTCTTATGACCGCTCTACTGTGGCAAGACGTACATGTTTTCAGCGTGCAGAAAACAGGAGTCTAGAAGAGTCAGGTTCCTGAGGAATCCAGCCTATTTTTTGGCTAACACGAGAGCGATTTTTTCCCACATACGCATAACATATGTATCTCTACTTTATTTCAAGCAGCCCGGCATTCTTGGCCAACACTGAACGTGTTGAAAACTCCCGTCAATAATTATAAGGCGGTTGATAATCATCAGGATATGCCTAGCGTACATTCTATGAAATGTTAGCCATCCAGCCGCTGTGTTAACAACCCTTATCATCGTTTGTAAAATGCTGCATTCAACTGGTACCCTAAAAGGTGTTCTGATTTAAAAATCCTTCATTTATTTCTCACTCCTTAGATTCAGTAATGTATACACGGATGCATACAAGATTTGGGGGAGATTTACGTCTCAGTCTGAAATTTGAATGGCCTTGCGAGAAAAGGCGTGGATTATAATGGGCTGCAATCGATCAACTTCCGCATCATATCCCTCTAAAATACCCACATGGCCGCTTGTTTTTGCGATCCCTGCGCGTGTGGCCAGCCTACTGAAGTTCTCACTGCCAATTATATTGGAATGTGATAAACTGGCAACCAGCATAAGAGGATAAATAAGGCCTTAGTTGTGGCCGTGTTCATAGCTTCTCTATAGAAAGCGATTGCCATTTTACTCGCTACGCTGTAGAGAAGAATTGTATAGCATTTCCCCCTTACTACGATGACCCATTGAAGAACTATGATACTTCTACGCATGTGTATGGCCATTATGACCTCTTCACGAACCTGACCTGATTGCTGTCATTCCATGTATGTATGTACATTTGCTGTCCCAAATGAAGCCGAGATATTTCGCCTTAGTCGAGAGAATAGTTGTACTGCCTTCCAACGTCGAAAGTTCGGAAGAAGGTTTTTGCAAAGTTAAATCGTTTACGATATTTTATAATAATAGCAGTTTCGATTTCAGAGATTTTGCAATGTAAAAACATGTATTATACAGAACAGGCCTGCATTACTGGTTTTTACTGTTCAAATACTGGTTTTTACTAACTAACATAAAAGTGTTTTGTATTTTTGTTTTTATACCCTTCACAAAAATGTGTAAGGGTATACATATATAAGTTTGTGATTCCATTTGTAACGCATTGAAATAACCATCTAAGACCCCATAAATTACATATATTCTGGATCAGAGTCAATAGAGATTACGATTAAGCGATATCCGTCTGTCCGTTTGTCTGTCCGTAGTCGTTGAAATACCGTTTCTGAGAAAACGGTTTGAGATAGAAAATTCTTTCGCTAAAATGTGTTAAATCGCGGTAGTGAAATTCAGTAAGATCGGTCCACGGATAGCCGAGATATATCCAAAAAAAACCTGGTTTTGAGGGGTATTTTCGGCCATTTTTTTGCTCAAATTTTTGAAAAAATTTTTTTTCCAAAAAAGTTAGCCTTATCATTTTTAATGCCCATTAGATCCCAAAAATCGAAGAGTTTTTTAAATCGGCCCATATATACCCGAGATATAGCGTCTCCCGATTTTTCAAGAAATCGGCTTTATAAGCCAAAGAAGACAACTTTTGGCGCCTAAAATGAATCAGAATGGTACATATAGGCTATTTACAAGTAAAACTTGAAATTTTTTTGACATCGGCCCATATACACTCAAGATACAGCGCCTCCCGATATCTCAAGAAGTTGGCCGTGGAAAGCAAACGAAACAATTGTTTGCACTAAAAATTTGTCAGAATGGTACATAGGTTGTTTAGAGGCAAAATTAGAACATTTTTATACATCGGCCCATATGCACCCGAGATAACGCTCCTCCTGATTTCTCAAGAAGTCGGCATTAAAAGCCAAATAAAACAACTTTTGGTACCAAAAATCGATCAGAATGGTACATATAGGATGTTTAAAGGCAAAATGGTACAAAAGAATGGTACATATATTATTGTGAAGGGTATTTAAGATTCGGCCCAGCCGAATATAGCACTCTTTACTTGTTTTTTTATCACCACCAAAACTTGATAAGTTTTTGTGCATAACTTAATAGTTCTAAGGGGTGCAATGAAAATATTAGCACGCAATTGAATACAAGTTATTTAACCGTGGAACATTCACTTCAATTAGTTTGTTTCCTCAGATTAAAGTGCTAGGCATATATACTAACCCCCTAATTCATAAAAATTATAACAGGCTTATAAGACTGTTATTTGACATATTTGTATGGAAAATCTGTCAAATAAGAGCTCTATAAACCTGTTATAATTTTTATGAATTAGACGGTAACCGTCTGCATGGCCATGTTTAAGAGGTAATTATAGATATTAATTATTTTGTTTAAATAAATAAAACTTTAAACAAATATGTTTGAGTACGAAATGTCTTGCAGGAAAATAAATGAAAACACAATATAAAGGAGCAAAAAGGAGCATTTTCATATGCGCAATTGTAAGAGGAAAAATTCTGTGAAAGTAACATTTTAATTTAAGCCCATTTTATATAAAAATTATTGTTCTTTACTTCAACGGACTTTTTGTTCGATTTTCCTTCCTCAGCAGAATCGAGAAAGACTTTCTTGCGCTACAATTGTAGTGAATAGAAGAAAAGAAGACAAGAAAAGTAAAGTTGACGATTTATTGGCTGGGAAGCGTAACAAGGTTTTTATGTCTGAAAATGCCTTCGAACCGAGGTCATAATTCAGTTTGTTTATTATTAATTTGTTTATAATTAATTTATGGAAAATTATTGTATATGTATGTATATACTACATACATATATAAAAAAGGTATAAAAATAATCTGGGTACCGAAATATACGTCTCATTATGATGATTTTTTCTTTATTTTTCTTAAATTAAAAGGCATAAAAAAATTGTTTTTTTTGACAGCTGAAAATTTATTTCATTTTGCAAAGAGCAGTTTTTTATTTATTTCAATCGAAAACAGTTCTTACAACCGCAAAAGAGTGCAAATAATCTTTACAAGCGTGAAAGTGCAAAAGTGAAACAGCGTTAAGAACAAATTAGCCGATTTCTAAAATAAAAGCAAAAATTTTGTGAAAGCCAAAAATAAGGATTAGCATTTCAGTGCCCGTTTCCACGGAATATATTTGCGAATCTGTGTTGCATATCCTTGAGAAAAGTTTGAAATTTATTCGCTTGCGTTTTGATTTGTTTATTAAATTTTTCATACGTATTTTGCACATTAGGTTCAACATCATTTATGTTCTGATACGGTTTTGTTTCGAACACGGCTTGGTTCAACAAATTCGTAAATGACGACCCGCTATGATAAGTGTTGACATATTGACGCACTTTAAAAGTAGGATCGATGGGAGAATAAGTAATTGTTTGGGCTAAAATTTTGTTATCTTTCGAAAAGCATTGATTGAGTCGTTGCAGCATTGAAGGGTCATATTCATTTGATTTCGAAATAAAACAACGTACAGTACCCTTGGGACAATTGGTGCGATCGCAAATCCATTGATCTGAAAGAATACAGAACTACAGTTTTAAATTGCGCTGAAATACACACACACATTTTTTTCTTTTTTACCATTTGCTTCCTCAATTTTTATGTCTCCCATTTGGGAAAAGGAAGACGACGCTTGTGTAAAGACATTCGGATAAAGTAAGCATATAGAAAATATATATTTTCCATAGATCAGCATTTTGGTGCACAGAAACAATAGCGATCTATTCTTTGTTAAGTTAAAAACAATACTGAGGCGGGCTTAACTCGCTTTATAACAGAAATAGAATGCAAATGGATTTCCATCAGCAAAATCATTTGAGAAGTGCAAATTTTAAAGCGCAATTCATAAAAAGTAAAAAAAAATATTGAACCAATAAAAAAAAAAATGCAGCAGTAATTTTCGATCTGGCACAAAGCGGGTGGAAAGTGGTATTCATTGCAAAGAGCTTGAAACCTAATTTTGTATAGACATATGCCCATATACACTTTTTAACAAAACAAAAAAATGCGCAAATAAAAAATAAACAATAAATTGTTAAATATTTACTCTAACAGAAACACAAACAAATAATTTGAACAAAACAGCTACACTTTAGAGCCGACGCACTGTGACTCAGAATCAGTGTGACCCTTTTAGCATTTTCTTTAATACATTTAACATCATTTAGCCTGAATTAGCAGCTACTTTTTAAATTATCATTATGCATTTTTCAGTATTCGTTTATTGTTTTAAGGCTTTTTTTTAGCATTTGCTTGAACTTTTAAATTTTCGTTGGAATAAGCATAAAAATGTGGCTATTTTAAATATTGAACTAGGTAAAATACAAACATGTTTCCAATAAATTTGTATATTTAGTTATTTTAAAAGGCATACAAGTAGAAATGTAGTAATCGACAGGGCAGAATTTAACATACCCTTAACTAAAGTATCGGGTCCGCCAAATAAAGTTTTTTTTTTCAACTAGTGCTTATTTCGTGAATGGTAACGCTTAGCTCATGTCTGATTTGACAGATAATTAGTTTTATCCTTCCACTGAACGAATATGGTTGTGCATACGCTTCGCTAAGTGGGCCTGCGATAGACTTATGGAAGACGCCGATTTTGCAAGAAAAAAAAAAAATTCATCTTTTCAGATGAAGCTCATTTTGATCTTGGCGGGTATGTAAAGAAGCAAAATTGTCGCATTTGGGGCACAGAAAACCCGCACGCATTCTTTTAAAGGCCCCGACGCACCCAAAACGTGTCACTGTTTGGTGCCGATTTTGGTCCAGAGGCATAATTGGGCCATTTTTCTTTGAAAATGAGCACGAAGTGGCCGTTACAGTCCATGGCGATCGTTATAGGGCCAGGTTGAACAAAGGTATGTTCGCAAAAATTGAAGAGGAGAATATTGGCAACATTTAGTTTCAATAGGATGGCGCTACGTGCCACACAGCCGAACCTACACTCAATGTTTCGCACCGTTTTCAAAAAAAAAAAAAAAAAAAGAAAAGTGATTTGGCGGACTCTGTATATACTTAAATCGAATTAATTAATTTCTATTATTTGAACTTTTTCTTATATAATTATTTCTGTATTAAGTTTATCAGGCTCAAGTTCTTTCCATATTATCTTTATGATTGATATTAATTAAATCAGACAAAGAAAACATCAAAGACATTTAGACAAAAATTATACAACAACTTGGGTGGCTGAGTGGCATGGTTGTCGCTTTAGAAACATGAGCCCCTGAGTTCAAAGTCGGGTGCTGACGAGAAAGTGTGGCGGCTTCGAAACAACCAGTTATCCACCCTGCTAAATGTCTTTGATGTTTTCTTTGTCTTATTTAATTAATATCAATCACAAAGATAATATAGAAAGAACTTGAGTCTGATAAACTTAATACAGAAATACTTAAATCGAATTGTTCAGACATTATTATTACTCTTCAGAGGGTTGCCTTTCATGTTTCGGCTATTTGCAACTCTATGGTTGCAATCTGGCAGCTCTATCGTAGAGTTGGACATTTTTGAGGTTATACCTACTCACAACGTTTTGACATACGAGCGCTATTTGTGTTGTTTACAGCAACTTAAAAGATTCATCTCGGCCCATAAATGGAATCGTAAACATTTTCGTGCGAAATTTGTTTAAAAGTTTCAATGTGGTTTAATTCAGCAACACTGCAGCGATGACCTGAAATCAATGTTTGACGATGAAGCTCCATCAAGAACCAACATTCATGAATTCAATCGCGGTCGTTGTTCACTCCAAGACGAATTTCGCAAAGATTGTCCAAAATCAGTTGTCAGTCTGAAAACCATTGATGTTGTACGCGAACTGGTATTGCCAGATCGTCATGTAACTTTTCGTGAGATTGAGACAACTTTCGGCAATAGTGGGACCAACATACATTTATTGTTGCATAAACATATGACTGTCAAAAAGAATTTATTCTTGTTGGATCCCACACAATTTGTCAAGCGCTCAAAAAAAGGTTCACGCCGATTGGTCAAAAGAAATGCTCCAAAAAAAAAAAAAAAAACTATCGCAGTGTTTCGAAACACGTCTATGACATTGTGACAGGTGATAAATCGTGGATAAACAGCAGTCGACTGTATGGCCGTTTCAAGATGAGCAAAATCCAACAAAAGTTTTTCGGGCACGAAGCAATTCCAAGCAAATGGTCGCCTGTTTTTTTTTCAGAAAACCGGGACATATCGTAACCGTATCACTAGAACAATGCAGAACAGTCAATTTTGAGTGATACACAACGATTTGATTGCATTCACAAAAAAAAAAAAAAAAAAAAAAAAAAGGATATCAACTGCCGAAGACGGATCACTTACACATCAGCTCAAACATCTGGGGCCAAATCGTCGCATTCGATATCGAATGAACTATCGAGCAAAAATAATGTAAAACAAAAGCAAAATAAACAACAAACACACAGCATAGTGACGGAATTCGTTCGATATCGAATGCGACGTATTTTTGAGCACCCAAAATATGGATTTGATGAGTTATGCGCCGTATAGTCCTGACTGGGCACCGTATGAGTTTGTTTTATAACCGTACCTACAAAACAAACTGAGAGGGCAGCGTTTTTCGACACCTTAAGATGCGGTCACTGCATTCGTAATGCAGGTTTTGGAGGTACCTTAATCAGAGTGGCAAAAGTGAGTCGACAACTGGCTAAAAAGTGTATAGATCTTCATGGGGTATATTTTGAAAAACAATAAAGCGACTATATAAAGAAATATGGAAGACAACCCTCGTAAGAGTAATATTCTATAGCTGGAAAACATGAGTTAAGCCCAAGCAGAAGCCATTATATAATAACCTGAGTCGATTTACTTGTCTTTTGTGGTATAGACCGCGAACAAGCAAAATATCTAAAAATCCCAATTTTTACTTATGATATAATTGTTAACAACTTGTTAATTGTTGCACCTAAAATTAATTTATTTCGCTTTTAAATGCGTTTTTTGTAGCTTTACTTTGTCTAGCTGCGTACGTAGCTTATCTGTTGACTGCCTGTCTCAAGACGTGTTTGAATTTAATTTCTTTAAAAAGTAAGAAACAAAACAAGCAGATAAATTAGAAACTGTTTCAGACTCTTCAGAGCATAGTATATAATGAAAATGTTTGCTATAAATGTATAATTAGTTATTCAAATTATATTCAATTAAAAGCCATGTGTGTCCGTAGCGCAAATATTTTAAAATTTATTTATATAATTTTATTTCTGGTAACAAATATAGTGGCACGTTATGTGCCAAATGGTGAGAAGAAAATAGTTTTACTCGTTTTTTTGCTTCTTCTTAAAAGTCTCCCTTTTAGATGAAGGCCATTGTGTTATCAACAGAACTCAAGCTGAGAAAAGCTGTGCTTCGTTGGATGATTACAATTTAAAGGACTCATTAAGGTCATTAATCAGTAACGCCTATTACGTAAAATTGAAGGGAGCCTTAAGCCGGGGACTTAAAAATGAGCTAGGAGGTAAAGCTTCGCGTGTGGCCTACAAAGTGAAGAGAAACGGAGAGCAGGCAAATGATATGGTCAAAAGTAAATTAGCTGTTATGTCCAAGGATTTGAGTGTTATTGACGATGAAATGTAGTGTAGTAGTAGAAATATGAAATTTAAAGAAGTAAATTTGTTTCCGAAGGTTTTCATAACAACGTGTTGCTTCGTGTGGACCAAGTCTAGTCAATTGTTTTAGTAGACATTCTGTACTCCAAAAAACTAGGCAAGAACATTCTTTGGCTTTCCAAGTCATACATTCATTTGAACATCATAAAATTATCTACTACAAAAATGTATAATTACACTTTAAGTGGCAACACTGTGACTGTGACGACATGCCTGATTTTGGTTTTTCATATTTTTTCTACAGACACACACCACCACGTAACTAACAATTTACTTAATGCGAGGAACGTGAGTCTGAATCAAAATAAAAATAAACTTTTTGGCACTGAAGTTTTGCGGGCGACGATACAGTTTTTTTTTTATTTTTTTTTTATTTGTGAACTTGGTCTTCTTCAAAAGTTGATGAAAACTTTGAAGGCGGCAATATTACTTGATGTCCTGTTTCGTCTAGATACCGTAGCGAATTCATGATTCTTATTCGACAGCTCTTTTGGTGTACGGAATGTGTAACAAAAGGCAGCAAAAGTTTAAAGTTTACGACGTTGCTATTTCATGCTTTGAAGCTGCTGTTGTTGCCATTGATGGCAACAGATCACTGACGGTGATGATGTTGTCTGTGGCAGCAAATAAGTAATACTGATGTTGACGATGATGTGCTGTTGAAGGCGTTGCACTAATGAAGCCATAAAATCTATAGTTCTTTTCATACACACTATATCAAATTAAATAAAGCCTTCGTTAAATAAAAACTTAGAGCAATCAAACAAAAAATACAAAACAAAAAAGCTAAACAACACCCACATTAACACTTGAATAATAAGAAAGGAAAAAGAGTTCCTTTCTTTGAGATCTTATTTCTTGTGCTTTTGAAGTCTGACGTTAGTTTTATTGATTTCTTTTTTGTCTCACAACTTCATAACTTGCAACATAAATGATCGTGTTAGGAATTAATATTCATTTCATATGTTCGTCTTAATATACTTGGATGAGAGAAAAAGCCAGAACACACTTCCTTCAAAGCCACAATATTTGCTTTTCAGTTGTTTCCTATTCCGCATTACAGAATCTTTGCCGTGCTTTATGACTTTAATAACTCTTTAACAAGGTGTGAATATCTTTAAACTTCAATCTTTATGCTCTTAACCATAAAATCTTCTATGGCTCATACTAAATCAGTCTGGCACAGCATGTTGTTCATCTTTCTGCGTTTTCCTTTTGACTTGCAGCAGGCTGCAAGAACAGCTTTAAAGAAAAGCATTTTAATGATTGGCAACGGCTATTTTCATTACAATGTTAATGTTGCCTAGATTGTTGTTAGCTTCTTTCTGCTTGTACAAACAACATGGAAAATTCTAAAATTGCTCTTTGTTGGCCATACGAGGCATCAATAAGCGAACAATGCTTTACGCATCTTATGGATGCATAAATACTGCTCATGCCATTCATTCGTTAGAAAATCTAACCAAAAACTATATGTATGTGCATACAGGCACCAACAAAAGAAGAAATTATTACATTGTTTTTCTATTGCTTTATTGCTGAATTGTTTTTGTTTGCTGGTGGTACTCAATGAAGTGAAACACGCAGCTGACTTGTTGCAAATTAAGGCGGCTTGTTAGTTAAATACGGATTTACGTTTAAGCACAAATTTACTGTGACACAAAATTGTATCTTGTAAAAAAAATTTGCCAAAAAAGAAAAAAAAAACGTTTTATGTGTTTACAATTATACTGTTAAAACGTTATTTAAGTTTCAAGTCGCTACGAAGGTCATGTTCAGACTGACTGCTAATTACGAGGTTCGCTCGGCCACTCACATACGGTTAGTGTAGGGAATCAGTACGATCCGGCGTGCAAAATCCAGATCCTGCTAAATGGTAAGCACTATAAAGTTAAAAATTTCACAATACAGGTTAACACTCGATCGCTATAGCAACAAAAAATTAAAGGCTAAAAGGTGTCCCCATACAGGAAAGTGTCTAAATCAGCTGCAACTTTCTAGCCATAAAACATGAACATTTTAAATTATGAAGAATTAATTATGTCTACTGATAAATTGTTATGATTTATATTATATGCACCACATCGACATCAGGGATGGGAATGTTAATTTTATCAACGGCGCACTACCATTACGTGGTAATCATTAGTTATTAAATCTCTGAGAAAAAAGTAAAAAGAATAGGCTAAAATATTTGACTGTGAAAAAAAGAGCCCCAGCATCGGCTTAGAAACAAATTGGCATCAAATCACAATATTGAACCATGAGTTTTGCAACTCTACACTATTATACGTTTCGTTAACAAGAAAATGTATAAGAAGATCTAATATTTAGTTATTTGACCCCTTTTTTCCTTATATTTTATAAATTTATTTGAGCTTAAGGTCTTTTGGAATTTGAGTATTTATTTTTGTCAATATTTCGCTAATAATGAAAAATTTTTCATTATTATTGTCCTGAAGAAGGTATCCGAAGGACAGCGAAATATTGACAAAAATAAATACTCAAATTCCAAAAGACCTTAAGCTCAAATAAATATATAAAATAAAAGTTTAAGATCAAATTTACTTTATTATTGAAAATGTTTTACAATGAATATAAAAATTTTCTAACGTAATAATAGACAAAAATAACAATAATTATACATATCCTGTGATCATGTTCTGTAAATTGTGAAAAATTTTTGAGTCACATGCCGCCCCAAAAAAAAAAGGGAGGCAATTAATTCGTGTCTGTGATCCCGCTTAAAAAAGTCTCTTCCAAATGGCGTCGTTAGTGCCACACTATTATAACGGGTTATTCATTTCGCGGTTTCAAAATTATAGGACTGGAATTCGACTGTCCGTCAAAGTACGTTGTTAAACGTACAGTTGAAAGTCTGACATTGACGAAAATGGGTCGCTTAACTATCACACAACCCATAAAAATTATCAAAACATATGTATTACAGAAATGGTAATTCTGCCACAGCCACATATCGTGCTTTAAGAGCAGATTATGGTTTACATAATCGTCCAACTACGCAAGCAATTGGCAACATGGTGAAGAAATTTGAAGAGACTGGAGCGGTTGCAAATATTGTAAGGCCTGTGCATCATCGTCTCGCTCCTTCCGCTGAAAGTATCGCTGCTGTAAGTGAAAGTGTTGCCGAAGACCCGAATGTGTAGATTCCTCGTCGTTCTCAGGAATTAGGACTGTCTTACGGCACATTATGGCGTATTTTGCATTTAGATCTACACCTACATCCATATAAAGTCCAGCTCACACAATAGCTGAAGCCAGCTGACCATTCAAAACGTCGCAGATACGGGGAATGGGTGCTTGAACAACAGGCGGTGGACGGCGATTTTTCGAACAAAATTTTCTTCAGCGATGAAGCACATTTCTCACTCGCTCTGTGGGTATTTTAATAAATAAAATTATCATTCTGATTGGGGTTCTGAGAATGCTGAAGTAATTGAAGAGAGGCCATTACATCCAGATAAAGTCAGTGTTTGTTGGCCCGAAGGTGTGATTGGACCTTACGACTTCACGGTCAATTCGGAGCATTATGGTCATATGATAACCGACTTTTTTTTTTGCCTGCTATTGAAGAATACGACTTGCAGAATATGTGGTTTCAACAAAACGGTGCCACATGCCATACAACTCGAGCGAATATGGCTTTATTGCAAGAGAAATTTCCTGGTCGCGTAATTTCTCGTCGTGGCGATATCAACTGGCCACCAAGATCATGCCATTTGACGCCATTAGATTTTTTTTTGTGGGGCTACGCGAATGATGGTGTTTATGCAGATAAACCTTTAACTCTTGAGCACTTAAAAACCAACACTCGTCAAGTTATGGCTGAGATACCACCCAATATGTGTCAAAAATAGGTCGAAAATAACCTCAAAAAAATCAGTGCTGGCAACACTTCTCTTGGTGGTCATTAAAATGATGTCGTGTTTCACACATAATGTCAAGGTTCAAACTTATTTACGTTTACTTTTGAAACTGCAAAATGGATAACTCGTTACTTTAGCGTGTGTTTACCAACTTTGAAAAAGCAACTCTGATCGTAATAAAAAGAGCTTGTCAAGAGATTAAGAAATCAGACTTCCCAAAAAATAATATACACTTTTAAATTACACTATCGCACTTTCTGACGTTACATGTGATTTGGGACACGTATTGGTAGAGGTAAAGTAGACGTCTACACAAAAATATAATATAAATAACACAAACTTGTTAAAAAAAAAAATAAAGCTTCGTATGATCACAGACACGAATTAATTGCCTCCCTCTTTTTTTTGAGGCGGCATGTGACCGAAAATTTCTCACAATTTACAGAACATGATCACAGGATATGTATAATTATTATTATTATTATTATTTTTGTCTATTATTACGTTAGAAAATTTTTATATTCATTGTAAAACATTTTCAATAATAAAATAAATAATGATCTTCTTGTATTTTATTTATATGATTTTTACGAATATTGCTAGAATATCAAAACGCAGAAAGAAAGGCCTGTGTTTTAAAGCCAGTATCAATGTTTGTAGCTACTTAGCATTTTTCTTAATTGAAAATTTTTATGGAATAAGCAGACATAAACAAGACAGCCAGTTGTGCGAAAAAGATCACCAGAGATTAAAACACACAATCAGCCACAACTAAAGAACCACATGCCATACGACGACCGTCGTCTATTCATGTAATAAAATATAATGAATGAAGTCGTAAAATAACACTTTTGCTTTTTGATCTGTCCTTGCATTATGTATTTAATAGTGGACATGAAATGTAGAATTGTTTGTATTTAGAATTTGAGTGCATTTGGGAAACGCCAACAAACTAACATTTGTTTACGTACACACTTTTTTAAATCCTGAATTACGATCACTTTTACGATTATTACAATTAACGCTTAAAAGGCTTGAAAACTATACCCCAGCAGTGCAGCATTATCTGCAGCTAGAAAACAATTTAATTTTCGCACAATCATTTTAAAGTTTACTTTGTTGATTATAAAAGCAGTAAAGAGAACTTTAGCCCAAGAACAAACATTTTAATGAGAATGTTTATTAAGTTCAGCTTAATGTATTTTCTAAATGAACTTTTAGCAAAAAAAAAAAGTACATTTATAGCTTAAGAAACGAGTTTTTAAAATAAATGCCTAAGGAATTACTAAGTGGAATCGTTTAAGTTTGTGCGCCAAACGAGTCAGGAAAAGAAAACATTACATTGATTTTATATCTGGGGCCACTACATATGCACTGCACTGTACCGCAACTGGGAAAATGGGTTAAGATGAGAGGGTGTAGAGGAAAAATAGTGCTTGTGGATGTTGGATAAAAACTATTATAAAATTATGAAAAAAAAGTCCCAGTGCTACATCATTTGCTGATTGAAAGTTAAATAAGTCACAATTAACTGATTACACACTGACTGATTTGCCTTCTCAATTGCCAGTGTAAATCATCGGCGTGACAACAGACTAGCCGCCTCGTTTAGACAAGCCATGCTGCACATAGACAAAAATCTGAATAACATTTTTTGTCTCCAACTAGGTATAGACGATTGTAAGATCTTACAATATTGTCAGAAAATGTATAGAATATTTTTAACCAATCGTAAAAACTTGCAATTTTTTCCTGACAAAATTGTAAGCAAAAGCATTGGCAGGCCACCTACCCAACAATTAATTGTCAGTTAACTGTCAATCGTCTGAACACTTTGGCATCATCATTGCTAGTACATTGTCAGGCATTGGCTTATGGTAAGATGCATAAATTCTCAACACCTTACAATGGCTTCTTTGTCAGAGTAATGACAAAGAATATTAAAGAATAATGTGTGTGTACGAAAGGGAGAGAGAAAACAAGAGAATAGTAAAAATTTGAGTACGAGAGGTAAAAAGTTGCAAAAAGAGAATAAAAAAATTAAAAACATGGTTATTGAGCGAGAAAAATAAAGAGTGAATAATAGCGTGAGTGTGTATTTTGATAATGACAATTGGCTGACAATTTTTGATCTGACAACCGTCTATACGAAGCTTCAGACTTAATGGAATTCACGTTAATAGCTAGCTAACTGAACTGGAACACAATTTTAAGAGATTAGTTTTGTTTAACTCCGTCAGAATTCTCTTGAGGTCGCACAATTTAAGTAAAAATTAATCGACTTAAACTGCTTCATACAAATAGTTTACAAAACATGAATTTTTTTAAAGAGATTTTGAAGTTACAACAATTATGAATATATTTTAGAGGGGTTTTAATTCGAGTCCGCAAAAGAATTTTTGTGAAAATGTTTTTTTCTTTTGTTGTTAAGGTGGGATCACACGATTGCCGCAATGCACCATTTGTTGTTATATGTATTTTGTATGCCAATCGTGTGATAGCACAATTTATTCGCTCATGCGGCAACCAAAACGAATTTTGTTTCTATTTGTCCCAATCGAATACAACCCTGATGTGACAACCGTGTGAACACTTTATATATAACTATTCACCAATAAAAATTCTCAAAATGCACCAATATTTATAGTGTTCTCCTGCGGCAATTTCAAAACGTTTTATTTTACTCACAAACTCTTTCAAGAATCAAAAATAATTTGGAGAATCGGTTTATAAATTACCGAGTTGTTTAAAAAGCTATTTTTACGATTTCAAAAAGCGTATGTAGATCATGAACATTTTTTATATCCCCATTTTACTAAGCAACACCCAAAACGCAAAACGATTTTTGTTTGAAATCGGTCGATAAAAGATCGAATTAATCAAAAATCTATTTTTTAAGGAAAAATTTCGATTTCGACAAAAAGTTACCGAGTTCATATTACTGACAAAAACTTTTAGCAACCAAAAAGAGTTTAAAAAACCGGCTTATAAGTGATCCATTAATTCGATTTCGAAGTAATAGAAATAACATACGACCCACATTTTCAATTGGACGTTCTCAAAATATCTGTTTCCAGTAGTTTCCGAGGTTTGCGAGACAAACAGCATGACACGAGCCTTTTATGTATATAGATATTGATGCTAAGCAGTAAAGGGACGTTTTATACACGTTCTGGCAGTTAGTATAATTTCGTTTGACTTATTCACAAACTTAACTGCTGGTTTTGAAAAAAAAAAAAAAAAAAAATTAGAAAATGTTTGATTTAGTTTTTAACAAAAACACCTTTTCCTTAAAATTTTTTTTTTTTTTATTTTGCATTCTGCTTATCTCCCTTAAGGTCTTTCTATATTATTGTTGTGACTGATATTAATTAAACAAGACAAAGAATGTCCTTTACTTCGCGCACATGTAGCTGTTTCGAAGCCACCACACTTCTCGCCAGCAACCGTTCTTAAACTCAGGGGTGAATGCTTCTTAAGTGACAATCATGCAAACAAGTTGCTTTATATTTTCTATCTAAATTTCAATTTAATCAAACACACCAATTATTATTTTTATTTATATTTTTCATTGCATACGTATCGCCAAGCTTTGAAAGAAATTAGTTTCTTAGATTTATAGAGGGGGTTGTGGACCTTTCAAAACTGTAGCCAAAGTCTGCCGGAGGTTTGTAGTTTGTTAATAATTCGATGTTGAAGTTCCGAAATTTACTTAAGAAAATATGCAAATATTCGTAAAACAGTGCTGCTAATTATAAATATTTTAGTTGGTACATTTGTTAAGCAGATTTATTTGCATTTAAAAACCCCTTGTTTTGGAAACCCTTATTACTCGAAATTTATCTGCACACATATCAGCATTACATCTTTGCGTTTTGTGCAGCATGACAATATTGTCAACTTTTAATCAACTTCACTCAAGCATTCTAATAAGATTATAAACGAAAATTGTGGCAATAAAAATGCTGGCGTGGGCGATTAAAAAACTTTATAAACTTAAATTAAAAAAAAAAAAATCACCAGTTGATTTGTTTTTGTCAAGAAAATTTAAAATTGGAAGGTACAAGAAGTCGTTATCTGCACTGTTGTGAATATACACCGGTTCGTATTAGGGTCGTGCTTATTGTTTTTGAGCTGAGTTGTTTTAGCCATGGACGTGTTCTTTTATTTTTTGTAATTCTTCCCACAAGTTGTGGAGCTGTAGTATAGACACACTCATGTTTGTATAGGGTTTTATATACTATATGTATGCCATTATTGAGCTGAACATTTCATACAAAAAGTCCATAAACGGATGCTGAATTAGTACAAAATATTTTCAAATACTGAGTAAAATTGAAATGCAACACGGTTTGATGAAGGTTGAAATAATAATTTTATGAGTGTATGTGTAGCTACATCAAATTTTATATTTACTTTTTTTTCACACCAACAATATCACTGTGTTTTGAAAACGCAGTTTATATGTATGTATAAAAAAAAAGAAATACCGAAATAACAGAATATAATAAAATAAATGAGAAAAACGGCCAACAAAATAGTTTTAGTTGAAATATTTAATTAAAATTTTTATATTGAAAATTTCATAATATATTGAGAACTAAAGGTGGGTAACACAAGATTGCCGCAATGCACCAATTTTGCACAATTTTTATTGGGCTGAATTGGGGCACAATAAGAAATTAGTCGCAATCAAATTCGCTGCAATCACATGATTGTCACATTTTACTGAAATTTTATTGTCGCAAATTGGCTCAAAACAATTTAGTACCAATAATTGCCGCTTTACAGTCACACGATTGTTATATTATACGGCAACTGTGAGAAACAGCTGACAAACTTTGTTTTGCAAAAATAAAAAAAGGGATTAAAAGTTAAAAAAAAAAAAAAATTGATTCGGCTATTATTATAATGTTGTGCGGGCTGGCCGTTTTCTGCCCCCCTGACCAGACTTTGTTTTTATTTTCTTTTTTACATTTTGAAATGCTGCTTCAATATTGGCCTATTTGGCTTTACAGTCTTCCACCGTATGCCTCGGACAAATCTTTTGGATTCCTCGCCATGCGCTTTTCCGTTTATATCGGTCCTTGTAGTCCGGGGAAGAGTATTCCCAAACACATGGGTACATCTCTACAGCTTGTATTAGTTCCTGAATTTCACTGTAGGTCCAGGATGAAGTTACACTTTGCTTCCTTATTTGTGGCTGAGCCAGGAGGCAGTATTCAATTTCACTGCAAATGGAATCGTCCATAACAATGCACTCTTCGAAGTCCATGTTGAAACTGCAAGAATTTTACAATTGCTATAATAGTAACAACAATTGAATTTTATTTACTGAAAAATTATTTTTTTTTTAACAATTTTGAAACTAAATAAATGTATACGTGTGTATATTATTGGCGCGTACTTTGGTTGTCGCAAATTGGCTCAAAACAAAAGTTTTATTCAAAAATGAACTTATTTATTTGTTTTAAGAGCCAATTGAAAGGTATTATTTTAGGTCTAAAAATATACCTTAATGTTTTCTCTCTTTTTCAGAATTCTATATGCTGCCGACATTTCGTTGATGCTAATCAACTCATCAGTAGACTCGAAAAATTCTTAAATGAATGTTTGCAAAATTCCCATGAACAAAATGAGAATCAGAAATGTTTAAACAAACCTTTAACTCAGAAAACATTATTTCGTGTTGCCACGCTTTTATGTTTGACCTTTCCTGATTCTCATTTTGTTCAAGGGAATTTCGGAAGAAGTAGTTGAGGTTCAAACATTTTTCGAGTCTGCTGATGAGTTGATTAGCATCAACGAAAGACAGAAAACATTAAGGTCTATTTTTAGACCTAAAATAATAAATAAAATGTTTTAGTTTTATTTAAAATCAAACTAAAAACGATACGCACAAAAATTATTATTGGTAACTACTATAACACTCACAACAACGCTTGGTCTGATCAGTTAGTCCAATATAAAAGAAGCTGTAGACAAACAAAAATCTATTATTTTTCCACATTGTTAGTTTCATGAGAATTCTAAGCCATAAGCAAATTATCTACATATTCTACATCTTCTTCCATTGACGAAAATCACTAGCAAAAAAATATTTTCCTTAAACATTGAAATCTATTAACTGAGTTCAGTTTGACTTTTTGATCTTTGGAAAATTAGAAAACATTTTTAACATAAATAAACTATAAAAAGCCATATTTTCAGCATTAAAATTAATTACAAAATTGGTCAAAGTTATTTTGGTAAATTTCCAATCTTAACCGACAACAAACAAAAACAAAAAAAAAAGGACACAAATTTTCAAACACAAAAAAAAAAAAAAAACGATAATTCTTTGACTGAAAGTATGACATTTGACCTGTTTTTGTCACTAAACAAATGAAGCCGACAAAACAGAAATGTTTTCTATTACAGACATCAAGGTAGTAAAAGGCTGAACTGAACACATTGACTGACTGACTGACTGACTGCAGACCAAAAAAGGCGCTTAAAAGCTGAAAAATATCCCACAGCGATGTTATGAAAGGAGCCCAGCAAAGTTAAATAAAAATAAAATGTAAAAAAATCACAAAAGAAATAACTATAAAATAATAAAAAAGAACATAACACCCGCACATCAAGGCAGTTCTTGTTAAAATGCTCAAAGAAAATACGTTTTTTTTTTTTTTTTTTCAATTTTTGGTCTTCTAACGTTTATGCAAAATTAATGATAGAGAATCTTTAAGGTAACGATCTGTAGGGGTTAAAGTTTCATTCCTTTATGGTTTCTTAAAGTCTTGGGTATTTTTTGCACACAAAAAATTCCATTTAATCACTTTTTTTTTTGAAGTAAAAAAAAAAAAAAGAAATAATAAATAAAAAGCCTTCAGAAAACATCAAGCAAACTTTAACAATTTGACCACAAACATCTTTTTTTTTTCAAAGAATTGGGTTAGTTGAAGCTGTGTGGCTGTTATGGGAATCATGAGAATCATTTCATAATCGTGTTGTTTATTTAAAGGTTTATTCTTTTGTTACAGCCTAAAGGTGTTTTGTGTTCAAAACTTGGAAACATTTTAATTGAAAAATTTTAACACTGAATTAAACGTGTACAAACTAAACCTCTAGATATGGACACAAGTCTGGCGCTCAATTTAAAAGTGTGTTTGTTTTCATCGCATTCATAGTTCGTTACCTGAAACAAAAAATTTAATAACGAGTTTTTTCATTTCATTTTTGAAACCTTTTCTCCAACGTATCAAAATGTATATTTCATTTTTTTATCATGCGGGAGTTTTGCGTTTTGGGTAACGATATGTGTGTTTGAGAATGTTTGCTTTTGCATGACTTGAATTGGAAGGCCAACATTTATATCAAGTCATTAAACTTGAACATCAAATGCAAACGAAACAAAGCAATAGGCAATATCGGTTTTTAACACTAATTGAACATGATTCCATATCGAAATCTAACATATGTTATCAAGAGCCTTTGGCGCATGCGAATATTAAAGAAATGGGCAGCATAATGGGAAAACTATCACCATATTTTGTAGTCCAAAAATTAATTATTTTTCTTTATTATTTGAACTTTTTCTTTTATAATTATTTGGTATTACTTTAGAAAAGGGTCCGCTAAATAAGGTTTTCTTTTGAAAACGGCGCAAAATATCGAGTGTAGAAACCAAATGTTGCCCATATCCTCCTCTTTAATTTGTGTGAACAAAAATTCCTTCAACATGGCCCGATAACGATCGCCATTGACAGCGGCAACTACTTGCTCATTTTTGAAGAAAAATGGCTCAATTAAGTCGATCACAGGCCCACTTAGCGAAGCGTATACACAACCATGTTCATTCAGCGGAAGGATAAAACTAATTATCTGTCAAATCAGACATGAGCTAAGTGTTACCACTCACGAAATAGGCACTAGTTGAAAAAAAAAATGGTTAGATGGCGGACCCTGTATTACGTTTATTGGGTTCAAGTTCATTCAATATTATTGTTGGAATTGAAATTAACTTGAAAAAAAGGCAACTGGCTGCTTCGAAGCAGCTACACTTCTCGTCAGCACCTGTCTTTGAACTCAGAGGCTCATGTTCAGAAAGCGACAATCATGCCACTCTGCTGCATATTTTCTGCCTAATTTTTAATTTTAGCAAACACAACTTGTGAAAACGTTTTTATCCGATTATTCTTGTTGTTGTAGCCATGTGAATATATATTACAAAATTTACGGAAAAATTTAAAAAACATTTCTTCAGGAATGTTTCCATTGTGATATCGAAATATCGAATTTAACAAACACTTATAAAAAACACAAGTGACCTTAAGGCTCGAACAAAAAAAAAAAAAAAAAAAAAAAAAAAAAACAAAACAAAAAAAATGAGATTTTATAGCGCATGCATAACGATACATTCTGCTCAATATCAGCGAAATTAAAAAGATTGTCAACCAGATCTTTGCTATAAAAAATAATATTATGGAGTTTTAAAATAAAAACTTCACATGTATCGAAAATATGTGAAGTTTTCATCAAATGGTTTTTTAATTTTAATAGACACAGCCTTATTAGGACTTTGGCCGATGAAGATCTCGAGACAGTTTGCTTTGAAGGGAAGGGATCCAAATCAACTGTGCAAGAAAAACAAGAAGGCATTAGCCCCGGCACAAAACTGGGCTCAACCAAAACGGGTGGGTGGGTGGAATGGAAAGACCGGACAAAACAGAAATTAGTATATTTACAAAAAGACATACATATGTATATAGCTCAATATGGCGAGCCACACCTTCTGGAAAGGCCCAATAAATATTTCCGACAGGGTGGTGTATCTTGGAGTTATCCTGGATGGGAAATTAAAATGGAAATACTACTTGGCTATAACAGTCAATAAGGCTCTTGTATTTTAGTCAATCTGTAAACAAGGCAGAGGCACAAGATGGGGCTGAATGGACGTCGATAGAACATAAATGCAAAAATAAAACTTTAAGAACACTTCAAAGAACCGACTAACTATCTTGGTATAAGTGTGGCTTTCAAAACAACACCAACAAGGGCGATAGGAACAATATTATTTGTCGACCCAATCGAAATTCGTATAAAAAATGAAGCAGTTGACCCAGCGAAACGATTAAGAGCGACGGGTGGGTGAATCGATCAGGGACCGAAGCGCATCAGCAGCAAATCTTTACATCCATAGGCGGGTCTATACCCGTAGACCAACCTGGAGACCAATTGCAAAATATTGATTCCTGACTTACATACATGCCTGTTTGACTGACCCTTTGAGCCAGATCTCCATAGGGCTCCACTGTTACACGGATGGATCAGGGGCGAGGGTAAAAACAGGACTTGGTACATTTATCTATCCCGTTTGACCGTCCCTTTGAGCCAGATCTCCATAGGGCTTCACTGTTACAGGGATGGATCAGGGGCAAGGGTAAAAACAAGACTTGGTATATTTATCTATAGAAAATACCACGGAACTGTTATTCTGTTTGCCAGACTATTGTACAGCTTTTCAGACGGCAGGTCGGGTATTTACAGAGTGTGTGTAATGGGAAGGCCAGGACTTGTGAATATACTCACGCGGATAGTCAAATGGCCATTAGAGCGATCTCAGCTGAGCGGATTAAATCACAAACAGTTTGGGATTGCAAAAACGCTATTACCAGTTACTCGACTCACGGTGAACTCGCGATCATATGGGTGGGTGCCAGGGCAAACGGGAATAACTGGACATGAAAGGGAAAATTTACCTGCTTCAAGAGCAAGCGAGTTAAGTAACAGAAGTTAAATCTGAGCTAAAGAACTGGACACATAGAGCCCATTTAAGTCGCTGGAATAACGAAAAAGTGGGTATCAGTGCAAGAATTCCATGGGGAGGATACAGACCAGGACAAAACGGGGGAAATGCTTAGCCTTAGCAAGGCAAGCCCGAATCGAGTAGAATAAGGGAAGTTGTAAATAAAGCCAGCACCAGCTGCAAGTCCCAGCGACTCCCCCCACGGGATTTTGAATAAAACACACAATCCAAGTTGCAATGTGTATTTATATTAAAATTCCTACATTAAATTCAAACAATGTAAGAGAATATAATTCTTATTGTTAAGAATAAATAAGTTTTGGTGTGGAAATCACTAGGATTAAATTCATAAAATTACAAAGTTTATTGAGTTACAAAATTACACGACGCTACGAGCAACCAGCTCGTATGATTTCTGATTACAGGAAAACAGATGGTTGGAAAAAAGCGCATGTTCTTGAGCTGACCTTAAATACATTCGTTATTGGGAAAATTAGTACAATTAGAAAATTATAATTTGGCGATGCCAGACTTATAAAATAAAATCATTAATTTTGGTGCTGGCGTTAACAGAAGTTATGACATGTCACTCTCAATTACTGGCACATTTTAACTGCATAGAAATACTGGGAGAAGATGAATGCAGAGCATGTGGGATGAATGTGTGAATGTGCCTTCTCACAAATACGGTGCTGATATCTTGGGAGCGACACCTTACCAGACATAACCCAATTACGGGGCATATGCTGGAGGAAATTAAGGGACTTTGTGAATGACATGAAGTCCCCACAGACCTATGAGTCAAACTGTTCATGGTTATATCTATGGAACGCACAACTGGCTTAAGTGTATATGGTAAGATATTAGCAAACAAACCCATCCTATCAACCTAAGCTAATAGAGGGTTAGAATATTCTACAAAAATTTTCTTAAAATTCGCTGAATTTTACATAAATTCGCTGAAAACATTTTTTACCTAAAATGTAAGGGTCACATGGTTTCTTATGCTGATTAGTAATAAGACTGTCCAAATTACATTGCACAACTTTTTGCAATTATTTTTTTTTTATATATGTATATATAAATGAAAGTATTTATGAATTTTTTATATTTGATCTAATATTTAAATTTTGGCTAAACATTGAATTCTTTTATGTACCTGTTTTAAATTAATTTAAATATAAATTTGTGCTAAATGTTGTTACGAGTTGACAAATGGAGAATTCCATATGAAAAGCGCGGGTTTTCCAAGAGTTATAACTTTCCACATTATGCATCAAAAAAAACTTCAGGTCACTTCTTGATCAACCATCACCAGCTCAATTTGGATTTAAGCTTTAAATTTATTTAATTTGTATTAAATTGAATTTAATAAAACTTAAATTATTTAAGACAAAATTCAAATCTAATTTCATGTCTACAACCCAAACTAAGGAGAGGTAAAGTTTATCCACTCAAACCCTAAGTTAAACGAGAAATTAACTAACTAAAAATTGTAATTTTTCCTTTCCCTAACTCAAATATAATTTACTCCTTGTAAATTATATTTAATAAATTGGCGACGAGTAATCACTCAAAGTCAATTTATTTCAGCATAAAATTCAGAGCTGAAAACTGCCAATTTTGTTCAAGACTGTAGTTATTTCTGGGAAACTTTAATTTACTGGATATACCATATAAAAATAATTTTTATTTTAAGAACTATTTAAGAGCTTTCTTACAAAGCTTATAAAAAAATAAAAAAAAATATTTTGGACTTACCGATCGCAGCAGCAAAACAATCAATGTCTGGAATGAAAAAATATTTAAGAAGCTGTTAATCAATCAGTAGTTTCGACATTTTTTAACAATTTGTGTAAATAAAAAATATATTTGAGCAAAAAAAAAAAAAATAAAAAATACCGCTCTAAAAATAACTTAATTCAACAGTTTTTCATTTCAATTATTTGTTTATTTATATAGTGTTTTTTTTAATCAATAGTTTTTTATCTATGTACGTAGGTCGTTTGTTAGTAATATCTAACGATGCCTCAGTAAAAATTTTAAGTTTAATAAAAACAACATCTAATTGCCTTGACCTTTTGAACCGTTCATTAGTTAAAAGCGCGTAATTGTTGTTTAATGCTGTTAATGTTTTTCACCTTTTCAATTTCCATTGGAAGACGCCATAATTACTTTGTTTCTTTTGCTAATTTCTTCACTTTCTTTTCAAAAGCCACTTACAGAAAATAGATCAAAACGTTATCGTTGTTGTAAGCATCTTGAAAAATTTTAAGCCCTTACCATTTGGTTTTTATTTAGTAATAAATTTTACAACTTTTACTAAATACTCAAACGAAGAAAACTGAAAGTTTAGGAGGAGATTCTTTGGGCTTGACTTTAAGGCAAAGCAAAATAAGCAGAGAAATCTTAAAGAAAGAAAATAAAAAACATGCTAAGAAGCACAGCAGCAAAACACAATTTAAACTTTTTTCTTATTTTTTTATTTTTTCAATGCTTGCTCTCATGTATAATAAAAATAAGATCACCTATTGTGTTCAATATAAATGTGTTTCGAAAAAGAAAAAGAAAAAACCAGAACGAACCGCTCGTATCACAAGACACATTTTATATATGAAATACATACAAAGAAATCTACTTTTTGTGGGTTATTTACCTCTTTTTGAACATAAGTACATTTATGTATGCATATATTTTTTTTATACTTTATATTTTTAGCTTTTTGCAAGACATCAATCTTAATAAGAACTTCAAAATCAGTCAAAATAAAAGAATAGGATTTTTTTGTTTAAACCTTTATTATACGTTTGAAATAGTTTTAAAAACTTTAGATTTGCGGCACTAATGTAAAACAATTGGTTTCCATGTATTCAATACAGTTCTGACCCAGAAATTGGATCGTTTTTTTTTTTTTTTGTTTAAGTAATACCTACAACGCGGTGGGTGTTATAATGTTGCTTGTCCAATTTCTAACTGTGTTAGATTTTATAGACGTAAAATTCCCTCATCATGGGCGTTGTAACAAATGAAGATTTCAGCAATTGCAAGAAAGTATATTGATTGTGTAGGGTGGTCCCACCAAAACGCACGATGTTAAGAGTAAATCACACAAAAAGTGTTTATAGCAAAATCACTACAGCGGTTACTAGAAAATTCAGTGAATAAAAGCTTTCCAGAACTAGACCGTGAAGTGAAACTACTTTTATATCCAAAAAACGCGAAATTCCTAATAACGATTGGTTAAAAATTTTCCATGAAAAAAATTTCACAACTTTTTTCTCAATAAATGAAATGTTTAGCTTTTGACAATTTATCATTTGACAGTCAATTTACTTGCTAACCTCAAATTTGCCCAGGCTTTATAAAGCTTAGTTTAGACGATATGTTGAATCAGCATATACATACATATATGTATGCTAACAACCTGTATGATTAAAAATAACATCAAATGCATATGTCATCACATATCATATGCTAGGTGTTTACACTATATGCTGAAACTACCAAATTTTTTAATTCAATATATTTCAGCAAATGGAATGTCAACATACGAGTTAGCATACAATTTTTGTACGATATGTTGATAATTACATGGTGATATGTATGCTGAATCGTATAAACATTTGCTTGTACAATAAGTTTGATACTACTTTCTATTTATACAACGCGTTATTGCTACGGTGACCATCATTCCCAAAAGAAAATAGTGTACACATTTCAAAGATTTAAAAAAAATAACAAAATTCATTTATTAAAAGTACATATTATTTAATAATTAAAAAGATATAAAAAGTACCACAACGCTAACAAAGATTTAAAAAATAACAGAATTCATTCATTAAAAATACTATTTAATAATTTAAAAGATATAAAAAGTACCTACAACGCTTTAAAATTTAAATTTTGAATCAAAAACAAAAATTTGAAATTTGTATTTGTTTTAAAATAATCTTCTTACTTTAGATACTTCTCAGCTGAATGTATTTTCTTTAAAATGTCAGGTCTGTTGTTTAAAAATTGTTTAAAATCAGAGCACTCCATTTCAAAATTGCATTTAATGATTAAAAGAGATTCCAATGTATCCAAACTCATTTGAGATTTCTCCGAAGACCATATATTGTTAGATATGGAAAAAACTCTTTCAGTTGGAGCATTCGACGCCGACAGAGCAAATGAAAAATCGACTAATTTCAAAATGTTTTTGTAAGAAATATTTTCTTTTTCGAAAAACGTGAACATTTCAACCCATTTCTTATCAGGATTTACATCGGTTCTCTTCCAAATTTCTATTCTATCTGCGTTGGCGTAATTTTTTACACAGGCAAATTCATCAAAGATGTCGTTGTTGTTTATAATTATGTCTTTCCTAATTTCTATTACTTTAGCCAACGATTTTTCAACTGACTGCCAATTCGGTGTTGTATTCAAAAGTATCGAAGCAAATCCTTCAATTTCTCTAAAAGATTCATCCCATTGATGCAAGTAATCAATACAAGTTTTATAAAAATGTTTTACTTTCTCTTTTAAAACATTAACATCAAATCCCTTTAACTCCAGAGCTGAAATAGCACTTTGCACATTAAGCGGTAAAAATATCGCTTCCTTACGTTCACTTAATTTTGATTATAGATCTTTTAATATCACTGCTGCTTCGGGCATCGAAATATGTTGTGTCTCTACACGCAGAATATATTTATGAAAGACACAAGCTTGACTGTGTATGAAAAGTAGCCAAAACATAGCAAACGGATCATTAAACATGTTAAGTAGTATAAACTTTCTATCTCACTGTAATGATGTTACCAGAGTATGTTACAACATTTAGAGGTGCCAACTAATATTTTTATATACATACATAATTTTTGACGATTTTAAAATTTAAGTTAAAAATTACGTTTCTAACGAAAAAAGTGTACAAGTGTACATTTGAGAGAAAAATTATATTAAAAATGCAGAGGAGGGGAAAAAAGTGGACAAATAGTGTACAGAAAAAAAATAATGCACAAGAGGCTAAAAAAGTGTACTGTCCACTATAATAGTGTACGTATGGTCACCGTAGTTATTGCAGAAAATTCGTGTTTTTAATATAAAAAAGAAATGCGGTCGGGGGACCCCCGTTAGGAATGAAGTTCCTTACATTTTTTCTTCATCTTCGAATGTAATGCAAGGGGAAATCTGTATGTTTTATTTTGTGTTGTTTTTGAAATTTTATATACATACTTCTTTAAATTTTTGTTTTATTTTTTTACTTTTGACACAGGCAGTATTTTTTTTTTTTTTTTTTTGTCAATCTGCTACAAACCGAAGAAAAGCAAACTGTTGGTCAATTTTTCAATATTGCTGTTTTTTGTTGTGACATACTTTACTGTAGCGACATCTAGAAACTGGTAGTGTCAGTTTTCACAACTAATTAATATTTATTGGTGGGTGTCTCCGCTGACAGACCAATACACAATTGTTTGTCGAAATATACACCAATACATATGTATAACCAGCTCACACTCTTTCGTGACGATTTCTACTAATTTGCCCTACCAGCAAGCCGCGTTAAGGAACTTCGTTCCAAAACATGTCTTTGGAAGAAATATCGCTTGCTATTGCTTGTTCAGTCCTTGGTTTTGATAGTGATGAAAGTGAAGTAAAAGGAAAAAGAAGTCGAGTTTGAAAAAGCAAATGGGTAGAACGGCGGGCAGAAGAAGGTTTTTGTGCAAAATTATACAAAGAATTAGAAGACCTTCAAAGATATGTGCCAATTAATTTTCATCTTGGCAGCCGCTGAAAACAAAAGTGAGGCGGCGATTGAAATCCGGATGTATGCATGTAATCAACGCCTTGCCGTTGATTATTCGAACTATTTCAAGCAGAATTCATACCAGTTGGAGTTGAAACACAGGTGATTATTTTGGCTTCTAGCTTTTTGTTCACTTTGAAATATATGCAATGATATACATGTATTTTTTCATTTTACAGCAAATTCCCTTGCACCCACCTAGTATGAATTCGCCTTGAGCTATTTATTGTTTATTATTTGAGAGCAATTAATTCATTGAATTTCATTTCATTACGTTTGTGCTCGTTTGCAAATTTTGAAGAAGATATACATATATTTACATAAACGAAAATTGTCGGCGGCTCAACAAAGCCATTCGGCAAATATGCATACAAATTAGATACAATGCTGAAAAGCTTAAACACCATTTTCAACAAATGGCATATCAGCTGGCATATGCAGGACTAAAAACATACTGTTCACACGATATGCTAAAATTGCCAACATATATTTGTTGGTATTGTTAACAAATTGTTTGCAAACGTTGTTAAACATACGTATGCTGGCAAAGCATAATTTACACGATATGATGGCACTTAAACAAAATTTTCAGCATAAATATGCTGATTCAACATATCGTCTAAACTAAGCTTAAGGTTGCCTGCTTTTGATTTTATTTTTTCGTTATTATTATTTTGTGTTAAATCAAACCTTAATTCCCAGTCCCCTGAGTACTGCTCTAAAACACACAAAAAAAACCTAAAGAATTTTTGTGATTTTCTAGTAAAATATTTTTGTTTTGAAACTTTTTTACATATGTTTGTAAAATTGTTCTTTTACTGAGGTGTCTGGTTCTTTTTCTTCTGCTGCTTACTGCGCATTTGGCACCGAATAATCAGTCTGGCACCGAATAATCAGTCTGCCATTTTATTACAAGAAAAATAACGAAACATGAACAATTCAATAATAACTTTTAAAGGAACTTTTTTGTTTTTATCGATTTCTAATAATTTCTCTTTTTATCGTCCATAAAATGTGAAAATAATTTGACGGTTACATAATTATTCCCAGAAAATTCAATACAAATTTGTCACTTGCTTTTCAATGGTGCAACATTTGTGTGTGTAACTTTACACAAAGAGAGAAAAAAAAAGTATATTTATAACATTTTTATACCTGTTAAATTAAAAATTTTATTAGCCAATTTTTACCACTAGAACTGAATAGACGACCAACCGCTGGCTTTTTGCCGCCATAATCGTTTGTATAAATTGTGAAAAGTGGAAAAAAATCAAATTCAAAACCTCCAGCACACCTGAACTCTTGGTCACTGTAAGAAACCAAAGGCAAGAAGAAAAAAAGAAGAAGACGAAGACGAAATGAAAACGTTTGTTCGTTCTTTGTGGCACGTAAACTGTAAAATATATTTTTGTTGTTTTTAGTTGCTTTTTTTTTTACTAAAAGAATAAAAAAAGACACTTGTTAAATTATAACGTCTGCGCAAACAGACACTTTTTTTACATAATATATAGTTAATATGCAACTAAAAAATAAATAGTGAATTATAATTCGTACACATTGCAGGCAACTTACTGCTGAGCAAGTTAAACAAAAAATGCATGTAAAATATACACACGTTTGTGACATAACCAGCCGGTTGTTGACTTTAAAATATCTTAATTTGGCTTCTAAAACTAAATTCAAATTTGAAATTAAAATTATAGGATAGTGGATTTAGGCAAGTTTACTGTGATGCCATAGAGATAACGCACACATACATACATACATATGTATATGCATATGAACAATGTCATTAGTTAAATTCAGTTTGCTCCAGAGTTTGTCCAAAAGCAGGTAGCAAACGAAGTGTTCCGGTTTAGTAGCGCGAGTTGCATGCTAATCAAGCCATAAAAATATGAAAACTTCTCCAAAGTTTTTAAAAATTTAATTTTAGTTTCTGTGGGAAACAATATATGCAAATAACAGGGCGGAGAAGAACACATTTTGTGGAAAATTTATAATTTTTAATGCTTAATAAGATATTAATTTTTTACTTATTGTTGTTCGATCAATCAATAAATTTTTAATAACATTACATGGGGTTAGTTCCTGTGTTCACCTGAGTAAACGCATTTTCCATCCCTGTGTTATTTCATTAATGCCCCAACTGCTTTGACATTTTTTAGTAATCCTGCTTGAGTATGAAACAAAATAGAAAGTGAATTCAACATATCAAGAGGTTTAGCAGTTCAACAGTGTAATTCATTATTAATTTCGATTTATAATTCATTGTTAATTTCGGTTTATGATTCTATAGTTATAAAATAACTTTAATGAATTACTTATAAATATTGATTTATTGGCCGCTTACCAAAACATGTTTTTTAAATAAAAATATAACCAAATATGAACTTAATTATTTATTTGCTTTAAGAGCCAATTGAAATGTATTAATTCAGGTCCAACAATCAACCTTTTTTTTTTGAAAAGGTTCATTTTTGGACCTGAATTAAAAATATAACCTTTATAACGTGTTCGGCAATACAGGATTTTTTATTTATTGGAAGAAATCCTGCTACTCCTACCCATTCCCTTAAACCCATTAAAACATCCTGAAAATTGCGAAACATTTGTTTGTAATAGTGATCAGCGTTTTGAAAGAAAGACAATAAAATAAAATAAAAAAAAAGAATCACTGATGAGTGATTATCCCAAGTACCATAAATGCACCATATTATACAGCACAGAGATGTACAGGGTGGCGCAAAAATAACCTTCCGATGTTTTTTTGGCTGTAATTGAAAAAAAAAATGAAAAACTTTGATTTTTCTTATGGATTATTTTTATCTGGTCTTTACATCAAGTCGAGAATATGTTGCCAAATAAATGGCCGCCGCCACAGTTGATTGTCATTTGAGCCCTTTTGATAGCATTTTCCATCACATTGGCCAAAACTTCCGGCTATAGGTCCTCACATTCTAGACGGATATTGTCTTTAAGAGCTGCAAGAGTCTGAGGCTTGTGGACATAAACCCGCGACTTCAAAAAGACCCACAAAAAAAAGTCTGCAGCAGTCAAATCAGGCGATCTTGCTGGCCAGTGCAAATCGCCAAAACGGAAGATTAGGGAAATGCATCCTTCAGCATATCGGTTGTGGCACGTGCAGTGTGTGCCGTAGCACCGTCCTGTTGGAACCACATAATTTCCAATCCCAATTCATCAAGTTGCGGCAAAAAGAACTCGTTGGTCATTGCTCTGTAGCGCTCACCATTCACAGTAACCGTCTGACCCGCAACGTTTTCGAAGAAAAAAGGTCCGATGACTCCTCCAGCGAAAACAGCACACCATACAGTGAGCGCCTCGATGGATGAATTGGTAGAGTGCTCTGCCAAGAGTCTACGAGGTCGCAGGTTCGATTCCTGCCGAAGGCTCTGGGTGTTTTTGCAGACAAGCAAAAGGCTTCGCAGTTTTGTGTTTGTTTAAAAAAAAAAAAAACTTTGAGCGGGTGTAATGTCTTTTCGTGGGTTACAGACGGATTTTCAGTGCCCCAGAAGCGTAAATTTTGCTTATTTACGTACTCGCTGAGGTGGAAATGGGCCTCATCACTCATGATTATTTTTGATGAAAAATCATCTTCCTCTTGGTGGTGATGAAGGATGGCTTGAGCGTATGTTAGACGCGATTGGCGGTCAGCAGCTAACAGCTGATGCACCGTCTGGTCTTTGTACGGAAACATCTTTAAATCTTGTACCAAAATTCGCTGCAAAGACCGTCGACTGATACCCATTTGCATGGCACGTCGTCTGGTCGATGTCGACGGCGCTGCCATGACATCCTCGGCTACAGCAGCAATATTCTCTGCAGAACGGCTACTCCGGGGTCTGCCACGCCTGGCAGCATCTCTTATTGTGCCAGTCTCTTCAAGGCGAGCGGCTAAACGTCGCAGTGTTTCACCAGTAGGCGTTGGACGGCCAGGAAACCTGCGACGAAATTCACTTTGTGCCAAAGTCACCGACCGATTATTGGTCAAATAAATAGTCACCAATATTCCGCGTTCTGGAGCAGTGTAGCGTAGCATTGTTTATTAACGGGTATTTCGCATGTGTTTACTACACAAATGTCAAAACAGAACTGACATTAGGTGCCAATCGCAAAATTTATAGCATTTTCTGAGAGGAGGATTACTTTTGCGTTACCTTGTATTTGGAAACAGGCTTTATTTATTTATTATTATTTTTTTTTTTTTTTGAGGGTAACATAATAGATATATATATACAAGACCGATAACTGGCTCAAGTTCAAGCCTTGATGGGAACATTTTTCCATGATACAACTAACAAGGTAGCCTTTTCGCTACAATAAGAACAACTTCAATAAAAATAACATGCATTTTGTTTTTGTACAAACTGTCAAAACGACGCCACTTCTACATTTGCGTAAGAGAGATGCACTGAGCTTACGCGGATTTGCTACCTCGTTTTGGCTGCCTTTCCTCTCTGCAATCTCTTGACAACCTAAAGTAGTCAGTTGATTAACGGTTTAGCTGACGAGGCTACCTTGTTAATTGTATCATGCATTTTTCTATTAATATCCAGTAAACAAAGAAAAGAAAATTATTCTTCAAACCGTCGAAACAGTAAAAGAAGTCATCAGCGACAGCAGCATCAAGCACACAACTCCAAAAAAAAAAAAAATCAATGCTTGCAACACTGCGCGTAGTGGTCATTTAAATGATGTACTGTTTCACACATAATGTCAATGTTCAAACTTTATAATAAAAAAAAAAGAAATATCATGAAAAAATATTTTATATGTGTTTTATTCATGTCTACTTTTCAAAGCGCAAACCGAGCGCCTAGATGGATGAATTGGTAGAGTCCTACTAAGAGTCTTCGAGTTCGCAGGTTCGATTCCTGTCGAAGACTTGGGTGTTTCTGCAGACAAGCCAAAAGCTTCGCAGTTTTGTGTTTGTTTTAGATATAAAAAAAAGATAATCTGTTATAATAAATAATTTGCCATTTTCGATAAATAATGTGACACCCACTTAAAGCTGGTTCAACCTAAAGCCAACTTTAATTTTGACTATAGTTAAAAAAAAGAGATAGCAACACCGTTTAAAATTTAAGTTGTTTCTAAAAAGAACCGACTATAGTTAAGACCCAATGTTTTTACCTCTACTCGCTACTCTCTGCTCAGATATAATTTTCAATTAAGTTGAAATTTAATTGAGAACAAGACACGATGCGGTCAACTCGACCACTTCCCAACAAAACTTAAGACTTCAATAAGAAAAAGAAATTAGCGGGTGGATTTAAAATACATCGGCATTCGTGATGCAATGAATTCCGTCAAGTTATTTTGTTTTACATTATTTTTATTTAAGAGTTCACATGATCAGGAATACAGTAATTTGGAGCCGGCTTTTTAATGGTTTTGTTAATTTTTTATTAAACTATTTACAGCTTCTATATAAATAGGTTTAATTATTTATTTTAAAATAATTTCTTTCGCAAATTACTTTATTTTAAAAATTAAATTGAAGTCAGTTTGAATCATATATACATATACATATGTATGTATATTCAGTTCATTCCATATCAGTAATAATTTTAGCACACACTTTTAGGCAATAGACTTTACCGTTTGCGATTATTGTATAAAAATCATATTCACTGCGGGTGAACGAATAATATCTTTCTAATCGCGTTATCGTCAAACCTTTTTCTTTTCTATTTTTTCTTTGCCATTTAAGCTTTTGTCAGTGTGTACTAATGCAAAATATACACACGGCTTTTGATTTGTTTGTAAATATTGCAAACTTAGTTTATTCATGTTGCTGCTGCTCTTGCCAACATGTCGAAGACCAAACACGCAGTTTCAAACTCCAACCCAAACACTAAGAGCAGAACTAACATTCATTGGCAACATTATTGCCAGTCAAAGCCAAAAACCTCAAAACACAAAACAGTCTTTGACGGTTGAGCCAAGTGAAAAGATGTGTTTTGTTTGCTTTCTGTTAAAATGAAATGAAATCCAAGAAATTGAAAGAGAAAAGAAATCGTTTTAAATAAATAAAAAAAAAAAAGCCAGAACGAAATTTTGTGTTGAATTGCGCGCAACAAGCGAAGTGTAAAAACGAATCCGAAACGCGAAAACGAATCTTTGAAAAGTTGAAAGCAAAAAGCATCATCAAGAAACCGATGCTCAGTAAACAAACCACGAAGTCTTGAGTAAAAAAAGAAGCAAGAAAAAAAAAACAAAAGATAAAAATAAAAGCATAAATGTGGCATGGTTTAGGCCAAACACGATACCAAACATTTAAGTTGCATGTACTGCACTTTTAGACCAGCAACGACAGCAAAAAGAAAAACGAAAAAACAAAAACACAGACTCAGCAGCAGCAGCAGCAGCAGCAGCAGCAGCCAAGTGCAATTTTAAATGTTAAACTGTTGTTGCTGGCATTGTGGATAGTTTACGGTCATTTGTGCACATTTGATTGAGTCTGGTGGTGGTGAAGTGTTGCAACATAAATGCATGCGCCAATGTGGATCAGTTAGGCATGGTCCGTCACGAAAGACGGTCGATGGCCGCAACTACCACTACCAGTACAATGTGTGCGAAGCGTAAGAAATCGCGTTGTTTACGAAATTTTCTAAAATCTTGGTTAATTCTGCTCATCTGCGTGACGCATTTTCATGACGTGACACTGGCCTTGAACGACGCGGAACTGGCTCATTATGCAAACGAAGCAGATGTAGCGGGCGTTGGACGCACGGCACATGAGCCAAGATTCGGGGAACGTTTGAGGCCGTTGAGTAAAAAAACAAATGTCAACAACCTAAATAATCGCAATTTTTTCAACAAATCTTTAAGTCAAAATAATCATGTTATAAGTGTGAGCACCGAAAAAAGTGTAAATAGTCTTTTAAAAAAAAATAATTATATTATTGCTCAGGAAAGTGACCTAAAAGTGAGATCAAATAAAGAACTGTCTTATAATCGTTACACCCCGGACCCCAGCTCCAGCACCGAAGCGTTTACGCTCTCAGTGGCTTCGCTAGAAGATCAAAACTATGAAACCCTGACAACAACTAAGCCACGACGACGCCAGGCAAAGCAACTTAATAGGCGAGAAGATGTGAATGTGGTGGAGGAGTTATTAGTGGCAAACGTTTCCAAGGCTGATCGTTTAGTAGTGATGTCCACGGAATTTTTTGTGGTGCCCACCAGCTCAACAATTTCACCATCAAGTTCTTCAAAACCTTCAAAAATGGGCTCTAAGGCCAGAGCATTTCCCAACTTTATTCAACCTTCGGCAGCGGCTCCAGTACTCATAGTAGCGCCGAAATCGGCACCAGGCTTAAACGCTACCGCTACACCACCCACAATAGTAGCCACTCACCACCACCACCACTTGCACGGTTTACGCAAAGAACCCTGGGTGGTGCCGGTATTGGTGCTGGCCTCGCTAACAATGCTCATGATGGTAGCATTTGAAATTTTTGTCTTATTCAAGGCCTGGAGAACATCGCCTTCGAGAAGACACTTATTTTTAGGGCAAATGCTGCTTTTGGGTTTATTTGCCTGCGCAGGTTTGGGAGCCATTATAACCGCCCAGCCCTCCCTGCTAACCTGTGGCACAATACGCTTCGGTGTGGGCGTGGCATACGCCTTGGTGTTTGCAGCTTTACTGGTGAAATGTGTATTTCTTATAAGCCTAAATGGTGGTGTTTATTTGCCGGCACCTTACCAGGGACTGCTGCTGCTGTTTGCGGTCCTCATACAGGTGGCTATAGGAGCCCAATGGCTTCTTACCTCGCCACCAGAACTTTTCACTCTTTCGGTACCCTTTGGCACTAACAGTTTGCTAAATGCCCAGACAGAGCAAGCATCTTCGTTATCATCATCCTCGTTCGCCTCCATGATCCATGCCACACCAGCCACTGACATTTATGCGCGCATAACAACTGCGGGCACAGTGCTAATACCCTTGTGTAAAACTCAATTCTCAGAGTTTTTATTCTCCCTCATCTACATTATATTTCTGATAGTGTTTGTCTCTGTGCTGGCCATAAAGTCGCGCGGCATACGTGATAATTACCGAGAAGCCACGTATATTGGCTTGGCAATAGGAGGCGCCATACCCATTTGGCTGGGTTGGATGTTGTGTGGCTTGGCCGTGGCCGAGCGGCACAAAGACGCCTGCATAGCATTTGGTTTGGTTGCTACCTCAGCCACTATATTTCTGGTGATGTTTATGCCCAAGGGCAGGCAGTTGGCGGCCATGGGCAAAGAAGGATTATATGTCGAGGACAGAGAAGAGCAATTCAGTTCACTTAGTCGGGGCGGCTCTGGATATTCACCATCGTTCTTTCATTTTAAGCCCATCAAATATGGGGTAATGGGCGGTGGCGGCGGCGGCGGCGGAGGAGGAGGGCCATTTCAAAATACCAACTCGAACGTGGGCAATGGCGGAAATATGAAGCATTCATCGAATGGCTTAAATGCAGGAGGTAAGTTAAACTCACATACTTGATTTGTATGCAAAACATAATTTACTGTGTTGACAAGATTAATAGCGAGCATACACATCGTACCATTTCACACAAGTGTGCAACAAATCGGTTTACTTATACAGTCTTTGAAATGCTACACTTTCTTTGCCCTTTGAATGCACGTTTGTTGAGAATGTGTTATCTAACATTCGTTCAGTAATTGTGTATTACTTAACCTTTGCCTCTGACTTCTTCAACCATTTCACATGCACACTCACAGGCAGTTTGCTGCCTCCGCTTGTTTACTGGCCCCACGATTGCAATATAAATCATTTTTATGCATTTTTTTTTTCTATAAATTTATTTTCATTACAATATCATAAAACGGGCAGAGTTAAATGCGTGTTGCTCTGTAAAACTGCGACTGCAACAAGTAGCAGCAACAAGTACTTTTGTTTGACGAAAATAAAAACAAAAACGTTTAAAAGCCTGCGCACAAATACAAAATTGTAACAAGAAGAAGAAGAAGAAGAAGAAGCGAAGCAAAGATATTACAGCAAATTGCAAGTATTTTGTTTGTAACCGTAATAAATGCTAAATAGTTTCTTTTAGCTTTTTGCAACTTTTCAACAGTAAATTAACTACAATTTACTTCCTACTTCTTATATTTATTTGCTGCCTCGGAAAAAATTCAATGCAATTTTCTTTTTTTTCTTTTTTTTGTGTTTTGTTTTTTCTGTTGCATTGAATGCAAAGAGAGGGAGTTAAAATACTTTTGTAATGCACAAGTACAATTTACAATTTGAAAATATGTTTTATTATGTAATTTGTTTTTTTTTTTGCTTCTATTTTTGCCAAGCAAGACATAATAAGCCAGAAAAACAGTGTTCATTGCATAAAAAGTAGTGGGAATTATAAAGTAGAAGAAAAAAATGCATTTGTTTTATTTAAAAATATTTTGTTACGAAATTACTTTTTACACGTTACGCAAAGCCAAATAATTCACTAAATAAAGAATGATGCAAAACAAATGTGGTGTAGAAAATGTTGTAAGCGGCAAACAAATAAAAAGGAAAATTTTTACACCCGCCAAAAAAAAAATTACTAATAATCAGCAGGGAAACCAAACATGTGCAATTGCAGGTTTTCTCTAGCGCAAAACAGACAGCTGGAGCTGAAATATTTATCACTTTTAGAAATTTTGCTATCAATTTGTTGACGCTTACTTTTGCATATTTAGGACATTAGAGCATATTTTTTTGCATATTTCAGCTTAAAGAGCTTTTTTTGCATTTTTACATTGAAATACAATTTTTTTTGCTGCATTTAGGGATATAATTTGCAGTTTTAACAACAACAACAAAATATTTTTTTTTTCGAGATATAATTTGAGGATTTTTAGCGAGCTCATTTATGTAAGTAATATAAAACTGAAGAAGAATCAAACCATGAACACAACAAAATTTTTACACCAGAGTGCACATTAATGCGTGCACAAGCTACATGTAAAGATAAGTTGTGCAAGGCATCTTCGCTGCGGATATTTCTCTGTATGAAATTCCAAGAGAACACATTAAAGTATTTCGACAGAACATCTCATTAAGAGGTCTACCAAAAATGTTTAGCTACCATACGCTCAAATTCTGACAAATGAAGCCACTGATGTAACATAACATTAGCAACATCAATGCATTGTCACTAGCATTGGGACTAGCTTTGGTATTATAGTTAGCATTATCATTGACATTGGCAATAATATTAGCGTTGCCATAAACAATCATATTGGCATTGGCACAAGCATTAGAATTAAGACCAGCATTGGCATTATCATTAGCTTCATTGACATTGGTATTAGTATTGTCAATAGCATCTGCATCCACATAGGAATTAGAATTGGCAGCAGTACTGCCATTGGCATGAAGGCTAGTAGTGGCATTAGCACTTGCATTAGCATTAGCTTTGGAATTAGTATTAATGTTAGCATTGACATTAACATTGGCCTTAGAATCGGCATTAGCATTGACAGTAGCGCTGGCATTGGCATAGGAATTAGCATTGATATTGGGAGTAGCACTGCTATTAGCATTACCACTAACATCGCCATTAGCATTGTCATTACGTTGGGAATTTGCATCAGCTTTGCCATTGACATTTTTGCTCCGCTGTATAAAAATTCTTTAGTTTTTTATGTTTGTAATATTGTGCAAGATGCAACCAGTTCTTTGAAATAACCATTTCCAAAAATTTACATTTTAAAACCTCTAGACGTTAATTTTAGTAAAACGAAGAGGTAAAAAATGAGAAAATAATAAGAGAAAATTGGACTTAAGCTGCGAGCGAAATTAAGATTTGAATGTATCATTGTATTTGGTTTACGAATAACAAAAATTCGAGTTTTTAGGAGAAAAAAAATTAATTCATGAAAAAAATTAATAAAAATATTAAATAATAAATACATACATACATAGCTAGCCATACTGACAGAAGATAAGTGAATAATAAAATGTTCTGAATGAATTTAATCGCATGTCTCTTCCAACACATAAAAATACAGTATAAAAATATATTTTTCATGTTCCATGAAATTCATGGATCATTATCAAAAATTACCAACTATATCGCTCGCAATTTGTATAATTGACAAGTTGCAAGTTTTATAAACGACACATTTGGCGAGAAATCGCCACACCTGGCAACCCTGACCACATGTGCAAATTTTTCATAGAAAAATTACGCTACGCAACAAATGTATAAAGTGCTTCTTCTTGCCATTGACAACCACCATATTTTTTGATTTTACAAATTTTTATATAAATAAAAAATAGACAACCTCAAATACATCCTAGTATTATGGCTCATTCATAAAAATGCATATAATAGACAGCGATTAGGGCTCACTCATAAAAAGCCATGATTAAAAACCTATTTTACTCCACATAACGCGCAAAACTACCTGATTACATTAAGCAAAATATTATGGATGTGTGTGTGGGTGAAAAATACTACCAAGAAATGAAAGAAATATACTAGGTTTTATTTTTTTAATTATTATCACCCCCTACTACTTTGATTTATCGGGAACAAAACATTCTTATGCTCTAAACACATAGACGACAGCAGACTAAAAATGCTGCCAACTTCAAGTGCAGCCAACTTCAAATGCTGCTCTGAAGTCTGCTTCATAATTATTTTGAAGACAGCAACAACATAATAATCAGCTGATGTGTAAATCAATTTCATGTTTTTATTCAAAGTTTAAAAATATAAAAAATGAGCGAAGAAAATTCAGTGAATTTTATCACAACAATTGCCAATCTACCCAATCATGGCCCAGACTACAGCTGAAGTGTATTAAGCCCATGAGACGAATAGTACAAGAAACCGAAGATGGTGGGTTCGCCCAGAACAGCTGTGTATTTTAGCAATGCAAATTTCAGGGATGCCGCATTTTTTATTTCATAATGAATAAAATTGAAGTTATTGATGAAAAATGTAATAATATCACGAAAAAACTATAAAAACACATACATTTATTTGTTTATTGCATTTTTGCAATGTTCTTTTGTGTTTAATATTAAAAAAAAAGTTTTTGTTCTAATTTGTCCAATTTATATATATAATGGCAACACTATATGTGCTTATTTGCTGCCCGTCAAAATAGGCAGCAGCAGCAAATGCTGTTGTGCAGTCGTGCTGCTCTGCTGCCGTCAAAATAATCGATTTCATTTAAACACATGCATTTTATTTTTGACGTATTGCTGCTTGCTGTCTGCTGTCGTCTATGTGTTTAGAGCATTCGAATTGACTGCAGCCACTTTTACGGCATTTCCTGGTAATAATTTTCACGTTTCAGTGGATACAAAAACGCGAAAACTCGTGAAAAATATTTGGTGTACGAATTTTGGTGGCTCTCTGAACTACCGGAATTTTATTTTTCTTTTACAATTTGTTATTATTTTATTTTCAAATTTTCACGCTTTTGGATGAGTTTTCTTCTAGGTTTTTTTTTTAATTGCAAACTTTAAAATCTATGTAAACACCCTGCAGGATTTTATCCTAGAAGCATTATTTTCACCCACTGCTTGACGTTTTAAGGTTGTTGTAAACAATTGTAAACATTTATATTAAATTACTTTTTCAGGCTTAAGTTCAACCCTTGGTAAAAGAAAGTAAAATTGCGTGAGCTCTGGTTGCCGAGTGGTTAAAGCGGCTGTGCCAAAATTGTGAAATTTGATACGTCCAAAGTGCATGGGGTGCTGATGAAGGGTGTTTGCTACCCAGAAACAGCCGGTTGCCCACCTAGCTATTAAATTTTACTTTTCTTTACTTAATTGACATTAATTAAAAATGCCAAGGGTTGAACTTAAGCCTGAAAAAGCAATTTAATGCAAATGTATTGCAATACAGAAGTTCAATGAAATTAAAATTTTCTGTAAAAGTGATAATTGTAAACTATTTATCGGACTTTGGTTTACTTTCTACAATTTCTCAAAATTCACACAAAGATTTTCTGTGGCAAAGTTATAGTAATCAACATATTTAAGGAAGATAAGAAAAATAAATTTGCAGACTTATCGGCTAGGGGACATACAACACTATGGCTGCTTCAGACTTGCGCACTGGTTCTAAAACGCATTTGAGCAACGTTTTTTTTTTCTTTCTGAATAGCAGTGTAATAATTTGAGCTTTGTATTTCATAAGAGAGAAAATATTATCTTTGAAATGAAAGAGGTACATTTGTGCCATGTCTGTGCGACGAGGCTTAAACATTTTCACATTTTAGTATTTTTTTTTTTAATTACAAATAATTAATAATATTGTGTAGTTATTAACGCGTTAAGAAATTAATCTGCAAATGAACACAGTTTAATTATTTTTTATATTTTTTTTTTATGTTTCACAAATGCAGTTAAATTCATTAACTACATGAAATTAAAATGATAATAAAACAGAATTAACTAAATAGAAAATGGAAAATCAACAAAGGGGAATAAAATTTTACTAACAAAATTATTTATCTTTATTTTATTATATCATTATATTGTTAAATTAATTATTCAAGCTCTTGATCTTTGGTTTTTTTTTATAAAAAAATAAATTTAAACAATTATTTATTTATTTTCGAAAAAAAAAAAATAAATAATTGTTTAAAGTTTTTTTTTATAAAAAACTAAAGATCAAGAGCTTGAATAATTAATTTAACAAAATTATTTGTGTGGCTAAGAAATTTAATAAAATACGTTGAGTTTTTTCAGGGCTTTGAAATAATTTAAAAACTTATTTGCATTATTCGCAAAAGCTTAAAATCTTGCACCGTTTTACACACATCCATTTTTCGGTTTAAGGGAGAGGGGTAAAAACATGAGTACCACGTTATTTGTTTTAGATAAATAGATTCAACTGATTTTAGTGCATGTGCGCAGAGAGTTAGCAGTTGGAAAGGATGCAAATGGCAGAATTAGCAAACATAAAAATTAAAAATTAGTGGCACAGTTGCTCTGTGGGATGATTTGTAGCGACAAAATTTTTTTTGAATGTTGTTGGGGAAAATGTTCCCGTAAAGGAGCCAACCACTAATAATTTTTTCTCTCCCATATTTTTTTAATTTGCGGTGGTGGAACTTTTTTTCTCCTCCAAACTATCGATTGCTAAATCAACTGACCTTAGTGTACATAAAGGCAAGTTTAAAAATAGATTGACGGGTGTTTCTTTAAGGCCGTGATTCACTATCCTACGCAATCGTACGATTCATTCACTGAAAATTGCTAGCTAAATCTGATAGAATTCTGTCCTACTTTAAAAAGTCGCATCAAAATGGCCACACTATTATACTTTTGTAAACAACTTCAAAAAGGCAACCCTGATCGCATAGAATAAGAAAAGTTTTTGAAAATTTTCAAAAGATTAGCAAATTGGACAGACTTGTCAAAAAGTCTTTCACACACATACACTTTTAGTCCAGACTATCACACTTTTTGGACACACCTGTCATTTTTAACAGATCGTACGATTCAGTAGGATAGTGAATCACGTCCTTTAGCAACAATTAATCTATATAAAGCGCAACTTACCCAGCAAAAATTCACCAAAGACTTGTGAGCAGTAAATTTTTTTTTGTGTATAAAAAAGCGCACCACAGTAATTACCTTCTCAATGCTTTTCTAAAACACAATAGAGACCAAATTTATGTAATTTAATAAGAACATACAGGCTTTTCACGATGGTTAGTGCAAACTGTGCAAACGAAGCAAATGTAAGCAAAAGTGCTCTGTGTTTTTTTTCACACAACATAATTTATGCACTTGCACTTTGCTTCATTTTTTCTCATTTGCACTAAAACAAAACCCGTGAGCAAAGACAAATGTGCAAAAATGCTCAGTTAAAAATATATAATATAAACCACAATAGATGGCGCTAGAAGATGGCGAAGTCGATTAATAATTTTACGTGGAGTAGACAAAAAAATAGCAGCGGTAACGAAAAATTTTAATACAATAAACAACATATTCATGTGAACTAATTTTTTTCCAGCAAGTGCAAACATATATATACTTTAACTTAATAATAACAAAACAATACATAGCGTGTTAATTTTAATTTATATAGGTGTCTCTCCAAAAACAATATAAAATCGGCAGCGTCTTGCAACACCAAAATAAAGACAGCGGTGGCTGCGCGCCGACTTGACGACGATGGACAAATATAGCACATTTGCACACACAAAACCATAAAATGCATTGCAAATTTGTACAGCTACCATCGTGAAAACCCTTATACAGTCGAACTTCCATAACTCGAACTTCTCTAACTAGAATTTTCTCTAACTCGTACTAATTTTGTTGGCAGTAGCGTTAAAAGAACAAATCACATACAGTTTTCCTTAAGCAACTCGAACTGCCATAAGTCTAAGTTCTCCATAACTCGAACAAAAACATACACATGAACTTTGTTTTACACTCTTTGGTTGCTTGAGCTGGTTTGTATACTTTACAGGCTATTTTTGCTCAGTCACTTATTTCAGAATATTTTACTTAACTGTAAATTTTTAAATACATACATATGTACATATATGAGTACATACGCTTGTTCTTTTATATTCTTAAGTATGTAGTTTTCCATTAGAGGCTATTTTAAATAAAAATACATGATACAAAAACCTATTATTCTATTTTGACAAAAAATTCTGTAACTCAAAGTTTTTTTTTTGGATAATGGTGATTCGAGTTATGGAAGTTCGACTGTATATGCCGTGATTCATTAAAATAGTTAAGGCAGTGAAACAAGTGCATAAAATGAAATACTCTAACCGTATCGCAAAAAGTAGTATAGATCAAGTAAATAGGTGGATAAGCTGTTATACCAGAGCTCTGTCTTACATACGGGTCACAGCGAAGCAGTGGTTTTTGCTGGGTAAGAGCTTCGCTTCTTGATATTAATTTTTTTGGTTTAAGATATAGATACATATAACAGATGTTATATGTATGCAGATTTCTATAATCGTTTTATAGCACAAAATATATCAGGAACTCTGCTGATGAAAAAGTCAATTCAAGGACCTTGCTTACAAAAATTCGCTATTCCCAATTGTGCATTTTTTTTTGTGCAGCACTGTACATCACTGTAATGGTGTTCAATTAAAATCTATTAAAAACAAACCAACTGAGTAAAATTAACACGGGCTTGAAAACCGTAAGTAGAAGTGCTGCTTTGTGGCTTTGACTGGCGCTCAATGTTGTATTTCATGCCGCAATTAAATTATATGAAAGCAAAAGTGTGAAAAAAAAACAAAGAAAAAACTGAGGAGATGAAAAATTCATTTCAAAGCCATAGTGATTAATATGTGACTTCGAAACATATGTATGTATGTATTCTAATGCAAAATAATAAGGTGCTTAATTATGACCTTTGGCAACATAATATTAAAGGAATTTGTGAAAATTATTAAAAGTGCAAGTTAAAACCAACACACATTAAAGGTATCTGTGAACATTATTAATAGTTCAAGTTACACACATATACATACATCAGGCTTGCAAAACATTCAATTTATGCCAACAAATTTTCTGCATATGAAACACATCTATAAAAAAAAATACACCAAAAAGCCATTAAACAAAAAGAAACCAAATTAATAGTAATCAAATTGAATTTGAATGCGAATAATCGAACAAAAGAAAAAACGAACTTGTATATAAATTAAAAAAGTTCAAAAACTGTTGCTCATCTTGTGATGTGTGCCAAGAAATCATGAATATGAAAATAAATTATATTAAATAAAAGAAAGTCAATTATATATCAAACGAAACATTGTACACACACACATAGTTGATGAATTAATTCGTTTTGTTTTTTTCTAATTTGTATGTTAAACGAATTGGATTTAGTTTAATACACCTTAAAAATATTATAAATGCTGAATCTGCTTTTCATAAGCAGTTTTTAAGTTGGCACATGACTTTGTTTTCTTTCATGCCAAAACAATTTTTTTTTTTGTACACTGCTTTTACTCAAGCATAGAAAAATGCCAAATCATGGCTTTGCGTTAAATATATGAACATCTACATATGTTTACATAAGACAGAAAAAGGGAAAACTAAGGTAAAAGCAACCACTCACGTCAGTGCTTTTACTGCAGCACAGTTTTCATCACACAATGCAACCAGAAACAACAGCAAAACATAAATAAACGAAGCGTAATTGATTTTGGTAACAATCACAAAACTTGTTTGTGTATAAATACTTTCTTCAACAGAGCAGAGGACTGACTAAAAGTACTGTCTGTCTTAGGAACTCCACCTTGGAATCTCTACACTAGATAAAAATCGTTCTGTTGGTAAATCATGTGTCAGCTTCAGACATACTTCTGGATAGAAAGTGTTTGTGGGATATGTTCATGCTTTGAAGACAGACACACATCTTTAAATGTCAAAAGAAATCAGTAACTTGATAGATGATGGATGTTGCGAGGGTTGCCTTTTAGATTTCGGGCGGAGAGAAGAAAGACAAATAGTAATCATCAAAAATCACTTTATTGTTTTGCAAAATATTCCCCATGCAGATCTATACAGTTTTGCATGCATTTCAACCAATTGCCGAAGCACTTTCGTCACTCTGGTTGATGTGCTTCCGAAACATGCAGTCTAAATGCAGCAACCGCTTCTTCAGGCGTCAAAAAAAAAGTAGAAATCTCAGTTTTTTTTACGTAAGGGAATAAAAAGAAGTCGTTCGATGTCAAGTCAGGCCGATGACTTCTCAAATCCATGGGTGCTTGGGTGCTTAAAAATGCAGTTGCTTGAGCCGTTATGTCTTCGGCGGTTGGTTTTCCTGATTTCTTGGCAGACAACTGGCAAACAAATCGCTATGTACCTCCAAGAATTGACTTTTGTGTTGCTCTAGTGGTGCGTTTGCGACATGTCCAGTTTTTTTTTCTTTCGCAAAAACAGGTGACCATTTGCTTGGAAGTGCTTCGTGCGCGAACAACTTTTGTTGAATTTTGCTCATCTTGAAACACACATACAGTCGACTGCTGTTTACTTTCGAGCTCATATGCGTAAGTTCATAATTCTTCACCTGGCACCATGTCATAGACGTGTTTTCGAAGCACCACGATCGCAGTTTTTGAAATTTTTTTTACGGCCAATCGACAGAGGCCTCTTTTTGAGTGATTGACAAATTGTGTGGGAGCCAATGCGAACAAATTTTTTTTTTGACAGCAAAATGTTCATACAATATTCAATGTATGCTGGCCCCAACCACTAATGCCCAACGTTGTCTCAATCGCATGACACGTCTCTAGCAATATCAGTTCGCGCCTAGCATCAATGGTTTTCGGAACCACCATCGATTTGGGACGACCTTTGCTAAATTTGTCTTGGAGTGAACTACCACCACGATTTAATTCACCAGCTTCATCGCCGAAAATTTAATTAAGTTCATCCATCCAACGGTTGCTCAGTTAACCCGCAACGAAAGTTGTAAAAACTAATTGCACGGAAATGTTGACAATTTAATTCCATTTTTGGGCCGAGATGAATCTTTTGAGTTATTGTAAACAACGCAAAAAGCACTCGTATGTGAAAACGTTAAACTCAAAAATGTCCACATTTACGATAGGACTACTAGGGTTGAAAAATCTCGAAATATAAGAGGTAGCCCTCGTAGGTGAGTCATATTTTCCTGTCAAAAAGCATTTAGGCTTTAGAAATTCTATCATGTGAACATTTCCAACCAATATGTCAATTATATTCACATCAAAAAAAAAAAAAAAAAATATTTTTTGACTGATTTTTTATGATGGATTAAATGGTAAAAAAGCAGTCAAAATTTACAATGTGGAATACGACTGTGAAGTATTGAGAAAAGGGCATTGACTATTGAGTAAATGCAGTAGCATTTTTACGCAATGTAGCAGAAGGGTATACATACACACCTAATTCTGTTTTTACGCGAATTTGATTTAACGCGTCTCCAAAAAAATATTTTATTCCGTTTTTAAGCGACGTGATTTCATTCAACGCAATGTAAAAATGTGTGATGGATATATCACCAGAAACTGAGCAAGATTTCGAAAATATTTAAAGTGAAGAAAGTGATGTCTTTCGTCACCGCATGCGATTATTAGAAAGTCATATTGATTTAAAAAAAAACTTTTTTTAAGTTTTATGATTTTTGTGATTATTGATTTGTTTATTAGGTTTTGTTCAATCAAAACATTTGCATATAAAGCAACACCAATTTAAACATATGTATATGTACACTCAGAATATTTTTGCAGTAAGTGACCGTAGTTTACTTTAGAAGTAATCAATGCAGTTATTTTTAAATGAAAAAACATTAGCGGTTCTCACTCTTGATACCAATTTTACAACTCTGCTATATTCACTACGATATTTACCACAAAGCTCGAGTGACTTTCTTACCTCAAAGTCTGCATGTTCTTGCAAATATTCTAAAACTTGCTGAATTTCCTTATCTGTCCACCTTATGTTGTGAATTTTGTCACATTTTCTCTTCACCATTTTTTATTTTCTCAACTCAAAATTAAGTTTTGCCGGCAAAACGATTCACAGCATAGAATATCTGTGATTCCTTTTGTTTGATTTTTTAATCACAGCGTAGAAAATAAAAGTTCAGTACATTTTGTTGCTGCAGTGATGTAAACACTAGTACTTTAATCAAATCTGCTACTTTAACCAAATGTGCAACCGATTTTACTATCAAGAGTGAGAACCGCTATTTAAATATGAATTAAATTTTAATATCAACTAGTTTGTGTCGTTGCTTAAAAAACTAACAACAGATAAATACGGATTTTCGGTCACAATTAATAATGACTGTAGTAACTTATGTTACACATGCATGAGGAACCAGGCTGTTAATAAATATATATTTATAATTTGGTAGCTAAATACATTTGTGGCATACACACTTCTTACTTATTAAATTGATTGTTGTTGAATTTGTTCTGATTGTTGCGATGGCTGAGTAGGTATGGCAGGCAGTTTCTTTCCAGTCGAGATGTGGGATGTTCGAATCTCGACAGAGGCTTTGCAATACAAAAATTAAATAAGCGATTTAAAAAAGGAGAGAATACAAATAGAAAACTACAATTAAATATAATGAAGTAAAAAAAAATCACCACCGAAAAAGAAATAAAAAATTCTTTACAAGTTGTTTCCGCTGTCATTATTTGACAGTTAGAATAAAGGAAAAATCAATTATTTTTACCAATTGGGTACCGCAGATTGTTAACATTTCAATTCAAATGGAGTAATTGGTAACTTTCAATGAAAAAACGGTTTTTAAATGAAGTTTCATTTATTTTAAAAAGTGTTGTCATTTAATTTTACTGACAAAGTTTTCTGAGTGTATTATCTATAATTGCCTTATATTTCATACGTGCAGCCTTATATTTCTACTGCGCAAAAAAGTAACCATATTACTCTAAGTTTCTATGCGGTTTTTCTTGCGCGAGTTTTTGAGGAACGTATCTATCGCGTAAAAACAGAATTAGGTGTGTATATAGCTTGGTTTCGTCACTATTGACGTGAAAATTAAATTGTGGGTAATGTAATGGGTTTTTTAATAGCTCTCTTTTTTACGGGATTAAAGAAAATAGTTGAGATCAGGCTTAAAAGGACCCAGAAGTAGAAAACAAAAGCTGCTACAGCTTTATTACTACATGGCCTGGGCTCGCAGCAATTGGGGTGCTGATGAGAGATGTGGTGGCCGTGAAACAGCCAGGATATATATCCCACTTTTCAGCAAGAGAAATCGAACTCCAGCTCGTTAAGTTATTAACAATTGTTTAACAAATTTCTAGATTATTTTGCCTTAACGGTCAGCTTGTGAATATGAATATGTATGTATATGTACAAAAATATGTATGTATATGTACAAAAATGTAAGTTCATCCAAATATATGTTTTTTTATTACTAACTAATTGCATTCAGCCAATACATTATTTCTTTTTTTTAACTTTATGAATAAAGTTTCGCAAGATGACAGCAGCTTAAAATTAAACTAAAATTAATTGAAGTAAATAACGCTAAAACTGCATTTGAAATAAATCAACCTTGAATTGAAATAAAGAAAGAATTAAGTAAATTGCTGTTAGCAACATTATTAAAAAAAAAAAAAAAAAAAAATAAAGCATAAATAATTAAGTGTGTACATTTATTAGGCGCGTTAATTTTAGGGCGGAATTCAGGCTACTTGTGAGTCTGGTATGTCTTAGAAAAATCAAAATTGAAAAATAAAATTTAAGCTTTACTTTTCAACCAGCACAGACCTCAAAATCTGAAAATTATCATGTAATTGTGTTCAGATTGCATTAAGTTTTTCAATGCCAAAATGTTAAAAAGCAAGCGGTTGTAGTTGCACAATAATTGTAATAGATCATACAAAAAGTTTCGGTGAACAAATGCTAACTGAAAAACAGTTTCTGAGTTATAATGCGGCATAGCATCAAAGTGAATACGACTAATGCCCTTATTATGAACAACATTCGATCTTCGATATTCACTGAGCATTTAATATCGATAAACGAAAATAAAACTGGCATTATGAAACTCAAAAAAAAAACAAGAAAATCCTAAAGAGGAGAGAGAACGAGAGATAAAAAGCTCCATAAAAGAGATTAAAAATATGCTTCAAAAACAGTTTTTGATCAAGATAAATAAAAAATCAAGAGCAACAAAAGTTTGAAGATTAGCATTAACGAAGTTACATATATGTGGCAATGACAATTAGCTGATATCCGTATAAACTAGCCATTTTAATTGATATATAAATATATTGCCAGGCAATTGTAATTCAATGATATTGTAAAATTTTCTTCTTGCTGATGATTTTTCATTTCCAGTGAAGTGCCAGCCAGCCAGCGCATTGCTCGGTCTTATGATATTATAAGATCTGACAATCGTGTGCAAGTGTCTTAACCAGTTATGAGTGTGTGTATTTTGACAATGAAACGAGGTGACAATTTGTTGTGCGTAGAAAACCTGAGATACGTGTGCATATTTACTTGGCAGATTAATATATTGTCAGGCAATTGTCTTCCAGTTAAATTATAAGATTTTTTTTAAATTTAAATGTTGAGAAATTTATTGTCAGACAATTGCCGCGCAATGAAATCGTAAAATTATTTTACACTTATCTGAGCTGAAATTGTTTCTAATTGCTTACAACTTTTTATTTCCAGTGATTCGCCAGCAAGTTCTTAGCTCATATAATATTGTACACTGAAAAGAAAATCTAATGCATTCGTGTCAGAAGTAAAGTAAGTACGGGCTTCCTTAAATCAAGTACATTGCTCTTGTTTTAAGTGCCAAATAATCAAATTCAGCCATATACAGTACCAATTTCAGAGTGATTTAGTCATATTCAATCCGAAATCGGAATTGAATATGGCTAAAATCCGTATCAAAATCTAAGCACACTGTACTTAATTTAAAAACGTTCCTACTTTTGACACCGGCTGAGCTCTATTTATGTACGAAAGAATTAAAATTGTTGTTAGTATATTTATGCACTTGATTCGATATTTTTTTTATCAATATTGCATTCCAAATCCTTACATGAAATATTATGCACCGCTTACTTAATTCAAGAATGCTTTATAATTTATTTTGTGATTTGAGCCTGGAGCGCACAAAACCAAATAAACAAAAAACACACCGTAAAAGCCAAGGAATTCGTTCGATCACGAATCTGACAATTTGGCACTTGGTTTTGTATGGGAAAATAAAAGGATGGATTATTCATCCTCAGAGGAAAATTCATGGAAGTTAGCCATAAATGCGTTTTCTTTAGACCCACAATGGCGCTCGTTAGTATGATCAGAAAAAAAAAAAATTTATAAAAATCTTAGAATAAAATCATATAATATATTTTTTGGTTTTTTTCGACCCCTGTTTTTATATTTTATATATTTATTTTCTTGAGGTCTTTTTTTTTTTTTTTTGTTAAAAATATTTAAATATTCTTTAGCTCAAGAAAATAAATATATAAAATCATTATATATATAAAAAAAAATTAAAAAAAAATGTACATAGTTCTATGAGTAACATTTGTTCTTTAAAATTTAATTTAATACACAACATTTTGAGATATTAACAAAACAAGTGTTAGTCGTAGAATTATTATTATTTGGTTTGAATATGTATGAGTTTTTCATTAAGGTGTAAATATTTTTAAAAACATTTTTCTTTGAGTTTAAAATTTTTGAATTTTGAATTTTCATAACTCAAAACTTTTTTCATTGTTATTATTTTTGAAATAATATAAAAAATATTCCTGAAGAAGCCAACAAATTGTGGGCGAAATATTGAAATAAATAAATATATTTGTTTTGTTACAAACATTTTTATAAAAAGATCGTAAGCCTTAAAATTAAATTTATTATTAAAATCATATAATATAACTAAAAAAAAAAAAAAAAAAAAAAAAAAAAGACGCAGCATTCGAAATGATGAGCATCATGGTGGATGCTCATCAGCAGCATAAAAGTAATTCACAATTTCTTAAAATTGATTTTTATTAAAGTTTTATTTTTTATTTTTTATAAAACATAAAATTTGCTGCTCACAGCACAAGCAAAACCAAGCATTCTGCCTAAAGGTGAAACCCCCTAATGTGTATGCACAAGTAAATAAGTATGTATACATACATACCACAACCCTCTTAAATAACTGACATTTTTGTTTTCATTGTGGCTTATGACAATAATAACACTTCACGTATGTACATTAATTTAGATATTTAAGGTGCGTACCGAGCCAGAGAGATAAAAGCACTTAATTGCATAAGCAGCTTTACAAATTTCAAACCGATTCAATAAAACACCACAAACGCCTACAGAATTTCGGTTTATTTCATTTAAGTCAAAACTCAAATTTCAAATCATAAAACTTCACTTGGCAAAAAGGCATTCATTTATTTAAATGATGAAATACTTTTTGTTTTTTTTTTTTTTTTAATTTCTTAAAGTTTAACGTGTGGCATTAAAAATATAACGCACTGCCAGAGCAAAAAGAGGCAAAGAACTTATAAACAACGGTTTTCTGGTTTTTATCATCTAATAATATCAGCTACTAAGTAATTCTTGTTTAAAAACGCGTATAAGAAAAAAACAAAAACAGGCAGCAGCTCAAACAGCAGAAACATTTGCCATTTGTTTTCCTCACACGTCTTCGAACAAATCGTTGTTGTGCTGCACAGCCTGTCATATGTTGGGTTGCATTACTGCACGATTAAGAAATTCTCGCTTGTGGAAAATTTTCTTAAATTACTCATTAAAAGCTGATGAGTAAATTTGTTACAGTTTAGAGAGAAAATCAACACTTTTCGTAAGCAAATATATAAAAGAAAAGAAAAAAAAAAAATGTTGTGGTTCAAGTCGTTACACAGTGCTTGAGTAAGTTCTCATTAAACTTGTTTAATAAAACCAAAAACAAGCTGAACATTTTAAATGAATTTATTTTTTCATTAAATCAGTTGTTAAATAGTGCATTTTGTGCTGGGAATAAAAATTAATTAAATTTTTAGTTTTAAAAGTTTTCATGCTTACTTCTTTAACTGTTAGTTATCATGTGATGTGGTTAGTTATCATGTGATGTGCTTTTACAACTTGTTCATCAGTTTCTGTTTTGTTGCTAATTTCTGTATATGCTTAAAAGGAAAAGTGTTCCATCAGCAGTTGAGATGCACAATTGTATGCAATTCGATGGGATATTTCTATTGTCAATTTTATTCAAAGTCTTCAAATATGCTTTTTATGGCTAACATTAATTGAAAGACACACACATAGAAAAATTATGACCCGAGCTGGGGTACAACCAGTGGTTTTAAGACCACCACACATCTCATTTTTATCCACTTCACTCAAAATTTTTATTTTTAATTTCTGTCTTTAATAAATTATAGCACATTGCTTGCTCGGTAAAATGCTTATCAAAACTACATTGCCCAAATGTAAACCGAGATTTACGACTATACATACATACAGTCAAAGCCCGGTATAGCGAATACTCAGTTTAACGAATATCCGATATAACGAATGGCGAAATTTTTACATTAACTGCCTTATATAGCGAATGGCAAAAAAAAAAGAATCTCGATTTAACGAATGACAAAACAAAATACATTTGAAACTCGTTGCAGAATCGTAAGACTGTGGGTGTTTTTGGCTTCTTTGCTTTGTATTGAAAGAACGCGTGTGATGCGTTGCTTTTTTCCTTAAAATTTCAGTAGTTTTGGTAGGTTCATTGTGAAAACGAGATGTCGATTTCTTAAGAAATTAATAATATGAATGAAATGTAATAATAAACCTACACATGTTAATAGCATGCAAATATAAGTAAATGTGTAGATGCACCTACACATGTGCATTTATGATTTTAATGAATTTTCATATTAGAAATTAAACAAATCTTAAATACACATCAAAATATCAATTAAAGTTTTAAGTTATTAATACAATTAAATTTTTATGTTTTTAAAACTGCGGACCACCGTCTTTTATAAAATTTTAAGATAAAAAACTATTGTTCGATATAACGAATATCTCGGTATAACGAAAGGTCTGAACATTATTCATTCGTTAAACCGGGATTTTACTGTACATACATATGTATGTATGTACCTGCAAAAAAAAATTAAAATTTCTCACAATAAACTGTAAATATATTTGATTATACAGCATTTAGTTTCCAAATAGTGTAACGTTTTGTTTTTGTTTTTTTTTTTTTTAAGTAGCACTACATACACCCCTTAAAAAAGCTTTAAAAAACCATCCAAGCAGTTGCGGCTTGAACCATGTCAAAAGCAATAAAAAATCATCGAATCGATATTTAAAATTCAATGAAAAATAAAACCAAACAAAACAATACCAAGAGAGTAAGTAAGAAAGACAAAACGCAAATTCCAATTTACAAGAATTTGCAGCACGAAATGAACGGAGCAAATACGAAGATTCCAGCCGGCAGACTAGAGTTGTTAAGTAATCTTATTTGTCCCTTTTGGCACTGGCAACTGATCGATTTCATTTATTACCTCAGACAACAAGCAACTGATACTGAAGATATCACCTCATATGCGATGGTGGGTTTTAACGGTCAAGTTCAAGATTTTGAATACAAAACAAAGCAAAACGAAAAAAATATGTAATAAAAAAAAAACGCACGCAAAAAATGGTCATGTGTCAAAAGCAATGCAAAAACTAAAACCTCTTTTTTTGGTTATTGAGGCAAACACAAGTGCTGTGCTGTGCTGTGAAGAACGTGAACACCAGGTGGCAAAAAAAAAGTCCGTGTCAGTCCGGCACTCTTTATAAGATTATTGAGCTTTTTTACTAGCGTTTTGTATGAGATCAAGTCTCGCGTTCCCTTTGCTTCATTAAACATTCTTCCATACCTCTTTTTTTAATGCGGCGGATTCAACCAGCGGTCAGCTATTTTCCCGCTAAACGGATCCTCTACCAGATTAATTGATTAGCATCCCTGAAGGCGTTGCAAAATGGGCCGTTGCAAATTCTTTTCGTCGCTGAAATTTTTTTGAGGTCAGGTGAAGAGCAAAGGCACATGCAAGAAATTTACAATATATTTTCCACTTTGTCCTGCGTTGGAAGGAAATTCTACGTATTAAAGTAAATTTGAAGTCCATGTAAGGATAAGCGAAAAAAAACCACTTATTTCTGCCTCAAATGGGCAACATTGGGAATTCCGTATTCTATATCTAACATCTCTTGTTACAAAATAATTCAAATTTTTAATAGCGAAACAAAAGCTTTAAGCCAGTTAAATGAAGCTTTATATAGTGGAAAACAGATCATGCTATTGGACATAGAACGCGTTTCACGATTTCAAAGCTAATACACACCTTCAACTTAAAATAAGCAGGTGTGTACTAAACATCAATTGATTTGAAATCAAGAGATTACCAATCAAAAAGCTTGCTTAGCATTGTTCGAAGGGTAACACATGTTAGTTTGGACTTCACTTATAATTTAAGAGCATATCTTTTGGCAGTAATACAGATTTCGAGCTCACAAGATTTAAAAATCATAACATTTAAAAACACGTGATTTAAAAACACAAGATTTAATAACACGTGATTTGAATACCTAACTAAGTTTTAATAATTTGTTTTTCGTAAAATGTTTTGATTTTCTACAAACAAAAAAGAATTCAAGAAATATTTTAGTGCCGACTTAAAATGTATATTTGGTCTTCTGAAGCTGTGGCAATGACGTGATATGCATCATTTTGATGGAATTTTATTATTTTGAATGAAAATTATGTTTTCCCCACAATAATTAATTTTTATTATTCGAACTTTTTCTTATATAATTATTTTTGTATTAACTTTATCAGACTCAAGTTCTTTCTATATAATTTTTGTAATTGATATGCACCCCTATCATGAATAATTTTTCCCCTAAAATGTATTCCCATTCCCCAAAAGTGCGATCATGAATAACTTTTCCCATAAAATGTGTTCCCATTCGAAATTTCACCTTTTCGTGAATGGATTTTTCAAAGACATTTTTCGAATTTCTTTTTTATCAATTTGTTCATTTTCTTTTCTTTGGGGAACTAGAAAAAATATGCAAGTAGTTGCTACATTTTAATAGATATATAAAAGTAGCTGAAAACTATTTTTAGGTCTAAATCAATAAATAATGTGCAACATGACATGCTTCTCAATAGAGTGCAAAATAGCCGACCCATTGCAGGTGGTTTTGTGAAGGTTTCTTTAGATGTGCTGGCCCTCCTATTAAAAAAGTTCATGAATGGAATTTTATCCATGGATATTTTATCCATTCTGCGCATAGACTTTTCTAAAGCATCCAACACTTTAGAGAGCACTTTGCAAAAATTGGATTGCGCCATTCCTACTTCGTAATCTCTTCCAACACTTTTTCGGTATACACCCTCTGCAAAAAAAAAAAAAAACGTAAGCATGCGCTTAGTTTTACGATGGGCGGAATACCAAATGATTTTTGTTGTTGTTTCCGGCAGAGAATCTGTCAAAATATTTAACAGGCATGAAAACCCTTTTTACCTTTTACCCCACAAATTTCTGTTTATTAGTTATAAAACATAAATTTAATTACTTTTTACATCACTTACCCACAAATTTTCAATAAATTTCCTTTGTATTTATATTTTTTTTCCTTCCCTATTGTACACTCACTACATACACTACATTTTGTACACTCAAAACTAACGTTTCCATAATATTCATGATAGCAAATTTCCCTACACGGGAAATGAAAATTTTATGGGAATAAAAATTTCACATTTTACTCACAATAGAGGTGATTAATTAAATAAGAGAAAGAACACATCAAAGACATGTTGCGAAACAACTAGTTGTCGCTTTAGACAACTAGTTTGTGTTCAAAGGCGGGTGCTGACGAGAAAGTGTGGCGGCTTCGAAACAACTAGTTGTTGCCCACCCTGCTAAATGTCTTCTTTGTCTTATTTAATTAATATCAATCACAAAAATAATATAGAAAGAACTTGCGCCTGATAAACTTAATACAAAAATGTTTTTCCGACTTTCAAGTGTTTTATAACAAATATTTGTTGGTTCTGTAAGTTGGCTTTTTTTTCGGCAATGAATGATCCAGCATACTTTTTTGTCGTTGCTTGCATAAAAGGTCATTTTAAATTATTGATGCTGGTAGTAATGATGCTGGGATATTTAAACTTGTACTTGTAAGGATGTTCAAAGTTTTGGCTTCAGCACAAGAGTGCAAATATCGAAAAACTACCACAATCCCCGACACCAACTTTTTCTTCTTCTTCTTCTTCGGAGTTTTCTTGTTGCAAAAAAAAAAACAGACAAAAATAATCGATTGAAAATTTGTTAAATATAAGTATGTATGTATGCATGCTTGTGCATGCGTTTGTTTGTGTGTGCCTGTGCATGCGACGAAGAGAAAACATACAAAGAAATAAGAAATAAATAAATTAAATTTATTATGTATATTTAATCTTGATGGCGGTTTAAGTGTAATGTTGCATTTCATTTTGGTTTTTTCGCCATCGTCGGTCGTCATCATTATCATCGTCATCGTCATCGGCATGATCATAATTTTATTTACAGCCTCAGTTACTGCTCTTTTGCTAAACATTGCAGCAGTTTGGCTGCTGTAAATAACCTTGAACTTAAAAGTTGCAATAGCCGGCCTTCTCTTCATGCATTGGTAAATAAAAATTGAAGTGAAAAAAAAAGACCAGACAAACTCATATATGTATGTATGTATGTACTTCATAAAACGACAAGAAGCAGAAGAAAAACATAATTTTTTGTTTTTTTTTTTTTTTTGGCTTGAAAATACAAGAAATACATGTCAGTCAATTTTAAACATTGATGTTTTTGTTCCCGTTCTTTCCGTTTATTTTTTTTTCTGTGCAGAGTATGATAACAATGCTGATGACACGGCAAAGATTTCAAAAAAGATAATTTATGGCTGTGATGTCCTAACTTTAGTAACGTTGATGCTGGTGAATCTTACAACTTGCTTTCCAAATGCTCCAAACTAAGTGCCAAAACAAAGGACCATAGACAAATTATGAGTTATGAGCAAAGTTTCATTCGAGAGAACTTGCAGCCTAATTGAATTAAAATTCACGTTTTTTTTTTTAATAAAGGTTGCACATCCAGTTAGTCTGTAAACGTTTGTTTGCACTATTTTATTGCGGCTCGTTTACACTTTTCATCAAGCCATTCATTCTCTCTCAGCAAACAAACTAACAAGCAGACGCGGCAAACTCAGCCCAGCTCTTTTACCAAACAGTTTTAGACCAGCACGAGCACTAGCTCACCAGAAGGCTAGAACAATCCATCCATACTCTATTTATAATTTTCATTTTCGCTGGTTTTCAGCTTTTGTTTCAGTTTTTTTCTTTTTTGTTCTTTTTTTGGATTCTATGCAATATATGATGACAATAATCATTTTGCCTTCAGGTGAGTGCTGTTTAAAGGCAACTTTATATTGCAACTGGCTACTACACAACAACAACAGCAACAGCAACAGCAAGAACTGTTTCTCTCCACTGTGACTTGTCAGTTAGTAAAATAAAAGTTTAGTGTTTTTCACTTCTCAATTAATTGTAGTTTAATTTTGAATGTTTAAAAAGGGCGTGTTTGAATAGGTTGTTAAAGTTAACATACTGCTGCATGCGCAGCCGCACCATTATGCGCCAGCGTATTTATGTAGTAAGGAAGAATATTTTAAATTAAGCCAATATCTTGTTTATTTTATTGCAACACAAATTGTTTGGAATCTGTAAATCATATTATTCTTTGCACTTTCCTGCTTTAACAGGAGTAAATTGGCTTTTGGACAAGTAGACTCGCATATGAACACATGTGCCAGAAGAGACCACCCAGCCATTTGTCCAAATCGTTCAAAGTTTAAGCTTCTTGATGTTGTTGTTTACAAAAAAAAAAAAAAAATTAAATAAAATATCCAAAGCTGCTAATGGACCCCTTTTAAACAATATCTAGTAATTATCATGTTCAAACCACAACGATTATCGTCAATTGAAGGGTTGGTTGTTCAGAGTTAACTAATTTTTATGGTTTAACAATTGATACCTATAATTGGTAATCAATACTGGTTTAAAAAGTTTTTGTGTTCTCTTCTTTATGTGCTCGTACAAGCAGGCAAAGGATTGCAACAATTTTCAGCCCAAATAGATTAAAAACAAATTGTGTTGAAAACTGTGCTAAGGGCTTACGTCAATAGCAGGAAACTCAAAATCAGGAAATTAAGTCACAAGAGTTGTTTGCCAACAAACGTGAGCTAGAGTGGCTTGGACTTTAGCAAATATGTATATAGTCAGCTCACTATTGTGGCCATTTTAAAAACAGTAGTTTACTTAAGGTACGGCCACCTTAAAAAATATTTAACGAAAAAGCGTAACCACTATATTTTTGCAGACTTTTGTTTTGGTAAAAAACACATGTATACATTTGTTTTTGTCTTTACATGTGTGTACGTTTAGTAGTTTCGGTAGTTATACTTACTAGAAATTCAAAATGACAGAAAAAAAAGAGATCACGCTTTTTCTAAAAAATATTTTTCCAATGTGAAAGTACCCTTCGAAGTGGGTTATATAACCACTTGCGACGCTGAAATCATTTTAGCCAAACGGACAGACAAAAAAAGTAGTGGTCAAGTCTTCTTTCATTAAACTATTATTTTATTATGAATGCAACTTTAGGAGCAAAGCATACATATTTTAAATACCTTTTTCTTGCATCTAAAACCTGTTTTTGCAAAGCTGTCCATAGTTTCTAAGGACGAATTATTCTCATGGTGTTTGGCATTTTTGACAAATGGTGCAGTGGTTTGCAAAAAATACGTTTTTAGAAATCTATTACAAGAACGCCGTTTACGATATCGAATGCGACAGTAACAAGGCATAATAAGCAGCTTAAGACAATAAGTTATTGTGTTTTCAATGATTTTTGTAGTAAAACTGGCAACTTTGTAAGAACAAATTATGAAGCTTTGAACAAATCGAGGACGCTTTCTATTGCCAAGAATTGTTGTTGTTTGCTTTGTGATTTTTGGCTTCCACAAAAAGAAAGCACCAGGTCGTTGGTGTTTTCGGCTGCTACAAATTATAGACTGAAAACTACAGCTCACCAGAAAGTCACTAGTGTGATTTTGAAAGCACATGTGATTTGAAATCACATGACTTTCAAGACAACACTATTTGTCGAAAATTTTTAACAGTTCAAAAAGCACAAAAAAGGAACAAAGTATTAATTACTTATTATACTAAAGCCAGGTATAGACGATTGTAAGATCTTACAATATTGTCAGAAAATGTATAGAATATTTTTAACCAATCGTGAAAACTTACAATTTTTTCCTGACAATATTGTAAGGAAAAGCATTGGCAGGCCACCTACCCAACAATTAATTGTCAGTTAACTGTCAATCGTCTGAACACATTGGCATCATCATTGCTAGTACATTGTCAGGCATTGGCATATTGTAAGATGCATAAATTCTCATCACCTTACAATGGCGTCTTTGTCAGAGTAATAACAAAGAATATTAAAGGGGTGCTGATGAGCGTGATGGTGGACGTAAGACAGCCAATTAAACTTCCATTCTACTTTTCTTGAATTCTTTAAAACTGTTGAAGGCAACAGTTTCGAAACAAACAAAAAAACTCATACTTAATTCTGATGAAGCAAGATTAAAGGAAAATCCCAATAAAGTTACCAATAATTGAAAATTCAGCGTTAAAATAGTGTTAGTGTTGTCTTCTAAAAGGGCCTATTTCTCACCTGCGAACGTTGTCTTTCGTTCGCACAATTACATTGAAAGCAAAAACAAAATATTGAATATTGTTTTTGCTTTCAATGTAGTTGTGCGAAAAAACGAACGTTCGCAGGTGAGAAATAGGCCCAAAATAATGAGCTAATTTAAAATTAATATTGATTCACATTAATGTAAAAAGAGATGTGTCTTTCCATTTTAAAATTGGAGCACATTGCAGTCTTGTGTTTAACACTCGTATGCCAAATGTCATACCATGCCTTGGAGTGAACGCCATCAATTTGGGTCTGGCTTGATCCGATTTAACAAGGACTATGAGCGGCCACAAAGTAAACAAAAAATAAACCAGAGACAACTTGTTTCTAAATTAGGCTTCTTTACTTTAAGTATTTCTTAAACCTGCTTTAACTGTATATTTATTATGCAAAACATTAGATGCAAAAGCTTGTGCTTAAATGTGTTAATTTTTGTTTTTAACGAGTTGCTTTGCAATCGAAACCCGTTAATGACATAATTTAAACGCACCTAATTAAAGCACGCAATTCACCGATAAAATTGGAAGATGACAAAGCTGTTTACAAGTAAATTTCTAAGCGCATGTGTATCTGATCTGTGCGCGTGTTTCTAGCATGTACGCTTGTGTCTTGAGTCTTTTGTTTTGATGGCTGATTTGAGAGCGACAAACAAATTATATTTTGTTTTCAGCAGTGAAACCAATTCTTGAATTCTTTGCCAAAAGGAAGTGTATCATAATTTAAAAAGTACCGTTACAAATTTTTTTTTAAAACACCACTCAAAACTGGTTGTGCGTTTCAAGTGAAATCTGAATGCTAAAAACAAATGTTGATATTAAAAACCTTGATTAGCCGATAAACTGTTTTAATTAAATAATAAATTGTTTTTCTTAGTGGCCACAGTATTTGTTCTGCTAACGGTTATTTCTATTTGAATCAAGTTTGCCGAGAAGCAAAAATTATATTTAATGTAATTTAATCAAGCAAATAAGCAATTTTCATTAACGTCCATCCCTGTGTCATATATTATAACAAGAAAATGTTGTTTTGCTCTCTAGAAGCACATAAAAGCTACGTTTTCGTTTGACATTATTATCTTAATAATCATAAACCAAAAAATCAATTTGTGTGTGTACCAGTTTAGTTGAGTTGTTTCTTTTTTTTTTTTTTTGTTTTTTGTTTTTTTGCAGCATGCTTTTTCCTTAACGTTTTATATTACAATATTTATTTAAACCAGTATTAAGAAACTAGGATGTCTGCTATGGTTGCCAGCTTTTTTCCTTGACTTTTTATGTAGTTTAAATTGTGTGTGTTTGTGTTATTGTTTGTAGCCGTAGCTGTAGTTGCCTGCGTTCGTTCGTCCGTCGGTCCGTCCGCCCGTCCGTTCATCTACAAGTCTACTTTAGAGTAATTACTTAAGAAAAACTGTATAAAAATGCCGGTTACTAGTTTATATGAGTTTTTAAACACTCTTGCTCTGCTTCTCCTCGCGCTGCTGTTCATTCATTAAAAATTTTCAATACAAAATCTTTAAATAAAATCCAAACCAAACAAAAAACAAAACATAATCTTATGCTGCAAATACGTATGTATATGTAGAAATGTAAGTAACGCTGCTCGCGTGTAAACACGTACATATTGTATTACTGCAAGCAACAGCAACATCAGTAGCAGCAGCAGCAGCAACAATATTTACAATCAGTTATTTAGAATTATGTTGCTTAAGACCGCATTGCTGCTGTTGTTGCTGCAGTATTTGTTTTTCTGTGCTAACTTGTCGTCTGTTGTGTGCTGCTGACAGCTGTGGATGGCCGGCTCAACCTGTTCCTCTTAAACAGTTTTATTTAGTTGCATTTGTTTGTTTTAGTTGCTGTGTTGTTTTTGTATTTCTGAAATGTTGCATTTGCTTCATTTTTATTTATACATATATTTTTTGCCTGCTGCTTGCTAACATTCGTTCAATGTTGTGTCAGCATTACATACTGGCATTTGTTTTCAATTTCATTGAAATCTTTTTTTGTTCTCTTTTTTCTTTCTTCTTTTTTGTTGCTTAATGTTGGCTGCAAAGTCATGGCTAAAATATTGTCTGTACAAGTTGGCTTGTTGCAGGTATGTGTCGGTGTTTGTTGCTGCTGCGCATTCATACTCATAACAAGTAAAAGCTTATCGATTACATTATTCAGCCAGACATGCTTAAATAAAGTGGTGTTCGTTATGCACACTTTTTTAAGACGCGGAGCTGCCATTTTTTTTTTTTTAGCACCAAAGTTTTAAACTCAACAAAAAAAATCCTACATTTATCACTCATATTGATCAAAAAAATCATAAGTTATAAATGGCCAACAATCAGGTTTAAATAGATAATTCATTATTTAAGATTATTTATCTGAATGTGCTCGTTTTATACCACTTAAGTAAAGAACTCATTAACTACAAGGGAATACACATAAATACAATGGATGTGGGGAACAATTAAGTTGTCCTTGACACTGAACGTTCGAAGAAAAAACTAGAAATTAACTACTTTTAAACTTGCAAAATATTTGCAATTCAAAAAACCATCAGGTTATTAAAATAAACTTTCCGAGTTTCAATTGCAGAGCATAATAAATTTCTGGCTTTAATGAAATTTTCTTCGTGATTTTCCCTTCTTGCCATAATGAAACTTAAAACTTTATTAGTTTAGGGTTGTGTTTAAAAGTGCTAAAGATAAACAGCCAACAGACGCACATTTGTGGATGTTCCCCACTCAAACAGCAAACGAAATAAAGATACCAAAGACAGGCAGACGGACGGACGGATGGATAGAGGGCCAGTCGGTTGGTAGAGCCGCAGTGCTGAAGTGTGCAGCGTACATGTGTATAATGTTTATTAATTAACAGAAATTCATTTAATATCAACCAGAATTGTTGTACTTGTTGTATCAAGTTCAAGTTTATCGCCAGTGTTTCCTTTCCACCTCCTCCTCCTCCTCCTCCTCATCTGTTCCATCATCGCTCTGTTGTGAGTATTGGTTTACACAATTAGAACTCATAAAGTTTGGCTTGTGATTTTCTCATTTTTTTTTTTTTTGTTATTCATTCTTCCTTAATTTGTTTACCTTGCACTTGACCTTCGTTTTGTAAAACACTTTAAATTTTATACCTTTTGCAGTATTTTATTGTTGAAATATTGAGAAAAAGAACAGCCTAATCACGTTGTTGTTGTTGTTGTTATTCGATGATAAACATAACAAGATAAACATACAATGTTGGGCTGAAATATTGATTTTAGTGTTTATTTCTTTTTAGTTACGTGGGCAAATAAAGAATTAAGTAAAACAAAACGCAAGACATGACACAACAATCAATTCGAAATGTATTTTGGACACATTTTTTTTTTGTTTCAACTTAAATAATTTTAACATTTGCAATGTAATCGAATAAGATGGACATTTATACTGAGTAAAAGAATAGTAGGTCATTGTGCGTCTGCTTTCATGGGAAAGCTGGCCAACTGCATCAAGAGCTGTTGACTCAAAGCAGTATGCTTGTAATATAATTGTCAAAATTAGTTTAATGTTTTCACAAAAAAATGTTCAGCCAGAATTGTAGCTGCCACCCCGAGGTTGTTGGCAAACAACACTCCCTCCCATTCATCCATAGAGAAGTGCTGACAGACAGCTTTTTGTCATGACAAATTCACACAGAGAAGAAAATAAGTAAAAAATTTTGATAACAATTGATGTTGTTGTTATGTTTTTCGAAAGTGACTTTCATTTTTATTCAAAATGATTTGAAAGAAAAAAATTGTTTTATCTTTTATGGTTCTTTTTATTAAATTGTATTTATGTATATTCTACTCCTGCCGTTTTTTTTTTTCTACGATAAGTGAGATATTTACAATTTTGTTTTGCGCGTAAAATGTAGATGAGCGGGGTTTTTGTTAATGTTTTTTTTTTTATTTATTCATAGTTTTGACAATGTTGTCTTTTCATCTTAATCTCGCTTAACCCTTAAAGAGCTCGCAGTTTAACAAAAAAAAAAAAAAAAAGGGCAAAATAAGTGCACCCTTTTTCTTAGCAAAGACACCAGCTTTAGTTTGTATATCTGGTTTTTTCTGTGCTGCGGAATCTCTCGTTTGCCTCTGACGGGATTCGAACCGCAAAACTCAAGACTATTGATCAAACAGCAAACAGAGTTTTTATATTTCGTTCTTTTAGTTGCCTGTGATGGGATTCGAACCGCAAAACTCAACACTGCTGATCAACCACCAAACAGCACACCCAGTCATAGCAACAATTACAACCAATGAAACACAAAGCTATTTAAATCGAGAGTTAAATTTATATTCGGATCTGTTTTAGAATCCGATTCGAATTGATTTAGCAAAATTTTTTTTAATCCGCATAATTCATAAATTGGTGTTCTCAATTCAGCATGCTTTTAGACATTCGAAGTTTCTGTTCGAAAAAAATTCTAAATGTCAAATACAAAAAAAAACAGGTTTTATCAGCTGTTGAAAAAATTTTACATTATTTGAATTATAAAAGATTAATACCGTGTTCATACGTGCATTTCTAATTGAGATAATATTCAGTTTATTGACATAATATTTTTTGCGTTCATACATACAAATATTGCGCTAACTCAATTAGTATTTGACAGCTGGATAAAAGATGTTGTTTTTGTTTTGGTAGTGAGAAAGAAAAAGTGAAATATATTTTCAAATAAGAAAAATGGAAGAAAAACTGCCTTTTATTAAAAAGATTTTAGTGTTGTACAATAAAAATATGGAACTTGTACAAGTAGTGCGTTCATGTTATGACTCCAAAGCGGCAATAATAAAAAGAACGAGAAAATTTTTTTATTTGTTATTATTTTGTTTTAATTGCTTTTGTTGACATTTATCTCGTCATTCATCTCGCATTGTATACTTTTGCTTATTAAACACATCTTTTACAGTGTTGTGTTTCATCTTTTTCTCAATATTCAAAGCAATTTTGAGTTTATTAAGCAATAACTTTATTGACTTTTTGTATGGACTTTATTGCGATTATCTCAATAAAGGCGCATGTATGAACTTGGTATAAGTGAAAAATAGTTTTTCTAAAAATGCCTGCAGCTTTTGTTTTATCATATGTACGATGGCAGTGTGTTATATTTTTGTTGCGTTTTGAAAAGAACTATCAGAGGACGAAGCCGATGATAAAAGATAACTTAACATACAAATAGTAGCCGGAGGCAAAGCAAAAACCGACGCTTAACGATCGTCTAAGCCATGTTTTTACAATCACGCAAAAAAATGTAAAAATTAAGTTAAAATATGACAAAAACTAAAACATTAATAGATTATGCTGAGAAAGCAGCTCTACCGCAAGCAGCAATCAGTCGCCCTTGACCGCGACCGGTGTAAGGTTGTGAAATTACCGGCGCGACAGTTTGCCAGCTATGAGCACATGAACTACGATCTTTAACAACCATATGTTGTAAAAAGAACGTATTGCCGGACTATTACAAAGGAATTTCACCATTAAAATACAATCATATTAATATAAATATTGCTTAAATTAAACTAAATCTAGGAAATTTATTATAATTTTCTTTAAAATGTCAATTTTTCTTTTTCAATAAATTCTGATTGCATTAAGCATTAGCCCACAAAACATTGACATATCACACTTTACTATATAGGGCAACTTCGTGTTTTCGATCGTAAGCAAAATTTTTGTATTTTTAGTTTGCGCAAGTGCCATTTGACAAAACATACAAAATTTTTGGAAGAAATTAAAGAAAAGGTTTTTTTTTTTTTACTAATAATTGTGTGTACAATGAAACCTCTCCTAACGCGGACACCAAAATTTTTAAATAATGATCTAAAAATCCCTCATAAGCGGACAAAAGCGTTAAAATCAAGACGAATTTATCAGAAAAACGCCAAAAAAAAATATACCAAACAAATACAACTCTTGTTAAGTTACTATTTTTTCCAACTCTGTTTCATATTTGTGTTAATGCCATTAAATTTTGTGATTTCCCTTTTAACACCAATGACAAAGAAATTTCTATTTATTTGAACAAATTGTTTGATTAACTTGTTTTGAATGCTTTAGAACACAAAAAAAAGAAATGGCAAATAAAAAAAATATGTTATCCTGGGATAAAGTTGAATCAGCAACAATAAAAAACTGCTTTCGGAAAGCAGAATTTTCAGAATCTATTGATGACCTTCCGGATTTTGATGCCGAAAATGATATCCCACTGGCAACGTACGCAAATTTAGTAGAACTGTTCCCTCAATCAAATGGATTTGAAGAGTTCTTAAAAGTAGATGAAATCGTATTCACTGAAGGTGACTGTATAGAAACATTATATCCAAGCGCTGTTGTGGAGATAAACGACTCTGAAGATTCTGAATACGAGGTGTATGTAGAAATACCTAATCCCATAAACTCTTATGATGAAGCATTAAAACAAATTGTTCATTTAAAGCATTTTGCAAAAATTTTTTATCTGTTCCAACAGATAAAAAATATTGAAAGTCATTTTCAAACTCAACAACTCAAATTGAGCCGGTCTAAATTAAAGCAGTCAAACCTGAATCAATTTTTTCGGCCGCAGTAGAAAGCTTAGCATTATAAAATAAAAAGATTAAAAAAAAGTTGTACCTCTTTTAAGCGGACACCTCTTATAACCGGACAAAAATGCCGCGACGGTGAGTGTCCGGTTTTCACTGTACATTCAAATTTTTTTTATTATATTTAATAAAAAAAAAAACACTTCAAATTAAAAGAGAAAATTTAGTTTTTATTAAAAAAGTTATCACTTGCATGAACAAAAGCCGATTCTATTTCCTTTCACTCACAATATAATAAATACTCTAATTGAAAACGAATAAAAACATGGGGATTCGGATTGCAGAACACCAAAAATTCTAAAGTAATCCACTTTAGAGTGAATTCGGATTCTAGAACAGAACCGATTAGGTCATTATTTCGCTGCAAGCTCAACATGATTTTTAATCAAGTTTCTTTTTAATGTTAGTTTAATTTTGTGGCTATTTCAGTGTGTTCAGCAGAAGGGTGGTCGACATTGTGCCATCGATTTTTCGATTGCTTTTGGTGTGGAGAAAAAATGCTGACAGCAATATACATATGTATACAAATAATAATTCTCTAGAACCTAAATTTTATTTTCATGCAATCAGTTTATGTTGTTTGAAATGAAAAAATTTAACTACAATTCCATTTTGTTTAATATTGTCATGGAAATTATGCAGGTACGATGCTAGCTAAATTGTTAGGGATGGTATTGTAACGGGTTATCCATTTCGTGGTTTCAATAGTATAGGAGTGCAACTCCACATCTGTCAAACTAAGTTGTTAAACCAAAATGGATCGCTTAAATATCACATAACGCATAAAAATTATCAAAACGTATTACAAAAATGGTGATTCTGCCACAGCCACACATTAAATAGCACCAGGCGGAACATGAAATTCGTTCATTTGCTGCCAAGCGCTGTGAATAGCACTTTTAAAACTACAATTTTTTAACACCATGGTAGCCTTTGAGAAAATTAATTTGTAAAACTATTTTTTAAAGCTTCAGGTCTTTTAATTTTCTTTTTTAAAGCTTTAAAAAATAGTTTTATTAATTTTAACAATAAAAGTCAAAAATTATAGATAAGAAAATTAATTTGTTCAAAGTAAATTTTTGGAAAGCATTTTTAATATTAAAACTTTGAAAAATTAATTTGCTCTTTCTACATCTCTTGTATGGATGGTAGATACTTTTACTCAAAAATTGAAAAGAAATTCCCTCACAGCTGTATGTATCTGACATCTTTTAAATCTGTCGCTTTGCTACACTCTGCGAAAGATCAGTTAGTCACGCTTTGTGCTTGAAGCTTCCATCAGTTTGTTTGTTTGATTGTTTTTTTTTTATTTATTTATTTGCTCTATACTTTGTTTTTGTTGCTGTTTTACGTTTTGTTTCAAATTATTCATACAATGAAACAAAATCTTACAAATCGTTTGTGGAAACTTTTAGCAACTTTGAGGCATATTGTTCTGAAATGACAATGACCCTCAAGCATGGCCAATTAGTTAAGTTTTGTATTTTCTGTGATTATCTAAAATGTGCTTGAATTGGTTAGGCTGCGCTGGCTGGCTGGCTGGATGAGCTGGAGAGATGCTGCTGGATGTAATGGGATGTGTTTTAGTTGGTTTGGCAGCCAGACTTTGTTGTAAGGAGACAAAGAAGGAGAAGAAGAACTACGACTGGGTAATCTATGAAGAATTTTATTTAAATGGGATTATTTTTTTTTTGTCTTTTTGCTTCAAAAATTGTAAAATGCAAATAAAACAGCTTATAGCCAACAATGACAACAACTGCAACCACCACCACAACAACTGAGCACAGCAATAAGAACAAGACAAAAAAACATGTTAATCCAATGACAATCTTCATGTAAACATCAGTCAACTGTTAGACGCCACATTCTGTTGTTGTTTACGTTCAAGTCATGTTTTACCTAAATTTGACATCAGATTGTTGCTTTTTCCAGCTTCAAGTTTATTTTGCATTCCTCTTTTTTTTTTAGATTTTTCAGAGTTTATTTATTTATTTGTTGCTTGGTTTGTAACTCACGTGCTATTTGTTTCAACAGCCACAGACTAACAAGAAGAGAGAGAGAGAGCAAAAAAAACGAATGATTACAACAACTAAAACGAAAAGCACAAGGTTTTGATCTTGTTCTTGTCCACCCACTTTGTGTTAAAGTAAATTTGCTGTCATTGTCTTTCACGGTCTGGCTTTAAGAAAAAGTGCCGGATTTTCTTTTCCATTCGATGCTTAATTTAATTTGTTCTAGAAAATAGAGTGAGTTATGCAAGAACATGAAAGTCTCAGATTATATATATTTTTCAAACATTAAAAAGACTAATAGATTTTTTTTTCCTTCATTTTCTTTAACACAAATACAAAAACAAAAGATTACTTCGTTGCTTAAGCCAAAGTGTTTTTTTTTCATTTCCTTAAAGAGAGCAAAAAAAAAATATGGTCAACAAAAACAACGCAAATCCATTTTCCTAAATTAGAACTAATGTTCAACAAACACACAAAAAACTTTACAAAGTGTTCTCCTTTTTTTTTTTTTGGACATAAATTTCTATATGTTAGAAATTTCAAAGTATTTAGGCCAATTGTGACATAACAATTGATGTTCAATTCAAACAATTACTTACCCTGCTCTGCACTATTTTAAAAATCCTGGTTGCTTGCTAATAATTTACTGTTGTTTCTGCCACACATTCTGTAAAAAAAAAAAGAATAAAATATGCAGAAAAAAATTAGAACCATACAAAATTAAAGACCTTAATATTATGTATTTAGTTAAAGGAGATAAAGAAATGTTTATTGCTTGTCTTGCAGAGCATTTCTAACACTTTGAGCTCATAAAGGAAAGCACAATTTGAAGCCAATAAAACTAATGGCAGTTGTCTTGAAAAATCTTGGAAAAAGAAGTAAAAGAAAATTTAGTAAGATTTAGTAAGACTGTAAAACAAACGAAAAAACCACACACACACACACACACACACACATCTGTAAACAGAAGTTGATGTTAAACAAACTTAAAAAGGAGTTCGAGCACTTAAAGTGAAGTTAAGCAGAAGAAGTGTTGTTAAATGCTACTCGTCGTCGTCGTCGTATGCAAAATATCAAGCTGGTTTAGGCGATTAAACAAAAAAACAAACAGCAAATAATTAGTTTAACACACACATAAAAATACAGGCCACTTTACGAACAATTCGTATCTCGGTAAATGTCTAATGAAAAATAACAAGTTAGTTTTTTTGTTGGAGGCTGCAAGCTTTATTTTTTTTTTTTTTTGCTTTTTTTGCTTTTTGTGCCATTAACACAGTTTAAAGACTTTAAAGATGCTGCCAAACTACGGTGGCAACAACTGCATTACTTGGCCATAAAAAATTAAACAAAAATTAAAGAAATTTCTCTATTTTCTACCTCAGCCTCAGAGGGAAACAAACACGAGATAATTAAATTAGCAACAGTAGGCCATCAAAATTAAGCTCCAATTACCGCAAAAGTGTTTGTTTGCGGTGGTGTGAGGCTTTCAAGAATACTACCTACACACGTTGTCATATAATTTCATAAAATTCTAAAGCCACATTTTTTATAGCACATATTTTTTATAGGAGCAGCTAAAAACTCTCTGACATATGAAAATTTTCAAATACTGTTAACAATGCGCGATATCTTTGATTCTTTGCAGTCTTTTGCAGTCCCAATATTTTATCACAATTTTAGAGGGGCAAATATTAAAGCTGTAGATTGCAGTATAGAATAAACTAATTCAAGGTATGAAAAAAGTATTTCTAAAAATGATAGATATCTTTTTCAAAGACAAAATATCAACAAATTTTGGTGGCTAAGTGAATAAGCACTGTTTTCTTGCTTTCACTCTTTTGTTTTTACTTTTATTTTACCTCTTTTTAAATCAAAATATTAAAGTGATGTTTTTAAAAAAAATTTTCATTACAGAAAAATAAACATATTCTTCATTTGAAGTACAAAACCCAAAAAAAAAAAAACATTGAAAACTTAATATTGTTCTTTATTATACTTGAGAGCTCTGAAAAGGGACTGTGTGTATTTGTAAATATTTGTAAATATTAACTATTGTTTATTGTAGTTTTTGATAAATTTTCTAATTTTGCATATCAATAAACGAAAAAAAAAAAAAAAAAATTGCCATGTAGAGGTCAGGGTCCGAATTGTTGTATTGGTATTCAATGGTTTGCCTTTAAAATTAATACAGGCGCCAACCAGTACCCGTTGTGAAATATGTAGTTAGCTTTAAGTTAGTTTAAAGTTAACTTTGTTTCCGACAGGGAATAATTATATGGATAGAACACCAAATATTAAAGATTATCAAAATATTGATACAACGATTGATAAACGATTGCAGGAGTCAATGACATGCACAATTGGTAAAAAATACAGGCTAGCTCGGCCCTCAGTGGCGTGGTTGTTGACCCATTCATTGTTCATCGCCGCGTAAGCATAGAAAAATTACATGCCATTCAAAACTAAATGCCACAAAACAAACAAAGAAAACCTTTTCCAAATATTCACTGTATTTTTCAGCTGTCTATATGCCGACGTCATTTCGTTGGTGCTAATCAACTTATCAGTAGAGTTGAAAAATTCTTAAAAGAACAAAATGAGAATCAGAAATGGGCAAAACTATCTGAATATATGTATGTATACTACAACTTATATTTCCTTTTCGTTTGTGTTCGTCGGTAAAAAGTTGTTGGCTTTAGTAGCACAGTTTTAAGTACCAAAATAATTCTGTTAAAGCAACGCACAAAAAACAAATGAGCTGCTGCATTTTTTCCCAATACAAATGGTGTATGCCTTAATGACGGTGGGTCAGTAAATTTCTTAGTTTGCCCTTCTTCTTCTGCTCCTTTTTAACTCTACCGAATTACACACTCCTGTGTATTCTACACGTATCATTTTCATTGTTTGACACATTTGCAGGCTTAAAATGAATCACACCTTTGGCTTATTGCGTTTCACTTGAGAGCGTTGCTTAAAGAAATGATTAAAATCTCTCAAGTCAAACAAAAGATGCGTTTAAATTAAAACTTACGTAGGTTGTTAAACATTTTGTTTTTTTCTTTTTTTTTTTTTTTGTTTGTTTTATTTTGCAATCAATTTGAACATGCACTTAGAAACGTTAAAACTCTAACATGCATGCTTAAGTTTAATGTCATGTTGGAAATAATTTTTTTTTTTTCCATTTAATAAGAGTTCACTTGAAAACTTGTACATTTCCAAGTTGTGGTTCAGCCATTAAAACAGCCACCACTCATTCACGTGCCTTTAAATGAGAAAATGAAAATACTAATGATAAAAATAATAGAAAACAAAAACAAAAAGGAAAATAATGAAACGTAAAGCCAAGCAGGAGAAGCAGAAGCAGAAGAAGAAGCAGAAGAAAAAGAAGCTAGAGAAAATTAAGTGGTAAATGAATGTTAAAGTTGGTAATGGCATTGGTAATTGCTGGTTGCACCTACTCCCATACAGCCGTCTCTGTACTTAGAGGATTAAAGGTCATTTGCATATTTCTTCTTAAGCATGAGTTTTTTTCAAAAAATACTTTTAAGCCGCTTATTACTTTTATTTACTTGTTGTGTGTGTGTGTGTGTTTGTGTGTGTGTGTATTTTTTGCTATAAAATTCTTTTAAATCATGTGTTTATTATTAAACTCCAGAGGGATTTACAAATTTAATTTAAAACTGCATGAGATAAAGCAAATATTTGCTGGTATCAGCAAGTGTTGAACAAGTTAATTTAATGGGGCCTGTGTGTTGAGCTTAAGCTTGAGGATGAGACACAAAGTTTTTTTTCTTTTTGCCAAGTGTTAAAACAAAACAATTTTTTTTTTTTAATGAAAGTTTCAAAGTTTTAGATGGCATTCAAATTAAAGCAGATGCAGAGAAAATTACCGAAAAAAAAATGTGAATGAAATCAAATCGAAAACCTTTTTTAAGTTATTTTTGTTTTAAGTTCACAACAAAAGAAATCTTTGTTAATTGAAAAAAATTTTTTTCTTGAAGTGGGTTTCACCACAACGCAAAACTTGTGTTCATGGTGAAACAACATCTTTGTTTTGTTTTAAATCCAGCGAAATATTATTTAATTTACGTTTTGCTTAATATTCTGAAAGTGCCGGATCGAAAATCACTTTCAACATTGTCATGCTTGAAGTTTTGTGAAATGTATTAAGAATCCTGTATAATGAAAGAATTAAGTGCACAAATCCAATGAATTGCGACATTAATTTAAAGGAAATAATTTATTAATTTCCAACCAACGTATTTTATATAAACTAATGAATAGTTTAAAATTAAATTAATTTTTTAGATCTGTGAAAAGTATCGAATTGGCTGCACGAAAATTTTCAGGGAATTAATAGCGGAACTCACCCTTCATTGCAAATTACCCTTGCAGACCTTGCAGATATTGCAACCGTAGCATATGTGCCATAGTCTGCAACACTACAAAAACAAAATGTATGAAAGCGAGATTTGCATCACTTAAGCAAATATGCATAACTAAAAACCATTGCAGATCCGTATTTGCAAATGTTGCTAAATGCTAAAGCAGCTGCTTGTGTTTCTACATTTCAACACGTAAACTCCTGCGCTCAAAAAACTGTATGACGGCGAGGCCGCCACAAAACATGCCTGTGCTGGAATTAAATTAATGCTAACGTTGCTCAAAGAAGCATTTACAAAATAGTAAAAAGTGAATATTATACCTATTATTATGCATCATTTTTATTAAATTTTATAAAACAAGCAAAAAATCGGGCGTTTGCTTCACGTGCAAATTTTATCGACGGCGTTGCTTTTCAAATATTGGCTGCGGCTTAGCTTATCTCATGCGGCAAACTCGCTTTATTAAATTTTGTAAACAAATAAATAAAACAGGGAAGAAAATGAATACAGAAGAAAGTAAAAATAAAATTAAGGCAATTAAACAAAAAGTCAACAATAAAAGACGGCCAACGAAAATGAAATGAATAATGAAATTTTTGCAATTTGTTTTCTAAACTTCCTTCTCAATTTGCAAAACAAAAATATTTATATTTACCGTTACTCTAAAATCAGCTGATATAATTATTTTTCTAAACACTTGAATAAGACACTCACGCTTGGTAGCAAAAAATCATGCTATATCTGCTAAAATGCAGATGTGCAGCCAAGGGTGATTTCCGCTAATGTAAATTTATATTAATGATATAAATTCAATAGAATTATGAAGGAAAATTCTTGCAGTTTGGGAAATGACATGGAATCATGTCCAGCCCACGTGGTTCCATCGCATGTCCAGGTTCAGGTTATCCCTTTGCGATAAAGTAAAAAAAAATAAAAAATAGTGATAGGTAGAGAGAAAGGGTAAATATACAAAAGCAGAGCTCGGATAGTCAAACAGAGAGAAGGGTAGAATTGAGATTAGCACTGGATCTAACCATCAGCTTTGGCTAACAAAGGAAAGTGGCGACCTTAAAAAATGTAGCGTTGAAATTTGCGAAAAGCGACTGGTACAAAAATTTCTATACAAAAATTTTTGACAAACGTAACCCAGTGCGGAACAGGTTTCAAGTAGATGCAACACAGTCTCGGCCTCATCTTAACAACTCTTGCAGAAATCACTGAAAGGTTAGCCCAGTCGTTTAGCTTGGTTCTTCAAAAGACAGTGCTACAATGATTCTAATGTTAGATCTGGCAGGATTCAAGAGTTCTCTACTTTTTTTTTTTTTTTTTTGGGTCAAAACGAGTCCGTATATTCTTCGAAATGAAGCATATGGGTTCTGAAAACCATATTTGCTAAGCTTGCTGCATTCTGGAAAGTCCAATACATTTCCAGAAAAATGTAAGAAACAGAAAATATTGAAATCCTGCTTTTGGAGAATTGCTTCAAATGCGGTAGTAAAGCTTTTACATTACACCATTTTGTGTGCTCTACTAACGGAAAATATCTGACGAAGCCGATATGTTGCCCGCCTAATATCACACCTTTTTTCTGCTGTATTGGCATGTTTTGCTAGAACCCCGTAATTTATGTTCGTTTTTTTTCTCTTGTATTTTGTAATTAGAATTTCTTTTCAGTTAACGCCTTAGAACATTTTTCCCATTAATTAAATGCTCGCTATTGTTTTTTCTTGATCAACAAACACACCTCATTAAAACATCAATATATGTATATATTTTTTTTTAATTAAGTATTTGCTTTTACTTATCGTATTTTTAATTATTTCTTTTTCTGAACTGTTTCTACACCACAACAACAAACATTACCATAAAAAACGCACCCATAACTTTAAATGCTTCAAACAATACAACCTCATTAATATCACACCGGTAATCACTTCATCATTATCATCAAAACACCACGAACATAAAATTTCACAAAAAAAAAAAACGTTCAAAAATTTACATAATTAATTTCGAAACCTGAATCTTATCACGCACATTAAACTGAAACAACATCATTGCAACATGATGAACAAAAATGCACGTGTCAAATCATTAATTTCCGTGATTGATAAAAACATAAATGAATGCAAAATTTTGTCGCTAAAAAATGTAAATAATAAAAAAAATTTTTGTCATATTTTTTCTTGTTGTAAATAATACAAATCTGTTTTTGTGAATTGATTGAACATCACTTCATTGGGGCAACACAATAAATACATGGTGCACATATGAAACATGAACATGCTTATTTCCATAAACATCCGCCAAAAAAAAACAAAAAAAAAATAAACTAATTTGTACAACATCCAAGATCGGGTTGCCTTAGTAACTGCAGCACCACCGAGTTATACACGTATGTATCACTATTTTCCAGCACACTTGACAACGCACCCGTTTTGTTTTTACCCACAACCCCCACCACCACCACCACCAATAGCACCACCTCCCATGACACAATTGCCAGCTCCGCCAACACTTAAACAATTGGGCAATTCGTTGAGTTCTATGACACAAGCACATATAGCACAAACATTAAGATATCCAGGTAAGAGATTCTCATCATAAAACATTCGTATAATAACAATACCAGAACGAACAAGAAATACATAGATCAAAGATAAATAAAGCAATAGCTTTATACCCCCGCCCCCATGACGGTATTCATTTTTAAATCACAGTATGAAAAAATAAATTTCCTTTTGCTGGTGATGCTGAGAGAAATTTTACGGGTTTGCTTAATTGAAAAGGTCATTTGTCGCCATTTCTTTAATTAACGTTTGAAAATAAATTTTTTATACCGCTCGATTAAAACCAATTAACTACATATTTACATTAGCTTTTTTTATTTGGCCAAAAAATCTTTACACATGTATGTGTATAATTTATATGCATTCTTTTAGCCCGTGGTATCATACTTCAGTTTTTTTTCATTATTGGTATAGAAGTGAAAGAAAGAAACAGCAATAGAAAGAACCAAATATACAAAACGTAAACAAAACTGACTGACATCTTTTCCTTAAGTGTTGTATTCTTTTTGTTTTCAAGAAAGCGCTAGGAAATAAAAATGTTCAAAAAAAGATGTCAGCGTTAAATCGCAAAAATTGTCCATAAACCACGGACACAGCATGAGCATTCACGTTTGAAATGTAAAATTTTTGTGATAAAATTGTAGCGATCAACATTTTTAAAGAAGCCAGAAAAGTAAAGTTGACGAGTTATTGGCTGGAATACATGCTACGACTGTTTCTAGTCCACCATGTCGCTCATCAGCATCCAAATTTGTTTCGAACCCAGGCCATGACTATTTTTAAGCAGCAGCGCACATTCATCCTACCACCTGAGCTCTTTCTTCAGTTCTGACTGCTTATATTTAATCTACTGAACAGCTTTCAACATTATCACGGTTTTTTTCAGTTGATTGGAGCTTTAATTTTCTTGTCTTCTTTATAAAAATGTTGATTACTGCAGTTTTGTTACGAAAAAATCTTTCTCTCAATTTCGAAGAAGTAAAAACCGAATTCAAACCCAGATAGATTTCGTAACAATTGTAAACCATATACATAGTTCTACTATAAAGTAAAAATTAATACTTAAAAATCGTTAGGCAGGGCCAAAAGTTTCAAACCGTTGTTATTACTGATACCAGAGCAACAAACACAAGAATCGATTGGAAATCAATTCGATGTTAAAATGGAAAGTTGATCACTAAGATTAAATATAGACAGTCTGCAATGAAGAGCTCAGGTGGTAGTAGGCTGACTGAGAGCTGTGCTATGAAATGAGTTATGACCTGGGTTTGAAGCAATTTTGGTGCTGATGAACGTCGTGGTGGATGTGAAACAGCCAATAAGTCGTCAACTTTACTTTACAGAAAAAGGCGAGAAAACGAAAATTGGAATTAAGATACAATCAGTTGTAACACAACTTGGTTACCTTTGAGTAGTGAGAAACTTTCAACCGGTAGATATGCAATGATACATATAAATAAATATCTAATAATGGGTGTGTCTGATATTGTTAAGAAATTTAGACAGAAAATATACAACAACTTGAGGGGCTGAGTGGCATGAGTGTCGCTTGAAAAATATGAGTCTCTGAGTTCAAAGGCGAGTACTGATGAGAAATGTGGCAGTTTCGAAACATCTGCTTGTCCACCACCTATTTAAAGGTCTTTGAATTTTACTTTGTATTGTTTAATTAATATTAATCACAAAAATTGTATAGAACGATATTGAGCCCGCTAAACGTAATATAAAAAGATAATGAAACAAAAAATTTGAATAATAAAAATGTATACATGAAATATATATCAAATTTATAAAACCCATGGCGACTTGTGGCCCTCACTGTATTCTACTACGCCTACGTTTTCAAAGCAAATTTATAGTGGCAAAATGAATATCTATGTTAGCGTTCCTTTAATCACAACTCAAAAAAATATCTATATATATTTTGCAACCCGAATATAACATGATATAATTTTCTCCCCCTTTTGTTTAGGTTTATTTATACGACCCGATGAAACAAACTTGTATACAACTTTGGAACCCACTTTAAGCAGTAATCCCAATGTATATTTCCAACGCGGTGGTGCTGTTCATCCAGGCATGATGTATTAATAGAGATAAACATCTGCCGATAAATGAATTTATATATACATACATACACATGTATATGATAATAAATAATAATACTCACTAACAACGTACAGGGTCCCAGGACAATTTTAAAAGATTTTATTTTATATTTAATTTAAAAACGACCTTGAGAAATTCAATTAACCACCATTTATTTAAGTTGTGTTAGTTTTCTTTTTAATTATTCTATGAAATGCTCAAGACTTTTTTTTAGTTTAATGCAAAATAAAAATGTGTACTTTAAGTTTAACGCTCATTAATTTTTAAGTAAAAACTCTAGTTTCTTCAAAACACAAGAAAAAAACAACAGCATAAATACTTGATTGTTTACTTTAATGTCAATAATTTAATAAGTGTTTGTGTGACTTAAAATTTAAGTTTAGATATTAAAATAAAAACTATCAGCAATTAGAAACTTGCTACATTTTTTTTAAGCAAAAACAAAAATATATACTTTATACCTAAAAAATGTTCATTAGTATTAATTAGCGATGTAGATCTTATGATTTCTGAAGAGAAAAGAAAATTCCAATTTTTTTTTTTTTTTCGTTTTTATTATGATTTAAAAAGCATTTGGCCTTCAGTGATTAACAAGGAAAGAAAAAAAGAACAGAAAAAACTTTAAGTGCAACAAATAGTTATTAATTACAATCAATTAAATTGATTTCCTAGATCTAAAGCGAACAAAAATTGTAAATAAAATAAGCAAAATTTTATAACTTTCTTTGTATAAGTTTTAAGAGGAAGAGAAAAAAAATTTAAAGAGAAAATTTAAAATAAATTAAACTTAAAAAAAGAACGAGCAATGGCTAATGTTTTATTTTATTAAAATTTTTAGAAAAAGGCTCATCATCTGAAATAAACTTTAAACTAAATTCAAGTATATGAATTTTAAAATGGTAAGTAACATTATTTGCTGTAAGCAAACCTATTTATCGCCAAAAAAAAAAAAAAAAAAAAAAAAAAAATTTGCCTCAGCTCAAAATTTTAATATTTCGGATACCTAAAAAAAAAACTATTTTTCAAGAGTTGGCTTTTATATTTCGGAATTAGAGTACAAATATAAACTATCGAAATTCACTTTGTTTTTCAAAATATTCCCCACGAAAATCTAGACACTTCTTCAGGTGTTTAAACCAATTGTCGAAGCACTTTCGCCACTCTGATTGAGGTATCACCGCTTCTTCAAGTGACGAAAAGCCTCGACCTCTCAGTTTGGTTTTTACGTACGCAAATGAAAAGAAGTCACTTGGGTTCCCAGTCAGGACTATACGGAGCATGACTCATCAAATCGATGTTTTGGGTGCTCAAAAATGCAGTTATTTGAGCCGATGTGTGAGAGAGCTGATCCGTCTTCGGTGGTTGGTTTTCTTGATTTTTTGGAAGGCAAGTGGCAAACAATACTGTGTACCACTCAGAATTGAATGTTCTAGAGGCACGCGTACGGTTGAGGCGTGTGAAAAAGCGCAATATCTCTAGATCACTTAAAACAAAGTAGTACTGCATATCACATGCTCTGCCAGTTTTATGTGTGATATATTTAGTAAAGAACATACTTTTCGATCATTTTTGGAAGAGAGAATGTTTATCAGCAAAGGGAAGAATGGAGGTAACATTTTGTCAGAAAAGAAATGCCGATTTAATGGCGACCAAAATTGCAATCAGCAATGGCAAATATTCTCTCTTTTTATTTATTCATTTTTATCACACTGCGTACTTTTTGCAATTATCAAAATGTTGGTGCTGTCAAAAACCACACAAAACAACGCCATTAAATTTGTGAGCAAGTATTTTGCTCACCACACCTCATCGCTGCAATTAGAACAGCAAGCCGTAGTGGCTTGGCCGGTGGCTGGCCAAGCCGATACGATAACGAAGCCGCCCCGACGCTGAAGTGCTCGGATGATCGGCGGCTGGAATTATCAATAAACTTTTACCTTAAATCAGTGTTTTTTTATATAACTTAATTGTTGATGATTTGATAGCTACAAAAATGATCAACTTTGTTGTGCTACCTTTGTACATTACTAAAGTGTCTTAAAAACACAAAAAATGCAGAAGTGTCGGACCGCAGCCGCTTAGCCGCCACCGCTAAAAATATATGCATTTTAGCCACCGCCAAATTTTTCATTCGACCTGCTTCACTACTACGCACACGTTCTGTGTATCAACACTATCTGCAGACAGGGCTGGGCAGTATTTAAAATACATGTATTTGAAATACGTATTTAAAATACAAATACGTATTTTGTATTTGTATTTTAAATACGTCTCATGAATGTATTTGTATTTTGTATTTTAAATACTAAGCGTTTAAGTAATTTGTATTTTGTATTTCAAATACTCGTGCTCTCAAAATACATTTTTCAAAATACATTTTAGATTTATCTTAAAATTAAATACGCTAAAAGTTATTCCATTCATACATCAACTAAAATTGAAAATTTTGCTACTGTCTTATTTCCAAAAAAAAATTGCAATACCACAATTTAATTACCAAAGTACCTGTGTAAAGAAAACGCAACTGAATGCACATACATTGAGAAAGTTGCCAAGTTGTCAGAAAGTTAAGTAATGAAGGAAAAACAGCTTTCGACATTTTAATGTAGAACAAGAGAATAAAATATCAATCAAATTGTTGACTTGGATAGACTATATATAAATATATAGCATTTGGTAAAACGTTTTTTAATTGTCACTTTTTTCTTAATTCCATTATATGTCTTTTACTAGAATATCATTTTCTAATAAGAAATCATTGAGATTTTGTCGTTATTTGGGTTTCTTTATTCGCCATCAAGAGACTGTTTGCCTGATATCACTTTTGAAAAACTGGTGTTTATGAAAGAAAATAAAAACTTTTTGACTAAAAGTATTTTGTATTTTCAATAGATATTTTTGTTACACAATATTTTGTATTTTGTATTTCAAATACTTGCTTTTGGAATACAGTATTTTGTATTTTGTATTTTAAATACATGGAAAAAAAAGTATTTGTATTTTGTATTTTAAATACACAACAGTTTGTATTTTAAATACATTAGAGCATGTATTTCTCCCAACACTGCTTGCAGAGAACGCTACCCAACAGCCAAAAAAAAAAAAAAACCATGGATGTCCACTATATTTTTTTTTATGTGTTATGCCTATCTAAGTACAAGAATTATAAGAATTTCAAATTATATGGATCGGTCTTTTTTTAGAATTTTTTTTTTCTCTAAAATATGAGATTTTCGTAAAAGATGATCCAGATCTCTAGTCATAACTTAAAAACGGCATGTCCGATTTTATCGTGTAATACCTCCATATATTATAAATTGTGCCAGCTTTAAGTTGTGCTAAAATAATTTTTTGGCATGGTTAATAATTTTAGAGTTATTAGAGAGAAAAAATAATAATAATTATGTTTTTGAAAAATGGCAAAATTTTTAATTTTCGAAAATTTATAAAAAAAAATATATATAAATTTGCAAATATTTTCCCGTGTTTTTATTTATTCATATAGCTGCATGGAATAGCAATAAAATGAGCCCTCATTTATTAAAATCTGTGTGTTAATGTTTATTTTATTCCCGAAAAAGCAAAAATACCCATTTTGGCCAAAGAAAACACTTTTTGCTGTCACTGCCCAAAACTGAAGCAATTGCTCATCTCAGTAGCATGCAATAGCTACATATCAAAATATAATCAAATAGTTACGTTTGTTATAAGCTACAATAACAAGTAGACTTCGTATTTTCGCACCCTTTTGCTACCAGCTACCAGCATACGCCTGCGAAAGTACACAAAAAACCCCCCTTCTTGCCGTTATTGCCAAACCTGTGTAATCTCACTGAATAATCGAATGATTATGTTTGTTATAAACTAGAATAACAAGTAGAATTCGTATTATCGCACCCTTTTGCTACCTGGTACCCCTTGAACACCTTAAATACGTTCTTCTTTGTCTCGCCATTACAACTTTTGTAAATTTATAGCTTAACTTTGCAAATTAATCGTATTCTACAAGACGCTTTTAATAAGGCACAATTTTGTTCAGAGTAATAAAAATGAGTTACAAAATTTTCTAAAATCAAAAATTTTAAACTTTGCAATTTTTCAACAAAAAATAAATAATTTTTTAACTTTTTTTCTTTAATAACTCTAAAATTATTAAGGACTCCAAAAAATTTAAAGCTGGCATAATTTATAATGTTTTGATGTATTCCATGATAAAATCGCACACGCCGTTTTTAAGTTATGACTAGAGGTCTGGATCAACCTTTACGAAAATCTCACATTTTAGAAGAAAAAAAAATCGTTAAAAAAAACTGATCCATACAATTTGAAATTTTTATGATTTTTGTACTTAGATAGGCATAACACATCAAAAAAATTTAGTGGTCACCCGTGGTCAGACGTTTCCTTTTTCCATTTGTTGTGCAGTGTTATTTGCCATGTTACCAAGTAAAAACATAAAAATTCAGTTTTTAAACTTAAAAAAGTTTTGGTTTTTCACAGCCATTTTGGATGTGAGGTACTGCCTCGACTCTCAAGCACTTTAAGTGCAATCAATTTCAATCAGTGTTAAATACTACTTTGTACAGTTGTATTTACACAATAATTTTGACTGGTGCTAATAAAATGATATATTGGAAGGTCTGACTTGCACAGGAGTTACAGCAGAAAACATAAAACAATTTATTACAATAATTGATTAATTCGTTGAAAAAATTGTTGCATTTACAAACGCATTGGCGCCAAAGCTTGTTTGCCAGGCAGTTAAATAATGGCTTGATTTATTATGGCTTCTTCGTTTGAGCAGGCGCACACATGTTTTATGCATTTTAATTTGTTTAAGGATTTTTAGAGCACTATTTTTTTTTCTAAAGAAAATGCAAATTAATATATTACATAAAAATGTTTGAGCCTAATTTGAATATTTGAGCTAAACCCATCAAAAACATTTTAAGGGTTTTATTTTTAAGCTGCGGCTAATCATAAGAAATGCATGCAGTATTCGAACCTAAACTGATTTTCTCTTATTTTTATGAGCATTACTATGAAAATGAATTGAAGCTGTATTGGATAATATATTTATATTTTTAGGGGAAAAAATTTGTTGTCACGATTGCATTAATAATCAAAGCAAAAAAAAATAGTTTAAACATTTTTTCCATGCGGCCTTTGGTGATAAAAAGTGCAGAGCATAAAAGTTTTTCCAATTAAAATTCTTGATTTTTTAAGACCAAATTTTACAATTTAACTTACGCCTCTTAACGAAAAAAAAAAACTACTCACAGTCTTATACATGCATAAGAAATCGTAAACATTAAAACTCTATAAAAAGTTTTTCTGTGCATAGATGCTATTTTTCCATAACTATTGACTAAAATACAGCGATTTTAATTGCATTTGAATGGCTGAGAAGGAGGCAAGAAAAGCTTAGTGGTTCTGACAAAGAAAATGTTTTAAGTATATTAAAAGAATATGTTATTATAACAAGAATTTTACGATTTTTACGATTATTATAAGAAGTCCTAGTTCGTGAAAACGAAAAAGCCCAAAAAAGACAAAATAAAAAGGAATTGAATTACCAGCAATATCTAGTCATGGACATTTCACAAAACTTTACACATACACATGTATATGTGGGTACGTACATACACTTTATTTATAAAAATAACTAAACAATCACCATCTATAAAATGTGTTTTTTTTTTTCTCTCTCTCTCCAGCTTTTGTGGCTGCGAAGGTTTTAGTATGTTTTTTTTTTTTTAAGTATACAAGAAGTAAGTACCCAACAACAAAACGTTGTTGCCATGCCACGCTGAAGGAAAGCAGCATCGAACAAATTTACCTTAACAGAAATAATTTTATCGCTTTACTGTCAAATAGAAATCATAAAAGTCATATACCGAAAATTTACTTTTTGAGCTAAAAAGATGACAACATAAAAAAAAAAAAAATTAAAGATGCCATAAATGTTTGGAACAGTGTTGCCAATGGGAGGCAAAAGGTGGGTGTAAAAATTTAATTTAAGGTTGATAAATTATTTACAAGCTTTAGCAGACTGCTAATTGAGAATATCTTCTGCAATTCTCTGGAATGAGATATGAAGTCTGGGCAAGTGAACTTTGGTGGTTTGTACAAGTAAATTCGTAGTAGATATTGTGCCACTTAAGTGCCCAAGACGCGATCAATGTGCCTACAAAATTACTTTTTTTTCGTCATGAAGGCTTCAAATAAAAACCCTAAGCGTGCACCCTAAATTAGAGTGTAATGCGCTTTTTATCTGTCAAAAATTCTCATGCCCATACCAAATATATGAATCAAACCGAAATAACGCGGCGTCAACCTTTCTTTGTAATTGGAAAATTTGATTTTGACAGAGCGTAAAAGGTGAAGTTGGCTGCAAAAAAAGTTAAAAAATACATACATACATTATTATTGATGCAGTTAAACATTTTGGAAATGGAGGTAAATTGGTTTAATCGAAAAATTAAAATAATTGATTTTTTGTAAAGTAATTACAATAGTCTTTTCTTTTAGAATTTGAATGAGCGGATTATTGAACTAAAGCGTGCAAATCCATGCATATGTATACGAAAAAAGGAATACTAAATACAAAGATATTAAACATAAAGAAACAATTTGGGAAGACATAGAAAAGGAAATTAATATATCAGGTTGGTTTACCTAAAAGTATTTTTAATAAAAACTCAAAATATTTATAACAAAGCTTCAGTTAGTTTTTAATACTTTCTTTTGATTTTTCACCTGTTTTCGAAATTGTGTTTGTTATTATTTTTCAAGTAATACCAATACAACTGCTTTCCATTCAATTTAGCGATTTTATCTTTATTTATTAAAAAAGTTTTATTAAAAAAGATAAGTAAACACTACTGTTTCTGGCACAATGTTGACATCATTGCTTAGGTGACTCAATAAAGCGTAAAATCAAGGCGCTCAATTACGTTGCGTCTTATACCTTGTTCATACATGCATTTCTAATTGAGATAATATTCAGTTTATTGACATAATATTTTTTGCGTTCATACATACAAATATTGCGCTAACTCAATTAGTATTTGACAGCTGGAAAAAAGTTGTTGTTTTTGTTTTGGTACTGAGAAAGAAAAAGTGAAAAATATTTTCAAATAAGAAAAATGGAAGAAAAACTGCCTTTTATTAAAAAGATTTTAGTGTTGTACAATAAAAATATGGAACTTGTACAAGTAGTGCGTGCGTTCATGGTATGACTCCAAAGCGGCAATAATAAAAAGAAAGAGAAATACAAATTTGGAAATGCTGCAATGTTTAAAAATTTTTATGTTTTTATTTTTTTTTTTTTTATTTTTTTTTTTTTTTTTGTTTGCTTTTGTTGACATTTATCTCGTCATTCATCTCGCATTGTATACTTTTGCTTATTAAACACATCTTTTACAGTGTTGTGTTTCATCTCTTTCTCAATATTCAAAGCAATTTTGAGCTTATTAAGCAATAACTTTATTGACTTTTTGTATGGAATATTGAGCTCAATAATGGACTTTATTGCGATTATCTCAATAAAGGCGCATGTATGAACATGGTGTTACGCTCTAATTAAGGGTGCACTGTAACAATTTTTTATCCTGGATTTTGTATCCTGGAACGCATTTTCCATGTTTATGGACACTGTAGTAAACTGAAGAACTGCATCTGCAATGCAGTCTTATATTGTAATGAATTGGTTATGAAACAAGGAATCTACACTTTTGTTATTACAACGGCAGTAGTTGTTTATATTCATTAACATTCACATTTTAAATTCCGGCAAATACTAGTTCATTTTCAGGAATTGTCAGTAGCGCAACTGACTCAATCATAAATCACTTCAGTCACATTTCCTGCAGCGTATAAACAAAGTCCATATGTATGCACTTTTATCTATATGTATGCAAGAAACACAAAGATGAACGAACATTTATGTATCTACCCAACACGAAATTTCGACGCACAATAGTGGAGACGTGAGAAAAAATATTGTTTCAAAAAAATATCGAAGACTTGATTTTGCTTGAAACAGAGCCAATTGCATATACATATAGCCGAACAAGCTCGATCGCATGTACAATCAAACTGAGTTTATTAAGCGTGTCTTGATGTTATCAACACAGTCATGCCTTTCCTATTGCCAGTTTTGGCAGTAATTGTCCATTACTGACAACGAATTCGGGACTTACGCAAAAACAGAAATTTAATACAAGCTTAAAAGGTAAATCAATGTAAGGTTTCAATAGTTAATTACTTTATCATTTTTATTACAAAATGAGGGATCATTCCCCGAGTATAGGTACAAGAAAAAAAATTTATAATTTACCATTATAAAGAACGAATTACTTTCTGGCCAGCCATAGAAAATTTTATCACTACAATTTCACCGCAAAGAATCCTGCTCAGTTTTCAAGAAGTAAACACCGACTTAAAGACCAAGGGCCAAATCGTCGCATTCAATATCGAACGAATTCCGTCACTTGTGCTGTGTGTTTGTTGGTTATTTTGCTTTTGTTTTACATTATTTTTGCACGATAGTTGATTCGATATCGAATGCGACAATTTGGCTCCAGTTTTCATTCGATATCGAACGAATTCCGTCACTTGTGCTGTGTGTTTATTGGTTATTTTGCTTTTGTTTTACATTACTTTTGCTCGATAGTTGATTCGATATCGAATGCGACAATTTGGCTCCAGTTTTCATTCGATCAATTTGACAAGGTGAATTGGCAAAAAAAAAAATCAAAAACACATTTCAACTTTGTGAAATTCATTTTTCATCAAATAATTTTTGAAGAATAGGTTCAAAAAGCATTGCCTAATTAAATAACAAATACATGCTTGTACAGCAATGTCTCCTAAGCCAGTTGAAAGTGGACAGAACTGAAAGTCCTTGTGAACTGCATATATTTTCAGTTTATTATACATGAACTTTAGCTCGAATGTTTGCAATGATTTTGGTGTCAGTCCTGGCAATCATTCGAACTAAAGGGCACAAATCAAGCAAAATTTTAATAAGCGCTGTGGTATAACTAGCTGTTTTCAGGCCGCCACACTTCTCATCAGCACCCATTTTGTTCATTATCTTGTTTTTGGATTCTAACTTTTTTATACTACCGTCTGAATGAAGTGGAGAGTTCAAAATTAGCCCTGTTCCGAAAGTATGTGTGTGCATACTTTTTAACAGCGCAGGCCCTTGCGTCAAAAAAACAAGTCACTTCCGCACAGATTTTTTGCACCTCTATAAACTGAAACTGATCGTGTATACCTTAAACAGACAGCACATCCAATAAAAACCTTGAACAAGAAAATCATTGAAAATAAAGCTGCACGTACTAGTTTTTGTTAGAATAAACTCTTTTTTTTTGTGTGTATTTTTTTGTATTATTTCTGTGTTTGTTGTCTACTTCTTTAAATCCAAAATAAGTCGACGAACATCACTTTTTCTAAGAGTTTTATTTCGTTCTTTTTAAGGCACCATCGTTTAAAACTGTTCATATTTTTTTTTCTTTCAAGTTTACCAAATAACAAAACGTGACTCTAGACTTTGTGAGTGTAGCAGACAGAGCTGGATATGGTTGCAAGTGAGTGTCTGTCTGTCTGTGTGTTCAAACAGTGAACTTGAGCATGATTCTTGGTAAGCCCATCTTCAAACTCTTCGTATTTTGTTTTGTTTTGGTTATTAATGAAAATACAAAGGCATCTCAAAGGAATAATAAAATATTAAATAATGATGAAGTTTGACTTTAAACGAAATAATAATAAAAATGAGAAGCTATAAAATTTTCACAAAATCCATAATGATAGAGTTACGACAATGTTTACAGCACACACATTAAAGCCCAAAATAACAATGAGCGTATAATTTTTAGCCCAAAAGTGAGAGTAACTTAAGGCTTGTTAGAATTCATTTTCCTGCCACAGCGAAAGCCATCTTTGAAGATGCACATCATGCTGCTGCCTGCACATGCATGGCTTTTGTATTATATTACAGATAATGATTGCTCTGGATAATCCCACTACTAATTTAAGTCAGTTAATACTGTTGCCTATAAATTTTATCTCAATATGATAAAAAGTAGTTTTTGTTTCTACTTTAAACTAATAATCATGAGAAGAAAAAAAAGATTAGAAGACAAAAATGTGTTGAAAGTCTTGTAAATGCTGGTTAAGTGAAAAACAAAAATTTTTAAATTCTATTTGTGTTCAGGAAACAAACTGTGTTTGTTAAATGTTAAACATAACAATTTGAGGGGCTTGCGATTAAAATTAGTATACGTATACAAGAACAGTTTAAATAACTATGCTTCTATGCTTTCGAAAAATAAAAATTAAAAATATATTCGAATCCATGCCCGTTGACAGCCTATAACCTTCATATTTAACGCCACTTTATTCCCAAAACTGTAGTCTTGAAAATTTAAGTGTATTAAAGAGAAATGATTGCAAAATAGTTTTATTGGAAAAAAGAGAACAATTTTCTAAGAACTACGGCACTTATGAAATTTCATCTATAAGTGAACAACGTTTTTCTTGCCAAAACATAAACATGATGATAAAGAAGATTTTTAAGACTCAAAAACAACTGGTTCTGATATCGAGCAATATATAGTCAATCAACTTATCAATTAGAAGATATAAAAACATGTGAACAACTTCCTCTGCCAAGGATGGCAAAGTCTGTCTTTCTGGTTGACTGATTTCACGAAGTAAGTACATATATCGCACTATTTATGTCAGTGCCCCGCTTTCTCACATATACGATCCCGACATTTTGGGAGAGACACCTTACCAGACATAACCCGAGTACGGGGCGTATGCTGGAGGAAACTAAGGAACTTTGTGAATGACACGGAGTTCCTATAGACCTATGAGTCAAACTGGTTCTCGGTTTAACCCACGGAGCGCACAACAAGCCTATATTGGCTTAGGTGTATGTCGTAAGACATGGGCAGAAGAACCCCTCCATTCAACCTAACCTAACCTAACCTAACATATATCGCAATAATGCATCTACTTCGTCTCAAATATTTGAACAGTGCAGGCTGAAGAACGAAGCGACGATAAAAATTTTTATGAACAATCACACCTTACTACATCTACCTAACCGAGTGTCCACATTATCACAAACAAATCAGCAACGCAGAGACAATAATCAGATAGCTCCTCGGAGTTTACAATCATCAGTGCGCTCACAGCAGGTAACGAGAAGGTCACCGAGGTCTACCACCGAGAACCGAAGTAGCCCATATCAACGTCAACGTCCACCGAGACGCAACAATTCCTCCGATCTCGCTAGGCGCTTGTCAGATATAACAGGTCAAACTCCCAGAGAGGTTTTACGTAGCGTTCAACACGCCCTACAACTCTTAGCCAAAACCATATAATTCAAATGGCCATATTGGCCAAGGTGGCCAGTATGTTCAAACGTGAACATTATCGAAATTAAAATTTTGAACAAATATGAAATATTGAATTCCCTTGAAACTTAACTTTTATTTTGAAATTATAAACATGTATATGGAAATTATAAATATATTGAATATTATATTAGATATATAAATTAGCAATGAGCGGTAGTAATAGTGAAGTAGTTCCGACTCTGCAAATACACAATTGTGAATTGTTTTATGGCGATTAGCCAAATTGAACGAAGCTTTTGGTTTGATTGCGCCTTTTTGAATTTATAAGGGGCATTAGCGTACGAAACCTCCAGAAGGACGAATCAATAAACCCCCAATAAACATTCATGTAAGTTAATCTAAGCACGAAAACCAACTCAGCGTTTCAATCACTTAGAACATTCTTCCCACACGTAAGTTTGTTATAACACTGGGCAAATCCCAGCCTTATAATTCATTCCATTATTAGGCTCTAGCAAATTGGTGATCTCCCACCATTTTTGCTTTAATTTTCATTTCCTTCGATTTCTTATTAAAGAAACCGAACGAATTTGTTCATGATAGTTAAAACGTCTATTATTGTAGAATTGTGGACTTTACTGTAATGGTACCAACTGCCGTAAAATGAAAAAGTGTGCTGCCAGATGCTTATATATTTTGTAGGCGAAGCCGGTGTTGGTTATACCTTGAATGTGACAATCTCTTAGCTCGGCCGAAGGCCGGTTGTCAGGAATAAATTTCGCATAGCTATGAAAAAATGTATAATTTTGGATGCTTCAAACCGTTTATAAATTCGGGATTTTGTGTTCTGTGCAAAAACATTCCTCTGGCAGCACTGTTTAACCCACATATTCATATTTTCCTTACTAAATTCCGCAACTTTACCATCGAATTGTTTATAAACTAAAAGCCTCCGGCAAACTTCGACTTCAGTTTTGGGAGGTCCTCGACCCCCTATACAAACATATAAAACTCGTTTCTTTCAAAACCTGGCTCCTTATTTTAAAGTTTCCCCATATATTTTTTTTTTTGGGCCAAAGCAGTATGTTTTTGGAGATTTTAAAGCACATTTTGATGGGTAATAATTGCTGCTATAGCAGGGATGGGTTGTGAAATAAACATTAAGAGAATAAGAAAATATCCGAACATTTTCCTTACACAGGTAAAAGAAAATCCCTTAGCCCGGCCAAAAGCCGGTTGTCTAGAACTATTTTTGCATACTTATGAAAAAATTTATTAAATGAAATGAAAAAAATACGATTTTCGATGCTTACGTTCTGTACAAAAACATTCCTCTGGCAGCACTGTTTTACCCACATACTCATATTTTCCTTACTAAATTCCGCAACTTTACCATCGAATTATTAATAAACTAAAAGCCTCCGGCAGACTTCGACTTCAGTTTTGGGAGGTCCTCGACCCCCAAATGTTCAAATCATCTGATGGAGAGTGTAAAAAAGAAAAATTTACCATTATGCTTATTCACTTTTTTAGGCAAAAATCTATTAAATTTCTTTAAACTGTTTCAAGAACTGCATCTTTCTTCCACTTTTATTTTTTTCTCAATAAATTTATTCCATGTTTCTTTTTTTGGAATTTTTTGAATTGTGTTCTGCATTGTCTACCATTAGAAGAGCTGGTGAAAATATCAAGATATTATAATATATTATATTATATTTCGTTCCGAAATAAATTTTGAATCTGGGAAAAATTGTGCTTAGAATTGCACTTATCATTCAACTCTTTGCAGCCTCTGCCTGAAAACCAATTAACCAACAGTCCCTCACTTCAGTGCACTAAATCAACCAGTTTTAGACAATTGACTTCTTTCAAAAAGCCTCACATACTTTTTTTAGTTTTATGTAAAGCACTTTCAGTTTAATTAAGAGCGTAACAAAAGTTATCAGACATTAAAACACAAAGTATTTTATGAGATTTGCATGCACATGTACATTTACTGACACACAAAGTCGTTGCATACACACATTACTATAAACAAAAGCAATCAGTTATAATAAATAATATATAAACTTAATTACTTTAATACATTCATTAATGAAACCGGAAAAAGTCCTAGAGTCATTAAGGTGCAGCTTAAGATTAAAACGGAAAAAACTAACAGCAACAACAACGCCTTTTTAACTTAAAATGTAATTGATCACTTGGGGAAAAATAAAATGTATGACAGCAAAACATGTCAAATGGACTTGGTTGAAAGATGGACATTTAAACAAATAAATAGGCAAGAAGATGAAAGAACGAATGAACGAACGAACGAATGGACGGACGGTTGGATGGATGGATGGATGGATGGATGGACGGTGGGTCGAAGCAGGCAACCAACAAGGAAAGGCTTTAGCAACACTTCACATAGGGACAGTTAGATTCCAATATGGACAGACAACACCAGCTGAAATAAACATAAAACCAATCGTAGAGCATACGAAGGCAAAAGAAAAGCTAAATGTCTTCTATGTGCAGAAACAAACAGGCAGATAACAGCATTCAGAGACAGTGGTTAAGGACCGAGCCCAGTATTTTGTTATGTATAGTATGCTCGGCATAGAGACCATGGCCGCTTGCTTGGATTTGGTGGATAGTTAGAAAAGAACGAACTAACAAACATTTCACGCTGAGCTGTCACTAGCAAAATAAATGACGCCGCAACGAATAACATGACAACTGCAACTCAACCACAGAGTGATCATTGCCGCCAGAAAACGGTATTACAGGAATGGTAAAAAAGGGTTCATTTCTTAAACATTTCTTCCATCGTCCGTCCGTCTGCCTTATGCAACAACACAATCACACACACATACATATTTGCAGCATATAGCAGAAAACACCATGAAAACGATTGCAAACGAAATTGCTTTATTTTTGTTTCCATACTCTCCAGCAATTCATGCCATTTTCATCATCGGATGTAGCGGATGGATGGATGGATGGCTGGATGGATATTAAAATGCTAAAGATTTTTCTATTTTATATTTAAAAAAAGAAGAAGAAAAAATGTTTTGTCATGCAAGTTGTTGTATTTGTAGTTTTTTCTAAATAACGTGACAAAAACATGATATAAAAAACACATTCTAACATTGATTGACTTGTGATATGTAAGCGACTCTAATTGAGTGTCAATTTACGCAACGCAATACACAACACAACAGGATTGAACTTCAAATGGAAGTACTTGAGCACAGCACAGCACAGCACTGCAGAGTCTAAAACAACAACGAAACAAGAACAACAATATTAAAATAGTATCATTATTAAAAGCAGGTAGTGGCTGGCCACTGCAAATGGGAAGGAATTTATTTTCCACCCAGCAACACAGGAGTGCTGCACGTAACTACAAGTGACAGCGTTTAAACATTTCTCAAGCATTTCAATATTATTATTATTATTATTTTTTTTTTTTTTTTTTTTGGTTTTTTCAACTACAATTTGTGCTTGTTGCTTTTCACCAGTTCCTTTTAAAATAAACTTTTCTTTTCTGTTTGGCCCAATACGTAATTACGAGTGGACTTGCATTAAACGCAGAAGCAGAAGCCTGGAATGATGATGCTAATGATGCCTCATCTTAGCTATTGTATTGTCGTTTGGTCTTATTAATAGTCATTACAAGTATAATTTCCCTTCTGCTCTAATGGGTTACTATTTTATATTTATGCCAGAGTTTTTAACGCTGCAAACACCCCTGGATTTCCGGCAAATTTTCTGTGGGATTTTATAATTATTTTGAAACGGACAAAAAGTGCTCAGCATGAGCCATAAGCAATTACTTTCCAATATCATAAAGAGCTACATATTTGGAAGTCATTTGTTGGTGAACTGGAAAATAATGTCGAAGCTAAAAAAAAAAAAAAAATAATGTGCAACTTATTTCCATAAAACAAATTACAAATACTTAAAAGTTTAGATGATGTTATTCTCTTATTCTATAATAAAGATACGCAAACAAGGTGGCGGGTACAGGATTTAATTGACCAGAGACAAACTACTAAGGTACGGTATCATATGAACAAGTTTTTTTTTTTAATTTTTTTAACTAAATGCTGACATTTTTATTGGGCAAATACATGCACGCAAATCGGTAGAAATGCATATACATTGACATGCATACCACAACAACGAATAACAAAAACCAGAAAAGCGCGCAAACACAATATACATATTTCAGAAGAGCATATTTTAAGGTTATGTTTGCTCAATGAGCAGATCCAAACTTAGAGGCACTTTGTATTTGCTATTGCAGAAAGTTTGGAAGGTTTATGTAAGGATGAAATAACAACTGGTTTGCTTACGTGAAAACGTACGCCATGCTAAGAAACCTGTGGAAAACTCAAACCTTTACCGATTTGAGGATTCGAGTGCTACTTGCTAAAGCCTGCTTCCAGCACTGTTACATGCCTGCAAAATATTTTCTGCTTGTGATGCCATTAGTTGTTTGTTAACTAAAAATTGAATTTAATGATGTCGTTTCGATATCCTTATGGTCGCCTTAAATATGGTCGCATGTCAGCTGTAGCAAAATTAGTATACATACAGTGGTGGTCACAAATTTAAAACAATCGGGAGTAAATAACGCTAAACATCAAAATTAAAATGGCCATGCCTTTTGATCGAAATAGAATATTGCCAAAAGCTAACAAGTGTTTTGCTGATAATTTATTTAACTCTTATTCTCATCCAACCAAGACCAGGTTAAGTCAGTTACGAGGGCAGAGCTGGGAAATCTTATCATTTTAATACAATTTTTATATACTGGCTCATCAATATTTATATCTCGATTTGTATCGAGCTCTTAATTTAGTATTTTTAGTATTAATCTCGGACATTACATTATTTAGTTATAAAATAATTTTTGTACTGACGAACAAAAAAGTTACAGAGCAGAATTTTGTTGCTAGAACAACCCGCTTAATAAGACCTTTTAATTTTTGACCGTAAAATTTTTTGTTTAGGAGAAATATTTCATTGTGTATTATTTTGTTATATATTTGCATGCATTAACAACAAAAAATATGGGAAACGAAATATTTTATTGGTTGAGAAAATTGTTGAAGGCCCATAATCAAAGAACCTGAAAATCGAGGTTATCTAGCAACATAATGCTGCGCTGTAACTTTTCTGTTCGTCATTAAAAAAATTATGTTACAGCTGAAAGTGATTACTTAGATGAATACTAAAAACACAAAACTAGGAGCTCGATAAAAATTGAGATATAAATATTTATAGGCCAATATGTAAAAAATAAAAATTTATTTTTATTGTATTTATTTTTATTTTTTATTATTTTGTTTTGTTTGCTTTTGTTTACATTTAACACGTCGTTCATTTCGCATTGTATACATTTGCTTATTAAACACATCTTTTACAGTGTTGTGTTCCATATTTTTCTCAATATTCAAAGCAATTTAGAGTTTATTGAGCAATAACTTTATTGACTTTTTGTATGGAATATTGAGCTCAATAATGGACTTTATTGCGATTACATCAATAAAGTCGCATGTATGAACATGGCATAAAATTGTTTCGAAGACTTTAGCTAGCGAGCTCAACAGACTAATTGGTCTATAGCTAGTTGGTAGTTTAGGGTCTATGCTATTCTTTAATATATAGGTACCACCTTAGCCGTCTTGAATGCTTTTGGAAAATAGCAATTTTGAAGGCAGAAGTTATAAAATTTAACCATGAAATTTATAGTCAGCAGGCAAACATACATAGATATATACATATTTAAGGGAATAACATAAATAACTTTCTTATTATATAAGGAATAAAATATCGTCTGATATTGACACAAAAACAGTTCTGTATTGTAACATGCCCCCGATGTTGCAAAGGCGTTTCATAGTACTGCACAACAAATGGAAAAAAAATTTCTGGCCATGATATTTTTTTTTTTTTGATGTTTTATGCCTAGCTAAAAACAAAAATCATAAAAATTTCAAATTCTATGTATCAGTTTCTTTTTAAGAATTTTTTTTTTAAATATGAGATTTTCGTAAAGATTGATCCAGACCTCTAGTTAGAACTTAAGAACGGCGTGTCCGATTTTATCATGTAATATGTCAAAAAATTATAAATTATGCCAACTTTAAGTTTTGTTAACATCAGTTTTTGATGTAGTTAATAATTTTAGAGGTATTAGGAAAAAAAATAAAAAAAACAATTTTTTTTTTGAAAATTGCAAAATTTTTGATTTCGGAAAATTTGTAAAAAATATAAATTTGTAAATATTTTTTAGTTTTTTTATTTATTCATATAGCGGCATGTAATAGCAATAAAAAGAGCCCTCACTTATTGAAGTCTGTGTGTTAATGTTTATTTTATTCCCGAAATAAAATTTTATTTGTTAATTTTATTTTATTCCCGAAATAAAATTAATTTTATTTTATTTGTTAATTTTATTTTATTCCCGAAATAAAATTTTTTTTATTTGTTAATTTTATTTTATTCCCGAAATAAAATTAGTTTTATTTGTTAATTTTATTTTATTCCCGAAATAAAATTAATTTTATTTGTTAATTTTATTTTATTCCCGAAATAAATTTTTTTTTATTATTTGTTAACTTTATTTTATTCCCGAAATAAAATTAATTTTATTTTATTTGTTGATTTTATTTTATTCCCGAAATAAAATTTTATTTTATTTGTTAATTTTATTTTATTCCCGAAATGAAATTAATTTTATTTTATTTGTTAATTTTATTTTATTCCCGATGTAAGTACGTGTACTCGTACATATGTACATACATATACATATGTATGTATGATGCTTATCTCGAATAAAAAAAAGTATTTTCTTTTATATGAACTTAATTATTTATTTGCTTTAAGAGCCAATTGAAATGTATTATTGAAAAGGTTTATTTTTGGACCTGAATTAATAAAATATTTTCTTTTATTAAAAGACGAATGGAAAATATTTCATGCGAAATATTTCAAGCATATTATTTTTAAATAAATCAATTGACGAGTTGCGGTTAATGATAAATAGCATTCGCTCGCGTTTCACAATTAGCACTCATTTGACAAATAAATAAAATGAAAAAAGTTCTTAAATGACTAATCAGTTAATAAGGGGTTTTTGAATAAGAATTTTTAATACCTGTTTATTAAGCGCAAATCTCAAATTTACTAATATGCAAATGATACCAATATCAAATATTTTTTTGTGAATAACCCTGTCCGTTTCTAGAAAGGACTTAAAATCTTAAAATAGAAACACAAAATTTTAGCTGGTGTTTTTTTTTTTTGTAGCCTTCGCTGAAATTTATGCAAGTTAAGTGAAATGGAAAAAAAGAAACATATAATAACAAAGGTAAGGACTCCTCCAGAGTCTAAGCATATTTTGTAGGCATTTTATTTTTTCCAACAACTTAACAATATTAACTGAGCACAAGAAGGAATAACTAAGAAGCGAGCTCCTGGGGATACAATGATCTATAGCTGAGTATTTGATTTTTAAATATATATGTATGTATGTATGTATGTAAGTTCACATGTGCATATGCCTGTATGTATGTATGTCTTTAAGGAAGAAAGAGAAAAAAAAAAGAACGATTTTGTCATGCCACCACAGCCATGGCATCATTATCATCACAGACATGTTGTCATTATTTGGCATCCCCATTGCCGTCACTATCACCACTATTAACATCGTTGTCATCATTATCATCATTATCGTCATTATTAACATTTTATTTCTCCCTTTATGGACATGATGCCTTTATATGGCCATGTTGACCACATAATTTGCTATTTTAGTATTAATGTTGCAATGTATTCTTCTTTGTGCTTTTTTTTTCATCTGCAAGTCTTGTTTTATTCCTTGCCATTATGTTGCATGAGGCGCTTAGAAAATTAACAAAACATTTTTGAAATCACTGCTAACATAACAATTGTTGTTGCAGTTGATACAATCATACATTATTTAGTTAGTTACTTTTCCACTCATTCCCAGTTATGTGTGTGTATGTTTTCTTTTTTTGCTGCCATCATGTCCAACTGGGACTCTTTGGTTTCTACGTTACGCTATTAGTTTTATATTATTTTAAAGTGTCGTTTGTTGGCTTGTTTATATTTTTTTATTTCTTTTTTTTTTTTTCCTTTTTTGTTGTTATTTAGATTTAGAATCTTTTAAAACAAATATTACAATTGGCATGTTCTCCTCTTTGGCTGTGGCATTAAAATCCAATAACACCAGCATCAACAACTTGGACAACAACATCTACTACAACAGCAATTGCTTGCTGCACAAGATAATGAAATATTTCAAATATGCATTTTTATCACAATTGACAAAAGGTGGCGATGATGATGGCCATGCTGATGCTGATGGCGATAGCGATGGTGATAGCAATGGTAATGGCATTTACTAATGTGTGGCAATTGTCTTGCATTTATCGTGACGATTGTATGTGAAAGTATGCGTGCAACAATTAGTAATGGATAATTGTGACAAGGAATGTTTTATAATTATTCATTATTTATATGATTGATTGTTAAGAGAAAGAACAGCAGAGAAAAGAGATTAAGGCAGCAAAACCAAAATTGTTTCTCTTTTTTCCGGCCACCAAAGAGCTTTTGCTAAAGGATTGCTGTTTGAACAACAGACATACATACGTAGTATGTAAATATTATTGCACTAACATTTTTATGCCCCTAAACATTCCAGCCAATTCTGGCTGTAATACCCACTATCGACAGCTTAAGAAACAATTCGATGACAATTAATCGTTATTTACGTAATGTTTTCATAACATTTTCACTATCGCAGCAGGACTGTAGACTATTTTTTTCCCCAGCTTCAGCTTCCAAGGAAAACATGCACGTAAGCAGCACCATAACTTAAGGAAAACCCACGTCCTGTCTGTCACTTGTATTAAAAGGGTCTATCTTGTCACAACATGTTTCATACATGTAACTAATGATTTCACAAAAAAAAAGGGTATGCTCAAGAGCATATATAAACTTTAAAATGAAAAAAATAAAAATCACTGGACTTATATTTTCTTTAAAGTATGTATGTACTTGCTATCACACTCACGCATGCTGTACTACAGAATCCCAGCAACCATAAAAATTATTTAGTGTTTTTTTTTCATGGGGTTTTCAAGAGAAAAAGCGAAAAAAAAACAAGAATTATACGGACAATAGCAACTCCGACATGAGCAGAAGAAGTAGATCAAAATTTTTGCTACCGCTTCTTAAACGCCAACAGAAATAATTTAATTCATTGTTGCTAAATTTATTATACAAGAAATTGCGTACATTGTTGAACAAGAAAATACGAAAATTGTGTAACGAGATTTTGGTTTTATGAAATTTTTTTTTTTCTTGTTGTTTCTTACATTTCTGGCAAATAAATGTCTTTGTGAAATATGACATGTAACACACATGCCAGAAACAGAAACAGAAATACGAGCAAATAGACAGACAGACAGACAGACAGCCAGACGGACAGACAAACAAACAGGCATCTAGGCTGATAGTTACCACATTGTGATTTCGGCTGTGGCAAAGAATTATTGTTGTTTTAGGAAAAAGTGAATTTTTACGATAAAAATTTCAAGATTTATTTCCATATACTATAAAAATTCCAAAAACAAATAGATACACGCTTGCGAGCCGAACAAACAGCATTATGCATGTGTCTGGCATGTTGTTGATTTTTGCTGGGCTCAGAAAAATAAACCAGCCGCAAGTCTTGTTTATCATTATTTACCATACCATGCGGTAATGCCACTTGGAATGTACTCACTCACACTCTCCATATGCAGTAATTTTTTACGTATTTTTTTTTTTATGTACTTGCGCAAATGTGGTCAAGAACTGCCACGTATTACTTTTGCTTTTGTAACAAAAGGAACAAATAATTAAGGCAGAAAACGAAAGAAAAAGAAAAAAAAACAGCACAAAATTTACATTGCCACTTACTTATACATATGTATATATGCGCTGCCAAATAGAGCAATATGCAGTCCACAGGCATGTCCCAAAACTTAACATACTCTTTCCTACACACATGCCCGTCTTAGCGCATGTGTAGTGGGATTTATATTGTCAAGCTTTGGACCCTAAATACTTTTTTCAAATTGATTTATTATTGTTAATTAATTACCTTATCAGGCATTAGTTCGATTTTACTTCCTCAGAATTCAGCAAGACAATCACTTGATACAAAGGCCACAAACACAGAAAATAATTGCAAAGCAATTGGATGCCGGTAAGAGAACATAAAATATATACCAGTCATCAAAAAAAAAGAGAAAAAAAAAACAGTGATAAAATGGAAAGTTGATCAATAGATTAATGTAATGAAGAGCTAGCTCAGCCTGGCAACGCGCAGCTGCTGAAAAAACAGTTTACCATTTCTCATGACCCGCGTTCGAAGCAATTTGGATGCTGATGAGCGTTGTGGTAAACGTGAAACGAGCACGGTTTTCACATTTTAATTTTCCTGACATCTTTACAAATGTATGTACATCACCACCATTTTATCACAAAAAAAATTTTTTTTTCCTCAGCAATTAAAATTGAAAAAATTTGTGATTGAAGAACTGTAACAAATAATTTTTAGCATATTTTTTGTTGAACGGCGTCTTAAAAGTAAGTGGTACACAGAGCGAAAACTTCCTAATAGATTCAATAAGATTTTCTCTTTGAAACGTTTTTAGGCTGAGGAGTATCCCAGCAGAGAGAAACGAAGATTTTTCTATGGGTATTTCTTATTATTTCCATGTTGCAAATCTTATTAATTGTCTCAACAAGAAAAACACATAAAACCAAGAAGAAAACTTGTTACTCACGTTTGTTTTTACTCAGTTTCCGATTTGCATGGTACCAAAAAAATAAAAAAATTCTATAGAGAAGAACTTATTGATTCTATTAGGTTTTCTTGTATATTGTATACAATAAGGATTTCTTATTGATTTTATTAGGTTATCCTATTAATTTTTCCCTATTGGTTTTATTAGTTTCCTATATAAACACACGTAAATCATCTTTTTAATTTCATTAATAAGAATATATTTTTGGTTACATTAGCTTTCTTCTTATTTTATACAAAATCCAGAGACAATTGTTGTTTTTTCAATAAGGTTTTCCCATTTAAAATAATCAGGAATCCTTCTTGAAAAAAACCATAGATATCTTATTGATTTTGTTCTATTTTATTAGGTGCTTTTTTTTCTGTGTACCATATAATGAGAAAAAAAATTATTGAACGTCATTCTGTAGCCCATATAATTTGATGTCTAATAGGCGAAAGTGGTAACAGTTTAATTACAGATACATATACAAATAAACATACATATGTATATAGCATGCGCCATATGCGCACTTCAAGGCGCACCTAATAAGCAGCAGAGCTCAAATGAATTAATCTTGAAGCATCCAGACATTTTTAGCGTATTGTAGTGAAAAACGAACGAAACTTAACCCCTGTTTTTGAGCAAAAAGGAAGGATGAGAGGTGGGTGTGGCCTTGCACCGAACTTGACGAAATTTATAACATCTCTAAAATGCACATTCTAACGAAACACGCTGCAAAAACTTAAATTGTGGGAAATGGGATGCATGGCAGGTGGGCGTGTCCTTGCATCGAATTTTTAACAAATATTACAGCACAGCTAAGACGCTTAATTATAGAACCTTTTAAGACTTGTCAGCGCATTCTAATGAAAGCTGCAGCTAAAATTTAGTGTTTGATGCAAATGGTGTATGGGAGGTGAGCGTATCCAGTGCACCAGTAGAGCTCGACTGCCTGATTCATGAAGGACTTGTGATTTTGCAGAGTACTCTAAGGAAGAAGAAAGCTAAAACAGGATTTTTATATGGGAGGTGGGCGTGTTCGAGCACCAAATTGGATACAATTTGCAGTAGAGTTAGAGTGCATGTTTTGGTGAAAAAATTTATATGGGAGGTGGGCGTGTTTGTGCACCGACTGGAGTACAACTTGCATTAGAGCTAGAATGCATAGTTCTAGAAGCATCTATGAATTTTGAGGGCATTTGAGTGAGAAACAAAGCGTTAACTTAGTTTTTGAGAAACATAATAAATGGGCGGTGGGCGTGTTCGTGCAACTAACAACTCAATCAACTCAAAATTATAACTTTGCCCATTTTCTACTATGCGAAGGCAGCTGGAGGCCACTTGCGAAGTATTAAATTGTATTTTTCTTTAATAGTTTATTCAGTTCATTTTTCAGTAAAAATTAACTTTTTAGTATTGTGTGTATTATTTGCAGTGCAACCACCCTAATGTACTTCGTGTGTAAACAAGCCATATTTATGTGTATTTGTTAAAAGAGGAGTTTATTTGCCAAGAAGACAAATAGTTATTGACGTCTAGTTATACGCCCTATTATGTATACAATTTTATATGCAAAATTTTAGCATATCTAGTTGTTAAATTGTTTCTTTGTTTCTCTGTTGTTTTTTTTTTTTTTTTTTTTTCTTGCATGCCACTTTGACAAATTTGTTTCCAGTTTGACACACAAATATTTGCTGGTTTCGTTTTTTCTTCGGTTTCCTACTCTGAGAGCTGTAAGTCGCGTTTTCAATTTAAAAGTAAAACAGTGTTGTGTATTTAAAGCCTAATACGGTAAATTGTATCGCTGGTTTAACTTGGTTGTTTTTGTTTGTTTGTTGTTGTTTTTTTTTTGTTCTTGTGGCAGTGCATTAGAACTATCTTCTCGTTCCACCCGCTGTCAAACACGAATTTATTTGTCGCACGTTCGAGTTTGCATCTCACGCAAATCTTGTTGTTAAGGTGATTTTTTTGGTTTTTTTTTTTCTGTCGTTTTTTTTTTTTGCAACACAAGTTGCTCTTATTGTAGTTATTGCTGTGTGTTGCAGCACAAGTATTGCACAGCACTAATTGTCAACTGGTTCCATGCAAAAATCAAAGGAGAACCAAGTTTATAAAGCAAAGGAACTATAAAAAAGTAAAAATGAAACAAATCTTGAAAATAGTCGTGCTCTTGAAAAGAGTTGCTGGACCAGTCCTCGTAGCCATCAGCTATAAATGCATGCAGGCATATCATCATTTGTTATGTAAAGCCAAGTCATGAGAACAGACGACATGACTAACATTATATGGACTAATATAAATACGTCGCCAATTTTATAGCGGATGCGTAAACGCATTTTTACGAAAACTGCCGTTAGGGTCGGTAAATTGCAGCTTAAAGGCCTATGAATTACAACCATGTACATTATTACATATACACTCGTCGTTCATAAGCATGCGAGGCAGCAAATAAACTACAAGTCATCAGACACATACAGGGAAAGGAACAGAACAGACGGACAGACAGACAGGCCGGACTGGACTGGACTGGACGCTGGGACGAACGAGTGCATGGATAATAAACAAACGATCGACGTTCAAACAAATGTTTATACCAGCTCAAGTTTTTCAAATGCATACTTAGCAAATGAAGATGGCATAAGAAGAGTGATAGATGGAGCTGCAGAGGGAAGATGGAGAGGGAAGGAGGGAGCAGAGTAGGGAAGAAGTTGTTTTAACAAGAGGCTGTTTGGTTGTTTCGTGGCCAACAATTGCTGGGCGTATTAGACCACTTAAACTTTGAATACTTATTTGTAACATCTAATGTTTTACGTATGTATGTATGTTTAGTTATGGCTTGGAATCAGCAAAACGGATAATAGCACAGTTATAATAAACAGAAGCCTCGCAATAAAGTGACAAAGTTTAAGTGTTTCTTGGCTTAAAAGATTTACGGTCACAGCTTTTAAGAGTTAGACATTACGAGAACTTGTGTTCGTTTTTTTTTTCATTTTCTTCTTTTTCTTATATTAAATGGATTTTAATTTAAGGCAAACGATAAAGAATATACATTCTGCCAGAGAACGGGGGCTATTAAGTGGAAATTTATAAATGATTTATTTCCATAACAAAAGATTTGACAAAAAAAAAAAAAAAAGAAACTTACATAAATGAAAAAAAAGAAAACAAATAAATAAATAATACCTGTGCACGAAGATACTCTAATAATCATTAAATGATTTCAAGAAAAAATTTGCTTACCGAGTAACAAATTGTTTATAAATCTGTTATCTCACATAAATAGCCCACAATATATTCCGTCATATTCAGGTTCTGAAATCCACATGGTTTTGTGTATTAAAAGTTTTTGGAGAAAAATGTCTGTTGTATTTATTTACCTTTAACGATGGCATTTTGGACTGAAGGCTGGTAAAAGCGGCACTTGGTGTGCGGTTTCCACATCACAGGCAGGCAACTTGTCAAGACATTTTTCTATGCCCTTAAAAACGGACAAACTAGTGACAAATTGATACTTTAGTGGCCCTGACGGTCAAGCTGCCCATTTGTACAATTATAACGCCCTGTCAGACCAAAGAAATTATAATAATAGCAAATTCTTTTGTTTTCTCTTTATGAATATCTAATTTGTGTCTGATTGCTTATAAAACGTAACAAAAATTTGGTACATATAGTTGCTCTTGATAGAACCACTTTTAATGGTTGGTAACACAACATCTTGCTGGGGAGGTAGAAACTACCTGCAACTGAGCCCATTATACCATCAGGCAGTCCAAGGTCGTCGTAAGGTGATGAGGCTTTTAATCTAAGCTTAATGGCATCTGCTAAGTATATTTCACACTGCGGTGGAGAGTACACATAAGTATTCACGTCTTTTGGCACAAGGGGCAATATGATTAAGATTTTGACAACGAAGATGATCGATCCATCCTACACTGCTTTAACTTGACAAGCACAGCATCAATCTGGTTAGGAACAGCAAGATGATTTTAGCCATGATACAACTAATAAGGTAGCTTCATTAGCTGAACCGCTTATTATCTGACTTCGTAAAACTGTCAAGAGAATACAGAGATGAAAGGCAGCCGAAACTAGAAAGCAAATCAGCTCTGTTTATCTCTCTACTATAAATGTTGTAAAGTTTGCAACAGTGGTGTGCTTTTGACAGTTTTCCGAAAAACAAAATTCATGTTATTTTTCTTGAAGTTGTTCTTATAGTGGGGAAGAGGTTACCTTATTGCAGTGCCTTCCGGGCAAGCTATTTTGTACAAGGTGGCGCAAAAGTAATCCTCCTATCAGAAAATGCTATAAATTTTGCGATTGGCCCCTAATGTCAGTTCTGTTTTGACATTTGTGTAGTAAACACATGCGAAATACACGTTAATAAACAATGCTACGCTACACTGCTCCAGAACGCGGAATATTGGTGACTATTTATTTGACCAATAATCGGTCGGTGACTTTGGATGAGGGATGAGGCCCATTTCCATCTTATCGGGTACGTAAATAAGCAAAATTTACGCTTCTGGAGCACTGAAAACCCGCGTATAACCCACGAAGAGCCATTACACCCGCTCAAAGTCACTGTATGGTGTGCTGTTTTCGCTGGAGGAGTCATCGGACCTTTTTTCTTCGAAGACGTCGCGGGTCAAACGGTTACTGTGAATGGTGAGCGCTACAGAGCAATGATCAACGAGTTCTTTTTGCCGCAACTTGATGAATTGGGATTGGAAAACATGTGGTTCCAACAGGACGGTGCTACGGCACACACTGCACGTGCCACAACCGATATGCTGAAGGATGCATTTCCCGGGCGCCTAATCTAACGTTTTGGCGATTTGCACTGGCCAGAAAGATCGCCTGACTTCTTTTTGTGGTGCTTTTTGAAGTCGCGGGTTTATGTCCACAAGCCTCAGACTCTTGCAGCTCTTAAAGACAATATCCATCAAGAATGTGATGGAAAATGCTATAAAAAGGGCTCAAATGACAATCAACTGTGGCGGCGGCCATTTATATGACATCATATTCTCGACTTGATGTAAAAAATTAAAAAAACCAATTAAAAATAATCCACAAGAAGAATCAAAGTTTTTCATTTTTTTTAATTACAACCAAAAAACATCGGAAGGTTATTTTTGCGCCACCCTGTACAACAACCATTTTAATATTTCTCCTCTCTTTATTCCACTCACTCCCTCTTTCTCATTTTCACCACATCCGTCTCCCTCACAGTTTCACCATTTCTCAACATTTCTCTTACTACCTCTCTCTTTCTCTCTCTTACCCCATTGCTGAGTAATTTCTTTTGTAAAAATAAACCTTAATTAAATTTACAGTAGAACTTTATGATTTAGAGCTTTTAATTACTTCACTTTCAGTTCGAGTTTTACTTCCTCAGTATTGAGAAAAAATTTTGTGGTAAAATTGTAGTGATTGTCTTGAAGACGACCATGGAAATTACCATGATTGTTTTACGTTCATCCTGACTAATTTTGAGGAAGTAAAAAATGAACTGAAGTGCGATAAAATACTCGTAATTAACCAAAATAAATCTGGTTTAAGTAATAGTTTTATTATGCAAATATTGTAGCATTTATTTTTCCACAGGTATGCAGGACTTATCACCGGAATCACCAACATTTATTAAATCTGAACGGAAATTTTTTTTTATCATGTTTAGATCAGAAAAGAAAATGAATCAGACATACCTAGATGGTTTTATGACATCAAATGCAGTTGTCTTTAATCGAAAGTGTTATTAATAGAAAAGAAAATTAATGAAATGGAATCGAATCGAATCGAACGAAATGAGCATATTTCTGTAGAAAGAAAAACTAACTGAACTCAAACCAAAAAAGGAAAAAGAAAACATTAAGTAGATTGTAATAAATAGAGTTAGAATTATTTCTACCAGTATGAGTGCATGATCACGTAACCGTACTAGTAATTCAAGCGCAGTGCAAAAGAAAGAAAAGACAAACGAAATGTTCTAACATCCTTTCACATGAGTTGGTTGTGCAACAACAGTGTGTAACATTTGCAATGAAATAAAAGAGAAACAGCTTTCGAAACAAATAATTTAAGTTCATTACGTCATTACGGAGCATGTATACTATATATGTATGTATATGTGTGTATGTGCCATGTACATAGATGATTCGCAGATACCAAACCACTTTTTTCTTTTTTACTGGCCTCCAGAATTGAGACTCATGCTGCTTGACTGCGGCAGTTGCCTTTTCTGCCTGCCTGCCTGCCTGTCTGTCTGTCTGCCTGCCTGATTGTCCGCCTTGAAGAACTGAGAACATTATTAAAGTTACATACTTTATTTCAGCTACTTGTTTAATAGCAAACAATTTGTTTTTCACACTTTATGTTATAAAATATAAAGTTTGTTTTATTTTGTTTTGCCAACGACCAACAAAAGAATAATCGAAAACACAAATAGAAACTGAAAATGTTGCACTTAGTTTGTGTTAAAAATCTGTTTATTAAAAGTGAATCTGTTGCCATAACGAATTGCAATATTAGTATTCATTAGAGACTTTAGATGATTTTTTATTTCAGTTATAATTTATGATTCTAACTATGAACATGTCTGAATGCTGTCAATGCAAAACAACATGTGTTTTCGTAAGCCACGTTGTATTTACCTCGTCGTCTTCTCGTGCAGTTGCTGTTTCTGTTCATTTTAATGAAAAATATCTGCCAGACGTCAGTTTATACATGTAACACATTACAAGCTTTATCACTTTGCAGACAGACAGCCGGACAGAAGATCAACCAAATCTCTCAAAGATCTACTAAAGTTATAAATAGAGTTTTGTAATCGTTTTTAAGGATTGAATTGGGCCTGATGTTGAGCTTTTTTGTATTAAAAAAAAAAAAAAAAAAAAAAAAAAAAATATTTAAAACTTAACATTTGCAGTTGTAATTAAAATAGCAAAAAAAAAAAGGAGAAGAAAATGCCTAAGTCCGAGTTAATAGCTTTTATTAAGGTGATGCTCAACATCACACACAAAATAATCTCTTTAATCTGTGGTGCTGTTTTCGGTTTGGTGTATTTCTTGACATTCCTCAGCCTAAAGCCACCAAACTTTTTCCATTATATGGATTTGTTAAAGTTGTTTTCTTTTTTTTTTTTTTTTTATTCTTGGGTATATGTGTCGTTCTTAGTGTTTTTTTTTTTTGCCATTTTGCTGTCAATCATTAACATACATATAAACCAGTTGTGCAGTTGTACGTATTTTTCATTAAACAAAAAGAAGTTTTAAAAAATCTAAAGTTACCATGGTCAAGGAAGGAACTATTGTTTATGAACTTTAGTTCAAATAATTGCTAGAGCTGATATGAGTTAAAGCTAAGTTAGATCTCAAGCTGGGGCACAACTGGCTGTTACGAAGTAACCATGCTGCTCTTTAGCATGCTATTTGTTTATATACATCATATCTATTAACTGCAATCATTGCTTTCGGATGGTTTTTTACCATCCCAAAAGCAAGCAATTATATTTGCAACAGTATGTCTGCTCACACAGAAAAAACCCCCCAACATCAAATTAACCGGGCAAAATGTTAAATTTTTACAAGAATTATTCGGGTCTGTTCTAGAATCCGAATTCACTCTAAAATGGATTCCTTTAGAATTTTTGGTGTTCTGCAATCCGAATCCCCATGTTTTTATTCGTTTTCAGTATTAGAGTATTATAGGGTGAGTGAAAGTAAATAGAAGCAATCGGAATTTATTCATGCAAGTGATAACTTTTTTAATAAAAACTAAATTTTCTCTTTTAGTTTGAAGTGTTTTTTTTTATTAAATATAATAAAATATTATTTCAATGTACACACAATTATTAGTAAAAAAATTCTTTAATTTCTTCCAAAAATTGTCTATGTTTTGTCAAATGGCACTTGCGCAAAACAAAAATACAAAAATTTTGCTTATGTTCGAAAACACGAAGTTGCCCTACATATTAAAGTGTGATATGTCAATGTTTTTTTGGGCTAATGCTTAATGCAATCCGAATTTATTGAAAAAAAAAAAAGTGACATTTTAAAGGAAATTATAATAAATTTCCTAGATTTAGTTTAATTTAAGCAATATTTATATTAATATGATTGTATTTTAATGGTGAAATTCCTTTGTAATAGTCCGGCAACACGTTCTTTTTACAACATATGGTTGTTAAAGATATTAGTTCATGTGCTCATAGCTGGCAAACTGTCGCGCCGGTAATTTCACAACCTTACACCGGTCGCGGTCAAGGGCGACTGATTGCTGCTTGCGGTAGAGCTGCTTTCGTAGAATAATCTATTAATGTTTTAGTTTTTGTCATATTTTAACTTAATTTTTACATTTTTTTGCGTGATTGTAAAAACATGGCTTAGACGATCGTTAAGCGTCGGTTTTTGCTTTGCCGCCGGCTACTATTTGTATGTTAAGCTATCTTTTATCATCGGCTTCGCTGTTGCTATTTATGTATTTGACATTTAGAATTTTTATTCGAACAGAAACTTTGAATATCTAAAAACATGCTGAATTGAGAACACCAATTTATGAATTATGCGGATTAAAAAAATTTTTCTAAATCAATCCGAATCGGATTCTAGAACAGTTCCGATTAACTTTAATTTAAAATTAAGTTATTAGCTATTAAGTTTATTCGAGCCTTATTTAGTTTATTTTATTGTCCTAAAGAAGCCATCAGAAGGAGAGCGAAATATCAGCAAATAAATTTAGCAAATTAAAGAAGACCTAGAGCTCGAAAAAATAAAATAATATTAAAATTAAATTATTGATTTAATAATATTAAAATTAAATTATTGATTACCCTGAAACAAAGTTATTCAAAGTTTTTTTTAGTACAAATAATTCCCCATACTCCAATTGGTGCTGGCTGCATGGAAAATGTGTGCCTGTCCATGAAGACTTATGGTTTCTTTCATATTTTTTTTATCCGCAATTCATTCGCTATCAGGTTTAATTAGCGGTATAATTAACTACAATTGAATTGAATTTATTGAGACTTCAAAATGAGATAATAAATGCCAAAAAAAGAACAATAAAAAAATAACAACTTAGAACTATGTGTATTATTCTAATCTAGATAAAAAGTAAAAGCAACTTGCTGACGTTAAATATATAGTTTAAATACAAAGATATTCGGTGACATTTTTTTACATTTGTTCTTGCTCCCGGAACGACGATTATACATGTGGTTGTAAAAAAAATTAAACTAACCTTAAAATTACATAAAACTAATTTGTTATCTACATACTACTATTTACAATATTTACAAAAGGATGGAACAAAAATAAAATCCGAACAAACAGAAAGCGGTGATGCCTTCTTGATTTTATGGCCTTAGTCTCACTTCGTTGATTTGACCGAGTCAAGTTATTGGTGTGATCATTAGATGATAGAAAAATGATAATAAATCAAGAAGTGCCATCGATGACTAGCGTGAGCATTATATCTAAAAAATGTGGGTAAGAGAGATTATCGGGCGCGCTAATGTCTTCATTGAGAACACCAATTGGAGAAATATAAAAAGAGTCAGACCAGCTCTTGGCTTTTTCCCGATAATTAACTACAAAAACACGGATGATTTCAAAATTTGCCCACAAAACTAAGCTAATGTAAAACTTACATTAGTTCAGGTATGTTACACGGGCTGCCGGTTATGAGACCGGCCCACTTGAGTCCTAGAAAGGTCCTGTTAGCTCAGCTAGGATTAATATGTCTCAATGTCAAATCAAGGGATAGCAAATTTTTCATCAAACTTGAATTAGATGTAGTTTATATACATACATAGCTATATCAACCCTGCAAGAACAGTGTCGGTCATATGATCCATCATATGACCGACACTGCTGATGGATTCATACATCTGGGTTTCTATCATTTTCTTAAGGGCAAAATGAAAAAACTGATGTAAACATTCGTGTACGTGTGATTTATTTTTTCAACCAGCGTTACCACCTCAGCAATGCGATCATTCGAAATCTTTTTTTCAAAATGCCCACAAAATTACAAGCAATGCTATTTATTTCTTTATTACTAATTAAAAAAAGAGTTTTTTTGAAAAATTAAAAAACCAACTATACAAGGAGAACATAATAAATTATTTTAGACATACTATATAGACAAAATTAAGAGAAAAACAGTAGTCAGTAGCAGTTTTAACAATAGAAAACTGAATCGTATGTAAAAAACATCCACAGCACTAAGTTTTTTCAAAGAAAAAAGACCAAATGAATGTATAAAAACATTAATGCGTAAACGTAGTTCCAAATGAGATTGCCAAACTAATACGGGAAAATCAAAATATTAAAAAAATCATTGCAATGGCAACGCTGAAAGCTATAAAATTGCTTTGCATATATTAGTAAATAAGCTGTTACTGTGTTAGTTTCCATCAGCCATTTCTTGCAGGGAAGGAAGCTTCAAAGCAACATTTTTGAAATTTATTAGTAAAACGGTTTTGTCCTTTCTTGATCCATGTTCTGCAGTACATTTTTGATTGTTTAAATGCATGTACTTGCTTAAAGTAAAGGCCACCAAGAAATTAATGGTCACGTTTTTTCGGGCAAATATTTGTTTAATGAGAAATATTAATGAAAATGATGAAGTACTGGATGATGCTGAACACACCTTCTTCCTCTGCATACGCTGGGAAATAAAACCAGAAACGCTACAGGCACAAATCGGACCGTTCACGGTGGAAAATATTGCAAAAAAGATGACAACAAATGATTTTCAATGGATGGCAGTAGCAAAATACTGCGAACAAGTACTCCGAGAGAAGAAAAAAGACATCGACGATGTCATTGGACGAGCTCAACATCAGACTCGTAGTGATATAATGCGGGGCCTTGACGCAGGCTGATGAGACGGCGAGGCTTACAGCCAAATAAGGGAACCACCCTGAAGTAATGCACACCAGTTCCGGGGTGGACATCTTTTTCCCGAGGAACACAAGGGGAGGCTTTTTTAGTCGGTAAACGCTGTAGCGGAGTCCGACATACCACTGTGGTAGCAACCACAGTGCATGCACAAAGCATTTTTGCCTCCGAACCAAAAAAAAAAGATATTACTAACCGGGATCAGTGCTGGGCAAAATACATGCTCTGATGTATTTAAAATACAAAATACTTGAAAGTTGTATTTTTTAAATTTATTTATTTATTTAACAAAATAGTAATACATCAAATTAAAAGTCACTTCAGCGCCCTTATTAGGGCTAAAATACAAAATACTGCCTTCAAACAAAAACATGTACATATTTAAAACACAAAATACTTTTAATCAAAAAAGTTTTTATTTCCTTTCATAAACACCAGCTTTTCGAATGTGACATCAGACAAACAACCTCTTGATAGCGAATAAATAAATTCAGCCTATGGCAAAATCTAACTGATTACTTGTTAGAAAACGATATTTCATAGAAAGAGAAATAATGGAATTAAGAAATAAAAGATAATTAAATAACCAAATATGAACTTAATTATTTATTTGCTTTAAGAGCCAATTGAAATGTATTAGTTCAGGTCCAAAAATGAACCTATTCAAAAAATATTTGCTGTATTCTTCAGCTGTCTTCTTCTTTTGAAAAGGTTAATTTTTGGACCTGAATTAATAATTAAATAACTATATACAGTCTATCCAAGTCATTTGCTTTTTTTTTTTTGCTTGTATTTTGTTTTCTCATTGTTTAACTTTTTGAAAGCTTGGCATTCAGTTGCTTTTACTTTACACAGGTATTTTACGTTTGGTAATTAAATTAGAGTATTGCAATTTCTTTGGAAATTAAACAGTAGCAAAATTTTCCGTTTTCAGTTGATGTATGAATGATTTTTGGGGCATATTTTCTATTATAAATTAAAAATTTATTTCGGGAGCACAAGTATTTGAAATACCAAATAATCAAGCACTTAGATTTTAAATACCTTCATGAAACGAATTTAAAATACAAATACCAAATACGTATTTCAAGTACACGTATTTCCCAGCCCTGGCCGGGATTTAGTTAAAATAAATGCTTTGCACTAGAGTACAGCCAACATTTGAACTAAAGGCAATAATCTAAGATAACGCGCAATACAATTTTATTGTCATTGTCAATAAAATTTAGTGGTGCTTAATTTCGCAACTTTGTGGGAAAAGCACTTAAAATAAGATTGATGATTTACGGGCTCTCCATTTGAATTTAAGCGTTGCATAAAACACTATAAATGATGCATGAAAAATTCTACATTTTAAATAGTTTATCGGGATGCCAGCGGATAAATGCTAAAAGTAGTTTTGTATTTGCGTTTCTTTGCTGTTTACCTCAATATGGTTACTCTGGGTTTTCTTATTAAATAATTACGATGCTGAAGGTTGATCGAAAACGCTGGTTGCAAAATAAAAAACCAAAACAGTTAAAAGTAAAAAAAAAAAAAAAACAAAAACATATTCCACCATAAAAGTGTAGTGGTGATTTTCATTTCGATTCGTTTTATTATTGCTTTAACATTTTTATGGTTTATGTTAACATTTTGAACTTAATAGGTTTGTTCCACTGTATGTACGAAAGTTTAATGCTCCTAGATTGTGACTGCAAACCACATTATAAGTTTTAATGATACTCAGTGTTACAAATGGCTCGGTGTGTGTGTGTGTGTGTGTGTGTGTGTGTGTGTGTGTGTGTGTGTATGTTTGGATGCATATTTCGCAAGTTTAAGAGTTACGTTTTTGAATGCAAAGGATGTTTCATTTCAGTTTTGTGCTTTTTTTTTTTTTTGTTTAACTTACGAAAATATGAACGTACGTATGTAACACGCACAAGTGCCACCATCACCTTCAGTCAGAGATTGAGTGAGTGAGTGCTGGGTTCTTTTAAAATGGCAAACACAAAAAAAAAAGATACAAGAAAACAAAACACAACAACCTTATGCAATTTACTTTACTACAATAGGACATTCAACAGATACAGATATATGAGAAGTGAAACAGTGCAGAGACAGATGAAGTGTCATTCATCTGCCCATAAAAGCTTTACTTAGCATAGATCTTAACGCAAACCTATAAACTAGAAAGAAGTCTATCCGTTTGAGGGACCTCCTCTGTGGGAGCTCAAGACTCAGACGTCTGCACAAAAAAAAATATAAAAAAGCAAAAACTTAAATGTTAAAGGAAAAAAAAATAACTTTGGCGATATGTTCTGTTTCTTGCAAGACTGCAAACAAACGCAAAAACTTTTTATGCATTGATAAAGCTGAACATAGATATTTAGACAAACAAAGATGCATTCATACACACATTGGGTCTCGTCTTAATGCATACAAGTACATACACTTAACAACAATACAGAAGAATTGAAATCTTCTTCAAGGTTAACTGGTCGTCGTCGCCGTCTATTTGAACTTTTTCACAAGTTGTTTAGCTTTCATATTCCACTCATACATGCCAATGTCCTTCCAGGGTTCATAAGACCAAAAGAGTGCCCCCAAAATGCTGGTGTTTGGCAAATGAACGGGAGAACATTTTGAAAAATTGCCACATATTTGCTTTCAACCCGCATCTAAAGAGCACTTTGCGACAAATAAAAATAACATGCAACCTTTTTGAAAGAAAATCATAAAAGGCTTAAATTAAGTATAAGTGAAAAAATAAAAGAAACAAGCACAAAAAATGCAGGAATAGAAAGTATTTTTATAATCGACAATTCTTGAGTAGAGGCGATTGCAATAACGATTTTTGGCTAAATTTTGGAGGCAAAAAAAAAAAATTTTTACTTCAGGGGCACATCACTAAAAATCTCTAAAATCTGAGTTAAGCGATTCATAGCAATGACTTCACTTTCCAAAACTTTTGTGAGAGAAAATTGAATTTTAGCGCTGTTGCTAAGATCTTCAGTTTTTGTTGCAAGAAAGTCAATTTTTTAGCAACAAATAGTTTTTGAAGCCAAAAATTTGACTTTTTTGAACAAAAAATTAAGATTTTAGCAACGGCGCTAAAATTCAATGTTCTCTCACAAAAGTTTATACCAGTACGGTCGTCGCACAGTGTTGCGAAACCGGAATTTTTTGGAAATCATATTGCCTAAACTGTAATTTTAATTGTATCGATGAGAAACTTCTGCAGATTGGTCAGAATGAAATCCCAAACAGAATGAGTGAAAAAAAAAATTTAGACCGAAAAAAATTGTTGGGTCAAATTTTCAACAAATTCAAAAATATAAAAAAAATTGTTCGAAAAATTTAAAAAAAAATTTATTTTAATTCTTCTTTTATTTCTGATAAATACCCTATGATTAGTTTTTAAAATAAATTATAGGGTGGTCCGAACAAGAATTATAAACGTCAAATTTTCATGATTTTTCGATATTTGTTGATTAACTGAAATTTTATATAAAACCAAAATCTATTTCATTTCTTATTTGAAAGATGGCAATAAAAGCTTTAATTTGATACCAGTTTGAAGTCAATAGCTTTAGTTTTAAGAGAGTTATGCTCATTATTATAGAGTGCTAGAATAGATGTAGAATAAAAAAAAAACTTTGAAGATACTATTTTATAACACAGGTATATTTTATTGCATTCTACAGAAAAACTACAAATTATCAGTCATCTACTAATAAGTCCATTGCTTCCTCTGATAATTCCAGGTGTTTCTTCCCCTTCAGTATTCTCCTACTTGTGATTGCGGGATCAGAATTGGCGAGCAGATAATGTAATATGTCTTCACAATTGTCTTTTCTTGATGTTTTCCTCGCATGGTAAAGCCTTGTGTTTCTGAAGTCCTTGTTTCCTGCTTCCAATGCTTCTTCTGGTAGTTGGCCAATGGGGACCAAAAATGAACGAATTATTTCAGCTCCATGAATAAGAACGTGGGATGACGGAAAGTCACCCGAAAACCAATATGATTAAATTATTCAATAAGTGATCCCGAGAATTTCCGTTCTATTTCTATGGAATAAATACTGAGAGTGATATACTAAAATCGCTATAACTCCCCCAGGAGGGCAGGTATGGGCAGCTGATTTTTTCACAGTTCGTTGAAAACAAATTATGTAACATTTCTGTAGTGGTTTGGAACTGGGACTCTCTGTGACTTTTTAGATATTGCTTACCTAACCCAAATTTTAAGGAAAAATGGACCTTTAGTCAGGTTTTCGCTCTAAAAAAGGTGCATATGAAAATGTCTCAAACAACATTCCTTTTTTTTACAGAAGATACCTGTCCGAAGGCAGATTTTTTTTCCGAATCAAAATATCTGTCACCAAAATCAAATGAGATCATTTTGAATACAGCCCTGAAATCCAATCTTTTCGTGAAAATTTTGTATATTTGACTTCTAAAATCAATTAAAAATCAACGGGCCAACATAAAAATGAGCTTTATGTGTTTTTTGTTTACTTGGAATGTCTGTGACAAAATTGCATCATTAAAAACACTGAAAAAAATAATCGGAAAAAAGTTACTTTTGCACTAGCCGCAACACAGTGCGTCGCTAAAACTCGCTTAATTGAGTTTAAAGATTTTCGATGGCGATGTCTCTAATTTTAGCTAGTTGCAGAGAAGGACCACTGATTCACACACTGGGAAAATGAATTTTCATCTTCAACCGGTACATATAACTAGAAAATATGAACAAGTTCATTTTTGAATACTCTAAAAACTTGTACTTTTTGATACTATCAAAAATACAAATCGTAGTCACCGATGGCAACGCGTTGCATAGAAGTTGTGAAGAAAAGTAAAAGTGTTGCAAGACGAAAGAATGTTTTCTATATTTGTTTAAGCATTTCTAATTCTCATTTCGATCATGGGAATTTTGAAATAAGTAATTGAGGTTCAAACATTCTTTTAAGATATTTCGAGTGTACTGATGTGTTGATTAGCATCAACGAAATGTCGGCGGCATATAGACGGATGAACAAGACAGAAAACGTTTACACCAAAAAAAAAAAAAAAAATTCTTCAAATAAATTGATTCCTAACCCCAGAATAGCACAAGTGGCAACAAACAAATTTCGCAAAAAGTTTTTTTTACTCTTCTCTTGTTGATTTGAAAGTTTAAATAATCATAAAATTTCATTTTATATATTTATTTTCTTGAGCTAAAGGTCTTTTATTAAAATTATTTAATTATTTTTGTCGATATTTCGCCTCTCCTTCGGATAGCTTCTTCAGGACTATCCGAAGCTATCCGAAGGAGAGCGAAATATCAACAAAAATAATTAAATAATTTTAATAAAAGACCTTTAGCTCAAGAAAATAAATATATACCCATAGTTCATAAAAATTATTACAGGCTTATAGTTATTTGACATATTTGTATGGAAAATCTGTCAAATAAGAGCTTTATAAACCTGTTATAATTTTTATGAATTAGACGGATAAAATATAAAAAAGGGTCGGAAAAACCAAATAACAAATCCATAAAATTTAACCTGAAAATTTAATTTTGGTTTTTATTTCCTAATTTTTAATATCTCTTGGGCATCCCAGAGAATATGAAAATAAGCTTTTATGGAGTTATCGTTTTGTCGCTTAAGTTATTTTCACAGTAAGGACCGCCTTAATTGCCTCTCACAATACTCCCCAAAAATTTTTTCAAAAGTCAAAAATAATTTCACAATAGTTTTGGAAGAAGTTAAACAGCCCCAGAAAAGTTAAATTGCCACAGATTTACAAAAATCAAGAATAGAATAAGAGAGAACAAGAGGACACACAGTGGTAAAATAGATAAAGGAGTCCGCCAAATAATTTTTTTTTTCTAAACGGCGCTAAACATCGAGTGTAGCTTCGGCTGTGTGGCACGTAGCGCCGTCCTATTGAAACCAAATGTTGCCAATATCCTCCCTCTTCAATTTTTGTGAACAAAAATCCGTTCAACATGGCCCGATAACGATCGCCATTGACTGTAACGGCCACTCCTTGCTCATTTTCGAAGAAAAATGCCCCCATTATGCCTCTGGATCAAAATCCGCACCAAACAGTGACTCCTTTTGGGTGCTTCGACTTTTCAACGTGTGCGTGCGGGTTTTCTGTGCCCCAAATGCAACAATTTTGCTTGTTTACATACCCACCAAGATCAAAATCGGCATCTGCCGTAAGTCGATCGCCGGCCCATTTAGCGAAGCGTATACACAACCATATTCGTTCAGGGAAAGAATACAACTAATTATCTGTCAAATCAGAAATCGAAATAGGCACTAGTTGAATAAAAAAACGTTAGATGGCGGACCCTTTAGTTGATTAATAGCATTTTGGTGCTGAAGAGTCTCGTGGTGGACCCGAAACAGTCTTGGTATGTATCCCAACCAGTAAGTCTTCAACTTTACTTTCTTTGTTTTCTTTAAAAAAACAAATACTGCTCACTACAATTTTATCACAAAAAAAAAGTAAAGGAAGTAATTATCGAAGTAGAAAGCCTGGTAAAATTATTAACAATTGTAAATCATATACATAGTTCGACTTTTATGCTTAAAAAGTACGGGGCCTGGCCAAAAGTTTGAAATCGTTCATAACAACTGATACAATAGCAACAAATACAAAAATCATCTGGAAATCAATTGGATATTGATGAGAGAATGGAAACAGTGATGAAATGGAAACTTGGTCAATAAGATTACATGAAGAGCTCAAGTAAAAGGATGGCTTTGAATCACTGCGTAAAAACAGTATATATGTACATAATTAGTCATGACCTGGGTTCGAAACAATTTGTCTGCTGCTGAACGACGTGGTGGGCATGAAATAGCCATGGTATGTACCCCACAACCAGTAAGTGTTCAACTTTACTTTTTTCTCAGTCGCAAAAAGATCTTTCTCAACTTGAGGCAGTAAAAATTAAACTAGAAAGCCTGATAAAACTATTAACAAAAACAGAGATGTTTTGGAAGACATACATACCTGCCTAAAATGTTTACACTGAAATAATCAATCAATAAATATGAACAAATAAGTCGCAATAGTAAAAAGCAATTGAACAGTAAAATTATTAATATTTTAACAGTTCGATAATAATTTGTAGCTTTTCAACAAAACTAAACTGGATATTTGCAATAATTGCGGCTAAAAGTAACAAATCAATTGACCAGTAATTTGTGAGTAAAAAAATACTTACAAATAGTGGGAGTGCTGCAATATGTACTGTTGTGTGTAGGTTTTTTTTTTGAGTTCGTTAATAAATCTCAATAAAAAATCAAATATTTTATGCTGACATGAACAAAAAATTACTTCAGTTCGATTAATCTTGGTGTTTGCATTACTATGATTTATCGAAAAGAACAAAAAGCAACAAACAAAACACAAAATAGAAACCCAATGAAATATTGAAAACGAAGGTAAATTTTTTGCGTGTTGCTGAGTAATTTGTCGCAATTTTTCAACTTAAAATTTTTTAAAGTTTTCTTAAATTTATTTATTTTCATTTTTGCTGCATTTACTGGAGCTGTTGTTGTTGTTGTTGTTTGTTCTTGTTGTGGTTATTTGATGATGGCAACATCATCAACGACCACCTCCATTACTCCTTTTTATAAGAGCATTGTCGAGATGTGAAGCAAAGGAAATAATACTTAAATAAAGCCCAACAAAAATGAGCAGAAGAAAAAAACAACAAAATAAAATAAAAACGTTCATGTTTTTCAATACCTTAGAGAATTTCCCAAGCAATTTTTCTTGTTTTTGTGGTCTGCTGGTTGACTTTTGAAAAAGAATAAATTGAATTCAATTTATAAATGTCGAGCGTTAAATGCATTTTTCTTAAAAAGCATGTATGTACATGTCCAGTTGCACTGCGACTGGAGAGAAACAGAAAAGCAAAAATAATGCACACAAAAGAACAATAAAATCCCTTGAGTTTAAAACTTCGTGAAGACTAGAACATTTTTACATCTGTTGTTATCTCCGAGGCTGTTTTAGACAAAAAGTTTATTTCTTACAATTTTTTTTTTTTGTTTTTTTTTTGTTTGTTTTTTTTTTGTTTGTTTTTTTTTCCTTTAGACTTTACACAAAATAAACAACCTTGAAAATAACAATTGGCATCAACACCACCAACATATTTTTCTTACATCTTGCAAAGATTATGCCTCAAAATTAATGGTCCGTCTTGTTGTGGTCTTGGCTTTTGTTCGCTGCAAGTTGTGTTGAAAAATTAGACCAATTGAAATTTTAAAATTCTTTTTGAGCATTTTTTCTTTCATATATGTATTGTTCTCACAATGCGACTAGAAAAGGTCGTGCTGCAGTATAAAGATGAAAAGCTAATTAAAAATTTTGGGATTACACTTTGGGTTTACCAGGTTCGTAGTGAAAAAAAAAACAAAAATAATAATATTAACTTGATTTGGGTTTGTGTTTGTGTTAAGTGCAGCATATGAACACGGGAAGAACAATTACTATTTAAGTGCACAGAAAAAAATTAAGTCTAGGAATTTGTATCGCCAATTAAAAAGAGGAGTTTGTATTAATTCAAATTTGTTAGGTTTTGTACTAACAAACATTATTTAAACTAATTAAAATTTTAGTAGCATCAGTTAAATTGTTAATTTCATCAATTAAAAAGTAAAGTAATTACTTTGGGCTTAAAAATAAAGCAATTATTTTTATGTATTTTTTCAGCTGTATACATATATATGCCGCCGTCATTTCGTTGATGCCACTCAACTCGTGAGTAGACTTGAAAAAATTTAAAGAAACATATCCTAAAATTTTTATGAGTCCAATGTTAAACACAAATGTTCAAATATAAACTTAATACACAAATGAAGTGTTGCAACACTTTCCCGTTTTCTTCGAGGCTACTGAAGAAATGATTAGCATCAATGAAATGTCAGCGGCTTCAAAAAGAACAAAAAAAAAACCCAATTAATAAGGTCTAAAGTAATGCATTTCAATTGGCTTTTATAGCAAATAAATCATTAAATTAATTAGTGAATTGATTATTTTCAGTGTATTTAATAAACAATTTAATTATTTTCTTTTAAAATGTTTATCGGACCAAGTTCTTATTACATAATTTTTGTGATTGCTATTGCTAATTAAATAAGACCAAGAAAACATCAAAGACATTAAGCAGGGTGGACAACTAGCTATTACGAAGCCGCCACACTTCTCGTTAGCACCCGTCCTTGATGCAATACAAAATAATAAGATAAAAAAAGGTCGAATAATAAAAATTAATTTATTGTTAATCTGGCTTGTCGAATTCTGGCTGACTGGATTGGTTAAAACAATATGGTAGTCCGAAATGCCGCTGACGAGAAGTGTGGCGGCTTCGAAACTGCTAGTTGTCCACCCTGTCTTTTTGTTTTCTTTGTCTTATTTAATTAATATCAATCACAAAAAAATACAGAAATAACTTGAGTCAAATAAAATTTAATACAAAATAGTTATATAAGAAAAGTTCGAACAGTAAGTTAATTAGTTTATCAATAATTTAATACTTTATAAGACATTTATTTTCATTAATATAATAAACATAATGAACCTACAATTAAAAACAACAACGACAATCCTATAATGTTGAATAAAGCAGGAAGTTCAATTGTTAGATCAGTGTTGCCAGATTACATATAAATATGTAACCAAGTCGGAGATACACATAGTTTTCACAATGGAAACAGAAAATTGCTGTGGGGCTTGAGGAAACAAGACTAATTTTATCTTTTTTAACACCACCCAATTGCTTCATAAGACTTTCAATTTAATTCAATCTGAATTTTTATTAAACTAATATTAGGGGTCGACCCTTGAGTACTGGTCCAAGTTAAAAAAAAAAAAAAAATTATAATAATAAGTTTTTCTGCTATTGATTCCCATTAATTTGATATATTAATAAAATCTGGAATATAAATGAAAAAAATTTTTACCAATCTTTTTAGACTTTTTTCTTTTTTTTAAGGGTAGTATTTCTTTATTATGTCTTTTTTTTATACTTCGTTTGTTTTATTCTTGTACTGTAATATCTTTCGTTTACATCTGATGGGATTCGAACCGGAACCGAACAACCACCTTACCAACTCAGATATCGCAACAATTAGACCAAATGGAACAACACGAAATTTGAGTAAAGAGTCAATTCTGAATTAGATAATAATTTGTGTATACATTTAAAATGATTTTCAATCAATATTTTGTGAAGTTAATTTTACGTTGCACACTCATTTGCTTTAAGAGCAAGTACACTTAGAGGAATTAAATATGTTCTCCTATCTAATATTTTTTCCAAACACATCGACCCGGTACCACACTTCGTTAGTGAGCTCCCATACAAAAACACAAAAAATATTGAAAATCGGAAGCCTCTGAAATGGTGCTTTTAATGATTGTAGTGGATTTTTTTTTTTTCTAATGCGAAAAGCTATAAAAAAACAAAGTTTTGTCCATACAAATCAACAAGGTCTAGTGTGTATGCACATGCGAACGTGGATGAGGTGAAAGGTATGTGAGATAAACACTCTTACTAGTTTTTATTTATTTTTTTATTTAATTTTTTTTTTATTATTTTTTTTTTTTATTTAATTTTTTTTATTTAATTTTTTTTTATTTAATTTTGTTTTATTTTATTTTTTTTTATTTTTTTTTATTTTTTTTTATTAATACTAAAATCAATATTTCACGCCGTTATATACTACGCAGCTCCTGTCTGGTCGACCAGTGCTAGCTGTCACTTACACAAGCTACAAATATCGCAGAATAAACCAGTAAAACCACTATATAACCTTCCTTGGTTTTATTCAACAGCTCGCCTACATTCGCTTGCAGATATAGAATTAGTTAAAGATAGACTTTTAAGACTAAATGAAAATTTTAATACCAGGTGCCGAAACTCATCTTATAATCATATTAATGAGCTAGCTCATCTTACGTAGTTAAGGTTTAGAATAAGTATAATATAAAAATAAAGGTTTAAATAGGTTTTTGCTAAAGTTTTACTTCCAATACAATTTTGTCAATAAGTATGTATAAATTAAGTAATCGAATATTATAATTAAGCTGAAAAAGATACTAATCTTAAACTCTTTACAACTAATTATATAAAATTGTGATGTAACATATTAAATATGAAATAAATTGAATTGAATTTTTTATTTTTTTATTTTATTTTATTTTTTTATTTTATTTTTTTTATTTAATTTTTTTTTTATTTTATTTTTTTTATTTTTTTTTTGTTTTATTTTTTTTTTTTTATTTTTTTTTTTTATTTATTTATTGAGGTGTGTTTTATTTTATTTTACTTATGACAGAAACCCAAAAAGGGGTCATGGTGTTCGCAAAAAAAAGAAAACAAGCATTACTGTCTTACAGCGAGATGGAAAACAAAAGACTTAAGCAACAAACTTCTTCCTTTGTTTATCTCAAACACAGCGAAACGAAGCAGAATGTGCTTTTCCCTTAATTTGATTATTTATCGCGTGAATTATCGTATAGCGAATGAAATTTATTTTTCAAATGAAAACTCAAACAAAAAATAATCTAATGTCATTTATGGAACATGTAATCACCTCTAAAAGCAAAAAGTTCAGCGTGTTGTAACTCAAATTAATAGTCGTTTGCATTTTGCGCAAACCATTGAGGCGAAAAGTGGAAAAGTGAAAACAGTTAATTGCCCTTCTATAAAATTTGCACTCAAAGCAATACAGTAACGAATGCAGTAACGAATGAAACAACACAGCAGTAATGATGTTGCTGCTAACTGCGTGTTCAATGCTCATTAGGTTGCAATTAATTTAAGTCAAAACTAAATTAAAGTAGTTATTAATGAAGACACAACAGCAACAAAAACAACAAACGTAACTAAAGCATTTCTTTTTCCTTTCAGATGCTCCAGCAGCGTGCATTTTTCATACCTACATTTATGTGTGTGTATATATGTATGTGCTTTTCATTTTCTTGGTTTTATTTATTTTTCATTTTCATATTTTCTTTTTTAATTGCAGTTTGCGTGCCATATAAAAAAAATCGAAATTTCCACAAAGTTTTAAGCAACATGAAAATTGGAAATTTGTTATTTTTTCAGTTAACACAACTTGCACAATACAACTGTAAGAAAACATGTCAATGTGGAAGGGTTACATTTCTGCAAGAACTAACAATTTCAAATTTTTCTGAAATTACCAAATCTACAATAGTAACTTCACTGGCTCAATTATTTCTCATTCTAATCTTTATCGAGGAAAATTCTCGTTCATATTAGAAGCAAACAATGAAATTTTCCCTTCTTTGCTCTCAAAGTGAGGAAACCATCAGAGATGGTAATGAAAATTGTTTATAATATAAGAGTTTTTTTTTTTTTTTGAATTCCTTGAAACAAATTATTAAGAAAAAAAAAACTAGATATAAATTCTGGAAATTTCACGTTCAATTTTTGTAGGCTCACTGAAATTTTGTTGCCATTTCATATATTTAAAAGTTAGTAACTTAATCATAAATCTTTCACTCTTTACAGGCATTTCTAACGTTTTTTTTTTTTTTTTGTTTTTTGTTTTGTTCAACAAACATTTGTATGTCTGTATGCGCAACAAAATTTAAGTAGCTGCTGCAGCGAAAAACGACATATACTTTGCTACAATAAATTGTTAACTAGAACGTAAATTTACCCACAACTGATGGAATGCTTGCAGTCAATATATGGACAGCTTTCGATCTGTAGCTGATTTTGTTTGCCAAAACCAAATTCTTTTCAACTAAACTAATGCGCAACAATCTGATTTGCTTAAGTTTATTTTTATTTGGCCAAAAGCATTGCCTTCTTCAAACTGTTCAATTTCAAGTTGAAGTTCTTTTAGATTTTTGTTGCTGCTTGCTGTTGTTTGTTGTGGCTTTGAAAGCTTTTCTTGTTGTGATTGGCATAATAGACTGACGTTTGAACTGCAAACGTATCAAATAAGAACTAGCATAATGTAACTCAAGTTTAAGGCTAAAATGCTTAGAACACAGTACAAACAGTAACAAACGTAGGCAGCACAAAAGTCACGTACAACAGATAGTTTTGACTGTAGCAAATTGTACAAATATTAACCCTTGACAGCAGGAAAAATTATTGCTAGAGAACAAATTTGAAGAAGCATTAGTTCGGAAAGTTAAAAAAAAACATATACTAATTTAACTTAAAATGGACTGTAGTGTAGGCCTTATTCCGAACTCACAACAATACAAATTCTCTTGAGCTGCTATTAGTTACAAATGCAAATCTGTAACCCGGGACTCAATTACCGTTCTGTTATAAAGTAAAGTGGAAGCAAGTAAGAAGGATATATTCCTAAATAACTTCCACACAAGTCACATTCATACATGTATGTATGCATATTTGGGTGGATCGATGAAGCAACCGATATTGTGCTGCCGATTTTAGAAAACTCCTTTCCAAGGCATCCAATTTTCAATTTCTTTTTTTTTTGCGGGGGGGGGGGGGGGGGTTTATATTGGGAGCCTCCTGGAAGCCTCCAGGAAGCCTGATCGATGTATTTGAAAAAAAAAAATATATTGCCTAGAAAAAACTATTAACTTTAACTTGTTTTTAAAACCAGAGAGCAAACTTCTTGAAAAATCAATAGTGCAAATTGATTTGAGATATACATACATATATGGACCGTTATCGAAAACGTGCACTATTACCTTTATTTTACCACCAGAACTACGTTTTGGCGAAAAATTTTGTTTTGGATTGATTGAAAAAATCGGTTTGCCTTAGATCGGGTATATATTTACCATTCTGCGAAACATTTTATTTTTTCTTTACAAAGAGTAGCATTCTTTAACCACCAAACTACTGTTTAAACATTTTTTCAAGTCACCAGATTCACTTTTTGGTATACGTTTTTTTTAACTTGCTTACAGATAAAATTACTTGAATTCGCTGTTTTCTCGCCCTATATCGGGTGTATATGGCCCATATCGGAACAGCATTTTTTAGACTCTTAATAAGCTTCTTGTATCATCAGATCAAGCTCACCTTTTAGTATACAATTTTTTTTTTGACTGCTAAAAATCTGTTTTCACTATATATTGAGTATATATAGGAACCTATATAAAATATTTTAATTTTTAGGGTTCCGTACTCATCAGAGTGAAACGGAACCCTATTACCGAGACAAGTACATACGTCCGTCCGTCCGTCCGTCACAGCGTCCATTCTCCGAAACGGTAAGAGCTAGAGAGCTGCAATTTTTACAGGATGTTGTTGTACCTTGCCCTTACAACAACAAATACTAACAACAACTACAAGTCGAAAACTACCAGGTGTCCCCATACAGCGAAAAGTTGCAATTAGCTATAACTCTCGAACCGTAAAAGATAGAAAACTGAAATTTGCATTGTGTATGTATTTATAGAAGCTTTACAACAACAAATTCTAAAGACAACAACAAGTTGAAAACTACCAGGTGTCCCTATACAACCTAAAGTAACAATTAGCCGTAGTTGCTAAACTGTAAAATATAGAGAGCTGAAATTCGCACAATATATGTATTTACATATGCGCTACAACAACAAATGCTAAAAACAACAACATGTCGAAAACTACCAGGTGTCCCTATACAACGTAAAAAAACATTAGCCGTAACTTTCAAACTGTAAGAGACAGAGAGATGAAATGTGCACAATATAGTTACTCGCATATGGCCTACAATAACAAATGCTAAAAACAGCAACAAGTCGAAAACTACCAGGTATCCCTATACAATGTAAAGTAACAACTAGCCGTTACTCTCGAACCGTGAGACAGAGGGATGAAATTTGCACAATATGTGTATTAACATATGCTATACAACAACACTTGCTAAAAACAACAACAACTGTAAAACTACCAGGTGTCCCTTTACAACGTAGAGTAATAGCTATAACTCTCGAACCGTAAGAGATAGAGAGCCGAAATTCGCACAGTGTATGTATTCCCAGATGCCTTACAACAGCAAATTACAATAACAACAACAAGCGTAAAATTACTAGGTGTCCACATACAACATAAAGTGGCTGTAAAAACAGAGAGATGAAATTTATAAAATATACATATGTATTCACATACGCCATTCCATACATACATTACACATACATACGTACGGAACCCTAAGTGTGCGAGCCAGCCTCGTACTTGACTTAATTTATTACTAATGCATTTCTACGCGGTAGGAACACCAAAAAAATCTCCATGTCTTTTGATGGTAGCACTTAACAAAAAAAAATCAAAATTTTTTGTTTTCGCTTGTGTTTGTGTAATGAAAGTAATATACGCGTGCATATTTCTGGAAGGGTTGCTTTACTTGGTAGTTTTTCGTATGCAGGCTTGTATTTTTGCGGAAATATGCTCTACAAATGTAAAACAAGTCTGTGACATACACAACACACCTAGTAGATGTTGTGAACCATAATCACAAAAAGAGTTGTAAGTTGTGTTGTGAACCATAATAGGGGGGTTAAAATTATTACTTTTTATTACTTGTTGTTGTTTAGGCCTGAAACACCAAATATGCCTGGCTAATTTTCAAAGTTTCTTGTATGTTTCTTATTGTTGTAGTGGTTGGGCAACCGCACCAACCGGTTTGGGAGAATGGGGACTGTCGAACGGACAGCGAAGTCTCAGTAACGTATAGTTTTCACTCTATGAGTACGGAACCCTAAAAAGGGAGCGAATAAATCATATAATAAGAATAAATATTAAGATAATTCTTTGAACCTACAACTAACTTCATGCGTTTTGGTTGGGCCATGCTTTTTATCAACTATAAAACTTCAGCTGTCATGTTTTGGTAAAGGGTTAAGAGCAAAAAAATAAAATAATAATAATAATACTATGGCTAAAATATTTGAAAATGCTTGTATCAAATCTATAGTTTTAATATGGAATTTTTTTTTCCTGACTTTTTTTCTTTCTTTCGCTAAGCAAAAACTATACGATTTGATTTCAACGAAGAAGAAATTTCCTTTAAGTGTTTAAGTATAGTATATGCTGATTTTAGCTTATTTTTTTCATTTTATGATATATTGAAAACAAACCTTAAAATGCTATTGGCCATGCACGTACAAACTTTAAACTCTCTGCCAGCTGTTTGTAGCCTTCCTTTTATTATCTACCTTAGGTCAATCCAATTAGATGCGCTGTAGAGTTGTTGCTGTTGCTGTTGTTGTTCTTGGTGTTTTTCTATTCTTTTGCCATTATAGCAGCCAATTAAGCGTGCACATTGAGAGTTTCGAGGTTTCCCTAACATTTTTTTGTTTGCCTATTTTAATGCCATATTTGGCCAATGACACAAACACATACAGACGAACGAACAAACAGCGCAAAGACCGAAAGCTGTCTTCTGAACTATTCTACATTATTTGGTAGATTTTTGTTTTATTTTTGGACTACCAACTACCAATCTAGCACCAGTACAGTTAAAAAATCATAAAAAAGGAAAACTTAGGCAAAAACAAAAAAAAAAAGTAAATAAAAAACCAAAAAGTACATTGAGCATGATTAATGGCCAAAGAGGGCCATTGGCAACCAACAATTCGTAGCAAGGGTTTGTTGCCTCGCTGCTGGCTCGCTATCTGTAGCAAACCGACCGACAATGGCAACAAAAATGTTATTCTTTCAATTTCCGTGTTGATTTTCACACCTGAAAATTGTTTATTCTCGAACTGTTTTTGGTGTTTGTTTCAATTAGGCGAATAGTTTTTCTTTTCTGGCTGGCTGGCTCGGTTCTGTTGTCTCTCATTTGTTTGAGGCTGTTTCTGAAGTGCTTTTTGTTGCAGGCAAAAAAGGCTCAACACAAATTGAAATTTATAGCCGAATTTGTTAAAGCAGGCCAGCCAGCCACCACTACTTAAGTTATTTTGAAGAATTTTTCTTTCTGTTCGGCCAACAAACAAATGTACACAACAAACTCTTTTAAAAGCGTCTCGATTTCTTTCGAATAACAAATAACAAGTAAAACTAGTTGCTTTTTATTTATTTATTCATTCCTTTTCTTTTCCTTTTTGTACTTGAGTTTGTTATAGATTAAATAGGTCGTTAGGGTTCACATATGCAAAATGCATATAGGATTGGCACAAAAATGCAGGCAAAGTATAAATTTCCCCAAAATCTTTAAGTATTTAAATACTACCTATAAAAAGAAGTGTTTAAGAATTCGTTTTAACAAAGCTGTATAACTGAATGCAACCACATTGACAATTCAATTTTCTTTTGCATATCAGAGATTTCTTTTAGCTTTCATGTGTTTTTATTGTTACTGCCTGCTCCTCGAAGTTGATCTTTAACTTTTCTCTTCCATTTTTATTAATCTCTATTTGCAAGGCGTGTAAACTCCTCTTAGAGATGATCAAATTCTAATGATAGAAATTTCAACTTGATAGATGAGTTTTCTAGATTTTTATATTCCACTTTCGTCATTACCATCTTCGACTATCAAAAAACCGAAGTGCACAATAGCCAAAATAAAAAGGTAATCTATACTAAGCTTAACTGAAATGAAATACAGCGACAACTGAACCATTAGACTGTAATTGCCGCCACGAAACACAAAGAATTTTTACTATCAGATGATAAAAACTGCTTTGAGAGAGATCAACAATAAGACAACGGAGACAGACGTACTGATTTTTTAGACAAACAGACAAAGACACAAGAGTCAAACACAAATGAAGAGTCTTCCTTAAAAAAAAAAAAAAAAAAAAAGAACGACAACCGCAACAACAACAAAAAAAATGCAGGCAGACAGTCAGTTTATACGTCACTGCTACCGCTGCGGCCACAACCCAAACAAACACCAGGCAGGCAGACAAACGAAATATTTTTAATATATTTTCAGAAGACAAAATCTAGTGCTGACATTTTAGCGAATGAAAACAATAAAACAGCAACCGAGCAGCCATTAGAAAAATATGCAAACCTTTCGCAAAGAACTAAGCAATTTTACAGCAGACCAAATACTTGAGAATTCCGCAAAAAGCTGGAAGAAACATTTTATAAATGGATGCAAACAAAAAGTTTGCAGAAAACAAACTAAAAAAAAATACAATTTTATTTAGAAGAAAAAGCAACACTCGCCCTTGAGCAATAAAGCTGAATTTTGTGTGGAATGTTCTGTTTCACAGCCCCAGCAATATTTAGAGGCAACTGCAGTCATAACATTAGCCAACACTGAAATAACAAGTAAGTGGGCTAGATTCGGCGGGGCCGAACCTTAAATACACTTCACAAAAGCCACAGTCATATGTAAACATCTGCTAGGAGGGAGCTTTTTATATTTCGGAATGAGGGAGCAAAAACAAATCATCGAAAATCATCCATGAAAATATTCAAAACCAATTGTCGAAGCATGTTTGCCACTCCGATTGAGGTATCTCCCAAACATGTGCAAACTGAATGCAGGAACCACTTCTTCAGGTATTCAAACGCGTTGACTTCTCAGTTGGTTTCTGACATACGGGAAAAAAAAGAAGTTATTCGGTGACAATGTTGATGCAGTTGTTTGTGCCGATGTGTTAGAGCTCCCATTGACCTGGTGAAGAGTGATCCATATTTGGCGGTTGGTTTTCCTGATTTCTTCTAAGGCAGCTAACAAACAAATCGTTGTGTACCACTCAGAATTAACTGGCTGCGACATGTCCAGTTTTTTTTTTGAAAACAGGCGACCATTTGCTTGGAAGTGCTTTGTGCGCGATTTCGCTCAACATGTATGTTTGTTTCGTTGAAACAAACATACAGTCGACAACTGTTTTGTTTTGGGCTCATGCGCGTAAATCCACAATTCATCGATACGACAGCGGTCGTATTTTTTGAGCATTTCTTTCGACCAATCGACAGGCGAATTTTTTTGAGCGATTGACAAATTGTGTGGGATCCAACGTGAACAAATAAATATTCTTGACAGTCAAGTGCTTCTGCAATATTGAATGAATGCTTGTTCAGACTAATATCTTAGGTTGTCTCAATCTCACCCTAGGTCACATGACGATCTTGCAATGTCAGTTCGAGCACAGTTTCACTGGTTTTTGAAACAACCACTGATTTTGAATAACCTTCGCGAAATTCGTCTTGAATAGAACTACGACCACAACTGAAATATTATTATTTATTATTATTTATGCTAGGTTGGTCCAGGATGGCCCTTTGCACTGCGACCAATAATGATCTATTGTGCAACCCCTTTCCCTCACGAGTTTAATACATCAAGAAACAGTACTAGCTCCTTCAGTGGAAGCCCTTGCAAGTCCTGTGAACCCAATGTATAGGCCTGCAACAGCCTGTATCTTCTGTGGCCAAGTGCCACACATTCAGTAATCAAGTGTTCCATTGACTCCTCTTCTCCGCAAAATCTGCAGGATGAAATAAATACAGATCCTTGATGCTTGAGCTTCAAGCGCCAAAATGAAATTAACTTCATCCATGCACTGTTGCCGAGTTGAAAGTTGTAAAAAACAATCACACGAAAATGTTCATGATTTAATTCCATTTTTGGGCCGTGATGAAACTGTTAAGTTACTGTAAAGAACACAAATAGCTCTCATATGTGAAAATGTTCTGAGTATGTATAACCTAACAAAATTGTGAACTTTGCAATAGAGCAGGGTTGCCAAATCCCGAAACATAAAAGTCAAACCCTCGTACAAGGTGGCGCAAAAGTAATCCTCCTATCAGAAAATGCTATAAATTTTGCGATTGGCCCCTAATGTCAGTTCTGTTTTGACATTTGTGTAGTAAACACATGCGAAATACACGTTAATAAACAATGCTACGCTACACTGCTCCCGAACGCGGAATATTGGTGACTATTTATTTGACCAATAATCGGTCGGTGACTTTGGCACAACGTGAATTTCGTCGCAGATTTCCTGGCCGTCCAACGCCTACTGGTGAAACACTGCCACATTTAGCCGCTCGCCTCGAAGAGACTGCCACAACACGAGATGCTGCCAGGCGTGCCAGACCCCGGAGTAGCCGTTCTGCAGAGAATATTGCTGCTGTAGCCGAGGATGTCATGGAAGCGCCGTCGACATCGCTCAGACGACGTGCCATGCAAATGGGTATCAGTCGACGGTCTTTACAGCGAATTTTGGTACAAGATTTGAAGATGTTTCCGTACAAAGACCAGACGGTGCATCAGCTGTTAGCTGCTGACCGCCAATCGCGTCTAACATACGCTCAAGCCATCGAGGAAGATGATTTTTCATAAAAAATAATCATGAGTGATTTCCATCTTAGCGGGTACGTAAATAAGCAAAATTTACGCTTCTCGGGCATTGAAAATCCGCATGTAACCCACGAAGAGCCATTACACCCGCTCAAAGTCACTGTATGGTGTGCTGTTTTCGCTGGAGGAGTCATCGGACCTTCGTTCTTCGAAGACGTCGCGGGTCAAACGGTTACTGTGAATGGTGAGCGCTACAGAGCAATGATCAACGAGTTCTTTTTGCCGCAACTTGATGAATTTTGATTGGAAAACATGTGGTTCCAACAGGACGGTGCTACGGGAACACACTGCACGTGCCACAACCGATATGCTGAAGGATGCATTTCCCGGGCGCCTAATCTCCCATTTTGGCAATTTCCAGTGGCCAGCAAGATCGCCTGATTTTACCGCTGCAGATTTCTTTTTGTGGGGCTTTTTGAAGTCGCGGGTTTATGTCAACAAGCCTCAGACTCTTGCAGCTCTTAAAGACAATATCCGTCAAGAATGTGAGCACCTATCGCCGCAAGTTTTGGCCAATGTGATGGAAAATGCTATAAAAAGGGCTCAAATGACAATCAACTGTGGCGGCGGCCATTTATATGACATCATATTCTCGTCTTGATATAAAAAAATTAAAAGATAAAATAAAAATAATCCACAAGAAGAATCAAAGTTTTTCATTATTTTTTTTTTTAATTACAGCCAAAAAAAACATCGGAAGGTTATTTTTGCGCCACCTATTGTGAGTTGGGGACTCTTAAGCAGTTTTTTGGTATCGGAAATTGATTCAGCTTTCTTATATATAAAATTTCCCAAAAAAAAAACCGGGTTGCTATGTTGGAGTATAAAGAGTGGCACGCATTCGAGTTTGGGATCAGGGGGCAAATTCTGGGATTCGTGAATTTCGTTTTGCTTTACATTGCTTTTACTATCGAGTATTTTCGATCTTGAATGCCGAAATTCGGCCCCAGTATTGTCTTAGCTAGACTACAGTCAAGAAAAAGCTGAGTCTGGCTTTTACAGCCGTGGTGTAACAGTGTCAAAAGTGTTCAGATAAAGTGCTTCTAACAGAATTGTATAGTTAATAAAGCCTTACTAAAAACTAAATGAAATAGCTGAGTGTATTCTATTTTCATTCATGTGCAATTAAAGAAACCGCAAAACCGTTTTTATTAAAAGGCAAAAACGTAACAATATCTTAAGCGCATTTTATGTCGAAGTGTTTTGCAAAATTTCTCGTTTTTGAAAAAGATTTTCGCTTTACAACTCACACCGCAATATTTTCATTTAGATCTTTGAATAGAAAACCAAACTGCATTGAAATGAGAGTGCTATGAAGCAGCAAAATTACCAGCTAAAACTGCAAAATGAATCTGATTCAATAACTTCTTTTCTCTGTGTAAAAGAATTAAAAAAAAAAAAAGTTTTAGGAGACCTTTTCAAAAAATATTTGCTGTATTTTTCAGCTGTCTATATGCCGACGACATTTCGTTGGTGCTAATCAACTCATCAGTAGACTTGAAAATTACAGCAAATATTTTTTGAAAAGATTCATTTTTGGACCTGAATTAATACATTTCAATTGGCTCTTAAAGCAAATAAATAATTAAGTTCATGTTTTAGGAGACCTATAAAACTTTTTCGACCTGACTTTCAGGAGCGCTGTACAATAATTTTTATACAGAAAAGTTTTTGAAAATTGCTGGGCACATGACAGAGATATGTAAAAAAGGGGGAAAAACTATAAAAACCCACACGACTGATTGTCATTGATTAGAGAAATAATCTCTAATCAACTACTCAGAAAATCGTCGCAACAGCCGTTACGGCTCATGATAACCCGGTTTTATTTCATTTCCCTAACAACTCTTTTAATGGTTCAAAACACTATTTCCACTTAATGTTAGTTAACAACAATGATCACCAGCATACACATACTTAACGGCCAGCAGATTCATCGTTCAGATAAGTGTAAAAAGTTGCAGATACTTATTCACTCTTGGTTGCCGTCAGTCATTGCTTATTTTTAAATGCTTAACACAGCCGATGAACTTGCTATAATCACTTGGCTTTTAATGAAACTAAAATATCTCTAAAGGTAGTTTTTTTTGTCTTCTTCTTCTTCTTTTTTTTTTTTTGGACACATAGCTGAACGAGAGAGAAAAACAGAAGGAAATAAAAGCGACAACACATAGAGGTCTAGCTAAACTGTAGGTCTAGTTAAAAGTTATAGATTTGCCACAAGAGATTAACGCTTCCAAAAAGGATGGCTTTTCGTAGGGCTCATTTTAAGTTTTCTGCCTAATAGTTAGAAGAATTTTTTTTTTTGTGTAGATTTTCTGCAAAAACGTTTTCCTTTCTAGCTTTCTGGCTTTCTTACATACACATACATACACATACATACACATATAAACACATACCAAGGTTTTTATTTTCGCTAAAATCACTAAACCCTTTTCCTCGGCAAAGACAGTGATTGTAATCTGGTGTCAGGCTTGTATGGTGGCTGGCTTACCAAGTATTATAATGAATGTGGATACTTACATATATAAAGTTGATAACAGCTTAGGAAAAAGATATAAATGAAAAATAAAACGTGTTGTTTCTTTTTCTCTTAATTTTAATGAAGTTTAAAATGCAACAACATCAGCGCTCGCCAGCCTCTTCATTTTTAAAATATTTACTTGTTTAATGCATATGTATATTTTTTTTTTTTTTTTTTTTGTAATATTTAATGATGCCTTAAAAGCTGCCACTACGCGAATTTAAAGAATTTTGCTTGAAAACATTTGATTTTTAACTAAACACAAATTTCCTAAATATCTTAACAAACAAATTCATTTAAGCAACAATGTTTTTAAATTATTTGAACGCAGGCAGGCAGGCAGGCAGGCAGCTTTCCTCTATAACACAGCGTAAATTGTAAACGTCGTCTTTGATACCATCAATCAAACAATGTCTTTAATTACACAGAGCAACACCGCTCTTTATCCGCCTAGGATTTTTTTTTTTTTTTTTTTTTTTTTTTTTTTTTTTTTTTTGAATAAAATTCATAGTGGCATTCTGGCAAATCTGCAAATGCAGATCGTTTTGTAGTCTTCTTCTCTAAATATTTCCACTTTCAAATTTTGTACACAAAAAATACTTTAGAAAATACAGTACGAACAAGTTGTGCATCTCGTGGAGGTGGGGTTTTCTATGCAGTTTTTTGGTATGGCATATTTGTCAAATTACAAGTTATACGCTAAAATTCTGACAAATCTGCAAATTTTATTAGCACTAATAAAGTAAAATAAAATGGAGCACAACAATTTTTTATGATGAAAAATATGTAAGGCAAAAATTTGATTTATGTAAATAACAAAAATCATATGTTTTTGCATCTGTTTTGTATAGTAGTGTAGCATATAAATATATATATATATATATATACATACATACATACAACGCCATTTTAAAACGATTTTTTAAAGTAGAATAGAATTCTATCAGACTGTTTAGCGATTTCCAGTGAATGAATCGTACGATTCAGTAGGATAGTGAATCACGGCCTTAAGGGAACAAGATGTTTGTGTTTGGAAACGGAAAGAATGAAGGATGGATGTCAGCTTTCAATAAATAATAAAAGTACAAGAAAATTTTCCATTGTGGAACAAATACCAAAATTGATCAATTGCATTGTGAAAATGGTCAAACGTTTTTGAGAACATTTTAGAGACTTACGGGCCAGTTTCGCAGATCACTTGAGCAGATCAGAAATCGAAAATGCTATTGCTTCAACAAGACAAAACTGTATAATTAAAAGTTAAGCTCCAAATGACATTTTAGAAATCATGCGATTTCAAGTATCCTGATTTTAAGAAGAGACAAAAAAAAATAATTTATTGAAAAAAATCAAAAAAAAAAAAAAATTATATGTATGTATATTTCTTTTGCTTTAGGGTGGTTAGATTTTGAAGTTGGTTTACATCAGTGTTTGTTGCGACGGCCTAACCTGAAGGTGGATTAATTTCATATGGCTTAAAGCAGATGTTTCACCACCTCTATCATCAAGCAGTTGGTTTAACTCCACTGGTGGCAATATTTCCCCTCCATATACTCCTTGCTAAGGAGTGCAAGCAGTGTGATTCTTCACACAGGTGAGCTTCACGAGCCCCACCAGTAGCCCGAAATCCACAAAAAGCACCGGTGATGCTGTTCTGTGCTTTTTGTTTTTTTTTTTTTATAAAACCCAAATGTTCTTAAATAATCGATGTTTTTAGGAATGGGTGTTTCTCCTTTTTTCCTAAATATTGTTTTTTCACCCCATTCTGTAGACGAATTGGGTATTTTGGAAACCTATTTATATTTTGTAATGGACTAAAATAACGCCATCAATTTTATGGAACGTTTTTTTAACAATCGCTTTTTATTCGGAAATCATGTTCACATTAAGCAAATATTTGACAGAAAAGGCGTGACCACTACTTTCCTGTGGGCTGTGATTTCTAGCAAGCACATTCAAAACAATTAAAAATACAAATACATATAAACATAAAAATTGCAATAAAAATATAATTATAATTATAATTAATAAGCAATACAAAAGGTTGTGGCAAACGAGATTTTTTTATTTAAAATGCCATAAACAATTTTTGGTCACCATAAACACAGTTTTTGTTACAGTTTGATCATTTTGTTGTCACTATCCATGAAAATTGAAAGATGGTTATATTCGTTTGAAAAAAAAAATATCTACAACATTTAGATAATGAGCATTTGAACAAGTTTTATTTGTGACAAACATAGTATTTTTAGTCTATCAAATGGGATCCAAATAATAAACCAAATACCGTTGTTTTAACAAAGTTTTCGTTGTTGCCGTTCACACTTAATATTTCACCAATTTTTTTATGATTCAAAATGGGTGTGGTGCCTATTAAAGAACATTTTTCTAGTAACAATGTACATGTTTTATTTAACAATTAATATTGCTATATTACAACAATAGCATGTTTCTCTTCCACTATGGTCACCTCAACCATATTTTTTGTTTACGTGTGGAGAAATACGTTTTTACATTAAATATAAAATGAACGAGTTTGAAAGTGCTAATTGCTTAACGACCGCAGAAAACTTTTTTTGTTTCTATTTTTTTTTCTGCTTTATATATGAAGATAAAATATTGTTTGATGGAGGATGCTGCTTTATTTGTACATATGAATGTTATGGTAATATTCAGAATTCCGAAGCTCTTAATTTATCGACATGGAAATTAAGCGCATATTCGCTAGACTGAACATATTTTTCAACTCGCAAAACAATCATTTAAATGCCTATACGAGCGATATTGGATCAAATATAAAACAACTGTCACGCTTTTGGGCCGGTGCCTCAAAGTCCATTTTGGGTTTACTCGACCGAGTGCAGGAGGAAGCGTATCAGCTCATCGGTGAAATCGTCCAGGGCTCAGACATTAGCAGTTGATTGGCCTGTGAATCGCAGAACGCATTACAGAGAGAATTCGTTTTTCAGCCGTACAATTTGTCTGTGGAATATACGTGGTACAGGGTTAGTGCACTCGAGAAAAAAAATCATGAGTTAGAAAACATTAATGGGGGGTAACTCATACATTTAAGAGTACTACGGGTCGCTAGAGACTGATAGGTATTAAAGGTCTTCATTTGGGCGCATTGCCTTTAACCAGCCTCAATGACTTGCAAGAATCTAGTTACTTACAAAGCAGATTCTGTTGTGGGACAACGTTTTTCCGAAGAGTCATACGGATTTCCGAATATGGAACCGAAAATTAATATTTATTTATAAAGTTTAATATTTATTTATAAAGTGAGTTCGGCTTGAGGTCCTTTCAGTAAATAATTTTACATCAAATTTAAATTGATATAGGAATTATTTTATTAACTCCAATATTTCGGCCAACTGTGTTGGTCATGCTCAGGGAGTTATCTTTTTTTATTATTTATTTTATTATATTAGTAGTGTCGTCAGCTGGTAACGTAAGTAACTTTTCTCGCCTTTATCAATGTAAATTTGGTGGCAAATTATTTACTGAAAGGACCTCAAGCCGAACTCAATTTATAAATAAAAAGATTAATCTAGATAATCAAGAATTGACAACCACTATGTAAGATACCTTAAATATGCAACCCCGAAGAGTGCCATGGGACAGCTGATCGTCATAGTACCGTGACATTTTTACTGACAGAACAGTAAAAAAAAATATCACTTTTAAAAGGGCTACTCAAGTTTGGTTTTGCTGCCCAGTGCTTTAATTGTTATTATTTACATTTTTACTCTTGTTTCTTAACTTTAAAAGAAAGTATTCACAGCAAAAAACAATCCGCCATAATTGAGTGTAGAAAAAACTATATTAAATGTTGGAAAAACTAAAGCAATTTACTGAGGCAATGGAGCAAAACATACAGCAAAATGTAAACGAACGTAAACAAGAAAAGAAAAGAAAACTGCAGTAAAACAACGGCGCTGCACACACAAGAGCAAATGCGATGAGATAAAAGAAAAAAGTGATTTCTTTTTGAAATTAAACAAAAAATCATATAAAAGAAAGTGTAAGATTGAATTAACCTATTTAATGCACTTAAAAACAAGAGTCTAAGTGGCTGCTACTCGGCTTGCCAGCAGAAATGGCAACGAGACAAATAAGTGAGAGTATTTCGAGAGATATTTTTTCGCAAATCAAGTGTGGCTGAGAAGGAACTGATTTCATTTTCTAATTTAGCAAAAAAAAAAATATAATAATAAAAGTAACTATGTTAAAAAATATAACGAAAATTACATTTTTTTATTTAAACAAAAAATATTTTGCTATAAATTAACCAGACACTGGGCGTGTCACTTGTGACAATTTATTTTCAATTTGCCTGACAGTTTCACTCTTGTTCCTCATGTTGACGCATAGATGGAGTGCTTTACTAGTGCTAGAAAGAGGTACGAAATAAAAGTGCATTTGATATTTCCACTAAAACTACTTGTGCAACGCACATATTTGGAAGAATCACGATACCCAGCAAACAAAAGAGCGATATGCTTAAACTAACGAAGTTTTAACATTTTTATTGAAATCTTTGAACTACATACATTTATAATAAATTGCTTTTTCAGGCTCAAGTTCAAATCTTGGTTTGTCACTTTTAAATCAATATTAATTAAGTAAAGAAAAGTAAAATTTTTATAGCTAGGTGGACAACCGGCTGTTTCTGGGTAGTTTTTGGATTTTAATCGTTTGCGAACAATTTGAAGCTCATTTGAAATGATGTATAATTCCATTTAGATTATAAAGTTAGTTCTTCAATATTCTCATTCAGTCTACATTGTGATTGAATTATACAAGAAGTTGGAATCTCGCCTTGTTTTGTATGAATGGTTTTAACATCAAACGACCACTAATCTCATTCACAACAGATTCAATTCCAAAAAAAAGGAAACAAAATTTATCCTGGCATTTATAGTTTCCCTGTCATATTTAAAATATATGTTGGATAAAATAAAAATGTTGAATTTTTTTTTTTTTTTTGTAATGGTGTAGCGAACTTCACGTACAAAATTGCCACGAAATGCAAATCACAATGTGTTAATATTCTTGGTGTAGGTGCTCAAATTGCTGTAAAAATAATTTATAAGAAACCGGGATACAAAACAACTAATTTAACAGAGCTCTATTAATGATGGACGAAGAGAAAAAAACTGCGATGTAAAATTAACAGGACAATTTGTTGATTCGTTCTAGTTATTATGATGGCTGAGTGGGTATGGTGGTGGAAAATATATAGTTTAAGGGAAAAAAAATAAACAATTTCGATAAATGCAACCTCTTAGTTGCATTTTATACAGCAAGAAGAACCAGTCACACATTTTTTTTTCAATAATCTGCAAAATTTAGCTGAGTAAAATTTGTCCACCAAGAATTGACAAGTTCTCAGTCATTAAAATATCAATTTTCGAGCTCCCTTTCTCTCTATTTCTGGCTAGAGAGAATAAGAATACAACATCCAGTAACAACTTGCACAATTTATTACAAAATATCACGTAAACAAAAACACATATTAATTAAATATGTACATAACTTTAGTTTGCAACAAACTGATGCATTTTATTTGAAAAGTTTGCATCAGAACACCTATTTATGTAATTTGTCAGTGAGTATGAAACAGAATAAGGCAGATAGTGGCTTGTATTACAGAGAATAAAAACAAACACAGAAAAATATTCGTATCGCTCCTACCTTGTCGAAATCTGCTCAACTACTAGGACAACTTTAATGTTCTTTATCTTCGATTGTTTTATTTAGGGCTGCCGTTGTTACTATACATGTATACAACATCCAGTAACAACTATTACAAATTATCACAAAATATTACGCAAACCAACACATCTATAAATGAAATATGTATGTATATAATTTTTATTTGATCTTCTTAATTTTGAGAAAACAAATTTGTGCAGATTCAGATCATTTTTTTATATAAAATTTATTAACAATATTATTCAATATTTCGCTAACAGTTAGCATCTTCAGATTTATATTTGTAATTTAATTACAAATATTCAGGATTATATTTGTAATTTAATTACAAATATTCAGGACTATATTTGTAATTTAATTACAAATATTCAGGATTATATTTGTAATTTAATTACAAATATTCTCCTGAAGATGCTAACAAACTGTTAGCGAAATATCGAATAATATTGTTAATAAATTTTCTACATAAAAAAACGATCTGAAGCTGCAAAAATTAGTTTTCTTATTAATTAAGTATTTATATAATTTTAGCTTGCAGCAAAACGAAGAATTTTATTTGAAAAATTTACATCGTAAAGCTTTTTATGCATTTTTGCTGTGAGTGTCAGTGAAGGACAGATGGAGAACCTTGTATTACAGAAAATAATAACAAACACATAAAAATATACCTAGCACTCCTACTTTGTCTACTGCTGCAACAAATTTAATATTTTTATCATTGATTGTTTTATTTAGGGCTGCCATTGTTGCTATTTATACTAGTAACAAGGAATACAATGTGCTCTCGTTGCGGGCAGTAGTGAATGAGTGAAATTACTCTCACACAAACACTTATGTATGTATATGTGGCATACAAGACATTTGTTATTTTCTATTGTACTTGTTTGATAGCTATTTTTACTAAATTGTTGATTGTTGAAATTCATACATGTATATTTCTTTAAATCAAAAATCTGTTTTATAAAAAAGAAATGTGTGAAATGATTTTGGGAATGTTAAGGGACACTTTGGTAGGAAAATATTGGCCTTTGTAGCGGCTCTGGTTGTGGAATAAACACGAAGAGAGTAAAAAACTATGTTAAAAAAAAATTTTTGTAACCTGGATGAAGCGGGACCCGACACACGTAATATCGAATCGTATTTTACTGTTTGTTGGGTTACTGCCATTTGAAGAGATACATTTGGGCCCGCTGATATTATGCTATATCATTGTTAGTGTGTGTGCGTGTGTTTGTTTTATTTGTTTTACAATGACAACAACTTGTACCATGATTCTACTATGACTACTTACCATTTTTGCATATCCTCCGAGTTCATCTTACTTTATATAATAATTATCACCTTTTTGTATCTTGAAAGCATAAACATACCATTTTACAAGTTGCTATGCCGCTAATGCTGTTTGTTTTCAGGCTGCTGCTGCAGTTAGTAGTATTGTTGTTGTTGTTGTTGTTGTTGTTGCAGCTAATGTGAGCTACCGCTGTTGTGTATTATTGTTTATTTTTGGTTTTTTCCGTTTTTGTTTTTTTTTTTTTTGGTTTGTTTGTTTTTGTTGTCTCGCTTTTAGTATTCTTGTTGTTTGTGTTGACTCTTGTGACATTGTCGTTGTTCGTTTTGCTGTAGTTGATGTTGTTAGTTGTACGTGAACCAAGTTTGTGCAGTAGCCAACTAAACTCTAGCTCTAGAATGATAAACACGACACTTGACAACATACAATTTTGTTGATTGCGCGCAAAGTCTTGGCAACACAGCATACAACTGCTGCAACAAACAAACCAATAAAGAACAATGAAAAAAGGCCTATAAAAACTGTATACATATGTATATGTTTGCTTGAGCTACAAGATACTTATGCACATATGTATGTATGTACGCAGAAAGGCACAAAATTTATATGCGCACGAAATGTGAAAAAAGAGCAAAAACATTTTTAGTTCATTTCATAATTGTACGTATTAATTAAAGAATATGTTGCGAACAAATAAACTATCTGGCAGATAACTTGCAACACATGTACATGTAAATACATACATACATATGTATGCACACAAAAACACATTCATATGCACGCTTGTGCATATGTGCGACAGCCAACATACATACATATATACACACATGCATACTCATGTGTATTTTTATGTTTCGTTTATGTTGTCATTTTGACGTAAAGGCGGTACTTTTAAACTGTCCAACAAAATGAGTACAATTTATTAAACCTAAACACGCACTACACCCTCTATTTCGCAAACGATTTATGATGTTGTTGGTCTTACTTAGAAAACAACAAAACAAATCAGTATCTGCAGCAACATGTCCTTATGTTCTCGCAAGATATTGTTGCATAGAAACCTTTTCGCGTAGTGACATTTACAATTTAGTTTAAATGATTAATGAGCTGTGGAAATTTGCCGCTAGGCTATAAAATCATAACTAAAGAAGAACAACTGACTATTCGTTCCTTACATCAAATCTCCAATTATATACATATGTATGTAAGTACGTCCGTATAAGCTCTTACATATCATTGTGCATATGTATGTATAGTTAAGTTGAGAAAACCTTAAGATTCTTATTTGCAAGAAAAATCAGTCGGTTCACTTACGAACGATAGCCAAACTTGGCTGATAGAGAGTTTTATTCTGCTGGTTTTATTATATGCAGACAAAGCGGACAAAATGAGGTACACTTCTTGAGATTCCTACCCAAAAATGTAATAAGGAATATTGTGAACAATAAAATTATTAAAGAATTCGCAGAAATAGTTGTCTCGTAACTTCACACAAAATCTCTCAAAACAAAAACAAGTTGAAAATAAGTTACTTGTACAACGACATTCACCCCTATCATGAAACATTTTTCCCTTAAAATTTTTTCCCTTTTCCCAAAAGTGCGATCATGAATAACTTTTCCCATAAAATGTGTTCCCATTCAAAATTTCCCCTTATCGTGAATGGATTTTTCAAAGACATTTTTCCCATTTTTTTTTTTTTTTTATCAATTTGTTCATTTAATTTTCTTTGGGGGACTAGAAACAAATGCAGGTAGTTGCTACATTTTAATGGATATGTAAATCAGCTGAAAACTATTTTTAGGCCTAAATCAATAAATAATGTGCAACATGACATGCTTCTCAATAGAGTGCAAAATGTGGTTTTGTGAAGGTTTCTTAAGATGTGGTGGCCAAATTTTGGTATTCGCTTACAGAAGAACTAAAAAGTACTGGCCCTCCTTTTAAAAAAGATCATGAATGGAATTTTATCCATTCTGCGACTTTTCTAAAGCATCCAACACTTTAGAGAGCACTTTGCAAAAAGTGGATTGCGCCATTCCTACTTCGTAATCTCTTCCAACACTTTTTCGGTATACACCCTCTGCAAAACAAAAACGTAAGCATGTGCTTAGTTTTACGATGGGCGGAATACCAAATGATTTTTTTTTTTTTTTTGTTTCCGGCAGAGAATCTGTCAAAATATTCAACGTCGTTTTATTCACACTTTTTACCTTTTAAACTACAAATTTCTGTTTATTAGTTATAAAACAAAAATTTAATTACTTTTTACATCACTTACCCACAAATGTTCAATAAATTTTCTTTGTATTTATATTTTCTTCTTCCCGAACGTTCCCGTAATATTCATGATAGCAAATTTCCCTACTTGGGAAATTGAAATTTTATGGCAATAAAAATTTCACATTTTACTCACGATAGGGGTGATTGATTATTTACAGTTTGACATAGTGCTAACGCGGTATAGAGATGCAGGATTAGAGATGTGAGCGTGAGTGTTTTTTGGCTCACGTCAGGCACGCTCACAATCAAAACAATTTTCTTCACACACACTTTCACGCACGAAAAAATTTTTTCAATCACGAATTTTTACGAACGAAAAACGCAACAAGTTTGCACTTTTTTTGAAACTAAATATAAACTGTGCTCGAAAGCGATAACAGCCTGAGTCTTAAAACCAACCCTGCAAGAAATAGCTGATGGAAACTAACACAGGCAAAGCAATTTTATAGGTTTCAGCGTTGCCACTACAATGATTGTTTAAAAAATTGGATTTTCCCGTATTAATTTGGCAATCTCATTTGGAAGTACGTTTATGCATTAATGCTTTTATAGGTTCATCTGTCCATTTTTTCGCTAAATATAGTTTATTATATTCTCTTTGAATTGTTTTTTGAAAATTTTCGAAAAATTATTTTTTTATTTAATAATAAAGAAATTGACAGCATTATAAGTAATTTTGTGGGCATTTTGCAAACAAGATTTTGAATGATCACTTTGCTGAGGTGGTAACGCTGGTACAAAAAAGAAATCACACGTGCACGAATGTTCAGTTTTTTTCATTTTGCCCTTAAGAAAATACAGGGTATAGACCCATGTATTGAACTAACTAAAAAAAAATTTCGTTTATTGAACTTTAGTAAAAAACCGAAATTCCGCAATAAAATAACCTTTAGTCTGATATATAATTCATTAAAAAAAATTATTTTTTGCAAATTTTTTTGCAAATCTGAAACACCGTGTTAATAAGTCAATTACTGGAACAAAAAATTAGCTACTTTTTACGTCATTTGATTTGATGGAATAATTTAAGGTGCTCTTCAAGCGAAGTACAAATTATGCAAAAAGGTTTCATAACACTTTTTTAACACATCTTAATGTTAGATAATTACAAAAAACTTTTTATATGAACATGCAGAAATGTACTTTAATTAACAAGAAAAAAAATTTTTTTTTTCAATTTTTGAGGCTTCGTCTGGTAACAGGTTGAAACTACAATTTTTTATCTTTTGTGAATAAAATCAAAAGTTGCCCACAGATTTTGGTCATTTAAAACTCGTTTTGTTTCAAACATAATTTTTTATATACACGGGAAAATTTGTTGGCATAGCTTAATTTTTCAATTTTTTATGCAGTTTTAAAGATCACAAAATTTCAAAAATTTGCAAAAAAATAATTTATTTTTTCAAAAAAATGAAATTTTTTTTTAATGAGTTATATATCGGATTAAAGGTTTTTTTATTGCGGAAAATTTTTTTTAGTTAGTTCAATACATGTAGTGCAACCTCCTCCATTTTTAAAATAACGGTAAATCTCGAAAATGCGAGCTAACCTAGAAAAACGGATAGCACCACTGAATTCAGCGTACCCGAATTAGGTTTAGTCACTGGGTGCCCCGTTTGTCGGCAAAAAAAAAGTTTCAAATTCAAGCACAGTGTTATTATTTCAATTCTTTGTTGTTTGTATAGTTCTAACAAATTTCGTCACAGACATCGATTTGAAATTCACATCAATATAGAATTCTGTGAGTGAATATAACTCCCCCTAAGTCGACATATGTCAGTTACGCAAACCACAGGCAATTGTGCAGCTTTGCTTCTCTTTTACTATCAGCTGATTGATTCAAAAGTGACTTATCACCTGCAGATTAAATTGCCAGCATTTCAAAATTTTATAGCTGGTACTAATATTTAGTTTTGGCAATGATGCAATTTAATTTTCATTACGACTGTTTTACGAACTATTTTCTGTGCAAGGTAATACTTTTCCAAAAAGAACTGAAGAATTACAGCAAGAAATCTCCTTATACATATATCACATATAAATGTTATAGTTTGCTATCCATGCCAAATTCTCTGCCTGAAAAATGTTACCTCCATCTAGTAGCCTATAGAATATACTGATGTCAAACAGCTCCAAGTACAATCCCTGTTTCCTCCACCCTGGATCCATTTGTGTATACACGGACATCCAGGGATGGGGAAAGATTCTTTCGCGATTTGAAAATACAATCTTCTTGTGAGAGAAATCTTGGGGATGGGTTAAACGATATATTCCGGAACCGCATGTCTTTTCTGTAATAGGATCTTGACAGTATGTGCCTATTGCGCTGAACCTTACTGCAGTCCTCACTCCCATTTAGCTGGTCATAAGATCAATTGTATTTCAAAAACATTTTAAGTATATAAAATTAATTCCCGGACATAAAATAAAGTTCACCCTCTTTGGACCCAAGAAACACAAACTCAGAGAAAATGATTTTTATCAAATGGTAAAAAAAAAAATTTAGGATTGCAAAAAAAAAACATCATAGCCCCTGTTAATCAAGTTTGGCACACACAAAACATTTGACTTAATAATTGTTACACTAAGTGTAGGGATTGTTTAGTGCAAACAAAAATAAGGAGGTGGTTCACAAAAAAGATGTACAGAATCCTTAACAAACGGCCTTACAACAGCCAGAAGAGATAGACACCAAATACAAATAGTGATCAACGAACACATTCATATTAGTTTAGAAGTATGTATGTACATCTGAACTTCATCGCTTTGGTTAAGTTTAGCATAAATTAAATTATTTTATAAGCGCTATTGCTTTAAAACACAAATACTCGAACTTTTTCTATTTTGCCAGTCCAGTGGTGGTACCAAACTGTTGCCACGAATTTTATTCAAAAGTTTACAAGAAATAAAGAGTACACAACCCAAAACAATCCAACAAGCATAGAGGGCGGACATGTGTTGTTTTACCCGCTTGTACATTACAATTAAAGCTTAAAATTTGCAAAAATGTGCAAAGGAATTCTGTAAGAATTATAAGCCCAATAGGAAAGGTACGAGTATATAGAATTGATTAGCTTTGGCTGGATATCAAGACTTCGGTGCAGAGAGAGAGAGAGAGAGAGAGAAAGGGAGAGAGATACAGAGAGAGAGACCTGCTTGTACATTACAATTAAAGCTTAAAATTTGCAAAAATGTGCAAAGGGATTCTGTAAGAATTAAAAGCCCAATAGGAAAGGTACGAGTATATAGAACTGATTAACTTTGGCAGGATATACAGGTACAGAGAAAGACAGAGAGAGAAAGAGTGAAAGAGAGAGTGAAGAGAGAGAAAGAGAGGAAAGGGAGAGGAGAGAGAGAGAGTGGTTTTCGGAGAAAGTAAAAAATATTGTTTTCCGTTTAGTTTTTTAGCCGTCGATATGCCGTCGATATTTCGTTGATGCCAGTCAGCTTGTCAGTAGATTGGAAACACATTGAAAGACTATTCCAAGCTTTGCACTACTTATTCCACTTATTAATATTGTTGCAATAAGAGACATGTAATATTAGTTAGGAAGCTTTAGCAAAAACTTCAAATAACTCAAGTGTATGTACACATGTTTTATGAAACAGAAATATTATCATATTTCCAACAAGCACTCCCAACAATCATTTGATTAATTTATTATAACATTCGTGTAACCTCACAGTTTTTGCTTTTTTTTTTAATTCCCATCACATCCTTTACTTTTTTTTTTGTTTTTTGCAACTGCATAAACGAAGTACAAGTTTATTGTACTTTTCAAGTGCAAAAGTATTCCATTGGTTTACATGTGGCAGCACGCCTCTTAATAAAACCACAACAACAACAGCAGCAAAAAAAAAGAGTTGTTAAGAAACATACGCAGAGTGATCAGCAAATATCTCTGGGCTATATAATGTCTGCACTTGTATTTTATAACAAAATTACAGCATTTCAATTATTTGTTTTAAATTAAATTTTTCATATGAATTAATTATTTATTGCAAGAGATGTAAAAGAACAATTTTAAATTATAAGCACTTATTTTAATTATTCACTATAATTATGTGTTCTTTGAATGGTGACTAAATGGGACAACACATATGCGTAGCTAAAGCCCTGTCACAGGGCTAGACAATATTATATGGTTCTTAGTTCAGACACAAAATTTAGCAAACGCACTAGAGCCATTACAAGACGAAAAATTGTTTTCTGTATTAAATGGTTGTTGGAACATTTCTAATTCTCATTTTGTTTATGGAAATTTCGAAAGAAGTAGCTAGGCTTCAAACATGCCTATAAGATTTTTTGAGCCAACGACGAAATGTCGGCGGCCTATTTTTAGGTCTAAAATAGTACATTTCAATTGGTCCTTAAAGCAAATAAATAATTAAGTTCATTTTTGATTTATTTATATAGGTATATCACTTAACATTGTAATATTCGTCATAATTTATCTTATTCATTGATTTAAGATGGTTAACACCCCACTAAGTAAATTCAATTACCTGTCACTTTTTTGACTGGTGTATAAAATAGAAAACAGAGATATAAGATAACTTATATCGTTGCTTGCATCGTTGCACACGTTAGAATTATAAAACCTTTTATGACATTTAGATGTTTATTTGTTGCCCGAGCAAAAAACCGAAAACTCAAATCAATTACTTCGATTAAGACTCATGTCTAAACATGTTATAAAACTTTGCGGAATAGAAAAAAAAAAAGAGTATTTGTTAAATTATTTTGGGGAAACTTTAGAACAAGGAGCCAGGCTTTTAAAGAAATGAGTTTTATAGCACTGTAAAACAATTGTTTGTGAATGATTCGGTGTTAAAGTTACAGGAGGTGGGAGTAGATGAATGTAGGGCATGTGGAGATGATAGTGAGACGTTCGATCACCACTTATGCTAATGCCCAGCCATCTCACAAATACGGCCCCATCATCTAGCGAGCAACAACTTACTGGACATAACCCACATATGGAGTATATGCTGGAGGAAACTAACGAACTTTGTGTAGAATACCAAATTCCTATGAGTCAAAACCATTTTATTTAAATCCAAGGAGCGCACAACAAGCCTACTCTGGCTTAAGTATAGGCCGAAAGATATGGACTATTATACTCCTCCTATCAATCTAATCTACAGAATTTGAAAATGAAGACGTATTGCCGCTGCCAGAGAAAATGGTTCTGCACAAGACTTGATTTCCAAACGGTTTTATTTAAACTTTTCCTATTGCTTACTACTTCATCGGGTATTTAGTTCGATTCTAGTTCCTAAGAAATTAGAAATATTTTTTTTTGTGGTAAAATTGTAGTGATCAACATTTTTAAAAAAGGCAAGAAAAGTACTATGGCTGTTTCACATCGGCCACAATGACCATCACCAACCAAGTGACTTCTCAACCAGGGCATAACAATAGCATATTGGTTCCAAGCAGCTACGCCAAGCCATCTAACTACTCAGGCTCTTCATCCAACTACTGAGCTGTCTGTATTTATTCCATTGAACAACTTTTCCATTTCAGTTTATAATATTTCGCATGAGTATAAAAAAAATTGTGTGCCTAAGACCGGGGCTACGGTGAACTCTGAAATTATCTTTCGCGTACATAATCTTGTCTGCATCTGGCAGCACAGTTCTTTATTTTATGGCAATTGGTACCATTATTTTTATTTTTAGTTACAAGTTAAATTTTGTTATAATTTATGTATTTCAAATTTGAATTTGCATTTACATTTAAAATGTAAATTAGCGATTATTTGCGATATTTGTAGTCTGGGAAAATCAGTTATTTGGTTTCATTTAATTGTTGTTGTATTCTTCTTGTTTGTTAATAAGATGATTTCAGTAGAACCTTTTGGTCCACAGCAAATTTTAATCATGTTTTTGCCATTCTTATTAGGAGATGTGTGCTTTTGTTTTGCTGCTTTTTTTTTAAATAAATCCTATTTTGTATTTGTATGATTGACAATTAGAGAAAAGGATGGTCTTAACAAGTTGAAATGCAAATTCAACATAAATTGTTGGTTTAAGTAAGTTTGTTTATTTGTTAGTTAGTTGGTTGGCTGTTTGGTTGGTTCTTTTATTTGCTAGTTACTTTATGCAATCGTGATCTGTTGAATCATTTTGAAGAGTTCTAAGAGATAACTAAAAATGGTAATGGCAGTTTCTTAAAAGCACACAATTATACATTCGTACAAACAAGACATACAAGACATTATATCCATATAGGTGTACAGTGCTGGACACAATAATTGGCACAAAGCTAAGAAATAGTTTTTGTATTATTATTTTGATAGTTGATAGTAATTAGTAAAAAGACAAAGAACAATTTAGATAGAGCAAGTCTCTATCTCTTCAACTACACAGACTTTTCAGAGTATGTGTAGTTGCGAGATCTCTGCTACAACAAACAAATAACAAAAAGAAAGGAGGAAATGTTGCCCTGGGGACATGGGGACACACTTTAGTTAGAAAATTAGCTATAAGTTTTGAACCACAAGAGATAAAGATTTCAACTTAACACGGTGCAGCTAGTTTCCGGGCCTCTACAACAACAAATGCTAAAAACCAAAGGGTACCCCTTACCACACACTTGGTTCAAGGAGGAGTGGTACAGGCTCGGTGTGTTCACAAAAAAATATATAAAGAAGAAAAAATGATTGGGTCTTGGCCATACATTTGACTACTGTACGGGACCGTATTTAGGCGCCTCTTACAAAATGCATAACTCTAGAAGCACCCATGATTTTTCAGAGCATTCCACATATGTATGTACGTCACACTTGACAGCTCTTTTTTTGCTTTTTGGGAGACGATACACAACAAATGGAAAAAAACTTCTGACCACGGGTGACCACTATATTTTTTTTTTTTTTTTTTTGATGTGTTATGCCTATCTCAGCACAAAAATCATAAGAATTTCAAATTCTATAGATCAGTTTCTTTTTTTGGTTTTTTTTTTTCTAAAATATGTAATTTTGGTATTAGCCCTTTTACACTGACTAACATCCACGTGAGACGCATGGAAGATGTTGAAAATGTGAAACAGTTGTTTACATTGACAACATCTTTCATCATTCATTTATTTAGCTATCAAAAAAAAGACGCAAAATTATTGTGAAAAAAATTTTTTTTTAAATGGACTTGAATTAGGACTTTTAGATTTTTTTCTTCCCATAGGTCAAGCAACAATCGATTGACCATATGATGCGAACACCAGATTTCTTTTGCAGTGCAATTAAAATGAATTTATTTATAATAAATTATTTTCTGAAATGTCATTTTGCTGGTGATGGTACGAAGCAATCGATTTTCTGCAATTTTTTTTTTAGTAATGGCACTAAAAAAATCGAAATATGTAAGACGGAACAAAATGTTGATGTAGAAAGATGTAGAATTTTCGCTCTGTATAATTCTTATGGGAAGATGTAAACATCTTTGCAAATTGATGAAAGATGTACGTCAGTGTAAAAAGGTTGATCCAGACCTCTAGTCATAACTTAAAAACGGCGTGTCCGATTTTATCATGTAATACGTCAAAATATTTTAAATTATGCCAGCTTTAAGTTTTGCTAAAATCATTCTTTGGTGTCGTTAATAATTTTAGAGTTATTAGAAGAAAAAAATAAAAAAAAATAATTTTGTTTTTGAAAACTTGCAAAATTTTTAATTTTAGAAAATTTATAAAAAATATAAACTTGCAAATATTTTCCATTGTTTTTATTTATTCATATAGCTGCGTATAATAAAAATAAAATTAGCCCTCATTTATTAAAATCTGTGTGTTAATGTTTAGTTTATTCCCGAAAAAGCAGAAATACCCATTTTAGCCAAAACATTTGTATGGAAACGAGTGGTTCGCCTATTACCGGACCTAACCCACCTAAAGGTTATTTGCTGGAGGATACTAGGGAACTTTGTGCATGGCACCAAATCCCTATAAACCTAATATGCTTAATTCTACGGAGCGTATGGGCTATCACCACAGCCCTCCTTCAACCTAGCCTACCGTAACCTTTTTGGGGAAGTATCTTTCAAGGCTTGGGAAGAAATAAAAAATTATCTGGCTGCCCTGCTTATAAACGAATTTGATTGCTTTTATGTTGCAGGCAACTCGAAGTTGTGTTGAAGTGATTAAAACGACTTCAGCGTGCTTGTTGCAGCATGCTCATACACTAATAATTTATAAAATGTCAGTGTGCCTATTATTTATACCGACAGTGTAGGTGGTATATATGGCTGTGATCGTACTGCTTTGTTAGCCTAAATGTACATCAAAATATGGTATGGGAGGCAAACGCAAACTGTCTATTTCCAGGATTGTTATGCTGTACATATTGTACAATTTGCATGTCTTCCCTCTTGTTAATTCAGCTTGTTGCAGATTTTAGTTTCATGCAAAATACACTCAAAACATTGCTGTTAGTAACGGCAAAGGTTTTTGTAATTTGACACCCAATGCAAAAACGTGTAAGCCGAAAATTGCACTCGATGGCAATGGAGAAAAGCAATTAAATAAAAAAGATCAATTATGCTGACAACAGTTTTGTTCTTTACTTCAACCTTCAGTTACTCAAAAAAGCAACATACGTCTGCATCTTTCATAAAGAGTTTCTTTATTTGGCAGTATTTTTGCGGAAATATGCTCTACATATAAAAAAAAAACAACTCTAGTCACATACACAACACCTAAATGTTGTAAACCATAATCGCAAGAGTTGTTGTGTTGTGTTGTAAATATAACAACACAGCACTTATGTGTTGTAAACCATAATCGGGGGGATATTTTACATTACATTTTACAGTCCTCTACCATTCGCATTAACCGCCGAAATATCCTAGAAACCATGTTTTTATTAAATCTTATATGAATTCTTTATATATTATAATCTCTTATTTATCAAAAAAAAAAACTTCTAAATTAAGCATTTTCATTGTTTTTCAAAGAAATTGTTCAACATTGAAAACAAAGCTTTCTCGAAATTTTGTTTTAAAACTCCGACTGTTATCGCTTTCAACCACAAATTATATTTTGTTTCAATACAAATGTGATTGATCGTGAGAACTTTTTTCGATTTCTGTAAGTGGAAATAAGTGAATAAAAAAATGTTGTTCCGTGAGCGTGCGTGAGGTGAGGCCCGAATAAAAATTCGTGAGCACAAAGTACATAGAGATGAAACGCGACCAGAACGAGAGAGCAAGTCAGCGCAAAGCTCTGTACGTCTCGTTTTCACAATCGCTCGAGAACTTGTAGTCAAAACAAAACAAAAAGCATTTTCTACAGCAAAAGTGGTGGTTTTTTTTATTATAAATTTATGAATGTTTAAAAACTATATTAAATGGTTTTTTATAATATAAAACTTTATAGTATTCACTGTTTATAATGTGCTAAACAATATTTAATTATGTTTTATTTCGTGACTTTAAGGACAGTGTTTTAATTTTACTTTGTAGTGGTGGTTTTGTGAGGACAAAAATACATGCTCTTCGTAATCAATTTCCAAACACTCAAATATGTATTATCAAATCCTAAGTCAAAGAGGATTTTTAGTTGAACACTTTTCACCAATCTCTTACTTTTAATTTACACTAGAGCCCCGACTTGCGTCGTTAATGGGGACCGGAGAAACGCGACGCAAATCGAATCACTTTTTTCTATATAAATGCACTGAAATTTAATTTGTTGGGGAAAATATTTAAAACAAAGCAGCCTTTTCTCCCGATTTAAAACGTTTTATTACGTCCAATTTTAATTTCAGACTTATTACTTTTCTTTTACTTTTACTCATGTTTTACGTCCTTAAGGCATATTCTGGTGAATCACACACTAAATTGTTACCATAACCAGACAGCTGCTCTTAGCACCACTTATATAAAAAAGAAAAGGGGATTCCCCTTTTTTCACGCAATCTGAAAATTTCTTAACGTACAGGTGACGATTGTTGTTGCCAGAAATTGTAAAAACTAATGAATTCAAGATGCTAAATACATACTACACAAGTGCTAAAAATGGTAATCCACAATGATGCAGTAAAAAATGTAACCATGTTTAGCGACGCAAATCGGGGTCAAAACGACGCAACTCAAACCGACGCAACTTGAAATCGCAACGACGCAAATCGAAACGACGCAAATCGGAACGACGCAAGTCGGGGCTTTGGTGTACTTTAAATTATTAAATTTTTGCTGTTTCGGTGGTGGTTGTTCATAAAAACGTGTTATTTTTTGTTTTGTTTACATTTGTTTTTCGTAAAAAAATGCATACTATAGCCTATCTCTTTACACAATCTGTCTAGAAGTTGATTTGAGCCATTTTCAAATGTCACTTTTAACATCTCTGTGTACTCTGTGTCGTGAGTGTGCGTGACTATAAGGTTAAATTAATGATTAATATTTTTAAGTTTCCTGTATTTTTTTAATATGTTTATATACGGTGGAGCTCGAAATGTCGAAAAATAAAAAAAAATATTAATCATTAATTTAACTTTGTAGTCGAATTATATGATTTGCAACTGTTAATTATTTCATTTATGGGGTAAAGCTATTGTCAGGTTTAGAGCTTTCCCCATAACTAACTATTGAAAAATAAGTTATAAAACCCTTGGCTTTTGCTTGGCGCAATTATTCTACTAAATTTTTCAATGAGTTTAGCTCTTAGAAACGTTTCAACAAAAGAATAATAATATTCGAAGCCATAACAAGTGCTTAGACATTCAAAGTTATTGCTTGTTAGTATTGTTGCTGCTGCTGCTGCTGCTGTTCTTGCATAATGCGTATAATTTAAGAAAAGAATAAGCAGAATACAAAGTTATGCGTGTGTTTGCATATATTTTATTTAACGAAAAGTATGTTTTTTTTTTATTTATTTGGAAATCAATTAACATTTGTAAACAAACTTTAAACACTAGAGAGAGACACACACTCTCAGTCAGTCAGACATACTTAATGATTGACTTGATTAGCTACGTTGATGAACTGAAATTACGAGTTCATTCGAAGTCTTAGAAATGAGTTTAATGACTTGACAAGTTCACTTACAGAATCATGATCAGCTATAGGCAGCGTTGAGGTTGACTCAACGCAAAAGATTTGTGCAAAAAATTAAAAAAATAAATAAAAAAAAAAGTTTGTGCTTCTGCGCACAAAAAAAAATGTCTATAAAATTCAACAAAATATGATTTCTTCTTTTGGTGCGCCTGCATGTTAATGCAATTTCTTTATTTTTTTTTTTTTCGTTTTTTTCATCTCCGTTTGTATATTATCAGTAGCTATTGTAAATGTCATTCTTTTACTAAATTTACCATGCCATAAACATATCCTGCCCATTTGACATACCAGTATACGTTGGATTTTATAATATGCAAAAATATTGCCTGCTGTTGGTTGCATCTCTCTATTCTAGGGATTCTATTTGTATAAGGAGGCTCTTTTTTTTATTTTTTATTTCATTTTCTTGCATTTCCTAAAGCGTCCACATTTAACAAATAGTACTATAACAACAATAACAAATAAACAACAGCTTTAAGCTGTCAGCAGCACTATTAAAAAACAAAACAAAAAACAACAGCAGCTGCATTTGCAAAAAAGAAGATCTACGCAGAAAATAATAAAAATGCAGAACAAAATATTAACTTAAAAATAATATTTTGCCATTCTGTAAGAAAGATTCCATAAAAGAGCAGAAATGTTCTGGCTTTGCTAGCTGTGTGCTGCTTATGCGAAAAGTTATCATAACCAATACCAGCACTTAAGATTTCTTCTTTTTTTTTTGGTTTCTAACCAACTCCGACCGACCGTCGAAAGTAAAGTGGTTGTTGGGTGTGCAAAGTTGGCCATATGAGAGGCAGGCGGCAACCAACCACTGCGATGTAAATAAAAATAATGGTGGAATAAAAATTGAGATGCAGGGTGTATAATTTTCGTTTTAACTAAAGGTGACATTTTAGGTTGCACAGTTGTGTGGCATATGAAAGCAGTGTAAACAAATATTTCCCGAGAGCCAAATCTAAGGCTAAGGTTTGCAGTTTAGTTGTTACACTGCTGGTTTTGAAAGCAACTATTTTTGTATAAAAATGCTTAATTACTCGTTTGAATCTGTTTAATTGTTCCGTGGGGTGCTGTTCTTATGCCAACAACTGTAATATTTTGTGGCAGAAAAAATAAGGATGTTGAAGACGTATACTACACGATAATGCGTAGGGAATGTAATACTATTTTCGTGCTGTTTTTGTTGCTGAGTTGAGCTGCGTAAGCTTTAACAAAACTTTTTATGCATAATTCATGTTATTGAACCGTGGTGTAGGCAACATTTTCACAAACGAAAATACAAACACACTTTAACCAGCCCAAACGTCGGTAACCCAACAAACAAATTCAAAAGAATTCTCTTTGCTAGGCGGCTTTTTACACTCAGCTTCATGTGCGTGCAACTCATGGAAGATGTTGAAAATTTGAAAGGGTCGTTTACATTGCTCCTATCTACCATCTTCCCATCCATCAACACTGAAATGCACATTGTACAATAAAACAACGTGTAAGCCCTAAAACATATGGGTGTTTCCATGGTTACGCACGTGACATTTGTACACGTTTAATTGTTTTGAATATTATAAAAATATAAATGGGTTGGAATTTTTGAATGGAATTTTGCCATTGTTACATTTAATGTGATGAGTTCCTTCCAAAAAGTATATATATTGGAAAATTGAGCAAGTTCCATGCGATCAAAGTTGACTTACGCACGTGACAAAAAACGTAAGTGCCTTTTAAAGCAGCATGAAATATTGCAAAAGTAGGCGAATTGTAGAAGATTTTTATTTCGGAAAATATGTTTTTATAAAGGTTATTAATGGACCTTTATAATCATGGTTTATTCAAAAACAAGTGTGCATGGGTTGGCTAAGAAAAAAAAATTTTTTTGATTACGCACGTTACATTACGCACGTGACACTTTTTACATTCAGACATATTTTTGTAAATTGTACTTATTAAAATAAAAATAATTATTAAAATAAAATAATTTAAAATTATTATAAGTTAAAATTTTTTTTAAATAATAAAATGTCAATAGTTTTTTTTTCAATTTTCTGTGCTTAAAAAAATTGTGCGAGCGTTTTGATTTTTTAACTAACGGTGGACCATTTCATGGAAATACCCATATAGAGCAATGATTTTTTTCACACATACAGGGTGTCCGGCGGAAAGGTATACTACTTTGTTTTGCCACCATGTTAGTAAACATTAGCCTTGACCGTTCCTATTTGACAGACATGAAGTAGAGACTTGGCAAATTTATTATGGAAAAATATTCGTTAAGACATTTTATCAAAATCCATCATCGACTACTGTGACGAGGAGAAAGTTACGTGAAATTTTTGGAAGAAACAAGTTGTAGTAAATTATTTCGAACAAAGAGAGACTTTAGCTGGTGGGCCCAAGTATGGACTTCAACGTACTGCACGATCGGCGGAAAACCTTACTGCTGCTCAAGAAAGTTTTCAAAATAATCCATCAACCTCAAGTTCGAAGCCCTGCTCAGGAGGAGCTTGGTGTTCAAAGAACAATTGTAGCCACAATTTTGCACAAAGATTTGCTGCTTCTCCCAGAAGACCATTTGCGCCGTCGTATATGTATATGACAATAGGATGTTACAACTCGCCCATAACAATCCCGATTTTCATGAAAAAATCATTGTGAATCACGAGGCACTGCAGCTCATAAAAAACATTACTGCTGCTCAAAAAAAGTGTTCAAAATAATCCATCAACCTCAATTCGACGCCGTGCTCAGGAGCTGGGTCTTCAAAGAACAACGTTGGCCACAATTTGCATTTGTTTCAATTTAAGATTCAGTTGATTGATGAAGAATTTCTTCCAGCAGAGCAGTTGCGCTGTCATACCTATGACAATAGGATGTTACAGCTCGCCCATAACAATCGCAATTTTCAGGAAAAAATCATAATGAGCGATGCGGCACATTTTCATTTGAATGGATATTTGAATACACAGAATAGTCGGTTCTGGGCCATGGAAAACCCTGAAATTATTCATCAGTCGCACTTTGAGTGATATCGTGACATGATTAAAAACTTTTTAACGCCACAACTGCATGATTTGGGCTTGATTAACATGTGGTATTAACAAGACCGTGCCACATCGCCTACAGCCAGGATTACAATGGAATTACTGCGAGACCTCTTTGCACAACAACTTATTTCAAGAAACTGTCGCCTGATTTGACTGCTCCGGACTTCTTTTTGTGGGTATATCTGAAACGCAGGGTTTATGCAGCAAACAAACCAGAAACGCTGGAGCAACTTTTTAATTAAATGTAATGAAAAATTTTCTTAAAATAGCTCGCATTTGTGAGTCTAACAGAGGCGGACATCTATCTCATATTGTATTCCATACATAATAAAACATTTATCAATATAAGAGATCCATTCTCTTTCGTGTATCTATCTGTATGATGATTGAACATGTCGTCTAAGCCAAGCTTTACCGCAAAACAAAAATATTATGTACTCGTAGCAAGTGTTTAAAATATTGTTCCTACAGTCTGTCAAACTTAAGAAACTCTAAAAAGTTTGTGTGCCCAGATGACTAATTTTGTTCTCAAGTGCCGTACAAAACTTTTGAAAATACCTTTCAGTTTTAACTCTTTAACTTTGCATTTACTGGGTATTTATTTTCACTGTCTGTGTAAACAATATTGCAAATAATAATATTTAGTTTAAAAGCACAGAGAGGGGGAAAAATGCAGAAAAAAAAACAAACGTAACACAAACAAAATTATGACTTGAATAACCAAACTGAACACTCTTAACGAAATAGCAAGCAAACAAAAAAAAGAAAAAAAACAGCGTACAAAATAAGAAAAATATTAAATAAAAAAAATAAAAAAAATAAGCCAAATGCCTGGATGTTAAAGGTGTATGTGCATCGTAGTTGTATGTTTGTATGTATAAATAATTTTACAAGTCATAATAGGATTTGCATTGCAAATGTGTTGTAGGTATGTATGCAACAACTACAAAAGAGCAGAAACCACAACAGACAAAAAATAATATTGACAATGACAGCAATATTCAAAAGATATTTAGTAATATATGAGTATGTACGTATGTATGTATATGTATGCATTTGTTGTACGCTGTACAAATATACACAAAGGCAAGTACACATAGTAGATGTCTTTTAAAATGTCCTTAAACATAAAATGAAGAACATAATATCAACCATTGTTCCGTATGACACTCAACAAATGTTCCAGCTTTTTATAGTTTTCTGATTACGCTAGTGTGTATTATTAATAGCAATATTGTAGCATAAAGATGCCTGCCTAAAATAGCATTTGAAAAATACATTTTAGATATTCCATAGAAGCTCTTAATCGATTAAAAAAAATTTACAAAGCAACTAATGCAAGAAAACAATCGGATGTAGAAATAGCTTTTTCGAGGTAATTGAGCGGTTTGAAATCGCTTGTCGGAAGGTCGGATTGAAAAATTAAATAAGCTTCATGCTGACAGAGCAGCAAGAAGAAGAAGAAGAAGAAGAAAGTTGATAAATGGGATTAAATATAGAAAGTCATTAATGAAGAGCTCAATGCTGCTGCTTAGATATGCTTGAAATTAATTATTAATCGGGTTCGAAGCAATTCGGGTGTTAAAGAGCGTCATGGCGACCGTGAAACAGCTATGGTATGTACCCTAAGCAATAACTCTTCAATTTTACTTTCCTTGCCTTCTTTAAAAATGTTGATCACAACAATTTTATCACAAAAAAACTTTTTTGGTTTTGTAAAAGTATTATCGAACTCAAGCCTGGCAACACAATTAGCAAATCATATAATCATATAATATATAAAGTTAAAAAAAAATGCGTAAAAAATTTTAAAACAGATCTGGCATTTGTGAAAAATACTAAAAACAATTTATAAAAATCTAGTTTCATATGAAATTAGTTTTTAGTCTACTCATCTTGTGCCGACTCCAAAGGGAATGAAAGCCTCGAAAATAAATAGGCAGTTGGCTTATCCCTTACTGGGATAACTACCTTGTCGTGGTGTGAGGTCTTAAGTGTGGGCTGAACTGCATACCTCTTCTGAAGATGTTGCGAGTCACCCTCGCATAATTTAAGTTATAAATAATTAGGTCATAAGTTTGTTTTATTTGCGTGCTGACTGGTAATTCTGCACATTCACTCCAGTCAGCAATATTGTTGCTTAATAATATTAATTAAGTCATAATTGTTAATATTGGTAATTAGGTCATAAGTTTTGCAGAATCGTTATATTTTAGTTTATTGTTTTTAGTACAAATAGTTATAAGATTTGTGAAAAAACTAGAGTCTGGCTGAATCACTCAATAAATAAAGAATCTATCATTTAATAAAGAACTGCCTGCGATCTCTACGGAGCACTCCAGGCAGTATAATAGAAAAACAAACTAATAAATTAAATCCCTAACATTATTTGGCGCAGCCGGTAGGATCTGTGGTCCGGTAGGATCTGTGGCCCATATGGTCTAGTGGCTAGGATATCTGGCTTTCACCCAGAAGGCCCGGGTTCGATTCCCGGTATGGGAACCAAAAACTAATAAATTAAATCTCTAACAAAGACAAATGAGGGTCCTTGTAGGAACCATAATTTAGCTGATGAATGAGGGTGGGTATAAAAAACCTGCTTACTAAAAGTTATCTACCCCTAAACAGAGGTGTAACGCGACCCATGCTGATCTGTTCTCTTTGCAGTCGGGAGGTACGAGGCTGTACTTGAATGGAGCTTTGCTGATACGTGGGTACCTCAGCAAATAAACTACACCCCCTCCATGTTATCGGGAGCTATACCTTTCCCCCATACTCGTGGGATCAAAAATGATGTCGAATTTAAATTCAAATAAAAAACAAAACGTCACGACAACGAAATGCACATGCATACGGACAACGGAATAAAAAACAATATAGGGACAGCGACGCCTAAAAGTCAACCCAGTCTTTAGGTACAGGTGGGAATATCAACTCTGACTCTCGTCGTGATCCCTCACAGGATCCAGCCTATGCTCCGTAATTGGATTAGTTCTAGCAATGTGTCGCTCTCAAGATATCGAGACTGTATGTGTGAGAAGACAGGGAGCACTGGCATAAATAGTGATACAATGTCTCCCTCTCTTCCCCACATGCTTCACATTCATCTCCTCCCACTATTCCTATGCGGTGTAGGTGTGGCAGTAGTTGAGAGTGACTGTCATAGCTCCCATTATTCTACTTAGTTCGAGCCTGCTATGTTTTAGGAGTCCGCTCGTTTTTTGCTAGTCTGGTTGCCCCATAGAATTTTTGCATTGATTCGCTCGGTTTCGTTATTCCAGAGAGTTAAATGGGCTCTATGTGCCCAGTCCTTTAGCTCAGATTTAACTGCATCGAAAGGTTTCGCGCATACCAAGCCTATGTTACTTAACTTTCTTGCTCTTAAAGCAAGTGAGTTTGCTCTTTCATTTCCAGTTATTCCCGCATGCCCTGGCACCCATATGATGCGCAGTTTACCATAAATCTAGCAACTGTTAATAGCGTTTTTGCAATCCCAAACTGTTTGTGATTAGTCCGCTCAGCCTAGATCGCTCTAATAGCCATTTGACTATCCGTGAATAAGGTCACACGGCCTGGCCTTCACATTTCATTGAGCTTCCTTCTAAATTCCTGCTAGTCCGGTAGACATAACTGTTCCATGATATTTTATATATAAAAATATTTATATATTTTTATAAAAAAAAATAAAAGTCCTGTTTTTAACCCCACCCTTGATTCATTCGATCTGGGGTCAAATCGTCGCATACGTGATCGAACGAATTTTGTTGCCTGCGCCTTGTGGTTGTTGTTCATTTTGTTTTTGTTTTATATTATTTTACTCGATAGTTCATTCGACATCGAATGCAACAATTTGGCACCTGGTGTAAGGGGTCGATTAACCAGTAATGAAAGTCTGGAATCAATGTTTCGTAATTGGCCTCAAGCCTGTTCTACGGTATGCGATCTGATGTCACATTTTCCAATATAGACTCGTCTATGGCTGTAAAGATTTGTTGATAATGCGTTTCGTGTCGATCCACATACTCATTACCTTTAGTCCTTTCGCTGTACGAGCCGCTTCATATTTTATACGAATTTCCACTGGCTCGACGAATAAGATTGCTTCTATCGCCTTTGTTGGTGTTTTTTGAACTTTCTGTAGTTTTGATGTTGCATTTAAATTCCATCTATGTCCACCACACTATAGAAGCGTAGGTCGTAATCGGTCTGATAACGTTACTATAAAGCCAGTGTGTCATCTTTGGATTCAGCCCCCGTCTTGTGCATATGGCTAGTTTACAAATTGACCAACATATGTATATGAGCCTTATTGACTCTTTCATCTCTGTAGTATTTCTAATTTATTTTCCGATCCAGCATGACTCCAAGTTGCTTCACCCTATCGGAAACATTTATTATTCTTTCAAGAAAGCGCGGCTCGTGATATGAAGTCATCTCTGTATTTCTATTAAATAGAATAATTTCAGTTTTCTCCGGGTATATGATCAACCCTTTTTGGTTGAGCCCAGTTGTGTACCAGGACTTATGCCTTCTCGGCTTTCTTGCCCAATTGATTTGGATGTCTTTCCTTCAAAAGTATCATGACGTCATCTGCATTGCAGACTGTCACGAGTCCCTCATCGATCAGAGTGCTGATAAGGCTATTTATCATTGTGATATCCATAGAAGAGATGACAAAATCCCACAATGTACTTTTTTTCGAATATTTATGTTGTGCGCTCCACTATTTATCCATCTGTGCCTTAGCATTTTGCCAGTCCAGTTGCGAGAATAGATAAGTTTATCACTTCTCTAACGTGCACCACATTATACAATGCAGTCTCTACAGATCTACCTTTGACATATGCGTGTCACAGGTAGATTGACATATGCGTGTCACGCCTATATTCCTTTCGGAATACAGGCGTGACTTAGGCATGCATTCTAAATTCCTGCTAGATTGGTCGAAACTAAATTCATCCCCTTCTGTAGGAGTGCAGGAAAGATACCATCCGGACCAGCAGTCTTAAACGGAGAAAAGCTTTCTATCGCTGTTACTAGTCACTTCCTATCGCTGATACTAGGCGCTTCATGTTCGCCACTGCTCCTGTCGTCCAGCTTAGCCGTAACAATACTGATTACGCTAGTTACTGGGCTGCACGGAAAATGTGTGTCCATAAGGAGTTTAAGTGTGTCTTCTACATTTTCAATTACTCTGTTCGATTCATGCACTAATGATTCAGCTTGTATGTGGGCTTTTGATAAAAAAATTTTTAATTTTAGAAACATATTGTATTGTATTATTACTAGGTTGGTCCAGGATGGCCCTTTGCACTGCGACCAAAGATGATCTATTGTGCAACGCTTTGTCCCTCACGAGTTTAATACAGCAAGAAACAGTATTAGCTCCTTCTGTGGAAGCCCTTGCAGGTCCTGTGAACCCAATGTATAGGCCAGCAACAGCCTGTGTCTTCTGTGGCCTAGTGCCACACATTCAATAATCTAGTGTTCCATTGTCTGCTCTTCTTCTCCGCAAAATCTGCAGGTTGCCGTACTGGATAGTCCCATTCTGTATAGATGCTTCTTGCAGGTATAGTGGCCTGTTAGCGCCCCACATAGTGTCCTTAGATTCTTTCTATTTAGTTTTAGAGCGAGGGGTCCGCCCTCTTAGCATCAAACCTAAGAAATTTCTTCGAGTGTTCCAGACCCCTAGTGTCGTTCCACAGTTTTCCTGTGATGGATGTTGTCCATTTTCTGATCTCCCCCTTGAGTGGGAGCTTGTTAAAGCCAAAGGAGGGAGTGGGTCCAATCAAAGCCCCATTGACTCTCCTTTTTGCGTAGGTGTCAGACAACTCGTTACCCTTGTGCTCCTCATGACCTGGCACCCATATCAGAGTAATCTGATTGTGAAACGTTCTAACGTTTGTCAACGTTAGAAACGTCGCTAACATTGTCCACTTGTTAGCAGAAAAGCCTGCAGGAAGCACGTTTAGCTGCTCTTATTTTCTTGTTATATTTTCTGAGTCAATCTCGACAGTTGTGCCAAAATATACTGTTAATTTTTTACGTTTTGCTCTATTGTACAGTCGACGGACTTCCCTCCCCAAGCCCCTATCATCCCTGTCATCCACGATTTGTCGTGGATATGGGCATTTCTTTTCCCGAAGCGGACAACTCTCTTCAAACGAGTGCGCGTTAGGCAGCCATTGAAAATGGTATTTAAAGAATAAATGTACATAAATGAAATTAAGTTAATAGGGTTTTGGAAAAGCCTGCTTGTACCTTCCATTTTATACAATACTTTCCTTATTGTGTGGCGCACAAGACAACAAATAGCTGCTTTAATATTTTTTTTTTTAAGTTTTTTTATAACATTTTATAGGTTTTTCAACATTTATAGAAATAAAGTAATAAAGACAATTTTTAATGCAATAAAAAATTGAAATTGAGTCTACAAGGCAGGCAGGCAGGCAGGCAGGCAGGCAGGCAGGCAGAAAGCAATTCTTAATATATGCACATACATTATTTCATTCATCATATAAACTCATACAAATGAACAGAATAATTGCTGTGGCGCTTTCTAAGCGCAAAATAATACTAAAACAAATCAAAATGCATTTATGTGTTTCCTTTCTTCCTTTTATTTACTCGTTGTTTGTTACCACACCAAAGTTGTTGTTGTTGTTGTTGTTGCCCCTGCACAGACAAATATTGTACCAATTTCGATTTGAGGCAAATGGTTTGAAATGAATAAATACGTTTTATGAACAACAGAAGCACGTCAACGTGTATTTAACATGTCCACCCAGGCGAAAAGATGGTATAAAAAAAAAAATAAACACACAAGGAAACCAACTTTTTTTCGGGATTGAGTTCTGGCTAAAGGCAACATTCACACTGATAATATCGATACGAATTGCATTTAACTCTTCTTTTTTTGCGAATGAGTTTGACCAAAAAAAAAAAAAAACTAACTGCTAAATGTTGCTGGCATGTTCGCTGCTTTTATGTGACTGTGTGTTGAATGTAAATCTTTCAAAAGAAATCATATTGGTAGGTAGTCTTCTTCATCTTCACGATAAAGGCCTACAGCAATTTTATTATTGAAATTAATTCCACAACGAAGTGATGGTGTTGTATACAATGTTTACCATCATACTCGTACAGATGATATTTTATGCAATCATAACATTATAAATAATAGAAATCCCTGTAACAACATTAACATGCGCATTTATGTAGACAGTTGTGAAATTAATTTACCATTACAAAGGATGATATTGATTTTTATTAAATAAGCTACAAGTTTACGAAATTAATTCATACATTTTTATTAACAAAAAGCTAACTGCCGCATAATTAATAGTGCAGGCACGTTTTTATGAAAACCTTAAACTTCCTGCTACAGAAACTCTGCTAAAATTTTTTATACGACACATACAAATGTTTTATGGTTTTAGCGTGCATTCATTCTGCTTACATGATTTACGACTTTTGGATTTGAAAGACATGTGTTCAAGCTACATTATACAAATTTAGTATTCTTTAGAAACATACATACGTATGAACGCATGCGCATCAAACGGACTTTTTCAAAAGTTATAATTCCTAATTAATGAATGCATCAAATGACTTGAATGAGGGGAATTCGTAGAAATAATTCCGGTGTGTATTGGTAACAACCTATGACACAGGCCGGTTTTGGAATCACGGTGATTTTAAATCACAAACTGTTTTAGAAGCACGAAGGTAATTTCCTAGTGTTCTGTAAATCACAAGATTTACAGAACCTTTTTTATAACCTTCACAAAAATATGTAAGGGTATAATATATAAGTTTGTGATTACGTGTGTAACGCATTGAAATAACCATCTAAGGCCCCATAAAGTATATATGTATATATTCTGGATCAGAATCAATAGAGATTACGATTAAGCGATGTCCGTCTGTAGTCGTTGAAATACCGTTTCTGAGAAAACGGTTTGTGATAGAAACCTCATTCCTTCGCTAAAATGTGTTAAATTACCGGTAGTGGGTCTGCTATTGAAATTCAGTAAGATCGGTCCACGGATAGCCGAGATACAGTCAAACTTCCATAACTCGAATCACCATTATCCCAAAAAAAATTTCGACTTACGAAGACTTCGAGTTACAGAATTTTTCGTCAATATAGAATAAAAGGTTTTTGTATCATGTATTTTTTTATATAAAATAGCCTCTAATGGAAAACTACACACTTAAAAATATAAAATAACAAGCATATGTACTCATATATGTACATATGTATTTAAAAATTTACAGTTAAGTAAACTATTCTGAAATAAGTGACTGAGCAAAAACAGCATGTAAAGTATACAAACCAGCTCAAGCAACCAAAGAGAGTAAAACAAACAAACCAAAACTAAAACAAAAAACCAATTTAACAAGCAAAATTCTTCGAGTTATAGAGTTCATGTGTATGTTTTTTGTTCGAGTTATGGAGAACTTCGACAGTTCGAGTTACGGAAGGAAAATTGTATGTGATTTGTTCTTTTAACGCTACTGCCAACAAAATTAGTTCGAGTTAGGAGAAAATTCGAGTTAGAGAAGTTTGAGTTATGGAAGTTAAACTGTATATCCAAAAACCCGGGTTTTGAGGGGTATTTTTCGCTATTTTTTGGGTCAGATTTTTGAAAAAAAAACTGTTTTCCTAAAAAGTTAGCCATATCATTTTTAATGCTCATTAGATACCAAAAATCGAAGAATTTTTTAAATCGGCCGATATATACCCGAGTTGTAGCGTCTCCCGATTTTTCAAGAAGTCGTTATTAAAAGCCAAATAAAACAACTTTTGGTACCAAAAATCGATCAGAATGGTAAATATAGGATGTTTAAAGGCAAAATTCGAAAATTTTTTTAAATCGGTCCATATACACTAAAGCCCCGACTTGCGTCGTTCCGATTTGCGTCGTTTCGATTTGCGTCGGTTTTTAAAACTGGAAAAATTCGATTTGCGTCGTTGCGATTTCAAGTTGCGTCGGTTTGAGTTGCGTCACTTTGACCCGCATTTGCGTCGATTCGATTTGCATCGTTTTGATTTCGATTTGCGTCGCTAAACACGGTTTTTTTTACATTTTTTACTGCATTGTGGATTACCATTTTTAGCATTTGTAGTGTAGTATGTATTTAGTGTCTTGAATTCATTAGTTTTTACAACTTCTGGCAACAACAACCGTCACCTGTACGTTAAGAAATTTTCAGATTGCGTGAAAAAAGGGGAATCCCCTTTTCTTTTTTATATAAGTGGTGCTAAGAGCAGCTGTCTGGTTATGGTAACAATTTAGTGTGTGATTCACCAGAATATGCCTTAAGGACGTAAAACATGAGTCAAAGTAAATAGTATACATACATATGTATGTATGTAAATGAATTTAATTTTTATGATTTTTTTTTCTTAATTTATGGTTTTGTTATTTCTTTATAATATATACATATGTATATGTATATAAACATTTGTTGAAGTAAATTAAATAAATAAAAACGTACTCATACTAGTATTTTTTATCAAAAATAAAACATTTTTTGCTTTGTTTTAAATATTTTCCCCAACAAATTAAATTTCAGTGCATTTATATAGAAAAAAGTGATTCGATTTGCGTCGTTTCGATTTTGAGTCGCGTTTCTCCGGTCCCCATTAACGACGCAAGTCGGGGCTCTAGTGTAATATACCCAAGATATACCGTTTCCCAATTTTGTAAGAAATCGGCTCTATAAGCCAAATAAAACAACTTTTGGCGCCAAAAACCAATCAGAATGGTACATATATCATTGTAAAGAGTATTTAAGATTCCGCCCAACCGAATATAGCACTCTTACTTGTTTTTGTATGACTCTGGTAACTACTAATGTATTTGCGAAGAAAATAAAACAGCTAGCTAGTAAAGAGCAAGAATTTTTTTCGCTTAAATTTTAGCTTTATAGTCGAACAATTGTTAACAATTTTATCGGGCATAAGTTCGATTTTTATTACCTCAAGATTGAGAAAGATATTTTTGGTGCTGATGTGCGACGTGGTGGTCGTAAAACAGCCAGTAAGTATTAAACTTTACTTTTCTTCTCTTCTTTAAAAATGTTGATCACTCCAATTGTATCACAAAAAAAAAAAAAAAAATCTTTCTCAATGTTAGGAAGTAAAAATCAAACTCAAGCCCGACAAAATTATTAACTATTGTAAATCTTATAGTTCGACTATAAAGTTAAAATTATTGTTTATAATCGAACTTTATGATTTACAATTGTTAATCACCTTATCGGGCATTAGTACGATTTTACTTCCCTAGAATTAGGAAAATTTATAGTGATCTACATTTCTTAAAGAAGAGAAGAAAAGTAAAGTGTGAACAAACTGTTTCACATCCGCCACCATGACCAGCAACCCTAAAATTCCTTCGATATCAGCCAAACACTAGCCACGGCTGCGGTGACGTACCTCTACCCTTTGGCTCATGCATGTTCAATGGTTCGAAAACATGGTTAAGGTCAAGTATCGTTTATATGCGAATTATCTCCTCCGTTAGCTCTTGAATTGTTCTTAGCTTAGCTAATGTACACTGTTTCTTTTAAATATCTTTATAGAAAGAAGTTCAGCGATATGAAATTACGTGATCGCGGTGGCCAATGACGTGCGATAAATCAGCTATTGAATTTCTGGCTTAAAAGAGCAACTGTTTCCTCTAGCAAGTGGCACAATCCTATTGAAACCACATACCGTTCAGATCCATATCCTCAACTTCTAGCCACTAGGAGTCCATTATCATTTTGCGATATCGAATGGCATTCACGAACTGATTTTCAAAGAAGCGACATTCCTGTCCAGTGTTCCCAGGTCAATGTATTTCTTTTTCTACGAAATCCCCCTTTTGGTGGACATTCTGCTTTAGTTTGCGAATCACCAATATTAATGCATTGACAATGCGGAAAATTCATACAATTGTTAAACTTTCCCCAATTAAAAAGAAGTCACAATTAACTGATTATATGTATTATGTACATATTATTATTATTATGTGTTATGTATTATATACAGATGTGGAATGATTTACGTGAGTACCTGCCACTAGGGCCCAACCTCACGGTGGTCAAAACACGTGGTGTAATCAAGACGTTACACCACCGCCCCCGAGCAGCCGGAACAACTGCTCGGGTGGCAATTTATTTGCTACGTTACTTGGCCATAACAAAACCCCTTGCTCAGGAGTTGAGCTATCTAACCTCTGCTGCATTGAAATTCGCCAGACGGCTAAGGATACACGACTACCGTGGTAGCCCGAAGTTCCTAGATCATCAGTCCTTGAACCAACGCTAATGCTCCCGCCAATCTGGTTCCTTACAAAGCAGCGTCTGTTGCTTAGCAACAGCACTACGGGCCTATTTGGGCGACCGAACATAGAACCGAGGGTCTATGATCAGTATGGCTACCAACGTTCCCACCCATGCGAACTTATGGTAGCAACCACAGCCAGTACGTTTCAGCCAAGGAAGGCTCCTCAACCTATGACCGGCGAGATGACTCCGAAGAGTCATCTCGGTGCTCCGGTCCCCCTACTGCCGAATTGCCCCTCGGTGAGGGGTTTCAGCAAGTCCCTCAGGAGACGCTGCTCTCCCTCGGGAAATGCCTAATATTTTTAGCCACCAAGCCAGCCGAGGTATCCTGCACCCTTTCTACCCCGTTGACACGACACCAAGCTGGTTACGATCAGCAAGATGCATTCGGATTAATTCCTACAGCAAGCCTGTGTGCGAAATCATGTTTAAATTTTACCAAATCTTTAATAAAAGCAGTGGTTTTTATGTGCCACAATAAGTTAACAAAGGTAAAATATGACGCAAGGATAACTGTGCTGAAATACATTATTGTTAGACGGTTGCACAACGACTAACGCCTGCGGACACATTTTTAAAGCAATACTTTATACATACATACATATTTCTCACAAGACCGACATACGAGCGACATGACCCATATTTTCTACAAAGACAAGTCGTTAGTTGTCTTCCCACATGTACGTACAACCAATTACAGCCTTCAAATACAAGTTTTATAATTGAGGACCTCTATTTAAATTTCTGCGTAAATCAAATGCAAAGAAAAAAAAAATAAAGAGGAAAACAGAAATAGCGTTAGACTGTTACATTGCAATCAAACCATTAACACAATTGTAAAAAGAGCGTCGTCTAATGTTTTTGTTTCTATTTTTACGTTCTTTTTTTTTCGTTTTTTTAATTCTGCTACGAGTTACAAACCAATTGAAAACATTTATTTTTATTAAAGTATATAACAAATTAGTTACATTGTAGAACAAGAAATTTTGCAGCTTCCTCTAATAAATACAACTGATATCTAGACGTGGAGCAGCAGCAAAGGCACATGTACATACATACATATGTATGTATGTATTTGAGTGCAACATTACATGGAGGTACTCAAACGAATTTGTAATGCTGGGCTGTTGCGTGCTGTGAAGAACAAGATTGGATATGTTCGCTTTTTTTATTTTTTCTGCTAGTTTTTTCTTTATTTCCTTCAAATGTATGTAGATGATAAGGATTGGACAAATTTTGTGTAAAAAATTTTCCTGCATGCCACTTTTAACACAAAGCAGAAAAAAGGAAAAAAAAAACAAAAACCTTTGCACGCACTTAAGATTTGAAGGAAATAGTGTTTGAAAATGCCTTAAGGTTTTTACTTGCATTTGCAAGTTGGTTTCACATTTTATGTTGTTGAAAATAAATATCTTAAGTGTGGCGCAGCAGCATCTCGGCTTGTAGAGAGCCTCTCAACATTCAAATACAGTTTTTCTTTTTATTACAATTCTTGTTCTTCTTTTATCATCTAATGTCTACATTTGCGCATAGAAATTGGCTTTGCGTGTTTTATTCCAAAACAAAACAAAAAAAAAAAAATCTCTAGTTTTGGTATGTTTGTTCCCTCAGACCCTAGACATCGAATGATAGTAAATATTTAAAAGTTTAAGCATTAGATAACATACAGACAAAAAGTTCTGGAGCTTTGCTTGCATACACTACACTCGTTTTTGTGGCATACAAAATAAAAAGCATGATTTTCGCTTTTAATATTTTACACATCCGCACAAACGTATGTGTGTTTATGCATATTCAAACAATACAAATAAATTTCCTAGAGCGCTTTTCAGACGGCAAGGAACAGAGTTGCCAACTGGGAAAAACAAAATGGCGTAAACTAAGTTGCGATTAAAGTAAAAAAAAGTTGTACCTCAGTCCAAGTCATAATTTTGCTTTGTGTTCTCCAATTAATGTCAATCATACACTCAGAATATTTTTGCAGTAACTGACCGTAGTTTTAATATTTAAGCAGCTTTAATATTTAAGCAGATCTAGATGTAATCAGTTCAGTTATTTTTAAACGACAAAACGTTTGAAAAAGAATGAAATACATTTATATTAAATTTTAATCTCAACTGATTTGTTTAGTTGCTTAAAAAACTAATAACAGATAAAAACGGATTTTCTGTCACAGTTAATAATGACCACAGACTAAACAGATATCCCAAAAGTGACGTTTGAAAAGTGGCCATATCATTTGTTTGGGGACCAGTCAGAAGTGAACAGTACAGAAAATCGTAGCAATATGAGTGTGTGAGACTAACCAGTGTACACAAAAACAAATATAAACAATGAAAAAATGTTGTTGTAAAGTGTTTGGAAAAATATTGGTTTTGTTGTAATTTTTCCGAAAAAAGTAGAAAACATGAATGAAAAGCTTTGAAAATTAAGTTTTAAATATATCCGATGTACTGCTAGTGATGTACTCAATGTAAATAAAATATTAAATACAAATAATTACTATTTGTTTCCTTGCAAAGCTGTTTTGTTAGCATCAGATTTGCACTGAATTTTTCTAACCAAAAAACAAATGTAAAGAAATGCGGAGTCAACCAACAGAGACAGCTATATAAAAATTTTCATGTTTGCTGTCCTTCACTAGATCCACACGTACCGTAAGGATGCCACTTTCAATATATTTGGCAGTAAATTGGTAATTTTTGTAGTCTGGTAGAGCTGGTGACCCTTCTGATAGTATTCTTTGATAATGACTGTAGTAACTTATGTTACACATACATGAAGGAACCAAGCTGTTAATAAGTATGTATATACATATTTATAATTTGGTTTCTACGTGCATATGCATATAGCATACATACTCTTTACTTAAATTGATTGTTGTTGAATTTTGTTCTGATTGTTCCGATGGCTGAGTAGGTATGGCAGCTGCTTTCAGGTCGAGATGCTGCATGTTCGAATCTCAGCAGAGGCTTTACAGCACAATAATTAAATTAGCGAATTGAAAAAGGAGATAATAGATAGAAAACTATAATTAAAAAAATTACCACCTAGGAAAAAATAAAAAAATGTTTACAAGTCGCACTTTCATTACTGGAAAGTTGCTGAAATAATAGCTATTCCTAAGCCCAACAAGGACTCATCAAAACCAACGTTTTACAGCCTATTAGGCTACTACCACTTCTATCGTAGCTCTTTGAAAAACTCTTTTTTGAACGTATTGAGCCCAGCCCATTCACTTAGAAAGGCAGCTTATATCCCCAAACACCAATTTGGATTTAGACGAAAGCACTGTACTATTCGGCAAATACATATATCGAGTAACAAATAAAATAGCGTGTGATATAGACAAAAAAAAAACTTCTGCTTTGAGGCATATCTCGATGTTGCAAAAGCCGTTTGATAGTGTGTGGCGCAAAGGCCTCCTTCACAAGCTGAAAAATCAATTACCAAAAGATGTTTATCTAATAATACAAAGCTATTTACGAAATCGATTTTTCGGATGTCAAATACAAAGATAAGTGCTCAAAAATTTTCTCTATGAGAGCTGGGGTACCCCAAGGTAGCGTCCTCGGCCCAATGCTTTACCTAGTGTTTACGGTTGATATTCCAACTCCTACATCAAATAACAATATGATAGCTACATTAAATGTAAAATTTTGCTGACGACACCGTTTTACTATCATCCAACAATTCCAGTCTAAAATATTGCGAATTCTAGTCAACGCTGAATGGTATATTATAGATGAGGACATACATCGAGATCTAAGTGTAAAGACAGTGAAAGAAGTCATCAGTCTTAGACATACAACTCGTTTAACACAACATTCCAACACGGAACTCAGACAGTTGTCGGCAAATGATACCCTGACACCCAGAATACTTAAGCGATATGCGTCATTAGAACTAGTTAGCCATTACTAGAAGGGTCAAATTGCTGTTTAAAAAGAATTGATTTTTATATGTATGTATATCACATTTTTATTAACATACAATATAAATTGTCTTAAGTACTGATTTAACATAATTAACACCCCACCTAAATACATCCAATTACTTATTGTCATTTTGCTGACAGGTGTAATAAAAATGGGTTGAACAAAATTTGCAGGAAAGAAAAGTGGGAGATCATGCCAGTGAAAAGACAGAGTTCTTTTGCTACACCCACTCCAAGTGTTGGATGTAACTTAAAGCTTTTATGAATTTATATGACTACATGCTGATAATTAAGCAATATTGATGCATTTGGCCAGATGCATTATGGCCGCCCAGATAACTTAGAAATGTCATTGAAGTGGTTTATTGGACTAAAACTTGAACAAAAACTTGAAATTTATTTTTTTACTTCAGAGTTCAGTGTGAAAATATACATACATATGTATAATGAACAATGTGGTGACGGTAACTGGCTTTTGCTCGGCTGTGTTTTGCTTGCGTTCCTGGATTAGTCAAATCATGATAACATTTTCTTGTTGTTATTTTGTTCAAGCTTGTAAATACGCATCTTTAAATGTTGCTTTTTTTGTTTCGCTATTTTGTCTAGGTTAAGTTTGGTTTTTATTCATGAAGGCATATTTGCAGAAAATTCTTTTCTTTTCAATCACGTGCTTTGGTTAATTCTAAATATCTTGAATTCTATTTAAATAAAAAACCGCAATTTTTTATTAACTTTACAAACATCATGTGAAACCAACCACCAAGGTGGAATTAAATTATTTTTATATTATAAATAATTTTTATTAAGCAGTTGCCTTCTGCACATGTACTCGCATGCATTTTTATACATTTGAAATTACTTCTTGTATGAAAAATAATGCGGGGAAAAAAACCTTAGTTACCCACTTCGTCCGTCTGTCTGCAATCAAAACTGACATTCACATTGACATTGAGTTACTTGCCAATGATTTAGCATTACAAGTTAATAATATTATTTGAAATTAACAGATAATCATAAAAAGTTTAGCATTTATTCTTGCGTCTCAGCACCCGCCAAGAGTTTTATTTGATTATTATTTTTTTTTTTTTATTAAAAAGTCGTTGTTTCTTTTTCAATTTATGAAATCATGACTCTGCAGATATTTGTTTTTTAATTAAAAACCAAAAAAAAAATTTCTTTCTCCAATTGAGATTTAATGAGGAGAGACTGCAAAACTTTGCCAAGTAAAAACATCAACAAAGAACAACTTGGGCCTTAACTATAGTCAAACACTAAAGTCGGTTCTTTTTAGCAACAACTTAAATTTTAAAACGTGTTGCTAACTTTTTTCTAACTATAGTCAAAATTAAAGTTGACTTTAAGCTGAATCAGCTTTAAATGGGTGCCACATTATTTATCGAAAATGCCAAGTTATTTATCATACAACCTCTTACAAATTTAAGTAAAATCCCATCTCTAATGAGATGACTCTCAAAAATTATGTATACGTGTGAACACACATCTACATAAATGTAAGATTGTATTAGTAAGTAAACAAAAAACATCAAAGCGAATTGGATAAAAGTAAAATTTTTAAGAAAATTCTAATTAATAATAGTTATTAAGAAATCTTTAATTTAATTATTTAATTTAAAAAATTTTACATTAAAAAGCTTTTACATATAAAAGTGACATTTGTTTGAGCAAAGCTGTTGCTAAATAAGTTAAAGACAACTTCTGCTGGTTTTAAGTTTAGAGCAAACTTTTGCGCCTAAAGTCGGTTTTTTCTTGTCTATAGTAGACAAAAAGTTTACTTTTATTTAGCAGTGACTTAAAATTGCTTAAAGCATACTTTTTCGGTGTCTATAGTTATGGGCCCTTGAAAACTGAACGAAGAATTGTCACTGTCTAAATGCATATTTTTATGAGTCCTTAAACAAACAGAGTAAACGAAGTAAAAGGAAACTACAATGAGAAAAATTTGTTTTAAATTGTACATAATTTTATAAGGCATGATTTCGATTTTACTTCCTCAGAATTGAGAAAGATTTTTTGCGATAAAATTGGAGCGATTAACATTTTAAAAGAAGACAAGAGAAGTACAGTGGAAGACAACAAGCAAGCTGAATAAAAAAACCAAGAACTTTACAATGAAATATAAGTTTGAACATACAGTGGTGGCCACAAAATTAAAACAATCGGGGGTAATTAACACTAAACATCAAAATTAAAATAGACATATCTTTTGATCGAAATAGAGTCTTGCCAAAAACTAAATAGCGTTTTGCAGGTAATTTATCAGGCTTTTATTTTGATACAACATTGTTATGTAAGTAACAAAGGAGTTACAGGGTAGAACTTAAAAGTCATATTATTTTAATACATGTTTTTTATATTGGCTTATAAATATTTATATCTCGATTTTTATCGAGCTCCTAGTTTTGTGTTTTTAGTATTCATCTAAGTAATCACTTTCAGCTGTAACATAATTTTTTTTAATGACGAACAAAAAAGTTACAGCGCAGCATTATGTTGCTAGATAACCCCGATTTTCAGGTTCGTTGATTATGGACCTTCAACAATTTTCTCAACCAATAAAATATTTCATTTTCCCATTTTTTCTTTTGTAATGCATGCAAATATATAATAAAATAATACACAATAAAATATTATTTTACAGTCAAAAATTGAAAAGCTCTTATTAAGCGGGTTGGGTTGTTCTAGCAACAAAATTCTGCTCTGTAACTTTTTTGTTCGTCAGTACAAAAATTATTTTATAACTAAATAATGTAATGTCCGAGATTAATACTAAAAATACAAAATTAAGAGCTCGATAAAAATCGAGATATAAATATTGATGAGCCAGTATATAAAAAATGTATTAAAATGATAAGATTTCCCAGCTCTACCCTCGTAACTGATTTATTATTTGCTTAACCTGGTCTTGGTTGGATGAGAATAAGAGTTAAATAAATTATCAGCAAAACACTTGTTAGCTTTTGGCAATATTCTATTTCGATCAAAAGACATGGCCATTTTAATTTTGATGTTTAGCGTTATTTACTCCCGATTGTTTTAAATTTGTGGCCACCACTGTACATATATGTATGCTGCTCAGCACACACAGAAACGTGTTTGTGCATATGCATATTTTTGCTAGAAAAAATAAAAGTTAAAAAATAACTGTTATTTTTGCTCAAAAAAATTAAATTCAAAAAATAACTGTTATTTTTGCCTGAAAAAATAAAAATCAGATTTTTAAAAAGCATCGCATTTTCTGACAATTTGGTCCAAGACTTTCAAAATTCAAAATGGTATACAGTCAAAGCCCTTTATAGCGAATGCTCAGTTTAACGAATATCTGATATAACGAATGGCAAAATTTTTACCTTAACTGCCTTATATAGCGAATGGCAAAAAAAAGTCTCGATTTAACGAATGACAAAGCAAAATACATTAAAAAATCGTTGCAGAATCGTTAGATTGTGGGTGTTTTTATCTTCTTTGCTTTGTGTGATAAGTTGCTTTTTTCCTTAAAATCTCAGTGGTTTTGTTTGGTTCATTGTGAAAACGAGATGTTGATTTCTTAAGAAATTAATAATATGAATGAAATGTAATATACCTAATAAACCTACACATGTTAATAGCATCCAAATATACATAAGTAAATATGCATATGCACTTAAGTACATTTATGATTTTTAATGAATTTTCATATTAGAAATAAAAACAATTCTTTAATAAACGTTAAAATATCAATTAAGGTTTTATTTCTACACTAAGTTATCAATACAATTAAATTTTGATGTTTTTAAAACTGCGGACCACCGTCTTTTATAAAATTTTAAGATAAAAGATTACTGTTCGATATAACGAATATTTCGGTATAACGAAAGGTCTGAACATTATATCATTCGTTAAACCGGGCTTTGACTGTACTTGGTTTCATTCTCCGACATTTCCTTGAGGTTTCTTTTTTTAATCAAAAATTCGTAAAATAACAGTTATTTTCGGTCCCTGAAATAATCATATTGTGCAGAGTTGTGATGCATTTACGAACAGGCCCAAATATTTCATATGCAAAAATTCCATTTCCTTCAAATAATCAAATGAAATTTTCATAAAATTGCGAGAGAAAAAAAATCAAATTAAGCAAAACTGATTTTAATAAATTATCTGCACTAAGTTAGTTGATTGAACTCTAAAATTTATACTGCATTAATATCTCAAAATTTGAAATTTATCAACTAAATAAAGGTAATAATGCGAACCGAAAAACGGTTAAATTTTTAAATAATAACTTCCTTAATTTGCCCTCATTATAATGGTTAAATATACACACCTCTCTCACTGTTAATATAAACGGCAATCAAGAGCTTGTGAAAAGAAAGGAGTGGAATTTAATAATAACAAAATAGGTATGTATGTATGTATGTGTTTTAATTTAAAATTAATTTTTACAAAGTATTACATGCAGATGTATGTACGTACATACGTACATACATATGTAAGTATGTGTAACAAAATAAAAGAAACGTTTACGAGCGAAACACAAGAAAACTAAGGCATTAAAAATTGCGATTTTTAAAAACAACACAAAAAGAAAACGAAGGAGGAATGCAAAAAATTAAAATGCATAAAATATAAAAAGCAACAAAAAAAAAAGCTTTAATCAATTTTACCGTGACAAAGATTCTTTCTTTTTCTGCAAACCAAGAACAACAACAACAACACACAAAAACAAGGAACGTCAAAATTGAAGTTTTGAAGAAATTTATGATGTGATATGGAAACAGTCATGGACGTTAGTGGTTCCTAAGAATGGTGTTTGACAATAACGCTATAAACAAAGCATTAATCGATAATACAATCGTGGAAGAGTATTTACGCATGTAAGTAATGTATGTTGGCTTGTGAGTGAGTGCAGAAGTAGTGGCTTGTACGTTTTTTTTCTTCTTCTTCTTTTCATATTACTTTGCAGTTATTTTATCAAGCTGTTTGTTTTTTTCTTTTTTTCTTTTTTGTTTTGCGTGGCAAACGTGTTGTTTTATATGTTTGACGTGTTTATTTGACGAGTGCTCACTCATAAACGCTTATACACACTGAACGTGATTTTCATTTATAAGCACATAATTTCGATAAATCTTTTCACCTTCATAGGAACATAAAAAAAGGCAAACAACACAAAATCTACAAGAAGAATGAGAACTGCAAACTGCAAAATTCTTTAAAAGGCTTCCGCTTGAAGTTTTGTTTCATTTGTATTTTTAGTTGCTTGTGCTGTAATCGACGTTTGCATAATATCTATAAGGAAATTATTATGTAGTTTTTTAATTGTGTGAATGCAATTTATGCTCTCACACAATTTTGTTTTCATTTTTAGAAAAATTTGGGATTTATGTGCGTTCACATAAGAGGCTTTCATTAGGCGTTTCCCATCTTTAAATTTAAATAAAACAAAGTGCGATCACCGTCCCCATTCTATAACTCGCTAAAATTAGAGACATCGCTAAAAATCTCTAAACTGAACTAAGCGCTTCTTAGCGGTGACTTCACTTTGAAAAACTTTTGTGGGCCGAAATTGAATTTTAGCGCTGTTGCTAAATTTTTAATTATTTTTTTCCAAGAAAGTAAATTTTTTTTTTAGCAACAAACATTTTTTTAACAACAAAAGCTAAAAATTTGACTTTTTTGAACAAAAAAATTAAAATTTTAGCAACGGCGCTAATATTCAATTTTCTCTCACAAAAGTCGTCGCTAAAACTCGCTTAACTGAGTTTAGAGATTTTTGGCGATGTCTCTAATTTCAGCTAGTTACAAAATAGCACCGCAGCGAAAGGCCGAGTCCTTGTCAGCAACTGCCTTGGATTATGCTGCACACTCTCTGTGTTTGGCTCAGTTGGCAAAATTCGCCAAGTTGGGATCAGCAACACACTGATGGATAGCGACGATGTTTCCGATAGATTTTGCCTTTCGTCGAGATATGGATGTTGGCCTGCTGTTTATAAAGGGTGGTTTTTTTTCGTTATATAGAACTTTAAGTTGCAATAAAACAACGATGTATCATTCGATTGACATGAATTTTATTTATCCGAAAGATAATCTTGTGGCATTACATTTTAAATATGATTTCTGGCATATGACTGCCACGGCTGGCGCAGATGTTGTCCAATCTGTACGTACAATTTTCGTTGACTTTTTCCAACATTTGTGGCCATATATCGGCAATAACACGGCCAATGTTGTCTTCCAAATGGTCAAAAGTTTGTGGCTTATTCGCATAGACCAATGAATTTACATAGCCCCGCAGAAGGTAGTCTAGCGGTGTTAAATCCCAAGATCTTGGAGGCCAATTCACAGGTCCACGTGAAATTAGGCGGTCACCAAACGTGTCTTTCAATATCAATCGATTGTGGCACGAGCTGTGTGACATGTTGCGCCGTCTTGTTGAAACCACATCTCCTGGACATAATAGTTATTCAATTCAGGAATGAAAAAGTTAGTAATCATGGCTCTATATCATCATTGAATGTAGCGTTCTGGCCATCATCGTTTTTGAAGAAGTACAGACCAATGATTCCAGCAGCCCATAAAGCGCATCAAACAGTCAGTTTGTCTGGATGAAACACTGTTTCGACATACATACACTTGAGGATTAGCTTCACTCCAAATGCGGCAGTTTTGTAGCCATTCAACCAGAAGTGCGCTTCATCACTTATAGCCTTTTTACACCGACTGTCATCCACGTGAAACGCATGCAAGATGTTGAAAATGTGAAACAGTCGTTTACATTGACAACATCTTTCATCTTTCGTTTATTTAGATGTCAAAAAAAGAAGTCGCAAAATTTTTGTGAGAAATAAAAAAAAATTTTAAATGTCCAAGTACATTTAAAATGGACCATTTTGGACATTTTTATTTCCATAGGTCAAGCAACATGTTCTCCATATTGATTGACTGATTCGATGGGCTTTCTTTTGCACTGCAATTGAAATACATGTTCCGCTCATTTTTTTTTTTTATGTTAAATTTGTTTTCTGAAATGTCATTTTGCTAGTGATGATACAAAAGCAATCGATTTTCTGCAAATATTTTAGTGATGGCATTAAAAAAATCGAAAGATGTAAGATGGAACAAAATGAGAAAGGATCATCTTCTACTGATGTAGAAAGATGTAGAATTTTCGCCCTGTATAATCCTTATGGGAAGATGTAAACATCTTTGCAAATTGATGAAAGATGTAAGATGTGCGTCAGTGTAAAAAGGCTATAAACAAAATTCGCTTATGAAAATCGGCAATAACGGTAATCTCGTTTTGCATTAAAATTGCACTATTTGCAAGCGTTGTTCAGGCGTAAGTCTATTCATGATGAATTGCCAAACAAAATTGAGAATAAATCACTTGAATGCCAACTTAAAGTTCTATACATCGAGAAAAAAAAAACACCTTTTAGAACCAAGAAACTCAAATGTATCTACCACTTTGCAAATAGTTCTCTCGATATATTTTATTATTATTTCTAACAATGTTGCAGGAGCAGCTATCTATATATACACAGCTATTAAAATTCCTGCTGCAACCCATTTTATTGCTAATGGTTTTGGAAAATAAATTCTATATGAATTCGTAATAAATTGCAGCGGAAATCAAATTTGAACATATGTATGTACGTTTTTGCTAACATTGGAATATGTCACTGTTTCGCAGAAAAAAAAAATTGTATCATAAATGGTAGAAATTCTTATAAATACAATCACATTAGTGTTGTAATAAAGAAGAAAATATTAATTTGCACACCACGATATTAGAGTGGTTAATGCGTCTTATGCAAAAAAAAAAAAAAAACAAAAAAAGAAACGTGTAGTGTTTGCAATTTTCCCCCTCCTCTTCCTCCTTGTTGTTCTATTGCTTTTCTTTGAATATTTCAGGTTGAAAATATGAATATTTACGATATCTGAGTTTTGCAAATCAAAGTCACACTCAGTGGCTCTGGCTCTGGCTCTGGCTCTGACATTGACTGTGACTGTGACCGCAGCTGTGAGTGCGAGTGCGACTCTCACAAACGAGCATAAACTTAATGCTCTTACTAGGATTTTTTTTTTATAAATTTTATTTGCCAATAAATAATTTTCATTTTATTATTTCCTTAAAGAACAAACTGAAAAAGTCATAGGGGTTTCTTTTTTTTTTTTTTTGTTTTATTTATAAAAAGTTTTCGTTATTATTATTCAAACCACCACAATAACTTGGGTTAGATGGTTGGTTGGTTGGTAGTGGCATTGCGAATCGCATGAACAGATCAATACCGTCAATTTACCTATTATGGAGACACGGCAGGGACAGTGCATGAGTACACGCTTGGACATCTTGCTTGTTTATACAATAAGAATAATAAGCATACACACTTTTTGTTGTTGTAATCGTTTTCGTTATTGTTGTCAAAGCAATAAACATACTCTGGCCACCCAAAAAGCATGTCGGTTTCTACATAATATTCCTAACAGTTTTCTTAAAAGCCATGGGCATTCAGCTAGATGCATTAACTTGAATTACTCTCGTTTGAGAAATTCCAATGAATAAAAACTTTTTGACTCGTTCGACTTCGAGAAGATAAACAAACAAAATAAAAAACGTATGATACAAATACTACATAAATGCAGCAACACAATGCTGCACTGTATCGCAGTCTTGACAATTAATGAGTTGGTTTGATTTCGATATTTCTGTCTTTCAAGGCCACCAATAAATGATGAAGATGGAAGTAAGTATGGTTTAAGAGTCGATAGTTTTGCGAGTTGCTAAGAAATTTGTTTCATGTTTGTTGGATATGACTTGAAACATTAGCCGACCTGTCAATCAAATTGCTAAACACATGGCTGCGGAGGGGATAAGAACTCTTTGAAGTTGTTTAATAATGCAACAGCACTAGTAAAATCATGTCATGCAATAGTCCGAAGAGATCAAGAGTAACCTTATTTGTCAACAGTTTAGCATGAGCTCTTTCGCGCATGCATACAAAGTTTCGTTTCCCATTTTTTATTTAATTATTTGTTGCACATACACAGAAAAAAAATTTTTATAAAAATTGTAGAAGAACATGGTAATGATCTATGTAACGGGTTATCCATTTCGTGGTTTCAAAAGTATAGAACTGGAATTCGACATCTGTCAAGCAATTTTTTTCTTCTCAGTTGAAAGTGGCGAAAATGGATCGCTTAACTATCACATAAGGCATAAAAATTATCGAAATGGTGATTCTGACACAGCCACATATCGTGCTTTAAGAGGAGATTATGGACATAATCATGCAACTACGCAAGCAATTAGCAAAATTGTGCACAAATGTGAAGAGACTGGAGCGGTTACAAATATTGTAAGGCCTGTGCATCATCGCTCGTTCCGCTGAAAATATCGCTGCTGTAAGTGAAAGTGTTGCCGAAGACCCGAACGTGTAGATTCCTCGTCAGGAATCAGGACTGTCTTACGGCACATTATGGCGTATTTTGCATTTAGATCTACACCTACATCCATATAAAGTCCAGCTCACACAACAGCTGAAGCCAGCTGGCCATTCAAAACGTCGTAGATGCGTGGAATGGGTGCTTGAACAACAGGCGGTGGACGGCGATTTTTCGAACAAAATTTTCTTCAGCGATGAAACACATTTCTCACTTGCTCGGTGGGTATGTTAATAAATAAAATTATCGTTCTGATTGGGGTTCTAAGAATCCTCAAAAAATTAAAGAAAGTACTTTACATCCAGCAAAAGTCACTGTTTGGTGCGCTCTTTGGTCCGAAGGCGTGATTGGATCTTGCAACTTCTTCGAAAATGACCATGGAACGACTGTCACCGTCACCTCGGAGCGTTATGGTCATATGATAACCGACTTTTTGTTGAGTGCTGTTGAAGAATACGACTTGGAGAATATGTGATTTCAACAAGACGATGCCACATGCCACACAACTCGAGCGAATATGGCTTTATTGAAAGCGATATTTCTTGCCCGCATAATTTCTCGTATTGGCAATTAATGAATGTTTGAAAATTAAATTGAAAAATGCTATGGAAAATGCAAGGGCTAATCCAAAAATGTCCAAACTTCCTCAGACTAGTTTTCTAAGAAAAGAATTTGCTTTATATGAAGCCAGCAATATTCGAACTAAAAACTTAGATAATTTTTTTAATACTTTACTAACAATAAAACCAACATCGGGGGATAGCGAACGGGGTTTCTCCGTTGCTGGAAATTTTGCCACAACAGTACGAAACCGAACATCAAGCGAGTTACTTAATGCTTTAGTTATTTTTTTTTTATCGAAATGATGGTATGAATTCTATTATGTTTTCTTTTTAATTTAAACATGATCTCAAATTATTTCCTTACAGTTATTTGTCTCTTTTTGTTGCACAAATTGAATTAAGATTTGCTATTTAATTAAATTAAGTTTTATTTTATATGCACTTTATTATATAATTTTTAATAAAACCGATTACAAAAAGGTTATTACTAAAAATTACTTGTTTGTAGTAGAAGAAAATTTCCCCGGAATTCGCGGGAAATTTATAAATTTTCCCGGGAATCCCGGGAAGAAAAAATTCCAGGAATTTCCAAACCCTAGTTCTCAGTGCATGCAAGAGAGTAATGAAGCTTAAAAATTATAAAGCAATCAACAGAAGAAAAAAGTTTCAGGTACCCACATGTACTGTGAAAATTACAGGTCTCTGGCTCTTACCGTTTGGGAGAATGGGGTCTGCGACAGGCGGACAGACGGACGGACGGATGTAGAAGTCTCAGCAATAGGGTTTCGTTTTCACTTATTGAGTACGGAACCTAAAAAATGAGCAATGCGCAGCAAATCGAAATTTTTAAAAAGCTCTGCTATTACGCAATTGCATTATTTTATGGTAAGTTGCACTCAATTAAGGCCTTCATTGAGTAAAATTTCTAATTGTTTCACATAAATATATGTCTCAAATAGGTCACACCCTTAGCCCTTTGAAATAATTCACTATGTTTGAATGAGTTTTGGTTTCTCATTTTATACAACAAGTCTTACATGTTTTCATTCTAAAGAAAACTTAAGACGGCTCTTATAAATTGGAAACTGTGCAAGTGTTTCTACTCTCCTAAACCAGGTGATAACCAGTCGTATACGTGATCGAAAAAGCTCTCGAGGAAAAATAATCTTAAACAAAAGCAATAACAACCACACAGCATATACGTGACGCAGTTCGCTCGATCACGAATAGGACGATTTGGTGGCATCACGATCATCTGCCAAAATGTACACATCTGAGCATTCATGGCACCGAAACCTAAACAAGTTTACAATATCACTTAGACAGAGACTCAAAAAGTTCCAGAACTTGATTTCGCAGTTGAAGAATTTTAGGCTTTTGGTTTTTGAATATTTTCTCGTGTTTCATTTAAATTTGTTAATTTATTTCTTATTTTGCTACTTCAATTTAGTATGCGGTATTAGCTGTCTCATGAAAGAAGCAGGGCAAATCTGTGCACTTGTACAAATTCATATACAGTAGACTCACGAAAACGTGAACATCCAAAAACGTGAACATTTTTATTTTGATTATGGCTCTAAAATGTGAACTTTATTTCTAATGATTTTTTTATTTTCTTAAGTCAGTTCTGTAGTTTTTACATATTTTGGGAATAGCGGTATTTTAATTTCTTTACAGCTTAGTGACAAAAACATCTTTTAGAAATGTATACACACCTACATACATACATATATACATATGCACACATATAATACACTAGAGCCCCGACTTGCGTCGTTAATGGGGACCGGAGAAATGCGACGCAAATCGAATCACTTTTTTCTATATAAATGCACTGAAATTTAATTTGTTTGGGAAAATATTTAGAACAAAGCAAAAAATGTTGTATTTTTGATAAAAAAAAAAAATACTAGTATGAGTACGTCGTTATTTATTTAATTTACTTTAACAAATGGTTATATATGTATATTATAAAGAAATAACAAAACCATAAATTAAGAAAAAAAAAACATACAAATTAAATTCATTTACATACATACATATGTATGTATACTATTTACTTTGACTCATGCTTTACGTCCTCAAGGCATATTCTGGTGAATAACACACTAAATGGTTACCATAACCAGACAGCTGCTCTTAGCACCACTTATATACAAAAAGAAAAGGGGATTCCCCTTTTTTCACGCAATCTGAAAATTTCTTAACGTACAGGTGACGATTGTTGTTGCCAGAAGTTGTAAAAACTAATGAATTCAAGACACTAAATACATACTACACTACAAATGCTAAAAACGGTAATCCACAATGCAGTAAAAAATGTAAAACATGTAACCGTGTTTAGCGACGCAAATCGGGGTCAAAACGACGCAACCTGAAATCGCAACAACGCAAATCGAATTTTTCTAGTTTTAAAAAGCGACGCATATCGAAACGACGCAAATCGGAACGACGCAAGTCGGGGCTTTAGTGTACTTAATTTCAGTTTTTATGTGGTGATTGTGGTGGAAACATCTCTACGCGTCTGAGTATAAATAAAGTGTATATAGAAACCAAGTGAATTTAAACTCAGTTTCAAAGAAAAATGTCTGCCGAGAAACTAAAAGTTTTAACTCTTCAAGAAAATGTGATATTGTTGAACATTTAAGGAAAGGCGCGTCAATAATGGGGTTGTCAAAAGAGTACAATATATATATAGTACAGTGTAGATTTAATTGATTGCTAAGTCAGAACAAATTTTCCACTTTTTCATAGCTTCTTTGCATCAACTGAAATGAAGTATTGCAGTAAATTTATTAAATAAAATTTGTTATTATGATTTAGTCTATTACACGGTTCTGCATACTGATTTTCAACGTATTTTCATGTAAAAAAAATCCAATCTAAAACGTTAACACCCTCGGTAAAAATTAGTTCACGTTTTCGCGAGTCTAATGTAATTCAAACTATTTCATGAGAATCCCCAGTGTATTTGTGATTTATTTTGTTTTCGTTTAAACGGTGTTTACTGACTTTTAGTAAGCAAAACTGATTTTCTAACATTTTGAATTTCACCAACTACACAAAAACCGAATTTTAAAAATTATCAAGTAGTCGAGCACTTTAGTGCTTACCCTACCTATAAATTATCACCCATATTCATAAAAACTATTGAAGGTTTATTACACAAATATTCCGTAGAAATACATCAAATAAGAGCTTAATAAACTTACAATAATTATTATGAATATGGCTTTATATGTATGTATATGCTCATAATAAAAATTATTTACCTGTTAATAAATTAAACTTGATATCCTGTTGGCCTGCTTGCTATTATTAATTTATGCTCTAAGGTATCTTGCTTAGTAATAAACTTAAAGTACAATTAGTGTGCACAAACCGTTTTTAAGAGTATCTTGAGTTCTGAAAATAATTGAAATTTCGGTTACATAAAGTTTTTATTCATATACATATATTTTGTATATATACAATATATATAATAAATGTTTTTTTTTTCAATTCATTTTAATTAAAATATAATTTGTTTTTTTTTTAGTTTGATACTTATATGCTATTTTCTTCAAATGAATGTGGCAAGATGAATATAAACCTTTTGGTTTATAATTGGCAACGAAAAAATAATTTTAAAATGATTATTAGCTAGTAAAAAAAAGAGAAATGGGCTGAATTGACCAGCCTGGTTGTAACGTTTATCGTTGCACTTAGAGAGACAAGTTCACAACAAAATCACTTGTAAATTGTTTGCTGAACTTATCTTGCCAAATCCAATGTTAAACGATTTATTTAGGCTTGTAAATTCCACCGTGTGGTTTTGAAACAATAAAAATGTTTAGATGTGATCTTTTCATTAAGAAGATAGGTGGGCTTGCTTAAAAACTCTTCCTTATCTACAAAAATCTTTGGATTATATTTAGGAAAACTTAAAGTTACATCTTTGGAAAATTAAAATAAAAAATTCACTTTGGGTTTTAGCTTAACTAATATAATGGCAAGTAAAATTCTTTCGAAAAAAGTATTCAAGAATATTATACCCTCTATAACTTACAAGTGTATGCATGTAATACAGGCAACATTGCCGGTCATCTGTCAGTCATAACATCTCAAGGTAACAATTATGTATTGACAGCTATGACGCAGTGCAAATTTTCTAATTTTATTCTATTTTGAGCAAAGGTAAAAGCTATCCGAGGGAGATCGAAATATCAGCTATATATAAGAATTAAAAAAAAAGCCTTTAGCTCGAAATAGAATACTAAACAATTTTTTTTTTAAATAGCAGGTCAGTTCCTTTCTTTAATGTTTGCATTTTCATAACGTCGTTATATGACTGTTCAATGTTGACTGTAAGATCCACTGTCTTTTTGTGAAACTCTTACTTTGTAACAAAAAATGTTACAAAGTAGTACTTTTTCTATTTTTCTAATTTGATGGTGTTGAGTTATAGAGGGTTAATATATAAAAAAAAGTATCAATATGATCCGCAGTCATATTTTTTCTTTTCTTTTCTTTTTTTTTTTTTTAATTTATAAAACTCTGTAGCCATGTGCGTAAAGGCACAGTCATTAACTGCCTTAGTTTTGGTCGAATACTTGCATACAAACAACATAAAATGAATATATATTGGCATGGCTATAAAAACAAGCAGCAACAGACAAAAGACACAACAAAAACAGAAGAACGTCAAGGCATTAAATTTCACAAGAGCATAATTTAAGGTTATGTTTGCTCAACGAGCAAATAACAATATTAAAGCGAATTTGTACTTGCTTTTTCAAAAATTTTTCAAGATAACATATGTAACTGTTCCCAGTAAATTTTGTATTTGCTTGTTGAGCAAATATAACCTTAAAATAGGCTCGTCTGAAATTTGCTGTCTGTTTTTCTCAATACAAACCAAATTTTCATTTGCATACAGGTATTGAAAACTATAATAAAAATTAAAAAATTACTATTAGCGGTTCTCACTCTTGATAGTAAACTCGGTTGCACATTTAATTAAAGTAGCAGATTTGATAAAGTACTAGTGTTTACATCACTGCAGCAAAAAAATGTACTGAACTTTTATTTTCTACGCTGTGATTAAAAAATCAAACAAAAAGCTTTAGTATACATTGTAAAAAAAATTACTGGGAATCACAGATATTCTGTGGTGTGAATCGTTTTGCCGGCAAAACTTAATTTTGAGTTGAGAAAATAAAAAAATATGGAAAAAACAAATAAAAATATACTGGTGAAGAGAAAACGTGACAAAATTCACAACAAAAGGTGGACCGATAAAGAAATTCAGCAAGTTTTAGAATATTTGCAAGAACATGCAGACTTTGAGGTAAGAAAGTCACTCGAGCTTTGTGCTAAAAATCGTAGTAAATATAGCAGAGTTGTAAAATTAGTATCAAGAGTGAGAACCGCTATTGTTTTCAATTCCAGTATACAAATGAAAACTTCCGTTCGTATTTAGAAAAACAGGCAGTTAATGGTTATGACATTTTTCTTCGTTGTGTTTGTATATTTGTTGATGCAGATATGTGTAAATTTGTGCATTTTTTAGTTGTTGGTAACCATGCACTCAGCAAAAACAAAGAGAGTAGTAGTTGCTTTTTAAGTTTAAATACTTGTACCAGTTACGACTCAAAATTCTTACCAGGTATTAACCAAACGCACATAACTACAGAATATGTCTAATTATCTAAAATAAAATGCTTACGTATGGCACATATTCAATGAATTGATTGATGAGTTTTATAACTTTTGTTATCTGCACAGTTGAAAATGAGAGATGATGATATTATGACTTTTTTTACTTTTGTTTCATGTACATGGAAACAATTTTCTCCAAAATACTATCGATGCTTTGGTTTTGTTCGCGAAATTTCTCCATTAATATTGAGGGTACTATCCAGTTAAGAAATTCCTCAACATTTAAACGCATTCTTTCTAAAACGGATAACTTAAGATCATCGTGAGCATTACGGTTGGCTACTTTTAAGGCGGCTATAACAACGTTGTCTATTAGACGTTTTTCGAAGCCCAGCTGTTGCAACTTTTGCTCGGAAGATATCTTCTTTAGCAGAATAGCCATGAGAAAACGTATGTGCGATAACGTTTGTAGCTCTTTAAGTTGAGCATCTTGTTCTTCTGCCGTCGAGGTAAACTTTTTGCATTTTTTCTGATGAAGTTCCAGATCAATTTTGACTTTGTAAAAACTTTGGCAGCCCTCGCACATATAAGGTTTTAGTTGTTTGTGAATTTTTTTCATGTGGGTTTTCAAGTGAGCCAACTGAGAAAAGGCCACTTCATCACCTTTGCACAGCAAACAGTTGAAGGGCTTTTCGCCAGTGTGTTTTCGTATATGAAGTTTTAGAACGCTTGAATGGGCAAATGTTTGACAGCAAATCTAAAATAGAAACATAACATTAGAAAAAATTAACCAATAGTTTTACGAGGTCACACAACTTACTCTACACTGAAAAGGCCTCTCCCCAGAATGCATACGCATATGTACATTGAATTGAGATTTTTGAGTAAATACCGAATTGCAGATTTCGCAGACATAAGTTTTGACGTTGCTGTGAGATTTCATATGACTGGATAAATCATTTTCCTCGATGGGCTTTTTGCAAATATCACAATCGATTTGCTTGAGTTTATAGTGCAATTTATGTACATGAGCTTTTAAAAGGACATCGTTGGCAAAATGTTTTTTACATATTTCACAAAACCAATCGGGCGTTTCTTTATGGCTCTGCACATGAATCCTTAAATTGGATGCCGTGGAAAAGCGCTCTGAGCAAATTTCACATTTAAATTGTTTGGGTGCATCTTGATGATGGGTCACCAAATGCTGATGCAACTGAAATTTAATTTGGAGATGTTTTTAAGAGCAAGTGAAATAAAAATTTTATATGGTAAAAATTTATTTTAATGCTTAAAAATAAATTTACTGCTAGTTTTCTAAAAATTAAGTAGATTTTGTTTGATATATTTACATTGAAAACAGAAACAAATTTTCATATTTTGTTATTGTTTCAAATAATCCTATTTGAGGAAGCAAATAACATTAAAAAATGTATTATTTTAGATATAAAAAACCGCTTTAAATATTTTCTATCTATCGCCAACATTTCGTGGATGACACTCGACTCGTCAGAAAATTAAAAAATCTTGAAAAATATTTTTTTTTAAAACTTTACGGCCCATTATATTATTGATTATTTCGGTTCTCGAAATGTTCGATAGTTTGTAAAAGACTAAAGAAAAAGTACTCGAATTTCGAACAATTTAAGAATTATTTTTTGGAAAATACATAATGAGCCATGTCATTTTCACGTCTTCCAAGTCATTGCATGAAGGGATGTCGTTTAAAATTACTTTCTTTTTCGGAAAAAATATGGAATTACTGAAGTGGTTGAAAACAGCGATCATGTCATATATTTCTTACTGTTAACTTAAGTTTTTTTTTTAACAAAAAACAACATATACCGTGGTTCAATTCAACAATTTTAACTGAGAGCTTTTTCCCTAAATTCTCGCACAAACAAACGACGCTCAATAACATGCTAATGGAAAAATATTGCATCTTTCTCCGGATCGCTTGCACTTGAGCCCATGATTCGACAGCATTGTGGTCATGAAATTTTTTGTTGCGGGAAATTCGCAAATAAAATGTTCAAACAAACCTGCAATAAAGAAAACAGTTGACTCGTATTTATACACACTTTAAGTAGGAAGTAGTTTTTATTGAAAATTTGTTTGAACATTTTATTTTCGAGGTTTCAATATTTTCCTAAAAATACCCAACAAAAAATTTCAAGACAATGCTATTGAGCCATGGGTTCAAGTGCATACGATCCGTTTCTGTTTAGATGAAAAATGCAAGATTTTTATATTAGCATTTTATTGAACATTGTGTGGTTTGTGCGAGAAAAAATCTCTTCCATGACTTTAAACTGGTCTTTTCATAAGTGAATGAAATTGTGTTTCTTGTTACAAAACTTAACAGTAGTAAATGGATGGCGTGCAAGTTATTCTCATTCACTTCAATAATTACATATTTTTTCCCATGATACAATTAACAAGGTAGCCTCGTCAGCTAAACCGTTAATCATCTGATTACTTTAGGTTGTCAAGAGATTGCAGAGATGAAGGCAGCCAAAACGAGATAGCTAATCCGCGTAAGTTTAGTGCATCTCTCTTCTGTATATGTAGAAGTGGCATCTTTTTGACAGTTTGCATAAGTTGTACAAAAACAAAATGCATGTTATTTTATTGAAGTTGTTCTTATTGTAGCGAAAAGGTTACCATGTTAGTTGTATCATGTTTTTTCCATTACAGAAAGTAATTTTAAATGACATCCTTGCACGATTTCAAAGTCGTATATATAACAAACTTTTTAAACTACTTCAAAATATTTTTACTGGGTAACTCTGCTTAAGGGCAATTCAGACTATTATACTGTGTATTAATACCTGCCAAAGATTCAAATAATACGTGCAAGTGTGATGGCGTGAATGCAATGTGTTATGAAAACGAGAAATAATACGATAAAAAATTGACATTCCATAAGACTTCACCGTTTTTTGAAAATTTTCGAAACGATAATACATTTCATTCGATCAGGGTTGTTTTTTTGACACAAGCAGCTGTTGAAAAATTTACTAGCCAGTTGTTTCATAGCCGATGGCGTGCCGTCACTGATGGTATTTGATTTCGTTATGCAAGGGTTCGAAATTTGGAATTTGGTTACCTTATACAAATGTATTTTGCTCTAGCTGTATTTAGAAGATTAAATATATTTGTGTTATTCAATTTGGTTCTGTTTTACATAACTATTATTTTAGCTGCTGAATATTGTTTTAGCGCCGGCACGTCCACCGCCAACATGAAATTGCTCTTCTGCCGCCGTGTAAAGTTTTATGTTCACTAGCACAAAAAAAAAAACACGTTGGAAAAAAATAACGTATGTACATACATACATATGCAACAGCTGTTTTCTTTTCCACTCAAATTTTTTATTCTATTTGAAGTGTGATGGTGTGAATGTAAAATGTAATTTACGTTAGACTTTTTGACAGTCGCAAGAAATCTAATTATACTTTCATCTCACAGAACTCGATAAAAGTATTTATGCTTGTATAATAGTCTGAAGTGCCCTTTAGTACGGTTCTCGACTCAATCAGAATAGACCAAAGATAATTTGACTACGTTTTGTTTAGACTTTTACAATCTCTCGAATATTTCATAAACTGGAATAAGCACGTTTAGCATAAGTAGTAGCTTGAGAGTTGCATTTTACATTTCGGGATTATAAAACAAAAACATATATTAATCAACGAAAATCACTTTCTTTTTCAAAATATTCCCCATGAAGATCTATAAACTTTTGTATGAGTTTGCACCAATTCGAAGCACTTGTGCCATTCTGATGGAGAGGTATCTTCAAAACATGCATTCTGAGTGCAGCAACCGCTTCTTTAGGTGTCGAAAAAAGTTGACCTCTCAGTTGGGTTTTTACGTACGGGAATAAAAGGAAGTCGAGACACCCGAGAGTCGGGTGCTTAAAAATGCAGTTGTTTGAGCCGATGTGTGAGAGCTCGCATTGTCGTGGTGAAGAGTGATTCCTCTTCGGCGGTTGGTTTTCTGGGTTTCATGGAAGACAACTGGCAAACAAATCGTTGTGTTTCACTCAGAATTGGCTGTTCTTCATATTAAGTTTTCGCGAAAAAAAAACAGACGATCACTTGCTTGGAATTGTTGGATTTTGCTCATCTTGAAACATCCATACAGTCGACTGCAGTTTATTTTCGAGCTCATACGCGTAAATCCACGATTCATCACCTGTTGCGATGTCTTAGACGTGTTTCGAAGCACCGCGATAGCAGTTTTTGAGCTTTTCTTTCGACCAATCGACAGGAGCCTCTTTTTGAGTGATTGACAAATTGTGTGGGTTCCAGGGCGAACAAGTTTTTTTTTTTTTGACAGTCAAATGTTTATGCAATGTTGAATGTATGATGGTCCCACTAATGCCTAACATGACGATCTTGCAGTATTAGTTCGCGTACAGCATCAATGGTTTTCGGAACAACAACTGGCTTTGGATGACCTTCGCCTAATTCATCTGCGAGTTAACTACGGCGACATTTGAATTCACCTCGATGGAAGTGCATTGCCAAAAAAAATTTTATTAGATTCATCCAAGCACTGTTGCCGAGTGAATCCACATCGAAACCTGTAAAAAATAATCGCACGATTTCGTTCACGATCTAATTCCATTTTCGGGCCGAGTTGCAATTTGTATGTTTCTGTAAACAACACAAATAGCGCTCGTATGTCAAAACGTTGTGAGTATATATAACCTAAAAAATTTTTAACTTTACGATAGAGCTGTCAGTTGCCAGATTGCAACACTAGGATTGTCGAATTACGAAACATAAAAGGCAACCCTTGTATTAAGTAGTACTAACTAGTGGAGTGGCATCAATGAAATGTCGGCGATATATAGGCGGCTGAAAAGCTCAACAGAAAACAAACAACGAAATATTTTTTGAACTAAAATAATATTCTTTATTACGGTTCTCGAAATATTCCAGAGTTGGTAAAAGGCTTAAGAAAAATTTTTTTTTGGAATTTACTTCCAAACTCTCGAATAACTCGAGAGCCGTAATAGTTACAAATGTATTACTATATGATATAACTAACCTGGCCACCTCTGGCAAAGCGTTTGTCGCACTGTTGGCAGGCATAAGGTTTCTCTCCGGTATGCAATCGCATATGCAGCCGTAGTCTTTCTTTAAGAGCAAACGATTTGGGGCATTGTTTACAAGCAAATCCCTTCTCTTTCTTATGAGCGGATATTATGTGATTTCGCAAATTAATTTCTTGTCTGTAGCATTTGTTGCAGGTTTCACATTTAAAGGGCTTTTCATTTGTGTGAACAAATTTGTGCCTGGTCAAATCGGATTTGCCGCGAAACTCTTTATGACACGTATCACATATGTAGGTTTTACGAGCTCTTTTAGCACGGAACACTTTGTTGCTACTCCCCGAGTCTTCGTCGTCATCGCTAATAACAACATTTTCTACGGTATTCAATTCTATGAATTCGGGTTCAGTTTCATCATCGGTCACACAGAGTTTTATCAATAACGATTCCTCCTCAAGCTCACTGAGACGCGGAAAATGTTTGCGATTGGATGGCGGTGAGGACAGCGATATGCCACTATCAGCCAAAACTGAGGAAGCATCTTTCGATATTGAGCGGCGACTACGTACCATATTTATTTTTATAGGTTATATGATTTTCGTAAAGTTTTTTTTATATATATATATCTTTTTTTTATCAGAACACCTTCACCGATCAGTTTTATTTTTGCAAATTCATTTATTTTTAAACCCTTATGGGTATGTATGTAGTATATGTAAAGTTGGAAAAACTACTGTTTCAGTTATAATTTTTAGATATTGTTAATTCTATTTAGTTACCAACACCACTATAGTTCTTTAGATTATAATTTATGTACGTATGTATATGATGTACATTTTAGTTTGCATTTTTTGTTACAACTGAAAGAAAAATTTAAGTTTAAATAACAAGGATTATATAAGAATTTGTGTAAAAACATGCGCAACACAAAATTTTTAAAATAATTCATAAATAAATAACGTTTAACAAAAATGTATTCATTTTGCAAAATTGTCTGCTAAAATAAAATCTTATTTTTGGAATTATAACTAGAAGTTGAATCCTATTGGATTCAGGCATGCACATTTCTTATGAGTGATACATATAAGAACAATTACATAAATCAATTGGAAACCAATTGGATGTTGCTCAGAGAATATAAAATATAGTTTATAAACAACAGAAAATCAAAGGTTGAAGAAATTGAAAGTTGACTAATAAGTTAAATATGGACAATGGCAAATTGTACCTCAGTTTTGAGGGAGTAAAACCGAACTCAAATATGTTCAACCAAAAAGGAAAAATTAATGTTTAAGTGTTGTATTTATTTTCAAACTATACGTTTCCTTTTGATGCACTATATAAGAAATATTTTTAATTTTATTCGTACAATGTTTAAGTGTTGTTTTGATATTTTATTTATGATATTTACGGTGAAAAGTCAAATTTTTTTTTTAAACCGTAAAATTAGAAATTTTTTCAGTTTTTTTTTAATGCAAATATACACACTTTAATTGAAAAAGGACATGAAGTACACTTTCTATTGGCGCTGACTGTATACCGGATATTAGTATGAACACATATTTTAGTATAAAATCCGAATCAGTTGTATTCGATTTAAGCAAACGATTTAAATTCGACGAAATGCTCTGAAAATTATTAGCAATTTTAAAAAGAAACTGTTTTTCTTCGCAATAACTCACGTCGGAGTTTTGTATTCAACACATATTTTAGTATAAAATCCGAATCAGTTGTATTCGATTTAAACAAACGATTTAAATTCGACGAAATGCTCTGAAAATTATTAGCAATTTTAAAAAGAAACTGTTTTTCTCTGCAATAACTCACGTTGGAGTGAATGTGTTGGGTTTTTAGAGAGCTATAACTGGTAAGTACACTTGTTATTAATTTTTAATGTTCAATTGTTATTCTTATTGTTTGCCGTCTTGCTGGTGAAACAGTTGTTTAAATACACGAAAAATAAATTTTCGATATCAGAGCACCACAAGCTTTATAACGAATGAAGCTAAAAATCATACTAAAACTGAATTTGTTGCTTGTCTGAATGTCCCATTTCTTTTCGTATTTTTGTTTTGATATAGAAATGTTATCAATAAAAAAAAAAATAAATAAATAAGAAATAAAAAACACTTAAACAATTACAAGGTCTAAGTACAAATATATGTACATATAAACGCAACTTTATACACATGACGACTTCAGTCACCTCAGCCGCGTAAGGCACACACACACACACATACACGCACACTCTTCACTGGCAAAGTTTGCTTCCTTAGTCTTTTGAGTCAAAGGCGACAAAACAAAAAATGTAAATACATATTTACATAATTGTAACGTTTCTTGCAGAGACTGTAGGTCCCATCCAACGTTTTATATTACAATAGAACTGTATGTATCAAATTATTGTATTTTTATATAAAGAAACCATTTAAGATAATGAACTGAACAATGTCTTTGTTATCTTATTTTATTTTTTATTTAATTTACTGATAAGAAATATTAACTGAACGTCAACGTAAGCATGTACAGCATTATTTGCTTAACTTGGTAGTTGAAGTCGTATTAAAAATATAGAAAATTACTTTACCAAGGGAGAATTTTTTTCTTTTGAATTTTATTTAAAGCATGTGCTGTATATAAAGGTTTTTAAGAGACGACGTTTATTTAGAAACTGATTGCAATAGTAACTATCGAAATAAGATTTTGTAAAAATAATTAAGAGAGAACTACACAAACATGTGCAAACTAAATTCATTTGAAATTAAAATTTCGAAAAATTCAGTGCAAAAGTCATAAAGCCAACTCAACTGTAGGTCTCTACAGTTGAGACTCGATCATATGGCTGCTGGTAGCAGCTGGCAGGCCTTTTTTTACATGCTTCTTTGACAGTATACAAAAACAGTGCAGTGTACATTCCGCATAAATTCAAATTTGAGGTTTTGCATTCTAATATGAATTTTATTATTATTTTCTTTGCGTTTGAGTTAAAATTGCACTTTAATTTAAATTTATAGTCAACCTTTATGATGTACAATTATTAATTAAAGCCCAACAACTTTCGATCAATTTCACTTCCTCAGAATTGAGAAAGATGTTGTTTGTGGTAAAAAAAACAAGGTAGAGCACTAGAATTTTACTACAAAAAAAAATGCTTCTGATTGCTGACTAAATATAATCAAACTAAAAGCCCGATAAAGTAATTAACAATTGTAAATCATAAAACTCGAATATAAAGTTCAAATTAATGTTTAAAAATCGTTGGGCCCGATGCAAAGTTTGTGGGCGTTTCCATCACTGATACAATAGCAACAAAGGCAAAAAACCATTGGAAATTAATTGGATGTTGACAAGAGAATATAAAATATATTCCAATAAACAGAAAAACACAGTGATAAAATTGAAAGACGATCAATAAGCTTATACATATATACAGTCAGTAATGAAGAGCTCAAGTAGTAGAATGACTATTTGGGTGCTGATGATCGTCGTAGTGGACATGAAACAGCCATAGTATGTTCATCAGCTAATAAGTTTTCGACTTTATTTTTCTTGTCTTCATAAAAAAAAAAAAAAATTATAGATCACCACAATTTTACTACAAAAAATGTTTCTGATTGCTGACTAAATATAATCAAGCTAATAACCGGATAGTGATCAACAATTGTATATCATAAAATTCGACTATAAAAATTAAAATCAATGCTTTGGGCCGGTCCCAGCGATGACTCCGAAGAGTCATCTCGGGGCTCCGGTCCCCGTACTGCCGAATTGCCCCTCGGTGAGGGGTTTCAGCAAGTCCCTCAGGATACGCCGCTATCCCTCGGGACCTGCCTAAGATTTTTAGCCATCAAGCCAGCCGAGGAATCCTGCACCCCTTCAACCCCGTTGACACGACACCAAACTGGTTACGATCAGCAAGATGCATATTGTGCCCCCGGGGGGAGGAAAGTTGATCAATAAGATAAAATATAGAGAGTCAGTAATGAAGAGCTCAGGTAGTAGGATGACTATTTGGATGCTAATGAGCATGGTTTGTTCCCCAGCCAATAAGTCTTCAACTTAGCTTTTCTTTCCTTCTTTGACATTTTTGATCAATATAATTTTACCAAAAAAAAAAAAAAAAATGCGGTCGGGGGACCCCTATTAGGAACGAAGTTCCTTACGTTTTTTCTTCATCTTCGAATGTAATACAAGATGAAATCTGTATGTTTTATTTTGCGTTGTTTCATAAATTTTATGTACTTCTTTAAATTTTTGTTTTATTTTTTACTTTTGATACATGCAGTATTTTTATTTTTTTTTTTGTCAATCTGCTACAAACTGAAGAAAAGCAACTTTTGGTCAATTTTTCAATATTACTGTTTTTTTGTTGTGACATACTTTACTTTAGCGACATCTAACAACTGGTAGTGGCAGTTTTCGCAACTAATTAATAATTATTGGTTTATGTCTCCGCTGACGTTTCGCTACTAGCCACCCGTCATACACGATTGTTTGTCGAAAGATACACCAATACATATAAACAGCTCACACGCTTTCGTGACGATTTCTACTAATTTGCCCTGCCAGCAAGCCGCGTTAAGGAACTTCGTTCGAAAAGGTTTTCTCAATTCTGAGAAAGTAAAATAGAACTAAATTCCGACAAAGTAATTAACAATTGCAAATATATCTACTAAATTGCACGTTTATTTAACAGTGTTTAACTTTTTGATTTTTCGAAAATATCTCAAACAACTTGTAACGCGAAGTCACTACCGCTCGACTCCAAGGTGCACTTATTACGACTTCACACTATTGAAAGCATAGTTGTTCACCCATAGACTTGTCAGGAGTTATACTCAATTAACTGTCTATCGATGGTAATTTTTAGGGCAATTTGCAGCCATCTCTGTTTGTACTTCCACTAGTAGTAGTATTATACATACCTACAAAAGCAAACACCCTTCAACTTGTCCGTTAATCGAGTTTCAACCGTATTGCAATAAAGAATATGCAAAAAAAAACACACACGCACACACAAAACAAACAAATGCTACGGCAGCACTTTTATTATAATGAAGTGATTTCAAAGCAGACTAAACATTTTAGCGACAAAACTTAAAAATCAACTGTGAAACAATAATATTTTTGGGAAAAAGGGGAGAATTATGAAGACAAATTATGTGCAAGAGAATGAAAACGAATTAAAAAGAAATTCAGACAGCTTTCGAAATAGAATTTCGTTGCCTCTTTAATAAGTGGAAAAATGCATATCGAAAAGGTGCAGAGAGTTTCTTCGTAATGATGAAAAGAAAAATTAAACAGAAAAATTAAAAAAAAAAATGTTCAATAAGGCACGTTTAGTATGACAAAGAAGAAAAGAAAAGTGAAATAATAAAAAAATTGTGTTGTTCTACACCCAAAAAAAAAAAAACAAACACAAATACAAACCAATCAAGCGATACAAACTATTAAGTAATATGTAATAACTCTAAAGAAGTTAAAAAAGAAATCCTATGTAGAGTTGATTGCACAAACCAAATATACAGACATGCCTACATCGTACATCGTTTGTTCCTTAAGACATACATATGTGTAGCAGATGTGCTTTGATGACTCCAATAGAAAAACAAAAACTACACAACATATTTTTTTACACAATCGTTGAAACATTTCAAGAAGAGGAAGAGAAAACCCAACTTTTTTAAACGTCGTCAAACTAATTGCAAATACGAACGTGTTCAGATCACCACTCCCCATATATGTATACAAATATGTATGTATGTGCACATGTGAGGCTAAAACTGACTCAATTTTTACTTGCGGTAAAACACATAACATTTCCAAACGATCCAGTCTCAACATTTTTAAATGGGATTTTCCTAAAAAAAAAGTCATAAGTGTGTAATTTTTTTATGACCACACTTTTTATGTCGTTTCGTATGCTTGAATAGATCCTCACCCAGAAAAAAAAATTATATTAATGGAAATTGCTTTTTCCACCTAAAGTACTTTTTAACTGTTTGACTACTGTTTTTAACACTCTTTAGAATACTTTTTTACTTGTAGCAATATTTGTATGGGCTTTACTGCATTTTTTTTTTTTTTCATTTTTTCATTTTTTTATTTTTAGCAAAATGTAATGTAAATGAAAACGTCTGTTGTTTTGTCAATTATTGTTGGCTGCTTGTGAATGAATAATTATTGAAATCAATGCATATTATTTCAAAATGATACGGCTTGTGGTTTAGCCTTTAGTTAAGATTTCTTTTGAGTAAGCGAATCTAAGGGTGCCGGAATAAGCATATTCAAATATAAAAGTATACAAAACTCTTTGTTCACGATTGTTTTCTGGTCTCCACTTTTGTTTTTTGTAACCAAAAAATTTCACTGAATATATCAAAGGCATGAATAACAGAGAAAGAGTGAATGTATCTTGAAAAACATCTGTGAAACAAGAAACACAATTTTGCTCTCATTTCGTTTTATTTTAACTTAAGCTGCAAAAAGTTGAATCAAGATCGTAGAAAACAAAGTTGTATTTAGGTTTTTCGGTGTTGATTTTGCTTCATAGAATATTCATTTAAATTTAAATTAAATTTTGAATTAACCTGCAATCAAAATGCTTTGCGATTAGAACAGCTTTACTTTCTATTGTTTCAATATATCAGTTGGAGCAGTTGAATCGTACTGAAATTTAAAATAGCATGACAAGGAAAATATTTAGTTTCGTTTTTAGAATAAAAACGGAACCATATTACTGAGACTTGGCTGAACGTCTGTGCGTCCCTCACAGCGTGTATTCTTGAAAATGGAAAAAGCTGGAGCTGAAAATTTTCAAAACTGAAGGGTGCACCCATACAAGAGACTGAATATTAGCTGCAAGTTTCCAACCATAACAGATAGACTTGAAATATGCACAGGGTATGCAATTACACGGGCCCTACAATATGAGATACCAAAAGAGGAGAAAATAAATAAAACCTAAAGGGCGCTCCCAAATAAGAAACTGAAAAAAGAGATAGCTTTTGAACCGTAAGAGATGAAGACTTGCCCCCTAATTCATAAAAATTATTACAGGCTTATAAGACTGTTATTTGACATATTTGTATGGAAAATCTGTCAAATAAGTGCTTTAGAAACCTGTTATAATTTTTATGAACTGGACGGTTAGAATTTGCACAGAATATGCAGTTGGCAGGCATATACAACAACAATATAACAAATATAACAAGTAAAAAAAAAAATTTAATGTGGGTCACCTTTTAGTTTGAAAATTAGCAGTAACTTTCGAACCGTCAGAGATAAGATTTGATAAGATTTGAAATGAATATGTTACCCGATCAAACAAATACTAAGAACAACGAAAATATCAAATTTAACTGAGGCCCAATAAATGAGGGCACCCTTTGGTTTCTAAATTAACTGCCACTTTTCAACCGTATGGCATAGACTTAAAATCTGCACAGTATAACTAGTTGGCTGGCCCCTACAACAACAAAAACCAAGAAGTTAAAACTTACATACACTAGTATTCAATATCAGGCTGCACTCTAACCTAACTTTCGAAACGTAAGAGGTAGAGAACTTAAATGAAGTTGACTGGATATGTAGATGTTTGGCCGCTACAATAGCAAACACTAATGAATTAAAAATTAAAATCTAAAGGGTGTCCCATGTCTTCCAAGTGAAATGTGTCTTGCTACGCGTGTCAGTGTCGTGATTACCTGAATCAAGCAAGATACCTCGATACCAAGTAGCTGACTACTGCTTTTATTCTGAAGAACTATCAAAATACACAGCACAAACACACAAGCCCGAACAAATGGTTGACAGAATTTAAAGTAGTTCTACTAACAAAATAGATGTAATGTTTGTTGGTGTTGGTTTGTGTAGTTTGTAGTAGTATGTATACGGCTACCTGGTATCGTGATACCTTGGCCTGAATTTATTTCTTCTTATTTGACTGTTTAGATTTGATCTATTGCTCAACTTTAAATTTAATGATTGTTTTTCGGTCGTTTGGAATATATTTCATATTCTACCACCAATTGGTTGTAAATTAATGTTTTCGCTTGTTGCCATTGTATCAAAAGGGATGGCGTTTTTGTACTCTATGCCATGGGCAGCGAGTTTTAAACATTAGTTTTACTTTATCGTCGTAGTTTATGATTTACCATTGTTAATTACTTATAGAGTTTCAATTCAGTTTAACTCCCTCAAGCTGAGAAAGATTTTTTGCCATAAAATTGTAGTGATCAACATTTTTAAAGAAGACAAGAAAAGTAACTTGAAGAGTTATTAACTGGGGAACATACACTGGCTTATTCACGTTCGCTACAACGATCGTCAGCGCTAGTGAATGGCATCAGACAGCCAAAATGAATTTTTCGATAAACCAATTTGCATTCCAATTAATTAATCGATTAATCGTGGCTCAATGTCAATTATTTTGAAGCTGATAAGCATTTTATTTATTTTTTTGCAGTGGAGCTTTTGTTACTTTTGTCTTCAAAAACCTTTGTTACATTCCATTTATCATCATTTTCCGATGTTTCTTATGTTAAGTGTATTATTTGCACTCTTGCGGCCATTAAATTTATGACATTTAAGGTGTAAAGATGTTGTGCTTCCACAAAAAAAGAAACCAACTCTATTTTGAAAATGGAGCAGCAAAATGTTTTTATATTTTGTTTGACTCGACACATACATATGTATGTTGTACCCATCTCTCAAATTTTCGATTGCTAAAGGTTGAATTTTGTTGACCGCTTTTCGCAACAATATTTTATGATAATTGAAAACTTTAAACAACAAGAGGGTTTTATGCTAGAATAACCAAAGCTTTTTGTTTTTGGGAATCTAGTTTTAAATTATATAATTTATATATTAAAATCCTACTTTAAGCTATTGGCAACTTGTAATAACGGTCCTTGGAGCAATAATTCAAATGAAATGAATTGGTAGTTTAAAAAAAGTGGCCATTTAAGTTTGCTACCGAAGTCTTTCGATTAAATACGAATAAATTTATAGAAGGTACAAGTAAATAGAAATTATGATTTTGTTACTAGTAAAATTGTATCCACTTTTATAAACCTTTAAACAGAATGCCATCTTAAATAATACAATCAATCACACAGATAAATCAATATGCATAAAACAAACAAACAACCGCACAAGCAGAATTACATACACATTTATACTTGTATGTCTATTTGTTAACAAAACACTGTTTCATTTGGGTTTAATAATATATACATACATACATACTTAGATACATACTAGATATTAATATACTAACTGCCACCATTTGCTCCTTTTTAATTTATATTAATAATCTATATGCTTTAATTTAATTATATACAAAATTTGAGATTAAAAAAAAGAGGCAACAAAGCAGAATTACTGGGTATTGTTATTGTTAAGCAGTACAGCAAAGCAAAACAGAAAATAATAAAGTATTAACTTACCCTTCCGCACTTCAACCCCCGACAAAAAACAATTGGAACATCAAGAAAAATATCACAAACGTCCAACATCTGCTTTTACTTTTTGCACATCATATCGATAATAATTTGATGACCAACTGGAAAAGAAAGGGGGGCAAAATGTTAAATAAAGTTTATAGAAATTAAATCTGTAGAAATTTACAAAACGCGTACCATAGAAATGCTATAATTATTGTTTAATTATAAATAAGAAAACAACGGGGTGGTGGTGGCGTTCTGTGGTTTGGGGTTATGTGCTTGTTTTTTCTTTTGCCTGTAACCTTTCACCACTCCCACATTTCTGTGCTAAATTATTTCCTTATTTTCATGTCTTTATATTATTTAATAATTTCAACTACACAATTTTAGTTCAGAGTATATAGAATTTCATAAAATTAATTAAAATTGCAGCACAAAAAACTCACTGCGCGTTAATTCAGTTCTTTAATTTTTCTTATTCACATAACGGCTGTTCGCAGTGTTTACTCTCCTACTGAACTGTGAAATGGGTTGTGAATGTGTGAGAGTTCTTCGATTGTTGAGTGAGCAAATGAGTGCTTTTGTTTTGGTGCTGCCAGAGCTACAAATACAAAGTGGGATTAGTAAAATCGTATAGTGTTCATGCAGGGAGTAAACTTTCGTTTTACAGCACGAAATCACGTAAAATATTAGTTTTCGATCACAAGCAGTAGTGTTAAATAGCGTAACATGAACAGATGATGCTGCATTTTAGTACAAACCTCTAAAATCTGCAAAAGGTAAATGTTTACATAAAAACGGTGTATGTGTTACCGACATAATCAGTTCTTTGAAACGACTTTTCTCACATTATGTAGCACGCACCATACATGTATGTATACTTTGTTTTCGAGTCGCTGGTAAGATACATATATGTATAGTTATTTTTCATGTAGTTGCTGCGAAACAAAAAAATGTTAAGTTTTCCATAATACGGCAAACTATTTTAGAAAATTAGCATGGACACAAATCTTTTGCAATTCGAGTGGCATCTTTGTACTTTAGTTCTGTGCGATCCGGCACCGCTATGAACGAACTGTCAAAATAGTAAACAACACGCCGCAGACAACACGCGCTACTACTTTTGTATATTTTATAATTTTGTAGTAAATTGTTAAAAGATAGCCAACAGGTTTGTAATAAAAATGCTTTTTAATATATAAATGGTAAATTTGTTGTTGTATTATACAGGCTTTAAAGCACAAGTATGGCTGGTGTTTTGTTTGAAGATATTTTCAATGTGAAAGACATGGACCCAGAAGGGAAAAAGTTCGATCGTGTTTCCAGATTACATTGTGAATCAGAATCTTTTAAAATGGATTTGATTTTAGACATCAACTCCTGGATATATCCAATGGAATTGGGTGATAAATTCCGCTTGGTATTGGCCACAACATTGCGAGAAGATGGCTGTCCTGATACCGGCGAGTACAATCCGTTGGAGCAGGAAGGCACTAGAGCTGATAGCTTTGAATATGTCATGTTTGGCAAAGTCTATCGAATTGAAGGTGACGAAGCTCACAATGAAGCTTCGTCAAGACTGTCCGCATACGTTTCTTTTGGTGGTTTACTAATGCGTCTGCAGGGTGATGCCAATAACTTGCATGGGTTTGAAGTGGACCAGCAAATGTATTTATTAATGAAAAAATTAGCTTTTTAAATTATTAACAATCATTTATAGATTTAGGTAGATTCTAGAAAGTGTATATAAATTGCTTGAATTTATTTGATTAAATAATGACATCTTGAGCACAAAACTTTGGATGTTGGGCTTAGAGTGTAAACTGGTATTTGTTTTTAAAAAATACGAAAGTGCATGTAAAAGAGTGCTTCTAAGTATTATGTGACGTCTTGAACAGAATTTTGTGTTTCAGCAGATCGCTTGGTTTCATATCGGTCGCGTTGTATTGAAAAGTTATTCTAATTTACGCCTTGTATAAATTGTAACCATCTCGAGGATCACATTATTTATTTAATTGCATAATTTTACATTTTCAATGAAAATATTAAAGTGTATTTGTAAAGAATTAAGCATTTTTAAAGGCAATTACCAGCTTGTACTCTAGGTTAACGAAATTCATATTTATGTTGTCAAAAGTTTCTAGCATGATATTAAAATTATTTTTTATATCATGAATAATTTATTCTTATTTAAAGCAAAATATGTGTAACAGGGTCATGAGAATCTTAACGCTTGTTTAATCATTGCAATACAAGATCTAATATCTTTGTTAGAATTTGTATGCTGTATTGACATCGTTCGCTTGAACGAAAAAACCTTAAGAGCAGCAAGAAAATTTTAAAATTTGTTATTGTTTTGCATGTATGTATGTAATTAAGCGAGTGATGTCGTCGGCCTAGCAGCTAAATTTCAATGGCCCTTAATTCATTTTCTCAAGCCTGCCACAGAGAAAGCTTCTTTGGAAGAACTAAATCGAGCAATTGACTCGGAACGAAACCGATTATTTTCATAATTGATTTTGAAGTTTCCTTGACTTTTTACATTAGTTTGTTCTTTTCTTTTATAATAATATGTTTATCTGTAGATTTGTATAACATTACACTATATTTATTGTAATGTTAAAATGTGTCAGGCTGAAGTAAATCAATCAAAGCCTGCAGAAAGTAATACAAAATCGACCGATTTAAAAATGCATGATCAAAACTATATCGATTTATATCTGTGGTTCCCAGGTTGTATAATATTGCATCACATTTAACTTAAAAAGGACAATGTTCAAATATGTCGGACTGAAGTAAATCAATCAGGGCCTGCAGAGAGTAATAAAAATTCATGATCAAAACTATTCCGATGCATTTCTGTGGCAGGCTTATACTATATCTGTATTTTCCAGCCAAATCATATCTCCTTGAGATTTCCACAATGAAAAAAGAATTTATTTATTCCTTAAAGCAATACGTTTTCATGATACATACGAATTGGAAAATACGATTTTGAGTTCTGGCAAATGCAAATATGTACTATTGTCAAAGTACGTTAATTGCCACTTAAATTGAAACAATAGAATTTAATTATTAGCGGAGTTCACGATTGGTTTTAGGTTTAAAACACATTTGTATAAGTACCTATAGGTCGGTAAAACAACTTTAAATATCTGGGTGTGAGCAGAGATTTCTTTGGCACTGTAAGCAAATTGAAATATTGCAACTTACCTCAAATTTGGCATTAAATATTCCAGCAACAACTCCTGTTTTTAGAAGTTTTGTCCCATTTTCTTTTCACCATTTCTTTAATTTTCTTACTTTTTATATATGTATATCACCACCAGTTCAAGAAATTTTGCATTTTATTAACAGCAAAAAACAATGTGGCGGGAAATTTGTCAGCTGTTTCACACTTGCAAATAAAAGTACTTTCCTTATCCACTACTGGTTTTGGCATATTACTTAGATGATGAAGACAGTTTATATTTAAAATGTATGTATTTTATCGTTATCGTGTTTTTAAAATTTAGAAAATAACAAAGACGGACTAGAAAGTCCAATAAAACTATTAAAATTTGTAAATCATATAGTTCGACTATAAAATTCAAATAAATGGTGTAAAAGATCTTCAAAACCCAACCGTGAATTTTTTATTTTTATTAATTTATTTCAATTTCCTGTACAACAAGGTCTCACTTATATTTAAAGTACAGAAATGTGTTAAAGGGGCACAACTTGTCCTAGGCACTACTGGAGAAAAATATTTTTATTATAAAAATTAAAACAAAAGTTGAGAAAATAGATAATTAAAAAAATACAATATAATAAAAAAAAATAAAATATATTAAGTGAAGTTGTTAAACAAATATCTTTTGAAACTTCTTGCGCTGCTGTTGAGTTGCTGAGTAGCTGGTAGAAGGTTCCAAAGACGCGCTGCATTTATAAAAAAAACTGCCACTCTGAAACCAGACAACTATGACGCGGAATAATAATTTTTCTGCCTCTAAGTGATCTGGTAAATTTAATTTTGTCGTATAGGTACAACGGAGCTTGCAGATAAATGATCTTATGAAGAAACATGAGTACACGAATCTTGAGTAGACTATCGAGGGATACATCATAAAGTTGTGAAGAAAAATTAGAAATACGGTCATGCTTTCGTAGGCCATACACATACCTCAAAATATTATTGTATAAAACATTTATGTAGTTTACGCTTACTGGCAGAGTCGCAACTCGAAAAGATTTCGCAGCCATATAACACACAAGGCACCAAAACGGTTTTGGCGAGGAGTTCTCTTATGTGCAAAGGTGTATAGAACTGAGTAGGCCAAAGTGACCTTAATTTAGCGTAAGTTTTGCCTATGAGTGTATTAACATGGTTTGTCCAAGTAAGGTTGGAATTGAAAATCAAACCGAGATTTTTTGCAGTGTTTTCAGCTCTAACGCGTTCTCCATTTACTCGTATGTCAACATTTCGAAGGGGGTTTGTATTTCTCTTGTAAATGGTTAAGAACGTAGACTTTAGCGGATTCAGCAACAGGCCATTGGCAGTGGCCCATCGGGAGATGTTGTCCAAATCTGAATTTAATTTTGCAACATTTTCGGCAACTGATTGTGAAGAACTACTCAAATAAATCTGCACACCATCTGCGACGTTGCAATATGAAAGATATCTAGCCAAGTCATTAATATATATTGAAAAAAGGAGAGGTCCTAGGATTGAGCCTTGTGGCACTCCTCTGGATAGTTTTAAGAGTTGCGATTGAAGGTTGTTAGCGTAAACTGATTGCCAGCGGTCGGTTAAGTAGGACAAAACAAGGCGAATTGATGTGTCCGAGAAGTTAAAAAAGTATTTAAGTTTCTTTGCAAGAAGACTATGAGCAACCGTATCAAATGCTTTCGAATGGTCGAGAAGCACTAGAAAGGTAGTTTTATTATTGTCTAGCTCACTCACGTCTTATGTTTTCTGTTACATCAATTAAAGCCGAAGTAAAGCTATGATGAGGCCTGAATCCTGATTGTTTGTCGGAGAAAAGTTTATATTTCGCTATAAAAGAGGACATCTGCAGATATAGAATTTTTTCCAGAACTTTCGATAAATAAGAAAGAATGGCAATGGGTCTAAACTCAGTAGCGGTTTTAGGAATTGGTATTATTTTTGCAAGCTTCCAGGTAGGTGGAAAACAACAGGATACAATTATGGTATTGAATAAGTGTGTTATGTGTGGTAAAAGAAACGGGAGCACTTTACTTTGTTTTAAATTTTGCTTTTGTTATTAGTTTTAGTTTCTGTAACGCTGTAAGTTGTAGACCTCATAAATTAATTAACATTGTTCAAACGCAATTGAGATCTTCCTTAGTTTTATGGTACACAAATATTTTGCCAAATATTTCCTTGTTTCAAGTCAAAAGCCTACAAGTCAGCGGCAAAAGGGATGTGAGCCGTCGTCTTTGAATTTCATCATTTCAATATTATTTTAATATTCGAGCCCATAAATAAATAAATAGGACTTTTAGAACACCTTATTTTATTAATTGAGCTAAAGGTTCTTTTTGCCGTTCATTTATTTGTCGATGTTTCGCTCTCTTCTTTTTCTGGGCAATAATGTTTCAACGAAAAAAAAGTTATTTGAAGGACAGCAAAATATCGGTAAATAAATAAGCAAAACGAAAAAAGTTCCCTTAATTCAATTAATAAAATAATATGGTAAGCAATTTGTAACAAACCAGATCAAAAATTCTACCAATAACGGCTCTTTTCATAATGCACGATCAAACATTAACGTGGACTTTAAGGGTATGTTTGGAATGTACAAAAGTTGTCGTTAAAGTAAACGTTAAGTGTTAATCAGGCTGTAAAGTTAGATCAAAAGTAGAAAATTCGGAAAATAATATATCCCAGTGAATTGGATGTTGGTGAGGGAGCATAAAATATATGCCTATCAACAGAAAACCACAGTGATAAAATGGAAAGTTAATCAATAGGGTTGAATATAGGCAGCCAGTAATGAAGAGCTCAGGTGGTGGGATGGCTAAGCGCTGCTGCTTAAAAACAGTATACAATTGGTCACAGCCTGAGTACGAAGACAAATTTGGGTGCTGATGAGCGACGTGGTGGTCGTGAAACAGCCATGGTATGTGTACTCCAGCCAGTAGGTCTTCAACTTTACTTTTCTTGTCTTCTTTAAAAATGTTGATCACTTCAATTTCTTCAAAACTTTCTTAATTTTAGTAACCAAGTAAGAAATCGGAATTAAGCCCAATAAAATTATTAACAAATACATTCCACCAATATGATTTGTTGCACATTTAATAAATCTTCATATTTCCTTTTCCTGTCTTTTTTAAAAATCACCAAAAATTATTATTTGCTATGGTAGCCAATTAAATGCATTTTTCTAGGTCTAAGTATACCTGTCATTTTCAGTAAAAGAGTAACACCGGTATTCATAAAAATTAAAACGTTGCTCAAATACATTTCAGAAAAAAAAAATTATATTAAAAATTTGTTATTAATTCAGGTCCAAAAATGAACCTTTTCAAAAATATTTGTTGTATTTTTCAGCTGTCTAGATGCCGACATTTCGTTGGTGCTAATCAACTCATCAGTAGACTTGAAAAATTCTTAAAAGTTTGTTTGAAACTTTACTACTTATTCCACAATTCTCATGAACAAAATGAGAATCAGAAATATTCAAACAAACCTTTAATACAACAAACATTTCTATTTTCGTCTTGCAACTCTTTTACTCTTCTTTGCAACCTTCTATACAACAAATATTTTTGAAAAGGTTCATTTTTGGACCTGAATTAATACATTTCAATTGGCTCTTAAAGCAAATAAACAATTTAGTTCATATTTGAATATTCAAAAACTTTTACTTTTTGATACTTTCAAAAATACAAATCGTAGTAACCGATGGTGACTCGTTGTATAGAAGGTTGCAAAGAAGAGTAAAAGAGTTGCAAGACGAAAATAGAAATGTTTGTTGTATTAAAGGTTTGTTTGAATATTTCTGATTCTCATTTTGTTCATGAGAATTGTGGAATAAGTAGTAAAGTTTCAAACAAACTTTTAAGAATTTTTCAAGTCTACTGATGAGTTGATTAGCACCAACGAAATGTCGGCATCTAGACAGCTGAAAAATACAACAAATATTTTTGAAAAGGTTCATTTTTGGACCTGAATTAATACATTTCAATTGGCTCTTAAAGCAAATAAACAATTTAGTTCATATTTAAAAATTTATTATAAAATGTGTTTCAACAATGTTTTATTTTTTATGAATACCGGTGTAAAAGTTTTGTTTGGGAATATTGAAAAATTAAATCAATTATCATTTGCTATAAGAGTCAATTGAAATGTATTTTTGTAGGTCAAAAAGGAACTCATTATTTTTTTTTTACTGTCTTGCTCAGCCGTCTATATATTGAGTAGCATCAGCGAACGGTCGGCGGCATATGGATGACTGAAAAAGACAAGACAATTAATAAGGTCCATTTAGTAGACGTAGAAAAAATATTATTCATCATAATTACGCCACAAAAAAATTTGTTTTGTTAATTTTAAGGAATTAAAACCGAGTTAAAGCCCATTAAATACATATGTACATATGTAATTAACAATTTTTTATATCATAAAATACAAATTATTATTTTCAAACATTTCATTTATCTAAGAAATTTCTACACACATACATATGTACATACATTTAATTTATATACATACCTATTTTGCAAACTGTACATTTTTAAATTTTTCCTGAACTTATTTCACGTTTTCCTCAGTGCAACGAAAAGCTGGAAATTCAAACAGTTCTTATTTTAGAAAAAAACAAATTGTTTACTTTTACAGATTTTTATTGAAAAAATTATTTTAAGGAAATAGAGCTTATTTTTGCTTGTTTGCTATAAAATTGCAATAATAATTTTTCAAGCTACATACATATGTATGTATGTGCAGATGTATTTGGGTTTGGCAATGTGTGTATGTATTTAAATACAACAATTATGTTTGCCACAAATTTTCTGCTAGCGTCAAATACATAAAAAAAAAGGAACAATTAATTTTCAACGCCAATTGTTTATGATTTTCTAAACAATTTACGAGCAAATTTACTTATTTTTGGAAAATGTATTTAAGCATGTACATATGTATGTACATGTGTATTTGTGGATTGGTGTTTGTTTTAAAAGAAAGAAAGAAAAAAACACATTTTCTTCTATTCAAACAATAAAATCCTCTCGATCTTGCTTCTGTTGCTTTCTATTTAAACAGCAGCGGGAAAAGTGAAATGTTTACAAGGTGTGAAGAAATTTATTGATTTAAAATCGAAACTTCAGTGTTTAAATTACACTATGCAACTAGCCAAAACAAAAAACAAAAAAAAAACTTTGTAATCAGCATATCATTTTTTTTACTTTTTTTGAGGCGTTATTTTTACAAAAATCAGCAGTATTTCAGAAATTATGAATACATCTTTCTTTTGTCTTTTAATATGAGATTCTTAAAAAGGCTGCGGCAGACATTTTATAACTTTGAAATGGCATATTCGATTTTATTTCTGGTGTAAATGATTGTTTCGCAGGAAAATTGAAAATTTGTGATTTCTGAAAATCCGCAAAAAACAGAAAGCCGGAAACGCTGACCAGTTTTATTATTTATTTATAACGCGGCAAGCAATGTAAATACAAAATTAGCCTCCACATGAATATCGTGTAGTTATTTTGTTCCTAATAAAGCAAAAGTTGTTAAATATAAGAAGTGTGCAGCAGCCTCTTTTAAAAAAATCTTTAAAAAAATCCTAAAAACCCTAGACATATTCTACGGAGTTAGTGGACCATAACGTAAGAATATATATTTTTTCCTTTCCATTTGTTGCGTAGTGTTATCAGGCTTGTTCTGGAAATTCATGCCCTGTGTTTTCAAGGCGCAGGATATACGAAAAATTAATTTTTTCAAGCATTTTTACTATACATAGCTAAGCTTCGATGCACTTGCTAACAAATTTTTACTTGTTTTGTAAAACCATATTTTATCATTTTTAAGGCTGTGAACTCATACAGAGGCAACGGCACACCTGTTCGTCCGTTCGTCACCGTCTCCGACACGGTATGAATCATGATACAATTAACAAGGTAGCCTCGTCAGCTAAACCGTTAATCAACTGACTACTTTAGGTTGTCGAGAGATTGCAGAGATGAAAGGCTAATCCGCGTAAGTTCAGTGCATCTCTCTTCTGTAAATGTAGAAGTGGCATCTTTTTGACAGTGAGTGTTTGATACAAGCTATTTGGCGAAATTTTCTTGAAATTAAAACATAGCGCAGTCAATATATTAACAATATAAAATAACCCAGCAAGAACAGTGTCGACCATTTGATGCATCATATGACCGACATTGCTGATGGGCTCATACTTCAGGGTTTCTAGCATTTTTTTTCAAGGCAAAATGAAAAAACACTGATGTAACCATTCGTGTAGGTGTGATTTCTTTTTTAAACCAGTGTTACCACCTCAGCAAATTGATCATTCGAAATCTTTTCTTCAAAATACCCACAAAATTACACACAATGCTATTAATTTCTGACAAATGAACCTATTGAAACTATTAGTGCATAAAAGTAGTTCAAAATGAAATTACCAAATTAATACGGGAAAATCAAAATATTAAAAAAAAACATTGTAATGGCAACACTGAAAGTTATAAATTTGCTATGAATGAGTTAGTAGTAATTAAGTTGTTAATGTGTTAGTTACCCTCGGCCATTTCTTGCAGGGAATAAGGTACCTACATACATATTTTCTGAAAAAAGAAATGCCATCGGACCATGATGAAACCATTGTTGCTCTATTCGCAAAAGTTGGCTTTTTATGGAAGTACAGCAAGCTTTAGCATTACACTACTGCAAGAATGGGCTCTCTACTCTACTGCAAAAACAATTCGTCTGACATCAAGCACGAAGTATCTCCCACAAGTTCGGATGAGACGGCGCCACCTATAGTAAAATTATTTCAAACATTGCAACAAAGCTGAAATCTAGGTATACATAGGTATATAGAAGTTTTTATAATTTGATTGCTCAAAACTAATGTGCCAAAGAATTTGTATTCCCCCATATTCCAATTGTCGTTATATCAACTCAACATCGGAAAACTATCACTAGTACTCTCCTCTTTGTTTCTTTACAGATATTTTGTGAATTGGGATCCCACGGGCTCCCAACGTGGAGTACGGGAACAAACTTTGTATGAAAACGGTTTGAGCCACAAACAAAGCAAAAAGAAGAAAAAACATCATTCGAATTATGAAAAATCAAAGAATTACACCGGTATTCATAAAAAATAAAACGTTGCTGAAGTACATTTTAGAACAAATTTTATATGAAAAATTTGTTCTAAAATGTGTTTCAACAATGTTTTATTTTTTATCAATACCGGTGTTTAGCTTTGTTGAAAATGTTAAGTATTTTCCTTCAAACCGACAACTTCATTTGTTAATTTTTTGAACATAAATTTTATAGTTATGTATATATAAATGTATGTTTGTGTATAAATAAATATGAACAAGTAAGTGCATATAAATAAATAAATAAATAAATAAATGTTTGTTTGTAGATATCGTGTAGGCAGTGGTTTTCTGGGAAATTGTATGCAATATGCGTTTCTTATTGATTACATTAGGTTACCTTATAAATTTTTTCACAATGTATTCCTTATTGATTTCATTAGGTTCCTGATGATCATGCCTGTATGTGAACATGATGCACTGTATTTGCTTATAGTTTTTTTTTTAATGTCTTGATGTCTGGATGGCTGAGTGGCCAATTAATAATCGCAAGGTTGTGGGTTCGCATCCATCAGGAAGAAGTTTTTTTTTTTTTTTTTTTTTGAAAAATTAATAAGAATAGGTACCTAATAACAATTATAAGTTTTCTTATTAAAATAATAAAAGATATGTCTTATTAACTTTGTTACAATTTATTAGGTGTTTATTCAGTGCTGTTTTCTCTGTACTTTGTCGTCTATATAGACACCAGCGACCTATATAGCGTCTATATAGACACCTGCACTCATGCGCAGGCGAGTAAATATATAGAATTGTCCTATACATATATAATCGCTGTTTGTGTGTACGACAGGCTTACGTGACACTTGTTCGAAAATATAATTGATGGTTTGCACCATGATACAAGTAATAAGGTGACCTTTTCCCTGCAATAAGAACAACTTCAATAAAAATAACATGCATTTTGTTTTTGTACAACTTCTGTAAACTGTCAATCAGCCGCCGCTTCTGCATTTATAAAAGAGAGATGACAAGGCTTACATTGATTTGGTGTTTCGTTTTGGCTGCCTTTCATCTCTGCATTCTCTTGACCACCTAAATTAGTCGGATGATTAACGGTTTAGCTGATGAGGCCACCTTATTAGTTGTATTACGATTTGCACTAGCTTTTCTTTAAGTGTCGTGCAGAAATTATTAATGATTCGTCTACGGCATGGCCAACTGGGATATGTACTTATACATCTATGCATATGTGTATGTATGTACTTGTGGCTTCGTAAACATACAAATACAATTTTCCTGTCCGATCGTAAAAAGCATTATAAATTTGCAAAATATAAAAATCTTTTCCATAAAAGATTTTATTGTTAATGTTCAAAATAAATTTAAATTCGATGTCTGTTTGTGGTGCACATGTGTAGTATGTATAAATGTATGTATGTATGTATGTATGTATGTATGTATGTATGTATGTATGTACGTATGTATCTAAAATCATTTAAGATGGGGAAAACAAGTAAATCTAAGTAGATTTTAGAAATTTTGATTCGAAATTGCTGCTTTTTTTTTGGTCTTAATTTTTATTTAGTCTTTATGCTTTTCTCTAATTTCTCTGAGGATTCAAATGCATTGAGTAAAAACGGAAACGATTTATCGCCACGATCGCTTGTTTTAGTTGGGTGTGGGTGGATGTTTATATTTTCCCATAACCATAAGACATTTTTTTTTTTTCATTTTCACTTTGTTTTAGCAAACGAATTCTCTGTTTAGCATCATTTTCACTCTCTGTAAGCCTGTAAATGGTGAATGTGTGAATGTAGAATATTTTAAAGCTTTTTTGAAAACTAAAAACAAAAAGAAAAAAAAGGTTGCAGAGTAAAGTACATTTTCAAACTAAAATTACCCTACATTAAAATTCGAAAAAGAACAACTAATTTCTTCTTTGCTTTATTGAAGAAATAAATTAATAATAAAATTTATTTATCAAATCGTTTCTTGTCCGGTAGTTTGTTAAATGATGTGGGCCGGTCTCACGACTGGCAGCCAGTGAAACATAAGCGGTACTCAGCGTTTGGTGCATTTTTGGTTGCGACTATTTGCGTTTGCGATTATATTGCAACTGATATTAAGCACCCTTTTTAACAACTTTGCAAATTTTATTGCACTCCAAATAACAGCTGATAAATTAATACACAATTTTTAATTTTTCACGTTTTATTTTTTTGGTAATTGCTGCTGGCTCCATCTCTACTATTTTTTGTTTGCTTTGTTTTAAAATGTCAGCTGTTCGAGTGTCAGTGCTGCAAACGCAATACTCATGCGAAAAAAGCAACACGTAATTAGCGGTGCGTAAATGCAAAAATATTGCGAGTGCAACCTTGTATATTTTTTTGCTAATAGCGCAGTTCATTATTTGGTGCAAATGTCTTGCGTAAGTGCGAATGCAAGAAATCGTTGCTTTTTCTTTGCAACCCAACAACAAAATATACAAGGTTGCACTCGCAATATTTTTGCATTTACGCACCGCTAATTACGTGTTGCTTTTTTCGCATGAGTATTGCGTTTGCAACGCTGACACTCGAACAGCTGACATTTTAAAACAAAGCAAACAAAAAATTGTAGAAATGGAGTTTTTTTTGTGAAAGCTTTCAAAGTGTATTATTATGTGTATTAATTTATCAGCTGTTATTTGGAATGCAATAAAATTTGCAAAGTTGTTAAAAAGGGTGCTCAATATCAGTTGCAATATAATCGCAAACGCAAATAGTCGCAACCAAAAACGCACCAAACGCTGAGTACCGCTAGTGTTTTATTTACAAAAAATAGCAATACCACAATTTAATTACCAAAGTACATGTGTAAAGTAAATGCAACTGAATGCACACACATTGAGAAATGCGTCAAGCTGTCAGAAAGTTAAACAATGAGAAAACAAAATACAAGGAAAACACAGCGTTTGAAATTTTGATCTAAAGCAATAAGAGAAAAAAATATCAATCAGATGTTGACTTGGATAGACTTTGTATATAGTCTTTGGTCAAACGTTGTCTAATTGTCACCCATTTCTTAATTCTATTATTTCTCTTTCAATAACATATCGTTTTCTAATCAGAAATCATTGAGATTTTGTCGTCAGCTGATTTTACTCATTCGCCATCAAGAGGTTGTTTTGTCTGATACCACATTTGAAAAGCTGGTGTTTATTATGAAAGGAAATAAATTTGATTAAAACTAGTTTGTGTTTTAAATACACATTTTTGTTAAACTGTATTTTGTATTTCAAATACTTGCTTTTAGAATGCAGTATTTTGTATTTTAAATACATGGAATAAAAAGTATTTTTATTTTGTATTTCAAATACACCAGAACATGTATTTTGCCCAGCACTGGTTACATGTTAATGCATTCATATGTATCTTGCACGGTAGTACGGAAACTTCCTGTGCAAGCCAGCATCGCACTTTACTGGAGTAATATATTTATTTTAGTCTTTTGTATGAACTGAAATTTGTTGTTTAAAACCGCTTCCCAAATCACTTATGTACTTTTTAGTTTCATATTTTTCTGAGTAAATTTCGCCCCTGCTACCTCGAATTATTAACAAACTATGTACAAGCCTCTGGCAGACTTTGATAAAAATGAAATTTTTTTTTTTTTGTGGTCTACGACCCCCTCCACAGCCCTATAAACCTCATTTCTTTCTGTCTTCTCTTCTTTTTTAAACCCAGATAAATAATCTGTTTCTGATGGGCGCCTCATCGTGCCTAAGGCAGTAACTATATTTGACCTGACTGTAGGGTGCTTAGTATTAACACACACGGTTTTCTCCATAAAATGTGTGTCTCTTTAATTTAGAAATTTTGCTATGGGGGTGCTGACGTATTACAAAACGTATTGATCCTGCGCATCTAACTTTATAATTGTTTATTTTATTCGGCCGTATGAATGTTTAATGTTGATGAGCGAAATGAAACTAAAGTATTGTTTACTCTTTCATCCATCTCAAGAACTGTGAAGAAAGTATTTACAATCATACATACAGACATGAAATTATATTAAACATTTTTGAATAAACGTTTCTTGGTAATTTATTTTTTGCTTTGTTTTTTTTTTTTTTTTTTTTTTAATTTTTTGTTCTGAAAAAGAACTTTTCTTATGTTGAATTTTCTAAAAATTTTGGAGTGTGGGTGCAGTGCGTCGCGACGCGTCTTATAGTTAACAGCAAGTTAATTTTTCCGTTCTTGTGTTTTAATATTGTATTTCTTCACAGTATTTGTGGAAAAATATATTTTCAAAAGCATCTTGATGATCATCATCTTCATCATTACTGCGGACGTACATACAGACATACATACATACATACATACATACATACATACGTACATAAATTGCCTGCACGAATGTTGTTCATATACAACATACATATTATATTTTTTTGGAATTAATTCTATTTTTAACAGAATTCATAAGCAAGAAAGTTTATTTCATAAATTTTATTTTATATATTTTCATTCGTTTTGAGGAACTGCTAAAAATATTGTGAAATCAAAAAGAAATGTATTCATAATTTTAAACTGATCTACACTAAAATTTCGGTAGAAAGTGAAAATAGAAAAGATTTTTGAGTGCCTGGAGATTGTAAGTATGAATAATAATGTATTAAAAATAATTAATTTAAATGTCAATATCGAGGAGCTGGAAAATATTAATTAACTTAAAAAAAAAACAGTACGAATTACTTGAGGAAATGCGTGTATGGCTTTGTTGTTGTATTGTATTTGCTGTCTTTGTGGTTCCACACAATTAAGATATAATTTGGCCAATAATTAATTGCCAACATTTTATCACAAATTGCCAACTGTCCCAAAGTGTAATACGTAATTAATTCTTACACACTTTACAAATTTGTTAATTGGCTCATTTAAACACACAGTATGTTGGTATGTAACACGTTGAGCAGTTTGAACGAATTGCTAATGCGCTACACTAACAAACACTTTTTTTTTAAATAAAACAATATTTAATTGTAATATAATTAATATGCTTGCAATGGAATTGTATTACGAGGGACGTGTGCGTAGTGGTGGCAAATAATTTCCGAAGCTAAAAATTTGTAAAGTCATGAATAAGAAAAAAAGGTAAATAGGTTTTCTCTAGCTAGCCCTGGAGATTAGTTTCAATTTGACAACTTAAATAAATTGAGCCAAATACGAGACTGACTCGCACGTTAAGTGTTCCGTACTGGCATGCAAGTGATAGATAAAGGGTGCCCCTTGTATGGGTACCCTTTAGTTTTTAACTTTTTATTGCTTTTAGTATTTGTTGTTGCAGAGGCCAGTCAACTACTTACACCATGTAAATGGTGTAAGTAGTAAGTAAGTAGCCTGCAACTCTTACGATTCAAAAGCTATAGCTAATTTTTACACTAGAGGGTGGCCATGTAACACTTAAATGTTCATTATTTGTATTTTGTTGTTGTAGAGACCTGGCAATGTGACATGTCCTGAGCAAATTTCAATTCTCTATCTCTTATAATTCTGGTGCCGGATTCTGGCATTCGTGATCGAATATACTCGATAATAAAAACAATGTAGAGCAAAAACAAAATGAGCAACAAACACACAGCATTCTATAACGAAATCGTTCAATCACGAGTGCCAGAATTTGGTCCCTGATATGGGAGCACCCTTTATTTCTTACCTATTTATTGTTTTTGATATTCGTTGTTGCAGCGGCCGCGTAACCACATATTCTAAGAAGAAGATTTAAGCTCTCTAGCTCAGATCGTGCACCTTTAGTTTTTAACTTATTGTTGTTTTTGGTATTTGTTGTTATCGAGCCTCTGTATCCCCATATCCTGTGCAAATTTCAAGTCTCTATCTTTTACAATTCAAAAGTTACAGCTAATTTTCATAGTTTCTTGTAAGGGAGCACCCTTTAGTTTTTAACTTTTTGTTATTGGCTGTTGTAGCAGCCGGGTAAGCACATGTCCTGTACAAATTTCAGCTCTTACTATTTGAGAGATTGCCGCCTGTGACGGACGGACGGACGGACGGACGGACGGAAGAGCAAAGGGACAGCGAAGTATTTTTACCGAGTTCCATTTTCACTTTACAAGTATGGAGCCCTAGTAAGGTGACAGTTTCTGGCATGAAGACCTCCTTTAGTTTTAAACTTTTTTTTTGTTCTCAGTATTTGTTGCTGGAGAGGACTGTCAACTCCCCAAAATATACTAGGAAAATTTCCAGTCTCTATTTCTTGCGGTTTAAAAGTGACAGCTAATTTTTAAACCATAGAGTGCCCCCATGTACAGGGCGACATTCAAATTTTTTTGCTTTTTCATCACTAACAGCTCTCGGCATATAGAACAAAAGCATCTCTGCATTCTGCCCGGTAGAGAATATAAAAACGATATATACTGCAATTATGGTGCATTGCATTTCTCGGGGCCGAATTCGTGCTATATTATTGTTGTAATTAATTTATATTAAACAGGCAAAACAAAACTATCAAAGACCGTTAACTGGGGGACAACTGGTTGTTTCGAAGCCTTTACACTGCTATTCAACGACCGTCCTTGAATTTAGAGGCTTGTGCTTGTGAAGTGACACTTGGTTATCTCTGTGTAGTGAGAAGTTTTCACCTCGTAAATATGCAATGAAAAATATGTATAACAAATAATCATTGGATGTGTTCGATCAAATTAAAAATTTGAACAGAAAATATACAAGAACTTGGGTGGCTTAATGTCACTTCAGAAACAAGACCTTCTAAGTTCAATGATGGATGCTGACGACAAGTGGGGTGGCTTAGAAACAGCTAATTGCGCACCATCTAATTAATATTTTGAGCTGTGCTGACTACAGCTTACCAGTCCCGATGCGTTTTAATGTAAACATATCGATTACGATCAGAGGACATTGATCACCTCAGGAGTTAATAGGGGGTATCAAGACTCTTCACTTTCCAGAGAGGATCGGTGTTAGACTATGCAATAAATGTAACGTTACTATACAGGCCGAAATTGCTGCAACAAAGATAGCGGCAAAATGGATGAGGCACTAGAGGATATACGGAAAGTATATCCTAATCTGGGGCCAAAACGTCGCATTCGATAACGAATGAACTATCGAACAAAAATAATGTAAAACAAAAACAAAATAAACAACAAACACACAGCATAAGTGACGGAATTCGTTCGATATCGAATACGACGATTTGGCCACTGCACTGACAGCAAGGTTGCGATAAGTAGGCTATACGGCATCTAGGTTGGTTGGTGAATGCCGCATACCTCTGAATGAAATGTCAAGACCTTCAGACCTGGAGCTTCTCAGAATAACAGGACATAATGGTGTATAATGATAAATAAATGAGGATAAACTGGTGAGAACTTGTAACCACTTACGATAGAAGCACATGAACGAATTCGTTAGTGCTTCACTTAATAGTTGTAAGCAGCTGTTAAAAACTGCGTAAGACAGCTGGTTAAATGAGATCACCTGTGATATATCGAAGCTTAAATGACTCAGTTATAGCTGCAAGAAAATATCAGCGCTGTGTGAGATTGCTCAACCCTCAAAGGTTGAGCAATCTAGAATCTGTTCTAGCAGGAAACTATCACATGGGTATACATGCAAAAATACTATAGCCCTTCTTTTCGATATTCGCTCAGTATCGAAGATCGATTCACGAATTGATTGATTGTTTTGTTGCTCAACGAATTTGTCATTGAATACATGTTTGCTTTCAACATGGCAGTGTAGAGTAGAAAAAATATAAATATTTTCTATTTTATCCGTTTTTAATAGCAATTATGTCTATTCGGGCTTCCAAGGTCCGTTATTCTAATTAAATAAATAAAAGATTTATTTTATTTCATTTATTATCCGACGTTTCGTTGGTATTTTTCCAACTTCATCAGGGATTTATTTATATTTGAAATCTGGCAACATTGACAGTAACATATGAAAATACAAAAATAAAATTCAATATAATAATAACAACAGCTATTCTATTTTATTTAACTTTGGATAGCCACGACGAAACTAGTTTCATTGATGGCCTGAACGTAAGCAATTACAAGTTTGATCTCGTACTTTTTGGGCAAAGTCCAGTAAAATGAGGGCAACCAGAAATTTCTCTCAATAATAGCCAAAAACAAAAAAAAAGTACAAAAGTACGGAAGCACTAAAAAGCACATACTTATATATCTATACCAAAAACTAAATTTAATAGATATAATGAAAGTTGAAATGTACATTTTGGGAAAATGAATTGTTTTTTTTTTTGGACGCATTTAAATTTTAAAGTGATTTGGAGAGCCTGTTATATGAAATACTAATTGAAAAACAACAAAACTGTGCTTATTTTGGTTGTTTCAGTTGAACTTTTTGTTTTGTTATTGCTTACTTTTGGCAACAGCTGATTGTTTAACTACCTGCCCAAGCTAGCAGCAAGAAAAAGTGGGAACTGTTTTAGGCAAGAATAACAAGTATATTTCTCTATCAACAAAAGCTCTCTCATTGGCACGAACTTTGTCTACGGAAACAGTTTAATTGCATATTGGGATCCCGCGGGCTGCCAATGTTGACTACGACATCACAACTATGTAGTATGTAATATGCATTCACTGCGAACTGGTAGCACAAACATGAATTCGTGGGGAATGAAAATTTGATGGAAATAAAAATTTCACATTTTAATCAGGCTCAAGTCTTTAAATGACATGTTTAGATAATAACAATTTTTGAAAATGTATTCGATCGAACCTTTCTGATTTTTTCTCTGATATACAAATTATTCAGAGTCTTAACGTTATTTTCTGAGGCTTCATCCCCAATGACACGGAACGAAAAATTAAAGACAAACCTTACATGTTCACATTTCCAATTGTACAGAAACAAAATAGCTGATTAGTAACAATAAGTAACAAACAAACTAATTCTGTTTTTAGCTCAAGCTTAATTATTATACATATATATTTTTTTTCTTGAGAAATTTCTTAATTGCCTTCGTACAGGAGGTGGAGATGAAAACCAAATGTTGCCCAGTTGTTGTTGCTGTTGTTGTTATTTTACACTACACTTGCTGTAAACAATTATAACATCTTGCTAATATAATGGAAAACCTCAGGCAACAACAAGAAAGAACACGACCAGCAAGAGAAAGAAAAATGAAAAATATGATGAGGAACAGCAGCACTAACAACAACATACGAATTTTTATTTGTTTCCGTTTAAAAATAGTATCATGAACTCCTAAGAACTTTTTTATTATTATTATTTCTTTTTTTTTCGGTTTAAAAACACAAGTGTGGAATTGTTGGTTTTGCCTTCAGTGGGCTGCTTATTTGATAACTGGGGTGTGCGTATGCACATACATATGTACATATTTATGAGCACATCCGCCCATCTAACGAATAAACTCTTTTTTTTTTTTTTTTCTTTTAATGTTCATCTTTTCTGGAATGCGGTAGTAGAGCAAGATTTGATTTAAAATCTGTATAAACATGTTAGAAATGCTATTAACAACAATTTTCACAAAGCATTGTTAACACTTTAAAGCTTGAACAACTTCATATGTATGTTCAACGTACATGCACACACACACACACATACACACACACACACATGTAAGTACATATGCACACACTCCAACCACCCGCCTATCGCGAACGAACAACTTGAAAGGCTTCTTTAAAATTTATATTCCACAAATGATGAAGTAAAGAAAATCTTAAGTATGAAATAAATTTCATTAATCTTCTTTCTCAGTTGGGCGAACAACGTGAACGAAAATTTAAATTAAAAAAAAAAAGCAAACGTCAAAGTTACGCAATTTGGCGCCAAGAGTCTTGATGAATGAATGGTGTGTATGTGTGCCAGTGGTTTAAAAAGTACATATGCATGCCTGAACATGTGCAGAATAAAAACAAATTGGATAAGATTCATACATATGTATGTATCTCTGAAATGGCCAAAATACTAAAGGACTTCTAAACAAAATTGCTAATTAAATAAGACACATAAAACTCTTCAAGAGGAAAAACCATGTTTTATTTCTGTGGTGGACAAACTGAATTTTTTGTTTAAAGTTTAGACAGCTCCAACTAAGGTACAATTTTCCCTTTTAAGCAGGCTATCGGTTGACAAGTATGACAAGAGAATTGGTAGTTAGTTAGTAAAGACCATGATACAATTAAGAAGGTAGCCTCGTCAGCTAAACCGTTAATCAACTGACTACTTTAGGTTGTCAAGAGATTGCAGAGATGAAAGGCAGCCGAAACGAGATAGCTAATCCGCGTAAGCTCAGTGCATCTCTCTTTTGTAAATGTAGAAGTGGCGTCTTTTTGACAGTTTGCATAAGTTGTACAAAAACAAAATGCATGTTATTTTTATTGAAGTTGTTCCTATTGTAGCGAAAAGGCTACCTTGTTAGTTGTATCATGGTAAAGACCATGTTTATTGGAGACCATAGACTTGATGCCGCAATGGATCCACAAGCCTTTTCTCACACGGAGGCCGAATTTCTAAATAAAGATGCAGTCACCCTTGAGCCCTGGATGCATCCATTGTTACACAAGTGGATCCAGGGCAGGACAAAGGTTTGAAGAGGGCATGTACATTGAGAATTCGGACATTAGGCTGCTTTTTAAGCTACCGGATGTAGCGTTTTACAAATTTCAAAAGGCACAGTTTTTGGAAAAGTACTTTTTGTCGAACATGTAGTTATTAAAATTTTCTTTTGTAACGGCACTTTAAAATGGGACTTTTTTTTGAAATGTCGATATTAACACTATCGACATAAAATATTTCTGTATAAAAGTGAGAGCAAAATCTACGAAATGAGTCTGATGTTGACAACAACATCTGGGCTGCACCGCCAATAAATCATTATAAACGCAGAAGCAAGTGGATACAAAAATATGAATTTAATTCAATTAGTTTTGACTGTTTTGGGCATCGAATATTATATTTTCATTACTAATAACGTGGCCTCATAGAGCGCAAAGCAAGCCTATACTGGTTTAAGTGTATGTCGCAAGACATGAGCAAACAAACCCTCAAAATCAACCTAACCTAACCTAACGTAGCCTCATTAGCTGAGCCGTTAATCAGCTGACTTTGTAAAATTCTCAGAGTATACAGACATGAAAGCCGATCAAAAGGAGATAGCAAATCAGTTTAAGTCCTAGCAAAAAATAGCTGATGGAAACTAACCCAGTAACAACTTAATGACTAACACATGCAAAGCATGATACAGCTAACAAGGTAGCCTCTTCGCTACAATAAGAACAACTTCAATAAAAATAACATGCATTTTGTTTTTGTACAACTTATGCAAACTGTCAAAAAGACGCCACTTCTACATTTACAGAAGAGAGATGTAGCGAGCTTGCGCGGATTAGCTATCTCGTTTCGGCTGCCTTTCATCTCTGTAATCTCTTGACAACCTAAAGTAGTCAGTTGATTAACGGTTTAGCTGACGAGGCTACCTTGTTAATTGTATCATGATGCAAAGCAATTTTATAGCTTTCAGCGTTGCCGTTACAATGCTTTTTTTAGTATTTTGATTTTCCCGCATTAATTCATTTGAAACTACGTTTATGCATTAATGTTTTTATAGGTTCATTTGTCCGTTTTTTCCAAATGATTCAGATTTCTATTGTTAAAACAGCTATTGACTACTGTTTTTCGTTTAATTTTATCTAAATGTATCTCTAAAATAGTTTATTCTATTCTCTTTGAATTGCTGTTTGAAATTTTTCGAAATTTTTTTTTTTGATAATAAATAAATTAATAGCATTATAAGTAATTCTGTGGGCATTTTGAAAAACGATTTCGCATGATCACTTTGCTGAGGTGGCAACGCTGGCTTAAAAAATAAATCACAAGTACACAAATGTTTACATTAGCGCAGTTCATTATTTGGTGCAAATGTCTTGCGTAAGTGCGAATGCAAGAAATCGTTGCTTTTTCTTTGCAACCCAACAACAAAATATACAAGGTTGCACTCGCAATATTTTTGCATTTACGCACCGCTAATTACGTGTTGCTTTTTTCGCATGAGTATTGCGTTTGCAACACTGACACTCGAACAGCTGACATTTTAAAACAAAGCGAACAAAAAATTGTAGAGATGGAGCCAACAGCAATTACCAAAAAAAATAAAACGTGAAAAATTAAAAATTGTGTACTAATTTATCAGCTGTTATTTGGAGTGCAATAAAATTTGCAAAGTTGTTAAAAAGGGTGCTCAATATCAGTTGCAATATAATCGCAAATGCAATCAGTCGCAACCAAAAACGTACCAAACGCTGAGTACCGCTATTAGTTTTTTGCCTATTTCCCTTAAGAAAATTATAGAAACGCTGATGTATGAACCCATCGGCCATATGATGCATCCATCGACCGACACGGTTCTTGCTGGGAACCGTGTCTGTTCATCTTGCTTCTGTGAGCAATGTAAATTTTGTAGCAGCGGCGTTTTTCAAGTTGTAGAAAAACAAAATACTTGTTATTTTTCTTGAATTTGTTGGGAAGACCTTATTAATGGTATTATAGTTTTTACAGGACTGACAATAAAAATTTATGTTTGTAAAAGCATGTTTCCATTACAAGTTGAATCACCCGCTTCGCTCTCTTTATAAGATTTACGAAGCATGCTGTTTACATGACTTACCTATGTGCTTCGATTTGACAGTTGTTTTTAATAAAGAAACAAAACATTTTCATTATTTCCAAAAATATTTATGTCTCATAAATTGTTCACAACAACATATGTATGTACATTTTAATGTACATACATATGTACCTATAGATAACACAACTTACTATTTTCCAAGCTAATCGTTCCGAAGTTATTGATAATTTAAGAACGTTAAGCATTTGCAGTTGCTCTAAAAGCTGGGAACGTTTCTTGTTCAGCTTCATATGTAGGTTGGAGCATGCTCTTGAATACTCCATAAAATGTAGCTTGGAAGAAATTCTTCGGGCCATAATGGCATTTTCCACAAAATTTTGCTTATTGTTCATTGTTATTTTCACTTTTTTCTTATTTTATTGCTATTAAAAAACTAACTTTCACTTTTCGCGGGATATTTTTTTTTTTTTTTGTTTTCTTTCTTTTGTTTACAATAGATGATTTTGACAATTAGTACAAATAAATTTGCGATTAAAATTAGAGAAGACAGACATTTTGCATGCGATTAAAATTAGAGAAGACAGACATTTTGCATGCTTCGCAAGTAGCTTCAACATGAAGCAACTTCATTCGCTCTCAAAATTTTGTATGGCGAAGCACGTTGCTTCGCTACTGATTGGGGTGTTAAGCACAAATAGAGAGCGAAACATATGTCGTGGAAACATGCTTTAAGGTCAGTGTTGCTTATGTACAGGGCTGGGCAATATTTGAAATACATGTATTTGAAATACGTATTTAAAATACAAATACGTATTTTGTATTTGTATTTTAAATACGTCTCATGAATGTATTTGTATTTTGTATTTTAAATACTAAGCGCTTGAGTATTTTATATTTTGTGTTTCAAATACTCGTGCTCTCAAAATACATTTTTCAAAATACATTTTGAATTTATGTTAAAAAATATGTGCTAAAAATTATGCCATTCCTACATCAACTGAAATCCGAAAATTTTGCTATTGTTTTATTTTCAAAAAATAGCAATACAGTATTTTTCGGTTAATTGACCCTACGGTTAATTGGTTTCCACGCTTAATTGAACCACATGATTGGTTAAAAAAAATATTGCATACGAACACCATGTGAATTTCCTCGGATAATTGAACCCGGTTAATTGATTTTCCCACTTAATTCGTTCAAAATTCATGTCATCAAAAATAAATTTCCTCTTACTTTTACCCGGTTAATTGCATTGAAAAATAATCTGGCATTTTCGCACATACATATTTGACATCATTTGTGAAAAACACTGGGTGGCATCTCTACTATACACATATATGTAAATTTTTTGCTGTTAATTGCAGTTTTTTTTCGTTTAAGGTAAAAAAAAATTATTTTGAAAAACTTAAAGTGCACATATGCGATTTCTTTTAATTCATTAGTACATAGTTCATATTATGCGTGATTTATGTAATTGAACAAACTGTTCAATTAAATAGGGTTCTTGTACTTGAACGAATTGTTCAATTAAACGGGTATCGGTTAATTGGTTCCCCGGTTAATTGAACAAAAAATTGTGCAAATTTTGATGTGCAATTAACCGAAAAATACTGTACCACAATCTAATTACCAAAGTACCTGTGTAAAGAAAACGCAACTGAATGCATTGAAAAGGTCGCTAAGCTGTTGCGAAAGTCGCCAAGCTGTCAGAAAGTTAAATAATGAAAAAATAAAATACAAACAAAAAAAAACAGCGTTCGACATTTTAATGTAGAGAAAAAAATATCAATCAAATGTTGACTTGGACAGCATATAGCATTTTATGAAACGTTTTTTAATTGTCACTTTTTTCTTAATTCCGTTGTATGTCTTTCAATAATAATAAGAAATCATTGATTAAAAGTATTTTGTATTTTGTATTTTAAATACATATTTTTGTTACACTGTATTTTGTAGTTCAAATAAGTACTTGCTTTTGGAATGCAGTATTTTGTATTTTAAATACATGGAAAAAGAGTATTTGTATTTTGTATTTTAAGTACACAAGTTTCATGTATTTTGTATTTTTAATACATCAGAGCATGTATTTTGCCCAACACTGCTTATGTGTAATTGCGTTTTGTGTATGTTTCCTTTTCAAAGTGACTTCTTGAGCCACTGAATATTAAAATTTGTTTTACTTTATTATGGTTTGCTGCGAATATATTGTTTGATATCACTCAATTGGCAGAAAGAACATTCGGCGAAGTTAACTACTATCTAACGCAGCTCCTGTCGGGACATGGGTATTTCCGAAAATACCTGCATCGGATGGGTAAATGTGGTAGCCCACATTGCATATACGGAGACGCGGATCTTGATGACGCAGAGCATACGTTCTTCGAGTGCTGCAAGTGGAACCAGGAGAGAGCCCACTGACGGCACAAAGCGTTGTTGGGACCATGCTGAGAAGTGAGGAGAGCTGGAAACGAATAGCGGATTTTGTAGAAAGCATCCTTCGCAGAAAAAAGACGGACATGGATGCACATGAAAATAGAATAAGCTAAAGAGAGCAAAGTGGGCCCGACGGGGAACTAGAAATTGGAAAGCGGCAAATATGGCCATAGAGAAGGGAGCCACACTGAAGTAATGCGAGAGTAGTTCCGGTGTGGTTAATTCCCATGTAAATGGGGGGGGGGGGTGGTTTTAGTTGGTAGTCTTGCGAGGAGTCCAACATCGCCTGTTGCGAAGAGTGACGACCTAGCAGGCATGCGTAAAAGCATTTCCTCTCCCCACACCACAAAAAAAAAATATATTGTTTGATTTGCAGCTTGTGCAGGCTTGCTTTATAACATCATTGGTAACACTTAAACTATGGCTTACCTTCGTTTTCCACCTCCGACCTCAACTGTATGGGACACTAATACGTATGTATGTACGTAGTACCCGCGGTTATATGGGTGACGTTCACTACTTAACAGCATTTCATGTCTAGTCTATCTAGAATATACTGTGGAGCATTCTAGTTTTGGTTTTTGAGATTCTACTGTATTACTTTTTGAATATACACATTTAGTATTTAAAACACACAACGGCCAGTTTCCAGCAGCAGCGTTTACTTTGTTGCATTTTCCATGTATCCACTGTTGCACAGAAAAGAAATGTCTATAATTAAAATTCAAAAAGTAAAATTATTGAAATTTAAAAATACAAGTGTTTTTGTGTATACATTTCTAGATTTGTTTGCCCATTTCTAAGTAAACAGAAGCTGTGCAATAAAACAGATATTTTCTTCAGTTCCCCTCTGCAAAAACAAAAAACAAACAAAAACAACTAAACAAACTAGCTAAATATTCATAAATTATAAACAATATTCTATAAATCTTTCACAGATTGTTTGATTAAATTGGTACGAATGTTCGTTCGTTCGTTAGTTTGCCTGTCTAAATGTTTAAAATGTTAAAAAAGTTTTCGAGGAAAATGAAACAACCATACATATGTACGCAGACACACATACAAGCTTACACATGCACTTCCACTCAGATATTTCAACATCTTTTAAAATGTTTATTAGAAAGAAGAAAGCCTTTAGAGATCTATTTTTTTATGTAAACATGTTGTAGGCATGCATTAATTTATGTGACTCTTCTTAAGATGCCTTAATTTCTTTTAATTTTTTTTTTTTTTTTGTTTGTTTTCAAGCCTTTTATGTAACCTTTGTGACACCAGAAAAACTTTTTGTAAATTACTTTGGTTCGGTACTGCATGGAAACATGAAACTACACATTATGTAAAAATTTCAAGATAGAGTGTCAAGCTACAGGCCACAGGGTGCTACGCACTAAGTCCCCAATGAACTATGTAGCTCCCCAAGCACGAAATAAACAAAATCTCCAAAGCAGTGTTAAGGGCAAAGCAGCTACGATGTTTTGGGGATTAACACAAGTTAATATTTTGTTGGTTTTTTTTTTTTTTTTGGCCATGGAACATGTTCAAGCGAAGGAACTTCACTGCAAAATTGAACTAAACCCTAAGAAATATTTTCCAGAAGTTAGTTCATTACTTAATTTTTATTTAAGCAGCAATTGTTCATATCGACACAAATACAGGGTGGCGCAAAAATAACCTTCCGATGTTTTTTTGGCTGTAATTAAAAAAAATAAATAAATGAAAAACTTTGATTCTTCTTGTGGATTATTTTTATTTGGTCTTTTAGTTTTTTACATCAAGTCGAGAATGTGTTGTCATATAAATGGCCGCCGTCACAGTTGATTGTCATTTGAGCCCTTTTTATAGCATTTTCCATCACATTGGCCAAAACTTCCGGCGGTAGGTGCGCTCACATTCTTGACGGATATTGTCTTTAAGAGCTGCAAGCGTCTGAGACTTGTTAACATAAGCCCGCGACTTCAAAAAGCGCCACAAAAAGAAGTCAGGCGATCTTGCTGGCCAGTGCAAATCGCCAAAATGGGAGTTTAGGCGGCCGGGAAATGCCTTCTTCAGCATATCGGCTGTGGCACGTGCAGTGTGTTCCCGTAGCACCGTCCTGTTGGAACCACATGTTTTCCAATCCCAATTCATCAAGTTGCGGCAAAAAGAACTCGTTGATCATTGCTCTGTGTAGCGCTCACCATTCACAGTAACCGTTTGGCCCGCAATGTCTTGGAAGACTCCTCCAGCGAAAACAGCACACCATACAATGACTTTGAGCGGTTGTATTGGCTCTTCGTGGGTTACACGCGGATTTTCAGTGCCCCAGAGGCGTAAATTTTGCTTATTTACGTATCCGCTAAGATGGAAATGGGCCTCATCACTCATGATTATTTTTGATGAAAAATCATCTTCCTCACCGACCGATTATTGGTCAAATAAATAGTCACCAATATTCCGCGTTCTGGAGCAGTGTAGCGTAGCATTGTTTATTAACGTGTATTTCGCATGTGTTTACTACACAAATGTCAAAACAGAACTGACATTAGGGGCCAATCGCAAAATTTATAGCATTTTCTGAGAGGAGGATTACTTTTGCGCCACCTTGTATAATCAGAGTGTCGCTCAAAAAATTTAAGAGCGAAGAGGCACAAAGTTCCATCAATAAAAATTTACACAATTTTGAAGATGTCAATTTGAATTTCTTGCGCTTTTGTCTCCGTCTACACATAGAAAACAAAACCAAGCTAAGAAAGTAGAAAGCGATTCTATAGTTGCTATTTAGTTCTACCTGTAGTAACCCTATCCCGAAATAAAAGTCTTAAATACTCCTAATCTCACACTACAAATAGTATAGATATTGAGGAATCAAAAGCTCTTAATACTTTTGGAATGAAAATGTCCGCTCGACTGAACGCATTTTTCATGTTGCAAAGCAAACATTTAAGTGCTTAGATATTCTGAAGATATACTTCACTCCATCCGATCTCATTATCTAAGCCACCTATATTCGACTAAAAATGGAATACAACTCTCATATTTGTGCCGGTGGCTCAAAATATATTTTAGGGTTATTCGACCATATGCAGGAGAGCGAAGAAGCTCATCGGGGCTAATGGGGTATTCAACTCTATTGACTCACTGGAGCATTGACGCAGTATGGGGTGCGTCTCACAATTTTATTGCTACTACCATAGCGGCTTCACCTCTGAAGAAATTAGGGGTCGGCTTTAGTATAATGCTACCAATTGCCATAAAATGAAAAAAGTGTGCTGCCAGGCGCTTACAGATTTTGTACGCGAAGCCGGTGTTGGCTATACCTTAGCTTAGTTGTCCAGAATCAGTTTTGCACACCTATGAAAAAATTTCTGAAATGAAATTGAAAAATAGGATTTTCTATGCTTTTAAACAGTTTATGAATTTGCGATTTTAGCTTCTGCGTCAAAACTTTTCTCTGGCAGCATTGTTTTACCAACATTTTCATATTTTCCTTAGTAAATTCCGCCAGTTCAACATGGAGTTATTAAGAAACTAAAAGCCCCTATAAAACTCATTTCTTTCAAAGCCTAACTCCTTACTCTAAAGCTTAACCTAAATCAGGGATCTTGTTATTGAAAGCCGCAAAGCAATGGACACCCATCATTAAGGGCTCATCCATTCGTAGTCGACTGACCTGTGAACGCAGTATAGAGAAGACGCGTTTTGCAGCTGTACGGTCTGTCTGTGGCACAAATTTCCTGCAGACCTATTTCCTTCCAGTTGCAAGTTACAGTTTAGGAAGACTTCTGTCAAATGTACATAAACTTTAAAATATCCTTCTTCCTCCCCAAAAACCTATATTCCTAGTTCCGGTACAATGTAGTGCATATGCATACTCAGGGGACTACCCCTACCTGAGTACTGGTCCAAATAAAAAATATATGTACATGTAATTTCCATTAACAGGTATACATAATGTAGTCTCTATGTAATGAAGGGATTATCTGATCCCATGCAGAATTATTCATCCCTATCGGTAACATTATTTTCCACAAAATTTCCCAAAATTGCAATCGTTCAATGTGTTCATCTTTTTTTGGGTGCAATTCAGTTGGGAATAATAAGGCTGGAAAAAGCTGATATTGAAATTTAATTCGACTGATAGTACTCAGTTATTTCATTCGCCCTGTATTCGTTTTTAATTTGTTCACATCGTTTCTGCTGAGGAACTGCATTCACTATTTATTTCTTTTTTTGAATTAGAATTGAAAAAAGTACACAGAGAAAAAAGCACCTAATAAAGTAGAACAAAATCAATAAGATATGTCTATGGTTTTTTTTCAAGAAGGATTCCTTATTATTTTAAATGGGAAAACCTTATTGAAAAAACAACAATTAATGAAATTAAAAAGATGATTTACGTGTGTTTATATAGGAAACTAATAAAACCAATAGCGAAAAATTAACAGGATAACCTAATAAAATCAATAAGAAATCCTTATTGTATACAATTTATAAGAAAACCTAATAGAATCAATAAGTTCTTCTCTATAGAATTTTTTTTTTTTGGTACCATGCGAATCGGAAACTGAGTAAAAACAAACGTGAGTAATAAGTTTTCTTCTTGGTTTTATGTGTTTTTCTTGTTGAGACAATTAATAAGATTTGCAACATGGAACTAATAAGAAATACCCATAGAAAAATCGTCTTTTCTCTCTGCTGGGATACCCCTCAGCCTAAAAACGTTTCAAAGAGAAAATCTTATTGAATCTATTAGGAAGTTTTCGCTCTGTGGACACTAAACAGACAAATGAGCAACTGTTAATTGAGACTTATTCAGCTTTACAAAAATAAATGTTCTGCTTTTAATTGTTCGAGCCTTAAGGTCACTTGTTTTTTTTTATAAGTATTTATTAAATTCGATATTTCGATATCACAATGGATATCTTCTTCAGGAATGTTTTGATGTTTTATCAAAAAATTTTTTTTAACAATTTCAAAAACAAAAACAAAATAATATAAAAAAATAATAAAATCAAAATTTTAGACAAAGAAAATATAGAAAAGAAAAGGTATACCAAAGAAAGTCTACACATACAAAAAAAGAGAAACAACACTATGAACTTAAAAGAGGATACCGACAACATAAATGCTAGCTACATTGTTGCTATCAATTAAACTGTGATATTAGTTAAGAGTGTACAAGTCCGACATCAAAATGTTTATTGTATTTTATAATTTTCGGGTACAACAATAATTAAAACTTTGTTTTAATTATGAAAGATATTAGGCCTTATAAGCTAAACCAGAAATTGGAACAAAACACGTAGAACAAGGAATTGGCCAATATATACAAAAACACAATTTTTATTAAAAAGCAATTTATACTGACAAATGTTTGAAAATGTTCTGCTTTTAAGGTTTTACTTTTTTTGCTCAATCAAACGTCCACAAACAAACACTCCCCATTTTCAGTTTTTCACCCACCAATCCATCTTTTCTATCTTCCTAGTTTCTAGTACTACAATGCAATGCATACAGGGGGATGACCCCTCTGAGCACTAGTCCCAGTGTAAAAGAAAAAATCAGTTTGGAACAATGAGGCTGGAAAAAGCTGACATTCAAATTAAATTCGCCTGATCGTAATGAGTTATTTCATTCGTATTATTTTTATTTTTTGCCTTTGCTTTGTTCACATAATTTTTGCTGAGGAGCTGCATTCATTATGAAAGTATTTATTGCTCTTAATTAAAATATCACATGCACTGTATGTACATACATACATATATTCACTATGCATTGGTAGCACGAACATGAATTATCACGGCATTCACAATAGCGTTTGCCCCTTCGTTTATGAGGAACGAATTTTTTTATTTTATTATAGGGAAGAAGTTTGACTGTATTACCAATTAAACTAAATAGCCATTTAAAGGTATGCATATTTATGTAGATTTATGCCGACAAACATACATACACAGCTACAATAAATACATGGTGAAGAAAAACTATTTTTACACATGGCCAACAACTCCCTAAACAATTTGTGAACACTGTTTATAATTAAATTCAGAAAAAATAAACATGTCTTGTGCGCCGAATGAATGAGTGGGTGGAGTAGAGAGTAGAGTAGCCTTTTGCACCTTAAGTATGTAAGTATAATTTTCTAATGAAATTGTTAATTTGGACAACTGAATATTTTTTTGGGTATTTTGGAGAAACATACACAGGTATAAAAGATTCAAGTTGATTTGTCTTTTTCCGCTTACTGGCGCTAATATTTAAAGACGACAGGAAAGGGAAAAAGGCGTATAAACTATGAAAGCTTTCAACGATACAATCAGTTAAGATGAAAAAAATTTATGTATGTATGTATGTATGTATATAGAAACAAATCAATTTATTATTTCCTCTTACAAAGAGGCACAAATAAATATGGTATATGAATGAATGAATGTATGTATGTATGTATGTATGTATGTATGTATGTATGTATGTATGTATGTATGTATGCATGTATGTATGTATGTATGTATGTATGTATGTATGTATGTATGTATGTATGTATGTATGTATGTATGTATGTATGTATGTATGTATGTATGTATGTATGCAGGTATGTATGTATGTATGTATGTATATATGTATGTATATAATACACATTAGGGCCGTTTGATTTGTAAGGGCAAATATTTATCGATATTTCGATAGCTTTTGGCAAGTTCCATTGCGACAGATCAAACAAATCATTTTCTAGGCGCCCAAATTTACATTTTTGTATTTTTTATAGGAGGAAATTTCCCCCGGGGTGCCCGTAGAAGAATCAAATGCCTGACCAGACCTCAATCAGTTTTTTCGGGCACACCGATGCGCTTCCATAGAGCGATTCCTATGCAAAAGTATAAAAAAGAAATGCGGTCGGGGGACCCCCGTTAGGAACGAAGTTCCTTACGTTTTTTTTTTCATCTTTGAATGCAATACAAGGTGAAATCTGTATGTTTTATTTTGTGTTGTTTTTAAAATTTTATGATTCCTTATATTTTTGGAACGTTTTCCAACTAATTAATATTTATTTGTATGTGTCTCCGCTGCTGTCAGTGGAGACACTGCCAATCATACACAATTGCTTTTCGACAGTACACCAATACATATAAACAGCTCACACGCTTTCGTGACGATTTCTACTAATTTCCACTACCAGCAAACCACGTTAAGGAACTTCGTTCCAAAAATTGAAATTTGGCCGTTTCGAAAATATTTTTTTTTTTTGGTAGGTCGTAGAAGAACTTTTAGCCCATACCAAAAAACTATCGACTATATACATAGCTATGGTACAATACCGATTGCTAAATCGACCCAACCCATTATACATACATACATATGTATACACATATGTACATATCTATGTGCTTTTATAAATTTTGAGGTTGTGTATTCTTTTTGTTTACATTTGTAATTGTAGTCAATTATTTTTTTATTGCCACTGCTGATGCCGCTCGCTCATGCCGCCGCAGCTACTGTTGCTACTTTTGCTTTTAAGATGGCAGTGGTGCTAAGGCGATTTTTCATCTTGTTTTCTACTTTTATTTTTCCTATTAATGATAGATATTGTTGTTGTAGTATTTTAATTTTCCTTTAATAATATGCACACATATACATGCATACATATATACTTATGTCTATGTATGTAGGTATGTATGACTTTGATGTTGGCCTGTTGCCAAGCACCAGCATTAAGAACTGTTGTATGGTTGTTGTTGCTCGTGCTGTTCGATGTTTGTTTTTTCTCTATGATGATCTTTATATTATTGTATATATTGAAAATTGAGGTCTGTTTTCTTTCAAAAAAAAAAAAAAAAAAATATTTTTTTTTATTCTTCTACAATTTTATGAATTATACATTTTCTAAAGTACACAGATTTTAGGGGTTGCCTATTAAATCCAGTGTGTATCCGTTGTAAGCCTCATACTCTAAAATGTCCAACACTTATTTACACATTTCGTTGGGCCTAACAAATTGTGAGCAAATCGAATTCGAAAACTCATATATTTAATTCCAAAGCCAATACAACTAATGAGGTAACCTCTTCCCTATAATAAGAACACCAAGCACTTTATTTTTGTACAACTGCTGAAAACTGGTAAGACGATACCAAGGCGTATCAAGTATAGGTGGTCGCAATTCAATTCGCTTCAACATTTTCTCTCGAGATGTCATAAGTGTTTTGTTGACGTTTGCTATCAGCTTTGACAACTCAGAAGATAAAATCGTGGTGAAATGTAGAATGGCTTCGGCTTGGACGATACCAAGGTACCTCCATAGCAGATAGTCGCATAACTACAACAAACACTTCATGTATTTTCTGGGTCTCCCATTTGTTAGCGTGTGTGTGTATGTGTTGTGTATTTTGACAGTTCCACAAGCTAAAAGCAATAGTCAGCTGGTTTTGTAAGGCTATCTGGTATCGAGCTGCCTTGACTACAACACACACAACACCAACAAACACTTCATGTATTTTGTTGGTAGAAATCTTGAACTACTGTCACCCATTTGTTCGCGTATGTGTCTTTGTGTTGTGTATTTTGACAGTTAGTTGTTTAAGCCAAAAAACAGTAGCCAGCTGGACTTGTAAGGCTACCTGGGGCCGGATTCTGGCATTCGTGATCGAATCTACTCGATTATAAAAACAATGTAGAGCAAAAACAAAATGAGCAACAAACACACAGCATTCTACAACGAAATCGTTCAATCACGAGTGCCAGAATTTGGCCCCTGGTATCGATCTATGTACCTTGGACGACACCACTGCTACAAACGTTATAGCGTTTACAGAAGAGACATGAACAGAGCTTACGCTGGCTTTCATCTCTGTATTCTCATGACAGCTTTACGAATTAACATGGTTAATGGTCCAGCTAATGAGGCTACCAAATTAGTTGTATCATGATTCCAACAGAATAACAACAAAAATGTATTAGAGAACACATGTATCGGTGTGTTGGATATAAATTAAAAGTATTCACTGTGGGAGGTTGTGCAAGAACCTATTGTAAATTTAGCTCCTATATTAATAGTAGCTAAGCATAGTTTTTATTTAACAATTTATTTGATACGAACACACTTAATGAAACACTATTTTCATATCCCACAAAAAATAAACTCCATAAAAATGAGACAAAAAATATTTGACAGTTTATTTTTAACACAATTTCTTAAAAATAGTTTTCAGCAATTATTTGGCATTGTGTTTGCAAAGAACTGTGTTTGCGGCTCACACCTGAGTACAGAGCGTTTGACAGTTGTGGACATATTTTTTTTTTTAAATTAATTACCCGTGGAGGCTGCTAGTGAAAACGAATTGCTTTTTTGGGGGGCAATCATTTTCTATTCTGCGGAAAGAAATACAAGTGTATATCCAGACAAATGAGGAAAATTAATAATGATTTGTTCACACTTGACATTAAATTGTCCTTGACATACGATACGCTTAGGTTTCTTCGTTCTAAAGGAGTTGCACAACATGCGTTGAGGCGTTCTATTATTAAATGTTTTATACATTTCGCAATCATCGTGTAGAAGTTTCTATTTAATCAGCCCGATATCTTCGGAGAGACACCTTACCAGACATACTCAAATTATGGGAAGTATGCTGGAGCAAATAAAGGAACTTTGTAAATGACAGGGAGTTGATATAGGCCAAATACACGGAGCGCACAACAACTCAGTACTACTGGCTTAAGTGTATGTCGCACGGCATGGTCAAACAAGCCCCTCCAATCAACCTAATCTACTCTGCTTATAAAAATTAATTTGTTCCTGTACTTTTTGGGTAAAGTCCGGCAAAATGAGAACAATAATAGAAAAAAGTATGGGAATACTAATATTCGGGTCTGTTCTAGAATCCGATTCGGATTGATTTAGAACAATTTTTTTAATCCGAATAATTCATAAATTGGTGTTCTCAATTCAGAATGTTTTTAGATATTCAAAGTTTCTGTTCGAAAAAAAATTCTAAATTTCAAATACATAAAAAACAGGTTTTTATGTTTTGAAAAGAACTATCAGAGGACGAAGCCGATGATAAAAGATAGCTTAACACGCAAATAGTCGCCGGTGGCAAACCAAAAACCGACGGTTGACGACCGTCTAAACAATGTTTTTACAATCACGCAGAAAATTTTAAAAATTAAGTTAAAATATGACAAAAACTAAAACATTAATAGATTATTCTGAGAAAGCAGCTCTACCGCAAGCAGCAATCAGTCGCTCTTGACCGCGAGGGGTGTAAGTAAGGTTGTGAAATTACCGGCGCGACAGTTTGCCAGCTATGAGCACATGAACTATGATCTTTGACAACCATATGTTGTAAAAAGAACGTATTGCCGGTTTATTACAAAGGAATTTGACCACTAAATACAATCATATTAATATAAATATTGCTTAAATTACACTAATTATAGGAAATTTATTATAATTTCCTTTAAAATGTCAATTTTTCTTTTTCAATAAATTCTGATTGCATTAAGCATTATCCCAAAAAAAAAACATTGACATATCACACTGTAATATGTGGGGCAATTTCGTGTTTTCGAACATAAGCAACATTTTTGTACATATTTTGGTTTGGCGCAAGTGCCATTTGACAAAACATACAAAATTTTTGGAAGAAATTAAAGAAAAGGTTTTTTTGCCAATAATTGTGTGCAAATTAAAATTGTCTTTATTATATTTAATAAAAAAAACACTTCAAATCAAAAGATAAAGTTTAGTTTTTATTAAAAAAGTTATCACTTGCATGAATAAAAGCCGATTCTATTTACTTTCACTCACCCCATAATACTCTAATTGAAAACGAATAAAAACATGGGGATTCGGATTGCAGAACACCAAAAATTCTAAAGTAATCCACTTTAGAGTGAATTCGGATTCTAGAACAGACCCGACTGTTATATTTTGAGCTGTAATGAAAGTAGAAACATACATACATTTTGTGAAAATGAAATGTTTTTCTGCATGCATTTAGACTGTAAAGTACTTGGCAGGTACTTTCATATGAGATACTAATTGAAAAGCATTAAAATTATTATGTATTAGTTGATTCCGAATACCTTTTTTCTGTTTATGTTAACTTTTTTAAACATTAATTTATTTGCCTAAACTAGCCCGAAGAAAAAGTGCGATCTGTTTCGTGCAAGAATATTTCTCTCAAAATCTCTCTCACCTGCACGAACTTTCAATTTCGATAATATTACTCAATATGAAAAGGGCGTATCGAATTCGTTTAAATAAAGTACCGCGTAAATAGAGGCTTACATGTACATAATTTGAGACTGTTAATTAAGTATTAAAATAATGATAACGAACTCATTGTGAGGATTTTAAAAACGGAAAAACCACTAAAAAAACCATCAAAGCAACAAGATTGAATATTAAAAAAAAAAAAAAAATACAGACGTTACTAGCAAATTAATATTAAATAATAACGATCTAATGCAAAAAAAAAAATAATGTCTACTTGAAGAACCAGGTTTTCATATAAATTTTTTAGCACGCACTTCAAGTAGACCTTATTTTTTTTTTTCATAAAAAAATAAATCTTTCAAAAAGCAACAGGTTTTTCAATAAGAGCGCTACAAAAGTTTTTTTTTTAAATGAAACAAAAACGGTTTCGGATATCAATGAAATTCATCATTCCTATAAAATCGCGTTTGATGCCACATTATCATCCCAATCAGGAATGATAATTCCGTGAGAGTTTTTTCTCTTTTCCTATTCCTCTTATTATGTTGATAAATTCCTTAGGAAATTTTTTTTTTTTAACCTTCCCTGTTTTAGCCACATCGAAGGGAAAAAATAGTAGGCGGAGGAAAAAATAGGTATTTTAAAAACATATGTTTTTTGTTTTTTCCTCTAAAAAAAATTTCGATATTATGTACCAACTTTTATTTTTTTGTTTCTCAGGTAATTTATGATTGGAGGAATTTTTTCTCGAGAAACTTATTCTCCTTAGGAATAAAATTCCTTGAGAATATTCATGATTGGGCTGTATATATAAAACTCGATTTCTTTTGCATGGTCACCAGGGGCACGCTTGCAGAAGTCCAGACGCTGAACCCAATTTTCGACGGTTTTCAAGCATAAATTGGCCGATACTGCTGCAATTTCACGTTAGATATTAGTACGAAGTTCATCAATTGTTGCTGGCTTGTTGGCATAGACCATGGACTTGACGTAGCCTCACAGGAAATAGTCTAACGGCGCCAAATCGCAAGACCGAGGCGGCCAATCGACTAGAGCATTTCGTGAGATAACACGTTCTCCAAACTTGGTTTTCAATAAATTAATTGTGACATTCGCTGTGTGGCTTGTGGCACCGTCCTGTTGGAACCACATATCCTCCAGGTCCATATCATCCAATTGGGGCCAAAAATATTCGGTTGTCATTGAACGGTAGCGATTCCCATGCACAGTAACGTGCCAGTCGTGATCATCACAGAAGAAGTACGGCCCAATGACGCCGCCGGCTCATAAACCGCACCAAAACGTAATTTTTCCGCCATGTAATGATGACTCATGGAGTATGTATGGATTGCTGCCTGACCAATAACTCATATTATGTTTAGTGATGAAGCCATTCAGGCAGAAATGAGCCTCATCCGAATTTAGGCTCGTTGTTGCCTCGTATATCTTTCCATCATGAAATGGCAAACGTTACTAAAGAGAAATATCAAATGAGCAGCAAGAAATATGGCGTCGTCTGCTCTCCCTGTCGCCGTTGTACATTTGTAGCGTCCCTGTTGGAAAACCCGTTATTACATCCATAAGAATAAAATATGGTTTTGAAATATGAAATCAAGATTTTGATTAAAATTTATAGCACTAGATTTTATATATGTATATACATATGTATAAAAATAATTAACTTACATGCATATGTATGTTAATTCTAAATCTTACAGCCCTCTGAATGCTGAGGTAAGCAGAAAACATTGGAGAAAATTTATTGTACAATATGTGTATGTATGTGTGCGGGTACATATACGAAATTCTAAGCAATTAAATTACAAATTCCACTGTACTGAAGCAATATTTTAAAATATGTTTTGTATGAATTCAAAGAAAAATATACAATTCGAAAGCAGCCGAAAATAGTTTATTGTTGCGCGAAAAAAGAAAATTTGAATTTAAATTTACAGAAATCGATTTTTTTATTTTTTATATCTTTCGTCAATATAATTTGAAATAAGCAACTGAAAAAAAAAAAATTGTGATTGTTTATGCACGTACATTCTTGCCAAAAATATTAATATATTTCACTATGCATGTGTGTATGTCTAGTATATACAACGCCTTTGCCACCCCAGCTAGTAGTTGGAAGATTGTTGATGATAATATCAGCAAAATTAATCTTTTAAGACTCCCTTATATGACCAAACACTGACTAATCAGCTGGACGATCAAAAAAAGGATGTAAAATAAAAAAGACTACGAAACATTCATAAATGACTCCCAGGTGATTGTGGGAGTGATCAAAATTGAGCTACAATAGTTTAAAGGATCGACTCATAAACTACTCTTTCAGCAGAGAGCGCCGTACGGTACCGTTTTCTCTCACCAAAGTCCCATTTTCGACTCAAAAGCTTAGTAATCGAACAAGACTCCAATGTGATTTAAAATTACCAAAAATGCTAAGTGGGACATATAAAATAAATATATTCTAATATTTAAAAATTAATTTCATTATTTATTTGCTTTAAAAGTCAATTGAAATGTATTATTTTAGATCTAAAAATATACCAATCATGAGATTTCGAGGTTCCAGCCCTGCCAGAGGCTAATAAAAGAACTTGGCTGTACAAAAATGAAGTGGAATATTATCAGGTATGTTCTGAAAATCACTTTTCACGAAAGTGATTTGAAATCACTGAAATGGTGTTTTGTGCACAATTTTTTTTATAGTAATTTCGTTATTTGAAATCGGTCAGCTTGACGACTACCGATTTTAAATCACTTGCACATGTTTTACAACTATTTTGTTAGAAACCAAATAAAAAACTTATTGAGTACTTTATAAATGTGTTTTTTACTTATTCATGCAATAATATTATATCTTTTATACAAAATAAATTGAAAAAATCACAAATTACTGAAGACACTGCTTGCTTTTAAAGAAAAAAATACTTCTGCTCATAATCTTCGTTATTTACTTTTTAGCAGTCAGCTGTTTTGTTTTGTTCGAAAGTATACTGTGGTTACCTGATTGTATGAGCCAAATGAATTATTGATAATTTATTCAATTAAACAAATTATTTAAAAAAAAAATTTAATTAAATTTATAATTAAAGTTTTAATTTTATGAATAATTTCGAATTTTATTTGGTAAATTCAATGATATAAAAGCAAAAAATTTATGTTCATTACAAAAATACCCAGTTTAGAACAGTGGCAACTCTCTTGTTTTTGTATTTATTTTCTTTTGTTTAACAAACCAGCTGTTTATCCGTGATTTCGAAAATAGAAAAGCACGCCGAAAACTCTTAAGTCTCGTGATTTTCAGAACACCAAGAAATCACCTCCGTGATTTTGAAACTGTAGTAGTAGGTATGTCTGTGTTACTGTTTGTATGTATATGCTTGTGTGTATATTTTCCATTTATGTTATTTACATATACATTCATGTATTCCAGATTAACTGTTATTATTGTTCTAGAATATTCGATATTCATGTAACTATATCTATCCCCTTTCTTTCTATTTGACGTGAACGTAGATAATAAGTTAGATAATAAGCTTGATAATGTATGCCAATGGGTAATTTAGCTTGATGCTTGAAAAAAGAGATTATTAATAAATTGACAGTGAAACAAAGCGGACGCATTTTATTTGGTTATAAAACCGTTCGTGATTTTAAATCACCGTGAATTCAGAACAGGCCTGTATATCAAAAGGAAAACTAGAAGAAAATTTAATTTAATAAAATATCACCAACGAAAAATATAACCAGCCTTGGCTTGTTGATTTTTTTTTTGTGGGCACTAGCTTTTAAGTAGCTAGCTTTAAGTTAGTTGACAAGTAATGCAGCCTCGGACAGTTGACTACTTCCTAGGACATCGCAATGTTCAAATAGTCAGTTGTTTGCACTGAACAGTAATCCAGGTGTCAATCAATACCTGTTGTGAAATAGTTAGTTTTAGGTTAATTCAAAGTTAACTTCGTTTCCGACAGGGGTATGACCGAAACTAATACAGACAAAACATTTCTACAAGTATGCCTGAAACATTATTGATAGAAATATGGTCATTATTGATAATCAAGCCAGTCTAGTCAGGCTTGAATAATCAATACTGGCTACTGAACAACACATGGTAGTCACTAGTGAGAGACATATTCATCACGTCTAATTTGTCATGTTGGACCAATTTAATATCAATACCGATTAGTAAAACAACACACATGTCAATTAGCAGTGATAATAACGGGTGTTTTTTTCAATGTATAGAACTTTAAGTTGCAATAAAACAACGATGGATTCATTTCGATTGAAATGCATTTTTTTTTTATCCGAAAGATAATCTTGTGGCATTACATTTTAAACATGATTTCTGGCATGTGACCGCCACGGCTGGCGCGGATGTAGTCCAATCTGGACGTCCAGACGGCGAATGTTGTCTTCCAAATGGTCAAGCGTTTGTGGCTTATCCGCATAGACCCACAGAAAGTAGTCTAGCGGTGTTAAATCACAAGATCTTGGAGGCCAATTCACAGGTCCAAAACGTGAAATTAGGCGGTCACCAAACGCGTCTTTCAATAAATCGATTGTGGTACGAGCTGTGTGACATGTTGCGCCGTCTTGTTACAATCACATTTCCTGGACATCATGGTTATTCAGTTCAGTAATGAAAAAGTTAGTAGTCCTGGCTCTATACCGTAACGTTCTGGCCATCATCGTTTTTGAAGAAGTACGGACCAAGGATTCCACCAGCCCATAAAGCGCACCAAACAGTCAGTTTTTCTGTATGTAAAGGTTTTTCGACATACAGTTGAGGATTAGCTTCACTCCAACTGCGGCAGTTTTGTTTGTTGACGTAGCCATTCAACCAGAAGTGCGCTTCATCGCTAAACAAAATTCGCTTATGAAAATCGGTAATAACGGCAATCTCGTTTTGCACTAAAATTGCACTATTTGCAAGCGTTGTTCTGGCGTGAGTCTATTCATGATGAATTGTCACACCAAACTGAGAGTAAATCACTTGACAGCTGCTAAACCGCTCGCCATCTTGAACAGTTATGCCAACTTAAAGTTCTATACGTCGAAAAGAAAACCATCTTTACAAGACGGCCCAAAAGAAATCACCCTATTGGAAGTGGCTCTTATTTTTGCAAATGGCGGCCAATGTCAAATCTGTTTTTACATTTGTGAACTAGACAGCTGTAGAATTCAAGTGAATAATCGTGTCTATGACGAAGTGGACGATTTTTCGACCAAAATCATAATGAGCGATGAGACTCATTTGCACCTTAGCGGGTACGTGAACAAGCAAAACTTTAGCTTCTGGGGCACCAAAAATCCACGAGTGATGCACGAGGAACCATTACAACCGCTCAAAGTGACTGTGTGGTGAGCTGTTCATGCTGGAGGAACCATCGGGCCATTTATTTTCAAGGACGCCGCTGATCAAGGTCTGGAGTATATGTGGTTTTAACAGGACAGAGCCTGAAAGCCAACCAACATCGGATGACTTCTTTTGGCCCATCTGCTAGGTGCATCAAACCTGACTAGTCGGGTTTGATTAATTTTGTATCAACACTGAAATCACACGTACACAAAAGTTTCCATCAATTTTCTCATATTGGCCTTAAGAAAATAATAGAAAGTTTGTTGTAGGCGGTGTTGGGTATTTCTTTATCAATGTCGGTCATATGACCGGTCAAAAGACCGTCAATATTCTTGCAGGGTTGCCAAATTCAATTGCATTCAAGCTATTTCGGTGAGAGCAGCCTGAAACGCGCGCCGCGTTCTGTGTAACTCCACCTTAATTGCTGCAATGGCTGATGGGTGCTGCGAATTTTGTCACAAGGCAAAACGAAAAATAAAATAAAAGAATCATGGAATGGTCGGTCGGTCATAAATAAGAAAGAAATTTAATAGTATTTCTAGTATAAGATAATAAACAAAAAATTTAAAATTCCACACCCTGGGCCCATTTTTCCAGCTTGAAAAGTTTTTCTGTTACACAAGACTTTAGGGATAGTCGGTGCAACCGCCGAACAATCGTTGGACAACAAATTCGGTGGTTACACTGAATTTGTTTTCTCTGTGTATGCATACATATGTACATATATTACTCGTAGCTATAGATTTAGGAAATTGTTATTTTCTTTTAAACCAGATTTGCAACTTTGTTTTTTATTTTGAAAAAAAAAAAAAAACACATATCATTCATAAAAACAAAGTATAATTGAATGGTTCATTAACTTTACACCTTTCATTTCGAACCAAAATTATGAGTTTTTCGTAAAATTTGAAATTTCAACTTAAATACACAAAGTGCAATGTCATGCGGCTGAATGGGGTTAATGCGGTACACTTACTCCGTCTGTGCATGAGTTATTGAATGCATAACACTTAATAAGAAATTTGAATTAAAATATTTTTATGAAGAAAAACCGGCTTAACAGTTTTATTTTCGGCAAAGTTTGTCTTAAAATACGTACAAAGAACAAAAATAAAATAAACAAAAACAAAAGTTTTATGCGAAAACAATAAATTGTGAGTTTTATTATTTTAAGTCGGTATAAAACTTGCTCACCGGACCGGCAAATTGTCAAATATTGTTCAAAGCCTGAAAGGATCAGTTGTGTGGAAGGAACATCATGTTGAAATATGTAAGTGCTAAGTAAACAAAGTTGTGACTAAGTAACCAGCCAGAGTGTTTATTTTTCAGTTTTGTTTAATTCTATTGGCTGCCGCAGTGTATGCTGCTCCAGTGGACGACGATAGTGATACAGTGGACTCACTTGATGTGTCTGTACCAGACAATACTAGTCAGAAGAAGCTTACTACTAAGCCACCGAAAATTGTGGAAATATTAGAATCTGGCTCTGATCACCAGACTGATGGTTCGTATAGTTTCCACTATCGGGGCGCCGATGGCACTTTCCGTGAAGAAACAGCTGTTGTAAAAAATCCGGGTGCTAAAAACCAACACTTGGAGATCAATGGTGCTTATTCATTCCTTGGTGCTGATGGCAAGGAAGTAGTTGTACAATATACGGCTGACAACAGAGGTTTTGTTCCTGTGGGAAGTCATATCCCCGAAGTTATTTCAGTGGCAGCCAGAGAAAATAGTCAACTGCCTGCCTTAAAAAGCGATGAAGATGACATTGATGATGAAAGCGATATGAGCATTCTCAAGGAGCAGGAAAACAATTAGACAAGCCATATTCAAATGATCATAAAATTTTTTCCGAATTTCAGAGTCCAAATTTAATTTATAACCTACATATGTAGGTATGTACACATATGTACAGAAATACATGCCTCCATGTATGTATTCGAAAATGTCCCTTCATTTAACTAATACGACAAACATTTAGATACATTTTTCTAACACCCAGGAGAATATATTTCGATTCGATTTTTCCTTTTTATTATTATTTTATTTATTTATTTTCACCAATAAAATTGATCTGAGATTATCAGCTCAAATGTTGATTTGTTTTCATTATCATAAAAGTGCATAAGTGCATAAAGCGCTGCATATGTATGCGTTACGCACAAACAGGCCCATTTAAATTTAGGAAAAATCCTCAAAATTTACATGTCCTACTCAGAACTGTACCTGTTAAATTTTAACCCCCTAATTCATAAAAATTATTACAGGCTTATAAGACTGTTGTTTGACATATTTGTATGGAAAATCTGTCAAATAAGAGCTTTATAAAGCTGTTATAATTTTTATGAATTAGACGGTAAAATAATAAATTTTAAAATAAAAAAATAGACTTGATTAATGATGTCTGTTTTTTTTTTCAGCCGTCTATATGCCGCCGATATTTCGTTAGCATCAACGAAGTATCGGCGGCATATAGACAGCTAAAAAGATAGAAAATATTAATAAGTTCTATTTTTAGACATAAAATAATACATTTCTATTGGCAGATAAATAATTAAGTTCATTTTTAGGGTTCCGTACTCATCAGAGTGAAACGGAACCCTATTACGGAGACAAGTACGTCCGTCCGTCACAGCGTCCATTCTCCGAAACGGTAAGAGCTAGAGAGCTGAAATTATCACAGGATGTTGTTGTACCTTGTCGATACAACAGCGAATACTAAAAACAACAACAAGTCGAAAACTACCAGGTGTCCCCATACAACGAAAAGTTGTAATTAGCTATAACTCTCGAACCGTAAAAGATAGAAAGCTGAAATTTGCATAGTGTATGTATTTATAGATGCTTTACAACAACAATCGCTAAAAACAACAACAAGTTGAAAACTACCAGGTGTCCCAAAGCAACCTAAAGTAACAATTAGCCGTAGCTGCTAAACTATAAAAGACAAAGAGCTGAAATTCGCAGAATATATGTGTTTACATATGCCCTACAACAACAAATGCTAAAAACAACAACATGTCAAAAAGTACCAGGTGTCCCTATACAACGTAGAGTAAAAATTAGCCGTAACTCCCAAACTGTAAGAGACAGAGAGATGAAATGTGAACAATATATGTACTAGCATGCTAAAAACAACAACAACTCGAAAATTACCAGGTGTCCCTATACAACGTAAAGTAACAACTAGTCGTTACTCTCGATCCGTAAGAGACAGAGGGATGAAATTTGCACAATATGTGTATTCACATGTGCTCCACAACAACACTTGCTAAAAACAACAACAAATGTAAATTCACCAGGTGTCCCTTTGCAACGTAGAGTAATAGCTATAACTCTCGAACCGTAAGAGAAAGAGAGTCGAAATTCGCACAGTGTATGTATTCCCAGATGCCTTACAACAGCAAATTACAACAACAACAACAACAAATCGAAAATTACTAGGTGTCCCCATACAACATAAAGTAGCTGTAAAAACAGAGAGATGAAATTTATAAAATATACATATGTATTCACGTACGCCATTCCATACATACATTACACATACATACGTACGGAACCCTAAGAGTGCGAGCCAGCCTCGTACTTGACTTAATCTATTGATTATTACTATGGCCAGGTTTTAAATAAAATTGGAATCAATGGTATACAATGATATTTATTTTCTAGTTAGTGATAGTGCCCTACAAGAACAGTGACGGTTATTTGACCGATATTGATAAAAAAAAGTACCCATCATAGCGTAGAACATCTGTGCTTTAATTTTAGTCATGCTAATCATTTATTTGGCAAAACTTACCCAATTTAAATCTCGCTCTCTATCTAAAATGTTTCTTGTTTCATTGATTCTAGGTTTTGTAATGGCTGAGTGGATACGCTGGCTGATCAACAGCTGTGAAGTTTGCGGTCCGCGGCCCGTCAGAGCCAAACGAAGAAATTTGCTGTACAAAAATAAAAAAGGAAAATATTAGCAGAAAATGAATAAGAAATACAATTAAAAACGAGAAAATAATAAAAAAAACCGGTTGATAGTAGCAAATAAAATCCTGGTACTAACCCGTAGCAGTTTTGTGGTTAGACGAGAATTTAATGAAAACTCGATCAGCAACGAATTTTCTTGTTACAATTCATCTGTTTTCTCGGATGAGTTTTGCAAGCAAACAAATCAGAGTACTTTGAATTTAATATTTCGTTTACTAGCATTGCCTGAGGTATGTTTAAAACTTATTTTTCTACGCTTTTTATTCATGTTTTCTACTTTTTGGGTAGAAAACATTTACATATGTATATACTTACGATTCCCATACACTGACGGTTTTTGACGGCTTGTGGCTGATTGCTCTATACATATGATATGGCCATTTTGAAAACTTTAATTCTGGCATACATATCTAGTTATGCCTGTGTTTGGAGCTAAGACTGGGAACATTTAACTTTTAATTTTGAGAGCTTCCCTATTGTGCACACCCTACAGGAGATACAATTAGTATGAAAGTAATATTTTGCTAATATTTTTTATTGGTAAATAGTAGCATATACCTCGTAGAAAACTTCTGATTTTGATCGTCTTTCCCAGCAGATATTCTACAGATAGCGAAATGACAATGCCTTTCTGACACAATATTGACAACAAGTTTTCGGCGCAGCAGACAACAAGTTGTTCTGCTTTATTCACATTTATTAAACCTCTCTTTCGAAGAAAGGTTTGGTTGTTGTACTGCATTATGCAACAGTGTTTTTCTGCACAAATTTAAATACATATATTTTTGTCATCTTCACTAATTCGCTTTCTTGCTTTTCTTGTAAAATATCCATTCTTTCAAAATGCGTTTTTAATATGGCGAAGGCCGAATACGACTAATAACTTTAGGCGGTGCAGTAGCGAACACAGCTACAATGCTTACTGTTCTTTGTTTTGCATTTGAACTTTTTTGAAAACATCATCAGAAAAGTGAATCACAAATTATTCTACATATAAATGGACACTACTTATTGTATTAATCCTTTTCTATAAAACCTCTAGCATCTTTGGCACTAGTTTGTAGTGTTTAGACAATAACCACTTAATCTCCTGCAGAGCATAAGGTTAGATTAGGTGGATAGCAGGCTTATGTGTCTTCCGACTACGCTTAAGCCAGTGTAGATTTGTTGTGAGCATCATGAATTCAACCACAATATTTTTGATTCGTAGGTCTACATGCAGGGCATAAGCTCATGGTTAAAATACATGTACATATATGTACATACATATGTAGGTATATTACATGTATTTTTGATAAATTAATATTTTGATAAAATACAGCAGAAAATAATTTAAACATAATATGTATGTAAGTGTGAAGAGCAATACTTGATTACAATAAACGCCTTTTTTTTTAATATACAATATAAAAAATAATTTTTTACAATTAAATACAATAGTTTTTCATATACATAAGTATGTATGTATGTATGTACATCAATTTACATATAAATACTTTTGTAGTTTCTCGAAACGATTATGTGGTTTACAATATTAAAAATTTACATAAATATTAAAAGTTGTTTGTTCTTAACTTTATATCAGTAAAAAAAAACCTAGTGTAACTACATAATTTTTTAAAATAGTCTTATAGAAATTTCGTTGAAATGCTTTCATTTCTGCCCTCCTAAAGTGTTGGCGTTACTTATCGATAACCCCGTTAAGGAGGGCGTGTTAAGGTGTTGGCGAAAATTGCAATTCCCCATTGACCTTCGTTCCTTAATGCGCTGTTGCAAGGCTTGCAAGAGGCCAGTTAAAACATCATGGTTGGGTATCTTTTTGGCAAACAATAATCTTTTCACAGAGTCATCATACGTCAGCAGGGCCACCATATTTTGAAGCAAAAAACCTTGGCAAAATTCCAACAATTTGATGGCGTTATAGACCTGAAAAGTAATGAAAAAAATTTTAAAGTTGTATTTTCAAATAACTACAGGGGGTCTTACTTTGGCGTGTATATACATTGCCACGACATTATCAATGTCAATCATATCGGAGCATCTGGATTCCGTGTAACGTAATAAACCTTCCAGCTGGAAAAAGCTGGCGGCTGCCATTAGTTCTAAGACATCTCCCTTCGAGACCTCCAAACTATTGCATCCTCCGCTATATAAATACTGCATTACAAGTTGAAAAATATGATAGCGGATGTCATTGATTTGAACAGTGGGTGTAGAGCCCTCGCTTAATTTGGAGCTGAGCATATTCTGGAATCTGGGCGAGGCAGTGACCAATACAATTTTGTGACCGTAAAATATTTTTCCTTCAACTCTGAACAAAAGAAACAATAAAAAATAGACCATTTATTTCCAAATTTATATGTATATAAATCTCTCTCTCTCTCTCTCTCTCTCTCTCTAAAAATCTTGAACCCAAATATAGAAATAAGCAGGGTTTAAGATAACCATTTGACCCACCTAAAAGTAACATCACTTAATTCAGGATTATTTACAAACTTCGGGTCGATTCGGGAACTGTTTATGGGCTGTGAAATAGGTTCCTGGATGGGCTTAATCTGTTGCCAGCCAAAGCATGTGGCAAATATGTCCGCCAGCAACAAAGTCGTGCCTTCATTTTTGCTATAACGGAATATATTGAAAAGCAGAGGCAAACACTCGCTAACAAATTGCACACTGTAGTCGTCGGGACACACTTGTAGAAAATCTTGTAATAGCTGATCTATTACTGCGTCGAGGCGTATTTCATGGGCTGCCGCTAAAGCATGCATCCAACAGTGCAGAGTCCAGGGCACTCCTAGAGTTCGTAGTTCTATCGTTATGTCTGCAAGAGTTAAATGTTTAATTTTATTTCATCAGTGTTACTTTTGGAAACCCACCTAAATGATTGTTCTCTGCGCTGTGATACATGGCTTCTTGCAGACTCTTGATTTGAGTTTTATTTAGGGTATTGGTGATTTCGCTGGTGGCCAAACGATCTGCTACCGTTGTTGCGCGCACACTTGGACTGTCTCCTTCGGCCAACATTTCTTCCAGCGACAACACATCCTTTGACCCTTGCGATATAGGAGTTGATAAGATTTTACGTAGCACAGCACGTTGACCGTGGGCTGCGGCTACAGATATGGCGCAATAGCAACCTCTTTGAGCTGAGCCGGCAAAACTCATGGCATCCTTTTGTTGGGTGGAAAGAAATGCATTTGCTCCATGGAGCAGCAGCAAAGAAACCACCTCTACATTGCCTGAACCGCAAGCAACTTGCAGAGGAGTCAAAGTATGTTTATCTTCACTCTGCCTTGCGCCACCTTCCACTTTACCACCCCTTTCCAAAAGGCATCTTAAGGCCACGTAATTCCCTCTACTGGCTGCAAATGTTACAGCTGTCCAATGCTGAGTATCCGGATGAATAGCTGGGTAGCTTGAGTTTCCAATAGCGGGTACCTCAATGTTTGGATCGCAGCCTGCATCCAGTAGAGCTTGTATAACCACTTCATCATTCCTTATGCTAGCTATCATCAAAGCTGACATTCCGGCATGATTTAGCGTGTCATAGCGAGTTGTTGGCGGTAGTAAATTAGATGCCTGGGCTAGCAGCTCAGCTCGACCGGTCAGCATTAGTTTAAAAGCTAAGGCAGTCGTTGCTCGCTTCCCCAGCTCTGAGGTATCTTCAGTTATACTGATGGGTAAGGCTGCCGTACTCGCTAAATGAGGAAAATTAGTTTTTTTCGTGGGTAGCTCTTCGTCATGTGTTACGATACGCATGGGGCAATCAACCCCTGGCAGCAACAGCCTCGCTGCTTGCATTATATCATCTTTGTCAACCATAACAGCGCTGCGGTACTCAGCATGGGCAGATGCCACTCGAAGCCATTCTACCAAAGGCGGAAGTACCACATATGCTCGTTCATAGCAAAGTTCCTGCACGTTCTGGCTACTGTTGTTATTTGAATTATTGGTACTTACAGCTCCTTGTTGGGAGCCAAACTCGCTGTGTTCTAACTGTGAACACCTCATAAAATAAAAAAGAGCAGTCAAAGCCGCATTCGATATTGTACAATGTTGGAACTTCTGCTGAGCTCTCAGAGTCAGCTCTTTCAATTCATTAACGCTGCCTACACAGGTGGTGAGCAGGCAAGGCTCCAGATTATTATTGCTGCTGCCTGATGACGAACCACTTTGATGGGTGCCCGTGCCTAGAGATGATTGACTAGCCCATCGAGGCATCGTTAAGGCACCTGTTGCTATACGTCCCGCATTAAGATGAGCAAAAGGCTGCAGCAAGCCCCACGTATCGCCAGAAGTTGAAATAGCATGTTCCAGAGCAGCTGCCGTCAGTTGGGAAGAGGAATCAGTTGGAAAGCATTGCAGCAATATTTCCTCCAGAAGATTTTCAATGCCGGCACATAAGTATACAGCAGCGTATTCATGTATAAATCTGCCCAGCCGCGAATCAGTCATCCAGCGGTGAAATCTCCCCACTGAAAGTTGTATACCAGCTCGGGATGATTTACTTTGCTTGAGAGCGCTATCGCCGGGCACTGCAAACATGACAGCTGCTCGCAGACAAGCCTTAATGCAAGAGTCTGCCAAGACGGGGCAAAGAACAATTTTGAAAGCACCTGCCACTTCTTGCTTCGAACATAAACCCAAATTGGATGATAGACGCTGCACTTCACGGGATATGCGAACAAGAGCTCTTTGCAATAAATAACCCAAACGAGAAGCCGCATCGGCCGATATACGATCTGAGTGATCTTTGCACCGGCCATCTCGTATAACCTTCATTATACAGTGTTGACTCCAGGGAGGATGTTGCAGTTCCACTAGACGATTGTGAGAGTCCACCCACACGAATTCATCAGCATTGGTAACATTTGTATTGACAGTTTCCAGGGAGGCATAGCGACCCAAACGTCTAACTGGCTCAGAGCTCTCTGAGCCAGCACTAATACTGCTGTAAGTGCTTGTGCTAGTTTGTGAACGCATTGTCAGCTGCTGTATGGCTAATTTTATATCTTCTAGACCATTTCCACTCCACGGAGCTTTGACAGGATTCGCCCGATGTCGGGACCTCGGATGATTTGCGGCTGCTCGTGAACGTGTGCTGCGGTTAGTCACACCAGCAGCCAATCGATCTTCTGGCAATGGACCCAGTGCTACTCCACCGGGAGAAGAGCTGCCATGGCCACCGGTATCCGACATGCTGGCATGTCCAGATGAACGATTCTCATCTGAGGAACTATGACACTCTTGTACTCGCTCCAAAGCGCGAAATTCATGATGGTGAGTACGTGTCGAATGATTTGGCTTTGTGGAGGAGCTTGGACTATGCTGATAGCTGGTGTCAATCGGTATACCTATACTAGAAGAACTAAAATCCAAAGCGGACTTTTCACAGTTTCTCAGGGCCGTGCTGCCAGCATTAAGTTGCTGCTGCTGCTGCTGCTGCTGTTGTTGCTGTTGATTCAAACTGCCGCTTAACATGGGAGGTTGGGATCTGACAGGAGTACTTTGCACTGTTAGACGCGCTGGTCCCGCTATTGCTCGCTGTGGTATGGGCTTGGTTATGTTATTGCAATTCGATGTGGCAGATGTATTTAGTTTGGTTTGAGAATTTTCTAAAAATGTGGAACTATTTGAGCTGGTGTTTATCGGTGTGGCAGTCATGCTACAACTTCCTGCCGCTGCGGGCAACAGCGGTCGCTGAGCCACTTCTTTGGGAATCCTGGGGGCTGGTGTGGCCACCGCTGGATTTTGTATACGCCCCGAAGATGCTGACGAATTCTGCGGTGCAGCTGCATTTATTGGTAAAATATTGGCACTTGGATGATGGGGTGTTTGCATTGGCAGTCCCGAAGTGTAGGAAAAAGGAGTTGCATTGTTTTGTTGTGAATTAACTTCTGGTCGTATGTTACCAATTGGCCTAGAAAGAGATGCAAATTCACAGCGAACACATTAATAACTCACATATTAAGCTGAACTTATAACATATATACATAGATATGTACATGCATGTGCATGCCAATGCTTCCAAAACAATACACACACACACACACACACACACACATACACTTCTTGGCATATGCAAAAGAAAACAAACAAAAAACACTTCTCAAGCCAAAGCAAGAACCGTTCTTTTCTAATTCTCTTCTACCGCTTTAGTAACAATAAATTGAAAACAAAACTAACTGTTGTTTGAACGCTGGACTAACAATCAAAACGAAATTATGTCATTTTACTTAAAGCTCGCTAACACTATTCACATTTCATCTCTGACTTCAGTATTCAGTGTTCAGCATTTGCATTTGAATACGGAAACAAAGACTTCTCGCTGTCTCACTACAACTACAATAGCAGCTGCAAAGAAAAGATACAAATCAAAAGAACATGCGCATTAAAGAAATTATATGATTAAATATTTATTGCTTTAGATTCATGAATATTTTTATTATTGTTTTTTTTTTTTTTTTTGCATTTTTTAAATGTTCTGCTTCAGTGTAAAATATTGTCATGCTGTACTTTCCGTACATTGTTTGTTACACAAATAATAAAAACTGAATTCAAAAGAATCCAAAATTCTTTTAAGTAGGTTTATGTGATTTTTTTTTTATTTTTGTTTTTTTTTTTTTTGGAATGTTAGAAATTTTAGAAGGTAACATACACACATGTATTGTCTCTGGTACATGTAAATATGTACATACATATAAATATTAGAGGTTATTATGTAAAATTGGAGCTGCCATCAAAGTAGTCTTAATTGTACTTTGTTTTGTTTTTCGTAAATGGATTGAGAATTGATGAGCAAAATTTTGAGAGTTTCTATTTCTTTTATGCAGCCAAAGCTGTTGTCATGATGCTTAAGGTATCGCTATAACATTTTCGAAAAAGGCTCTGCTTTCAACAAGAAGCTTATATTATAAGTAACTGAGCAATTAGCAGACAAAAGAATAATTGATTTACGGCGCTTTCTTTTCTTTACAAGTCGTCGGCTTAATATGTAAACGTTTTAGCCTATTTTACAGGACAAACAACAAATTATTTCTATATTTAAATTACGCCACTTCAGAGGAAAAACAAAAATGTAGTTAATTTATTTTGAGGCATTCTTCTTGTTTGACTACAATCTAAATTAAACGTTAACAAAACACATATAAAATATTTTTTTCATGATGTTTCTTTTTCATTATAAAGTTTCAACGTTGACATTATGTGTGAAACACTACATCATTTAAATGACCACCACGCGAAGTGTGGCAAGCATTGATTCTTTTGAGGTAATTTTCGACCACTTTTTGGTATACATATATTGGGCGGTAGGTATCTCAGCCATAACTGGACGAATGTTGGCTTTTAAGAGCTCAAGAGTTAAAGGTTTATCTGCCCCCAAAAATTAGAGTTTTTTTTGGGTGGTGTCCAATCGCATGATCTTGATGGCCAGTTGATATCGCCAAGACGAGAAATTACAAGGCCAGGAAATGTCTCTTGCAATAAAGTCATATTCACTCGAGTTGTGTGGCATGTGGTACCATCTTGTTGAAACCATATATTGTCCAAGACGGCAAAAAAAAAAGTCGATTATCATATGACCATAACGCTCCGAATTGACGGTGACAGTCGTTCCATGGTCGTTTTCGAAGAAATCGTCAGGTCCAATCACACCTTCGAATCAAAGAGCGCACCAAACGGTAATTTTTTTCTGCATGTAATGGCCTCTCTTCAATTACTTGAGGATTCTCAGAACCCCAAATACGACAATTTTGTTTATTAACATACCCACCGAGCGAGTGAGAAATGTGCTTCATCGCTGAAGAAAATTTTGTTCGAAAAATTGCCGTCCACCGCCTGATGTTCAAGCACCCACCCATTCCACGTATCTAATACGTTGTGAACAAGTGGTCAGATGACTTCAGATGTTGTGTGACCTGGACTGGAATGAAATGCAAAATACGCTATAATGTGCCGTAAGACAGTATTAATTCCTGAGAAAGACGAGGAATCGACACATTCGGGTCTTCGGCAACACTTTCACTTACAGCAGCGATATTTTCAGCGGAACGAGCGAAACGATGACAGACAGGCCTTACAATATTTGTAAACGCTCCATCCAGTCTATTCAAATTTCTTCACAATTTCGCCAATTGCTTGCGCAGTTGGACGATTATGTAAACCATAATCTCCTCTTAAAGCACAATATGTGGCCGTGTGGCAGAATCACAATTTTTGTAGTATGTTTTGATCACCTTTAGGCGTTGTGTGATAATTAAGCGTTCAATTTTCGTCAATGTCAGACTTTCAACTGAGAAGAAAAAAAATTGATTCAACAACTTACTTTGACAGACAGTCGAATTCCAGTCCTATACTTTTGAAACCACGAAATGGATAACCCGTTATTAGCTAGCAAAAAAGCAGCTTCAAACTCTTTCTTACTATTTAAATAATTTTAAAACAAAACCATCACTTTTTTACTGCATAAAATCATAAAGTAGAATAAAGAGGAACTGAAAAAAAACTCTTTCCTTTTATTTTGGTTACAAATTCTAGAACGTTTCCGAAAACGAGATGAACAGAGTATTTTTGTTTGTGGATTCGCTAACTCGTTTTGGCCACCTTTCATCTCTGTGTACTTTGTGCCCTTGTTTTGAGCTATCTAATCTCTGCTGCAATGCAATTCCCTGGACGACATACAGAAAACACGACTACTGCACAATATCGAAAAATTTTTGTCCATTGGATGTACATATTATATATTATATATTTTATTTTGTTTTTTATTTTATTTTTTATTTAGATATTTATCTTTATTTGATTTGATCTTTATATTGTTAAATTAATTATTCAAGCTCATGATCTTTGGTTTTTTATAAAACATAATTTTAAAGAATTATTTATTTACAGTTAAACCTCTATTAACCGGGCCTCTATTAACCGGCTACATCTATTAACCGGCATGCAGATCTTTTTGATTTTTTACCTCCACTATCCGTGCTTTTACCTCTATTATCCGGGCTGTGGTTTTTTACCTCTATTAACCGTGCTTTACCTCTATTATCAGTGCAGCATTCATATGCTTTTTTATTATGTTAATTTGAACCTGGTGATTCTCCTTTTTAAAGTGTGGACACAATTGTATAAAAATTAAATTTTATACGTTTTAATAAAACCTCTATTAACCGTGTATTTCGATTATCCGTGTTAGTCCCGGTCCCGCGCGAGGTTTAACTGTATTTTTGATATTTCGCCAACAATTTGTTGACATCTTCCTGAAGATGCCAATAAATTGTTGGCGAAATATTGAAAATAAGTAAACAATTTGCTTAAAATTATTTTTTATAAAAAAATTATTTTTTATATAAAGATCAAGAGCTTGAGTAATTAATTTAAAAATTTTATTTGGATATTTAAAAATTCACAACTTATTACAGTATTTTTCGGTTAATTGACCCTACGGTTAATTGGTTTCCACGCTTAATTGAACCACATGATCGGTTAAAAAAAAATATTGCATACGAACACCATGTGAATTTCCTCGGATAATTGAACCCGGTTAATTGATTTTCCCGCTTAATTCGTTCAAAATTCATGTCATCAAAAATAAATTTCCTCTTACTTTTACCCGGTTAATTGCATTGAAAAATAATCTGGCATTTTTGCACATACATATTTGACATCATTTGTGAAAAACACTGGGTGGCATCTCTACTATACACTTATATGTACATTTTTTGCTGTTACTTGCATTTTTTTTTTCGTTTAAGGTAAAAAAAAATTATTTTGAAAAACTTAAAGTGCACATATGAGATTTCTTTTAATTCATTAGTACATAGTTCATATTATGCGTGATATCTGTAATTGAACAAACTGTTCAATTAAATAGGGTTCTTGTGATTGAACGAATTGTTCAATTAAACGGGTATCGGTTAATTGGTTCCCCGGTTAATTAAACAAAAAATTGTGCAAATTTTGATGTGCAATTAACCGAAAAATACTGTACATCAATCTATTGTTTTCAAAGAAAATATACTTTTGTTGGACAAACCTTTCGCTCGTTGTCCAGGTTCGTTGCTTTGTTTTATTCGAAAATACATCCAGATGCCGGAAAAAGCACAGAGCACCTAAAAATCAGCTTTATGATTTTGAAACCACTTGAGATTTATAATTACCCTGATCTCCAGCACAGGTCTGAGAGAATCCAATGTCATCGCTAATGTTATTGGAAACAAAACAAGCAGCTGATAAATGCTGGAAGTAATTGGCGGGTCTTACTTTTATTTCTTGTGGTTGAGTATTTTTTAAAATATTGGCATATATAAGTTTATTTATTTAAAGAACAGCCTTCCAGAAGTACCCAGATATAGAGCTGGGTTTCACAAAATCGTGATATATATATAAATTGAGAACTCACTCTATCAAGTCTTTCCTTTACCTCGCCCATTTTTGATGCAGTTTTAAACAGTTTTTTTGCATGAAATTTTTAAGCAAATTTTAATTTACATACAGACATACATATACATACATACATATGTTGCTATGAAAATAATTATGTAATTCTTAAAACGTAACAGAACACGCAAGGAGCTTTCTAAGAAATATCTGTACATACATACATATGTATATAATTTTAGTTTGAATTCAAGTTTTGGTAATGTATTGAAAATACATAAAACTAAATTTTAATTTTACAACTTGTGGTTTTTCAATAGATCATAAATTACTGAAGCAGAAACCAATTCATACGTCATCATGAACGTAACCTCCACTGTCAGTCAGCGTTGGCTGTATTCTGATGTTTGTGACAAACAATGCTTTCTCATCTAATAGTAAAACTCGCTCTCTCTCTCTCTCTCTCTCTCTCTCTCTGTCATCACTCTATGGTGTCATGCCAAGCTTAACCAAGAAGCAGCCACTTTTAATTGTAATTATCATTATTGGATCTTCTGCGTTATTTGAAACAAAAAAACATTGATCAAATTACCAAAAAGCTGGCGTTGGGTTTTGAATGAGTACGTATTGTACTATTTAGTATTTTAATAATAAACTTTATTTGAGGTCATTCAAGTTGTATTCTATGGACATGTTAAGTGAAATATAAATTTTTAATTTTATAGCTATACGAGTACAACAATATATGTATATTATTTTAAGTTTATTTAAACTAAAAATATTTTTTATTAATTTAATTTTATAATATTTTTGTTATGGTCTGCAAGATTTCAATAAATAAATTGATCGTGTAAATGGCTTTTGGCAACTTTAAGAACAATCAGGGTTAAATTGAATGGATTACCTTCATGTACGAGCTGATTTGGTATTATAAGTGGCCGGATCTCGTTCAATAGTGTTTTTTCATGTCATGATCTTTTATATCAGATAATCTTTTATTCGTCATTAACAGCTTGGTTAAAATACCGAAATATTAAATTGTTTTTGATAAACAGGTTTTATTAAAAGAAGTAACAAATATAAGTGTTTAATGAAAAACTTATTTAAATTTCAATTGGATTTAATAAAAAAAAATTAAACTAATTTCCGAGTGTTTGATAAAATGAGAAACGATACAAAGGTAAGAAGGTGCAAATTGTTTTGATTTGAAAAAAACCCCGTAAGAATCGCAAACAAAAAAAAGTTGCTGCCGCAGTGCTCGTTCTCGGTGTGCGGTTGAGCGAATCGAACGAAAGGAACTGTGCTTGACAACAGACCAGAAAACACCGGTCATTAAAACAATAGACCCAATATAGTTCTAAGTCCGGGCATTTAGTTAAGCCCTGTTGTACACTTTCTGTACTTTGCAGTGGTTCTTCCAACATCTACATTTCATCTGTAGTTGGGTCTGTCTGTCAAACTAATTTTTTTGCTTCAATGCTCGTGCTCGTTTTCGGTGTGCGGTTGAGCGAATCGAACGAAAGGAACTGGGCTTGACAACAGACCAGAAAACACCGGTCATTAAAACAATAGACCCAATATAGTTCTAAGTCGGGGCATTTAGTTAAGCCCTGTTTTACACTTCTGTACTTTGCAGTGGTTCTTCCAACATCTACATTTCATCTGTAGTTGGGTCTGTCTGTCAAACTAATTTTTTTGCTTCAATGCTTTGGGTTTTAGTTGTACCTGATAAAACATATAATAGGAGCGTATGTTTTTGTGTTGTTTTCTTTTTATTTGCAGAACTTAAATATGCTGGGACGAATCTTAAATAACCTTCGCAAAAGTCAAGATCATATGTATATACAAAACTAGTATTTGAAAGCTATGGCTTTATATGAATGTATGTGTCGATATAGAAAATTTTGATTTAACGCATTTCAATAACCTTCTTTTCTCGCTTACAAAACAAACTTCTTCAAAAATCAGTTTACGCTACATCGGCTAATATACACATATACACTGAAAAAAAAAACAATTCAACCCATTTGCACCTAAATCAATCCCAAGCGGTGTCAGAAGTAGTTCGGTGAGTACGGATTTCCTTAAATCAAGTACGTTGTGCTTGTTTTAAGTACGAATTTTTCAAGCGCTAAATACTTAATTCTAGCCCTGCTCAATCACAGTTCCGGATTGATTGTAGCCATATCTAATCCTAGTTTCGGATTGAATATTGTCCAAGTTCTTGCTTAAAGACAATAATGCCGTTCTTGATTTAAGAACATTGGTACTTATCATACTTTTGACACTGATTGGGATGGATTTAAGTACGGAAGGATTGAATTTGTTTTGAGTGTGATGATTATTGATGCACTCGATTCGATGTTTCTGAAGCCTATTTAATCCAAAATTCGTACCTGAAATATTCCGCTCTAGATCTACGATTTAATAATAATTTATAAATTATTTTGTCCCTTTGCTGATTTGAACCTGGAACCTAACTGCTGCCAGTCCAGCCACTCTACCGATTCAGCCAGCGTAGCAATTCAGAAATTTCCACACAAATGCTGGTTACAAATTCACCCAAGAATTTCATATTTTTAACAGGATTAATTGTCTTTAATAATTCTTATTTGGCTTGTTTTAAATACGCTTGTGTGTTATGCGTATGCTTCGTTTTAAAATCAAGTAAAAAAAACTTAAATTTAGAAAGAGCTATTTCTTTCTTTCTGTGTACGTGTGCATAGGAGTATCGATATCATGAATGTGTGTTTCTGCTTCAAATTGCATTTTTGCATTACCAAAACTACTTTTTGGAGAGCCCAAAACTATTTAAGTTCCCTTGTTGGGCAAATTTCTTCAAAAAAACATTTGCATAACATCGAAATGAGCAAATTTTGACAAAAACCTAAACACTCAGTTTAACTTTTTGATATTAAAAAAAAAAAACCGTTTTAGCTGACTTACAGCCAACATTTTTTAGAGCCTCAGGCTTTGCTCCCAATTATGAATATGTATGTATGTATATTAACCGATATCGGACAATTTTTTTTTACTTTTAAGAAAAATGTTTTATTTTAGGTCTAAAAATAGACCTTAATGGTTTCTGTCTTTTTCAGCCGTCCATATGACGCCGACATTTTTCGTTGATGCTAATCAACTCATCAGTAGACTCGAAATTATTATTTCGACATTTCGTTGATTAGCATCAATGAAATTTTGGCGCCATATAGACGGCCGCAAAAGACAGAAAACATTAATGTCTATTTTTAGACCTACAATAATACGTTAAATCGGCTCTTATAGCGAATAAATAATTAAGTTCATTTTCAAAAAATATTTTACCCCGCTTAAAGCTGAAAATTCTGAAAAGCCCAGTTTCCGCTGTACGGGTTTCGAAAAACACTGCCACTCTAAATAACAATATTTTATCACCTGATTCAACTTTTAGTAACAAAAGTTCCGAGCAAGAACAGTGTCGGTCATTTGATGCATCATATGACCGACATTGCTGATGGGTTCATACTTCAGGATTTCATTTTCTTAAGGGCAAAATGAAAAAAAAACTGATGTAAACATTCGTGTACGTGGGAATTCTGTTTTTCAATCAGCGTTACCACCTCAGCAAAGTGATCATCTTTTTTTTTTCAAAATGCCCACAAAATTACATATAATGCTATTAATTTCTTTATTATTAAATAAAAAAAGAAGGATTCTTCAAAAACTTTCAAAAAACACTTCAAAGGGAATAGAATAAACTATTTTAGAGATGCATTGAGCTATAATTAAACGAAAAACAGTAGTCAGCAGCAGTTTTAACAATAGAAAATTAAATCATATGGAAGAAACTTCCGCAGCGCATTTTTTTTTTTTTCAAAGAAAAAATACAAATGAACCTATAAAAACCTTAATGCATAAACGTGGTTCGAAATGAAAGTACCAAATTAATACGGGCAAATCGAAATACTAAAAAAATCATTGCAATGGCAACCCTGAAAGCAATAAAATTGCTTTACATGTGTTAGTAATTAAGTTGTTAATGTGTTTCATCAGCTATTTCCTGCAGGGTTTGTTTTAGCTTTTAGTCTAGGTCCCTTATAAAAATTCGATAAAAAAAAAATAGAGGGTACATGGATCGGTAGCTGAAAAATAGGCTCTAAATAGATTGAGATTCATTTTTGCTAAAAAAAAAAACACATTTTTTTTCAACCTTTTTTTAGCCCGCTTAAAGCTGAAAATTCTGGAAAGAGCGGGTTTCCCTACATATGAACCGATATCGGAAAACTTTTCCACTCTAAATAATGTTCTTCTATCACTGTTTTTTTTTTCTTATTCACCTTTTAGTATGGAAAGTTGTTTTAGCTCTCTAATAAGTTTATTTTGCATAGAGAAATTCCATAAAACATCGGTCTTATCTATATATTGGGGTTACATGGACTGATATTGCAAAAAACTCGTTCAGTTTAAATAGGTTTCCTCTACCATCAGATTCATTTTTGTTTAAGAAAAACTGATTTATCAGGTTTGTATATGAAATTTCCTTAAAAAAAAACACCGGTTTTCGCTATATATCGGGCATATAATGAACGATATTGGGAACACTTGGTTCACTCTAAGCAGGCTACTTTACCACCAGAGTGCTGCAGCGGCTGATAAACAAAAAAAATTTGATTTTTAATCAATACCCACAAAACAAGCAAAACATTCGCTCACAATACCCAAACTATTTGAGTGTATGATTTTCATACAACTCGTTTGAATGTGATTACTTTGTTCCATTAATCAAGTGTTTGATTATGAGTGTTTGATATCGGATTGGATTGATTGCAACAAAATGTTTTCAATAACTTTTCTGAATTGATCAGTTTGGGTATTAACCACATTTTTGTTTATAAGTGTTCGATATCTTTTCGTTTTTGATGTTTGAATTATACGGTGTTTGTTTTATATAAAACAGGTTTTTATTTTTACAAACAAAATGTCTTCCATTAAAACGGATTTTCTTTTAAGCGAACAAAATTAATAAAAGAAATGCTTGGAAGGTTTTTGAAAACAGGCCCCTTTATTATTATTGTATACGTGATCGAATGAGCTATCGAGAAAAAGTATTGTAAAATAACAATAACTCAGCATACCTGATGGAGTTCATTCGATCACGAATACCATAATGTGACTCCAGTTTTTTATTTTCGATTAAGCGAATTTTTCTTTTCAAAACTGTGCGCTTATGCGAATTCGTTTATATATGCATACATATGTATTTATGAGTTTAAAAGAAAACTAGAACTTTACCGAGCTCTCCATTCCTGTACAAAGCTCCAGTCATAAGCTTCACTGGTCACGTCACCATCTTCGCTGCCTTCGTCATCACTGATGTCCTTTGGTTTGCCCACCACTGCTTGGCTGGGTTTTGACACTCTCTCAACTAAAGCAGCTGCTACTTGAAAATTACCTTCAATTTTAATATTGATAACACCGTTCTCAATGATCTCAATGTAGGGCGGCAATTCATCATTTTGTAATGGTTCATTAACGACCTCGTTTTGCAACTGTGTGTTGTTTGCTGTTTGCAGATCTATAGAAGCAGATAATGTTGCTGCCACATGTTCCTCTGTGAAATCTTTTTTGGCATCCGCTGGACTTTGTTTATTCCGGAAAGCCAACGAATCACCAAAATAAATGACAACCTTGTGATTGGGCTTTGTTGGCGTTGCAGTTTTCTCTGCACTCAAGACTGGCGAAGTTGGTGTGGGTGCCTGCGTCACGGGTGTGGGCGAGGGCGTGTTAGTTTGCCGTTTGCAAAAATCATAAATATGTCCCATATCACGTTGCTGGCACATTTCACTGCATTTGAGCGACTGGGGTTGAAACGTTTTTATGGAACTTGAACTGCGTTTTCGCAAAATGAAATTTTCATTTATACGACCAAAAATGGAGGAACTTGGGGGGCGAGGTGCTGTTTTCTTGGGTATCTTAATTGGCTTAAAACCTTTCAACTCGCGGCACAAACTACAAATGCAATCTTTGGGACAATACATGTTTAGAGGAAGTATAGGAAGTTGATAAGAGTTTCCAAATGTTTTGATGTTTAGTAAACAAACAATTAATGTAAAACAAAATTTCACATTTTCTTTTTAGATTCCGCCTTCTTGGCCTCTTTCTGTATTTAAACACTTATTTTTTTTAAATTTAAAATGTTTTCGCATTTTATTTTTATTGTTTGGAAAAACATTAAATTGTGTATTTCTGTTCGTTCCATTCATTAACTTCAATTATTACAAAATTTCCTGCAGACACACTTCACTAGTAGTTAACCAAACGTGTTATACATACACACGTATGTCTGTATGTATATCAGCACATATTCATATATTCTTTTAAAGGGGCCCTCAATAGCGAAATCGAAAAAATAGGCTCTACAACTTTATTCTTTAATTTTGAAATTAATTTGCACGTTTTCGCATCATTTAGGCATCATCATAATTTCGAGGAGCGGCCGGGCCCACTTTAACTTCGTTCATATTCTTTGTCTAATTTTTTGTACAACCGCTCATGACCAACAGTAAAATGAAACTGAAACTTGTTAACGGCTTACGATAGTTTGTTTTGAATGAAACAACAGTATCACAGTTGGATATTTAAGCGCTGCAGCTGCGCAGCTTAATAGGCGTTTCAAATTGTATCTCAATCTGAACTCAACTTAACTGAATTGTAGTCAACGAACGTTTCTGTGTTGCTGCTTTCTGAGTCTGTTGTGTTTGTTGATACGAAAAAATCTTCCAAGCTGAAGTGTGAGTCTTTGTTTCGTAAAACAAAAAGTGGAAATACACAAACAATAGTAAGCAACAGAAAAACGGCAAATGCAAATTTATAATTTACAAGATTTTTATATTGCTTGGCAATTCATGAGAAAGATGCAGCATAGTCAAAGAAAATTTTGTAAGACAAAACACGCTGCACTTGTATTGAAAATTACTGGTAAACCTCTATTAACCGGGCCTCTATTAACCGGCTACATCTATTAACCGGCATGCAGATCTTTTTGATTTTTTACCTCTACTATCCGTGCTTTCACCTCTATTATCCGTGGTGTGGTTTTTTACCTCTATTAACCGTGCTTTACCTCTATTATCCGTGCAGCATTCATATGATTTTTTATTATGTTAATTTGAATCTGGTGATTCCCCTTTTCAATGTGTGGACACAATTGTATAAAAATGAAATTTTATACGTTTTAATAAAACCTCTATTAACCGTGTATTTCGATTATCCGTGCTAGTCCCGGTCCCGCGAGAGCCGGTTAATCGAGGTTTGACTGTATTTCTTTTTTTTTTCAGTTTTTATTTTTGAAAAATTTTACATATTTTGGTAATAAGTTTTTGAGTTTTCCTTTAGAAATTGAAATGCATCTGTATATGTGCAAATCTTCATATAAGAATAAGAGCAGGGCCAATATTACACAGTACAACAGCGGTTAACATTAATGGGATTTGATTTTCTTAAGAACACGATCGGAAACTATAGAATTGTCCAGAAAGAATTACCTCTTTCCAGCCAAAGAGCTGGGGCCAGATTCTGGCATTCGTGATCGAATATACTCGATAATAAAAACAATGTAGAGCAAAAACAAAATGAGCAACAAACACACAACATTCTATAACGAAATCGTTCAATCACGAGTGCCAGAATTTGGCCCCAGGCTTTCGCACAGTGTATAGAAAGCCGTTGCCTCTTTCTTCTTTTTATTGCAACTGCGGCAATATTCGTTGAAGGCCAAGCCAATTTGCGTATCCAATGTCTAGTTAAATGCATCCCTGTACTTTTCATACATTTCTCCTCCAAAGTGGGCCTCAACTGATTGGTCCAGATATATTCGAAGGATATAATTTTTATATTCCATAATAGAATTTCGTCCGAGGTATATAAGGCAGTTTTGGTGGCATTATCTTTACTTTTGTGTCGGCTTTTTTGTGATGGGGATATGCAAAAGATGAGTCTTCTTTCCGCAATATGTTTCGCATTAGAATTCTGGCTTTCCATTAAAGTGCATTCGGTCAATGCTAAGTCTATGTTATGAACATAGGACTACTCTAAGATTGGCCGGCATATAGTGCGAACCCCACCAATCGTGTGTTTATTTTAAATGGAAAATGCAAACATTGCGGTAAGTGAAAAATACGATTACTATTCTACTGCCTGGCAAATGCGGCGTATACGACAATGGTGTTTGAAATATGACTGACTCTAGAACAATAGTTCAAGTGGCCGATTTGCAACAATGATTGACTATAAAGAGTCAATCATTGTTGCACATTGTAGATTGGACACCAATTAAATGTCTTATGTATGCAGGAGCGGATCCAGCTAAAGCTTTTTGGGGGAAAATATCCCCCCTGGATCCGCGCCTGTATGTATGCGTGTATCGGGCGAGGGATTTAAGAGTTTAGAAATTTGGAAATGCAATACTACGAAAACGGTTTGAAATTTCGACAAATGTATTTTTTGTTGTTCAGTCGAACTTCCATAACTCGAACTTCTCTAACTCGAATTTTCTCCTAACTCGAACTAATTTTGTTGGCAGTAGCGTTAAAAGAACAAATCACATACAATTTTCCTTCCATAACTCGAACTGCCATAAGTCCAATTTCTCCATAACTCGAACAAAAAACATACACATGAACTCTATAGCTCGAAGAATTTTGCTTGTTAAATTGGCTTATTGTTTTTGTTTTAGTTTTGGTTTGTTTGTTTTACCCTCTCTGTGGTTGCTTGAGCTGGTTTATATACATACTTTACATGCTATTTTTGCTCAGTCACTTATTTCAGAATATTTTACTTAACTGTAAATTTTTAAATACATATGTATATATATGAGTACATATGCTTGTTCTTTTATATTCCTAATAGCCATTAGAGGCTATTTTAAATAAAAAAACATGATACAACAAAAACCTTTTATTCTATTTTGACGAAAAATTCTGTAACTCGAAGTCTCCGTATGTCGAAGTTTTTTTTCCTCCATAACTCGAGGAAGTTCAACTGTAAATTATAACTGTTCTTATTAGAAATAAAACATTATTTCGCTCATGTGGCTGCCGCTAGCCTCACAACACCCGATTCGATCGGCACAACTTTCGAGCACTTTTTCGAGTATACGGAGTCGTATTGCGGCAATGTCATCACGAATATTGACATTCGAATGCTCAATTGTCTGTGGTTTATCGGTATAAATTAACGACGTTGAATAGAAAATAAGCCAACGGTGTCACATCCAATTTCTTGCCTACCAATTGACATCATCAGTTCTCCTAGTTAAACGGCCGCGCAATAGATCGATTGACTTCTATCAATACCTTGCGAAATGGGCACAAAAAATCGGTTATTATGGTGCGATAAGTATCAGCATTGATCAGAACGTTTGCGTGGTTCTCATTTTCAGGGAAATATGGGTTAATGATGATTCCGCTTCACAAGTCGCACCAAACAGTCACTTGTAATGGGTGTATTGGCTTTTCTCTCTCTCTAAGACCACATGTGACGTTTTTGAGTCTTAAAGGTGGCAATTTTATTTACTAATGTAACCACCAAGAATGACACGGGCTTCATCGGAAAAGATAACTTTTACGTAGACCAAAAATTGTTTACGACATTTCAAATAAAACTATCTTGTTTGCCACAATCTTTCACCTCGTTATAGACAATATAATATTGGTTTCACAACCCTATTGTAAAATGTGTTTTCTTTGCGTGTATGTCTACTTATTTTCGTTCTATTATATAAAAATTCTCTTTCATTATTTTGGCAAAATTTCGAATTCGTAGTACAGTGTAATTAAAAGTTTCAGTAGTATTCTAATATATATACAAAATAATAATAAAAATAGAAAAAAAACGAAAAGAATATCAGCAATCAGTGTATGAAAGTAGGGTTGTGTATGGGAGTGCATTATTTTTCGTTGCATGCAATTTACATGTTTTCATGTGGATCATTTCATGCCAGCCAGCTCTAAGAAAATGACCCCGTTTAAATGCACAAGCTGTGGCAGCTTCCCTGCGCTAGAGAGTTTTAGCTGCAGATTCAAGCAAACTCAGTATCACTTACACACACATACACACACACAGACGGTTCAAACGTAACAAATTTCATATAGACATTGTATTCTCATTGCGACCACTTGCAGACTCCATCTAATGACCAACAGGCACGCAGTCTTGCTAAACACATGCGTCATTTTTAAAACCAACTAAACTATGAAAACAACAACAACAACAACAACCACAACTACAACAAAACAAAGTAATTTTGAATAGAAATGCATTTTGCTGCAGAATATGAAACTTTTCGAGTATTCATATTGGAAGTGAGTGTTAATTTTCTGCTCTTTAAAGAAATTTTCAATTTTTTTTCGTTTCCTTTTTCTAATTCTATTTAAATTTTTTATACGCATGCTGGGTCATGTTGGAAAGATCTTAATGTGATTACGTTGCATACAATTTGTATAGGTAATAATTAATTTCATTTATGCATGATACAATTGTGTGATAATCAGAATATTTTTAACCAGAGGCAAGGGCATACTAAATAAATATTTGTTGAAAACTGTGTGACCCCTACATTCGTGTGGGTGTTTGTTTTGTTAAGACAATACATCCAAACAAACTAAAATGCTCCTATGCATGACCAAAAGCTACAAAAAGTTTCTGTTTCAACACCAAAAAAAAATATCTTTCCCAACTTTGAGCAAGTAAATGTCAAACTCAAACCTGATAAAATTACTAACATTTGTAAGTCGTAAAGTTTGACTATAAAGTTATATTGATACTCAAATATTGCTGGGCATGCCTCAAAGTTGTGGCCCAGTCAGTAAATCTTTTATTTTTTTCTTTAAGAATGTTGATTACCCCAGTTTTAATACAAACAAATCTTTTCAATTTTGAGAAAGCAAAAATGGAACTTAAGCCCGTTAAAACTATTTACAATTGTTAATCATAGAGTTTGACTATAAAGTTACCATTCATATATGGGTGTTTCCATGGTTACGCGCGTGACATTTGTACACGTTTAATTGTTTTGAATATTATAAAAATATAAATGGGTTGGAATTTTTGAATGGAATTTTGCCATTGTTACATTTAATGTGATGAGTTCCTTCCAAAAAGTATATATATATTGAAAAATTGAGCACTGGGTACCCAAGTTCCATGCGATCAAAGTTGACTTACGCACGTGACAAAAAACATAAGTGCCCTTTAAAGCAGCATGAAATATTGCAAAGTAGGCGAATTGTAGAAGATTTTTATTTCGAAAAAAAAAAAATGTTTTTATAAAGGTTATTAATGGACCTTTATAATCATGGTTTGTTCAAAAACAAGTGTGCATGGGTTGGCTAAGAAAAAAAATTTTTTTTGATTACGCACGTTACATTACGCACGTGACACTTTTTACCTTCATACATATTTTTGTAATTTAATATATGTTTTCAGAAGTTTTTACCATCATTTGAAATTATTATCAGTTAAAATTTGTTTTTACATAATAAAATGTCAATAGTTTTTTTTTTCAATTTTCTGTGCTTAAAAAAATTGCGCGAGCGTTTTGATTTTTTAACTAGCGGTGGACCATTTCATGGAAATACCCATATATTCTTTAAAGTCAAAGAGCAATTTAATAAAACAAGCATTTGGAATATTTTTGGGGATTTGGGAAAATTCGTAGCAGCTCTGTTTATAAAATAAACATGAAGAGAAGAATAAAATATCCTAAAAACTTCGCAACCTGGGAGAAGCGGTGCCCTACAATGGTACAAAAATACTTATTTTGTGCACATGCATTATTAATAGTTTAAGTTCTTTACACACATTTTTATATAACTATCAAAAAAAAAATATGAAAAGTACAAAAATGCCTTCGGCAGGAATCGAACCGACCGCAAACCTTTAAGCAGGGCAATTTAGTGAATGTACTTGCTGAAAATAAAAGCCAACATGAAAGTAGGGGTCACGCCTTTTCCATCTTGCACTTATTATTTAAACTCTTCTCTTGAATAAAATTGGTTGACCCGAAAATGAGATTTTATTTTCGCTGGTTTTAAAAAACCTTTGCAGACACACGAATTAAAAATGTACAAAGGTACTTGAAACTTGTTTTGTTTTTAAAAGTATTTTTCAAAAACAAACATCACAAAAACTTAAGCCAAAGATAACAGTTACAATAGATTCAAAGGTTCGAAGCAAACAAATTGAAATGATTTTATAGTGGCGGTCAGAGTTTTAAAAACAACAACAGAAAGAGACACGTTTCATATGTGCGGCAAAGTTGGTATAAATAAAAATATAACAAAAGATATGAGATTTTGTTCATGGCTTGAATTTTTGACAGCTGAGTTGGCTTTCAACTCAAAGTGGATTTTTCTTATCTGCTGTATATTATTGTATGAAATAATTAAAAACAAAAGAAACAAAAGACACTGAACTCATTCAAAACTAAAGACTTAAGCAACAAGCATTTAAAATAAAACTTGACAAATTATGACCACTTATAAGTTAGTACAATTGTTTGGACTGTATGAAACTGTGTTCCTTCAAAAGTGTGGTGGCTTTTGTTCAATTAGATAACAAATCAAGCTCATCATCATCATCATCATTTTGATATCATTTTTAAATAAAACACACTTAAAGTACTTCTGGAAATTCTTCCAACTATAATCGGTACCATTAACTTTTAGTACAAAAAGAAAAAAGGAAAATAAACAAAAAGGCGGAAAACTTTAATTAAATATGGACTTTCTTTGTTGTTTCTTTTAGTTTTTGCTTTCAGTTTCAATCCAATTGTGAATAAAAATGAAAATTAATTTATTATACAACCAAAAAATGTACTCGTACCTTCGTATCAGACCGCCAACATTATGTACAGGAAAACAAATGCGAATGCAATTAAATTTGTTTGTTTGTTTGTTTGGCAGTGGGAAAAAAGGTTTTTAATAAATATGAAATAAATTATTGCAATAAAAAAGAAATGCTTTACATTATCAAAAACTTTAATGCGATATTTGCGTGAAAATCGAGAAACTTTGACAACTGTAAGACATTTTGATGGTAACAACAATAGACTGCCACAAGGTGTTGAGGCTGAGGACTGAAACACATTTGCTAGCAATTTTGTTGTTGCACAACAAGAGTTTAGAGTGAAAAGTGTAAGTGAAGCAAACACCCTCCACAACAACTTATTTTTTTATAATTAACATTACAATTTTTTCCAGTTGTCTCAAAGAAAAATGTATTCATAAGCCGCACAGTTGCTTTTCTTTGCAATATAATTAATATGTCACTGTTTTAACAAGCAATACTCTGCAGGGCGTTTGCTAAAGAGAAATTTTTATAATTTCTATAAGAAAAGTTATATACATATGTACATGTTGTCGTTACATGCTTTTTACACATGTAAAACAACATTGTAATTTAAAATGCATTAACAAGCAGCACAATGGAACAAATAATTCAACTCCAATTCATAGTTACAGAAAAAGAAATGACAATATAGTTTTCAAAATAAATGTTTATATGTATGTATGTATATATTTGTTACACCCACATATTTGTAAAGGAGTGAATTCTTCAACTTAAAGCTTCATACATGCAATAAAGGCTAACGTTCAGGCTATGGGCTAGATGAAGTATTTTGCCAGCGCTGATGTTGGCCATAGAGAAAGCGGCCAGGTGGCCTACATATTACAGGGATGGGATATACTAATTGTTGTGAAGTGGCTTGCAGAGCTTTACGTTGAGGAATTTTGTCGGCGGCGGCTGGCTTAGCAAAAAACTGTCGGCGGGTTTAAGCCGCCGCACAGTGGCTGAAAATCGTTTTTCATTGGTCAAAAACCGATCAAAATATTTAAGTATCAAAATATTAAAGTTCGGTTTGACTCAGTTTTAATTAGATTAAAATAGATGAAGGACTTCTAGGTCAAAGTTGAACGTTTGATTTTTTTTAACTCTTGCAGTGAAATATGGGTTTATTTTTTTTTATTTACATATAAAAAAATTTACACCGGTATTCATAAAAAAAAAAACATTGTAGAAACACATTTTACGACAAATTTTTTATATAAAATTTTTTCTAAAATGTATTTGAGCAACGTTTTATTTTTTATGAATACCAGTATTTATATTTGGAACTAATTATAACTATTTTTTGTGATAATGGAATTTTTTTTAGTGTTACACTCAGAAAACTTTTACACTCAAAATATGTTTACACTAAAAAAAATTATTTTTGTTGTAAAGTGCGCGATTTCTGCCGTAAAAAATAATGACAGTTTCTCGTTTTGGAAAAAAAATTTTGAGTTTTTCATTAAAATGAAAAAAGTGTTCTATCCGCGGATTGTGGCGGGTGCAAAAGTATATTCATGATTGCTCGCATTTTAACGAACTTTGCCCAAAAAGTACGGGATCAAACGTATTAGGCACTTAAAATGTACCATTCCTGTTCAGAAAGGAACTCAAGCGTAAACATATATTTGCTTCCATTTGGGTTATAAAAAGTGTACCGACGCATAAGAGCGGTGGTAGGTGGTAAAATATGAATAAGGTAAGCATTCCTATTCAGACAAAAACGACATAATGCTAGAAACACAATTGGGGCAAACGACGAATTTTTCGCAGCGAATATTCGCCGTCAAAAATAAAATACATTGGTGTATATGAAAATGCACACAGTCACAGCGTCAGTCGAAATTCGTTGTACGCGGCGAACTTGAAGTAGATTTATTTCTATTTCTTACGTTGGCAAACGAGCAACAAATCAGTACTATGTGTGGCCATTTGGTTTTAGTTTTCAATTGTTTTAGTAAAACCGGTTAATTTTTACTTTAATAGTTTTTATTTTAAGTGCTAAGCTTTGACTTTTTGCATTTAAAATAAAAATCCAACATACTAGATTATAAAACATGTTTGTAGTGTTTAATTTTTTGGGTTTTGGTAATGCTAAATTTTTTAGCAACCAATTTTTTTTCAGATGGTCACTCCATCAGCTCTACAACTATAATAAGATAAAATTAAAAAACTGAGAAAATGGATACAAGTGAAATTATAATTGAAAATGTTAAACTTCATGAATGTTTATATAATCTGGGATCATGTTCATTATTTTAATTATTTTTACAAAATTTGAAATTCTTTGATTCATTTCATTTTTTTTTATCTTTAAACAAACAATAAACAACTTTATCAATTATAACAGATGTTTTTGTTTTTCGTCGCTATTGTACTTCATACGACGAATTTACACAGCGAATTTTAACCGGCGTATTTGTCGTTCGTCCCAGCTATGTTCCTAGCATAAAATTGTCCATGATAGCGTCGCCCGGGAATAGTGTAGCTTTTCAGCGTTGAAACAGATTTTCGAACCGCTGTAGTGGTTTCTGCAGCAATTGCATATAGACAGTCAACTATTTTTTTATAACATAATTTCTTTATATTATAATTTTTTTTTAGAATATTAGACATAGACTCAGAGGATTTTAGAAAACATTTAATTTAGCATTGATGCTTTCGTTTAGGTAATCCCGTTGAGAGTTAATGCAAAGCATTATTATCAACTCAACATTGACTACAAGTATTATATAGGAATGAGTATGTGTTGATTTGCAAGCATGAAATGCACCTACTGTAATAGGAACTCCCTATTGGTGCCATCCAACTGCTTGACAACCACCTACAAAAGCGTGAAATAAGCGCATTAAGTTTTATTTAATCTGATCGCAAAAAAAAAACACAACAATAGTCAAAGGGAAAAGAAACAATGTAATCGACAAAGTTCAGGTTGAAGTTTTACAACATCAAAAAATGTTCGTCCGTATGTAAAATGTAAAACTTGCAGAGCCACAAAAAATTAAGTATAACAATAAAAACAACATGTGGATTTAAGTTTTAGCTCCCTTAAAATTAAATTTGAAAATAGCTAACAAAATCTGAAAAAGTAGCGAAAAACAATGAGATATGTATGTATGTATTCACATTCACGTCACATTAAATGAGTTTTAAGACGAAACAACTCCCACACTTTCTCGCTTTGATTAACAATAAAGCAACAGTATTGAAATAAAAATTCAAGTACAGACATCGCAAAGGCTTTAGAAACAAAAGTAATGAAAATAAATTTGAAGACAACAAACTTTGCAAACACTTTATAAAATCTATAAAATGAGCGATCGATCGATCATCGTACGGCAGACAAAATTAAAATTAGTTTAATAATACAAAAAACAGAAAAAACACAATTAAACTTTTGTATGACACATGTTATGGCCGGCTTCTGAAATTATGTATATGAACATTTTAGCCTGAAGCCAATCAAAATGTGTGTGGTAAATTTTACGATGCCACGCAAAGTTTGGTTGTTTTACGCTCTTGTTTGTAGCTTTTATATTGTTTGCATGTTTTACTCGTGCTGTATTATTGTTCGTACAACGACAGTTGGCATCTTAAAAACTATAATTCAATTCTCACACTTTGACATGAAGATGAAAATCACAGCGAAAATAAAGTTAATAAATTAGTTTGAAAATACGTTAAATATTTTCATTTTATATAGAAAATACGCAAAGAGTTTATTGGCTCCTTCAGGCAAAGTTTTCAAAATGCTAAGCTGCTTTCCAATGCAACTGGTAACTCTTTTTGTAAAAAAAATTAATGAATTTCACTGATGTTTTTTTATGCATTAAAATAAATAAAATACTTGATTGGTTATCAGTTTAACCACTCATATTAGTTTAGTTCTGTCCCAGCTTAGAAAATTCCGTCATGATGTTCTTTAAACTTAAGCTGTGTTCACATCACTTGTTTTATACAACATCTGGGTTGGTTCATGAATGCCGGATATCTCTAAATGAAATAGCGAGACATTCAGACTTGGAGCTTCGCTGGGCACCTGGACACAACGGTGTCCAGCAGGAGGATATAGACGAAATCGTTGGTGTTCCTCTCAATAGTAGCAAACAAATACTACGAACTGCGCAGGAAAGGTGGTCGAACGTGATCACCTGTCGAATAGCGAGGCTCACATGGCCCAGCTAGGAGTACAGGAGAACTGTGATCTTGTTGGACTTTCCGAGGCATAGGCTTCACACTGTTAAATGTGGCTGTTCTAACAGGGCATTACCACATGGGAGTACCTGCGAGATGACTAAATCTTTCATATAATGACTTCGGCAGAGGCTGCAGAGATGAGAAGGAGGAGGAGGAGGAGGAGAGTGTCGATTGTGGCAAGAGCTTCAAGATTAGAAATTTACAATGTCAGAATATTCCGTATTTTTTCCAGGCCTTAAGATATGGCCTATTTGGCTCAGAGACGTATATATATATATGTGGTAAGCGGAATGGACTAGATCAGGACATTCTCATTTTAAGCTAAATTAAAAAAAAATACACGTGAAAGTAGGGGTGATAAGTTTTGTTTATCTCTAAGATATTTGTGCGAGTGATGCCTGGTGCTTTACTATGGATTTTTATTGCTTTTGGACTTCACTCGATTTATATCGAGTTTCCTTAGAGATCGCACTATACGAGTTGTTATACAAGGTGGCGCAAAAGTAATCCTCCTATCAGAAAATGCTATAAATTTTGCGATTGGCCCCTAATGTCAGTTCTGTTTTGACATTTGTGTAGTAAACACATGCCAAATACACGTTAATGAACATTGTTACGCTATACTGCTCCAATAATGACCAATAATCGGTCGGTGACTTTGGCACAACGTGAATTTCGTAGCAGATTTCCTGGCCGTCCAACGCCTAATGGTGAAACACTGCCACGTTTAGCCGTTCGCCTCAAAGAGACTGGCACAACAGAAGATGCTGCCAGGCATGGCAGACCCCGGAGTAGCCGTTCTGCAGAGAATATTGCTGCTGTAGCCGAGTACGTCATGGAAACGCCGTCGACATCGACCAGACAACGTGCCACGCAAATGTGTATCAGTCGACGGTCTTTACAGCAAATTTTGGTACAAGATTTGAAGATATTTCCGTACAAAGTCCAGGCGGTGCATCAGCTGTTAGCTGCTGACCGCCAATCGCGTTCACCATCCTTGATCACCACCAAGAGGAAGATGATGTTTCATCAAAAATAATCATGAGTGATGAGGCCCATTTCCATCTTAGCGGGTACGTAAATAAGCAAAATTTACGCTTCTGGGGCACTGAAAATCCGAGTGTAACCCACGAAGAGCCATTACATCCGGTCAAAGTCACTGTATGATGTCCTGTTTTCGCTGGAGAAGTCATCGCACCTTTTTTCTTCGAAAACGTCGCGGGCCAAACTGAGCGCTACAGAGCAATAATCAACAAGTTTTTTTTGCCGCAACTTGATGAATTGGGATTGGAAAACATGTGGTTCCAACAGGACGGCGCTATGGCACACACTGCACGTGCCACAACCGATATGCTGAAGGATGCATTTGCTGGGCGCCTAATCTCCCGTTTTGGCGATTTGCACTGGTCAGCAACATCGCCTGATTTGACCGCTGCAGACTTTGAAGTCGCGGTTTTATGTCAACAAGCCTCAGACTCTTGCAGCTCAATATCAGTGCCCCGCTTTCTCACAAATACGATCGCGACATTTTGGGAGAGACACCTTACCAGACATAACCCAATTACGGGGCGTATGCTGGAGGAAACTAAAGAACTTTGTGAATGACACGGAGTTCCTATAGACCTATGAGTCAAACTGGTTCACGGTTAAACCCACGGAGCGCACAACAAGCCTATATTGGCTTAGGTGTATGTCGTAAGACATGGACAGAAGAACCCCTCCCTTCAACCTAACCTAACCTAACCTCACCTGTACACATGGATGGTATAAATATTGTGGGATCGCAAGCTCCTAATGTTCTTGTAATGAAAATTCAGTGCTATGCTCGCTGGACTGAACATATTTTTCACCTTGCAAAAACCATCACTTAAGTGTCACTTATATTCGACTGAAAATAGAATACAACTCCCATGTTTAAGCCGTTATACTTAATAAAAATTAGGTTCGATCAATAAATATCCACACATTCGTATATTTAGGGAATCGTTTATTTTATTGTCACTAAATAAAATAAAATAGTTCATAAGCTTCTCATTCATTTAATGAAATGACTGCTAATGTAAATTTAATGAATTTTTTATTCATTGATCCAATGAACGCCAACGTTGATTGAAAGTTAATGAACTGTTTTTTTTATTAAATTCGATTTATGAATAACAAAATTCTGCCAGTGTAATTGCCCATTAATATGTAACTAACATAGTAATAATAAAAAACATTTGAATTAAAACAACCGCGTTTTTCGAAACTTCTTCGTTAAAATATGTTTTTTGCCTGTAACTGGGCTCCACAACCCCTTGATTTGATGGCGAAACAACCGCTGATATGCCATCACTAGTGCTGACTATGCCAGCGATGTGTACTCTATTTTAAAAGAAGTTACAAAATTTATTGACTTATTTTACTTTTTGCTTTTTGCTCAGTAAAGGGAATAGAGATTGTGATTACGTTCTACCTGCTGAAATCTATACAATTAGCTTGGCATGTGTTGATTTTTGTATAAGCCTTAAAAGTGCAGGTGTTGTATACTAGGTGCCACAATCTAAAATAGCACCAACAAAATTATTGAACAATGAACAATAGTAAAACTAATCAAAAAGCAATAAATACATACCGAGTACAAATATTTGTTTGTAGTTTTAAGCAAAAGTATTTGCTCTACATTGGGTTTGTTGCTTTTTTATGTAAAGCGCATGGGGTATCGGCATTAAAATAGAAAAGCTATTAGACAACAATTGCATTTTTTTCGTTTTCGTTTTCGTTTTTGTTTATTATTTATTATTATTTTATTTGGCTGTTTATTGTTTTCACAAACCAATAAGTGTGTTGCATATGCGCATTTCATCTGGGTTGCTCATAATCATTATATGGGCGCAAATATGATTAGATGTGTGTGCGTTGCATAAGATGTTGAGTATGAAACAGAAACAGTGTGTTACATTCGAATGAGTGCCTGCCTGTGTGTGTTTGTTGTTGTCAGTTGCCAGTAGTCGAATGTGTGAAATTTAATCCCATAACACAAGACTTAAGACACAAACTTTACTATCTTATGGTCAGTTATTTCGTGTTTTTATGTGGAAGATACATATTTTAAGCGTTTGACTCTTATAGCAATTATTCTTTTTCAGCCTCAAACATACATACATACGTACGTATATAATTTATTTTATTTAATTTTTCACAGACTGACCTTTAGCTGTTACATTTAAGTTTCTCTTTGTGTGGCAGATCTTTTTTTAATTTTTCACAGTGACACATATTTAAAAGTTAGATTTTTTTAACATTTTCTAGACAAATTATGTTTTAGCTAATCATCATACATCATCACGCAAACAACAACCAAATGCTGCTGACTTGTATCATAATTTTGGTTTTGCTTTTAAGAGACAAGAGGCAAGAAAAGCTCTTGCTACAGACAACAGAAACGCTTGTGTTTGAATACTACTTCTTACGTACTTTAAAATACATACTAATGTGTTCTCGCATAAAAAGCAACACATTATTTTTTATTTTACTACAGTCATAATATCAATTTTCACATATTTACCTTGACCAAATTGTGTTTTTGGTGTTGATTATTTTTCAAACGCAAATAAATTCTACTATGAAAAATCTTACCGTGAAATTTGTTAAACTATTTGTTGCTTTTTTTTTTTTGTTACTCTTTCGTACCACTATTCTAAATTGAAACTTTTCAACAAAATGATAAAGTTGTATTTTTATATAAGTAGAAAGGCACTTGATAGCATGATAGTGTAGGAAATTATATTCTGTAACTTATTTACTTATTTTTTTTTTTTTTTTGTTCATATCATATCAAATTAGAAATCCAAATTTTTTCGAACGAAGTTCCTTAACGCGGCTTGCTGGTAGTGCAAATTAGTAGAAATCGTCACGAAAGCGTGTGAGCTGTTTATATGTATTGGTGTATCTGTCGACAAACAATTGTGTATTATGAGCGGTGTCTCCGCTGACATCAGCGGAGACACCTACCAATAAATATTAATTTGTTGTAAAAACGGACACTATCAGCTGCTAGATGTCGCTAAAGTAAAGAAAAATTAACCAACAGTTAGTTGCTTTTCTTCGTTTTGCAGCAGATTGACAAAAAAAAAAAAAATACTGTATGTGTCAAAAGTAAAAAATGAAACGTTCCAAAAATTTAAAGAAGCATATAAAATTTCAAAAACAACGCAAAATAAAACACAGATTTCACCTTGTATTACATTCGAAGATGAAGAAACAAGGTAAGGAACTTCGTTCCTAACGGGGATCCCCCGACCGCATTTCTTTTTAATGCTTTTTATTTTTTCTTCTTGCAGATTGTAATTATTTGTTTAAATTTGTATGCCTTGGTTTGATTTGTTTATCTGATGGTATTAATCATCCACATACACTCATAGAATAATATGTCTTCATACTAATGACAGGTTATCATCAATATTTCGATTTATGTAAAACGACATGAATGATTTAAAAACTGATATTCATCCGATGAAAACAGTCAGCAGAGAATTTTGAACCAAATTAAGTGCCATCAATAGTAAGACTGTGGTGGCATTAATTCTACAGAATATATAATTGAGAAAGGAAACAAGTTTTGACAAGTCTAGCCAAGGTACAAGCTGACATCATAAAATTGTCAAAGTACATATGTATATAGAGTTAGAGAAAGGCGCTTTTTCAATGGAAAAAAATGAATTTTTTTGCAAAAGTTTGAAATTTAATAATAAAAAAAAAATCTAAAAATAAAGTTATGCTGATGAATTTTCATGCATTTATAACAAATTAAGTTTCAAACCAAAAAAGCCATAAATGACTAAAATCGGTGCACAACTTTGGAATTTATTCACAAAAAATCAAAAATTGCAGTTTCAAGCGGTCACCAGACGAAGCCTCCAAAATTAAAAATAAAACATTTTTTTTTATGAAATGAAAGTAGTATGGAAGAAACATTTTGTTTGCTTATCAAAATAAAGCAATTTTAACTGATGGAGGTAAAAAACAAATTACATATCGATACCCAAAGGCAAAATTCCGTAACTAACAAATTATTCAACATTGACTTTTCTATAGTTTCCATATGTAACACGCAGAGCTAGTAAAAAGATATACACGTTCAATTTCATAGTTTGTTAATATGTAATTGGTTTGCTTCTTTTCCTTGTTTGTGGCTTTGTTTTTCCCCAGAAAATATATGTAATATAAATCTACTACTTGTTTTAAAAATCTTGTCAGCCGGCAACTTTGAATTGTGATAATTTTAAGCCTTAAGGTATGCTTCAAAATATCTAAATAATAAATATTTTCATTTAGACTAGTTTTTAAGCAAATGCTGGGCCGATTTATAAAAGTATTTTATGTTTAAAAATGTTTAAACGTGCTTTTGTTAAATACTCCATAGACATTTAAAAGAAAATGGTTTTTACAAAAACGTACATATATGCTTTAAGCTTGTACAAATAAGCTGCCCAGATTTGAGTGCCTAGTATTATAGCGGATTTACATTTACTCACATCTTTGAGATGTGTGTTGAAGATGTTGAAAATTGAAAAAAGCTGCTTACATTACATTTTCAACATCTTTCATCTGTCAAATATCATTTCACGTGTTTGAGCAAACTAAAAAACATTATTTTATTCTTTTTTACTAAAAATAAAAGTATTGCATTACTAATTTTATATTATGTTTAATTTAAAAAAAATTTAATTACATTGTTTGTTCACGCTCATTGTAAACATTTTTGACACTTGTATATTTTCTAGTGATGGTATGAATTTTATCGTTTTTTTAACTTCTTTTTAGTGATGACATTGAAATAATCGAAAGATGTTGAATACGGCGAAATGAAAAATGTACATCTTGTGAAGATGTTGAGTGATGTTGAGTTTTTTTCACATAGAATTTGTATAGGAAGATGTTAAAATCTTGCCAAAATGATGAAAGATGTAAGATGTGAGTAAATGTAAAAAGCCTATTAGAAGCATTGACATTTTTCTTTTTAACTTTGCCTAACTTACCGTCTTGGCTTTGGTCTAACGATTTCGTGATTGGCATTTGTTATACATAAGGGACTTAGAGCCCCGGCTAAGTGCTCGACGCCGAGACCAGGATCCCAGCTGTGGCGTCCCGGCATATTTGAATTTGGCAAGTGGCTGGGATTGTTATTTCGACTACCGTTGACCTGCTGTTGGCGTGTATTGTTTATTGCACTGCCGCCACCGCAAGGTGTATTAACATTTGCTTTTACTATTGCAAGGCTGTTGTTTGTTGATGTATTACAATTGCTGGTGTTGTTGTTAATTGTGGTTCTTGCGGCAGGTAATGGCACTTGTAAGTTTTTTGAGGGAAAATTATTATTGCTATTGACCACATTTGTCGCTGGCATGGAATTTGTGATATGAACTTTGGTTGTTAAAGTACTATTATTATTATTATTATTATTGTTAATGACATTTCCACTGCTGCCACTTACACTGCTACAGCCATTGCTGCTGCTGTTATTTGATACAATATTATTTGCTGTAACTTTGGCTCTAACTGTGCCCTGTTGTATAGCAGGGGAGCTTTTCGATTGATGCAGCACCATTTAGAAATCTTAACTTCCAATCCATTCAGCTTCAAACTAGAAAACTAAAAAGAAAAGTGAAACAAAATCTTAAGTATAGAATTTCATTTAATCAGAAGTCTTATGACATACTTATTTTTATAAAACTGCTTATTAATAACTTTTTCAACACAAAACCTGTAAGCATTAGTTTATAAAACAGTGGGTTCCTTTCTAGACATATGCAAATCTCCATTTCATTTGGCTGTTTTATTAGCAAGCTGAATTATTAACGACATTGATTTGAAGTATTTGTGAACAAAACCAACCGCGATCAAGATCAAAAAGAATGCGCAGCATTAAAATAGAACAAATAAACAGTCAAACATTCGGTAAATATGTCTACAAAAGAATTTATTTTATCTGTTAAACAAAAGACTCGAGCTCGAAGAAACTCACACACAACACAACGAACATGCTGAGTGAAGCAACCATGAGCTTAACTAATTTATAACAAATTCTATTTTATGTTAAAACACACACACGCACACGCACAGATAAATACATATATTTGTAAGCATGCAAGTGTGTATCGGTGCATGTGTGTATGTATTTAATAACTTGTGTGCAAGTACGCATAATCATTTCTAAAAAGTTGAAGCAACAAATTAAATGACATTTTACAATTATAGCAGGCTGTAAGCCAACAAAAAAGCCAGCTTTGCCGCACTGACTCAACATAATTAACGCCAAGTCAGAGCTGTAGTGATATCTACAGACAATCAGTTGGCTTCAATCAGACATCCACGAGAGACAAATGACAAAAAGCATGATCGTCAACTGGCATTTGTTGTTTAAAACCTTATAAAAACATGAAATAGACTTCAGCACAAGTCGTCTCGACATATTTGAAAATAAAAACAAATCAAAAGAAATGCCAGCTACAACAATAAATAATAATAGAAAGAAGAAAAAAGCGAAAAATAGTTAAAAGCCGACAGAATAGTCATGAGATATTTGAAATATTAAAAATTCTACAAGTCGACAAACACAGCAACGAAATCTCAAGAATATGTAACATTTTTGAAGAAATAGAGAGACATGTTGTAGGCGCCTTACATATTGCAACGTACAAATAGTTTGTTGTTTAGCCACGAATGTTGCACAATAATGACTTGAAGTTGGCTGCTTTTATTTTTTTTACTTCAATTTTTACATTCTTTCAGCAACTTCACATTCATGCTCACAGCAGCTAATGAACGTTGCTTATTTATGACAACATTTCGATATTGAAAATCAAAGCAATTAAAACAAACCCATTGCTCTTTCATGTACATATGTACATAAGTAGTTCGTTCTAACAACCAAAATGCCTGCTATTTATAGTTGATGATGCAAACACATTAAAATGGCATAAAGAAAAACTAGACTTAATTTCCGCACAAGTTCTCACAAAATGGTGCACTATTTTATAGAAAATGGACACAGGATTTGTTTATGAGAGAGGGAGAGAGAGAGAGAGTGAGAGGGATACCGAAAAATATACATTTCCATTTCAGTTTACTCTCACACAAAATACTCGGAACGCCGGTGTATGCGATACTGTTATTGAAATCGAACAGTTTGTGACGACACTTTTAGCTGGTTGCTGGGGTAGAGCTCAGCGACGGCCAGGGTCGTTATTCAGTAAAGATATTTCTGCTTCGGTGGAGTAAAACGCAGAGTTTACATACGTTATAAAATTTATTCTCTTTTGCTTTCGAATGACTGAGTGGTGTTAACGGTGACAGGCTGTCAACGTGCAGCTTAGCGTGAAGCGCTGAAGTCGGCTTATGGCGTAACTCCTAAACAACGTTGTATGTACTCTATGGCAGCGAAGTCTGGAGCCAGACTGAATCCCACCATATAGTCCAAATGTTGTCGCGTACTGTGAAATTTGTACTTCAGGTCAGCGAAGTCTGGAGCCAGACTGAATCCCAAACTCAGGCGCAAATATTCACAGCGGAGTTTGAGCTTCGGGTCAGCGAAGTCTGTACCCAGACTGATCCTAAACCCTCCACTCGAGTGTTCACAGCGGTCTTTGTGCTTCGGGTCAGCGAAGTCTGTAATCCATTCTAAGTCTAATCCATTCTAAGGCAATACGAAAATTCATTGAATTTAACTTAGGTAAGATATGTACTGAAATACAGTATTAATTAATAATAATTAAAAAATGGGAAATGATTCAATAATCCTGGTGCGATGACTACGTTACCACATTCGAGCCCAGTGATGGAAACTAACATTTGTTGTGGCCAAAACGAGCCTGTTGACTTTGGCCATCACAAGTTTTATTTGCTTTTTGGACATTATATGTGTATATTTTTTTCTTTGGACCGGCACTCAGGGATTGACCTCTACACATGCAGTACATTGTACTAGCGGAACTAAGAAAATAGGTTTTGGGAGGAAGAAAAGAGAGAGAGAGTAGTTTTGAATCTTCCTAAATTGTAACTGGACGAAAATACATACGTCTGCCGGCAATTTGTTCCACAGACGGGGCCGTACAGCTTAAGAACCGGCTTTTCTCTGAAATGTGTAGCACGATTCATAAATTGTAACTGGACGAAAATACGTCTGCCGGCAATTTTTTCCACAGACGGATCATACATATTGAAAAAAAAAATGTACTCATGAAAATTTACTAACCCCCTAATATAATTGTTCATCCTCTTGGGTTGAAGATACTCTAAGAAAATATTGTTGTATATTTTTTCTGGTACTTGTAGCAGGAAGTTGCTTAGGAATTTTCAGGGCGTTATTTGTCAGTCAAAATATTTTATTGCAGCAATTTAGTCACAATATCTGTTAAAAAAAAAATGCTTCAAAACTAAACTATGATTAATGGCTTTGAGTAAATTTAAACGTCCAGCTCGATTTGTTTCTTTTTATTCAATAAAAATAGAAATATGTACATACATAAGCATACACACTCATGCGCACACTCACCGGGATCATAAATCATAGAAAAATGTAAAACGGGTAGCTGGCATTTATCACAACACTTTTCTTATTTATTATCATACGAAGTGGATGGTGGGGCTTGGGATCTTTAACGCAAAAAGAAAATTGTGATGAGATTTTTCTTAATGGCAATGAAAAAGAAGAAGTATTTAATTCAATTACTTAAGCATCCAGAGAAGCATGTTAAACTGGCCAATAACCAATCAGTAGCAAAATTCGATCAGTTGTTGTAACAGCAGGAGACTATCAAGATTCTAAATAAATGACTCATTTGTCAGACAGAATACAAATTATAAAACAAACATGTATAAAATCTGTAAAACAGGTTGGAGAAAACATTAAAAGAAAAAATTAATAATGCAGGTATTACACACTAATATGGCCACTGAAAATGGACCGAACAACATTTTTATATGTACAGGGTGGGCCAATACTACCACAGGGGTTTGAGTTCAGCGGCTGCCAAAAGAACACTTGATAGCTTTTTTCTTATCTAAGTAATCTGGATATTTTTTATTTTTTATTTGCAGATTGATTATTAAATTTAATACGAATGGAAAACTTGGATACTGAAAAAGTAATTTGCAGGTGTCAGGGTGCAATAACTTTGCCTTTTGCCACTGTTTCATATTGTACTTTGTATAGATGATAAATGTATTTTTGCATTTTGCTAATTTTTTGCTTCATATTCCAATAAGCTTTCAACTTTACTTTTCTTGTCTCCCTGCAATTTCATCACAAAAAAAAACGTTTCTCAGTTTTGAGAGAGTGAAATCGAACTCAAGCCTGATAAAATTATTAACAATTGGAAATCATAAAGTTCGTTTATAAAGTTAAAATTTAAATGTATTAATTCAGGTCCAAAAATGAACCTTTACCAAACATTTACTGACAAAGACAGTAAATTTTTTGAAAAGTTTCATTTTTGGACCTGAATTAATACATTTCAATTGGCTGGCTCTTAAAGCAAATAAAAAATTAAGCTCATATTTGAATGTTAAAATTAAAAAAAAACTAGTTTGTTTAAAAAATTAAACAGGCAGCAGCGCCAAAGCCGCCAAAAGCTGCACATATCGAAGACAGAGTGTAAATGGTTTGCGGTAAAGTTAAATGCTTTCTAAAACCAAAACCAGGCGGAAAACGACAAAATAAAGGGTTATCCATTTCGTGATTTCAAAAGTAGAGGACTGGAATTCCACGTCTGTCAAACTAAGTTGTTAAATCAATTTTTTTCTTCTCAGTTGAAAGTCTGACATTGACGAAAATGGATCGCTTAACTGTCACACAACGCATAAAAACAACATACTAGAGAAATAATCATTCTACCACAGCCACACGTCGTGTTTTAAGAGGACATTATAGATTACATAATCGTCCAACTACGCAAGCAATTGGCGAAATTTGAAGAGACTGGAGCGGTTGCAAATATTGTATCATCGTCTAGCTCGTTCCGCTGAAAGTATCGCTGCTGTAAGTGAAACTGTTGCCGAAAGTCTCTCGTCGTTCTCAGGAATTAGGATTGCATTAAGATCTACACCTACATCTATATAAAATCCAGCTGACACAACAACTGAAGCCAGCTGACCATTCACAATGTCGTCGTAGATACATACGTGGTATGGGTGCTTGAACGACAGACGGTGGACGGCGATTTTTCGAACAAAATTTTCCTCAACGATGAAGCACATTTCTCACTCGCTCGGTGGGTATTTTAATAAACAAAATTGTCGTATTTGGGGTTCTGAGAATCCTCAAGTAATTGAAGAGAGGCCATTACATGTAGCAAAAGTCACTGTATGGTGCGCTCTTTGATCCGAAGGTGTGATTGGACCTGACGACTTCTTCGAAAACGACCATGGAACGACTGTCGCCGTCAATTCGAAGCGTTATGGTCTTTTTTTTGCCTGCTATTGAAGAATACGACTTGGAGAATATGTGGTTTCAACAAGATGGTACCACATGCCATACAACATTTCCTGGCCGCGTAATTTCTCGTCTTGGCGATATCAACTGGCCATTAAGATCATGCGATTTGACATCATTAGACTTTTTTTGTGGGGCTACGCGAATGATCGTGTTTATGCAGATAAACCTTTAACTCTTGCGCTCTTAAAAGCCAACATTCGTCAAGTTATGACTGAGATATCTACCGCCCAATGTGTGTAAAAAATGGTCGAAAATTACCTCAAAAGAATCAATGTTTGCCACACTTCGCGTGGTGGTCATTTAAATGATGTAGTGTTTCACACATAATGTTAACGTGCAAACTTTATAATAAAAGAGAAATATCAGAAGAAGAAAATATTTTATATCTGTTTTATTTACGTTTACTTTTGAAAACGCAAAATCGATAACCCTATACAAGCACACACAAGTGCTGGTTACAAATACACCCTAGAATTTCATACTCATTTTAAGCCATAATAGGATTGTTTCTCTTTCTTAATCCCTATTCGGCTTAAATTTTCAAGTACACGCATCGTACTAAAATCAATTAGAAAAAATTTAAATTTATTATGGGCTTTTTCTTTCTTTGAATATTCGTTTTATTTAAATTTACATATTTCAATGTACATTTGAATATTTGTCTGCAATGATATTCTTATCCGAAGACATTGCAACCATAAATAATAATAAAAAAAAACAATAACTATTTTAAACCTGGGGGCAAATCACCGCATTCGAAGTCGAGTCTTCTTTCGTGTGTGCAAATATTTCGACGGCTGCAATTTTTTGGATCACAGTATTCGATCGCAATCAATATTGTCTACTACTATTTTTTACATCGCAGTACGCATTTGACAATAAAGAAACAAAACGAAAAAGGAAAACAAAATATAAATAAATTGATGGAAAACTTCAAGATAAATGAATCCAAATGTGTTTTTATGTTTCTCATCTTCGGAATCGGAGGATGAGTCCAATATTGCCATTATAAGTAAGAATATTCGTGACAAAATAAATCCTTTTTCATTGCCAGACTCTCTAAGGAAGCTTTTGAATACGTTTTATCGGAAATAAATATCTCTGGTCAGATGTCGACGAGCGTACCACCCGTATTGCAACTTGCCGCTACATTGTCCTTTTTGGCCAGTGGCAGCTTTCAACACACGGCCGGAAATTATTTTTTAGTGGGGTTGACACAAAGCAAATAAATAAACAAATAAAATTTATATTTTTTAAATTATTTCTTTAATTTTTTGTCGCTTCTTTGCTATTTTATTTGTTTTGCTGCTAAAAGCTAAAGTTTATTTGTTTTCGATAGTGTAGTAACAATCGAGTACAACATCGATTAGATGCGTTTCGATAACGAGTCCTGTGATCCACGTTAACAGCATTTCGATGACAAAGCACTCGATTTCGAATGCGGTGATTTGCCCCATGTTTTCGTTCTTGAAAATTTTTCGCGAATAAATCCTTTTTTTCGAACCTTTTCATGCTGCTTTAAGGCCGTGTTACACTATCCTACTCAATTTGATAGAATTCAGGCCACACTGTTATACTTTTGTTTGCAACTTCAAAAAGACAACCCCGATCGCATTGAATAAGATAAGTTTTTGAAAATGTTCAAAAGATTAGCAAATTGGACAGCCTTTTACACACAAGCACACTTTTAGTTCAGACTATCACACTTTTTGGACACACATGTAATTTTTAACAGATCGTACGATTCAGTAGGATAGTGAATCACAGCCTTTACCAGTTTTATGTCGTTCAGTTATCTAAAGATTCATAAGAAATCAATTATTGCCCGGATTCAATGTCTTGAGAATATGAATTATTTTTAGCATTTTCAAATATGGATTCGATACAATTTTGTAAAAATAAGAAATTCGATGTATGTATGTATATATTTTTATCAGAAATATACAAAAGTTTGTGAATATTACAATACGAAGATCTTGTGAATTGGTCAGATATTCCGATTTGAAATGTTTACATTTGCTTGAATTTCCTTAAAAGGTAAATACTTTTTGCACCCACAAATTGACTAAATCACATCAAGACTAGCAAACATTTAGATCATTTATGTAACAACCACCAACCTGTTGTGTGATTTTGCGATAGAATTGGAAGTTTTACTGGGGCTTTAGACAAGTTGTATATTGGCTGCACAATAAAAACATAAATGTCTTTTCTAATTCTTATTCATTTAACAAACAAATGACATCAACATGCAAGTCAAGTTGAACTATTAAAATGCAATTAATCTTTTCACACCACCAAACTTGATTGGAGCTCAGCTCAGCTCTGCTCTGCTCTGATCGGATCGGCTCGTGTGAGTTGCATTAATGCATTAATGCAATAAAAGATTATTGTTTATGTAAACAAACACGGCCATAACTTTATTTTGCCTGACACTTAATCACTTACTGTATTCATACTACAGACAGTCAGCAAGTTTTTTTTTTGTTTTTTGTTTTCTTCTTGAAATGGCCAATAAATAATTAGAAAATACAAAAAGCAAAATATTGTTAACAGCAGTATGTGCATGCAAGTTCTGCACGACATATTTATTATTATTTTCAAGGAAACTTCAATTCAATCTGCTGTGTGGCTTTTGTCGTTTATAATATTTATTGTTTCGAATTCTACCTGCCACATAAACAATTGCAACAGTTGAGCAAAAGGTTTACGAGGTTGTTTCATACCAGGCTGTGAGTGTCCAAAAAATGAGGGCCTCTTAATTACATGCTGCACTGACTGACACAAAAAAAAACACACACGCACACACACACAAATTTATGCTTGAAGGAAAGCAGCAAAAGCCACTAAAATCTAAACGGTTAAAAGCAGTGGCAAAAGATTTCGGTAAAAACAAAATTATTTGTCAAAAAAAAAAAAAAAAAAAAAAAAGAGAAAAATACAAGAAATAAACATGATTATTTGCAGCTGTTTTCAGCAACGTACACAACAAAGGAAAAAAAAACTCCAATTATTTGCTGAGAAATGTTTGGCCAGTTTTCTTTTTCTTTTTGCTGTAAATAAAAGACCGGTTGTTAACATCTCACAAAAGAGTGTTTGTATGTACATACATACATACATACATATGTATGTACTTGTAAAAACAAAAATTCTTTAAATATTTTATAATGTAATTTCTTTGCCTCCATTTTGTGCAACACGCAACACAGTCAAAGCTCAACACATTTTTTAGCATAAATACACATTTGCATAAATACACGTACATACCTGCACACATACTTCGTTTTTGTTTTTTAATTAAATATAAAATTAGCATATTTGTACATATACATACATACATAGGAAAAATCCAAATTTTTTTTTAATAAATGAGTAAAAACAAAACATTAAACAAAGACTTTTTTCATACAACAAATTTAAGCAAGTTTGAACATAAAAAAACCTAAACAAGAAATTGGCTGTTGAACATTTCGCCTCCAGGGCTCAAGACTTCCATAACACTAAGATTTCAACATAAATATAACTACATACATACATTAGCATTAATATGTATATATGTATGTACACATGTGCGTTCATAAATCCGCTTCCTTGGCTGCAGCCATCAAAAAGGAATTTATGCTAAGGGCATTAAAACAAATCAAAACCAGGCCCATCTAAGACTTTGCTCCTTTTTGGTCATGTTTAACAGAAATGTGGAAAGGTGTTATTTGAAATATACATATGCACATACACACATATGTATATAAATTCTTTATTAATTCGTAATAACCATATACACCACAAATCATTTTGAGAAAATTACTGGTCGCCATGTCACAAAAATGTTTTGGCCCAATGGTTCCTTTAAAAAACAAATATATAAGTTGGGAGTGGGGTATAAATTATTTGAATACCCGTTTTCTGAGTTCCGAAACCTGTTTTGAGTAACTGTTCATGGTTTCTGAGATGCTGCACATCAACTATTTTTGGATAGAAGTAGTCAAGGTGTCTTTACGCACAACAAACTCCCTGCACCATCAAGCGCATGTCGCTTGCAGCAAACATACGATAAAAGACATCAAACTTCATAATAAGCTTGTCCCGTACTTTTTGCGCAAAGTTCGGTAAAGTCAGAGCAATCAAGAACGTCGAGAAATCGATGCGATGAGGAATCGACACATTCGGGTCTTTGGCAACACTTTCACTTACAGCAGCGGCATTTTCAGCGGAACGAGCGAAACGATGATGCACAGGCTGCACAATATTTGTAAACGCTCCAGTCTCTTCAAATTTCTTCACAATTTCGCCAATTGCTTGCGTAGTTGGACGATTATGTTAACCATAATGTCCTCTTAAAGCACAATATGTGGCCGTGTGGCAGAATCACCATTTTTAGGGTGCCGTACTCATCAGAGCGAAACGGAACCCTATTACCTAGACTACTACGCCCGCCCGTCACAGCGTACATTCTCCGAAACGGTAAGAGCTGAAATTTTTGCAGGATACTAAAAACGACAACAAAGCGAAAACTACCAGGTGTCCCCATACAACGAAAAGTTACAATTAGCTATATATAGAAAGCTGAAATTCGCACAGTGTATGTATTTATAGATGTTCTACAACAGCGATTGCTAAAGACGACAACAAGTCGAAAACTACCAGGTGTCCCTTTACAACGTAGAATAACAATTAGCCGTTACTCTCGAACTATAAGAGACACAGAGATGAAATGTGCACAATATATGTACCCACATATGGCCTATACTAACAAATTCTAAAAACCACAACAAATCGAAAAGTACCAGGTGTCCCCATACCACCTAAAGTAACAATTAAAATACAACCTAAAGTAACAGAGAGCTGAAATTCGCACAATATATGTATTTACATATGCCCTACAACAACAAATGCTAAAAACAATAACATATCGAAAACTACCAGGTGTCCCTTTACAACGTAGAATAACAATTAACTATAACTCTCGAACTGTAAAAGATAGAAAGCTGAAATGTGCACAATATATGTACCCACATATGGCCTATACTAACAAATTCTAAAAACCACAACAAGTCGAAAACTACCAGGTGTCCCCATACCACCTAAAGTAACAATTAAAATACAACCTAAAGTAACAGAGAGCTGAAATTCGCACAGTATATCATATTTATTACAACAAATGCTAAAAACAATAACATGTCGAAAACTACCAGATGTCCCTTTACAACGTAGAGTAACAGCTATAACTATCGAACCGTAAGAGATAGAGCGCCAATATTCGCACAGTGTCGGTATTCCCAGATGCCTTACAACTACAAATGACAACAACAACAACAACAACAACAACAAGTCGAAAACTACTAGGTGTCCCCATACAACATAAAGTTAGCTGTAAGAGACAGAGAAATGAAATTTATACAATATATGTATGTATTCACATATGCCATTCTATACGTACATTATACATATGTGCGGAACCCTAAGTGTGCGAGCCACCCTCGTACTTGACTGAATTTATTGTAGTATGTTTTGATCATTTTTATGCGTTGTAGTTGTGTGATAGTTAAGCGTTCCATTTTCGTCAATGTCAACAATTTTGACTGAGGAGAAAAAAAAAATTGCTTTAACACCTTAGTTTGACAGATATCGAATTCCAGTCCTATGCTTTTGAAACCACGAAATGAATAACCCTTTACTATTTGTTGAGAATTTTTCGTATAAAAGAAACAAATATTGTATTTGTCAAGAGAAGCTGGCGTAGAGGAAATTAACGAAAAAAGAAGAATTATTTAACTATTTGTTATTTCTACTTTTTTTGCTAAGGCCTAATATATGTTTGTGTTATTTTAAGTAAAAACTAGAACACGGAAAGAAAAAGCTTATGCTAAATTTAAGTTTTTTCTACTTTATTTTAGTATGAAACTCACAAGCGTTCTTAAAACAATTCAAATAGATATTATTACAGAGAATTAGTCCTGTTGCGGCTTACAGTGAGTACTAAACTATTGTGTGTGTATTTGTAAGCAGCACTTGTGTGTGCTTGTATTGAGTTTTGTTTAATTTTTTCAAGTGCTGCAATAGCTGAATTGGTAGAGTGGCTGGACTGGCGATAAGTCGTTATGTTCCAGGTTCAAGTCAGCAAAGAGCCAAAATTATTTATAAATTATTATTGAATTAAGAAAGTAAAGTGTAATATTTCAGGTACGAATTTGGGATTAAATAGAAAATATCAGAAACATCGAATCAAGTTCACAATCATCGCACTCAAAACAAATTCAATCCTTCTGTACACAGAGCAAAAACTTCCTAATTGATTCAATAAGGTTTTCTCTTTGAAACGTTTTTAGGCTGAGGGGTATCCCAGCAGAGAGAAAAGAAGATTTTTCTATGGGTATTTCTTATTATTTCCATGTTGCAAATCTTATTAATTGTCTCAACAAGAAAAACACGTAAAACCAAGAAGAAAACTTGTTATTCACGTTTGTTTTTACTCAGTTTCCAATTTGCATGGTACCAAAAAAAAATTCTATAGATAAGAACTTATTGATTCTATTAGGTTTTCTTGTAAATTGTATACAATAAGGATTTCTTATTGATTTTATTAAGTTATCCTATTAATTTTTCCCTATTAGTTTTATTAGGTTGCTATATAAACACACGTAAATCATCTTTTTAATTTCATTAATTGTTGTTTTGTCAATAAGGTTTTCCCATTTAAAATATTTTATTTATTTTAAATAATTTATTGATTTTGTTCTACTTTATTAGGTGGTTTTTTCTCTGTGTACTTAAATCAATCCCAATCAGCCTCAAAAGTAGGGCAAACACGAATGTTCTTTTAGCTATATTCAAGCCAAAATCAGGATTGAATGTGGCTAAAATTAATTTGAAACTGGGATTGAACATGGCTAATATTAAGTATTTAGCGCTGGATTATTCCGTACTTAAAACATGCGCAACGTACTTGATTTAAGGAAATTCGTACATGCCGAACATCTGACACCGCTTCGGATTGATTTCAGTACAAATGGATTGATATTTTTTTTTTTCAGTGTAGCAACACTTAAACATTGCAACTCTAGTGGTTTTTTACTTGTTTTTATTTCATTTTTGTATTTACTTTAACTATTACTGCTTTAATACGTGTTTGTTTATTCATTTGATTAATGATTTAATGGACGATTTGCTACTATTTAAAAAAACACATGTTGTTCAAAACGAAAAGCATACTGTGTGTGCAGTTTTGGCTAAAGTTTTAAATATTTATTACAAAATAAACTAATGTAAACATATTGTGTAAATAACAACTTTTATTGTACGGATTAAGTTTCAAGCAAAATAAATGTAATACATTTTAGCTTAGATCAATGAATGAAATTCATTTGATAATTTTTCACTGAGAAAGTGTTTTGGATAATTATTTATAAAAAGTGAATTGTAAAGTAGAGCATAGAGCACTATATATCTCCCATAAGAAAAAGAGGGAAAGAAATAACGATGAGAAAAAATTATTTGGGATGGTTCATACAGTTGACTGACTCTTCAACAAGTGCTCTGAAACCAGTTTGGGCTTTGAAGGAATAATTTATGAAAACACTTTTGTGTAGAGGGAATATAATTTATATAATATATAAATTTTTTCAGGCTCTACATTAGGCTCTGGCAATAGTCAGCATGATGGGGAAAATATTTTCAAAAATGATATTTGTATGGGGGGAGTCTCTAAACAGAGACTTGAAGTGATTCATTCACAAATAAACATATTGGAATACAATAAAGGGGGGACAATTGCGTCTATTACTTTGCTGCCATAAATTATTTGTTTTACTGAACTGCTCTAGTTCACATTAACCAAGTATTACTGTCCCAGAAGGATTAAATTAGGAAGATATACATATGTATATGAAGAAGTTCAAAATAAATAAAAATGTACCGTTATAACAAAAAGATGCACAAAAGTAAAAAAAAGGAAAATAATAAAAAAAGAAATCAAATCCAAAATCACAAACACCACATGAATATCTACACAGTTCTGGAATACCAGCTGTAAACCAGTGGCTTGTTTAGCTCCCAAAAGTCGTAAAAAAACTTAATTTATCTAATGAAAGATATTCGCACACCAAAATTTGTATGCAGTTTTGCTGGTCTCTTGAGGTGATAAATAGTTATTAAAAAGAAAGAAAGAACTTGTTGCTGTAAGTTTAGCAAAAGGAAACTATTACTTTTCACAGCTGGAAAAAAATAAATCTTACTTTTTAGTGCTTTAACTTTAGTATAGTTAAATTTTGCTTTTATCTGCTTGAAAAAAATTCCAATGATTAAAGAAATTCTAAGCTGAAACTATTGTGCGAAGTAATGAAATTAATTCGCTTACACAGTTCGTCACGAAAAATAAATTACAGGATTCTGGCAGAGGAGACCAAAACAAAATATAAGTGTGTCGAAATTTCATATTACAGACGATTCAAGTTTCTCAACTTTGGCCTGTTGCTCCATCTTATTGTTATCAGTATAAGACTACGTCATCGATAATTCAATAAAATAAAACTATCGATAGTACCCGCGCTTGCTTTGCAGTTCTACTCTTCACAGAGATAGACAGTAAAATGAGAACAAATTTAGACGGTAGTTGTAATCAGGGGTGGCAACAAATTTTGACCAATATGTAAAACTAAATCGGCATTGTCGGCACCTTAATTTAAGCAAATCGGCAAAAATTCGGTAAATTTAGAAAGCGAATTGTATTTTGCACTTTACCAATTGCCGTTAAACATATATTTGAAAAATTATTAAATAATTAATTTCTTCGCCATAATATATAGAGAAATAATTTATATAATAATGTAATGAAGGATATTCTTAACTGAACCTGAAATTTTTATTTTGATCTAGATTAATAGATATCTAATAATTAATTAAGTTAGGCGATAGAGATGCGAAGCTTTTATCTCGTCAGATTTCAATTTAGATTTTGCCGAACGGTGGTATTATCGCAAATATTTTATTTGGCGTGAGTCCAACTCCTTAATAGTTCGAATTACAAACACCCTCTGGACGAAGCGCCTAGAAAAAGCAGAAACTAATAGAAATACAGGGTGGTTACATTTTAAGGGCCGCTGTTGAATATGAACCACATCTAAAGGTCAAGCTTTTTTCTGCTTTTCATTAGGCATTACTCAATTTCAGATTAATTCAATTTGAACGGAAATTCAATTCGAATGAAAATGAAAAGATACACAATCGAGCAACGCGTTAAAGTTATTCAGGCTTATAATGAAAATGGGTGTTCAAATCGAAATGCATATCAAGCACTTCTTGATTTTTTTCGGTCAATTTAATACTCCAAATGTGCGTAAAATCGGAAAAATCGTGGAAAAATTTGAACCAACCGGTTCTGAAGGAGATGTGAAAATACCAGTTCATGCCCGTACAACTCGTACTGAAGAAAATATTGCTGGCATCTGGAGAGCTTGAAAATTGCAACTTTCACACTCATCGTGGAGGAACTTTATGCATAAATACTTGCATTTAAACGCTTACAAGGTGCACTTGACTCAACAACTAAAGCCCCTTGACCATTCCAAGCTTTGTCAATGGTCAGAATGGTGACCAGAAATGGCAACAGGGGCTGGTAAATTTTCAAAGAAAATCATCTTCAGTGATCAGGCATATTTTCAAAACAGTGGATTCGACAATAAGCACAATCGTGGTGATTTGGGCGAATGATCATCCAAAAGTGATTGTCGAAAAACCAACAGGTTTATGAGCTGAACTTTGGGCCGTATTTTTTTGCAAAATGAGGCCGGTCAGGCAGTGACAATGAAATAATATTAACTATCGTGAGAAGATAACGAACTTTTTATGGCCCAAATTAGAAGATATGGATGTGGACGATATGTAGTATCAACAGGACGCTGCCACTTGCCACACAGCTAACGAAACAATGGCTCTTTTGAGCAACAAATTTAATGACCGTGTGGTCTCACGTGGTGACGATGTCAATTGGCCACCAAGGTCAAGTGATTTGACACCGTGGTATTTCTTCCTTTGGGGCTATTCCAAAAAAGGTGTACGTCCATAAGTCAGCAACAGCTTAAAAGCACTAAGGGATAAGATAATTCTGCCTAATTACAGCGTAAAACATCAATTTTGCCTCAGCGTCATCGAAAAATTTAACCATTGCATGGAGGAGTGAGATATTTTGTTTCATTCATAATTAAAACACACCAATATTATCTTAATAAAAAGAAATGGCGAAATTTTCTAAATAATTTGTGCCTTGTTCAAAATCAATGTCGGCCCTTAGAATTTAATCACCCTTATGTCATCGTATCATACAATTCATTTTTAATAAACTGACTGGCGTGAAGGAAAGGTCTATATTTGTCGTCGGCATATAGACAGCTGAAAAAGACAGAAGACATTTGAAAAAGGTCTATATTTTTGGACCTGAATTGTTGCATTTGGAATTAGAAATTGTTCGTTGTATAGAGAATCTCAAAATAAATTCGAATGTATAAATTCGATGTCATTAACAAATATTCCGCTAAAGTGGTTGCATACTTTTTCATATCAGCTAAAAAATTATGTACTTAGTTGCAATTTAACTTGAGTTCGCTCAAATTAATCGGTTGCACAACAAATGTTAAGCAAACTGGAAGCACACTCACATTGTAAATGCATGATCTACATACAACTTTCGATCGAATGTGTGTTTTCACATTCCAAATATTTCCATTCACAACAACTTTGTTGTTTATGTTCTGTTTTTTTTTTATTTCAGCTTTTAACTTTTTTATGAGTTATTGCTTTTAGTGTGGATATAAGCTACATAAAGCGTACCGCTCGATTTCTTAAGCATAGTTTTTTTTTTTGTAATTCAAGTAATAATTAATTTGAAGAAAACATATGTGTAAGGTAGAGGTTTCCACTTAATAGTTTTAATTTCATCAGAAGTCTTCATTCGGCTTTACAGCATGTAAGGCGCTTTTTACGATGCTACACTGGCTCAAAGCCGATCTCATGGTTAAGCAAACTGCTGTAAATTTGGTGATAAGGTTGAAGACCACGAATTAACATAAGCGTACAAAATCGTATCTTTTTAATTCCAGCTCTTAAGTTTTTTTATAGGCATTCAAAACTTCCTGTGGGCTAAGAAATTTTCCCCTCTATGGTATAAGCAGCATCGGCTCTACGTACAACATCTGTACGCATTTGGCAGCACATTTTTTCATTTTATGGCAATTGGTACCATTATACCACAGCCGATCCGGAACTTTTTTGTCCCTCATACAAAAAGCTTTTGAAAAATCGATGGCAAAAAACGAACATTTTCTGTACATACAAATCGACCCGGCCTAATCTCCATATTTGTTTTAATTAATTGGCTTGTTGCTGCTGGTTTCATAGGTGTTAATCGGTTTTCATTTTTTTTTTTTTTTAGAAGTACACAATAAATGGGAGAAACTGAATGAACCTGTTCAATGTGAGAAAGCTTAATTATTGGGTTTGTTTCTTAAGTCTTTTGTTACGTTGTTGACAAAAATCCATTTTAGTTCTAAATTGCTTGAGGAGAAATTTTGTATTGCAGTACTTCACATCTCTAGAATAACGTTATATTTTTCAAAACTAAACATAAATATATTTCTTATAACTTTCGATTGTCGAAAAATCGATGGCACATTACCGAAAATTTTATGTATGTATATATTAGTGTGTTTGTAGTTAAGGGCTTGTGGAATCTTTTCGATGTGTTTTCTTAATTAAACACTGATATATTAGTGTATAAATTAACTGACTGCTAGTCAAAAAAAAAAACAAAACAGTTTGTGGTATTATTTACATCATGTAATTAATACCGCATACAAATCTCTATAAATTAATCTTTAACACAAAGAAGCATTAAAAATCCACATTCACTTTTAACGCTTTTTTTTTTTTTGTTTGTTTTAGATTAAATAAATAGAGTTTAAAAACTGTAAAATTGTTAATAAATGAAATATTGCTGCTTGAATGACAGCTTAAATAAATATAAACCTCAAAGTCGTAAGATTAAATTTCTTATTGTTTGCTTTGGCTGCCAGTTATTTTTTTGTTCAAACATGTATGAAGGTAATCAGGCGTAATATTAATATAAATGGCTTGAAGTAATGTTTTTATCTTTGTTTTTTAAATTAAGAGAAGTTTACCGTTATTTTAATTGTTATTTTTTTTTTGTCACATATTTTACCTTATTTGGTTAAAACTATTTATGACGCTCTCTTTGCGCAAAGTTGCATTTTTTGTGAAATGTACTTAAAAGGATTGTTTGAAATGGATTTTTTGTTATAATGTTTTTGGAATACAAAAAACTGAGCATTAAGTATCTGTTTCAAAAATTACTTAGCAAAATTGGGATTCTGAAAAATTGTTATATATACAGAAGTAATTGATGAAAAAAATTTGCAGAGCTTGCTGAAAATTGGTGGCTACATTCAGTATGATCGAAAAGACGAGGCTGTGTTGTCGCACGTGGTGGCGATGTCAATCATGTGATTTCACACCGTTGGACTCCTCTCTCTGGGGTTATTTAAAAGAAATGGTATACATCAATAAGCCAGCCATAATGCAAGACCTACAGAATGAGATAGTTTGGCACATTAACGGCATAAAAGCTCAATTACGCCTCAGCGCCATGAAAATTTTGAACATCGGATGGAGGTGTGGCAGCGAGGTTTCGGTGGCCATTTGACCAATATTTCGTTCCACACATATGTAATTAAACCATACCAATATTATCATACTAAAAATAAATGGCAAAATTTTCTAAATAATTTGAGTTTTATTCAGAATCAATTTTAACCACCTTTTACAGGTTTTGAATAAAATCTCATTTTAAATTAATTTTTAACAATGCGTCCTATCGAAACGAAAGCGACAATATATCACAGAACAGTGCAAGCCACCAGCATATCAAATAAATTCAGCCAAGTAAGAGACTGACTCGTACAGATGTGGGATGATCTATGTCGGTACTTGGCTTGAAGCCATAACCCGACGGTGGATCAAACCACGTGGTGTAATTCTGACAGAACACCACCGCCCCCTGCTCGGGTGCCAATTTATTTGCTACTGTTCTTGGCCCGTAACGTAAGCCCTTGCTGAAGAGTTTGAGCTATCCAGTTTCGTCTGCAATCCAATTGCCTGGACGGCATTAGGACCACGACCACAATTGATAGTCCGAAAACTCAAGGAACATCAGGCTTTTAACCAGACCTGATGATACCGCTGTTCCAGTTCCCTACAAAGCAGCTTCTGTTGCATATCAACAGCACTACGGGCCCATTTGGACCCCCGAACATATGCCCAAAGGCTATATGATCGGTGTGGTTACCAACGTTCCCTTCGATGCGACCTTATGGTACCAATGACAGCCAGTACGTTTCAGCCAAGGAAGGCTCGGAACTGATTCCCATACTGCCAAACTGCCTTTCGGTGGTGGGTTTCAACAGAGCCCTCAAGACCTGCCTAAGATTTTTGCTCACCAAGATAACTGGGGTATTCTGCACCCCTTCTACACCAGTAACACAGCACCAAACTGTATAGGATCTGAAAGATGCCCCTGGAGGAACTGACCTGTGCAGTACGAATTCCGCACTACTGTGGTATTTCACTTAGCAGACTAAGAGGTTTTTACTTTTTTGTTGGATTTAGTAATTGCTTTTGTAGTGGCCAGATAGTTACATACATATCCAGTGAAATAGGCCTATAATATATCTCGTGCGGTTCAAAAGTTAAATTAATTTTCAAACTAAAGGATTATCATTCATATGAGACAGCATTTAAGTTGTCCCTTTTTTTTTGTTATTTTTGGTATTCTGGTTGTTGGAGAAGCCAGGTAACGAGATATTGTGGGCAACTTTCAAGTTTCTATCTCCCATATGGGTTAAGAGTTGCAGTTAAGTCTTAGATTGAAGGGTGCGGCCCGGTATTTTGTTATTTCTTTGGTATTTGTTGTTGTGGATGATAGACGCAAATTTCAAGTCTCTAGCTCTTATGTTTCTAAAGGTACAGCTAATTTTCAAACTAATGGGTGCCCCCATGAGTTGGAAAATACCAAAATTTTTTGCTTTCTGTTATTTTTGGTATTTATTCTTGCGGAGGCCTGGCAACTGCATACATACATATCCTGTGCAAATATCAAGTCTCTGTCTCTTTCGGATCAAAAACTAAAGCTAATTTTGGGTTCTTGTATGGGAGCACCCTTTAGTTTTTAGCTTTTTGTTGTTTTTAGTATTTGCAAATTTCAAGCCTCTATCTGCTATGATACAAAAGTTATAGCTCATGGAGTATGGAGACCACAATTTAGTTTTTAGCTTTTTGTTATTTTTAGTATATGACGTTGTAAAGGCTGGGTAACTACATGTTCTGTGAAAATTTCAGCTCTCTAGTTCTTACCAATGGGGAGGAGTATGGGGCCTATGACGTATGGACGAACGGACCGACAGCGAAGTCTCAATAAAAGTGTTCCGTTCTCACTCTATGAGTACGAAACTCTAAAAACGAAAACAGGATGCTGTTGAAGCAAATATTTTATATACATGACTGCAATCGGCTTTTATTTGCTTCGTGTGCATGCCCAAAATCACCGCTACACATTCTCACGAGTAAATAGACTAAGACAATAAGTGAGTTGTGTCTATTTTTTTCTCATTTCCATTTGGGTTTTATTTCTTTTCTTTCTTGCACGTGGGTGTATGCATGCTCTTGTAGTTGTAAATATAATGACTTTGGGAGGCAAGTAACGAGTTTAAAAACATCTATCACGTACTTATAAAGTTACATGAGAGCATTCATAAAAGAATTCGAAGACTAATAAAAGGAAACAAAAAGTAAGAAAAATACTTTTTTACTTTCATCTAAAATCAATGACAATTTTATTTTCGAAAAACATATTATTTCTACAATTGAATGATAAGATCTATGTAAATACCAAAAATATTATTTTTTTTGTATTATTTTTTTACATATTCATATGTGTTTGCTGTGCATACAACTTAACAATATCTGCAAGTTTGAATGAAAGAATTTTTTGGCTGTCAGTTTTGGTTTTCTTCATTTTATCTTTAACAAATATAAACATGATCTTAAATACTAAAACCACCACACACACTCGCACACACGAATGCAGGCATTTTAAACTTATACAAACAGATCTTCATATCTGTCAATTGTGTGTAAAATAAATTTGCTGGGGGTTTTACAAGAAATTAAAGCAAAATTTATATGTATGCAGGCATATACAATGTAGTGCCTGCCATATTCGTTCAGACGCTTAGCAAACCAGTATCATATTAAATCTACTAAATATGTACATACATATGTATGTATGTATGTAGCAAGAATTTTTTTTTTTTTTTGGTTTCTTCTTTTGTATGTCCCCTCGTCTTAAGTAACTTTCGTTTTGTAAAATTCATTTTCCGTGGACTTTTATGGTCGTATTGATCAATTAATGTTGCAAATCTGTGTTAACAGTAAAGGCAACTAAAGTAGCATTGTTTTATTTCCCCCCCGGAAAACATGCAGAAGCAATTAATGCACAAGAAGGGTTAGGCCCTTGTGTACAAAGAAGCAAGTTAGCCAAAGTAAGTGTGGCATGAGTGCTTTTTTTTTGCAAATTTCATTTTGGCATCACTGGTTTTAGCAGATCTGTTTTTTTTTTGGTGTAAAAAGGATACTGCTAAACATGTTCACCTTGGTTTATAATTTGACCAAGGATCAACGTAGAAATGAACAGATGATTTATTAGAGAAATTGATGCTCGGTGAAGAAAAGTACATCGTGCACTTCTTTCACTTTATAGTCAGTCAGTTTGGGCGACCTTCTGGGTAGATGCATCAGAAGGGCCGAAGCCTTTTGACTAAGTATGCATTAGAGGATATTAAACCACCAACACCCATATGTAGAATGCAGACAGAGGAAAATATCATAGCTGTATACGTTAGTGTTGTTGTACTTGAATTATCAGTTTGGGCGACCTTTTGGGTAGACGCCTCAGAAGGGCCGAAGCCTTTTGACTAAATATGCATTAGAGGATATTAAACCACCAACACCCATATGTAGAATGCAGACAGAGGAAAATATCATAGTTGTATACGTTAGTGTTGTTAAATTATCGCCTCAGTGGCGTTCGTAGTAATTGTGTCTCGGCTATTCTACTACGTGGAAGATGTGTGCGAAAGTGTATAACCGTTTAAAATACAGCTGGTGCAAAAGTTGGAGTCCCACAACTAGAACTGAATGGGCGCTGACAGAGTTCTATGAGGGTGTACTTTTTTTTTAACGGAAATTTGTGTTCAGCAACGCAGCTGATTTCTAGTTGAATGAATACAAGTAAAGTTTCCCCATTAAGTATAAAGATCCGCCAAAAACATTGCAAGGACTGCCAATGCATCCGGAAAAATGTACTGTTTCCTATGTATTATGTTCAAAAATAATGAAGGAAGGAAGGTTGCCGCACGTTGGCGAATGCCTTCCTATCAAACAAACTATAAAAGGTCTACACATTATTTAACTCAAAAAAGCTTTCTCTAGTTCTCAATTTAAACTTTTTTTTTTATTTACAAAATATAACAAAGACCACAAAAATCCTTTTAAGAATTTATTGCCATCAGTGTTGCCCGTGTGGTAGCTAAATACCAATTTAACCCGTTTTTGATGTCAATGACATTCCAAACATTGAAAAAGTGATTCCCGACAGAAAATTGTTGACTTTAAGAAAAAAGGAATTAAACAGTAGTTTTTTAATGATTGATCTGAATATCACAAAATGTAATGATCCCCTTCAGAAGGTGTCAAGGTATCACTGGTTGTAAGCTTAAGCTTATAAGTCTATGTGAACCTGATGATTTGAATCTAAATAAAACGAATTTTAATTAATTTGAGCCTGACAAACTTAATGCAGAAATAATTATAAAACGAATTTTTATAGGTAGGTTTTACTAGTCAAGAGGATTTAAAAATGTACGACACTAATGTCCTTTTATTCACTGCTTACAAGAAATTATATGAGCAAAATTTAATTTCAACTTGTTCGTACACTTAAATCACTTCATATTAGTGTTAATACACAATTGAAAGTAACAAACAGTTGCTCTAGTTGATGTGGAAGTTCCACTTAAGCCACAAACATTCAAAAAAGAAGCAATAATGGAAACTGCAAGAAATTAATTATAGACTGAATTGAGTTAAAGGCTCAGCAGGTTGAGAAGTCCAAGCATCGCTGATTTAAGCAGCGCAAGTTTACTTGGCTCGAGTTCAAAGCCAAAATTGGGAGCTAACGTGTATCGTGGCAGATACGTAATAGTTTGTTATTCCCCACTCAATAAGTCTTCTTAGAAATTGTTAATCTTTGTGAGCCCCCTTTTTCTGAAAATACCATTTTTATGACAACTTTTTCAAATTTTTCAAAATCAATGCTGCTTGTTGTATTGATTGCACTCGGTACTACTTTTGCTTGAGCTACTGTATTTTTGTTATTTATTGCTTTAGTTGCTTGTTGTAATTCTTATCATTTGGAAATTTCATTTCTTTTAATTGTTTTACACATGTGACCAGCCAAAAGCTTAAACGAAGAAGAATCGGAAAGAAGCTTGAGCAGAGAAAGTGTTTAGATTGCAGTTTTAGTGCTGTACATTGGTATTTTAGTTTGGCTGCCTGGCAGTCTCTCTGTTTGTCTGCCTCTTGAGGTTCCCATTTCGTTGATTGTTGTGAACAAAATAAAAAAAAATAAAAAATAAAATAAAAATTAGGTCAGTATTGTCAGTGAACTAAATATGTTCAGGGCTTTATTGTTTATGTTTTGATTGTAAGCAGACGCCCATTGACATTTAAATCATTACTCATAATGTAAAAGTTTTAACAAAATCACCGATTTAACAGCAGCAGCAACGACAGCAGAGATTTCAAATAAGTTTTATTGTTGCAAAAGGTACAACTGCCCTTTATTGAAATTTCTTAAAATACTTGAAGTGAACAGCTTGGAAAATTTTAAAAGAAATACATATGAAAAGAAGTTTTGTATTGTTAAAGCTTAATTTATGAGGTGAAAATCTAAATTGATTTTAAATGTGTTATAAGAACGAGATTGGAGTATAACAGCTTTCGAACATGTTCATAAGGCCGGGTCAATTTGTGTGGACAAAAATTTGTCGATCACAATAATTGTTCTCGGCAATTTTTTGTTTTCAATCACACCGACCCTGAACTACGCCTGCTGAAGGGGGAATTTAATAAATGTATCTCTATATTTTTCTTTCTTTATTATTCGATATTTCGCTAACAATTTGTTAGCATCGTCAGGAATCTTTAATTGTTTTTACTTTCTATTAAAAGACCTAAAGCTTAAAAAAATAGTGTTGTCAATTTTAACAATAAAGGTCAAAAATTATAGATAAAATAATATAAAAAAAAAAAAAAAATAAAAAAGAAGATTGAAAGTCGGATGCCTTAAAAATTATTTTTCATAGCTTTTGAAAACTCGACGGCACAAATTTCAAAAAGATAATCAAACACCCACCCAGTTCACCGCCGCCTTCCTCAACGGCTTGTATTATTTTTTTCATTATATCGGCATGGCGGCAGGGATGAATCGATGCCATATTGGGACCGGGCAATTAGGTATGAGATCGAGTGAGTTTGTATCATTATTTTCTTTTTAATCAATGAATAAACAAAAATCGACCCAGCCTAATGTCTAATCAATATGCTTGTTATTGCTGGCTTAATACGTGTTAATAAGTTTTTTATTTTCTTGTTTTTTTTTAGGAGTACACAAACTGGAAGAAACGGAATGAAGCTGCTTAATGTGACTGACAATGCCCAATTATTGGGTTTGTTTCTTAAGTCTTTTGTTTCATTGTTGACAAAAATCCATTTAAATTCTAAATTACTTGAGGAGAAATTTTGTACTGCAGAGCTTCATATCTCTCAAATTAGTTTATTTAAAAGCTAAAATTAAATATATCTGTTAGATTTAAACTATAATTTTTTAAATTAATTTTTAATATTCAAACTTTTTCTTATATAATTGTTTTTGTATTCAGTTTATCAGGCTCAAGTTCTTTCTATATTATTTTTCTGATTGATATATTAATTAAAGAAGACATCAAAGTTGTCCACCCTGCTAAATGCCTTGATGTCTTCTTTGTCTTATTTAATTAATATCAATCACAAAAATAATATAGAAACAACTTGAGCCTGATAAATTTAATACAACAATAATTTTTTTAATTTTCCAAATTGATGATATCTCTTGGCTCCCAAGTGTAAAAGTTTATTAATGGTCAATTTTTTTTTTTAACAAACACAAAACTGCGAAGCTTCTTGTTTGTCTGCAGAAATACCCAGAGCCTTCGGCAGGAATCGAACCTGCGACCTCGGCGACGACTCTTAGCAGGGCATTCTAGCAATTCATCCATCGAGGCGCTCATTGGCAGTAATGGCAGTATATTCGTTTCCTGATATACCTACGCATTTGGAAAAATGTTGTAAATTAAGATGGTATGAATATCATCATTACTATAAGAACACTAATCCCCTTGGAATCAAACCCGTATAACCGAATTTCTGCCCAAAAATCAGAACCAACTTAATAACAAGACTCAGAATAGGCCACAGTAGACTATCACATCAACATCTCTTTGAAAATGAAGCTGCCCCACAATGACCAAACTGTAACACACAACTAAACATTAGCCACATATTAAACGAATGCTCAAAGTATAATCATTCCAGAGAAAAAATCTTTGAATCTAACTCGCCGTCTGATTTATTGAAGAATACATCCAACATCAACATTAATCTTATATATAAATTCCTGTTAGAAAATAATTTTAAAAAAATCTAATATAAGCTACATCCGGAGTTGAAAGCCCAAGCATCTCTTACTCCTTCTTTTTTTCTTTTAATTACTTCAATATTTTACTAATTTGGAAAATATGTTGTGCTTTAATCTATATAGTACATATATAAAATTCTTTGTGTTATGTATGTATGCATGTAACGTATAGACTCCAAAACGGCTAGGCCGATTTTGATGAAATTTTCAGGGAGTCTTCAGAATATTCTGGCGGGTGACACTGTGAAGTTTGAATTTCGATTTTCCGCCTGGGGGCGGAAGGGCGTGGCAAAATGCAAAGGAACCCCTGTACATTAAAAAGTAAAATATAGCTGTAACTTTTGAACGATAAGAGCTAGAGAGCTAAAATGTGCACAGGATATTTGTTTACACATGCATTACAACAACAAACACTAAAAGCAACAAAAACCCGACGCTAAAGAAAACACCCTGTACATGGAAAAGTAAAACTTAGCTGTAACTTTTGAACAATAAGAGCTAGAGAGCTGAAATTTACACAGGATATGTTTTTACACATGCTCTACAATAACAAATACATACCTAAAACAACAACAAAAAAAATTTAAAATTAAAGGGTGGCCAGCAACGCTGACCGGGTCAGCTAGAGCTTTATAAATTTTCAAATTAAAGGGTGAATTTTCATATTAAAGGCTGTTCCCAGGGTAACCTGGCAACTGTTTATTCTATGCAAATTTCAAGTCTCTATCTCTTATGATTCAAAAGTTACAGCTAATTTCAGTTTCTTGTATGGGAGCAACCTTTTGTTCTTCACTCACTTGTTGTTTAGGGTATTTGTTGCTGTAGAGCCTGTGTAATCACATATCCTCAGTAGTTACAGCTAATTTTATTTACTTTTCACAGTTTCTTCTATGGGTGCACCCTTTAGTTCTAAATTCTTTTGTGGTATTTAGTATTTGTTGTTGTAGCGGCTGGGTAACTAATTTCAGCTCTCTAGCTCTTACCGCTAGGGAGAATGGGGCCTGTGATGGACGGACGGACCGACGGATGGAGGTAGAAGTCCCAGTAATAGGGTTTCGTTTTCACTCTATGACTACGTAATTCTAAAAAGGGCCGGAATAATGTGTTTAGGAGCCCTTACACCTAAAATTAAATTAGCGGGGGTCATCCATGATAAGAAGAGTTTCTGATTTGTCGCGTAATGTTATAAAGAATACAAAATCTAAAACGGCATAAAAATAATCTTCTATATTTCGCATAACCAAACCAATAGAAACATTTGGAAATAACAAGTAGTAAAAAAATTCCTCGTTGGCCTGTATTATTAGATTTTTTAGCTTTACTTTATTTGCAGCTGCTTTTTCATGAAACTAAAATTACAAGTGGGCAAATTTATTGATACACAGAGCGAAAACTTCCTAATAGATTCAATAAGGTTTTCTCTTTGAAACGTTTTTAGGCTGAGGGGTATCCCAGCAGAGAGAAAAGAAGATTTTTCTATGGGTATTTCTTATTATTTCCATGTTGCAAATCTTATTAATTGTCTCAACAAGAAAAACACATAAAACCAAGAAGAAAACTTGTTACTCACGTTTGTTTTTACTCAGTTTCCGATTTGCATGGTACCAAAAAAAAATTCTATAGAGAAGAACTTATTAATTCTATTAGGTTTTCTTGTAAATTGTATACAATGAGGATTTCTTATTGATTTTATTAGGTTATCCTATTAATTTTTCCCTATTGATTTTATTAGTTTCCTATATAAACACACGTAACTCATCTTTTTAATTTCATTAATTGTTCTTTTTTTAAAAAAGGTTTTCCCATTTAAAATAATAAGAAATCCTTCTTGAAAAAAAACCATAGAGATATCTTATTGATTTTGTTCTACTTTATTAGATCCATTAATGGAAAATTATACTGGTTAGTCTTTGAGACTCTAATCTAATCTTGGGGTTATAGAAACATTTGTCTTTTATTTATGCTTATGCTTTATTCTAACTCCCTAATTCATAAAAATTATTACAGGCTTATAAGACTGTTATTTGACATTTGACATTTGCATGGAAAATCTGTCAACTAAGAGCTTTATAAACTTGTTATAATTTTTATAAATTAGACGGTTACTATTTAATTTGTGTAGCCTCTTAAACTCATCCATGCATCGAAGATTGTAAAAAATAGTCACACGAAAATGTTCAGGATTTAATTACATTTTTAGGCCGAGATGAGTGTGTTTGCATGTTAAAACTTTGTGAGTACGTGTAACCTGAAAAGTGTTCAACTTTTTGTTGCTAGATTGCAAACCCCGAAACATAAAAGGCTACCCTCGTATACTTGGGGTTAAAGTGTTTATAAAGAAAAATTTAAATTAATTTTTTTTGCAAATGCCTCTTGATGTTTAAGGAAATATTAAAAAAAAATCATTAAACGCTTTTTTTGGTTTGTTTTATGGCTCTTTTAACAACCCAACTCATGGCAAAAATTCTTTTAGCTTAATCCATGCCAACTATTATTGTAAGTTCCTACTATTTTGCAACAATAATGTTTAAGTGTGAACATGAATTTCATGCTTTGATTTAGAACAGGTTTTTTTCTAAGGCAAGAATTTCTTTTCTTTTTTTTCTATAGTAGTTTGAGCATCAACAAGCAGCACATTAACACTTGTCTTAAAAGCCGAAAAAGAAACAAATTCTACGAAGCCAATAAATTTCAATAAATTGCAAATTAAGGTCATTAAATTATAGATACAAATTTTCTTTATTCAAAATAAAAGTGTTTCCGAAACGAGGTGTGTTTTCAATAGCAATAAGTAGGTATGTCGGCTGGAGTGAGATGCAAATAATAGATAAAAATTAATAAAAAAAAAAACAAAAAGTAAGTGGACAATTATTATGATTTTTAATTATTTTCTAAAAAAAAAAAAATAAGAATTTTGTTCAGAAACTGGGAGAGTCATACTGATTTATGTTAATAGTTTTTGATAAAAAGAGTAAAGCTTACCTTCAACAAAACCGCAACTAATTCCAAGTGTTTTTTTCTCTTTATTATATTTCAATAAAAGTGGCTGTGAACATAATCCAAAGTCGGTACATTATTGCTATTTTTCGTTTTGTAGGTTTGTTTGTGGTTGTTTTTTTTCTCTTGGAATTTAACTTGAGCAAAATCTATTGTGCACTTTTGCTTAACCAAATACTTCTGGTAAGTATGTATGTATGTATGTACATACTTGTTAGTGACATGCAAAAAAAAAATACAAACAAAAAAAAACATACATAAGTATTACTGGTTTATATGGTGTGGTAAAAACTAAAACTAGATTTCACTGTTTATTTACACTGCATACCTTTTGGGAATTGCAATTTTTTTTTTCACCATAAAGGTACATACAAAATTTGTTTGTTTCTCGTTATGATTTGGTTTGTTTTTTAAACATTTTAAATTTCGCTTAACTTTAAACAAAATTCTTGGCTTCTTTTTAATTATTTTCATGCATAAACATTAATCAGTGACACACATGCACTTTTTCGTCAACTTTATTTAATGCTGCTCTTACATGCATATGCTATTCTTTTATTTTTTTTTTTTTTGTTTTTATTAAGTTTTTAGTTTTAGGCCAACACGCGTGCGCGAAGCTTACAACAGAATGATTCTTCTCTGCGAGAGTTCAAATTGAAACTGTGGTTACGACTTGTTGTCCAACTGCTTCAACCAACCAAAGCCAGCAGCAACAAGAGTTTACTTTATTTGTATATCTCATACAAGAAGCACTAGTGTGAGGTTTTATAGTATTTTTCTTTCCTTTTTTTTTTTTTTTTTGAAGTTAAACATAAACATGTACTATATCTGTATGTATGTATGTTTGTGTGTGGTTGGTTGGTTGGTTTGGTCTGTTTTCAATTTGTGTGCGTGTGTGTGTGTGTGAGCGAGTGTTTTTGGCATTTGGATATTCGATAGTGGCAATAAAGTCTGAGCTGTTTGATTATGAAAATTGAGTGAAATTTGTGAATGTGTGAGTGGCTTTTTGTGACGGCAAAGGAAACCTGTTACACAAGGTTTAGAAGCACTCATTACAAGTTTGTAAAATCAGAACTTTGAAGGAAGACGTAAACTGTTTAGGAAAATTAATCCATAAGATAATCTTAATATGTAATAAATAACCTGAACTATTGTTAATTATTTTATGGGGATTGCTCAGAATCGAAAAAGATTTTTTTTCTTGGCTAAAATAGTATTGATCAGCATTATTTAAGAAGACAAGAAAAGTAAAGTTGGAGATTTATTGGCTAATTCACGTCCACCACGAAGATCAGTAGCTCTCAAATGGCTTCGAACCCGGGTCATAATTAATGGCATACTGTTTTTAAGCACCAAAAATATTACCCGAGCCCTTCACAACTAACTGTCTGTATAATCCGATTGTTCAAGCAGCAATTTTATGATTTTGTTCTTCTGTTACAGTTATTTCCGCTTAATTGAGTCCCTAAATATGAGCGAATGTTGACGCAATTAAACGGGAACTCAATTAAGAGATACTCGGTTAATTGCATCACCGACGCAATTAAACGAAAATCGCTTAATTGAGCAGTGTGTGCAATAAAGAGAAACATCCATGCGTAGATGGATTTCTTCTGTTACATATTAAGTTGAAAAATTGTTTAGGTTTATTAAAACAAAATAAAAATCAGGTACGTTCATCGTACAATGTTTATAAAGGAACAGAACCATGACCATTTTTCCGCAAAATAATTTTGTTTTTCGTTTGTGGAGCAAAAAAAAAAAAATTAAGTAGATGGAATCAATTAAGCGAAACATTTGCTCTTGTTTTTCGCAATGCGGTCTTAATTTCCGAACCAATTAAGCGGGTGACGCAATTAAACGGAACTCAATTAAACGGATATTTTAACATAGACAGGTATACTGAATGATTTCGTTCCATGATTTTTAGTGCAATAAAGCGAGAAACTCAATTAAGCGAGACTCAATTAAGCGGAATTAACTGTAATAAATTCTGCTTGTTATAATGGTGCTTATTCTAGAAAACGTACTAGAAAAGTGAATCTATTTATAAAAAACAAAAACAAAATTTCAAGAGTACGAACAAATTGTTTTTATGTTTCATACAAATTTTACCATATACTAGGGAAAGATATGCGCGTCGTCATTTGTCTCGTTGATTGATGGAAAACACAAGCAATTCTTCATGTTTTGTTTTTATTGGCCAAGGAAAGTTTCACCTCTTCGGGGAGGAATCAAAAAAAAACAGTCAGGAATCAAAACGAAATTTAATATTTTGTTTAGTATGTACTAAATATGTACTAAATTTATTGTATATTTAATAAAAAGAAAATGAATGCATAAGTTACATATGTAGCAGATTAACAAAATCTGAAAACTAGGAAAAAAATGTAATACTTGTACATTAAGGCGATATTGACCCTAGTGAAACCCTCACCAAAAAAAAAAAAAAAAAAAAACGATTTTCGAAAATCGGGGAAACTTTAGAATAAGGAGTCAGGCTTTGAAAGGAATGAGTTTTATAGGTTTGTAGAGGGGGTCGCGGATCTCCCAAAACTGAAGTCAAAGTCTGCCGGAGGCTTTTAGTTTATTAATAATTCGATGTTGAAGTTGCGGAATTTATTAAGAAAAATATGAAAATGTTGGTAAAACAGTGCTGTCAGAGGAAAGATTTTGCTCAGAACATACATTTACATTTAATTTAATAAATTTTTTCATAGGTCTGCAAAATTAGTTGTTGTCAACTGACCTTTGGCCGGGCTAAGGGATTTTCTCCTCCATGGTATAACCAACACCGGCTTCGCATACAAAATCTGCATGCATCTGGCAGTACACTTTTTCATTTTACGGCAATTCGAACCGTTATACTAAAGCCGACCCCGAAAATCTCAAAAAAAAAACACCGTACATTGATTTTAAATAAGAAATTTAAAACATTTTTTTAATGTATTAAATCAGGTCCAAAAATAGACTTTACAAATGTTTTCTGTCTTTTTCAGCCTTCAATATGCCGCCGACATTTCGTTGATACTATTCAACTCATCAGTAGATAACAAAAATTCTTAAAAGAATGTTTAAAACTGAACTACTTATTAACTAATAGTTAAAATAATAAGGCACTGTCAATTTTGAACACAGATTTGAGTTTGATTAGTATAACGATAAAAATATTTACAATAACTCCCTTCTTTTTCAGCCGTCTATACGCCGCTGATATTTTCTTGATGCTACTCAACTCATCAGTAGCATTTCAATTGCTTCTTCTTCTTCTTCTAGCAGATAAATAATTAAATACATTTTCATAAATATTTTGAACATATAAAAACATCAAAAAAGGTGTTTTCCAAACTTTTCTGACAACCGCGAAAAAGTAATATGATTTTAACTTTATAGTTGAACTATATTTTACAATTGCTAATAATTTTATCAGGCTTTTTAGGTCGATTTATTACTTCCTCAAAATTGAGAAAGTGTTTTTCTTTTGTGATAGAACTTGTTTTAAAAAAGAAATAGAAAATTTTTAAAAAAGGCAAGAAAAGTAAACTTGGAGATTTACTGGTTGGGGTACATGCCATGGCTGCTTCACGACCACCAAGTCGCTTATCAGCACGAAAACAATACAATAATACTCTAAGCTCATATGGAAAGGTCACATCATGCAAAAGAAAAAGGAATTGAACAACAGATTCAAACAACTATTCTGGCTGCTAGATAAAGATTCCAACACAGTCAACTCAAAACAAACTGCTTCAACTCAACAAACGATCATGGCCCCTATTTGGAAGTACGGCATGGGAATTTTGGGCACTGCTAGCACAACGAATATAAAAGTTATCCAACGAATCCAGTCCAAAATATTGCGAGCTATGATAAACGTTTAATCGTACGTACATTAGAGATGTGAACGTGAAGACAGTGAAAAAATTTATCCGTATCAATAGTCTTAAGCATACAACTAACTCATTTAACACAACATTCCAACATGGAAATCAGAAGTTGCCGGCGAACGAAACCCTGGCAAACAAAAGACTTAAGCGATACACGCCATCAGAACTAGTTAGCTGTTCCTAGAAGGAACCACCAGTTGCTGTTTAAAAAAATTAAATAAAAATTCACATTTTTATTAAACATACGATATAAGTTATGTTAAGTATTGATTTAAGATAAGTAACACCCCAATTATGTACATCCCATTACTTATGGTCACTTTGCTGACCATAAAATAAGAATATTTCATGGCATATTCAACTATTCTAGAGCTATTGTAAATGTTACCAAAAAATGTAAAAAAGTTATAGTCCTACCCCCTAAATTCATAAAAATTATTACAGGCTTATAAGACTGCTATTTGACATATTTGTATGCAAAATCTGTCAAATAAGAGCTTTATAAACCTGTTATAATTTCTATGAATTAGACGGCTAATGTACATACTAGAGTGGGTCGATTTGTAAGGACAAATATTTGTCGATGTTGTGTCATCGATTTTTCGATAGTTTTCCGCATGAGGAAAAACAAGTTCTACTGCCACATTTTTGTGGTGTCCGAACTACAATTTTTTGTATTTTGGTGTGGGTCCCACACAGAGAAAAAAGCACCTAATAAAGTAGAACAAAATCAAAAATCTATGGTTTTTTTTCAAGAAGGATTCCTTATTATTTTAAATGGGAAAACGTTATTGAAAAAACAACAATTAATGAAATTAAAAAGATGAGTTACGTGTGTTTATATAGGAAACTAATAAAACCAATAGGGAAAAATTAATAGGATAACCTAATAAAATCAATAAGAAATCCTTATTGTATACAATTTACAAGAAACCCTAATAGAATCAATAAGTTCTTCTCTACAGAATTTTTTGATACCATGCAAATCGGAAACTGAGTAAAAACAAACGTGATTAACAAGTTTTCTTCTTGGTTTTATGTGTTTTTCTTGTTGAGACAATTAATAAGATTTGCAACATGGAAATAATAAGAAATACCCATAGAAAAATCTTCTTTTCTCTCTGCTGGGATACCCCTCAGCCTAAAAACGTGTCAAAGAGAAAATCTTATTGAATCTATTAGGAAGTTTTCGCTCCGTGCATCCTCCTACCCCTAAAGAAGCATGGTATGGGATCGATGTGTTCAAAAAAAAAACATTGGAGAGAAAATATGATTGGGGACTGGTCATACATTTTACACCCAGGCTGTTACAAAGTTCTTTAGTTAAGAAAAAATGTTATTTTCTTGTATGAAGACACTCATTTATAACAGATGTGTAAAAAGAAGTCATCCAGTGTTGCTTGGCTCTCAGAATATTGGTTGTGGCTCGCGCAGTGTGTGCCATTGCTCCGTTCTGTTGGAACTATATGTCCTCCAGACCTAATTCGTTCAATTGCGGCAGAATACACTCGGTCAACATAGCCCTATAGCGCGTTGTCATTTGATCCTCGAAAAAAATGGCCCGCTGACTCCTGCGGCATGAACAGCGCACCATGCACTCATTTTGAGCCCACAAGCAATAGTTTTGCTTGTGCACGTACCCGTTGAGGTGGAAGTGAGCCTGATCGATCAATATGAGGCTCACTTCGTCATACACAAGATTATTTCGTGTTCTTGGGGAGTGTATCGCTTCATGGCCTCTTCACTTGTATTCTACAGCTGTCTAGTTCACAAATGTAAAAACAGATTTGACTTTGGCCGCCGTTTGCAAATGTAAGAGCAACTTTCAATCAAATCATCCTTTGGTCCATTACATTACATGTTACATTAACTAAGGATCAAGTTTTAACTTTTCCGACTAAAAATGGTGCCTATGCGATATGAAACTACTTTAATACCAGTTGTTTTGGAGGCCAATTTTAAGTCATTGATGTTCTGCTGATATTTTACACACAGTTTAGTAAAAACCGTACAACGAACACGGCTACCAGCTAAAAATGCAAAGTACAGAAATTCTATTTTAAAAAGAAAAAATTTTTTTTCGACTCTACTGATGAGTTGATTAGCATCAAGGAAATGTAGGCGGCATATAGACGGCTGAAAAGGACAGAAAATTGTAATAAGGTCTATTTTTAGACCTAAAATAATAAAATTCTGCTGACGAAAATTATAGCAAAACTTATTGTTGACAAATTGTACAAAATGTCGGGTACAAATAATAAAAACTTTGTTTTAACTAGAACAAATACTTATCAGCCTTATCAGCTAAGAATATGAAAACAAAATTAGTACATCAGGAATTGACCAACAACTGAATAAATTCAACCTAAAAGTTTGCATTTTTAGCTGGTAGCCGTGTTCGTTGTACGGTTCTTACTAAACTGTGTGTAAAATATCAGCAGAACTATAACAACTTTTGGAACGAAGTTCCTTAACGCGGCTTGCTGGTAGTGCAAATTAGTAGAAATCGTCACGAAAGCGTGTGAGCTGTTTACATGTATTGGTGTATTTGTCGACAAAGAATTGTGTAGGTGTCTCTGATGTCTGCTGTCAGCGGAGACATCTACCAATAAATTTAATTAGTTGTGAAAACGGACACTATCAGTTGATACAAGTCGTGTCACAGCAAAAAACAGCAATATTGAAAAATTTTCTTCGTTTTGTAGCAGATTGACAAAAAAATACTGCATGGATCAAAAGTAAAAAAATAAAACGTTCCAAAAATTTTAAGAAGCATATAAAATTTAAAAATTTTTAAAAATAACACAAAATAAAACATACAGATTTCACCTTGTATTACATTCGAAGATGAAGAAAAAACGTAAGGAACTTTGTTCTTAATGGGGGTCCCCCGACCGCATTTCTTTTTTTTCTGCACTCACAGACGTAATAACACTGTTCTGCAAAATAACACTTTTTGGTTGTGTATTGAATAAAAATATATAGACCATTTTTTTTTTATTGAATATTAAAAATAAAAAAGAAAGCGAATTTCGCATGTAAAGAAAAAAATTTTTCGTTATTGATTTCTGAATAACTTTGAAACGAAAAAAGATAGAAATTAATTGTATACCAGTATTTAAAATACAATTTTATAGCGTATCTTTTAATGTGATATTCACTAAAATTGGAGAAGGGTCTTCTGAATTATGGTTAAATATATGGGCGTAACTCTATAATTTAGGGGGCAAAATTAGCCACGCCCATGAAAAAATCCTTACTTGATAGAGAAAAACTGAAAGCAGATTTGGATTTAGAGCACCAAAATACATATAAACTGCTATTTTTTTCCTGAACCCATTTTCAGTGTTGTACAGTGTAATTAAAGAAACTAAATCTTGGCAATAACTGGGCGGTAAGTATGAAACTTATTTACAGATATACATACATATGTATTACTTGCAAACGTATTCATCTTGAATGATTGCATTCTTTTAAAGTCTAAATAATAAGAAAAATCTAAGAGCATCCAATAAAAAAAAAAGTTTTTGAAAATTACAATAAAAACCTTCATGGTATTACTGTTTAAAGGAAGTTTTTTTTTCGCATTCCTTTCAGATTTTTCTTGTCTTCGCCATATCTAGTTTCATTTGAGGCAGCCACGGTTGCCAAAAAAGGAGCTCAAATTTCGTTCAAAAAAACACACACACATACATAAATACGAACATTTTAATTTTATTGTTTTCGTTTGCTAAACTAAAGAAAATCTAAAAAACTGGGCTGCAATGTGGAGGCAACAAGAAAGAGGACAATATCAGCCAAAATCAACAACCAAACACGTAAAATAATAAATCTTGTTATGCAGAGAGGGGCTTTTGTGATTGGCACACGCGACATGTCACTTAAATATGCCATTTGGGTTTTATTGTTGTAGCTGTTATTGTACTTTTAGCATTTTTTATTTTTTTATTTTGCTTATATTAAAAAAACGAAAGAAACAAATTCACATAAACACTCACTCGTACATGTGGCCAATATGAAGCTTCTGTTATTATTTGTTAATGTTGAACATTGTTGTTTTTGACTTGTTGCCTTCCTGCCTGGATTTCTGTAGTTGTCGTTATGCAAAAAAAAATCACTTGAGATTTTGCAAAAGAAAAATTTGTTTTTTTTTTTTTTTTTGTAAATTTTTGTGGTAAGTATTGTGGTTGTTCTTGCCATCATCAGGTTGGTTGTTGTTGTTGTTGTTGTTGTTATTGTGGTTTGGTATGCAATTTTGTGCGCTACCGAACTTTTCTGTTTGTTTGCTTGTTTATTTGGACTTGAGGAATTTTTATTGTTTTTATATGTTTGTATGTCTGTCTGTCTGTTTGTATGGATATAATAGAAGGAAAACTAGTCAAGAACATGGATAGAAAGAAGCTTTATTGCCAATACATACATGCATGTCTGTACGTGTTTCTGTTAAAGATAAAGAATCAACACATGCACAGCCATGTACATTGGTATGCATGTATGTATGTGTGTGTAAATTGTGTACCTTAGAGAGACAAAAAGGTAAACACTTAGTAAATGCATGGTGTTAAAAGCTGTTTAAACCACTACTTTTTGTTTAAATCTGCCCACTTTGGTTCTTTTTAAGGAACCCACTCCACTTCAGTGTTTCAGTTTTATTTTTTTATTTTTTATTTTTTATTTTTTTATTAGTAAAGTTCAATGGCCTTTAACATGAATCGCTGTAAACGAAAATGTCTGGAAAGGAAAAGCCTTTTAATAATCAGACCTAGTAGAGCAGAGTTTTCTTGCCTGCAATTGTTTCTGCCAACATTTGCACATATGCATGAATGTGTGTGTGTGTGTGTGTGTGTGCGTGCATACTATGTTCCGCAGGCTGCCAGCCATGCGACCAGCCCACTTATGTATGTAAGTCCTGTGTGTGCATATGCATGTATTTATGTAGGTACCTATCAATAAAACATTAATTTGCTCAGGGCTGCCATTTATTTTCAAGGCATGCATGCACCTACATACATACATATGTATTTATGTGTGGATTTATGCAAGGTCCATTAATAAGGTCCGAGCTGCGTTTGTGTAAATACACGCTACAATTGTCAAAAATAGAACAGGGATGCCAAATTATAGAAATTGTCAAGAAGGAGTGCACTTTTTCAGAAACATTTAACTTGATTTACATCAACTACATACCCTGTCGGACATTGAGTAGTCGACTACTAAAATAATTAACTTTACGTTAACTTTTATGGACTATCTTCAAATTAGCTACAATACAATCGATTTGTAATTCACTTTTTGTGTACTGGCTATAAGCTAGCTGAAAGGTAGTGCAGAGTATACCCAAAATTCAAATAATAACATACACACATACACGGTAAATAACTCTTTAATTAAATTGCCTATTGTCGCATTCGTTTTAAATGTTGCGATAGCTGAGTGGGTAGGTATGTTGGCTGCTCACCAGTCTTGAGGCTTAGTGGTTCGATTCCCACCAGAGGCTAACAAAAAAAAAGTTGGATGAAATTAAGTTTAATAAAATAAAATATTACCAATGAGAAATGTAAAATCAAATCAGCCTTGATTTGTACATTTTTTTCTGTGGGAACTGACTTTTAAGTAGCTAACTTTAAGTTAGTTGAAAAGTAATACATAGTCGGACAATTGACTATCTCCTAGGACATCGTCATGTTAAAATAGTCAGTTGTTTGCATTGAGAAGTAATCCAGGCCTCAACCAGTATCTGTAGTTAGCTTAAAGTTAGCTTGGTTTCCGACAGGGTACTTACAGGCAGACAAACTTAATATTCACCCTTATTCTGCGTTTCGATTCGGCTCGAAAATTTATTTGCTAGGTGGACAACCGGCTGTTTCTGGGTAGCAAACACCCTTCATCAGCACGCTATGAACTTTGGACGTGTCAAATTTCACAATTTTTGGCACAGCCGCTTTAACCACTCGGCAACCAAAGCTCACGCAATTTTACTTTCTGTTTGTATACTTAATTAACATTAATCAAAGCAATGATATTTTCAAATTCAAATTCCTTAATTTTGTTTTCTAACGATCAACGTATTTTTCACTAAATTCTGAGATGAAGAAAAGTTTTATTTTTATTTTTTCTAATACAAAGAACTGTGCTCTGTGCCCAACGTTTTTTTACAATGATCCTGAAAATTTTGCAAAATGTGAAATTAGGCTAAAAATTGTTTATAAAACCCTTATAGGCATAGTTAAAAAGAAAATATGTATGTAGCCAATAAAACCTTGAGCACTGGCGAAAATTTTATCAAATGTTAAAATAGACTACTTCATACAGTTTATAAAAAATGCCAGAGGTCCGAAGAATACATCCATTTATTCTTGTTTTGAGCTCATTTTATAGCGTAGGATATTGTTGTCCGTAAAACAAAAAATATTTCTGGCAACTTTCCCGCGCTCCTTGATAGTTGGCTGCCAATTACTTATTGTGCGTTATTTTTCCTATTGTTTTTTTTTATATATAACATTAACAAAAATATTGGGTCTTCTCAAGCTTTAGCATTTTCAAATCAAAAACAGATTGAAAAAATCCATACTTATTTTAGATTTATTTTGATGATTCCCTACACGATCTTCGTAAATATACATATAATACATACATATGTACATATGCCTACAAAAATATCTAATATACATAAATACATACATATGTACTTCAAAAAATATCGTTTCGGTCGAGAAGCATAACTGCCCCCAAATAATAATAAACAACGTACATACATACATACATATGTATGTATGTACAAAAATCATATGTGACGGTATCATTAAATTGCTAATAAATTTAACCAAACTATGCTTACTTTCAAGGTAGAGACAGCGCGTTTCGCAATATCGAAGATATTTTCAGTACTGGGAACGGAAATTTAAGTCAAGCCCTTGGTATTTTGTTCTCGCATGAGAAAATTTTGCTGAAATATATGAATATAGCTTAAAATTAAAAATAAAACAACAAATTTATCAAATTTATATTAGACTTACCTCTTAGAAACATGTATGTACATACGCACATACATACATACATACATAAGCCTAAGGCCACTGTTTTTTCAGTCGTTAAAACCAATTGTTATTTTGAGTTTCTAAATTCACTGTAATTAAATACACGAAAATACACTTTATTTCACATTTTTATTAACTATAAATTCTTAAAAACTTATTTTTCACTTTTCACTTGTAACATTTTAGTTTTTTGGTTAGTAACATTTCTTCATAACCAAACAAGAATGACTGCACTCAGTGATGGTATGTCTTGAAGAACTACAAACGGGTAAAAAACGCCACACACAACATTAGTGAAAAAGGAGTAAAAAACAACCGATTTCTACATTGCTGGGTCAATTAGTAATACGATAAATGTAAAAATACTCTGTCGATATTGCGGCATGAAGGCACTGTGAGATATTAAGAAAAACACTGGAAATATCCTCGTTCAGAAAACGGATTATGAAAAGACAAAAGCACCAAAAAATCACCCAAGTACTAAAACACCATCACTGATTGCACTTATTTCAAAACAATATGGCAGTTATTAAGGTTTAAAAAAAAACAGCTTAGTTGAACAAAATAGTTGATCTGGCATTGTGCTAACAATGACTTGTGACATTGTGAAGTCTAATTTAGCTGATTTGCTTTCTCTCACTTAAGCTTTCAAACGAAATTGTGTAACAAATTATGAATTTCGCATGATGCTGCTGTCTGAAGTCGTAACATTGTAACTGAAAAACGACTGTGGTTGTTGCTTATGCTAAGTGTTCAACCACCGCATTACCAGCAACTGTCAACTGTGCTGCCATATGTTTATATGATGTTCTCGATTACCCAAGTACTGAGTATATTTTCTACATCTCTCTACACATCAAACAAAGAAGAGTGCAAAACCATAATAACAATAAGCGAAAGTTTAGTTTGCAGTGTGAAATTTGTAAATTTTTTCCCTCACTTAGTATGGAGGCGATTTGAAGAAGATTAATAATTATACATACATATGACGGAAGTATTTTAAGCATTTATTTGTAAAAACGAAAAATCAAATTGCAATTACGAGGACGGCGTAAAAATTTCTCTTGCTGTATGTGTGTGTGTAGATTTAGGACTAGATCTCATCAAAGCAGCAAAGGAAGTTTTTTTTTTTGCTAATCTTCCAATATTTATTAGCTAAGTGCAGTCTTTTGAATTAATTAATTACGGCAACTTGGAACTTATACAATGTCAACGGGCAATTATAACGCTTCCACTAAAGAGGACCGTAATCAATATACGAATGGAGAGACAGATGAAGTGGTAAGACGTCATGTAAACAGATGCTTGGATAATTCAAACTGTGGAATTGAAGAGGAATTGACTAGTGCACACAATAACACGGCTGCATCAAGACAGTCGTACAAAGAAGCCATGAATGCACCCTTATCTGGCGACATAGGAGCGAATGGTTGTGCGGATTTGCCAGGCTCATCTACATGTGTTGCTGAAGGTGTTTCACCCATGGCCATTTATAATGAGGAGCGCATGAGACGTAAACTTCAATTTTATTTTATGAATCCCATAGAGAAATGGCAAGCGAGACGAAAATTTCCTTATAAATTTGTGGTGCAGGTAATTTAATTTGTAATATACATACATACCTATGTACCTATTTAATTAGAATACTGACGAAGGTCATTAGCCACGGAAAATGTGGGCATTCTAGCAAAAGTGATTATTTTCATAAGTAATTGATAACAAGCTTCCTTGAATGCATTCAATTGCACTCATCACACACCCCAATTTTAATACATACATACATATGTATATATGTATAGATTAATGTAGTAGGTAATTATTTTAGCGTAATTGTCAAATAAATTCATAAAGTATGCTCTATTTTCTCCCTTAAATATACATATGTATATATTCAAAAAAAGTTGGATGTGTTGGAATAATCTTATCCCTTGATCTGTATAAGTATTTCAATTGTTAATACTTAAATATGTATGTCGCTTACGCTCTTAATACTTAATATTAATATTTTCCATTAAAAATTTATTACGTAGTAGGTACTACAATTTGCACAATTTAATTTCATTTTAAACTATACAGATGTATACATAAGCAAATATTTAAAAACGGTTTAGTCACTACCTTGCTCTTCGCCAAAAAAAATTGTTATGAGTGTTTTGCAATATGTAATAAATTTTGAGACTTTTGTTCAAAAACTAGTTTGCTTGTGTATTTTAATATTGAAAAACAAAATGTTATATTTAAAACAGTAATGACTAAATGCTGTTTGTAGGTACATACATTTTTATTTACAAATGCTTACCAGCATTTGTAAGTTTTTTAAATTTTGTTTACATGAGAGAACGACAGATAATGAAATCAGAATTATGTCTATTGGTTATCAGCTTTCGTACTAACTGTATGCCATTGGAAACCCTTTTTTTATCAGTTTCTATTAGTGTTAGCGCTTTAAAAATATTTCACAAGATAACATTTTGTTTTTTTTTTTTTTTTCTATAGGTTTTTACTCTCAAATTAGCGGAGATTTGAGTTGAATTAATTTTTTTTGAAAACAAATTAAACTTTATGCGAAAGAAATTAAACTACATATTTTCAAAAGAAATTCAACTGCTTACAGTATAAATTTAATCAGCCCAATCTCAAGGAATTTTAGTCCTAAGGAAAATACGTTTCTCGAGAAAAAATTCCTCCAATCATAAATTACCGGAGAAACAAAAAAATAAAAGTTGATAATATCGAAATTTTTTTTAGAGGAAAAAACAAAAAAAACATGTGTTTTTAAAATATCTATTTCTTCCTCCGTCGTCTATTTTTCCTCTTCGATGTGGCTAAAACAGGGAAGGTTAAAAAAAAAAAATTCCTAAGGAATTTATCAACAAAATAAGAGGAATGGGAAAAGGGAAAAAACTCTCACGGAATTATCATTCATGATTGGGCTGAATATGTTGTATTTGAAATTACTTTTTCTATTTTTAATTAAATTTTTTTTAACAGCATTTTTATTAATTTAAAGCTTTCCTATTTTAGATCTAAAAATAGATCGTATAATTTTATTATTTTTAGACCTAAAATAATAAATACATTTCAATTGGCGGCTCTTATAGCAAGTAAATAGTTAAATTAATTTTTTAATTTGAAATTCCCCTTAACTTTCTTCAATAAATTTTTTGTTTTCAATTCAATTTAAACTAGTTTTGAAATTGTCCAGTTACCTTTATATCCGGTAACCTTAAAAAAGCAGCTGACTACTGCTTCCAGCTTCAAGAACTGTCAAAATACACAACACAAACACACGAAAGGGTTCATTTTTGGACCTGAATTAGAACTTAATTATTATTATTTGATATAAGAGCCAATCGAAATGTATTTTTTTTTAGAGATTTTCTTGTATACTTTTTAAATTAATTTTAATTTCTTTCGTATATTGTTCTCTTTCACGACGATAATTTTAAAAGTTATCGGCATTAATGTTTAATTTCCATTACATTTCAGGTGGTCAAAATCGTTTTGGTCACTATGCAACTGTGCTTGTTTGCACACTCTCGCTACAATCACATCAATTACACCTGGGATAATCGCATTGCTTTCTCGCACCTCTTTTTACGCGGCTGGGACTCGTCCAGGGAGGTCGAATCGTACCCACCGTCCGTAGGCCCATTTGCTCTATACGAAAAAACGGAATTTTTTCAAACCATAGATTATGCTTTGAACGGCTACGCCGCTATGAATCGATCCATTGGGCCCTACGATTATCCCTCATCTGACAATAGCATGCCACCAATGAAGCTGTGTTTGTATAATTATCGCGAAGGTACAATATTCGGTTTCAATGAGTCCTACATTTTTAATCCACAAATCGAGCTGTTGTGCGAGTCACTGCCGTCCAATGTCACAGCAGTGGGAGTGGAAAAGTATCTGCAGCAACGAGGTGTCGAAGTGAGCTTTTCTTCACTTGTTAAGGCCACACTGGTCTTTGCCATTAAGACGGTTAATTTTAAAGCGTATGGAGGGCCTCTGTCTGCACCAGATTGCTTTAAATTTGATATAACAATTTTCTTTGATAATCGCGATCATGACGGACAAATGCTATTGTCTTTGGATGCAGATGCAACACGGTTGCATTGCAAAGGTGATGTGGATTTTATATCAGATGCAGAATTCGATGCCATACTGCGATCAGTATTGAATATTTTTGTGCTGTTGGTGTGTATGCTGTCATTTGCATTGTGTGCCAGAGCTTTATATAGAGCCTATTTGTTAAGATGCCATACGGTCAAATTTTTCCAGAACCACTTTAACAAAGAGTTAAGCTTAGACGGTAGAATTGAATTCATAAATTTCTGGTAAGTTTCTATCTCATTCGAAAATGAAAGAAAAAATAAAACGCTAATATAAATTTTCTGCTCTTCAGGTACATTATGATATTGTTCAATGATGTGTTGTTGATATTGGGCTCGGCTTTAAAAGAACAAATAGAGCGTAAGTTTTTGGTAGTTGACCAGTGGGACACTTGTTCTTTATTCCTGGGCATTGGCAATCTACTGGTATGGTTTGGGGTTTTGCGCTACTTAGGATTCTTTAAAACTTACAATGTGGTTATATTGACGCTGAAAAAAGCCGCCCCAAAAATATTCCGTTTCCTGGTCGCTGCCTTGCTTATTTATGCCGGATTTGCATTTTGCGGTTGGCTCATATTGGGACCCTATCACATGAAATTCCGCTCTTTGTCCACAACATCTGAATGTTTGTTTGCCTTGATCAATGGTGATGATATGTTTGCCACCTTCGCCACCATGTCTGCGAAAGCCACCTGGCTTTGGTGGTTCTGCCAAATATACTTGTACTCTTTCATTTCATTGTACATATATGTAGTGCTATCGCTATTTATTTCCGTTATAATGGATGCATATGATACCATAAAGCGCTACTACCGGGATGGTTTTCCTGTATCCGACCTCAAAGAATTTGTGGGCACACGCACCGAAGAAGACATTACGTCTGGGGTGTTCATGGACACCATGGATGATTTTGACAGTAACGATCTTTGGGATACCGTGCGCAAAGTGTGCTGTTGTGGTTTTTGCTGCAACTCGAACACTACCAATGCATCCGGACCAACCGGTTATACCACATTAACAAGTATTATAAAATAAATACTTTCTGTTGTAATTTTAGTAAAACGTGTTAAAAAACTTTTTAAAATATGTTAACTGCTTCTGCTTTTTAATTTAATGCTTTTGTTAATATAATTTACTTAGCTCTAAAAATAGATATCAGAGAATGGGATTCACAAATTCATTGCTTTTGGATTGCTCTCAATCGACAATAACAATATAATATGCATTGGCAATCTATTTTGAGTGGGCTTTCACAAATATTTGTATTTATTATTCTCTCACGCACCACAAGTGGTGGAAAAAATATGTGTTTTTTTAGCATACCTGCCGTATTTGCATGACTAATCGTTATGTGTTGTTTTCGAAATAGTGTGTCACGTGTAGCTTTAATTAAATAATGCATATTGACAACAAAAGACTTATTTTTGCAATTGCACTCAAAGGCACAGAACAACTTAAGCCACCTGTTCTCTGATATGCATTAACTCTAGTTGAAATATAAAATGCTGGCGTTTACTTTGTAATTGGATTCGAAAACGAGATGGTATAGTATTTCGAATCGAATTAAATGGTAACGCACTGCTTTTCAAAAATATAGCCAAAGGATAATGTATAAAGTATGAAAATATTTTTCGATTTAAATTTTATGGAAATGTTTAAATAAATAGAACATGTGTATAATTAAAATCTCTTATTTCATTATTACGTAATACGTAAGAAATGGTTTTATCTTGAATACTTTGTATATATGTACAGCGGCCAAAAAAAGTATTCGACATATATAATAAAACGCATTATTTTATCAATAAAAAACTGTAAAATATTAATCTTAACAAAAAGAAGGCACAAAACGTTTTATTAAGGAAGCAAAATGTGATATTCACTACAAAAAATGAGATCTCAAAACAAATAGTACAAAAAATTCATGACTTAAAAAATAAATAACAAAAACCAAGCAAAAAAAGTATTCGACACTGTTAATATATTTAATATGTATGTTGTATGTACATATTATACTACAACTTTAGTAGCGAGTTGCTATTTCTTGTTGTCGTATGACCTCTCTCAAACGATCTGGCATAGATGTTACCAATATTTTAATATATTCTGGGTCGATTTGGCTCTATTCCTCCTGTAGGATGACTTTCATCTGGGTTTCGTTTAAAAATTCACGATTTCGGATTTTGTTTTCCAAATGACCTCAAAGATTTTCAATGGGGTTAAGGTCTGGGGACTGTGGCGGCGTTTTTATTACCTTTGAACAGTTATACAGCAGCCAAAGCTTTACATTAATCGCGCAATGTTTGGGATCATTGTCCTGATAGAATTTAAATCTATTTGACAGACCCAATTTTTCTACGCTTGGCTGTAAATTTTGCTTTATGAGATCAATGTATTGTCGATGATCCATGATCCCATCGATAAATTCTAAATTTCCAACACCTGACGCTGCCATACATCCCCATACCATAACACCACCTCCATTATGTTTTACAGTGGGTACCATCTTCCTTTCTTCCAATTCTGTGTTAGGCTTATGATACACCAGAACTTTGTCATCACATCCAAAAAGGTTATATTTACTTTCGTCTGCAAAAATTACATCCATCCAAAACTCAATGGGCTTATTTACGCGTTCTTTCGGAAGGCCTAATTTCCATTTTTCCATTTTTTTTCGAAATATGCGGCTTCTTTCTAGCTTATCGCGCCTAGAAGTCATAGTTTCTTATTGTTTGTGAAGTAACAGATATGGCTAAGTGCTCCTCAGTGAATTTTTCTAAAATCGTGGCATTAGTTTTCTGATCTTTTCTTACTTCCCGCACGATTCGCAGTTCATATATTTTTGTTAGCTTGCAAGGTCGACCAGTCCTTTCCTTGTTTATTACGGTGTTTTCTAATTTAATTTTTTTTCTTATACCATGAAGAGTAGTTCTTGGTTTCTGAACGATTTCTGCTATGTTTTTTCAGTCTTTCCTAATTTAAAATGATGTATTATTAAATTTCTTACATCAAGAGAAGTTTCTTTGCATTTGCGTTCCATCTTCGCGAGCACTTGCATAAAAATTAAAAAAATTTATGTAAATGATAAATAAGAACCCTAACGGTATTCTTACAAACAACATCAAATATTACAAAATACATAATCACTATAAAAGAAAAAAAAAACGGTTGTCGAATACTTTTTTTGCTTTAGAATTTGTGTGCTTTTGTTCAAAAAGATGAATGTGTGTTAAAATATGCAATGTTGTTAAATTTTATAACGGTATATTCTAAAGTACTTACTGTACAACGTTATCTCAATCAGAAACATAAAAATGTTTAAATAATACTAGCATTTTCAAGTCACTTTTAAAAAATTACTCTAATGTCGAATACTTTTTTTGGCCGCTGTATGTACATATGTAGGTAAGCACTTATGTCGAGGCTATTAAAGCCATCTATTTGCCGCCGACATTTCGTTTGTTACGAGACATTTTCCCCCAACGAATAAATTCAGCGGTATCACAAATTAATCAGCGGCAGCAGAATTATTAGCGGCAACAACAACAATATAAATAACCAACACTGCTACCATGGGAAAAAAACTAAAATACCAACGGTAGCAAAACCTAATAAAACCTACAACAACAACAGCTGTAGTAACCAAAACTGCAGCAGTTTAATAGACAGACGAAAAAATCAAAACAACAATAGCAGTAACAGTAGAACTGCAACAACAACAAAAAACGCTAAAGCCTTTCAGCAATTAGGCCAGTGTCATTTAGCAGCCCAAACTATGGGAACCGCTGACACTGCAGAACATTGGTACGGGGAAAATCGGGCAAAGTCAGCATATGACCAACAGTCGGTTGGGATTCCCACGATCGCAGTAGCAGAGACAGGCTGTCGACAACCTATAAAAAGCAGTTGATCATTAGTAATCAAGATCATTTAGCAAAGAGTAAAATAAAAATAAAGTAAGTTAAATCAAACTAAACAAAAGTGTGTTTTCTTTTCCTTCTCAAAAGATATCCTGCGATTCGTACGGGACCCTCCAGGACTGTTAGGAATAAACCATAGAATATCCTGCGATTCCTACGGGACCCTCCAGGGTAATAATAATTTAGTAAACAAGCCCGCCATACGCCAGTCTAAAACAAGACGGGTCCCTGAAAGGCTATAATTACAATAAAATAAATAAATAAAACTTCCTACCTTATAATCATACAATATCATAACACGTTGATGCTAATCAACTCACCGGTAGACTCGAAAATAATACATTTCAATTGGCTGAAAAAGATAGAAAACATTAAGGTCTATTTTTTTTAGACCTAAAATAATACATTTCAATTCGCTTTGAAAGCAAATAAATAAGTTACTTTTTTAATAAATAATTTTTAATAAATATTGATTTAGGTCCAAAAGTGAACCTTTTTAAAAACTATTTGCTGTCTTTTTCAGCTGTATATATGCCGACGACATTTTTTGGTTGGTGCTAATCATCAACTCATCGGTAGACTTGAAAAATTCTTAAAAGTTTGTTTGAAACTTAACTACTTATTCCATAATTCCCATGAACAAAATGAGAATCAGAAATGTTCAAACAAACCTTTAACTCAACAAACAAATGAGTTGATTAGCACCAACAGAATATCGTCGGCATATAGACAGCTGAAAAAGACAGCAAATAGTTTTTAAAAAGGTTCATTTTTGGACCTAAATTAATACATTTCAATTGGCTCTTAAAGCAAATAAATAATTAAGTTCATAAAAAATAAATTAATTTTAAGAAACTACGACTTTTTTGCTTCAAATTTTCACATCATGTTGGCTTTGAATTTCAGCCGACTGCAACGAAATGGCGCTATATTCTAAACTATGACAGATATCAGAAAGATAAATACAGTTTGGTAGCTAGCTGGAAGCTCAATTCCTTTGCAACGATACCGAATTTATTATTTATTAATTTTAAGAAAGTTGACTTTTTAGCTCAAAATGTTGACAGCGCCTCGATGGATGAATTGGTAGAGTGTCCTACTAAGAGTCCCCGAGGTCGCAGGTTCGATTCCTGTCGAAGGCTTTGGGTGTTTCTTTCTGCAGACAAGCCAAAAGCTTCGCAGTTTTGTGTTTGTTTCAAAAAAAAAAAAAAACATGTTGATTTTGAATTTCAGTCGCCTGAAAAGAAAAAATGGCAGTTTCTTCTAAACTACAGCAGATATCAGAAGTTGTGTAACGAGAGGAGCTCAATTCCTTTTGAACATTTGTATCAAATTAATGATTTAGATTTATTGAGGCTTAAAACAATACAAAGTCGTATAAATTACATGAAAATTGAAAAAAAAGAAAACTTAGGACTTAAATGAATGAATGAGTTTTGATTGGTCACTTTTTAGGGTTCCGTACTCATCAGAAAGAAACGGAACCCTATTACCGAGACAACTACGTCCGTCCGTCCGTCCGTCCGTCACAGAGACCATTCTCCGCAACGGTAAGAGTTAGAGCTGAATGAATAATTTCACAGAATGTTGTTTTACCTTGCCGCTACAACAACAAATACTAACAACAACAACAACAACAACAAAGTGAAGACTACCAGGTGTCCCCATACAACGAAAAATTACAATTAGCTATAACTCGTGGACTGTAAATGATAGAACGCTGAAATTCGCACAGTATATGTATTTATAGATGCCCTACAACAACAATTGTAAAACTACCAGGTGTCCCTATACAACCTAAAGTAACAATTAGCCGTAGCTGCTAAATTGTGAAAGACAGAGAGCTGAAATTCGCACAATATATGTATTTTCATATACCCTATAACAACAAATACTAAAAACAACAACATGTCGAAAACTACCAGGTGTCCCTATACAACGTAAAGTAAAAATTAGCCGTAACTTCCAAACTGTAAGAGACAGAGAGATGAAATGTGCACAATATATGTACTCACATATGGCCTACAATAACAAATGCTAAAAACAACAATAAGTTGAAAATTACCAGGTGTCCCTATACAACGTAAAGTAACAATTAGACGTTACTCTCGAGCCCTGAGAGACAGAGGGATGAAATTTGCAAAATATATGTATTCACATATGCTCCACAACAACAACAACTGTAATACTACCAGGTGTCCCTTTACAAGGTAGAGTAATAGCTATAACTCTCGAACCGTAAGAGATGGAGAGCCAAAATTCGCACAGTGTATGTATTCCCAGATGCCTTACAACAGCAAATGGCAACAACGACAACAACAACAAGTCGAAAACTACTAGGTGTCCCCATACAACATAAAGTAGCAATTAAACGTAACTCTCAAGCTGTAAGAGACAGAGAGATGAAATTTATACAATATACTACATGTGTATTCACATATGCCATTCCATACGTACATTACACATACATACGTACGGAACCCTAAGCGTGTGAGCCAGCCTCGTACTTGACGGAATTTATTTATCAATATTAATTAAGGAAAGTAACATTTTATAGCTAGCTGGACAACGGGCTGCTTTTAGGTAGCAACCACCCTTCATCAGCACCCTATGAACTTTGAATGTGTTTTAACTATTTTGACACCACTCTGCAAATTTGATTCATTTTAAGAAAATTGTCTTTTCTGCTTAAAAAGTGTCTACATTATGGTGATTTTGAATTTTGGCCGGCTGAAAAGAAATGTCGGTATTTTTCAAACTATGGCAGATAAATACAGTTTTGTAACGGGGAGCTCAGCTCAGCTCTTTTGCAACGATACAAATCGACTCCTTTTGCTTTATTCATCAAATGGCATGGAATAAAACAATTTATTTCACTTTTATTATTTAATTAAGTTGAAAACTTGAAAGTATTCATTTATTTTATATGGCAATTCATATTGATAATAATTACAAAAATAACTAGAATTTATTATGGTAATCGTTTTTTTAGTTTTCTTTTTTTTCATATTTGTATACAGCTAAACATTTTACAACATATGTATGTATGTACATATGTACGTGGGTGTAACGAGACATTGCACTAAAACATTTGCATTTGACACTGTTTGCAACAAAAAGTAAATTTATATAGAATTTTTTCTTAAAACTTTGCAATGTAGTTATGTAGATTTCATAGTCTATTTTATTATATATGTATGTATGTATGTATGTATATATGTGTAGCATGTACTTAAATCAGATAAAAATTTCAATACATTAATTTATAGCTAATTCGTTTCATACAGCCCAGATGGTGGTGTATGCATGAAATGTATGTATGTATGTATGCAATGTGTGTTTGCATAGCAAGTGTTATAAATATTTACTATATTACTAACGTGTATGTATGTTTTTTTGTTTGTTTTTTACAGTTGACCTAAATAGTTTCTGGTTTTTATAACATTATTAAACTTATTTCTTAAAAACTAAAACGTTTATTTTTATTTAAGTAAAACTAGAAAACAATAATGTATGTATGTACATATGTATACAATTATGCAAAACGACGTACATCTGCATGTATGTATGTTTTAGGCGAATAGGCGCAATGATGTTCCTTCACTGGGGCTTATAAACAGATTATTGCAAAAGGGGGGAGGGGGGGGGGGGCGAACATTTTGTGCGCCTACGAAATTATCAACTAGAAAGTGATTTGAAAAGAACAAATAGGTATGTAAGTATGTGTGGTGGTATTGCGAAAACGACCCAAATGAAATAAGATGCGGGTATGTTGTACATATTTGTATAATTTAAGCCAGCATTTACAAGTCAAAAGTGAAAATAATTTTGAAGTTTTTCTCATTATAGGTAATATAAAATTTTTGAAATTGTGCAATGCACACAACTTTTCAATAGGCTTTATAGCGTATAAATAATTTAAAACGCGTGCCCAGATGTTCAAATTCAAGCTTCATTAACTTTCATTTTACAGATTTAAAAAAAAAAACCACCTTTTGATGCATAAACTCTTCGTGACATAGAACAACTAAATGATTTCGGTATCATTAATTTTAACTTTTGTAGATTTCGCTACCTTTAGGTTGGTAAATGCAATTAAATAATAAAAAATAAAGCCATTGAACTAATAAGCTTCAGAAAACAATTTCAACTATACATATTTCTTTACACTTAACAAAAAAAGTCAGCTATACCAAAGCAACAAAAAAAAAGTTTTTCTTTCCATTTATATCACTTACACAACATTTACACCACACGCAAGTAAGTAACTTGTTGCAATTTGTGTGTACATAAACAATAAAAGCTGTTGCTACACAGGCAAAATGGTCTTGAAAGAAAATTTGTTTTACTTTACAAATTAAACGTATTAAATGAAAACAATCAGGGTTTTTCTAAAATCCGTGTTCACCCCCCAAAAATGCGCTAAAATAACAACGCGGTATTTTATTACACGCTACTGGTGAACAAGGATATATTTTGTTATTAAATCAATCAATAGCGCAGTTCATTATTTGGTGCAAATGTCTTGCGTAAATGCGAATGCAAGAAATCGTTGCTTTTTCTTTGCAACCCAACAACAAAATATACAAGGTTGCACTCGCAATATTTTTGCATTTACGCACCGCTAATTACTGACACTCGACCAGCTGACATTTTAAAACAAAGCAAACAAAAAATTGTAGAGATGGAGCCAACAGCAATTACCAAAAAAAAATAAAACGTGAAAAATTAAAAATTGTGTATTAATTTATCAGCTGTTATTTGGAGTACAATAAAATTTGCAAAGTTGTTAAAAAGGGTGCTCAATATTAGTTGCAATTAAATCGCAAATGCAAATAGTCGCAACCAAAAACGCACCAAACGTTGAGTACCGCTAATGAATCAAACGAAAGATATCAATGAATGATATCTTTTTTATAAAACGGGGTGAATAAATAATTGCTTCATTTGCATTCGACACCATTTTGCAGCGCGTTTGGCACCAAATTATTGTGCAAGAAATAAATAATGCAAGCATACTAAACAGTAGCGCAGTTCATTATTGGGTGCAAATGTCTTGCGTAAGTGCGAATGCAAGAAATCGTTGCTTTTTCTTTGCAAACCAACAACAAAATATACAAGTTTGCACTCGCAATATTTTTGCATTTACGCACCGCTAATTACGTGTTGCTTTTTTCGCATGAGTATTGCGTTTGCAACGCTGAAACTCGAACAGCTGATATTTTAAAACAAAGCAAACAAAAAATTGTAGAGATGGAGCCAACAGCAATTACCAAAAAAATAAAACGTGAAAAATTAAAAATCGTGTATTAATTTATCAGCTGTTATTTGGAGTGCAATAAAATTTGCAAAGTTGTTAAAAAGGGTGCTCAATATCAGTTGCAATATAATCGCAAATGCAATCAGTCGCAACCAAAAACGCACCAAACGCTGAGTACCGCTAGTAAATAATAATTGATCACATAATTGCAACAGCCCACTATTGGAAGGGATGTCACAGATCGACGACCGGAAGAACAGAATAATCTGTGTTATAAAATATGTAAAAAAGTATATTTTAGTACTCACATATTATATCATCCACTTCAAATAAATCCATTCTATAGTACCTAAATGTTTTTAATGCACGCCGAAGATGAGTTTCTTCAATTTCATTTAAAATATTACATATAAGCCACTGAATCCATTATTTTGTTTTGTTTACAACTTTATTTTGCAAGTGATTACAAAATCTCGATTAATTCTGCCGATACTCTTTGCGCGTTTATTTTAGAATCTGTCGGCGTCGAGCCGTCGAAAGTGAACATTCGACGACGTTAACGAATTGAAGCGCGTATTTTAGAATAACTCTGAATAATAATAAAACAATTATGCGGAAAAAAACTACAAAAGCACTGTTACATTTTTTTATACTTAAAAATCACTAGTTTTTTTTGCCTTTTTTGTGTACTGTTTATACTGTTTTTGTCCGTCTACATGACTTCGTGACTTTATGGGGAAGCAATTTATACGAATAGCTTTTTTTTTATCAAATAAATAATACATTTATATTACAAATCGATAAAAGCCATATTTTACTTGAAATTTTTTTTATATTTGATCTCATTTTTCGGTGTCATATCATCATTGTATATTATTCTTTGTAAGTTATCTATTAATATATATTCTTTATAAAGTAACACTGTTTTTGCTTTATGTCATTTTAACATCATGCAAGTAAAAAAAAAAAAAAAAAAAAATTACGGGAAATCAAAATTTTTTGCAACAATTTGCAGAAGTATGATGGTATTAGTGAAGAAATGTCAATGTATTGAGTTACTTGCACTTGCGTGTGTAAATGGTGGGTTAAGAAAGCACATTCGTTTATCATTGCAACAGGAATTGATATTAATGCCCTTATTCTACAATTTTTAAGATGTTCTCTTTAGCTACAGGATTATAGTCTTAACTGCATATTTTTTTTTTTTTTTTTTTTTTTGCAACCACTTAACATACAATTATAAATTTATTCATATGTACAAAAGCCTTAAAATATGTAGATTTGAAAAAGAAGAAACTAAACACAGAAAATGTTTTATGTGATTAACTAAAACGATGGTCTTAATTCATAATGTACTATAACAAAATAAACAAAAACATGTTCGAATGGCAACATTTTAAACTAAAATTCATTAAAATTTTATTGACAAAGGCAAAGTCATAACAGATGAAAATGCGTTAGAACGAACGCCGAGCCAATTCCCTGAAACCGCCTAATGTAAAAGAAAAAAATATGATTTTCAATTGTTAATTACATATTAACTGGGCTTAAGTTCGGGTTTTACTCTCTTAAAATTGAGAGGAAAAAAACGTTAAACACCAGAAAATTAACAGGTGGTCTGTTCTGCAAATCACAAACTGAACTTGAAATCACAATTGTGGCTTCATAGTGTTCTGCAAATCACAATGGTTTTTACATTTCGTTGTAATCATGATACAATTAACAAGGTGGTAGCCTTTTCGCTACAATAAGAACAACTTCAATAAAAATAACATGCATTTTGTTTTTGTACAACTTATGCAAACTGTCAAAAAGACGCCACTTCTACATTTACAGAAGAGAGATGTAGCGAGCTTACGCGGATTAGCTATCTCGTTTCGGCTGCCTTTCATCTCTGCAATCTCTTGACAACCTAAAGTAGTCAGTTGATTAACGGTTTAGCTGACGAGGCTACCTTGTTAATTGTATCATGGTTGTAATTTTGAAAACACAAGACAACAGCTGTTTTTTGTTTTGAAACAACGACATTTTGTAGTGAAATCAATAATATGTTAAACAAAATAATAAAAAGGTGAAACAAATAAGTAAATTTACTTTCTTTTAATGAAAACAAAACAGTTAAAATGCATGGAACTTTATTGTTGTCTGTGATAGAGCAATTAAGTAACGAAACGAATTGCTGCCATTTTCTATTGCTTTATGTGTTAAATATTTTAAAAATTCAAATATGAACTTAATTATTTATTTGCTTTAAGAGCCAATTGAAATGTATTAATTCAGGTCCAAAAATGAACCTTTTCACAAAATGTTTGTTGTATTTTTTGAAAAGGTTCATTTTTGGACCTGAATTAATATATTTTAAAAATTAAGCAAACATCGCGTAGAGAAAACAAAACATATTCAATAAAACTTGAAAAACAAATACATACCTAAGTTTTATTGAAAATTTTAGTTTATTTTAATAAACTAAACACCTTGGGCGTTAACTATAGTTGAACACTAAAGTCGGTTCTTTTTGGAAACAACTACTATTTTAAAAAGTGTTGCAAACTTTTTTTTAAGTGTAGTCAAAATTAAAGTTGACTTTAAGTTGAACCAGCTTTAAGTGGGCGCCACATTATTTATCGAAAATGGCAAATTATTTATCATACATACAATCGTTAACAAATTTGAGTAAAATCCCATCTCTACGAAGATGACTCTCAAAAATTATGTATAAATTTAAACACACACACACAAATGTACAATTGTATGAGTAAGTAAACAAAAAACATCAAAGCGAATTGAATAAAAGTAAAAGTTCAGTGAAAATTCTGATTAATAATAAATGTTAAAAAATCTTTAATTTAATTATTTTTTAATGTAAAAAAAATTTACATTAAAAAAACTTTTACTTTTAAAGGTGACACTTGTTTGAGCAAAGTTGTTGCTAAGACAACTGCTGCTGGTTTTAAATTTAGAGCAGACTTTTGCAGGTAATACCTTGTTCATACATGTACTTTTTAATTGAGATAATATTCAGTTTATTGACATAATATTTTTTGCGTTCATACATACAAATATTGCGCTAACTCAATTAGTATTTGACAGCTGAAAAAAAGTTGTTGTTTTTGTTTTGGTAGTGAGAAAAAAAGTGAAAAATATTAATTCAGGTCCAAAAATAAACCTTTTCAAAAAATATTTGTTGTATTTTTCAGCTGAAAAATACAACAAATATTTTTTGAAAAGGTTCATTTTTGGACCTGAATTAATACATTTCAAGTGGCTCTTAAAGCAAATAAACAATTTAGTTCATAAGTGAAAAATATTTTCCAATAAGAAAAATGGAAGAAAAACTGCCTTTTATTAAAAAGATTTTAGTGTTGTACAATAAAAATATGGAACTTGTACAAGTAGTGCGTTCCTGTTATGACTCCAAAGCGGCAATAATAAAAAGAAAGAGAAATAAAAATTTGGAAATGCTGCAATGTTTTTATTTTTATTTTTTATTATTTTGTTTTGTTTGCTTTTGCTGACATTTATCTCGTCATTTATCTCGCATTGTATACCTTTGCTTATTAAACACATCTTTTACAGTGTTGCGTTCCATTTTTCTCTCAATATTCAAAGCAATTTAGAGTTTATTGAGCAATAACTTTATTGACTTTTTGTATGGAATATTGAGCTCAATAATGGACTTTATTGCGATTACCTCAATAAAGACGCATGTATGAACATATGGTATAAAGTCGGTTTTTTCTTGTCTATGGTAGACAAAAAGTTTACTTTTATTTAACAGTGGCTTAAAATTGCCCATTATTTGCAGAATAGGCCCGATTAAGAATAAAAGCTAACAGCGGTATTCATAAGAAATAAAACGTTGTTCAAATACAATTTAGAAAAATTTTTATTTAAAAACTTTGTTCTAATATTTATTTTTTACATTAAAATTGTTCTAAATTGTACTTTAACAATTGTTTTATTTCTTATGAATACCGCTGTTAGCTTTTATTTTTAAGCGGGCCTATTCTACAACTCATGTGTTTTCAAATCACGCGATTTTAGTATTCAAAAGTAGAACAAATTTTATTTAAAAAATTTGTTCTAATTTTTATATGTATGTTTTTTACATAAAATTTGTTTCAGAATATACATATTTGAAGAATGTTTTGTTTTTCATGAGTGTCGGCAAGAATTTTTCTATTCCAAATATTTATTTCATTTAGTGAAGCGATTAACTGCAATTTATTTAATTATGGATTTCACTTGCAAAATTTATAGAAATTACTTCAAATACATTTTTGTCAAATATTTTGAATGAAAAAGTATTAGTTCATAATTTCATTGGGCTTTAGTTCGATTTTTACTGCCTCAAAATTGAGAAAGATATTTTTTTTTAATATAATAAAAAAAAAAAACCAAACTCAAGCCCAATAAAATTATTAGCAATTGTATATCATATAGTTCGACTATAAAGTTAAAATTAATGCTTAAAAGCATTAGTGTTGAATTGAATATGATTTTGAGAAAGTAAGAACCCATTTAATATGTGACAGTCCAATCGCGTCCACAGTATTTTTGCTGTCTTAACGGCCATTTTCATAATGTATGATTAAGACTTAACGTTTACTTTAACGACAATTTTTGTATGGCATGGTATCTTGTTAATTTTTAATTGTACATTGTGAAAAGGGTCGTCAGCCAACGATTTTGTCTGGAAATGGTTTGGTTTGGCTAGAAAAATATGATGGACGCTCTAAAGTGTCTCTTATAAACAAACAATAGTAAATTATAAAGTTCGACTGGGAAGCAAAAACAAAAAAAAAAAAAAAAAAATTAAAACCCTATGGTGATTGCTGCACTGTAAATTTCATCTGTTATGATTTCGCCTGGGTATTGACTTTAAGTGTGGAAAAACTATACAAAACAGTTGTCGTGTATGCACATTTGCTACCAGTTCATCGGTGGCCAAGCTGTTGCCTCATTCGCATCAAATACATTTCAAACAAAAACAAACTGCCAGTTCAACAATATCGAAACTGTTTTTGAAATTTGTTTTTGTTTTACATATACAAATTTATTAGCTATCGGTTTTTCGCAGCCATACAACAAGTCTCTTTCTTCAATTTATATTCCAAACAATAGCAAAATATAAAAAAAATTTGCTTTTTTTTTTTTAATCTTAAACACACGCAACAGAACTCATGTTTTGAAAAACCGGCCGTAAATGAACAATGAACTTAATTATTTATTTGCTTTAAGAGCCAAGTAAAATGTATTAATTCAGGTCAAATGTTTTCTGTCTTTCTCAGAAAATCTTTGATGGGTCTATTTTTGGACCGGAATTAAGAAATTTGTATTTTGTTTTGATTTTATGCCTACGAATGCAATAGATTGAAAATCGATGAACTGGCAGTTAATTTTTGTTTATAAAATATACTAAAAGTAGAAAAAATTTACATAAAAATACAATAATCTTTGTTTGGTGGAAAAGTCTTATAATTTCGTATTATTTTAAATATTAGTTAGACAGTCAGTAGGTGGAGTTCAATATTTTGTGGAATTTAATTAGCAACATATTTTTCAAGCAATGCAGGTTTCTTGTTTTTATGATTTGCAGGTATTTACAGCGTTTGTTACTAAAAGTTCAATACTTAACGTTTAGGATTTTCGATTTCTTCAACTTGCTAGCATAATGTTTTTGATAATGAAAAAGAATTACATAATTATATTTATAAAATAAAATTTACACAAAACAAAAAAAAACTAGTCTGGAGACTGTGACTAGAAACAATTCTAGAAAACGAAAAAATATTTCATATACATGTAGGCTACTAAACTATGCTTTCCCGATCTCGAGATGAACCACTTATATCACTAAATCCAGGCATTCCCCTTACTGCGCTTGGCAGTATACCGACTCTTCTGAGGGAAGCTTCGCTCGTCTTTTTCCCGTTCCCATGAAAAATACTTACTAACCTGTCTAAGATTGACGATGAATTGCCAGAATCGCTGGCAACATTGTTGCGGGAAAACTTCTTTGCAGCCGGCTTATTGGAGCTACTGGCTTGACGACCATCAATGTCCTCCGCATAGCTAACGCTATTGCCCCCATGGTGTTCTAAGTGCTCAAGGGAATGCCATCGTTTGGCTTTTTCAATGCTAGTGGGTGTGGTAAGGGATGCTTGGCGTTGTAGCAGGGGTGATTGAACATCCTCTTCAATGGTCATGCCGCCATTACAGTTGTTGTTCAAGTGTTTATAAGGCAACAGCGAAACGCCTGCACCAGTGCTTGCCGATTTAATGGAACTACCGCCACCACTGCGCCGCCTGTTTAACAGGGAAGATCCTTTTGGAACAATTGTTGCTGTGCTGCGTGCATTCCCCACCCCATTATCTCTCAACATCAGCAGGCCCACATCATCACTTTCGTATTCTTCCAACGCAGGTACATTGTTCGTTTCGTTGTGTCGCTGATTCTCGCCCGTGTCTTCTTCAGTTGCCCCATTAGGACTATCAGTAATAAGCGAAACACCGGTGTCCAAAGATCTTGAGTTGTTCTTGCACAGCTTTGAGGGTGGCAGGATCTTTGGCTCGTGACGTTTGCGCAACTGAAATGGTATGGGATCAAGGGATATGGCTTCACGTAAATTATGATGAGCAATCACAGCACTTCCTAGTATGACACCACTTCCATACATATCCTGAGTAAAATTGGGAGAATTAACAATTCGATGCGGGCGCACCATGGCCAAAGGTTTGTGCGAGGGACTAGAAAGGCGTGAGGAGCTATAGGCCGAGCCGATTCCGCCATTTACACCCACGCCGTTATTATCACAGTTGAAATCGGAATGCTCCAGTGTGCTGTGTGATGCATTTGAAGCTTGCGTAAAATTATCGGAGTTGACTACACCACCACTACAATTTAAGCCACCCTCCCCAGTAGCACCAACACAACCTGCTGTACCTGTGCCACAGTATCCCATATACTCTGGTATGCTGTCTCCTTGGAAGTTCCCCACCCCATTGGCCGAGGGTCGTTCGTAACGTTTCATGGACAAGCGTGGCGATTCCCGTTGTACTTGATATGTTGAGCCCTGCAGACTGTAGTTGGACTCAACATCAGCACGCGGCACACTCGACTGGCGTCTCGAGCCTGTTCCAGCATAATGCATGCCCACTATACTGGGTTGCCTGGAATCCGAATTCAATTTGGGACTCTTGCGTGGACGGCAAAACAGGGGAGGTGGTAAATCGGTCATATCGATTTCTTTCTTTTGTATGGCCTTCTCTGTGGCACCCACCAGCCAATAAGTAACAACTTCTCCTTTACCTTTCATATTCACCAAACCCCGTTTCTCAGTTACGTAGCCATCTAGCTTATCTAAGGCTTCCTTGCACTTGCCCGATATGTGTATTTTTAGAGCCTCTCCATTTGACTCCATGCGAGAAGCTGTATTCACTGTATCGCCAAACAGACAGTAACGCGGCATGGTCAAACCCACCACACCTGCCACCACAGGTCCTGTATGCATGCCTATGCGCAGTTTCAATACCTCATTCGGTCTATGGGCGATTCTATGTTGTTTCACAGCCTGTAGAAGCTCCAGCGACATTGATGCTATTTCGCCAGCGTGTCGATCGCCGTTTTTAATCGGCAAGCCTGATACAACCATGTACGCATCACCAATGGTTTCCACTTTATAAACATCATAACCACGTATGATGCGATCGAACACCGTATAGAGATCATTAAGGAAGTTAACCACTTGTAGTGGTGTGCTCTCAGCGGACATGGCTGTAAATCCAACAATGTCACTGAAGTATATTGTCACCTAAAATATAAAGTTGTTAAAATATGCACAAAATTTTCTCATTAAAATATTACACACCAAATCATAGGAAACCGGTTCTACGCCCAAGCCCATTGTTAGTTTTTCGGCCACCGATTGCGGCAGCATGCGATGTAACAAGTCTTCGGTTTTTCGTTTTTCTTCGCATAACAGACGGGTGCGTTCAGTAACAATATCTTCCAAATTATTGGCATACTTCTCCATCATTTCCATCATTTGATCCATGATATTTTTCGTTTTTCCTCCACGCATTTTCTTCAGACGTGTTCTAATGAAAAAGATAAACCAGAAAATTATAAATATTGACTTTATTCGCAAGCAAACAAAACTGCCAACATAATCATGATTCCTTGGAAAAACTTTTTTTTTTTTTTTAAGAGAAGTATATTATGTTCCACAGGCTGATGGTCAGAAGACCATCAGCCCACTTGAGTTCTTAGTGGAGCCGTTGTGCTGTCTGAGGATATGAGACATTGTCCGTACACACCACCGTAAGGGAAGTAACACTCAGGCAAGTAATGCTGGTCAAATGTTTATTATAATCTTTAGAAAGTATTAGGGTAGAATTGGACAGGTGGTGAAAGAGGAAATGAAGAGCTTCATTTGTTTCACAACTGCTGCAATTACATACGTGTTTAGTACTTGGAGCAGGGGGCAAATCACCGCATTCGAAGTCGAGTCTTCTTTCGTGTGCGCAAATATTTCGACGGCTGCAATTTTTTGGATCACAGTATTCGATCGCAATCAATATTGTCTACTACTATTTTTTACAACGCAGCACGCATATGGCAATAAAGAAACAAAACGAAAAAGGAAAACAAAATATAAATAAATAGGTGAAAAGCTTCAAGATAAATGAATCCAAATGTGTTTTTATGTTTCTCATCTTCGGAATCGGAGGATGAGTCCAATATTGCCATTATAAGTAGGAACATTCGTGACAAAAGCAATCCTTTTTCATTGCCAGAAGCTGAGTAAGTTGTGAGTTTAAAGCAAAATATTAGAACTAAATGTTTCATCGTTTGTACATAGATTCAAAAAACATTTTCGGCTCTCTAAGGAAGCTTTTGAATACGTTTTATCGGAAATAAATATCTCTGGTCACATGTCGACGAGCGTACCACCCGTATTGCAGTTTGCCGCTACATTGTCCTTTTTGGCCAGTGGCAGCTTTCAGCACATGGCTAGGAATTATTTTTAGTGGGGTTAGCACAAAGCACTATGTACAAAGCGGTGAAAAATGTAACAAATGAAATACACTACTTAGTGGAAAATATTTTTCTTGGTATTCACTTTCCCCAAAAACAAATAAAATTTATATTTTTTAAATTATTTCTGTAATTTTTTGTCGTTTCTTTGATATTTTATTTGTTTTGCTGCTAAAAGCTAGAGTTTATTTGTTTTCGATAGTGTAGTAACAATCGAGTACAACATCGATTAGATGCGTTTCGATAACGAGTCCTGCGATCCACGTTAACAGCATTTCGATGACAAAGCACTCGATTTCGAATGCGGTGATTTGCCCCCAGTGTTGCAATAGATTTTGCTGTCAAGTAGACCAGTGTATCAGTTTTTGGATACTGATATCAACGAAACAGGGCACCACAATGTGTATTAGCTAGACGGAAATAACTAATAGCACACCAGCAAACTTGGTGCTGCTGGGAAGAAGCGTTAAACATATGATAAACAGTTTATTTTTAAAAAGCTCCAGTGAGTACTCATCTTCTACTAAACACTACTTAGGTGAAGAAAAGTAATAATTTTTTACTATATGAACAATTGGCTGTTTCGAGGTTACAACACTTTTCATCAGCACCCCCATGAGCTTTGGAAATGCTAAATTTCACAGTTTTACCCGCCATTTACACATGCAAGTAACTTGTTGCAAGTTGTGTGTACATATTAACAACCAATACACTGACAGAGACAATAAAAGCTGTTGCTACTTGCTTGATTGTTTACACAGGCAAGTGCAGGCTCATATTTAAAATGTCGGCTAAGAAAATGGTCTTTAGGAAAATTGATTTCCTTTACAAAATAAAAGAATTAAATGAAAGTAATAGTAAACTGCAAAATCACTGTTGCATTTTTTTATATTTAAAAATCACCATTTTTTTGGCTTTTTTGCGTATTATTTATTCTGCTTTTGGCCGTCTACATGACTTTTTAATGGCTGGATTGCCAAAGTATTGTCATACGAACTGTTATGGGGGAAGCAAATTATACGAATAGCTTTTTTTTTTTAACAAATAAATAGTAAATTTAAATTGGCAATCCATAAAAGCCATACTTTACTTCAACTTTTTGTATATTTTATCTCATTTCTCATATTTTTCGGTATGTAAGATCAAAAAAAAAAAAAAAAATCATTCCCAGTAAGTTATCTATTAAAATTAAAATATGAACTTTATAAAGTAACACTGTTTTGGCTTTTTGTCATTTTACCGACATGCAGGTAAAAAACATGACTGGCTATTAAAATCTCTTGCAAGTGAGCTTGCAACTTGCAGCAGTATAATGGTATTAGTAAAAAAAAAATTTCAATATATTGAGTTACTTGCATTTGTACTTGCGTGTGTAAATGGGGGGGGTCAAAATCTCTTGCAAGTGAGCTCTCAACTTGCAGAAATATGATGGTATTAGTAAAAAAAATGTCAATGGATATTGAGTTACTTGCACTTGTACTTGCGTGTGTAACTGGGCGAAGTTAGCATTGTCGCTTAAAACTCAGGCAATTTTTTACTTTCCAGTTACTTACTTAAACAATATTAAACAAAGCAATGACCTTCATTTCAGTTGATAAATATCATGCAAGAGAGCTATCTTGGATGATATTTATCAACTCAGTGGACTGTTGTTTTCACCACAGCTTAGGTATGTATGCTTACATATGCTCTGCATAAACTCAGCAACTATACTTGTTATTTCAATTGAATTTCACCCACCTTATTGTATGGAAATCAGGTCTCACTTCAGGATCCTCATGCCAGCAATCGGTTATACAACTCAGCACATAGTCCGGACATAGTTCACCCTCAATAATGCACTCCAACTCCGGCCGGAAGGGTAGATCGCCCTTGATGGGTTTCTTCTTAACCAAATCAACAATTTCCTTAGGTTCATACAGTGTTTGGCCAAATGGCCCCTTACGACTAAATATTTCATACATTATTATGGCAAACGCGTAAACATCCCCTTTCTGGGTACCATATACATGGGGATTTCTTAGAATTTCCGGAGCCTTCCAAAATTGATCTAATGAAGAAAAAAAAAATCATATTCATCATTCTATGAAATAAAGCAATACATTTTTTTTCTTGAATTTGGAAAAAGTACAACCAAATTTAAAAGCCCAATTAATAAATATGAATTGTAAAATCTTTATTTTATTTGATCTTTATATTGTTAATTTAATTATTCAAGCTCTTGATCTTTGGTTTTTTATAAAAAATAATTTTAAACAATTATTTACTTATTTTCAATATTTCGCCAATTATTTTCCTGAAGATGTCGACAAATTGTTGGCGAAATATTGAAAATAAATAAATAATTGTTTAAAATTATTTTTTTATAAAAAACCAAAGATCAAGAAAAATAATTATGGCATCTTCAAGTATAAATAATTATTTTCCTGAAGATGTCGACAAATTGTTGGCGAAATATTGAAAATAAATAAATAATTGTTTAAAATTATTGAATAATTAATTTAACATTAATTGTAAAAGTTTCATTATTTAGTAAAATAACAACTATTTGGTATTAAGTTAATTGGGCTCAAGTTCTTTCTATATATTAATTCAGGTCCAAAAATGAACCTTTTCAAAATATTTACTGTATTCTTCAGTTGTCTATATGCCGACGACATCAACGAAATGCTAATCAACTCATCAGATACATTTCAGTTGGCTCTTAAAGCAAATAAATAATTAAGTTCTTTCTATATTATTTTTGTGATTAATATTAATTTCGAAGCCGCCACACTTCTCGTCAGCACCCGTTCTTGCTTCTCATGCTTCTCAAGCAGCCACCCAAGTTGTTGTACATTTCTGTCTAAATTTTTAATTATATCAAACACACTCATTATTACTAATTTTTTATTTTATATGTATCATTGCATATGTCGCCTGGGCGTAGCAATAATACTTTCTTCGTTTTATTTCATTAATATCAGCCACAAAAATAATATACATATGTAGAAACTTGAGCCCGATTAACTTAATTCAAAATAATTATATAGGGAAAAGTTCGAATAATTAAAATTAGTAAAAGAAGAACTACTTACTTCTGTAGTGTTGGTGCTCTCCTATAGATTCACTTTCAGCACAGTGCCTCAAATCATGCAAGCCAAAGTCTGTTACTTGCAACATCCATCTCGATGTTACCACACAATTTGAGGACTTCAAATTACCATGATAAACTAACGACGAATCGTGTAGGTAAATCATGGCCTGGCAAAATAATGTTTCGTGTTAAATTCAATTTTCAATTAATACAAACGGATCCAGCAAATGCTGGATTTACCTTAATGAGATCATGTATAAGAGAAGCTATAAAAAGGTCATCCAATTTTATGTCCTCATTTTCGATAATGTCATACAAACTTCCTTTGGCACAATAATCCGTGACTAGTAAAATGCGCATGGGCTCCACACAAGCACCAATAAAACTGTTGACATTATCATGGCGCAATTCGCGCAACAAACGCATCTCCTTCATTATTTCGCGCGACATGTCCTTTTTACGCGGGAACTTGAGCTCTTTTATGCGAACCACTGCACCCCTCAAGCGAGCCGTAGAGGTAAAAACCTGATTTGAGCACCTCGAACCAAATGACTGGGCACTAACCAAGCTGAGCTGTAATAAAAATTGAAAATTATGTATGTATAATAAAACAAAAATTGTTTAATTGATCAGGTCTTTGCTGCAAATCAGGTGATTTTTAAAAACAAGTTGCACCAATTTGCATTTGCCATTCGTATTCAAATGCCAAGAGGCCGATAACACTGTGCTTGAATTTGGAACTTTTTTTTGCCGACAAACGGGGCACCCAGTGACTAAACCTAATTCGGGTACGCTGAATTCAGTGGTGCTATCCGTTTTTCTAGGTTAGCTCGCGTTTTCGAGATTTACCGTTATTTTAAAAATGGAGGAGGTTGCACTACATGTATTGAACTAACTAAAAAAAATTTTCATTTATTGAACTTTAGTAAAAAACCGAAATTCCGCAATAAAATAACCTTTAATCTGATATATAATTTATTAAAAATTGTTTTTGTTTTTTAGAAAAAAAAAAATTATTTTTTGCAAATTTTTGAAATTTTGTGATCTTTAAAACTGCATAAAAAATTGAAAAATTAAGCTATGCCAACAAATTTTCCCGTGTATATAAAAAATTATGTTTGAAACAAAACGAGCTTTAAATGACCAAAATCTGTGGGCAACTTTTGATTTTATTCACAAAAGATGAAAAATTGCAGTTTCAACCTGTTACCAGACGAAGCCTCAAAAATTGAAAAAAATATGTTCTTGTTAATTACAGTACATTTCTGCATGTTCATATAAAAAGTTTTTTGTAATTATCTAACATTAAGATGTGTTAAAAAAGTGTTATGAAACCTTTTTGCATAATTTTGCATAATAGTACAAATTAGCAAATAGCACAGTGTAATTAGCGATACGCTTAATGATGATCTGCGAATAGTTCCCGAATGGGGAAGTTAAAATTAGAAACGATTTCTATGCTCGCAAGACCCAGTGTTGCCTATTAACACATAGACGAAAGTCCGTATAGGCTGCCTCATCTCTACTACTGGATGGTACTGGGTGGGCCAAAAGAAATCAACAGATATTGTTTGGCTTTCAGAATATCGATTGTGGCTAGCGCAGTGTGCAAACGTACACAAACACTACTCCCTCTTTTCTCTTCCTCAGAACCTATTTTCCTTAATTCCGGTATGTTGCGCATGCGTAAGTAGGGGACGTCTGCTGAGCACTGGTACAAGTTAAAAATAGACAAAATCGGACTTAATGCTATCTTTAGCGACTTTTCTAATGTTGAGTGGCTCAAAATTTTATACTAGACTTTCTTGATATTGAAGAATTTCACCTTGTTGAAGTGAAGCTCATTTTGAGTTAAGAAACCATGTGATTTGAAAGCACGTGAATTGCAGATCAGGCCCTTATTTATACGTATGTATATATATTTCATTTCAATAATTTTTTTACCTTACTGGGAGATGAGACAATATCATTGCCAGAGTAGCCTTTTATTTCCGATATATCGATTTTCCACAAGAGCCCCTCTATTTCCAATTCGATCTTCCACTTACGATATATACTCATGGTAACTACGCCAGCGCAAAACAGCAATAGACCCAAAATACCAGCTGCCACCAGAGATGTGATATGGCGGTCATCTTTTTTGCACAACTCATTGGCAAAACCACACATGGGCTCATCAAAGGGGCGATCAGCGCCCGAAGGCCAGTCAACTCTCATGGAACCATTGATAAGTTTGTATTCCTATAATGAAATAATTAATATACATATACATATGTATTTTGATTCATAGCACAATTCATGTTTCGAAACTGAAGTCAATGGCAGAAAATGTGTTACAGTAAAACAATAACAAAAAATGACGACTCACTCACTGGAATATCAGATCCTTGTTGAAAATGTGCCACCGGTACCATATGATAATTACACGACAGATTTTCGCGGAATGAATACTTAAACGGTTTATAAGCCAGCACCGAGAAATTGCCCTCCGAATCGCCATTATTGTCAATTTTTATGGTGGCTCCAGTAACACCTGTTTTTTTTTTAATTTTTTTTTTTTTTTTTGAAAGAATTAAAAAATAATTTAAAACATTTTTTATTTATTTACAAAACTTCTGGGCATATTTTACTTTTATAAGTTCCATTCTTTATAATAGTCTCTATAATTTTGCTGCCATCTCGGGCGATATTGTACACTTCTTCATGCGTTAAGGTTTGCGTTTTTGAGGCATTGCGCAGCAATTCGTCCAAAGCCCAGGCATACAACTTGGCGGAGTCATAGAGGTAGGCGGCATATATTGACACAAACTAAATGTGAACATAAAGGTTGGAAAGAAATCATCATTAGCGGAAAATAATTAAATAAATAAAAAAAAAAATGAAATAAAAATTCTGTGTTGAACACTTGAAGCATATTTCTACTTTTATTCTAATAGCCAGTGTAAAGATATTAAGAAAACAAAATTGCCATGAATCAACACACCTTAATTTATAATAAAAGAAAGAACAAATAATATGTATGTAAATAAATAAAGCAAACTTGAATATTTCTTGTGTTTTCAAAACGAAAATAAAATCATGACGTTGTCTGTTCGCAGCAGTTTTAGAGGGAACCCTTTGCTCGTTTGTTTGCCAACTGAGCAATTATAAGGTTTGTTTGCCACCAGCAAAGGTAGTAACTATTTGATGATGTTTGTACAACAAATGCAAATTCATTTAAAGTTCAAGCAATTAATTTAACAAATATTTAGCGCAAATTAAGTTTCAACATCATAAATTAGAATGTTTGCAAGCCATTAAAATTAGCAAATGTTTATCTTTCATTTTTTTATTATTATTTTTAATAAAACACAGGAGTATGACGCATCTACTTGAGGGAGTAGTAACTAAAAGTTTGGAAATTACATACGAATTGCAACAAATGCAAAAAGGTGTTTCAGTGAGAAACCTTTTGCAATAGAACAACTCTTCTTTCTTTATTTATTTCATATGATTAAAAATTATGTCTTACAAAGTGATAAGCTTAAATTTTAACAAAGTTCAGATACAATTTCAATATGTATTTACTTATATGCATTTATTTACATGTTTCACACATAATTTTATAAATAATGGGTAGTATTATTGATTCCGCCTGGAACGAAAGAAATTGAATGGAAAGAAATATCGATCGATATGAAAATTCCGATTCCTGCAGTCAGGGCTGGGCAGTATTTGAAATACATGTATTTGAAATACGTATTTTGTATTTGTGTTTTAAATGCGTCTCATGAATGTATTTGTATTTTAAGTACTAAGCGCTTGAGTATTTTGTATTTCAAATACTCGTGCTCTCAAAATACATTTTTCAAAACACTGTACAACACATGATTTCGGGACTCAATTCTGATAATTGCTTATGAAAGTAGCCCCAAAAAGAAGAACTTCTGCGTCATTCGTTTGGTCTTGGTACCTCAAATAATAATTTAAAAATTAATTTGAAGTTAGTAAGTATCGTGTAGGGGAGTTTGTCACGTTTTAGGCTCTTTTGTTTGTCATAACTCGAGAACCACTAGTCCGAATAAGCTGAAATAAATTTAAAAAAATTAATAACTTCAATTTCTTTAATCTGCTCATACAACTTTTTTGATTAAAAGTATTTTGTATTTTAAATAGATATTTTTGTTACACTGTATTTTGTATTTCAAATACTTGCTTTTGGAGTGCAGTATTTTGTATTTCGTATTTTAAATACATGGAAGAAAAGTATTTGTATTTTGTATTTTAAATACACAACTTTCGTGTATTTTGTATTTTAAATAGAACAGAGCATGTATTTTGGCCAACACTGCCTGCGCTGTATGCTTTCCGCGAAGTAAATTTAAGGTCTCTGTTTTAATAATTTCAAGGTAAAATACGAAAAATACAAAATTACACTTCAAGAACGAATTGTGTGTGTGTGTGTGTGTGTGTGTGTGTAATTTTAGACCTGTAGGTTAATGCATTTATTATCTGTGAAATGTATGTATAGTTTAATAAATATTGATACTATTGTTTTTTTTTTTTTTTTGAGGAACGTAGTGAAAGTGATTCCTTGGACACCCGGTTAGAGAGAAGAGTTTTGCTTAAAAAGTAAAACTGAAAACGTGTTGCAGACGAACGATGGAGACAAAGTTGAAATAAAGAAATGAAGGTCGGCGGGCAAATAAAACTGTTTACCAAAAAATGTCAAAACAGTGGGGGCATTAATGCAATAACACAGGGATGGAAAATGCATTACATTGTTTACTCAGGTGAACATGAAGCAGTTTGTTTTTAAGCGTTTATGTTTGCTTCTTTTCTGTTGAATAAATATAGAAATGCTCCCTCCAGTTTTCAAAGTAGTACTAAGGCAAATTTATTTTTTAATTTCTATTAGGAGGCAATGCTTTTGAGTTAGATTTAAAAATAAAAGGTAAAAAAGAAAACGTATGTGTAGTTTGTTTTAGAAGACAGACAATGAAATATTCAATTCTACTGTTCGGAAATATTGTTGCCTATAAATGATTTACAAATTATAGACCTAATAAGAAATTCAACTTAATTTGATAAGTTTAAACTTCATTAGGAACTTTTATTTACAAATAATTTATTTTATTTGCAAATTTACATGTGAAATCATTGGTTTAATTCGCACCATACCGTTATGTAGCGGGATACCCAAGTACTCGTGGTATTTACAACCCTAAATGTATCTACTTTTTCAGAACTTAGAGTTCCTGGTTGGTTGTTACTTACAAAACCATTTATCCTTTTAAAAAACTTACAAAGAGAATAATAATGGAAAAATATTATACTCTTTGTTTACTCAAACACTCCCAAACACCCCACTACCCCTGTTTTCTTAGTTCCGGCACAATGCATTGCATATGCAGGAGTTATCCCCTGAGTATTGATTCCAAAAATAAATTAAAAATAAAATATAGCCTGCAATTCTAGCTTTAACCAGAGCAAGAAATAAATTAGACTTATGGGATAAAGAATAATTTGAACTTTCATAACGGCCTTAAATAATAAACTGCATTAAGTTTTTGAAACTGAATGAAATAGCAAAGCTTTTTGAAGCTTTGCATAATCAATAATTATACATACATACATACATACATATTTAATTTGTTTCAACAAATGATAACAAATTTTCATCAACAAGTTTTCCTGTCTCTATTTGAAATTTCAAACTTATATTCGAACATTTATGTACATACATACTATGTAAAAATAATTCGACCTAAAAAACGTGATAATTGGCTTTCGCTATAAAGAAGGATTGAAATGAAATTTACTCTTACCTTAATAAAATTATTATTTAAAAATATGTTAGGTAATGTAAACTTGAAGGGTTCCATTAAATTGTACTCTCTCACTTTGGCGGTAAAGTCTTCATAACTGTCGGTTGGGGGAGTGGAAGCAACCACAAGCAAACTTCTGGCACGTTGTATCAAATTATCAGTTTCACCACAACTTTGCATGTGCTCGATGTGTTCCGGTTTTCGCAAATACTTTTCGGCTTCTCTAATGTGAAGTGATGTTTGTATGACTAAATTACACAGCATATTTTTTTTTTATCTTTGCACTCAGAGCAAGCAAAATTATCTTGACTTTAGATTTAGGCCACAAGATCAAGATACATTTGCTTGATGGTTTGCAAGAAGGATTAAAATTTACTTACTTCGGTGTATAGGTCATCATATCGACAAATATTACCATGTATTCGCCTTTTGAGAAGAGATTTGCGGTGTCCATGGATGTCATAAATTCCACTAAAGCATTAGCACTACCCAGAAAAACATAGATGCGTGTACGATTCATAGTATTTTGTACTAACTAAGAATATAAAATGATTAATGAGTTTTTTCTTTTCTTTTTGAATTTCACTTTGTTTCACCGACCTGATACCAAAAGCCAGTACGACAACAGGTCAACATTTCCTCACAACATTTTGCCATATTATCTATAAATGGCTCCTTGTGATTAACGGTCATGTTCTTTTTCTGGGCCTCTTGCTTAAGTAAATCGGCCACCATACTCCAGCTATCCTCATACAATATTGAGAATTTCTTCCAACCATAATAACGCAAAAGAGAAATGACTGATTTAATAACCTGCAAGAAAAAGATTTATTTTATTCATTTAATATACATACATACGTAACAAAATAATGAAATGACAAAATAAACACCTGTGTGTCAGGAGGTTCGGTGCGAGCAAATGTGGATATGGAAGAAGCGCGGTTTTCAGGACATTTCTGCAAAAAAGGAAAACAAAAAAAAAATTTAAAACATCTTGTGGCACACTTTTTAAAGATTAATTAAAAAACAGGCATTCCAGCAAGCAAAAAGGAATGTGATAATTTTCAGCAATTTTTAATTGAGTTAAGCTGAATTCATCACCCAGTTGTGGCGAGCAAAATTTTTGTAGAAATAAAATATATATTTTTTTTTTTTTTTTGGGAAAAAGAAATACAAAAATTTTAAGCCACATCAAAGTACCTCGCTGCCAGTAACACTGCAGTTACACGACCAAGTTTTGCTATCAAGTTTTTTTTTCACATACTGCTTGTTAAAATTCAATAAAATTGATAGCTGTGACGTAGGCTGCATGCGATTTCATAACAATTCGTTTTCAAGATGCCGGCAAGAAGAAAATTAAAAATAGCTTCTTGCATATTCTGCTAAAAAAAATTAAAGCAAAACTTCCTCTTCTATATTCTACATCAGGGATGCCCACGGCCTATACGCTTGGTACGCTTTTGTTTTTGTAAAACCGCGAAGCATTGGCTGAGCATTCTAATATGTATACACAACTCTTTGTATGAAATACACACATACACACATATCCCAAATTCAAAGCAACAACACTTTCATATGCACAGCAATAAGAACGCTGGCTTTGTTGGTACACATTGGTGCCAAGCGTAAATTTTGTTGTTTTTTGTTTTTTTGTTTTCATGATTTTGTTGTTTTTTTAATGATTTCGTGAGTATGAAACACTTGAAGAAATCATTTTTTGTTATGAGTTTATTTCTGTTTTTCTTTGGGTGCGTCAATAAAGTGTATACGTATTGGTGTTTGCGCTTCCATAAGAAGATTTTGGGCACCCCTGTTCTACATTAAGCCCAGAAACTAATTCAGATTCTAAATCAATATTTCTTTAGACTATTTAAAAAAAATCATAATATACAAATATCTCTTTTTAAAATTAATAAATTTAATGGAAATCAATGTAAAAATAAAAGTAAAAAATTTGTTGGTAATCATTTTTATTTCTATTTTTAAGCTTGAATCTGTTTAATTTTTATCACTTTTAATTGCAACTTTCAAACAAAACAAAAAAATATTTGCAGACAGAACGAAAAAAATTGTTGTCAGCTGTTTTGTTGATTGTGACTTGATGCTCTCTATGGAAAGCAAAAATTGTCATCAAGTTTGCATCAATCTTCAAAATTGTGGGTGTATTAGTAAAAAATTGTGAATGTATTAAAACTTGAAAGGCAAAACTTGATCGTGTAACTCCCAAGTTAGCATTATAAGCTCAGCTGACGACACTGAAATAAATTTGGTTCATAAGTTTTATTTTTATTATCATTAATACAATGAAGTTTTTCATTGTAGTAATTCAAAATTCATAGATATAGTGAAACATATCATTGATGCAATGAAGTAAGTCATTGAAATAATGGCTCCCGATGTTGGCTGAAAGTTATTGAAATAATTCGTTAAATTTCAGCCCATAATTTTTTCAGAGTACTGCTTTTAGCCGGAAGAACTGTCAAAATATACAGAATAAACATACAAACGCGAACAAATGGCTGATAGAGTTACAGTATTTCTAACAACAAAATACATGAAATGTTCGTTGATTTAGCTACCTGGTACTGAGGTATCTTGAGCAGCATATTTTTTTTTTTGCATAAAACATAGCAGTCTATATCAGAAAAGCGCCGGTCTAGTCATAACAGTTTATTTTGACATTCACCTCTGCTATTTCAAAATTCCAAATTTGTGTCTTTAACAAAATCAGCCACCAGTTCCCACCATTCACTAATACAATTACTTCCAGTCACTTCAACTAAATTACTTCAGGCATCATGAACTTGGATCTTATATTATCCTATTTATGGCCCCCAAAAAAATATGTGTAGCCCAGAATCTTGCACTGTCTGCACTTATCCAACCGTATGTCACCAATCCTTTTGAAATATATTGTAACGGGTTATCGATTTTGCAGTTTCAAAAGTAAACGTAAATAAGACACGTATAAAATACTTTTTTTTTCATGATGTTTCTTTTTCATTAGCGCAGTTCATTATTTGGTGCAAATGTCTTGCGTAAGTGCGAATGCAAGAAATCGTTGCTTTTTCTTTGCAACCCAACAACAAAATATACAAGGTTGCACTCGCAATATTTTTGCATTTACGCACCGCTAATTACGTGTTGCTTTTTTCGCATGAGTATTGCGTTTGCAACACTGACACTCGAACAGCTGACATTTTAAAACAAAGCAAACAAAAAATAGTAGAGATGGAGCCAGCAGTAATTACCAAAAAAATAAAACGTGAAAAATTAAAAATTGTGTATTAATTTATCAGCTGTTATTTGGAGTGCATTAAAATTTGCAAAGTTGTTAAAAAGGGTGCTCAATATCAGTTGCAATATAATCGCAACCAAAAACGCACCAAACGCTGAGTACCGCTATTAAGTTTCAACGTTGACATTATGTGTGAAACACCTCATTATGACCCAAAAAAAAAAAAACATGTGCAATTTTCTTAATTTGCAGAACAAAACCAAACTGTCAAAATCATATGGCAGTACGAAAAACTTAAATCGATTTTAAATGGGCACGGCAGGCCGTTTAAGTTTGATTTAAATAGCAACTGTTTGACTCAATTTTGTATTTAAATCAAATTTAAATTGAAATGGCATTTAAAATCCAAGTCAAAAATTGGGGGTAAGAAAAATTTACTAATTTTGTATTTAAATCACAAGTCAAAAATCGGGGGTTAGACTCGTATGGGTTTGATTTAATGAAACGTTTTATTGACTCTTTGCAAAATTTAGACAACGCTGTAATTCATAATATTTTAAAAGATCAAGTCGATTCCAATTGGCTCAATACCAACTATTGCCCACCCTTGGGTTATGTGGAACATGAAACTGCATGTGTAAATAATCTATTACCGAAATTTTATGCATCAAAAATTACAAGGTTAATTTTACATGGGTTAATTTTGTTATTATTTTTTGTTTTCTTTGTGTTTCATATAATTATTTTTAGCATTAAGTTTAGTTATTAAGCACATTTTCTTTTTATATCTAAAAAAATATAAATGTTGTGTCGGGAGCAAGCACTTGTTACTTAAATGTTGATTCGAATTTCTGTTACTGTAAATCAATAATATTTATTATTACAAAACATTATAGTTTTAATATTAAAAAGATTGACTTCTTGGGCTAATAATCCTGCGATTGGTCAAAAATAAATGTAAAAAAAATTATAGTTTTAAGTTTTCGTTGTACTCTAGCATTTCCTTTATTGTTATGAATGTTTGTTTTGGTCTCAAATAAACTTAACTAACTATGCTAATAAACATAAACAAGTGAAAATAATTGAAAAACTGCACTACAAATTAAAATTGGAAATGTGGACATATTTGTCCAAGGATATGATTTGTTCAAATCACATAAAATTTAATTCTCATTTTAACCTAATTTGGTTGTTGATATAAATTAAGATTTGCAATATACTTACGTAGGATATCATTGGAATGTTACGACTTTGAGTGACAATTGCTTCAACATAGCAGTGGCCTTCGGGGCCGAAAATCATTGCAATGCCATCACAGATCATTTCCGTTATGGCTTTTGTGGCTAGTACGGTATCACCTTTTGTATCGTTCCAGCGCAGATTTAGCGAGACATTTGGCAGCAAATTGGAATCGTTGTTGATCTGTGGAAAATTTTTATTAAAATCATCGTTATTAATGTGCGAAATTAAGAATTTAATATAAATCATACTTCATCCAAGGCCATTGTTAGAGCTCCTGATATGGCAAGACCCTGCTTATCTTTAAGCTCACCAGTTAAAGCGGTTAGATAGCCGACATTGATAACAGTGCGATTGTATTCATCATGTACCACATTAAGGCCCGGAACCAGTATTACTGCCACCGAGAGCAATTGTAAGACGATAAAGGGCCACCGCGTCATGGCCCCTTAGGCCGGGGCCGATCAGCGCGACACCTATGAGTAGCAATGTTTTTTACTGCAATGAAAAAAAGAAAGTAGTGGACAAGTTTTAGAATGCGTATAATTGATTTTAATTGCTAATTTTGTTAAGCTTCATTAATCATACGTCCGCATGTCCGCACGTGCACATGTTTTTGTTTGCGTTTGTGTTCCATTTACATGGTTGCAACAAACTGATGTGTTAATTTATTTGTTTTTATTATTGCGTGTGGTAATTCGAAGTGATGCCTGAACTAGTTGTTGATTCATAAAATTACTTGTTTATATATGATCTTACTCAAGGCTTGTGAAACGACTTTTCTCTCTTGTAATGCAGAGAACATCAACAATAACAAACAATAAATTTAGAAACCTACTTTTACATTGCATTTCTTGAACACTGGTTCTCGCAATACATACCGAATATACCGAATAAAACATATTTTTTTCTCGTATATTTATTTGCAATCTATGTATATATAACACTGCACATATTAAGCAAGATTCGTGAAGGCTTAAACATTACATTTGTTTTAATCTCCAGTGAGATTAAAACATATACCTAAAAATATATTCTTGCAGTCAAAATTAAGTTTGAATGCAGAACAGCTGGTATATTTATATATTCAATAATACTTAAAAGGTAATATTTACATAATTAAAAATGTTAAGATCCTATTTTCTAAAAGGTAAGTCCAAAACATGAAACCTTTTCAACCTTACAATTTCCTCACTGTCATCAAGTAAGGCAATAGCCAAGGCATTGCTATGATTATTGAGTATATCAACATTGGGCATTCGTAAATCTAGAACATAGATGCCCAGTAGTGGCTGATATCAGCAAATTAAACTCACACGTATACTTACGCTCTTTTGTTTGATCGTCAATCAACCAATAGGAAATCACCGTGTTGAGTGCGAGAGACAAACTACACTTGAAGAACTTCTGTGTGTTATTTTACATTTTAATCGTCATCGAGACTGCTGTCAGTGAACATGTTTATGATTCATGAATGTGTATATGATTATGTTTAAAATTCTTTCGAATTTTAAAACTCAGCTATTTTTACTTGCAGCTCAAATTGATTCTGCAGACTTTTCGGACTTTCCGAAAACTTCTGTTATTTGCGACAAGGAGAAAAACTTGAAAAAGTTTGAACTTTTAGAAATATTAGAAACACTTTTTACCAACTTTAATGACAAGTTTAAGGATTTTGAAAATATTAAGCATTTACTAGATATTTTTCAAACCCCTTTTAAATACGATATATTAAAGTACGAATTTCCAATCCAAACAGAACTTATTATGCTTCGAGGCGAATGAGATTTTCCTGATAATTTTATCAATATAGAACTCTAGAAAAATCTGGATGGTACGATATACCACGAAATAAACAAGATTTAGAAAGAAATGTTTATCCTTATTTCCCTCAACGTATCGTTGCGAACAAATATTTTCAGATATGAATTATATTTGCTCAAAAAACGCAATTAGCTGAATTCTTCTAGTTTGAGAAATATACTTTTATTGCGTAACTGCAATAAGAGTATCAACATAGAAGATTTATATATATATTTAGAAATATTTATTTTTATTATTTCTATTAAAATTCAATTTTTATCAAATTTAAACTTTATTTCTAATTATAAAATATTTGACTTCAAGATGGATAATGGTGTTGATTGCTTGGCGGCCGACAGAACAAGAAGGAGTAAAAGTTCTTTTTTCTTCTTTTTACAAAATGGTTTCTCACATGTGCCTTTTTGAGTTTTGTACCAATTACTGCTAGTAATTGGTTTCTTTGTAATTGCTAGTTACAGGGTGCCACATATATATATATTTACTTATATACATATATATAAATATATATTTACTTATGTAAATATATAAATATATACACAATCACCAAGAGTATTACTAAACTATGTACAACACCCGCCACACATGTGTCACAATCTCGTTGACGACTACATAAGATGAATAGCAAATTGTTTTCTTCCAGTGTTATTTTGTCACTCTCACCAATACTACTACATTGGTCTAGATCATAGATGCCCATGGTAGTAGCATTGGTGAGAGTGACGAAATAACATTGAAAGAAAACAATTTGCTATTTATTTTATTCATGTCTTTGTAAACATCTTCAAAATGTTTTTTTTTTTTAAATTATATTTCTTAGTTTTTTTAAATGTCTTATGACAAATAAGACATTTCATGTCATCAAAAGCATTTTGTAACATAAAATACTTTTCGGCTGACATCATTAATATATCGCAATAATAAGACACAGAATTTCTGCAAGTGTAGTTTGTCTCTCCCACTCAACATGGTGATTTCCTATTGGTTGATTGACGATCAAACAAAAGAGCGTAATAATACGTGTGAGTTTAATTTGCTGATATCAGCCACTACTTACTGGGCATCTATGATCTAGATGAATGTTGTTGTTGTTGGAAATGTACCAGGGAGCACTTGTTATCATTCTTAAGGTCTTAGATTGGTATCGCTGTAATATTTCAATATTTGAGTTGCTCGCTGTTCCCCATAATTGTATTCCATACGTCCATATTGGCTTAAGGATGGCTTTGTAAAGCATTACTTTATTTTCAAGGCTTAACTGGAAATTTCTGCCGAGTAGCCAATACATTTTTTTTTTGTTTTAATATTTAAATGCTCGTTTTTGGCTTTAATATGGTCTTTCCAAGTCAATCTTCTATCCAAGTGCATTCCAAGGTATTTGATACAGTCGGATTGCGGTATTTGTTCCGCACTCATATGTAGGAGAAACTCACATGCAGTCTACACTAGCCATCGATTTGTTTGCTCATACTCATAGCGCCGCGGCTGCAGAATAACAAACAATAATTTGTTCATTCATCCCTATCGCGAATAAAATGTGAAATTTTTATTCCCATAAAATTTTCATTTCCCAAGTAGGGAAATTTGCTAACATGAATATCATGGGAACGTTTGTTTGTTTGTTTGTCTGTTTTCAATATGTAGTGAGTGTGCAATAGGCAACAAGAAACTATATGTAAATACAAAGTAAAAATTATTGAAAATTTGTGGGTAAGTGATGTAAAAAGTAATTAAATTTAAGCTTTATAATTACACAAATTTAAAAATTATAATTATAATTAATATACAAAATTTAAAAAGATAGAAAAAATGTTGAGCATTGATGCCATTATACCACTACAAGAGGAGGAGATTCGGTAACAGCGGATAGCTGGTCGTGCTTTGCCAGATGCATCTAATCCATTAGAGTTGTCCGATACCCACTTTGAAAGGGGGTTAAGTTTATTTAAAGAATTTAAATCAATTTGTTTCCATTTCAGATTAATTACTACAAGCTGAATAAGTCAGCGTTTTCATACCTGTTGAATATTTTGACAGCTTCTCTGCTGGGCACAAAAAAAAAATCATTTGGTATGCCGCCCATTGTAAAACTAAACGCATGCTTACGTTTTTTTGCAGAGGATGGATCCCAAAAAGGTGATGAAAGATATTACGAAGTAGGAATGGTGCAATCCGCTTTTTGCGAAGTGCTTTCTAAAGTGTTGGATGGCTTCGAAAAAAGTATCTGCGCAGAATGCATAAAATATCCATCAGAAGAAGAAATCACAACTAATTGTAAGCAGTTCTTCTGTAAGCGAATACCAAAATTGGGCCACCACATCTTTAGAAACCTTCACAAAACCACACGAAATGGATCGGTTATTTTGCATCCTATTGAGAAGCATGTCGTGTTGGACATTAATTACACTGTGCTAGTTGAAAAAACCGACAAACGGGGCACCCAGTGACTAAACATAATTCGGGTACGCTGAATTCAGTGGTGCTATTCGTTTTTCTAGGTTAGCTCGCGTTTTCGAGATTTACCGTTATTTTAAAAATGGAGGAGGTTGCACTACATGTATTGAACTAACTAAAAAAAATTTTCGTTTATTGAACTTTAGTAAAAAACCGAAATTCCGCAATAAAATAACCTTTAATCTGATATATAATTTTTTTTGAAAAAAAAAAATTATTTTTTGCAAATTCTTGAAATTTTGTGATCTTTAAAACTGCATAAGAAATTGAAAAATTAAGCTATGCCAACAAGTTTTCCCGTGTATATAAAAAATTATGTTTGAAACAAAACGAGCTTTAAATGACCAATATCTGTGGCCAACTTTTGATTTTATTCACAAAAAATGAAAAATTGTAGTTTCAACCTGTTACCAGACGAAGCCTCAAAAATTGAAAAAAAAAAAATTTTTCTTGTTAATTAAAGTACATTTCTGCATGTTCATATAAAAAGTTTTTTGTAATTATCTAACATTAAGATGTGTTAAAAAAGTGTTATGAAACCTTTTTGCATAATTTGTACTTCGCTTGAAGAGCACCTTAAATTATTCCATCAAATCAAATGACGTAAAAAGTAGCTAATTTTTTGTTCCAGTAATTGACTTATTAACACGGTGTTTCAGATACTCATTAAAATTACAAGCGTTTAGTCATTGGGTGCCCCGTTTGTCGGCAAAAAAAGTTCCAAATTCAAGCACAGTGTTATTGATTTAGACCTAAAAATATGTTTCAGCTAATTTATATATCCATTAAAATGTAGCAACTACTTGCATCTTTTTTTCTAGCTCCCCAAAGAAAAGAAAATGAACAAATTAACACAAAAAATGGGAAAAATGTCTTTGAAAAATCCATTCACGATAAAGGGGAAATTTCGAATGGGAACACATTTTATGGGAAATGGGAAAAAATTTTAAGGGAAAAATTATTCATGATAGGGGTGATTGATTATATGTATATATTATACTAGCTGACCCGGCAAACGTTGTCCTGCATTCAAATTTAATTTTGACTGCAAGTCTGTTTCCGTTGCAAAATCGTGATAACAGACGTTGTCCTGCATGATATTTCAAGCGATTAGGATATTAAACAAAGTATGAAATGAAAAGTAAATAATATAATAATAACATAAATTTTTTAAAAAACAAATCGTTTTCATCTAGATTAGCTCTTACCCCGCTACCGCTAAATCGATTTAAACTCTTTTTTTTTTTGTTTTTGCAAAACGCGCAAAGATACACACATTAAATTTCTTAGGTGCACCCTCCACACAGACCCCAATCACCCCTGAAAATTTCATTGAAATCGGGCAAGCCGTCTAGAAGGGGTATGCGAACTGGAAGTTTTGCCACTTAATTTTATATACATATATATATAGATATTCATTACGTTTCTTTCTAGTTGCCCAAAGAAAAGAAAATGAACAAATTGATACAAAAAATGCCTTTGAAAACTCCGTTCACGATAAGGGAAAATTTTGAATGGGAAAATTTTTTTTTTTTTTTGGCTGAATTGCATATAAGGAAATGGGAATAGATTTTATGGGAAAACTATTCATGATCGCGCTTTTGGCAAATGGGAAAAAATTATTCATGATGGGGGTGATTAACTGTAATTTTATAGTGAGCTATATGTTTTACAAGTGTTAATAATTTTTTCGGGCTCTCCAGTTCGATTTTTACTTCCTCAAAGTAGAGAGAGATTTTTTATAAAAAAAATTTTTTTTCGCAATTATTCTTTATGTCCCTGGTTTTATTTCATTTAACAGCTTCTCAAAATTAATTGAAAAAAAGTTAAGAAAATAAAAAAATTTGATTTTTTATATTTTCTCATCGATTTCATTTCTTTGCTTTTCTTTACCCTAACCAAACAATGTTCCATGATTTAGGGAAATAAGTCTGCAAGGCAAAATTTTATTTCATTCGACCTTCCAAACTTCCAAGTTTCCAAAATTGATTTTATTTCTTAAAGCACAATTTTCCAGTGTCTTTGAATTATTTTCTGATGATTCTGTTGCCATCTAAGGTGCTGCCGTATTTGGAACACTGCTGTTGGTGGTTAGAAATGTTATCTCGTATATTGGCGGACGGCTGTTGTAAACTTCGCCTATCATGTCGACAAACCACTGACTCAAGTCCAATAAATTATCAATGGATGTTTGAGCCACCACCGCACCCGATCGTCGGCCATGTTGATGTGAATCAAAGAATGTAACAATGTTGTGGAGAAAGTCAAATACTAAAATCGTTGTACGGCTATCAGCAATTAAAGCAGCAAATAAGTTTCTTGCAGTGCGACTGTTGCCCTGTGCCCTAAACAGTTGAATTCCTAACTTCACAACCTGGGTTATGCGGTTTGCCACTGACTGTGTGTAGATGTCGTTTTGGGGATTTGAATATACATGACTGTAAAACCACTCCCGTAAATCGAATCTTAAATTTCGGTGATCTTCTAAAGCTGTCATGGCTTCGGGTATGTTGAGATTTAGTGTCCGTTTGTTGCTTTTGTCTTTAGCCATGTTAAATATACGACCATAAACAATATTCCCTTCATTCATGGCCTCCGCAAATAATTCAATGGCTCTTCTGGGTAAGCTCCTGGAGGGACCATTAAATACCACTTCTTTTGCCATTTTATCGGCCAAAATGAGGGAAATCAAAGTACAGGAATTTGTGCCATATTCGCGATGCTCTCCATAACGTGATTGACAAAAATCTAGAGGCAACCACCAAACACTCACACTATTGTGTCTTTCATACACCGTCATTTCTTATTCATTCAATGCTGTGTTGCTTTTGAAAATCTTTACATTTTTCTTTTGAAGTCTCATCAGTTGAGGAATAATTTGTATGGGGGATTCAAAAATGTTATTGTTTTAACAGAAATTTTGAAGAAAAAAAAACGTAGATAATTTTTTTGGTAATGTTCCTTTTTACATGCTTAATAAATGTTTTATATTTTTGTAAATATTTTATGAATTCACGGCGAAATGAGAAAAAAAAAGAACAGTCATAAAAATTTTAGTCAAAAAAAGAAAAGCCAGAATGAAATGAGAGTTTTCAAATAATTGAGTGACTGAAGTTTTGTATTGAAAACAAACAACTCGCAACAACTAAATGGAAACTCCACTCTTCTATAGTGTGAGATTCTCTGAATCGAATTGCCGGGGGTTTTGTAAAACGTACATAAATTTTGCTTGGTGTATTTGTATTGAAAACAAAAGCAAATTTAAAAATTTTTGTTATTGTTTTGAATATAAATTTTTAAGATTGAAAATTCAAACATGAACTTAATTATTTATTTGCTTTAAGAGCCAATTGAAAGGTCTATTTTTGGACCCGAATTAATACGTTTAAGATTGAAAGTTTGCAAGAGGTTTTCCCACATTGCATATGTAGTGTTTGTGCCCCGAGTAAGCACAGAAAAAATCTAATGCAAAATTAACCTGCAAAATATGGATTTAAAATCTTGTTAAGTTTAATATTTGGTTTATTGAACTCCTTTTAGGGTTCCGTACTCATCAGAGAGAAACGGAACCCTATTACCGAGACTACTACGTCCGTCCGTCACAGCGTCCATTCTCCGAAACGGTAAGAAATAGAGTTGAAATTTTTACAGGATATTGTTGTACTTTGTCACTACAATAACAAATACTAAAAACAAAGTGAAAACTACCAGGTGTCCCCATACAACGAAAAGTTACAATTAGCTATAACTCTCGAACCGTAAAAGATAGAGAGCTGAAATTTGCACATTGTATGTATTTATAGATGCTCTACAACAACAAATGCTAAAGACAAGAAGTCGAAAACTACCAGGTGTCCCTATACAACCTAAAGTAACAATTAGCCGTAGCTGCCAAACCGTAACAGACAGAGAGCTGAAATTCGCACAATATATGTATTTACATATGCTCTACAACAACAAATACTAAAAACAACAACATGTGGAAAACTACCAGGTGTCCCTACACAACGTAAAATAAAAATTAGCGGTAACTTTTAAACTGTAAGAGACAGAGAGATGAAATGTGCACAATATATGTATTCACATATGCCCTACAATAAAAAATTCTAAAAACAACAGCAACTGTAAAACTACCAGGTGTCCCTATACAACGTAAAGTAATAATTAGCCGTTACTGTCGAGCCGTGAGAGACAGAGGAATGAAATTTGCATAATATATGTATTCACATATGCTCCACAACAACAAATGCTAAAAAACAACAGCAACTCTAAAACTACCAGGTGTCCCTTTACAACGTAAAGTAACAGTTAGCTATAACTCTCAAACCGTAAGAGCTAGAGAGCCGAAATTCGCACAGTGTATGTATTCCTAGATGCCTTACAACAACAAATAACAACAACAACAAGTCGAAAACTACTAGGTGTTCCCATACAACGTAAAGTAACAATGAAAAGTACCACTCAAGCTTTAAGAGACAGAGAGATGAAATTTATACAATGTACATATGTATGTGTTGGCACATGCCATTCCATACGTACATTACACATCAATACGTACGGAATCGTAAGTGTGCGAGCCACCCTCGTACTTGACTGAATTTATTGTAGTATGTTTTGATAATTTTTATGCGTTGTGGTTGTGTGACAGTTAAGCGATCCATTTTCGTCAATGTCATCAGACTTTTAACTGAGAAGAAAAGAATTGATTCAACAACTTAGTTCGACAGCTGTCGAATTTCAGTCCTATACTTTTGAGACCACGAAATGGATAAGCCGTTATTATGAATTAGAGCAGTTTTATGTCATAGCATTAATCTATGCAATACATAACTTTATTGGCCACAAAGGCTGTCTTGTATTGGTATTGTTTAATAATAAATAATAATAAAACAAATACATGGATGAAAAAACCCACCGTTTAATTTCACACTTTCAGAATTCAATTTGAGTTGATTTGTGGTCAATGCAATAATTTTACTTAGCACATTAATTTAACAGAGTTTTGCTTAAATCCATTCAATTGCCAAACAAACATGCAATTCTGCATGTGAGCAGGTATTTTATACCACCTCACAGTTCAGAGAGCAACTAATTTCAACGTGTAATTATTTGTCGTTTGTACACATGTATAGTATGAAGTTAATTCCCTTCCCCCTTGGATCCGCGCCTGCTTCTAGAAGACCATTTACGCCGACGGACATATGCCAATACGATATTACAGCTTGCCCAAGACAGTCACGATTTTCATGAAAAAAATCATAATGATATTTACTATTGACTTGGTCACCAGTACTAGTGACAATGATTTTTTCTGTTGACATTCAACATGTGCTTGTAATTGCAAATCAACTACTGACGCAGGAACTAGTGACCAGGTGGTTCTAGTGCGACTATATGACGACCATGGTACTATTGTTTCTCTATAGACATATTCGCTACCCTGATAGAAATGTCAGTAGAGAAACTCAATTGAAAAATCAAGAAATAAAATTTGTCTACTCATTAGCAATGTTGTCAGCTCAATGTTTTCTTGCCAAATAAAAACGGATTTTATATCACGATTTTCGAGGGCTTACAAATTTTAACAATCAAATATGAACTTAATTATTTATTTGCTGTAAGAGCCAATTGAAATGTATTGATTTAGGTCGAAAAATTAACCTTTTTAAAAAATATTTGCTGTCTATAAGCCGACGGCATATCGGTGCAAAAACGAAAAGAAATGTTTGCTGTGTTAAAGGGTTGTTTGAACATTTCTGATTCTCGTTTTGTTCATGGGAATTATGGAATAAGTAGTTAAGTTTCAAACAAACTTTTAAGAATTTTTCAAGTCTACTGATAAGTTGATTAGCACCAACGAAATGTCGTCGGCAAATAGACAGCTGAAAAAGACAGCAAATATTTTTTAAAAAGGTTAATTTTTCGACCTAAATCAATAAATTTCTACAAGCACAACACTGTTCATAAATCGAAAAACCGGAGACACCCTGTTGACAATCTTATAAAAAGTCAGCAATATAGGCGAAAACTGTAGCGACTTGGAGCCACTTGACTGTAGGTTTCCTTCAGGGGAGCGAGGAAGCACATTTTCATTTGAATGAATATGTGAATAAACATAATATTCAGTTCTGGACAATGGAAAATCTTCAAGTTATTCAGCAGTCACCTTTGCATGCACTAAAAGTGACAGTCTAGTATGCAATTTGGCCAAGAGGAATCATTGGACCTTACGTCTTTGCAACTGAAAACAGCGCAACGGCAACTGACAATGTGAAACGATATCGTGATATGATTGAAACATTTTTAACGCCATAACTGCATGTTTTAGGCTTGATCAACAAGACGCTGCCACACCGCATACAGCCAGGGCTACCATGGAATTACTGCGAGACCTCTTTCCACAACAACTTATTTCAAGAAATGTTGATTGGCCTAAAACGGTCGCCTGATTTGACTGCTTTGGATTTTTTTTATTTTTATGGAGGATATCTGAAAAGCAAGGCTTATGCAAACAAACCAGAAACGCTGGAGCAACTCAAACATAATATTCGTGATGAAATCAATGAAATACCGCATGAAATGAGCTCAAGAGGGCTCGCATTTGTAAAACATTATACTAGTACGAATATACATACATACATATATTTCGATCGAATTCAGAAATTTGTATTTTTGCTTCAAATCACAATGTTTGTACATTAATTTTAAGTTTATAGTCAAACTGTATGATTTACAATTGTCAATAATTTTATGGGGCTTAACGCTTCGATTTTTAATTTCTCAAAAAATTTAGAGAGATTTTATTTTTTTATTTGGTTTAATAAATGATCTCAATAAATATATTTTCTATTTATTGACAAATTATTCGATATTTCGATACGCCTTTGTGTATCTTCTTCAGGAAAATGTGTTTTCTTCCTGAAGAAGGCGTATCGAAGTATCGAATAATTTGTCAATAAATAGAAAATATATTTATTGAGAATAAAGTGACCTTTCAATTCAATTTATTTATTTCAATTTATGGTGTTTACAAAATTGCTTAATGTAGCGTATATATACATTTTTACAAGAGTTTAAGGATATTTCCTTGTTCTACTTAAATATATTTCTGATTTTGTATTATTTGTACTTTTGGTTTGAGAATATAATAAATTGAAGGTGAAAAATTGCAAAAAAAAACCTTTGTGATTTTTTTTTTATATAAAACATAGGATCTACTTTACTTACTTACTAATCTAAAGAAGGGGCTAGCTCGGCTAAATGATTGTATTCCGAGTTGGAACATCTAAAAGTAAAATTGTCACACAACTTGTGTATTTTGTCTACAACCAAGTCTACACCTGCCACTTGGTGCAGTCTTGCCGTAGGGTAAAGTCTATGAAGATTATGGATTAGCTTTAAAAGTTTGTTTTGAAGAATTTGCACTCTTTTTATATAACAGTATGCACTATTTTGCCAGACCGGTACTGCATAAAACATTACTGCGCAAAATATCAGCTTAAATATCAACATTTTGTTATAAATATTTAAAGCTGAAGATCTATTTATTAATGGGTAGAGTGTTTTAATTAGGATATTACATTTGTTGACAATATATGATATATGATACCTATTGGTCAACTTTGGGTCCAACACAACTCCTAAGTATTTAACATTTTTTCCCCCATTTTAATTCTGCATTATTTATAGTAATATAATTTATATAATATAACTGGGGAGTAAAACATTCTTTTCTTTTTTTGGTAAAATACAATGCCTGGCTTTTACTGCAATTTAATGCTATTTTCCATTTTTCAAAGTATTTAGAGAGTACTTCAAGGGCCAGCTGTAGTCTTGTTATTATATCCGAGGATAGTTTTCCGGAGCTTAATATTGCTGTATCGTCGGCGAACATTGAAATAATGCAGTTGTCCAAAATAGATATATCAGCTGTATATATATTGTAAAGAATTGGCGATAGGCAAGAACCTTGGGGACAGCCCATATTAATTTCAAATATATTTGACGACTTCGAACCAATGTAAACCCTAAATGACCTAGAACATAAAAAACTTCGAATGATTTTAATAATAATAGAGGGAAAGTTAAATTGAATTAGCTTGTATATTAAGCCATCATGCCAGACTGTGTCAAATGCTGCCTTTATATCTAGTAATATCATTCCAGTTGAATTGTGCTGGGCGAAGTTGGATTTGATAATATTCCTTATTCGTACTAATGGATGAACAGTATTGTGACCTCTACGGAATCCGAACTATAAAGTAACCTTGAGCTCATTTATTAAACCAAATGAAGTTAAATAAAAAAGGTCAAAGAACGAGTATCTAGGATTTTATTTTTTGATAAAATTGAGGAGATCAAAATTTTTAAAGCAGACAAGAAAAGTAAAGTGGAAGACTTACAGGCTGGGGTACATACCATGGCTGTTTCATGTGCACCACAGCTCTCATCAGCGCCCAAATTGTTACGAATTCAGCTCATGATCAATTGTATATTGCTCTTTAAACAACAGCGCTTAGCCAACTTGCGCTCTTCATTACTGACTGTCTATCTTTAATTTTATTGAGAGAGCTCTCTCTCTCTCTCTCCATTTTTTCGCTATATTTTTTGTACAGAAGTGGCACTGCTTGGCGCCCAATATTGTTTAAGTTGGCTCATTGCGAAAGTTCCTTTTAAAAAATTCAACAAATTTCAGAACTCATTTACACTTTTCTAGCCGAGTTGCAGTGAAAATATTTCCTGGGTCAGCGTTGGCATGAAAACAAACCTGCATCCAACACACAATTGTACACAAACAACAGCAAACACAACCAATACAGTGCAAATTAAAAACACAAAACAAACAGTAAGTACAAAGAAATTTAAAGGAAAAAAAAAAATACAATAACAAACAAAAATATATTTATTACAAAAGACGTGATAAAAATTTGTAAAACTTACGGTGTAAGTGACCAATGACGTTCACTGCAATTGCTGCATCCGCATTTTAATTAAATAATAAACTTATTTTATTTATATAACACTAAACATTTTTTTTTTTTGAAAGAGCGCTATCGAGTTCAATCCTCACAAGCACAAATGTGCAAGTAAATCGTATAAATTAAATAAATTATAATTATATGTACTACAATCAGTATAGGGGCAGCACTCACGTGAAAGCAAATTCGCTAAAGTTGAAAATCAAATGATTACGAAATAAGTCTAACAACTGTGATAAATATAAACCTTTCAAGAAAATGTAAATACGATCCAATTATTTTAGTCAATACACACGTGTGGCTGGTTATCAAAAAGCGGAATCTGATGTTGTCATACGCAAATTGGAAATATTGTGTAAAAAGTAAGAAAAAAGAAACGAATTTCTGTTTTAGAAAATTTAAGAAAAATAAAAATTATGTTTCCTAAATATTTTTAGCGGCAACAGGTTTTAGGTTTTTTCTATTATTAGATACATATCTTCATTCAGACAATTCAATTACGTAAAAAATTCAAAAAACTTTAAAAACATTTAAGTTCTATGAGCACCCTGTCGGAATCGCACGCGCACTTTGCTTTCATATATGTATGTCTATTACATATTTAATGTAATAGACTTATATAAATTGAAGGCCAACTATTTGACAACAGGTGCTGGTTGAGGCTTGGATTACTTTTCAATGGAAACAACTAACTATTGTAACACTGTGATGTTTTAGGCCATGCTAAATTGTTCGACGCTGCATTACTTTTTACAACTAACTTGAATTTAGTTGTAAAATGAAAATGTCTTTTTTTCTTCAGTGGTAATATTTTATTTTATTAAATTGAATTTCTAATACTATGTTCACATATGCCTTTTTAATTGAAACAATATTCAGTTAATTGACAATATCTTTTTGGTGCTCATACATACTTACCCGCAATTTTTGACTTGGATTTTAAATGCCGTTTCAATTTAAATTTGATTTAAATACAAAATTGAGTCCAACAGTTGCTATTTAAATCAAACTTAAACGGCCTGCCGTGCCCATTTAAAATCGATTTAAGTTTTTCCTACTGCCATATGATTTTGACAGTTTGGTTTTGTTCTGCAAATTAAGAAAATTGCACATGTTTTTTGTTTGTTTCATAATTTGACTTTTTATAATTTCCAGAAGGTAATCAATTTCTGTGGCAGTGAAATTGGGAGTCCTTTTATCACTTTTGCTACTCATTTTAATAATTTTTACAAAACAATTTATTATTTTCTAAACTTTTCACAATTTCACTTGCTTCCAAATTTGTTAAAACAGCTGTTTTTTATTGAGTTATCGATAATTTTTCGATACTTACATTGTGCTGCCGTACTTTTATTACAATTAATTACCAAAAACAATTTTAGACTGTAAAACGGAAACCTATTTTAAATCCAACTTAAATTTTAAGGAAAATTTACTAATTTTGTATTTAAATCCCAAGTCAAAAATCGGGGGTTAATATTGCTGCGACAATTAGCATTTGACAGGTGTAGAAATTATTGTTTAAACTTTTTCTAGAAAAATTTGGGTTTTTTTTTTGTTTGTTTATTTATTTTTTTGACGTTTAATTAGTCAACTTTGGAACAAGGTGTGTTCAATAAGTGCTGTTGTTGTAAAAGCTCGTTCATTTATTACTGTTGATACAAATCTAACAGAGTTGCATTATAAATTTTATTCGTTATTAAAGCAATTATCTCTTAATTGCCAATAGTTAAGTGTGATTTTTATATGAAAATTTAGTCTCTATAATGGCCTTAATTGTTATAATTTGAATATTGCTGCATGTATGAACAGAGAGAGTATAACGAATTTCTTATTTTAATTCGTTTATTTTATTTTTGTGTTAACGAGATTCAATTCGAACTGCAAGACCTTATAACTGGGTTCTGAAGGACCGATATTGAATGTGAGAACCACAGATTCCAGCTTTTTTCTGCATTTCTCAATTTCAGAGAGCCTCAATTGGCGCCATGGCAATATACACAATCGAGCAACGCATTAAAGTTATTCAGGCTTCAAAACGAACTTAATTATTTACTCGCTATAAGTCTTAGGTCTAAAAATGGACCTTAACGTTTTCTGTCTTTTTCAAAAGTCTATATGCCGCGGACATGTCGTTGATGCTAATCTAATCTAATAAGAATGTTTGAAACCCAACTACTTATTGCAAAGCTCTCATGAACAACATGAGAATCATCACTGGCATGAACAAAATGAGACGATTAAAATTTCCCATGTAAAGTTAAAACCGACTATCAGACTAGACTTTAGCAAAAAAAATCTCCTCAAAATCATTACCTAGTGAGGCAACTGTTATTTGGTTCTGCAAACGGAAAAATGAATTGAAACCTGCGTGGTGTACTAAAACCACGTGAACTAATTTTTTCTGCCAAACATTTCAAAAACATTAGTTTTATGAAAATGAAAAATTGTAAGACATCAAAAAAAAAAACCATAATGTAAACGAGAAAGATTTCGTTGAAAAAGTCCATACCTTCCTGATAGATTAACGAGAAAGATTTTGTTGAAAAAGTCCATGCCCTCCTGATAGATTTCGCGTGGATATAAATGTAGTATTAACTTGAAGTTAGTGCAGAAAATTTTTACTTATAACATGTACGTAAAATTTAAAACATACGAGATTTCAAGGCAAATCTAATAACTTTGACGAAATTTCCTACACAAACTGAATTCTACTATCGCATTAGATTTTGGCGAAATCTCCATAAAACTATTCAGTATCTATAACCATAAAACCATACTGCAAACGAGAAAAATGTTGCTGAAGATTTCAATGCAAATCTATTACATTTTGCGTAGATGCAAATCTAGCAAATAATTTAACTATTTTATCTGTCGACCACTCAATGCCCGACAGGGCATGCAGAGAAATACATATTTACATATGTATATGAAAAAATCTTGTCTATACACATGTTTACGTATAAGCGTGCATACATACATATGTATGTATGTATACCGTACACCCAACGAAAGAGAAAAGAACAAAAAGGGCGGTGTCTTTTAAAAGGTGTGAGCATTAATGTTTTTAAAGCAGATAACCCCCTGTTATTTGCCAGTTTCTTTTTTTTTTTAATATGCTTTGGACTTTGGTATGATTTTATTATTGTCATAAAATTAAAAACAAGCGTTTATAAAACACCTTCGATTTATATAAAATAACCTTCATTTTCTATAAATAAATTCAGCCAAGTATGAGACAGTTTCGCACAGCAAAGGTTACTGTTACTATCGCGTCAGTCAGTCAGTGGTTCAATCCTTTTCACAACTTCATAAAACTCAATTTAAAATATTTTTAACTAAAAGTAAAGTACGGTTTCTCTTATTGGGAAGCAGTTTGGCCGTTTATTCTATGAAAATTTCACAGCTTTATTCTTCACGGCTCAACAGTAACTGGGGTCCTATTGAGTCACAGGTGACCCAAGGAACTAGTGTGTAAAACTATTGTAAAAAGAAGAACAAAATAAGCAATAAATATACAGTGTAGGACAGGGAGTTCATTCGATCAAGAGTGCTGTGATTCTGTTTGCTTAATTGTCTTCTGTCGCTTTTAATAAATGCGGCTTTTAATTTAATTTATTTTTTTGTTTCTTTTCAATAAAAGAAAAATGTTCATTAATAAGCACAGCATACAAATTTTCAATCACAACAAATATTGGAAAAAAGATCAGCTCTCGCTATATGGCAACAATAGAAGCTTTGTTAAAAACAACAACATTTTGTTTATTATTTGATTACCAGTTGAGAGATCAAAAATGCTATGTTTGCAGCAAATAAAGTCCATTATAAAATTATTGTAGATGTTTTTTTTTTTTTTCTTGAATATAACCATATTTCAATTTTCAGGGCTGGTGACAACAAAATGATCGAACTGTAACAAAAACTGTGTTTACGGTAACTTTTTTTTTTAACAAACACAAAACTGCAAAGCTTTTTGGCTTGTCTGCAGAAACACCCAAAGCCTTCGGCAGGAATCGAACCTGCGACCTCGGGGACTCTTAGTAGGACTCTCTACCAATTTATCCATCGAGGCACCGAAAATCGTTTATGACACTTTAATTAAAAATTTCTTGTTTGTTATAGATAATATAATATTGTTGTCACAACCATATTCTAAAATATTTGTTCTCTGCGTAGAGTATGGTTAAGTACTGCCGCTTAATAACAGTATGCATTTAGTTATGGTCGGGGTTCGAAGCCAACTGGAGCTTGAACCAGCCTTGGAGCATGTTCCCCAGCCAATAATTCTTCAACTTCTTAAAACCTGTCGAGCAATACAATTTTATCACAAAAAAAATTATTTTTTTTTTTCAATTCTAAGGAAGTAAAGTCGAACTAAGTGCCGATAAAGTAATTAATGTTCAATAATTAAATTGCAAAATAAAAAAATTTATAAAAAAAATAGAACAAAAGAAATTGTTTATGTTGAAGGCAAGGCCGGTGTTTAAAATGTCAGTGATGAGGAAAAGTTTTAGCTAGAAAATTTAGTACCAAGCGGAGGAAAATATTTTCATTAAAATCAAGTGCCTGAAGCGTGTGCATATACTTATGTAGCTACAATAAATCGTAATTGCAATTAGTAATTTCATATTGAATAAATTCCAACTGGATGATAGGTATTTTAATAGGCATTTCATTTTTTTTTTGTACAGATGTTAATTTAAGGTTATTTTACTCAGCCAGTAGAAATATTAAATTTTCTAACAAATGATATAAGAAATATAACTGTCGTAGTTACATTAAATGTATGGATGTGTGTGTAAATGTAAATTATACATATAAATTTTTCACATTTTAATATTTTTTTTTTTTGGTGTGTAAGCATTTACACTTACTGTCATTAAAAGCAATATTTTTTAGTGTGCATGTGCCATACAATGCACACAGAGTTAAGTGCATGTTTATATTTGTAGATATCGTCATATGAATTCATAAAAGCCCTAAGCTACATTCCATAGAGAAAAAAACTCTCTAATATAGATATGCTCTAACCTTGTTATGGTGAGATCTCTCACTCTCTTTCCTGTTAATCAGTTGCATCTAAGTAAAGAGCTCACTCATAATCATTTATAATTTGACAAACTGACTGCCTGCCGTATGCTAAACTTTGACATCTATTTTTCATATCAAATTAGTTCTAAAATGTATTCCAACAATATTATATTTATTTTTAATGAATACCAGAGTGTTAGAAATTTAGTAGACGAAATTGTTGCTATCAATTCTATGATTGTAAAATTCTGTAGGAACATCCCTGCAAGAACATTGCTGATGGGTTCATACGTCAGGGTTTCTATCATTTTCTGAAGGGCATAAGGAAAAAAAAACACTGATGTAAACATTCGTGTGTGCGATTTCCTTTTTAAACCAGCGTTACCACCTCAGCAACCTTGCTGATCATTCGAAATCTTTTTTCCAAAATGCCCACAAAGTTATATACAATGATATTAATTTCTTTATTTTATTAAATAAAAAAAAGAACTGTATTAATTCAGGTCCAACGAAATGTCGTCGGCATATAGACAGCTGAAAGATAAGCAAATATTTTTTGAAAAGGTTCATTTTTGGACCTGAATTAATACATTTCAATTGGCTCTTAAAGCAAATAAATAATTAAGTTCATATTTAAAAAAAAAGAACTTAATTATTTATTTGCTTTAAGAGCCAATTGAAATGTATTAATTCAGAAGGTTGCAAAGAATAGTAAAAGAGTTGCAAAACGAAAAGAAATGTTTGCTGTGTTAAAAGTTTGTTTAAACATTTCTGATTCTCATTTTGTTCATGGGAATTATGGAATAAGTAGTTAAGTTTCCAACAAACTTTTAAGATTTTTTCAAGTCTACTGATGAGTTGATTAGCACCAACGAAATGTCGTCGGCATATAAACAGCTGAAAAATACAACAAACATTTTTTGAAAATTTTCATTTTTGGACCTGAATTAATAAAAAAAAAAATAGTTTTTCGAAAAATTTCAAAAAACAATTCAAAGGGAATAGAATACACTATTTTAGAGATGCATTTAGCTAACATTACACGATAAACAGTAGTCAGTAGCAGTTTTAACACTAGAAAACTGAACCATATGGAAAAAAAACTTCCTCAGGAACATTTTTATTCAAAGAAGAAAGCACAAATGAAGCGATAAAAACAATAATGCTAGGAACACAACTGGGACGAACAACGAATTTCGCCCAACACGACGAATACGCCGGTTAAAATTCGCTGTGTAAATTCGTCGCATGAAGCGCAATAGCGACGAAAAACAAAAACATCTGTTATAATTGATAAAGTTGTTTATTGTTAGTTCAAAGATAAAAAAAAAAAATTAAATGAATCAAAGAATTTCAAATTTTGTAAAAATGTATTAATTCAGGTCCAAAAATAAACCTTTGGACCTGCATTAATACATTTCAATTGGCTCTTAAGGCAAATAAATAATTAAGTTCATATTTGAATATTTTGTAAAAATAATTAAAATAATGAACATCATGTTCATTATGGTAAAAGCCTTGAAGTTTAATATTTTCAATTATAATTTCTCTTGTATCCATTATATCTTATTATAGTTGAACAGCTGATGGGATGACCATATTAAAAAAATTGGTTGCTAAAAAGTTTAGCATTACCAAAACCCAAAAAATTAAACACTACACAAACATGTTTTATAGTTTAATATGTTGGCTTTTTATTTTAAATGCAAAAATTCAAAGCTTAGCACTTAAAATAAAAACTATTAAAGTAAAAATTAACTGTTTTTACAAAAAACGCTTGAAAACTAAAACCAAAATGGCCACATGCTACTGATTTGTTAGTCGTTCGCCGGCCTAAGAAATGGAAATAAATCTATTTCAAATTCGCCGCGTACAACGAATTTCGACTGACGCTTTGACTGTGTGCATTTTCATATACACCAATGTGTTTTATTTTTTGGACGGCGAAAAATTCGTCGTTCGTACCAGTTGTGTTTCCAGCATAATGCATAAACGTAGTTCCAAATGAAATTACCAAATTAATCAATTAAAATCAAAATACTAAAAAAATCATTGTAATGGCAACGCTGAAAGCTTTAAAATGGCTTTGCATGTGTTAGTAATTAAGTTCTTAATGTGTTAGTTTCCATCAGCTATTTTTTGCAGGGTTAGTAGGTTGCGTTATATTCGGTAAAAAAAAAAATAGATTCAGTATTTTTTTTTTTTTTTTAGATTACGGCCTTTTTGAAATCATGTGACGAAATGTAGTATATTTTTCCCTACTATCATAGTTGTTGTTATTTAAGTCTATTAATAAATAACAAAAAACCAGCTAGAAAATAAAAATAAACTTAAAATCTAAAAATAGCTCTAACCAAGCAACGGGGCGCGATCGTTACAAAGTTGTGTAACTACTTCTGCCTCGACAATAAAAAAAAAAAAAAAAAATAAAAGTCATCGACAACGACAACAGCAACGTCAACGGTCACATTAATAAAAGCACCATACAGAGTACTAATGTAGTGGTGAGTTTTTCTACGAATATCAATCAATACACTTGTAGAAATAATATAACAATTGTTAACCCCAAAGTTAAAGTTAAAAAACTAATATGAGGAATATTTTGGTGTTGAACTGAAAACACGCATATGGGTAGATATTTTTCTGGAAATATTTTTATTTACCTGACAATATAAAAAAGCGTTTAATTATTTTGGCAATCGTAATAACTACAATAAAAGCAGCTCTTCATATAGTCCACAATTTGTATTGGACAATAAGACAACTGTCTTATTTCGATTTTAATAACTAAGGTTTTCTATTTAATTTTTTGTTTGTTTTGTTTTTTTTTCAATAAAAGAAAAATGTTCTTTAATAAGCACAAACAAATTTTCCAGTACAACACAAAACTGGGAGAAAAATTAGTTGTCAACGGCAGCAGCAAAAACTTAGTTAAAAACCACCATAATTTTTTAGTTATTTGGTTACCTTTTATAGCGAAAAAAGACTATGTTTTTCACAAATAAAGCTTGCTCAAATGTTTATTATGAAATGGTTGTAGGCATTGTTTTCTTCGAATAGATATAACCGTATGTCAATGCGAGACACAACGAGTTGCAACGATTTTTTATGCTTCACAATAAGATGCTCGTTCGCTCAATTATGCTGCACTAATTTAATCTAATTTTCCATGCGTAAAGAAAAAACATTTTTACAATATGGTTGCGCCAACAATATCATATAACAATATTATTTAAAACAACATTATTTTAAATGTCGTAAACCATTTTTGGTCACCGTAAACACAGCTTTTTGTTGCAGCTTAAACATTTTGTTGTTACCATTCATGAAAGTTGAAATATGGTTATATTTAATGAAAGAAAAAAAAAACACACTATCTAAAACAATTTTATAATTTAGTCAATCTTTATTTGTGGCAAACATATTATTTTTGAACTCTGAAATGGTAACCAAATAACAAACAAAATATTGTTGGTTTTCTCTCTCCAATTTCTGTGTTCTGATTGAAAATTTGTTAATCACCACAATTATAAATACTCCCGGGGAGTTTCTCTCTCAGCGAAAAGAATTTTCTTGAGAAAAATATCCCCTCCTTGGGAACAAAAAACGTGTATAATATCACTTTAATGCCAGATATTTTGCGTTTTGGCATTACATTTTTTTTTTGTTTTGTGTATTTTTAATGTGCAAAAATGAGGGAGAAAGCAAATTCCCGAGGAATTTTTGTTTAGAATTGGGCTGAATATGTTTTATTGAAAGAAAAAACAAAAATTTAATAAAAAGTCTGTGAAGAGCTTCCTTTATATTAAGAGGCTTGAATTTAATATAGATGTATATGTAAGTAAAGATATTAGTTTTCATTCTGAAAGTGGAGGAATTAGTAACAATGTGCATGTTTCATTTAACAATTAGTATTGTTAGCCTGTAACCATATACTTTAACAATAGTATTTTGCTATTCTAATATGGTTGCCTCAACCTTATTTTTTCTTTACGTGCAGTGCACTTTTCAACATATATCTTCGATCTGAGACTAGGGCCAATGTAATGGCGGCCCCAAGTCTGTATACGATTCTTAACTACATTAACATAGCTAGGTTTTCTAGGTCTTCTTACATGTACAACACAATATACACTGTGAGCGGAAATTGCAGGCATCCAAACCTACACACGAATACATTGCAACACACCATTTACACATGCAAGTAACTTGTTGCAAGTTGTGTGTACAATTGTTTAGCAAGCAATACATTGACAAAGACAATAACATTTTCTGCTACTTGCTTGCTTGTTTACACAGGCAAGTGCAAATTCATTTTCAAAATTTCGTCAAAAAAAAGTGATCTTTGAACAAAATTGTTTTACTTTGCAAATTCAAAGAATTAAATGCAAACAATAATAATAATAAAAAGTTATGCGTAAGAAAAATTTCAAAACCCTTTCTATTTTTAACGGGTTATCCATTTTGCGGTTTGAAAAGTAAACGTAATTAAAACATATATAAAATATTTTTTTTTTCATGATATTTCCCTTTTATTATAAAGTTTGAACAGTGACATTATGTGTGAAACACTACATCATTTAAATGAACCCCACGCGAAGTGTTTCTTTTGAGGTATTGATTCTTTTGAGGTCATTTGCGACCACTTTTTGACACATGTTGGCTTTTAAGTGCTCAAGAGTTAAAGGATTATCTGCATAAAAATGGTCCTTCGCATAGCCCCACAAAAAAAAAGTCTAATGGTGTCAAATCGCATGATCTGGGCGGCCAGTTGATATCGCCACGACGAGAAATTACACGGCCAGAAAATGTCTCTTCGGCATCGTCTTGTAGAAACCACATATTCTCCAAGTCGCATTCTTCAATAACAGGCAAAAAAAAGTCGATTATCATATGACCATAACGCTCCGAATTGACGGTGACAGTCGTTCCATGGTCGTTTTCGAAGAAGTCGTCAGGTCCAATCACACCTTCGGACCAAAGAGCGCACCATACAGCGAGTTTTTTGGGGATGTAATGGCCTCTCTTCAATTACTTGAGGATTCTCAGAACCCCAAATACGACAATTTTGTTTATTAACATACCCACCGACCGTGTGAGAAATGTGTTTCATCGCTTAAGAAAATTTAGTTCGAAAAATCGCCGTCCACCGTTCCACGTATCTACGACAACGTTGTGAATGGTCAACTGGCTTCAGTTCTTGTGTGAGTTGGACTTTATATGGATAATGTGGTTGCAGATCTAAATGCAAAATACGCCATAATGTGCCGTAAGACAGTTTTAATTCCTGAGAACGACAAGGAATCGACACATTCGGATCTGCGGCAACACTTTCACTTACAGCAGCGATATTTTCAGCGGGAACTAGCGAGATGATGATGCACATTCCACAGGATCTGACGGCCATCCAGATTTTATTTCTTTCAATTTTAATCTTGTTTTTAAGCCAGTGATGTTAACACACAATGTTTAACTGCTTCCATGTTGATGATGTCGCGGCAGCTTTTGGAAATAATGAAATACCTCGCCGCCTGAATTTAATTGCAGTCTTATGCAGGTGTATTCTACTGTGGTAATTGCACTTGATATTGAAAACATCCATTGTGAATATATACAACATATTTCTCCGTGTGTATACAATACAAATCGCAGCATATTCACTCTACATATGGACCAACAATTGTATGCCCGCATACTTGGTATGTCTAGTTAAGTTTGTATGGGTATGTTGAGACAAGTAAAAATAAAATTTAAGAAGTCATTTAATATATAAAAAAAAGACAGTTTAGTGAGGTTAATGTTTTTCAGGTTGTTATTTTAAAAATATTGCCAAAAGAAGTAAACGAGTAGAGCTAAAAGCTCTAGCATAATTTTGAAAGCGTTTTGCACGCTTTAAAAAAGTATCTGTCCCAACCCAATGATATTTTACATGGTTTTTACCTGTGTGTTCCATAAAAACTGTTCCTGTGTGGGATCACACAGAAGATCAAAGATCTGTTGAATTCGGTAAACTTAACAGAGATTAAAATCAGGTAAAATTTTCTCGGAGCTCAAACAACGTCAAAAATATATGCAAAAAATTCCAACAATTATTTTCGTTAGCAACCGTTGGAACTTTGTGGTGTTTCTGGCTTTGCCATGTAGATCACAATTGTAGTGTGTACAAACTGAAAATATTGTTGTGCTACAAAAATATGAAAGTCTACATACATTATTTTTTTTTTTAATAAAAACAAATTTCCTAATTGTTTTCCATAAACAAATTTGTTAAACAGATACGCGTCGAAACAGAATATGGTGTTTTGCGTTCAGCGTTATTCTTAAACAAATAAAAATTAATTAAAAATTAATTCTCTGGCAGACAATTTAAGAGATGATGATTATTTTCAATGTTGATCACTAAAATTTTACAACAACGAAATATCATTCTCAATTCTGAGGAAGTAAAATCTCATTAAAACCCAAATAAAGTAATTAAGAACCGTAAATCAGAAGACTGGACCAGGAAGTTTATTTAATGTTTAAGAAATTTCTTCGTTTTAGTCACAACGGCAGAGTTCAGCAGTGAAAACAAAGAATTGATAATTGAATTTATAGAATTCTATAGGAGTTACACAAAGGCACGTGTTTGAGAAGATTAAATTTGCACAATCTCATGTTAGAGATACAATCTTGTAAATGTTAGTATTATCCTCGATAACAATTTTTTTGGAACGAAGTTCCTTAACGCGGCTTGCTGGTAGTGGAAATTAGTAGAAATCGTCACGAAAGCGTGTGAGCTGTTTATATGTATTGGTGTACTGTCGAAAAGCAATTGTGTATGATTGGCGGTGTCTCCACTGACAGCAGCGGAGACACCTACCAATAAATATTAATTAGTTGGAAAACGTTCCAAAAATTTTAAGAATCATAAAATTTCAAAAACAACACAAAATAAAACATACAGATTTCACCTTGTATTACATTCAAAGATGAAAAAAAAAAACGTAAGGAACTTCGTTCCTAACGGGGGTCCCCCGACCGCATTTCTTTTTTTTTTTTCATTTAAAATTCATTTAAAACGTTTTCGTAGCATTAATGGAGTTGAAAAAGTAATAAAATAATGTTCGTCTCATTGATGAATCATTCACAGTGGGAATGAAACTTTTCAGGGTTTTAATAAAAGAAAGGTAAACGAAACGGTTTCATTTCCTTAACGAAGCGTTCTTGTTTAAGTGTATCATTTACATATGTATATTCTTTCTTGTCTCTCGTCTTTGAAAATATCTTCCTGAAACAGAATTAAATTTTAATTTAATTTTATAGTCGAACTAAGAGATTTAGACAGATCTTTAATTCTAATTACAGTAAGGCTCCAATTTATTAAAAAAAAAAAAATTCTTTTCTTCAGCATGCAACATTTCATATGATTATGTATGTAAAATAAATAAATGTATGCTGCGATTGAGTTTAAGAAATCTTAAATAACTTTGCAGATCCGTACATTAATTGACGAATTTATTTTTACATGAAATAAATGTACAGTATTTATCGGATATAAGAAACTTGAAAAATCCACGAAAAAAGTTTCTTATAAGCGTTTCTTTCTTATATACAATTATTTTATATAAGAAACTTATTTCTTATATAAATAGCTATGGCCATAAGGCATTTGTTTCTTATATGAATATACGAGCTTTTTACCTTTTTATGCACATACGTAGATGTATGTATCTAAATAGAAAAATAAAACAAATCAAATTTTATTTTATTGACCCCTTTAGTAAATAGATATAAAAAACTAGACAACTTCAATTTGAAAAAAAAAATTATATGTAGTAAATACATGTACATACATAATTCATTTTGTATTATTTATTTATTTATTTACGAGGCAAGAAACAAAAACTTCTCATGAGCACTAAAAGTAAAAAAAAAACGTTGTTGTTGTTGTAAAACTGTCAGAAAACAGAGTTGTCCATGCAAACTACATAAATTCAGTGTTGCCCTTGAAAGTTTCTTATATAAATTCTTTTTCTATACATTTTGTGGTTTTGGTGTTCAAGAAAAATGTTCTTTTATCAGTTTTTTTCTTATAAGCGTTTTTCTTATATGAAACTTTTTTGTTAGAAAAATCACTAAAAAGATATGGTGTAACATATGGTTACACCATATCGTAACATATGGTGTTTTTGCAAATGTTTCTTATAAGCGTTTTGTTCTTATATGAGATGTTCTTATATCCGATAAATACTGTATTTGTGTTCTTTTTATTTAAATAACTACTTCAAGTATGTATTTATGTATGTATGTATGTATGTATGTAGGTAATCCCAGTCGGTGTGCAAAACCAGTTAATCAGCTTATTTGCACATTTAAATTAAAGTTGAATCATATAAATATCTCTTTTTATTTCAATTACACATCAATAGCCGTTCTATTTTTATACTTAAAATCTTATAAATAAAATATTATTTTGTAAGAAGCCAACATTATTGCAGTGTCCTCTGAGCGCTGGCATTTTTTTTTCGCCTGCCTTTATTTCAATAAAAGCCGCAATTTCAACAGGTTTAACTTTACTGAAGTTTACTTTTATTATTACTATTTTTTTTTTTTATATTTCACATTGATTCTCTGTACATGGTTAATCGGGACAAGTCACAAGAAAGAAAAAAGAAGAAGAAAAAAACGACAAAAAACAAAAATGTTGCACGCCAATGACGTTGATGATGTTGCTACAAATCGATGTTGAAATGAAAGTGAAATTGCAAAATACATATAAAGACATGTCTGCTGATTTCATACCAGTCCACTGCAAAAGTGGATTTGTGTATTGACCATTTTTAGCATGGGCAAGTGGCAAAATATGGAAATAACAACAATTAATAAAATTGAACTAGTATAAGGAAGCCAAACCTAAATCAGCAGCCCAAAGCCTTTTATGGTTATTGTTATGGTGACAAGGTTAACAGACGCATAAAATGCATAAAGGCAGGAAAAAGGGTTCATTAAATCAACTTTTACAAACTCACAAGCAATAATTATTTTCCTGAGATGCATTACATTGAATAGAAGATAACTTCCGTGCTGGCTTTAATAATAATTAAACATCGCCGCGTTTATGAGGATATACAGAAGTACGAGGTCTGATCAAAAAATAAGCGTTATTTTACATTTTTTCAAAAAGTATTTATTTATTCATCAGTAACCTTTAAAGTAATCCTCCTTAGATCAAACATACGTATGCCAGCTGCTGAAACGCGCTTTTTGGTAACGCCGACAGCTTCTGTTTCGATTTTTCTTTTATATGCTCAATCGCAACAAAACGCTTTCTTTTCATCGCTGTCTTCAGTTTTGGGAAGAGAAAAAAAGTCAGCCTGGTTGAGGCACAGTGTTCACAGGTCAATGTATTTCTTCCCCCCAGAAAAAATTTTAAAACCCCCTAAAATTCAATGTTTTTCTACAAAATCCCTCTAAAAAAAATTTTGGTGAACATTCTGCTTTAGTTTGCAAATCACCAATATTAATGCATTGAGAATGCGGAAAATGCATAATACTGTTAAACTTTCCCCAATTAAAAAGAAGTAAAAATTAACTGATTATATGTATTTTTCAGTCCATATGTTGTGATTACAGGCCTATGTATATTTATTATAAATTTTCGATATATTATTGGTATTCACATATTTTGTACATATTTATAGACAGCTGGAATTTGTTATCTGCGTATCTAGAAAAATTTAAGTTTCTCCAAAACTATGAAAAGTTTCTAAGTCTTTTTCGCTTGTTACGTTCTTTTGACATTTTCATAAAGAGAGTTTCAATTTTATCAAAGGTCCTGAGATATTTTAATTTTCCCAATTCTTAAGAAACGGAAAAAATGCATTCAACTCAACAAAAAAAGTGCTTAAATTATCAGTTGCAAAATTCGGTACTTGATGCTACCAGATGAACATAAAATATCTCATTTAATTTTACTTTAAAAATCGTTAAAGTCTTCAAATTTATCAGTTGAAAAATCTTCTAACTCCTGCCATTTTACCGTTCAACCGAACACAGAAATCCCCTAAAAATACCCCTAAATTTTTCCCGACAGAATTTAACACCCCAAATTCACCCCTAAAAGAAAAAAACCCCTAAATCTAGGGGGAAACCCCCTAAACTGGCAACACTAATAAGGCATGATAACGATTTTGTTTTTGGCCAAAAACTTACGCACAAGCATCAATGTGTGAGCTGGTGCGTTATCATGGTGCAAAATCTATAATTGTTTTTTTTCTCCACAATTCTGCACGTTTCTGACGTATTGCTTTGCTCAAACGTCGCATAACTTCAACGCAGTATTCCTTATTGACTGTATAATATTGTGGCCAGAATTCATGATGCACCACGCCCTGGCAGTGGAAGAAAATAGTGAGCAAGATCTTCACATTTGATGGAACTTGACGTGCTTTTTTCGGTCTTGGCTCTTCTGGACGCTTGCATTGGGATGATTGGGCTTTGGTTTCAATGTCGTGGCCATATACCCGGATTCATCATCAGTTATGACGTTTTTGAGGAAAGCTGGATCATCCGTAGTTGACGATGTTTAACAGCTTGTGAGCGATATCCATGCGATGTTGTTTTTGCTCAAAATTAGGCACGTTTCATGCCTAAAACATCCGTCAAAATTGCTTGGCATACCCCGAACTATATGCCAACATTATTAGCAACCTCTCTGATAGTGATTTGACAATTATACAAAATCATTTTCTAGAGGCTCATTTTATTGATACAACTTAAACATTTACGCCATGCCATGCGGTATTTGTTAACATTTTACTGAAATTTTAATTACATTGAACTTATAATACATTTCTATTAAATTACTTTTTCAGGTTCACGTTCGACCCTTGATGGGTCACTGTTTTTATCAATTAGGTAAAAAAGAAGAAAAATTTTATACAGCTAGGTGGACAACCGGCTGTTTCTGGGTAGCAAACACCCTTCACCAGCACCCTATGAACTTTGGAGGTGTCAAATTTCACAGTTTTTGACACAGCCGCTTTAACCACTCGGCAACCAAAGCTCACGCAATTTTACTTTCTATTTATATGCTCAACAAACATTAGCCAAAGCAATGATTTTTCTTGTAGTCTATTTTGAGTATGATTTTTTGTTATCTCAGCAGATTGTTAATTGCTCTTTTTATGAGAGCTTTTTTTCTTGTCTAAATTTCTCCAAACTCGAGTTGTCAACTATAAATATACATATACATATATGTAACTATACATGAATTTAAAATTTATAAGACTAAACAAATGCTAAGTAATTTTAGGAAAACAATCAAATAATGCTAAGCGTAAAATAGGTACTACAGATAATGCTAAATTCAGCAGTGAAATTACTAAAAGGGTCACGCTGCTTGCGTAGTATTATTTATTACCAAATATCACTCATACGCCACCTTAACAATTTAAAAATCTGATTGCATCCTTATTTTACATGTAAGAAGATTTGCAGCAACTTTTTTCTAAATTTTTTGTAACAGAAATACGAAAAAAAAAACAAGTACGACTATTATGTTCGGCTGGGCCGATACTTAAATACCCTTCACAATCAACACTGCTGACCCTCCTGACCCTTAACACTTTTGTGAAGGATATACAAATTTAGCAACAAGATTTCTGCTCAATTTGATGTGCTTTTCTTTCCAATAAAATAAAAAAGATCTACCACACGAAAATAATAAAGGAACATCTTCATTTATTTCTGCTGGGACACCTCTCAGCCTAAAAACGTTTCAAAGAGAAAATCGTTTGATTCTAATTTTGGTAGTTTTGGCAAAAACAAGTGAACAGAAAAGAAAATGAACTTTTGTTAGAGATGCACTAACCCCCGATTTTCGAATTGGGATTTAAATACAAAATTAGTAAATTTTCCTTAAAATTTAAGCTGGATTTAAAACAGCTTTCTGTTTTACAGCCTAAAGTTATTTTTGGTAATTAATTGTAATAAAAGTACGGCAGCACAATGTAAGTCTCAAAAAATTATCGATAACTCAATAAAAAACAGCTGTTTAAACAAATTTGGAAGCAAGCGAAATTGTGAAAAGTTTAGAAAATAATAAATTGTTTTGTAAAAATTATTAAAATGAGTAGCAAAAGTGATAAAAAGACTCCCAATTTCACTGCCACAGAAGTTGATTACCTTCTGGAAATAATAAAAAGTCAAATTATGAAACAAACAAAAACATGTGCAATTTTCTTAATTTGCAGAACAAAACCAAACTGTCAAAATCATATGGCAGCACGAAAAACTTAAATCGATTTTAAATGGGCACGGCAGGCCCATTAAGTTTGATTTAAATAGCAACTGTTTGACTCAATTTTGTATTTTAATCAAATTTAAATTGAAATGGCATTTAAAATCCAGTCAAAAATTGGGGGTAAGAGCAGCAAGTTTCTAACTGTCATTCTCTTGGGAATGACCAGAAATAATTCCTTTGTATGTCTGTACCAACCGCTCCCTCTTTCAGTGCTAGACCAAGAATTTCCCGGACAAAACCTTGAAGTGTCCGTCAAAATGCAAGCTAACTAGAATAACAAGGTGATTACCTCACATATTCTGAATGGTTATGAAGAATTCGACATTTAACTGTGATAAAATGGAAAGTTGATCAATAGGATTAAATAATCAGTTGATCAGTAACAGATTTAGACTCACATTTTTCAACAAAAGTCAGTTAAACCTTGAAGAAGTTATACAAATTCTCAACGGCGAGACCGGTAATTTTCGTATGCCTGTGGACTATTTGGAATCATGTCTAAAATATAGAAAACTAATATTAAATGAATTTGCTTGAGAATATTTATAGCAAATGCATTTGTAGTTATCACGCTCATGCATAAATATGTTTACTAAAGCATATGTATGTATGTATATTAAATTTTTTTTACAGCACTCATTTTGCCAATCTGGCTTAAAACTTAATGTTACGCCAGTTATAGATAATTAATTTATATTTAAACAGAACTGTGTAATTTATATACATACATCTATTAAGTAAATAAATAAAAATAATAATTTCTATATTAAGTTTATCAGGCTCAAGTTCTTTCTATATTATCTTTGTGATTGATATTAATTAAATTAGACAAAGAAAACATCAAAGACATTTAGCAGGGTGGACAACTAGTTGTTTCGAAGCCGCCACACTTTCTCGTCAGCACCCGTCTTTGAACTCAGGGGCTCACGTTTCTAAATGTCTTTGATGTTATCTAGAAAGAACTTAAGCCTGATAAACTGAATACAGAAATAATTATATAAGAAAAAAAAAAGTTCAAATAATAAAAATTAATTTTAAAAAATTTTATTATTATTAACAGTCAGTAATGAAAAGCTCAGGTGGTAGGTTGACCGAGTGCTGCTGCTTAAAAATAGTATACAATTAGTCATGGCCTGGGTTCGTAGCAAATTTGGATGCTGATGAGCGACATGTAGTGGTGGTGGCCAGTAAGTTTCAACTTTACTTTTCTTATCTTCTTTAAAAATGTTGATCACTCCAATTTTGTCAAAAATAAAATCTTTTACAATTTTGAGCATTTTGAGCCCGATAAAATTATTAACCATTATTAAGCATAAATATGTAATATTGTATTAAATCTCAAAATTATATCCACCCATGTGTAAACACACATACATGTATAGGTACATTTATATCTGTATGCTGACTTCTATTGTTGAGCTTGAGGAACAGCAGTGCTACAAGTAATATGATTCTCAAGTTTACGATTGGAATTTTAGTTTTCCAAATTTAGGCCTTTACGTGACGTATGTATGGTTTATAAGTTGGCGATAATTGCCTTGCTTTGAAAATCGACATGCTTGCAAAATTATGCAAAGAAATTTTAGTTTAAATATTTGTTAGGCGAGGCAATTCGTTTTGTTTAAAGTACAAAATAAGTAACATCGACAAGTGGCATGCTGAGCACGTGGCTGATTAATTTGCGATCTTACAATAAACTTTGAACCAGCAATACAGAGAGAGAGAGAGAGCGGGAGAGACAGAGATGCTGAGTGTAAACAGAATATCATACAAATAAACGTGTGTCACTTATGAATGAATGTTATATTTACTAATTTTTGTTTTTGTTCTACAATTTGCAATCGATAATTAGTTAAGCGCTTATAACTCTGCATTTTTCTTGCATTTCCTCGCTACTGCATTGACAGTGAGTGAGTAACAGCAGCAAGAACTAAGTATACAAAATGTAAACAAAATAAAAAATAAACAAATGTAAACAGAACAAAATGTTAACGAAGGTACTTTATTACCAGGCAGCTGCATAGCTACAACAAACACAACAACACCAACAAACACTTCATTATATTAAAAACTACCAGTCGATAGCAAAACAGCAAGTGATTGATTTTGTCTTTTGGGTTTGCAGTGCTGACGATATTGCTCGAAATGGCGCAAACGGATTTTGTATGAAAACACTTACATTTTTTCGACTTGTAGATCGAATCAGCATTCGAATAAAATAACATGATAGAGGACAATCGAAATCAATTTTATTTTGCTTAGAATGCAAACCACTGCACAATTTCGATATTGACAGAAACAGCCAGTAAGATAAAATATTTTCAAAGTTTTCGTTTAGGTTTTGCGAAATAAGTTCATTGCCATTTGCACAGATTTTCAATATCTTTCCGGCAAAATACTTTGAGCCAACGCTATTTGTATACGCTGTCAACTTGTTGGCTTCTTTTTAATATAAAATAATTATTTCTACCTTTTCTTTCACTCTTAGAACTCGTATTTTGAAGTGATTGACAAAGTTGCATTAACTAAAGTGTCATGAGGTATTATCGTTTACAAGTTGCAAAATGTTAACGTTGCTGGCAGAGTTGCCAGTACAAGTGAAGCCCATGTGTAATAAATGATGCCGTATGTATTCAAAGAAGTAATACAATTGATTAAACAATATATAAATAAGTTCAGAATTAAAATTCTTTGTAATAAGTATAAGAATTACAATGCAAATATTGTTGGATAAAAGAAAGCTTGCAAAATTTGTTTGGCTGCCTTCAATTTTCAAAACAAATTAAAAACTTCTCAGCAGCAACACTTTTTAATACTGATAGTGGCCATAACTCATACAGATGACTTGCAACATTGTAATCAAAATTGCTTTATGTTGGAAACTTGTTAAATAAAAATACCAGACAGGAATATTTACGAGTCTGCCTGCCGTATTCGTTATGAATTCATACAAACAAGCAGAGGCGCTGTCTCTGAAAAGGAAGTGCCAAAAGTAAAAGTACTTTGTAGTGGTATCAAATAGGCAGATGTAATTTTTTTATAAAAAAAAAAAACTCAGTAAGTGATCAGCGCAGAATTTAAGATTTGAAAAGTTGCATAAAAGAATATTTTCTTCATAAGCGAATTTGACTAAAGTCCAACTACTTACTTATTTTGTCAACTGTGGCAACGGTTTTTATTTAAAGTTTAAAACTAAGACTGCGGTTTCCATCCAGCTTAACATTTGTGCTATAATTTGCCAGAAATTGTATTCAGTTTAAAAATATATTTACTTACTAAAAGAAACTAAAAAAAAAAGTCGAAACGCACTCAAAATAACCTCGTTATCCCGTCCACGCTATCAGTAACTGTTTCTACAAAAGAGATGTAAACAAAACAAATCAACAACACACACAGAGATCGAGAGAAAGAAAGAGAGCGAGAGCGAGGGAGAACTGCTAAATAGTTGCATATAATTGCATTTTTTGTTTGCAGCGTTTTTATGCACTTGCAAGTGCGCTTGTGGTGGTGCAAGTCTGTGTTTGAAATTGTTAATGTGTTGTTTATGTGTCTGCCTCCAAGCTTACTTAAAGTATGGCGCACATGTGGGGCGCTTTCAAGTATTTCCCCACGGTCTATTTTTAGAAAATCCAGTTTTTGGCAAATAAATAATAAAACCAATAGCAAAACCTTTGAACAAGAGCATTATTTACAGTGTAACGAAAAATCGCATACAAAACAAAACCAGCCGAAACAGGGAACGGATGGCAAGAAAATTGCAGCGGCAGCAAAAAAAAAACCGCATTCCAGCACGTTCTGTCTCAAAATTTGTTTACGTTTATTATTGTAATGCTGTTAACAAAGTTTGAAAAATTAAAACAAAATGTGTAAACAAAGAGAGAAACTCTTGCATTTTATGGCGTTACTTGTTTGCTGGTCTAATCTCTTTTGCCCATGATTGAGTTGTTTTTAATAAAAACATGCATACATCTGTATGTTTTCGTTTAATTCTGCAACATTTAGTTTGAAAGTGTTGTTGCCAAAGTTGTTTTTTTTTTTTTTTGATTAAAAATTTTTTGAAAAAAAACTTGAGCCTGAAAAAGTAATTTAATATAAATATTTTTTTTTATTTTATTTATTTATTTATTTATTTCTTTAAATAACAAACAAATTAAGACAGGTTATTTTTGAGTGTTTTTATTCCACTTTGCAATTTATTTGCGGTATTTTAAACACCCAAAATGAAATGAATTTCAAAAATTTCGCATTTGTAAAACATTATTATACTTAGTATGAATGTTCTTTATACTCGTTCTTCGACCTTTTTATTTAACTTTGTTAGATTTTAGATTTAACTTTGTTAGATTTTCCTGAAGAAGATACACAAAGGAGTATCGAAATATCGAAAAAATTTATCAATAAATAGAAAATATATTTATTGAGAATTGAGTGACCTAAAGCTCATTTATAAAATCTAACTTAGTATGAATGTATATTTCGACCGAAGTCAGATATTTGTATTTTTGCTTCAACTCAATACAATTTGTGTACATTAATTTTAAGTTACAATTCGATGTTTTCTTTCTCAAAATTGAGAAAGATTTTTTGCAATAAAATTGTAGTACTCAAATTTTTTAAAGAAACCCAGAAAAATTGAAGACTTACTGGCTGGGGTACATACCATGACTGTTTCACGACCACTACAATTAATAGGTCATCAGCAGCCAAATTGCTTCAAATCCAGGCCATGACAAATTTTATGCTGTTGTTTTTAAGCAGCAGCGCATATCCAGCGTGCTACCTGAGCTCTGCCTTACTGATTGTCTATGTTTAGTCTTATTGCTCAATTTTCAATTTTATCACTGTGTTTTTCTGTTCATAGGAATATAATTTATATTCTCTCACCAACATCTAATTGATTTTAAATTAGTTTTTGTGTTTGTTGCTATTATATGAAATCAGTTTTTTTATTATTAAAAAATCTTTCTGTACTTTTGAGTCGTCTATATACCGTCAACAATAACCTGAATGGTTGAAACAGCTAGTTGTCCCTGAATTAAAGGTATTTGATGTTTTCTTTGTGTTGTGGACTTGATATTAGTTAGTCACAACAACGATATGGAGTGAATTTAAGCCCGATAAACGTCATACTAATTATAGAAGACGCATACTAAGTATTAACAGAAAAGTAATAAAACTGAAAGATTAACTATGCTCAGTAAGGGAGACATCAGGTATTGGGATGGCTAAGCACTTCTGCTTAGAAACAATATGTAGTACGTTAATAATTAGATTCGAAGCCATTTGGGTGCTGACAGCCATAGAATGTTGCCCCGCCCATAAGTCTTTACTTTTTCTGTCTTCTTTAAAAATGTTGATTAACACATTCTCAATTCTGGGGAAGTAAAATTCAAACTAAAGCCCGATAAAGTAATTAATAATTGTAAATCATAAGGCTCGGCTATTTAGTTAAATTAAGGTATATAAAATAATTAATTATATGCATTTTTTAGTAAAAAAAAAAAAAAAAACAATCACGCCTAACAGAAGTAATAGAGTAACAAATAATCAGAACAAAATTAAGCAAACATTTAAAAGGCCTACCCCATACAAGGACCTGTATTTTTACATGTATGTATTTAAAAATGTTTTCAGCCATATTCCTTATATTCATAAAATTTTCAGTTCCATAGCTGTCTCGTCCTCAATCTAAAACTAAAAGCCGTCTCCATACTATAACTATGCTATAGTATGGAGACTAATACGCTTAATTAAACTTCTAGCAACAAGTGGCGCAAAGTTAAATTTTGCATTTGGTTTGAGAAAACTTTTGGAGCTGAATGACAAGTATAACCTAAAACCATTGAACATTTCCAAGAGCCTTTTGAAATGGGTTCATACATAAGCAAAAAAAAAAAATGTATTTCATGTGTTTAGTACACACAGTAGATGTAAAGAAATAATAATAAAAAGTCTACATTAAACATTATGGTAATAAACACCTGCAACAAACCAGATCAACAACTTCAATCAGCAGACATCGTTGCTGATAATGACGAACAGCACATAAGAGCAGAGTTTTTTTTTAGGAGTCAATGAGTATTCGAATGAGAAATAGCCAACTTGATTTAATTACAATTTATCTTCAATATACATACATATGCAAGTAGATACATACATTGATATATTTTCAAAAGCATCGAATGATTTTCTTCGAAAATTAAAATGCCAGAAAATTTAGATGGATTTAAGGTTAAATCATAAACGTTTTTCGTACCCTAATGCTAATGATGCTAATGTTGTAAAATTCAATGGAGAAATAAAAACATTATAAGAATTGTTATTTGAAGTTTGAAGGCATATTGTATTGTATTATTTCAGAAAATGGACAACATCCATCACAGGAAAACTGTGGAAAGACACTAGGGGTCTGGAACACTCGAAGAAATTTCTTAGCTTTGATGCCAAGAGGGCGGATCTCGCTCTAAAACTAAATAGAAAGAATCTAAGGACACTGTGTGGGGCGCTAACTGGCCACTACACCTGCAGGAAGCATCTACACAGAATGGGACTATCCAGTGCGGCAATCTGCAGATTTTGCGGAGAAGAAGAGGAGACAATGGAACACTTGATTATTGAATGTGTGGCACTAGGCCACAGAAGACACAGGCTGTTGCAGGCCTATACATTGGGTTCACAGGTTCACGACTTTAATACATCAAGAAACAGTATTAGCTCCTTGCAATGGCTTCCACAGAAGGAGCTAATACTGTTTCTTGATGTATTAAACTCGTGAGGGATGAGGGTTGCACAATAGATCATCTTTGGTCGCAGTGCAAAGGGCCATCCTGGACCAACCTAGTAATAATACAATACAATTGAAGGCATAACTATAATAACTAAATATAATATCAATATGAGGTCTGATCAAAAAATAACCGTTATTTAAAATTTTTGCAAGAAATATTTATTTATTCATCGATTCCTGGTCATTCTCAGGAATTAGTATTTTGCATTTAGATCTACAACCACACAATTCATATAATGTGCAGCTCACACAACAACTAAAGCCAGCTGATAATTTACAACATCATAGATACGTGGAATGGCTGCTAGAACAACAGGCGATGGACGCCGATTTTTCGAATGGCCATAATGAACGTATAAGAATCAAAATACATTAGGGCACATTTCCGCAGTAATTTTTTCCCTCCTTTTAAACGTCGAAATGTGCTTACAATCGGCAAAATTGTGCAAAAATTTGAGCAAAACCGGGTGAAAGTACCAGTTCATGATCTCACTGCAAAAAATATTGCTGATGTTGGCAATAGTGGGGCGTGCGAACAGCCATCCAGCTCAACTCATTGTCGTGCTTAACAATTGCACCTTTCTTACTCATCGTGGGTGAACTTTATGCATAAAGATTTGCATTTAAACGCTTACAAAGTGCAATTGACTCCACCACTAAAGCCTCGTAACCATTCGAAATGTACTCAATGTTAAGAATGGTGGCGAGAAATGTCAACAGTGGCTGATTAATTTGCGAAGAAAATAATCTTCAGTGATGAGACAAATTTTCATTTCAGTGGATTCATCAATAAGCAGAATTACTGCATTTGGGTGAATGATAATCCAAGAGTGATTTGCGAAAAACCAATGCACCCACAAAGAGTGACTGTTTGTTGCGGTTTATGGGCTGGCCTTATATTTACCAAAATAAGGCCGATTAGGCTGTTACTGCGAATGGTATACGCTATCGTGAGATGATAACAAATTTTATATGACCCCAAGTGGGAGATATGGATGTGGACGATATGCGGTTTTAACAGGACGGTGCCACTTGCCACACAGCCAACGAAACAATGACTCTTTTGGGTGGCAAATTCAATGGCCGTGTGGTCTCAGGTGGTGATCATGTGATTTGATCCTTGGTGGGAATTCTTTCTTTGGGGGTTGCTTAAAAGAAAAGGTGTACGTCAAGAAGCCAACAACAATTCAAGAGCTAAAAGCTGAGAGATGTCGGCACATTATGCCTCAGCATGATTGAAAATTTGGACCATCAGATGCAGCTGTGACGGCAAGATCGAGGCGGCCTTTTGGCTTCATACCAATATTATCATTATAGAAAGAAATGGCTGTTCCCTGCTTCCTCGTCCCCGCAATTTGTTTGCCAGTTCCGAGTCAAGGCATTGCATACATTGGGGTACTGGTACGTAATAAAAAAAAATTATGCTTTAAATGGCATGACCACCTTTTTATTCTCATTTCCTTTAATAAATTTCAAGAACCGAAATTCCCCCTAGGAACTTACTATAAGCTCTGGTACCAAATTTAATTTAATCGAATATGTATGTATGTATGTATAACTAAATTTATGCAGCACATCTGAAACTTCATCTAAATAATTGTATTCAACTCGTTTGCTTTCTTATTTAATTTATAAATGATGTGTGTTGCAGATGATGATGATGGTGGTACTTTGATGGTGGCAACAGCATTTTTTGCACTTTTTATGTGGAGACAGACACAGAGGCGCAACTTTAATTTTATATGGTGTCAATATGCTGTAAACTGGTTACAGTTTACATTTAAACAAATTATAACAAAAATGGGAATTGAAATAAAATTGATTAGACATCACAGCCAGTAAGACCGCTTTTACATATACATATGTATATATGTACATATGTATGTATGTATTACATACATACATAACATACCTAGTGCAACAATAGCCTAACCAATCAGCCCAATCAAGCGATAAGCCATCAAATCCAGCATCCAGGCACCCACTTAAATTTACAATACATATGTATATGAGCTCATGGTCTTAACATCTACATATACATACATATCTATCTCTTTCACTTTTGCATACACTAAACTTCTTTATTGCATCATGTTGATAAAAAAAAAAACACACACACACCGCCTTTTAGTCTTGGCATAGTGGCCAATCAATTAAAAATTATTCATTTCCTTACAACAAATTTTTGTAATTGGCCTTCGTTAGCATTCTGAGGAATGAGAAATTTGCAATTTTCATACGTGTTTGAGAAATGAACAAGAAATGTCGTCAACCAAAAAATTATTACTGTCAAGGCAATAAGAAGAGAAGAAGGCATCCTGAATACCCAGTGGGAAAACAGGCAACTCATTGCAAAAATATCTAATAAAATAATGTATTATTTTCGAAAGAAGAATAATGCACTCACTAGAATCATATTATCGGACACAATTAAATCAGATTTTGTATTGATTTTCGAGTAAAGCCCGTATGATACTTCATTTGTATACCCTTCACAAAAATGTTTAATGCATTGAAATAACCATCTAAGACCCCATAAAGTATATATATTCTGGATCAGAATCATTAGAGATTACGATTAAGCGATGTCCGTCTGTAGTCGTTGAAATGCCGTTTCTGAAAACGGTTTAACATAGAAACCTCATTCTTTCGCTAAGATATATTAAATCCTGGTAGTGGGTCTGCTCTTGAAATTCAATAAGATCGGTCCACGGATAGCAGAGATATATCCAATAAACCGGGTTTTGAGGGGTATTTTTGGCCATTTTTTGGTCAGATTTTTGAAAAAAAAAAATTTGTTCCTAAAAAGTTAGCCATATCATTTCTAATGCCTATTAGATCCCAAAAATTTAAGAATTTGTAACATCGGTCCATATATACCCGAGATACAGCGTCCCCCTGATTTTACAAGAATTCGGTTCTATAAGCCAAATAAAACAACTTTTGGTACCAAAAATCAATCAGAATAGTACATATATGTAGGCTGTTCACAAGCAAAACTGGAAAATTTGTTGACATCGGTCACAATATACACTCGTGATATAGCACCTCCCGTTATCTCAAGAAGTCGGCCCAAACTTGGCTTTGGAAGCCAAACGAAACAATTTTTTGCACTAAAAATTTGTCAGAATGATACATACTCAGAGGCAAAATTAGAACATTTTTATACATCGGCCCATATGCACCCGATATAATGCTCCTCCCGATTTCTCAAGAAGACGGCATTAAAAGCCAAAAAAAAAACAACTTTTGGTACCAAAAATCGATCAGAATGGTACATATAGGATGTTTAAAGGCTAAATTCGAATTTTTGAAATCGGCCCATTTATACCCGAGATATAGCGTCTCCCGATTTTTGAAAAAATCAGCTTTATAAGCCAAATAAAACAACTTTTGCCACCAAAAATCAATCAGAATGGTACATATATCATTGTGAAGGGTATTCAAGATTCGGCCCAGCCGAATATAACACTCTTACTTGTTCTTTCATTAATTGGTATAGAATTGATAGAAAGTAACAGCAATTGACATCTTTTTTGTAAGTGTTGTATTCTTTTTATTTTCAAGAAAGCACTAGGAAATAAAAATGTTGAAAAAAACAAGCGTTAAATCACAGCAGTTGTCCATAAGCCGCTGACACAGCAACATTCAAGTTTAAAATGTAAATTTTAAGTTGAAAAATTTTGATTTTTTTTTTTTTTTTTTGACATAACCTGATTTTTTATCGATAACTTCAACAAGAATGTTAACAGTTTTGCATTTTTCTTAATATATAGCTGAACTCTTTGCACTAAATTCTATTACATTATAATTGTACTGTTCTCCAAAACTTAAACAATGCCAGAAAAAGTAGTATCATACGGGCTTAAGCAGCAAAGGGACAGAATACACCATGAAAAATCTAAAATCATATGTTTAATTTGTACAAAAAAAAAAATTACCTAACACTGCATTTAGACGGGAAAGTATTTTCATTAAGTTTTTGTATACGTTTTATCAATAAAAATTTCAAGGAAATCTGTAACTATCTTTTGTTTTTGTATTGCCTCTTTTTGATGTATGTATATTGTAATAAAAATAACGAGATCCTAAAGATGAACCGAGAGGTTCGAAATATATAGATCACACAGAGAAGACGAATTTTTATTACAATATACATACATACATCAAAAAGAGGCAATGCAAAAAAAAAAAGATAATAAACTAAAATTGATGGCAATACAAAAGAAGAATTATTAATTATGAAATCTGTAACTTTCATGAACAGTTCTTGCTCAATTGAAAAATGTGTAGAGTTGCGCAACGATTGAATTTTCTTTTGCACTATTTCTGGCTTCATACCCATCTCCTTTGCAACCTCTTCATATGCCTTGATTCATATCCCACAAAATTGGATATAAACGATATAAATTAATTCATTTTAACGTGTTTTGGTGCTTTAATTTTGCCTTCATCATTATAGTTTTAATTATTACTGAAATAGAGTTGCCAAGACTACTACAAACATAAATTTATAGGGCAACATTCGAAAATAATTTTTATTGCTAAGCTTTTATTAATTAATTTAATAATTTTCACTATAAATATACTTCATTTGCATTCTTTATTCATATTACGGTAAAAATGTTTTAAATATTTTTTAATGTGCTAAATAATTTAAAATTCATAATTATTATTCTATTGCAATCCTGAAAATGTGTATGTGCAAATGTTTGTTCTTATAAATCGAATCAGCCCTATGCATAAGTATCTACAAGGTGGGCCAAAAGAAATAATACTATTGGAAGTTGCTCTTATTTTCGCAAATGGCAGCCAAGGTCAAAACTGTTTTTTAAATTTGTAAACTAGACAGCTGTAGAATACAAGTGAACAGGCCATAGAGTGTTACACTGCCCAAGAATGCGGAATAGTCGACAAAGTGGAGGATTTTTCGACCAAAATCATAATGAGTGATGAGCAGGTACGTGAACAAGCAAAACTATCGCTTCTGTGGCACCGAAAATGATGCACCAGGAACCATTAAACTCGCTCAAAGTGACTGCATCTTGCGCTGTTCACGCTGGAGAAGTCATTGGGCCATTTTTTTTTCGAGGACGCCGCTGGTCAAACGACAACGCGTTATAGGGCCATGTTAACCGAGTTTTTTCCTTCGCAATTGAATGAAATAGATCTAGAGGACATGTGGTTCCAATAGGACGGAGCAACGGCACACACTCCGCCAGCCACAGCCGATATTCTGAAAGCCAAACAACATCGGATGACTTCTTTCGGCTCACCTAGTATGTTAAAGTGTTACACCGGTATTCATAACAAATAAAATGTTGCTCAAATACATTTTAGAAAAAAATTTATATGAAGAATTTGATATAAAATGTGTTTCAACAATATATAATATTTATTCGATCTTTTTAATTATTTGAAAAACTATTTTATACAGCTTCAGATCGTTTTTATATAAAAAATATTCACAAAAAATATAACATTGTTGAAACACTTTGAAAAACTATTTTATACAGCTTCAGATCGTTTTTATGTAAAAATTTTATTAACAATATTATTCAATATTTCGATAACAATTTGTTATCATCTTCAGGATAATATTACAAATATTACAAATATTATCCTGAAGATGATAACAAATTGTTATCGAAATATTGAATAATATTGTTAATAAAATTTTTACATAAAAACGATCTGAAGCTGTATAAAATTGTTTTTCAAAGTGTTTCAACAATGTTATATTTTTTATGAATACCGGTGTACATGTTTATATATGTCGAATTTCTTGAACTGTTTGTTTTACCTACTTCACATATGTCAAAGTAAAATTTGTCATTTGTTTACTTTATTCGTAAAAAGAATGACTAAACACAACAGATTGTTGGAAAATTGTTTTTAATAAAAAACGTTTTGTTTTTCAGCGTAAGTTATGAATGAACTTTTACTACTTTACGAGGGCAATCTGAAAAGATAACAGCTAAGTGCTGAGCATTTGGGACAAAGGCGACAGCAGTTCGATACAAATTAATTAATGTTGTACTACATTTACACCTGCGAAAAACCTCTTATAGCCTTTTTACACTGACGCACATCTTACAGCTTTCATCAATTTGCAAAGATGTTTACATCTCCCTACATCTTTCTACATCAGCAGAAGATGATCCTTTCTCATTTTGTTCCATCTTACATCTTTCGATGTTTTTAGTGCCATCACTAAAAAAATTTGCAAAAAATCGATGGCTTTTGTACCATCACTAACAAAATGACATTTCAGAAAACAAATTTAACATAAAAAAATATGAACGGAATATGTATTTTGTTATAATTTTTAATTAATTATAAATAAATTCATTTTAACTGCACTGCAATAGAAAGTCCATCGCATGGTCAATCAATATGGAGAACATAGAACATGTTGCTTTATCTATGGAAAGAAAAAAGTCCAAAGTCCTCCTTTTTTATTTTTCACAAAAATTTTGCGTCTTCTTTTTTTGACATCTAAATAAATGAAAGATGAAAGATGTTGTCAATGTAAACGACTGTTTCATATTTTCAACATCTTCCATGCGTTTCAAGTGGATGTTAGTCGGTGTAAAAAGCCTATTACTTTCTCATTTTGTTCCATCTTACATATTTCGAGTTTCTAATGCCATAACTAAAAAAAAAATTGCAGAAAATCTATTGCTTTTGTGCCATCACTAGCAAAATGACATTTCAGAAAATAACATAGAAAAACGAGCGGTACGTGTAAGTGTTTTGTTATAATTTTTAATTATTCATAAATAAATTCATTTTAATTGCAGTGCAAAAGAAAGCTGGTGTTCGCATCGTATGGTCAATCGATATGGAGAACATGTTGCTTGACTTATGGGAAGAAAAAAGTCCAAAAGTCCTGATCCAAGTTCATTTGAATTTTTTTTTATTTTTCACAAAAATTTCGCGTTTTTTTTTTTTTGACAGCTAAATAAATGAAAGATGAAAGATATTGTCAATGTAAACGACCGTTTCACATTTTCAACATCTTCCAAGCGTTTCACGTGGATGTTAGTCAGTGCGAAAAGGCTATTAGGTTTACAATAAGACATCCAACAACATCTCCAGTATTTTCACTAACGTTTATTGACATCTTACAAGATTGCATTTTCATACGATTTATCGGACCTTAAGAACTTTGTCGTATGTTTGCCGGATGGAAATAGGCTCTTAGTTTTGAAAATTTCTTGTTTGATAGACCAGCCAGTCATTCATTTGAAATTTGCTTTTGTGGAGCTGCTCATGCCGCTTAACCAAATATCGCACAACATAAAACTGTGCCAATAGAAAAAATTTTTACAACGCGCATTTGTTTTTTTTTTTTTGTCCTAAATACGGAGAGAATAAAAAATTCATCCCCAAAAGTCCTTTTACTTTCAGATGTTAGATTTTTTTCTCTTCGTTTACCAAAAAACTGGAGCCATTTTATTCTAAAAATTTCTGGTGGTAGAAAAGTTTTGTGTTTAGCAAATATTCAGGCTTTGACAACTGAAATCATTTTACACTAACAAAATGCATGTGTTAGTTTGTGTGTGTGTTGTGCGGCAAATTCTAGTGCACCCGCCTGGTCATGAATTCGCTTTGGCAAGAAGCCAAAAACAGTCACCTGTGCTACCACGTTAACCTGGCTTTAATTCGCCTTGGTTTGATACGTATTCCGGGAACTCAAGAGCAAAACCTCGTCATGAAATGTCGAAGAGACTTCGGATGCGGCCAGCTGTAATAAATTCGGCTTGGCAAAAGTCAAGGTAAATTCAAACAAGTTGAACTTGGTATGGTAGCACAGGTGATTATTTTTTGAGATGTGAAATTTTTTCCTCTTTGCTTACAAAAAAGTTGGCACCATTTTATTCTAAAGATATTGGTGGGTAGAAAAATTTTGTGATAAAATTTTCTTGCTTTCACAGTTTTTAAAGCCATATAAAACTTTTAAGCTCAACAAATATTCAGACTTTGACAACTGAAATCACTTTACACTAACAAAATGCATGTGTTAGCTTGTGTGTGTTATGCGGCGAATTCTTGTGCAATTCGCCTTGGTTTCATTTTGTAGGTTTAGCTCATATATGAGCAACTAATAAGGTAGCCTCATAAGCGAAACCGTTAATCATCTGACAACTTTAGGTGGTCAAGAGAATGCAGAGGTGAAAGGCAGCAAAACGAGACAGCAAATCAATGTAAGATCTGTTCATCTCTCTTCTATTATACATTTAAGGTGAAGTTACATGGCCCGCTTTAGACGCGTCCACGCTTTTCATGCTTTTTATACTTTTTACGCGTTCTATACGTTTCATACTACAAGTTACATACAACGCTTCATACGCGCCATATTTTGTTGTTTTGATCAGCTGTTGTGCAAATATTTTTAGCATACAAAACAAATATTAACAAAATGGAAAGTGAAATTGAAATTTTAAAAGAATTAATGGACTTTATAGAGTTCATAAACATTGTTATTTGTGCGATAAGAGCTTACGAAAAGCTCCAAAATTGTACATATGTATGTATACACATACCTGGTAAATTAAGCTTATTACTTATTGCACTCCATGCAGCTGCTCTTTTATTTTTGTTCCGATAGAGCAGCAAGGTTTTATTATATAAAAGCTAGTGGTTTTTAACTGCATTTATTAGCTTCTCTTCCATATCGCTTGTTTTAATAAATTGAAAATATTTGTAAACATAACAGTGATGATACTCAGTACGCAAACGCAATCGATAAATCGAATCAAAATTTTGTTAATGAAAAAAGTGTTGAAAAAAACAATTAAAATTTGTCTTACTCGTGAGAATGTTTATAAAATTTGTAACAAAACTTTTCTTTTTTATTAAAAATGTTTTTTTGCAAGAGATTTTATAAATTATTTTACGATATAAAAGGTATTTATCGATAACGTTGAGAGTAGGCACATCATTGGTTAATAAAAACAGCTGACATTTTCTCTTGACGCTTGTGACGCATATAAAAGTAGAAACTAGGTCTACTTTATCCGTTCTACGCGTCTTCGCGTTCTATGCTTTGTGCTCTGTAACTTGTCACATACAAATGCACTTATCCTACTTTTTTTGACAACCGCGTGAAAAGCGTCGACGCGTAGAAAGCGTACTGTGTAACTTCAGCTTTATAGCGGCGTCTTTTTGACAATTTAGAGAAGTTGTACAAAAACAAAATGCAAATTATATTTATTGAAGTTGTTCTTATTGTGGGGCAAAGGTTACCTTATTAGTTGTATCATGAGATATACTAGATTTTGTGCAGGTATAAGTCTAGCACGCGATTCGACTAGTTTTGCGATAAATTGTATTACATATTCTATTAGAGCCTATTTGGAAATCGATTTTAGAAATTATAAGAGGTTAAAAAAGTTCATTGTTTAAATACCATTATAGATCGGCCCTCTCAAATGAAATTATTGCTTTGTTAAGCATTTAAATTAATTTAAATACCTACATGAGCGACCGTATACGAGAATTTTGCTGAGCACGTACATATGTATGTATATAAATACAGGCATATGTATGTATGTGTATGCCTCCGCATGTGTACTTATGCAAGTAAACATTTTTTTTCGGATGTGGCCATTGACTGGCGCTGAGACTTTTCATTATATAGATACACATTATCAACAAACAATTTATTTAAACATAAGCGCCAAAAAAAACAAATCACTTAACTATCATGTTTTTCTCTTCTTCTTTAGTACAAGCTTGTGAGTGCACTTGTGTGTGTGTGTGTGTGAGTAGGTACGTGTGGATGCAGATAGAAATGTTTTTAAATGTATGTGTGTCAGTTGCATATTTTGTTTTCAAAATGTCGTACTTTAGATGGCGCTCACATTTGTTTTCGCTTTTTTTTTTGTTGCTTTTATTAAATGTATTTTATTTTTCATTTCTTTTTTACAACGAAAACAGACAAGATCATTGTTTGGTTATTTCAAGATTATCGTTTGGTTATTTCAAATTCACGCTCACTCGTACACGATCCAAGGCCATTTAAAAATACAATCAGCTAAAAATAAACTTTTTTAGTTTTCTGCCGCTACACTCTTTAGCGTAAATAAAACACCAATTAAGTGTATGTACACAGCAAATAGCATGTGTTAGTTCCAAACCACTTACATACCCTGCCAGCAAATTGGTAGTCGACTACTAAAATAATTAACTTTACGTTAACTTTTATGGACTAGCTTCAAATTAGCTACAAGACAATCGAAACGTAGTGCAGAGTTAACCCAAAATTCAAATACTAACATACACACATATGTACACGGTAAATAACTCTTGAATTAAATTGCCTATTGTCGCATTCGTTTTAAATGTTGCGATGGCTGAATGGGTTAAGTTGGCTGCTCACCAGTCTTGAGGCTTAGTGGTTCGAATCCCACCAGAGGCTAACAAAAAAAAAAAAAAAAAAAAAAAAAATTGGATGAAATTTAATTTAATAAAATATAATATTACCACCGAGAAATATAAAATCAGCCTTGATTTGTACATTTTTTTCTGTGGCTACTGACTTTGAAGTAGCTAACTTTAAGTTAGTTGAAAAGTAATGCAGCGTCGGACAATTGACTACCTCCTAGGACATCGTAATGTTAAAATAGTCAGTCATCTCCATTGAAAATAATCTAAGTGTCAACCACCACCAGTTGTAAAAAAGTTAGCTTATAATTCACTACTAGTTAACTGAGTTGCCGGCAGGGTACATACAAAAGCATGTAGTAGTATGTAAAGATTTGTATAGTACATATATGCAATAGTATGTGCTTTTGCCTTAATACGTTCGCTTTTATTGAAGACTATCAACGTATGTATGTATGTAAACAAGAGAAAAAAAAGCTTTTGTTGTTGTTTGCATGGCACCCACCAAAACAACAATAAAAATCGGAAAAGATTGTAGTTTACATTTATGTAAGTGTGATAAGTAAACTGGCAATGCAACAGAGTTGCCAGGCTGATTTTTTTATTATTCCTAAAAAATATCTGCATTTGGGTTCAATATAATAGAAGAGGAGGACTAACCAGAGTTCTAAAGAAGAAATGAGTAACATGTATCAACATTTAAGGCGAACGATATTTTAAACGTACGTAAAGTGGAAAGTGAGAAGAAAAAATTTCAATCAGAACATTTTAAAAAATATTACAGATTAAATGGCATTTATTGATTTCAACATATTCAGTTAAAAGTCCGGTTACATTGGCAAATATTAGCCCACAAATAACGTAACCACTTCTGTCATGTTTTCCTTTATTTCAACATATTCAGTTAAAAGTCCGGTTACATTGGCAAATATTAGCCCACAAATAACGTAACCACTTCTATCATGGTTTTCCTCTGTTTTGGGCAATTACCTGGTCATTTTAATTGTTTAAAAGTGCATATTTTTTACCAGTACTCAGCGGAAGACACCTACACATGAATTATATTGTATCGGAGAACTAGGAAAATAGGTTTTAAGGAGCAGGAAAGAGGAAGGGCTAAAAATGGGTGTGCCCTGGATGATATACATACGTATATATATTTCGCAAAAATATGAGTGTGTTGGGAACTAGGTCCCTGATCTTGTCGGAGTATAATCCATTATAACAGCGATAAAACTAAGTGATACACCACACACTGCGACGTTGCTTCTGAGCTCTCTGCTGCACATGTTCGCGTAATTCCAAAATAGACTTTGTGACACCGGCCCAAACATGAGAGTCGTATACAAACATACGATACGTATAGATTTTGCAGCCCACACAACGGGAAAGACCGCAAAAACATTAAGCTTCACAGGAATATATTTTAAGGTTATGTTTGCTCTGCAACCAAATGGTCGTATATACGACGATGACGAATAGTATGCATGCCAATAAGTGAATAATGGCGAAAAATTTTTGCACAAGGAATATTCTGAGAAGTGATATTGATTAATGCAGAGTGAAATATTTCAATGAAATTGCTTGCTCTTGGAACAAAGCCCACCAGTAAGTGGGCTAATTTGTGTTTCTGGAATACTAATATGCAGTTATTTCCTGCGCTATGCAATCTATTGGGCTTAACTCCATTGACCATCAATTTTTTATTTATTAGCCGAGCGTTATAAATTGCAACTGTTAATTACTTGAAATCAAACGAACTTCAGTTGGGTTTTATTTTCTAAAAACTGAGAGATTTTTTTTAAGGCGAAAATTTGAAAAAAGAGAAGAAAATCAAGTTTGGCAGACTTTTTTCTAGCTGGGGTTCAACTTTGCGTTTACTATGCCCAACAGCCAATTAGCTTCAAACTCTGGTCATAGCTAGCTCACACCCTGTGTTTTAAGCAGTAACGTTTCTTGCAGCAATTTTCCAGCAGAAACAAAATTGCGGTGAAAAAACATTTTTTGATAAGAAAAAGAAAAGAAATGCGGTCGGGGGGCACCCGTTATGAACGAAGTTCCTTAGGTTTTTTTTTCATCTTTGAATGTAATACAAGGTGAAATCTGTAAGTTTTATTTTGTGTTGTTTTTGAAATTTTTAAATTTTATGATTCTTTAAATTTTTGGAACGTTTTATTTTTTACTTTTGACACATGCAGTATTTTTTTTTTTTTTTGTCAATCTGCTACAAAACGAAGAAAAGCAACTGTGGGCCAATTTTTTAATATTGCTGTTTTTTGTTGTGACATACTTTACTTTAGCGACATCTAGCAGCTGATAGTATCCGTTTTCACAACTAATTAATATTTATTGGTAGGTGTGTGTCCGCTGCTATCAGCGGAGACACCGCCCATCATAAACAGCTCACACGCTTTCGTGACGATTTCTACTAATTTCCACTACCAGCAAGCCGCGTTAAGGAACTTCGTTACAAAAAATTAAAAGTTTCTCAAACTCTACTTTAGTTAAAGAAAATCTCAGCGGTTAAATGAACGTTGAACGTTTTTGAGCAACTATAATTAAAGGCTTGTACACTGAAAGAATTTTTGTTCATAATTTTAATAAATTTATTTCATTGATATTTTACCCATTTATCCAATGCAAATTTTTATTACGGTACTAAAATTTTCATAGAACTAATGCACTAATGTCATAAATAATAATTTCATTACAAAGTTAAATTAATGAAAAATCTCATTAATTCAATGAAATTGTTCATTGACTTCTCAATTCTTATTTGATTTGTAAAGAAAATTTAACATATAGTGTAGTATCCCAACATCTTAGTAAGGTTTTGAAATATACTTGCGAGTGGCACCTAAAAAATGTTTACACATAAGATGGCATTTTGTATTTTTGGGCGTTTTTTGCCTACTATTTTGTTCTGCTTTCATTAGATCAATGAAAGAGTTAAAATATTCAATGACTTGTTGCATTCAACAAATAAAAACATATGAATTTACCGTATAATGATTCATTGATTTAATGCAGCCCAGCAATGAAAGAATTTTCGTTCATGGTACTAAAGAATTTATTTCATTAAAAGTTTTTCAATAATTGAATCAAAGTGTTCATTACGGCATTGCATTTTCATGGATGTAATGAATAAATTTCATTAGAAACTGTTCATTAGTGTTCATAATTTCGTTTAAAAGTATCATTGAATTTATAAGAAAAATTATCATCAAATTAATTAATAATGTCATTAAATCAATGTAATCGTTCATTGGTGTATCAACTCTCATTTGATTTGTAAAGTAAGTTGGCTATATGGTAACATTTCTTAATATTTCGCAAGGGTTTTGAAGTCTTCTTTTTGGAATGGAATATCTGTTAATAATAAAATTATGCGTAACCTTAATAATATGCGTCATAAAAATTATGCTCTGTTTTCATTAGATCAAAGAAGAAATTCTTATATTTAATAGATCGTTACATTTAGTTAATGATTTTTGTCATTAAACCCATGAAATACTTCATTAACTTAGTGACTAAAATTCATATATTTAATGAAACGATCATTAATATAAATTTAATGACACAGAATTCATTGATTCCATGAATCCCAACGTTGGTTGGAAAATAATGAATTTTTCTTTAGACTAATATTGGGCTTCATTGAATTTATGAACAAAATTCTTTTAATGTATGTTGATCGAAAATAAGTGAATTTTTTCATAAGACTAATGCCCGAATTCATTATATTTATTAATAGTTCTTTCTGTTTATAATCAACAATATTTACAAGCACAACGAATTGCAGTTGTGGATCATCTGCAAGCGTAAAAGCCTATTTTATTTAAATACAAAAATCTCAAGAACAAAGCAAAATACTTTTGCAAGAACTAGATAAACAAATAAATGAAGAAATCAAAATTCTATATTAAAAAAAAGATGGTAATTGAAGCAGGTAAAGTGGTAAAATCTCAGGAATCCTGAGATTTTACCATTTTACCTGCTTCAATTACCATTTTTTTTTTTTTTTGATATAGAAATTTTGATTTCTTAATTTATTTGTTTAACTAGTTTTTGCAAAAGCACCAGTTGCATTGAAATTCTGAGTACAATATTAATATTAATATCCCCGCATCGGGTGGAAATCTGGCAACACTGCTTCTAACTGCATTTTAACGTAAGATTTTGCACAATAAAAACGAATAATTAAAAACAATACGTAAACATTTTATTTACATGCAACAAAACGAATGAAAACAGACTGCATAAAGCAAATAGATTAATCCAATTCAATGCTTGGACGTTTGTCTTAAAAACATACAATGAAACAAATATGATGTACATCTAAAGGTATATACATATGTACATATGTACGTAGTACAGAAGTTTTTTAGTTAATAAAATTCATATTCTATCACAGTTATACGCTTGTATATGTATGTGCATTTACGTTCTTATTTTTACGCACATGCATGCATACACCATACGAGTATGATATTTTATTCCTTACAAGTCTTTAGCAACATTTACAAATGAGTTAAGAAAGACACTTATAAAATTATACTGCAGGAAAACTATACAAACATACGAACATACATATATGTACGTGCGTGCATGCGTATCTGCCTGGACGCTCTTCTGTGTTTTCTAAAACTAATTCAAACATGTGCATATGTATGTATGGTCATGGAAAAACTTAAGTGACACTTGCACACACATTTATGCATTTACGGTTTTTTGTGGTGGGTGTGTAAACCGGAAATTTAAATCGTTTTTAAATATTTAAAAGTGGCGAACTAAGAAAAAAAAAAGGAAGAGCTTTCAACAACCACTACAAATTCTAGTGGCATTCGCGTATTAGAGATAAAAGTAATTACTTACTACGTACATACATACATACATACATAGATGCCCACATACACATTGTCGAGTACAAGTATCACATGGCGACATTTATTGAAATAAGAAAAACTAAATGAAAATTTATGACTTAATAACTGCACTTGACACCAAACAGAAGTTGTAGTGGCAAGTTTGAATGCCATTTCAACAAACGTCATAAAGCAGTATGAGCAACAAATGAACAATAATAGCTTTCGGCTTGTTTCCGTCACCTTCCTTCTGGCAGAAGCTGTTTGTAAGTAACCAAACATCACATTGTAAGGCGATAAAATTAAATTTTGTATAAAAATACATAAAAAGAACATATTTTTTTGGGTTATGACTAATATATGCGGGGGGTTTTTTTTTTGGTTCCTTGTGTGCTGACGGAAGGAAAAAAACATGAAAAATCAGCACATTTCACAAGGTTTATAAGGTTTATTAGGTTATGTTTGCTCAACGAACACAACAACAAAAATTTTAAACTAAATATGTATTTGAACCCGCAAAGTTATTCTAAGATCAAATAATTATTGGCTACAAACTTTGTGTTTGCTCGCTAAACCAACTTAACCTCAAAATATACTCTTGGGAAATTTAATGTTCTTTGTGTGTATGTATGTATGTAACGCATAGACTCCAAAACGGCTGGGCGGATTTTGATGAACGTTTCAGGGAGTCTTCAGAATATTCTGGCGGGTGACACTGTGAAGTCTGAATTTCGATTTTCGATCTGGGGGCGGAAGGGCGTGGCAAAATGCAAAGGAACCCTTGTACATTAAAAAGTAAAATATAGCTGTAACTTTTGAACGATAAGAGCTAGAGAGCTGAAATTTGCACAGGATACTTCTTTAAATATGCTTTACAACAACAAACACTAATAGGAACAAAACCCGGACGCTAAAGAAAACACCCTGTACATTGAAAAGTAAAACTAAGCTGTAACTTTTGAACAATAAGAGCTAGAGAGCTGAAATTTGCACAGGATATGTTTTTACACATGCTCTACAATAACAAATACTTAAAACAACAAAAAAATATAAAATTAAAGGGTGCTCCATACAAAAGTGAAAATCAGCTATAACTTTTTAACGATATGAGATGGAAAGCTGCAGTTTGAACAGAATATATAGTTGATTTACTCTCTACGCAACAACAACAAATATGTACCAAAAATCTCAAAACTTTTGTATTAAAGGGTATCCAGTGTATTAGCGCACCCTATAGTCTATCCGTCTAATTCATAAAAATTATAACAGGTTTATAGAGCTCTTATTTGACAGATTTTCTATACAAATATGTCAAATAGCATTCTTATAAGCCTGTTATAATTTTTATGAATTAGACGGATAGACTATATGGTGCGCTAATACACTGGATACCCTTTAGTACAAAAGTTTTGAGATTTTTTATATAAAATATATTATATATAAAAAATATATTATATATAAAAAATATATTATATATAAAAAATATATTATATATAAAAAATATATTATAGGCCATATTCATAATAATTATTATAAGTTTATTAAGCTATTATTTGACGTATTTATACAGAATATTTGTCAAATAAACCTGTAATAAACCATCAATAGTTTTTATGAATATGGGTGTATATATATAAAATATATTTATATATTTTATATATAAAATTCTTTGTGTGTATGCATATGTATGGCAAAATCGAATTTTCATATTGCATTTTTATTTAAAGGCAGTAAATTTCATAAAAAGCTTTCTTAGGGCCAGCAACGCGGACCGGGTCAGCCTAGTAATATATAAAATTTTAATATATAATTTTATAAAATTATAATATATAATTTTATAAAATTATAATACATAATTTTATAAAATTATAATACATAATTTTATAACATTTTAATATATAATTTTATGAAATTATAATATATAATTTTATAATATTGTAATATATAATTTTCTAAAATTATAATATATACATAATTTTTTTTTTTTTAACAGACGCAAAAAATCGTTTGAAAACCGCAGCCAATCACTCTGAAATAAATGATGTACAATTTTTATTTTCCAAAGTTTTATCCCTTAAAAAAGTAGGTATGGTTTGTTTGTTTAGTGTTATTAGTCATCAACTTCAGAAAAATTGCATTCGATATTTTATTTTTTTAATTTTGTTTATTAATTTATTTGTTTTCCCCAACAAAAGCGACTGTACTTCTGTCGCGTTGTCGATAGCGAATTGCTTTTAATTGAAAAAGTTTCCCTGCTAATAAGCAATACATCAGGGAAACCGATTTTGTGGACATAAAAAACGCAATGAAAGCTAAAAACTATGATTTAGAAAATCAAAAAAATATGCCCTTAAAAACATTGAATAAAATAAATTCGGAGTCAATGAAATATGATTTAGAAAAGGACCACTTCTCAATTTTCGAATACTGGAGCCAAATTACGTGATCAAATGGATTCGTTAACGTATACCGTGTGTTTGTTGAGGATTTTGTTTTTATACTTTTGTTTAGTACTTTTGTTCAGTCGATCACGAACGCTGTACTACGTTAGCGTTATAATAATAATTATCTTTTTGTATTGCAAGATAGACAAATATTTTGACTGGTTAACTTACATGGTGTTATTGTGATGACTGCTGGAGTTGTTGTGTTTTTAATTTTGTAAAAAACCAATAGGCCACAACTGATTTCATTTATCCATAACTGAAAGTAGTAGAAAAGAGAACAACATGGTTAATTAATACTGCATACTTAACATTTTCTATTACAGATATTTTTATCTCATAACATAAATGCTGAATTAAAAAAAAAATATATTATTATATCTTATATTTATTATTAGGCAAAAAAAAGTAGTATACTTTTCTAGCGAACACCCTATACCAAAATGAAAGGCCCTAGAACTGAGCTTAGAGGCATGTTTTCCACTGCACAGGCACAGTCTTAGAAACTGAGCAAATAACAAAACCATTTTGATTGTTACTCAGATCACAGCATAAACGCCGTCATACCCTACACAAATGCACAGTGCAGTGCCAAACTTGAGCCCTGCACTTGTATAATGTGTGTGGCCTGCACTAGCCTAGAATTCACCGACTTAGTGGCTGATTTGCTTAAACCTTTAACCACTTTTTGAGAAGGTTTAGACAAATAGTGTCTAATAAGCGTCACAACGTTCTCATTAGAAGCAGTGAAGCATTTCAATTTCCTACAAATATTTGAATGTCAAATGCCTTTCAGAAATCTAAATTTTCAAATGGATGAGCTGCAGTGCACACAAGGTCTGATCAAAATATAACCGTTATTTTAAATTTTTTCAAAAAGTATTTATTTATTTATCAATTTTGCCCCATCAAAGTAATAACCCTCAGATATAACGCACTCATGCCAGCGTTGTTTCCACATCCTCGAAACACTTCTGAAACGCGATTTTTGGTAACGCCAACAGCGCCTGTTTCGATTTTTCTTTTATCTCCTCAAGCGCTTTCCTTTCATCGCTGTCTTCAATTTTGGGAGGAGCAAAAAGTCAGCGGCGGTCAAGTCCGGTGAATACGGTGGTTGGGGCATGATAACGGGTTTTTTTTTTTTTTTGCCAAAAACTCACGCAAAAGCATCGATGTGTGAGCTGGTGCGTTATTATTATTTATTATTTTTTTTCTCAGCTATAAAATGACTTTAGAAAACTAAAAAGGATCTGTTGAAGCAGAAAACATGTTTCCACCAAGTTCTGGGAATGATAAAAACATTAAATATATGTATGTATACATATTTAATAATTTTTCCATCTTACATACTACATACTTATATTTTGCACTACGTTTTATTGTGCATATAAATACAATATTTATGGGTGTAGTAGTATTAAAAAAGTGTTAATAAAAAGTTCATGATTGTTATAAACGCTCGTCCGTCTACTTGTACATTATTTTATTTCATTTCATATTTTTTCTCTTTTTTTTTTCCTATCAGTCACAGTACACAAAAGATTATAAACTAATTCACGTAGTGGTACTAATAAAGCTTTTTGTTTTTTGTTCTAAAAATAGATTATTTTTATTATACAATAAAATATTCTTTATACAAATTTTCAAGATTTTTTTATTTTTTTCTTTTTATTTGTTATTCTGTACTCCATTATATTTTTCAATACATACACATAGACACATTTTCTCATTCTCACTACTACAATGGCCTCCCGTGTGCGTGTGTGTGTGTGTTCAAATGTATAAAAGAATGCAATAGACTGCAAGCTTTTAGTATGTAGTTCGCAGAGATGCCTGTTAGCTATAACTCAATTTAATGTATTTTCAAACTCGATTAATAAATATTAATTTATTTAACAATGGTTAATATGTGTTCAGAAAGAGATGCGTATGTATGTGCAAACACGTTTTACTTTTATTTTTTCTTAAAAAAAAAACATCAAGGCGAAAATTTCCTCACAGCAACGCAAGTGCTTCAAATTTATATCAAATTGTCATAAAAACAAAAGCTTTTTTTTTTTTTTGAGACGAGAATAGCTTACAATGATATTCATATAAAATAAAATATTATTGAAAAACATTTAAGAACAAATTTTTTGTATGTATTTGATTGTTTTAAAATGTATTTGAATAAAGTATTACTTTTTATGTGTGAATACTGGTGTTAGTTTTTATGTTTTACAAGAGAGCTGTTCGATTATTTTTAGTAGGCTTTCAGGCACTTTTTGAATTTTTGGAATGAAGTTCCTTAACGCTGCTTGCTGGTAGTGCAAATTAGTAGAAATCGTCACGGAAGCGTGTGAGCTGTTTATATGTATTGGTGTATCTGTCGATAAACAATTGTGTAGCTGTCTCCGCTGCTGTCAGCGGAGACACCTACCAATAAATATTAATTAGTTGTGAAAACGGACACCATCAGTTGATAGATGTCGCTAAAGTAAAGTATGTCACAACAAAAAACAGCAATATTGAAAACTTTTCTTCGTTTTGTAGCAGATTGACAAAAAAATACTGCATGTGTCAAAAGTAAAAAAAATAAAACGTTCCAAAAATTTTAAAAATCATATAAAATTTTTAAATTTCAAAAACAACACAAAATAAAACATACAGATTTCACCTTGTATTACGTTCGAAGATGAAGAAAACTCGTAAGGAACTTCGTTCCTAACGGGGGTCCCCCGACCACATTTCTTTTTTTGTTCTGTTACTTGTATTAAGTCCGGAGGTATAGATTTACAGATTTATCCCTTTTTTACCCCTTCTTACCCCCAAATTTAAAAGAAGCGACAATGTTATATCGAGTATTTTTCACTGAGTATTAAATTCAGTTTATAGGGTTTTCCTATTTCTATCATTTACAAAGAAATAAGCACACCAAAAAAGTACCAAAATGCAGTTTTTATCCTTTTTATCCCCTTAGTACTCAAAATATCAGAAAAGTACCAGATATGTACCTGTCCGTTTATTTTTATTATATTTTTGGGTGATTTTTGAATTGTTCTGCTACCTGTTCAAAGTCCAGAGATATTGAATTACCGAGTTTACCCTCTTTTGCCCGTTTTTACCCCTTTCCGTCCCGAATTTCACGCAATCCTGTCTTAGTGGATCCATACACCAGAAAGGCTGCCCATATACGCTGGGCAATGATCCCCCAGTCAGTCAGTCACGTTACAATTTTATATACATATACAGTAGACTCGCGAAAACATGAACTACCAAAAACGTGAACATTTTTATTTTAACATTGACTACTCTAAAACGTGAACAAGTGGTGATGGCTCTAAAATGTGAACTTTATTTCTAATGATTTTTTTGTTTTCTTAAGTCAGTTCTGTAGTTTTTATAAATTTTGGGAATAGCGGTATTTTAATTTATTTACAAGTTAGTGACAAAAACATCTTTTAGAAATGTATACACACCTACATACATATGTATATACATATGCGCACATTTAATACTTAATTTCAGTTTTTATGTGGTGATTGTGGTGGAAACATCTCTACGCGTTTTAGTATAAATAAAGTGTACATAGAAACAAGTGAATTTAAACTCAGTTTCAAAGAAAAATGTCTGCCAAGAAACCAAAAGTTTTAACTCTTGAAGAAAATGTGATATTCTTGAACATTTAAGGAAAGGTGCGTCAGTAATGGGGTTGTCAAAAAAGTACAATATAGATATAGTACAGTGTAGAATTAATTGATTGCTAAGTCGGAACAAATTTTCCACTTTTTCATAGCTTCTTTGCATCAACTGAAATGAAGTATTGCAGTAAATTTATTAAATAACATTTGTTATATATGATTTAGAATACTGATTTTCAACGTATTTTCATGTAAAAAAATCCAATCTAAAACGTGAACAAAATCCAAAACGTGAACACCCTCGGTAAAAATTAGTTCACGTTTTCGCGAGTCTACTGTATATAGATAGCAATGTTTAAGGGGGATAATCAAATTAATTATTTTCCCTTAAAGTAAGTAGCTTTGCTAAAAGTTCAACAAATCGAATAAAAGCGAAAATGAGAACACTGACATACTACATACATATACTACGCAGTGTGACGGAGAGGAATTGCTTTCAAAATTATAATTCAATAGAATTGTGATATTTATTTATACGAGGTTTGCTCAAAAGCAAAGTTAAATTAGTTTAATTAATTTTTATTATTCGAACTTTTTCTGGTATTATTATTCTGTATTACATTCATCAGGCTCAAAGCACGATATAGGGCAACTCATCAACGAAACATTTTTTCGAGTCTGCTGATGAGTTGACAGGAAACATTTGAAAAGGTCTATTTTTGAACCTGCATGAATACAGTTTAATAAAAATGAACATAATTATTTATTTGCTATAAAATTGAAATGCATAACTTTAGGTCTAAAAACACAACCAGTCAATTGTTTTCTGTCTTTTTCAGCCGTCTATATGACGCAGATATTTCGTGGATGCTACTCAACTAAACATTTGTGATTCTCAGTAGTAAAGTTTCAAACATTCCTTGAAGTTTTTCGAGTCCACTGACGAGTTAAGTAGCATCAACGAAATTTTGAGGGCATATAAAAGGCTGAAAGTGGCGGAAAACAATAAACTAAGGTAGTCTAGTTTAAAAATAGAATTGAAGTACAACATATATTATTAAAACTAATATGCGAAAATTATATGATTCTTAAAATTTTTTTTAGATATACAGTATTTTTCGGTTAATTGCACCTCAAAATTTGCACAATTTTTTGTTAAATTAACCGGGGAACGAATTAGCCGATACCCGTTTAATTGAACAATTCGTTCAATTACAAGAACCCTATTTAATTGAACAGTTTGTTCAATTACAGAAATCACGCATAATATGAACTATGTACTAATGAATTAAAAGAAATCGCATATGTGCACTTTAAGTTTTTCAAAATAATTTTTTTTACCTTAAACGAAAAAAAAAATGCAAGTAACAGCAAAAAATGTACATATATGTGTATAGTAGAGATGCCACCCAGTGTTTTTCACAAATGATGTCAAATATGTATGTGCAAAAATGCCAGATTATTTTTCAATGCAATTAACCGGGTAAAAGTAAGAGGAAATTTATTTTTGATGACATGAATTTTGAACGAATTAAGCGGGAAAATCAATTAACCGGGTTCAATTATCCGAGGAAATTCACATGGTGTTCGTATGCAATATTTTTTTTGCCCGATCATGTGGTTCAATTAAGCGTGGAAACCAATTAACCGTAGGGTCAATTAACCGAAAAATACTGTATGTACTAAATATAAAAGCTTTGTGTAAAATGTTTATACGCCTCAAGGGAACGAAGCTAAACTCCTGACAATCACCTACTAAAGTTTTTAAAGCAGTTTAAATTTACTTTCCATTCTGTTACACCCTTTTATAAATGGCAAAAACTAAAAACTTTATTAAAAGGAAAACTGTTAGTTTTACATTTACATACCTTAAAAGAGAAAAAGGAATAACTAAATAAGCAAGAAACCCTCCACAGCCATTCAGCAATAGAGTGGCGTTAAAATATGCATGCTCCCACACGCTGTTCCGTCAATTATTAAAACGAAATTTCTAATGGAAAAATTGCAAAGTCAACAGCTATGAATTCAAAAGGAAGAAGCAAATTCAAACAAACAACGAAACATTTCGAACTCCAGGCACAACTACAAGTACAAGTGGTTAAATATGACCAATTTGTAAAATATGTTAAAGTTATGAATGTATTTCTTTCAAAGCAAACAATTTCAAATAAAACACACACACACACACACACATACACGCATTTGCAAGATATGCAAACAAAAGATTTGAAAAAGTGTAGGACACTAATATACATAGAAAACAAAATTAAAGGATAAACAATATTTTGTAACATTGTCAACTTGTATTTATTTGACAAGCAAACAATAAAAACGACAAGCCCAAATTCTTTCAATATTTCTAATCTTTTATACATTTTCAATATGTATGTATGTATGTATGTATGTATGTACATAAATGAAATGAAAATATGACAAGGTATTATTTAATTGTATTTTGAAGCAAATAAAATGACTGCACAGCAGTCCCACAACTTTTTTCTATTTTAATTAATTTTTTCAAGTTATTTCACTTCGAAACTTACAAATCTTTGTATGCGTTGCTTCCAGAACAAAAGCAAAATACCTGTCAACAAGTTTTACATGAAAATCACATAATATTGTGAGTGATTTTTGCATAAATATTTAGGAAAAGTCATTTATTTGTGATGTTAAAACTACCCATTAGTTCTTAAGGTACAGTCACTTTAACCAATACTAGTTTGCCAATAACGTGACCACTATTTTTTTGAGATTAGCCAAAGGTCAACATGGATATAAGCAAGCTAAAGTACATATACATCAGAGTACGTCTTAACACTATTGGATAACTCAGGTCCAAAAATATACCTTTCAGCATATAGACAGCTGAAAAAGACAGAGAGCATTTGAAAGATCTATTCTTGGACCTGAATTAATACATTTCAATTGGCTCTTAAAGCAAATAAATAATTAAGTTCGTATTTGAGTATTGGATGACTTTTGTTTTGCAAAAAAAAAAATCTCTTCGCCGTGGCAAAAATTTACTTTGTAATAAGTTTTAGGCAGATTGCATTAGAAGAAGGTGCTCCATTTACGCTCACTAGTTTATTTCTTTAACTGAAGAAATTTACAAAATTAAGATAGCCACCATCAGTTAGTTTACGGCGTTCTTTTCTTTTTTGCCAAGTTACATAGAGAGTTGGTTTGTTACAACGAAATCTATCGGAAGAGGAAAAACTAATTGAGCCAGCTAAATACTCGATTCTTCCAGAATCACCGTGGCATTAGTCGGAAAAGTGGAAGGAACATTTTTATTAGCGTAATGTGTATGGGAGAGGGAGAGATAATGGCTGGATATGTTCTGAAAAACCATATGAGAGAATAAATTGAGAGTCTCTCAGGCATTTGACTTCTCCAGAGACTTTTTCTCCCAGACAGTGAGTGAAAATCTCCGAAGTAATTTTTGTATGGCAGCGCTCTAAAGAGCGAAGATAGAATGCTGGCTTGTTGCCTGGAAATATCAAGAAGAGAAAATGAATGGGGGTTGGTGATACATTTGGCTAACCTAGAGGCACAGTGGGGCTGGTAAGGATGTTGGACAGCAAAATTTTGTGAAAATCTTAATTTAATTTAACATTCTAGTCCAACTATATGATTTACAATTGTTAATAATTTTTATCGGGCTTGAGATTGAAACAGCCATGGTACATATGTACCCCAGCCAGCAAGTCTTCAACTTAAATTTTCTTGTCTTCCTCAAGAAATGTTGATTATTCCAGTTTTATCACACAAAAGAAAAACTCTTTCTCAATTTTGAGGAAATAAAATCGAACTCAAGTCCGATAAAAATTATTAACAATTGAAAATTTTAAGAAGAGAGATAGAGGTTTGGTTGGTTCCAAGGAAATGTCGAGAAAAGAAAACTCATACATTTAACTCCTCTAGATGTACAGTGGGAATAGTTAGGATGCTGGAAGGAATACTTAAGGGAATATTACTTTATTTTATGTTCCCCCAGCAACATCCAAGTGCTTTTCAATTAATATTTATTTGCATTTGTCGCCATTGTGTTAAGTAGTGACAAATAATAATATTTTTCAAAAATATATGCGTTGCAAGATTCTTCATTATTGTTTTGTTTGATTTAATGAAAGAAACTTATGAATTGATAAAACTGTTAAATAAGTACATTAAATCAAACAAAACCATTTCAGCAGACTCCAGACTCTTTTTGCATGGAGTTTAACTAATATTAACCAAAGTAATGATTATTAACATTTATTCCTGGTTATTTGAGTCTTTGAACCAGATCCCCTTGTGGCATGCTGGTAAACAGTTGGATCGAGGGAAATACAAATCATTAATATTTAAATAGAAAGTTCCAATATGGCAATGTTATTTTGTCTGCCGAAATATTGCACAATTCTGCGTATGGAATGTATTAAAGAACTCAGTCCCCGTGATTTTAATTACGTATACATAGTCAAATAGCTTTTGAAGCGATCTAAGCTGAGCAAATTAAAGCACAAACAAAACGGGATTGTAAGAAACTCATCACAAGTTACTGGACACAGTAACTTGTGGCTTGCGGTACTTGCAATTATAGGTGATAATGATCTGGTCTTGAGCAAAACCCTTTGTGGGAATCGAAGCCAAGCTAAAGTGTTCGATGCAGAGACATTGCAATGGAATAATGAAAGCGCAAGGAATTCAACACAAGAATTCTGGGGATCAATCTGGACGAGAAAAGAGCAAGGTTGCTGCAAAACTAAGCACACCTTAATTGAGCAAAATAATGTCAGTAATAATATATCACTCACAGTTACATCGCATTGCAATAGAGGTAGACGATGAATGTAGAGCAGATGGGAATAATAACGAGGCATACGACCAGTGTCTATGCCAATGACCTGCTTTTCACAAATTCGTATCGGCCTTTAGATCAATACAGGTAAATATGGCTACATCTCTCATGTTGGCTTGAGTGTATGTATGTCAGACCTTCTTCTACTCGTCTCGAGTGCTTTACATCGAACTAAAATTAAGGGGCATGCGAGATCAGGAATGTAATGTTTATCCCTCATTTTTTTTTCTTATTTAGCCAGGGGTAGATATAATCGTTGCTTAATATCACACTTTTAAATTTCATTTAATTTTGTATCGTTTCTTCTAAGCTTTATTATGTACATAATTTAAATCCATTTTCTGCTCAATAAGTTTTTAAGCATTAGTTTTAAAACAACAATTTACATTTGAGGTGCCGATAAGCATATTTTATATTCACTGTATGAAAATTTATGCTGTTTTTGGCCAACTCAACTCAACACAACTTAGTTCAGCATTTTGAATAGAAATATTCAATTTCTTTAATGTGGAAAATGAATCATTTACAAGGAAATGCGTATTAACTACGCAAATTTGAGAAGACAGGTAAATTTTTTATCTTAAAATTTCGCCAAAAGTTGTTGTAAGGAAAATTAAAAATTCACTTGAGTCTGCACGTTTCTTTCTGCACAATCATGGGATGCATGTATGTATACCTGCTATGCAGTTTAAAGTACAACCATAATTAAAATCTTTAACAAACTTCCTACATTAAGCCATAATATTTAGAAAAGAGGAGCGTTGCTTGGAAAAACCTGTATGCTTAGCAACACTTCCGGTGCGTAACAAACTAAATATTCTAGGCACCGTGTTCAAGTTTCCATTAGCACTCAATTATACAAATCTACGGCAGCCACATAAAGCAATCTTCTGGCTCTAAACTAACAAGTAACATGACAAACAAGTTAGAGATTGCCAGAAAATATATACATATGTATATGCTTTGCTTTCCTTTTAAGAAGGATTTAGTATGTTGCTAAAATTTGAAAGTTATTTGACTTTAAGTTGCCAGCTAAAAGAACAGTTTATTTCATGAAATAAAAAAAAGAAATTCTTACGTATTTCTTTCAAAGAAATCACACTGGTAACATATAAAAAAAAAACAAATTTATTTGCTGAAGCAGGCAAAGAACCATTTCAAAATAAAATAACGGGTTATCTATTTCGTGGTTTCAAAAGACGTGGACTGGAATTCCATGTCTGTCAAACTAAGTTTGGTCGTAAGGTTTTGCACATAGAGTCTACTTAACTCTCTGGTATAACGAAATCGTGGCAATCAATGCTAGAAGTCTATGGCGGATGCCGATGAGGAAAACACGGCAGGACTGCTAAATCTTAGCAAGCCCAAATTAAGTGGAATAATGTGAGCTATGACAGCTCACTGTCAACTGCTGACAGGTAGGAGGCAAATGTAGAGCATGTGGCGAGGAAATCGAGGCATTAGAGCATTATTTATGCCAGAGCTCCTCCGTCCCACAAATACGATCCCAACATGTTGGCAGAGACACCTTATCAGACATAACCCAATTACGGGGCATATGCTGGAGGAAATTAGGGAACTTTATTACTGACATGGAATTCTTATAGATCTAAGAGTCAAATTGTTTAGGCTTAAATCCATGGAGCGAACACCAAGCCTAGACTGGCTTAAGTGTATATCGCAAGACGTGGACAAACATACTCCGCCCATCAACCTAAACTAATTAATGGAATATTAATTGCAGGCAGTAATTTAATATTCTGAACTTGGGCCCAAAGGAATTAAGCAAAACATGCAAGTTTCAAGGGTATTGGTCCAATTCACAATTCTAATTGCACCTTTCAAAGTTGTAGTGGGGAAATAATTGAGTTCACTAACAAGTCAATACTTTTTGGCACAAGTATATGAAAATGTGAAAGTAATGCCGTATGCCATAGTCTCATAAGTGCATTGCCTTTTTTTGCGTTTGATCTGCTCTTCATGCAAATCAGTAACTCCAATGTTTGTTTATTTTGATATATACATACATATATTATATTTTTTTCTTATGTATTAAATATTCTTTGAATAACCACTTAAAAACAAATTTTGTAGCCAAGCAGTGATAAGGCGAAGATATAAATAATTATTTTCCTTATACATAATTAAAATCGCAGACACTTACACCTCTTCCACATTTTACTACTAAATGTGTGCACATACAAATGCACATCCCTGCTGTTAAACTCAGTTCTAGTTACATTTTGGCAGAGTTGTATTACCAGTAATGCAACAAATGATATCTGCATTCATGTTAGAAAGAGACAATTAGACACATATTGTTTACTTCTTGTAATAATTTGCAGTGATTCATTTTCATTTTATGGAAGAAAAAAATCGTTAGGTGAGTAAGGAGAGCATTACACAAGGGAACAAAATTGAACTTTTTGAGTGTTGTTTGGAATTCTATAGCACTTTTTTTTTACTAATTTGAGGTGGCTGATTTTAAATCTAAACTCCATTTTTCTCCATCAGCTCGACACTTTGAGATATACCGTTATGTCTAAAATTAAGGCGCTTCCAGTACAAATATTTAAATAACTTGAAAACGGTTCACCATATTTAGTTTAAAAAAAAAAATTGAAATTCGTCAACAAAATTATCTTTAATCCGTGCCTAAATTGTTTTTAATTTGAACGAGTAGTTTCAGAGATATCGTTGTAGTTTTGAAAAAAATAACAATTTTATATAAAAAAAAAATCTTATTTAAAAATTCAAAAAAAAAATAGTGTTGGTCTTAAAGCATTTAGCTTAATATATTTTTTGGATCAAATGAGCTTTATTTCATTGAAATCGGTGCACAACTTTTGATTTTCTCAACGATTAACTGAGATAACTAAATTGACAAAAATCGCGATATTCATACAGAAATAACATTTATTAATATGTGTGTTTGTGTGTGTGTGTGCTGTTCTATTTATTTAATAAGTGTATGAAAAAAGTCGAGCTGATGCAAAAAAAACCAAGTGCAGATTTGGATTCAGCGTCCCAAATTACCTTTAAAACAACATTCAGTGCATAAACAACAAATACCTTGTTCCCTTGTGTTATCATTGAAAAAAATCACAAGGTTAACAACACTGCTGTTTCAGACATCACTTTAAAGTGAAATTTAATTCTGGGGGCCGAACTCCGGCATTCGTGATCGAATATACTCGATAGTAAAAACAATGTAAAATAAACAACAAATACTTAGCATCATTCAATCACGAATTAGATCGTCTTGGTCGAATTGCCAGAATTTGGACCCTGGTTTCAAGAATTTCTTTTTAAATTGTGTGCTCGACATTTCCTTTACAACTGTTGCAAGAGCTAAGTTGGTTGAGGGGCCGACCAGCATTCAAATAAAAAGAACATCTGCTCGTATCTGGCTTGAAGTACGCCAAAATCGAAAAAGCTTTGGAGTATTATTAGAAATAAAGAAAGTCAATTAACTGCCTGTTCCTCAATATCGAAGTTGTGTGATTGTTCGCATTCTAAGAGAAATAAAATTGATTTGGGTTCCTCTATGATGTTCCTTTATTCGAATGACAAATCGAAAAAACGTAAGAGTTTTCATACAAAATCCGATTCCTCTATTTCGAACGTATCGTAAGCACTGCGAAAATAAATATCGAAATCAAACACTTGTTGTCGAATGCAAGTTTTTAATGTATGTAAGTATTTCATATTTATTTGTTACGAAATAAAATAAAAACAAAAAACTGAAAAATCTTAACAATGCAAAATAAATAAATATATGTACAATTATAAAATGTATGAAGTTTTCTGTAACAGTTTGGCATTTAGTAAAAAAAAATGTGCCATTGTTGTCCCAATTTCGGGCACTTGCTGGCTGCGTATTTTCTCTAACCTGCTTCTCGGTTTGCCAGAAACGCACGGTAATGGATAAATCCATATTTTATCTATTTAATAAATTTTTATAAAACACTTGAACTTTTTAAGCCCATACAATAAAAGATATTTGCACATTTAAAAACCGTTTTTACTTTTATATTGCACTTATTTATTTGTTTTGATTTATCAATTCCAGATGATCAACTTTATGCAGGGTTGTATTTGCATAAGAATAATTTGGTAGCTTTTTTTAATGTTTCAATGGGAAACCAACTAAAACTTAAAAATTTCCAATGTGGTATAGCTGTGAAGTAGATAGTAAATATGTAATAACGTAAGGAATCCAAATTGATTCGAAATCGAGCGACTACATTGCGATCGCTTATATTTTCTTGCGATATTGAGGAATAGGCAAATAATAAATAAATAAATAAATAAAAAAAATCTAAAAATAATAGATAGAAGAAAAGAGACATAATTGCCATCATGCAACTACAGAAATGGTATAAAGAATACTCGTATGCCAACTAGTATGCAACTATACACAAACGAACTAGTTTGGTCCTATGACAAGCCAACATAAAAACATATATTTTTACTGAAAATTTTAATTTCATTGAACTTCTGTATTGTAATACATTTATATTAAATTACTTTTTCAGGCTTAACTTCAACGCTTCTTTACTTAATTGATATTAATTAAAATAGTGACAAACCAAGGGTTGAACTTAAGCTTGTAAAGGTAATTTAATAAAAACATATAGTTCGTTATATGAAACGAAAATAGTTGCACTTCTGTGTCTAAAAAAATAATGCCACTAAAAGGTGTCCCGCCACATAGTGCTCACTTTATCTGCAGGGACACTACAGCATGAATTTACACACACACACACATGCACACCAACGTGCTACAGCATTACAACAACTGCCGAAGTAACAGTAAGAAATATGAAAAAACCATAATTATTGGGCAGGAGCATGAAAAGCAAGAACATCAAAAATAAGCACCTTGTCCTCTGTAATCTCAATTGAAGGCTGATCAAGAGGAATCGTAAAACCACTTCGAATGTATTTGCTGTTCATGCAACGCGTTGCCTTAATTATTGCTACACCGGAACTGGACGTGTGTGTGTGTGTGTGTGTGTGTGTGTGTGTGTGTGTGTATCTTTAATTCCCTTTCTATTACAACAATTGCTTTATTTTGAAACAGAAATTTTAATTGGAATAAAACTGTTTTATCTGTTAGTAGAACATACATGTACATACATATGCAAAGTACGATGAGGAAAAATTAGTAGAAAAAAAAAGTAAAATTAATAAACATTTTAATTGGTTACTAAACTATTTGTTTCATTACGTTGTACGTAATTGTACAACTATTTGTTAGAAATTTCAACTTATTCCTCATAAACTTTGTTATTTTAATGATTTTATTACAACAGCTTTACTACTTTTTAAACTCATAAAGATTGTTGTGTCGAAGCTTGAAATTTTTACGATTTTTTGTCTATTTTTAGAACTAAAATAATAAATCTCAATTGGCTCTTATAGCGAATAAATAATAAAAGTTCATTTTTGGATTTTTGGAGATGTTAAATTCGCCCATTCATCTTTGTGATTTTGTTTTTGCACAGAAGACAGTTCTATCTCCAGTTTTTTTATATAAATTTTCATACCGCTTAGTGCCTGTCTACACATATTAAAATAAAGTCTAAAATATGATTTATTATGAGAAACAGGGATGATATTTTGGTACTTTTCAGACTTTTTATTCACACACTTGATGACTGTTTATAAGTACGAAATTTTTGTGTATATCTGCCTGTGTTTTTCACAATTACTTTTTGTGTTGTTTTAGGCATCGAAAAATGTTATTTAAAGAATTTAGCAAAAATTTCACTCAGGGCTGTCCGATCTTATCGGGATTGGATTTGAAACTGCAGAATAAAGAATACGTTGGTGCTATGAAATTCAATGGTATCAGATTTTTGTACTAAATAAAATGAGCGTCTAGTTCGAACAAAAACCGATCAAATTGAACACCATCACGCGAAACAAATTTTTTCATCGGTTTTAAATCCAATTGTATTAAAATCGGATTATATGATTGTTATTAGTTTTATCAGACTTGAGTTAAATTTTACTTTCCCAAACTGTGAAAGTTTGTTTTTTCGTGATATAATTGGAGTGATCAAGATTTCTAAGGAAGACAAGAAAAGTAAATTTGAAGACTTACTGGCTGGAGTACATACCGAGGCTGTTTCACTCTCAAGCCCAATAAAAGAGTTAAAGAGTAGAAAGTTAAAATATATTAAGATTTTCATAAATTTGTTCCCCAACATTCTAACCAGCCCCACTGTACCTCTAGGTTAGCGAAATGTACCACCAACTCCCATTCATTTTCTCTTCTTGATATTTCCAGGCAACAAGCCAACACTCCAACTTCGCTCTTTAGAGGGCTGCAAAAATTACTTCGGAGATTTTCACTCATTGTCTGGGAGAAAAAGCCTCTGGAGAAGTCAAATGCATGAGTGACTCTCAATTTATTCTCTCAAAGAGTTCTTCAGAACATACCCAGCCATTATCTCTCTTTCTTAGAGGCTCTCATACAAAAATTCTAAAAAAATTGTTTTCACCTTTCGAACTAGTTTCATGGGAACTCTGGAGGAGTCGAGAATTTGGCTGACCCCAATTAATTTTTCCCCTTCCGATATTTTTTTGTAACAAACCACCTGTCTATTTAATCTGTCGAAAAGAAAGTCTATAAAATAATGGTGGCTATATTAATTTTTGTGAATTTTTTCACATTTTCCTTTAACTTGTCGACAGAAACGGGACACCTTCTTCTAATCCAATCTGATTAAAATTTTTTACAAAGTAGTTTTTTGCCATGGCGAACATTTTTGGGGAAGCGACGACCAAAACTTTGCAAAAAAAAAATTAGTCAGCACTGTACTTTTGTTTGTGTATATCCATAGTGACATTTGGCCAAAGCCAAGCAAATAGTGGTCACGTTATTGTTAAACTAATATTGGTTAGAGTGACGGCACCTTAAGAAGTTGATTCGATGATTGTGCGCTGTTGCTTAAAAACAGTATACAACTGGACATGGCCTGGGTTCAAAGCAATTTGGGTGCTGATGAGCTTCGTGGTGGACGTGAAACAGCTACTTTAAAATTGTTGATCTCTCCAATTTTATCACAAGAAAATTACATTCTCAATTTTGAGGAAGTAAAATTGAACTCAAGCCTGATAAAATCATCAACAATTGTAAATCATAAAGTTTGACTATAACGTTGAAATTAATACTTATAACTCGAAATATTTTATTAACCTGATATTGCCACTATGTAGGTTAGGTTAGGTTGATTGGAGGGGTTTGCTTGCCCATGTCTTGCGACATACACCTAAATATATAAGCAAGTGACTTATTGTTCAGAAATTTTATATGCAAAGTCAAAAATTATTTAACGACTATGGGGTTGCTTCTCATAAAAAAATTCATTATAAATTGATTAAGACAACTCCAAAAAAAAATTCGGCCTTTTAGTCTTTTGTGCACTGTGTCACCCACCATTCGTCTTAAAGTCTGTATGCCATTGACGTTAAATTGAGGATGTGATTTTCCCATCCCTGCATGCAATTCCCCAAAAGTGCAACCAATTGCAAACGCAGCGAAGGCCGCTTTGTATGGATTGCATGGAACTTTAGGTTAGAAAATACTTATATTTATTAATAAACAATCCCATTACGAAAATTTTAAAATCTTTAAAAAAATTTATGCAGAAAAAATTAAAAATGTGGCAGCTGGTTTTCGTTTGATTTCCTGCCGAATTCGAGTTGTATACAAATCTTGGGGTTTTTTAAATAAACAATGTAATTGTTAAGCCAGAGTTTCGTGGAATTAAAGCGGCGTTTCTATGTTTACAAGTACTTGCATTATGGCTGATAGAAACCAGGGATGGGAAAGTCACAGTTTCAATTCTACAACAGAGCCAAAAATAATTGGCAGACGCATAAAAAATGTAATAATCAGACTACAAGGTTAGGTTAAATTAATTGTGGGGGTGTGTTTGCCCATAGTTTTGCTTAAAATATTTTGCTTTAGTGAAATAATGAAAACTAATATCACTTCGCATGTATCTATTTACAGTTTACCAAAACTAAGTTTAGCTGAGAAACCCAGCCCTATATAACTTATAAAACGAAATCAACCAATTTCTGTATTAGTTTTGAGTTAGTTCAATAACCATAAACTAACTAAATAAATATTACTAACTTTAACGTTTGCTCTAATTCTCAGCTCAAAAACCATAAATACTTATTTCGGACAAAACATAAATAAATATTTTACACTTTCAGTTGTGCATATAAAAAGATAAGAAATTTATGTCGAGCAAATTTTTCATTAAATACGTATGTATAAATAAAGTTGGTAAACAATTTAAAGTAATTTATTTCTATAGTTATCAAATTAAACAAAGATAGTTAGTTATTTTTGAATGAACAACATTTTTATCCAGAACATACAGACAAATTGTGAATGGTAGACTGTAGCCAAAATGTATGGTATATAAAGCCAACAAAAACTATTCTATTGGTTAAACCTAGCTAGATTTATCCACCAGGGTCATGTAAAATAGGACATTTCGAATAAGCTGCATTTCGGCAAGCCATAGCAAATAGGTTTTTCAATTTGAAGATAGAAAGCGCTTAAAGAAAAAGCCTTTACATAACTAGAGCGTATAACAATGGCTTGGCATAGAAAGCGTACATCTTGACGTTTGCAACAAGAATTTTGCAAACGTTTCTACGAAGGTGAGCCAAAACAAATCACCCTATTGGAAGTTGCTTTTATTTTCGCAAATGGCGGCTAATGTTAAATCTGTTTTTATATCTTTGAACTAGACAGCTGTAGAATACAAGTGAACAAGCCATGAAGCGATACACTCCCCAAGAACGCGACATAATCGTGTCTATGACGAAGTGGACGATTTTTTGACCAAAATCATAATGAGCGATGAGGCTCATTTCCACCTCTCAGCGGGGACGTGAACAAGCAAAACCATCCCTTCTTGGGGCACCAAAAATCCACGAGTGATGCTCGAGGAGCCATTACATCTGCTGAAAGTGACCGCATGGTGCACTCATTACACTGGAGGAGTCATCGGGCCATATTTTTTCGAGGATTCCTTGTTAACCGTGTTTTCTCCGCCGCAATTAAATGTAATAGGTCTAGAGGACATGTGCTTTCAACAGGACTGAGCCAAGGCACACACTGCTGCACGAGCCACAATCGGTATTCTGAAAGCCAAACCATATCGTATGACTTCTTTTGGTCCAACTGATTATCTATCTCAAGCATTTCTCAATTTTCTTTTCTACTCACGAGCCCAAGGATAAGTATTATAATTGAATAAGAACATTGTAAAGTTAAAAAGGAATCCAGCTTTTGTATTTATGTTATTGTTTCTTAACTCTTGGAGCACGCTTTGAAAATTCAGTATCAGCACTTAAAAGTCTTAAACTCAGACTTAATTTGTTAATATTATATATTATGTTTGCAAAAATACATTTTCAAATGCCAAGCTATCGAAATACGCATACAAAAAGCAAATAATTGTAATTGGAAAACTTCTCGTTATTTATTTATTATAAAACTGTATTTAAAGTGTGTTTCTGGTTAATATTTTGATCATTTATACAACCAGTTTGGCATTTGTTTGTTAATCCATTTATTTGTTCACAATTTAGTCAGTCTATTTGAACAAGAATATTGGGTTGTGGTGCAAAGTGTAGCTGCCATAAAATCGCAACTGTTTTCGATGTTTCCTTTATTTATTTATTTATTAATTTTTTTTTTTTTTTTGGTACGGAAAATTTCCACAAAACACGTAAATTATTTGCTTAAAAAAGTGTTATTTATTATAAATACACATTAAGAGAATAATATTGGAAAAAAGTGGCATATTCAATCGAAACCAATAACTATGCATAGTATAATTATTTTTAAAACTGGAAAAAATTTGTAGATTTATCTTGTTAACACCACAGTGTAGAGTTAAATTTTATTTGGGGAATAAAAATTGTAAGAATAATTTGCAAAATGTTTTACACTCGAAAGTGTATGACTGACTGTATTATATTTAAGTAAAGAAAAATTGTAGTTAACAGTCAGCAACAATGTTGTAGGAATTCAATTCAAATGACACTTTACAGATGCAAATAACAAAGTGATATGAGAACAAGTACGTTCAGACATGGCAAAATCTTAAATACATTGGGCCATAACTATAGACATCGAAAAAGTATACTTTAAGCCATTTTAAGTCACTGCTAAATAAAAGTAAACTTTATGTCTACTATAGGCAAGGAAAAACCAACTTCAGCCGCAAAAGTCTGCTCTAAATTTAAGACCAGCAGAAGTTGTCTCTTAACTTATTTAACATATGTCACTTTTAAACGTAAAAGATTTTTAAATTTAAATTTTTTTTTTGCATTAAATAATTAAATTAAAAATTTTTAACAACTGTTATTAATCAGAATTTTCATTAGAAATCACTCATACAATTGTACATTTGTGTATGTGTGTGTGTGTGTTTACATGTATACATAATTTTTGAGAGCCATCTCATTAGAGATGGGATTTTACTTCAAAGTGTTAATGGTTGTATGATAAATAATTTGCCATTTTCGATCAATAATGTGGCACCCATTTAAAGCTGGTTCAGCTTAAAGCCAACTTTAACCTTGACTATAGTTAAAACGGAAGTTGTTTCTAAAAATAACAGACTTTAGTGTTTGACTATAGTAGAGGCCCACTGTATAGTAACCCTGCCAGCAAATTGGTAGTCGACTACAAATAAAATCGACTTATAGTTCATCCCAGTCGGACATTGAGTAGTCGACTACTAAAATAATTAACTTTACGCAAACTTTTATGGGCCAGCTTCAAATTAGCTACAATACAATCGATTTGTTATTCACTTTTTGTGTACTGGCTATAAGCTAGCTGAAACGTAGTGCAGAGTTAACCCAAAATTCAAATACTAACATACACACATACACGGTAAATAACTCTTGAATTAAATTGCCTATTGTCGCATTCGTTTTAAATGTTGCGATGGCTGAGTGGGTTAAGTTGGCTGCTCACCTGCTGCTGTCTTGAGGTTTAGTGATTCGATTCCCACCAGAGGCTAACAAAAAAAAAAAAAGTAGAATGAAATTTAATTTAATAAAATAAAATATTACCACCGAAAAATGTAAAATCAGCCTTGATTTGTACATTTTTTTCTGTGACTTTGAAGTAGCTAACTTTAAGTTAGTTGAAAAGTAATGCAACGTTGGACAATTGACTACCTCCTAGGACATTGTAATGTTAAAATAGTCAGTCATCTCGCTTAAAAATAATCTAAGTGTCAACCACCACCAGTTGTAAAAAAGTTAGCTTATAATTCATTACTAGTTAACTGAGTTGCCGGCAGAGAAATATTGTTTCGATAAAACACTCAAAGTTGTTGCTGAAAACTAAAAACAAAAATAGAAATTAATATCAATATTAAAAAGATTGACTTTTTGGGCTAATAATGGTCACAGCTTATTTACATCTTGAGAATAAGGTATGACCATTATTAGCCTAAAAAGTCAATCTTTTTAATAGCTGCGATTGGTCAAAAATAAATGTAAAAATAAACTGCGCACCGCAGCAATGGTTCCCTACTATCGTGCTAGGAGCTTAGTGCATTTTACTCATGTGATGAAGAGATACTCTCCTCGTAGTGAAAGCTGCGAGAGTAGCCTTTTACAGCTGGGACGCAAGCGCAGTTTAAATACGACTGCTTTATAAGATCAATGTTGAATACGACTATTCTCCAAGCTCAAGTGTACTGCCATATTTATATTCACACTGAGTATGAAACTACAGCTGGCAACAACTTCGGGAAGTATCTACGAGGGCTGCCTCTTATTTTTCGGATAAGAGAACAAGAAAATATATTAAACATTGAAAAACACTTTATTGTTTTTCAAAATATTCCCCATGAAGATCTATACACTTTTGCATGCGTATGAACCAATTGTCGAAGCACTTTTGCCACTTTGATGGAAGTATCTCCGAACGCATTCTGCATTCTGAAAGCAGCATTTACTTCTTGAGGTGTCGAAAAACGTTGAACTCCAGTGGGTTTTTTACGCAGGGAACTATCCGGCAGATAGTTTATGAAATCGACGTTTTGGTGGCTCTAAAATGCAGTTGTTTGAGCCGATGTGTGAGAGCTTTCGTTGTTGTGGTGCAGAGTGATTCGTCTGGGGGCGGCGGTTGGTTTTCCTCTGTGTACAGCGTCAATTTATGAAAAATCTTTTTAAACTCTATCTCTATATGTATGTTGACCCATTTTCTTAAGAAAGTCAATTTTTCGCTTTTAAGACCCGGTTTTTTCGATACATGTCCGTAACTCGTTTATTTATTTGCTCAGGTAGTTACAACGCCTGCTTAATTAAAGACGTTCGAGAAATACTGACGCGCGTAGGAAAATTTCTTGTGACAGTGGCAAAAAAAAAAGCACGTAATATAATCACAGATACAAATACACACATTTTATATAAGTGCATACGTATTAACTTGTTTTAATTTGATTTTGCTACAAACAAATACCAAATCTCTAATTAGCATTGGCCAATGTGCTAAATGATCACACGATATTTAATAATTAACAAATTTTTCAATTTATTTTGCACTGAGACATCTACGGGCTGAAATGCGTGTGTGTGTGTGTGTGTGTGTGTGTGTGTGTTTGTCTTTTTTTTGTAATTTATCACACTTTCCTATCGGCAGGCAATAAATACAAATATACATATGTACATATTTGCCAGCCAGTTCATGTAGATATTCAAGCAACAAGTGGCGTTGAAATTAAAAAAAAAAGAGAAAAAAAAACGTCTTAATTAACGCTTTAGACTCACAGAAACATTTTTAAGCATCACTGCGACTTAAAAATATAAAAAAGGTGAAATATGTGTTAAATTTCAGTGAACATTTATTGCAAATCGAACAGTTAACAATCTAAAATATTGAAAGCTGCCAGCTAAAAATAACAAGCGATTGGCCATATACTAATGAAAATAAATTGTAGAAATATATCGGTTTCAAACCGGCTTTAAAAACGATGAGGTTATCAACTCATTGGTATTTTTAAGCCACTTCATAATAAGAGGAGGTTATCAATATTTTTAATGTTTGTTATAATATTTCTCCGTCTCATTTGTGAACCTATTATTTATAATTGTTTAAAAGGTGTTCTGTCCCATGAATTTTCTTTTGAATTTGTGAAGTAACGAATTTTTGATTAATGAGCGCACATGAACATTTTTCGGAAATCACTTGTAACGAAAAATTAATTTTTTTTTTTTCAATTGTGTTCATTTCGCAGGGATTAGGAAATGACAGAATTTATGAAAATTTTTTTTTTTTGCATTGGCAAGAAATTCATCGGCATAGTACGTTAACTTAAAACATTTATTCTAACAAATAAGGTGTTCGCTACCGCGAGACTTCTTGTGACCAGAAATTAAGCATATGGCCATCAAAACAGCGAAATCAATATAGAAAATAAATAATATTTTAATAACTCCAACGCTGTTAAGCAGATTTATAAAAAATATTATTTAAAGAATCAGCTGCCGTGTACCCACCCAGGTAGGTACCTGATAGACACACGTACACATGTATTACAAAAAAGTTTTTATGCACAAGAGAAATAATATTTTTCTATCATTTTTTGGCAAAATGTTCTGCCTGAAAATAATATTTATTTATTAAAAAAAAAAAAAAACACTGTTGCATATATTTTTATACCTCATTTACTGAGAGGAAAAACCACAAGCGGCAAAACCCAAAATAAGAAATAAATGGAAATGTAAACAATATGAGCTTGCCAAGAAAAACAATATATCTATAAGTAAGTACATATGATGTGTATGTTGTACATGTGCAATTGCATGTTATATACCTGAGTATATCTACGTATCGATAGCTTAATATAAAAAGGTCGTATCTCGATTATTTACTGCTTTGCAAAAGAAGTAGAAATCTGATTAAAATTCAAACTTTTCTCAATGCAATAAAATGGAATTTCAGCTGGAAGTTATAAATTAATTCAGTGCTGGCTTAATATATAAATAAACTTTTCATCTAAATTTACCTAAATCTAAATATTTCCATTAAAACAGAATTTTAGTTCCGTATTTTCCGCCAACGGTTTTTTTTTTTTTAATTTCCTGTAGAGAATCTTAATTTAAAGAAGCCAGCAAAACATACATACAATGTATGTATGTATGGATGTATGCATGTATTTTTGCAAATTAGTGCTGAGTTTAATTTTTAGCCGACCGATACATGCACGAGGTCTGATCAAAAAATAGCCGTTATTTTAAAATTTCGTGAGTAATGCTAGGAACACAATTGGGACGTACTACGAATTTCGCCCAACGCGACGAATACGCCGGTTAAAATTCGCTGTGTAAATTCGTCGTATGAAGCAGAATAACGATGAAAAACAACAACATCTGTTATAATTGATAACGTTATTTATTGTTTGTTCAAAGATAAAAAAAAAAAATTAAATAAATCAAAGAATTTAAAATTTTGTACAAATAATTAAAATAATGAACATCATGTTCATTATGGTAAAAGCCTTGAAGTTTAACATTTTCAATTATAATTTCACTTGTATCCAGTTTCTCCGTTTTTTAAATTTTATCTTATTATTATATGTAATTGAACAGCTGATGGGGTGACCATATTAAAAAAAATTGGTTGCTAAAAAAATTTGGCATTACCAAAACCCAAAAAACTTAAACACTACAAACATGTTTTATAATCTAATATGTTGGCTTTTCATTTTAAATGCAAAAAGTCAAAGCTTAGCACTTAAAATAAAAACTATTAAAGTAAAAATTAATTGTTTTTACAAAAAACACTTGAAAACTAAAACCAAAATGGCCACATGGTACTGATTTCTACGTCGTTCGCCGGCGTAAGAAATGGAAATAAATCTATTTCAAGTTTGCCGCGTACAACGAATTTCGACCGACGCTGTGACTGTGTGCATTTTCATATACACCAATGTGTTTTATATTTTTGACGGCGAATATTCGCGGCGAAAAATTCGTCATTCATCCCAGTTGTGGACGATTTTCGCTTTTTTTATGTTATGTTTGATTATTTAAAAGGGGACAAGATAGTTGTTGATGAATAAATAAATACTTTGTTAACAAATTTAAAATAAAGGTAATATTTTGATTAGACCTCGTATGTACATATATATTTTTTTATTTTTCTTGACGATTTAAGGAAAAATTCTAGATACGTCATTTCTATATTAAGCCATCGGTATAAATTATTTCTAAAGAAAAACAAAATATATAATAAGAATTATTTTTGTCTCTTAATGCAGCGCGGGTGCATTATTTGATTGAATGTATTCTAAATGTCCCTTGCCGTGCAAGCGGCGCTGAATAATAATACACACATACATACACAGATATCAATCTTTTATTTTAATTTTGCAATTTTTAGCACGCGGCTCGTATTGTCTATGAAATATATTGATTTTTAGTGTATTTGACATTGAAAAATACACTATAACAAAAATCATAGTAAATAGTAAAAATTAAAATTACGACTTTAGCTGGGGAACAACCGACCGTTTCGAAGCCGCCACGCTACTCATTATTGCAATATTGAACTGTGATTGCATATATTTGACACAATATAACAGAAATAAATATTAATACCGAACTGAGTGCTAATGAAAAGCAAAGCAACTGCAAAACAGCTAGTTGTTCCCCAGCTAGTCTTCATTTCACTCTTTACTATTTAGTATTCCAGAATCCGTGTTATCTCTGGATAATGACAACATACACAAAAATCGAGAGAATATAAAATATATAATATGATCAAATGTAAAGTTGATCAATAAGACTAAACATAGACAATCAGAAATGAAGAGCTCATTTGTCTGAGAAAAGCGTTTTGTTTCACAATATTGACGTCACCTTAATTATTTTAAAACTTATTGTTCTCATATTACAGATAAAATTTTTTATTTTCTTGAGTTTGGGGATACTGCTCGAAGCAATGCAGCTGCTGATGATCATTGTGGTGGACATGAAACAGTCTTGGTATGATCTCCAGCCAACAAATCTTCAATTTTACTTTTCATGTCTTTTTTAGGAATGTTGATCGCTTGATCGTTGATCTTTCTCAATATTCAGGAAGTAAAATCAAACTAAAGGCTTAATAACGTAATTAAGACTAAAACTGTTTTCTTTTCTACAATAAGTGCAATATTTTCAATATTGCTTTGCATAGAAAATTCACATGAGCATGATTTTTATTAATGTTTTTTTTACTTAATCACAGTGTGGACAAACCTTTTCTTTCGATTTTAGGTCGCTAAACTATTAAAACTAGCGTTTTAAGAAAAAAGTGCAAATCAAGTGCACACTTTTTTCCAGAAAAGAAATCGTCATAACACATCCATTTGCTGGACGGGGAAGCAAAAAAATGGTTTTTGAATTTAAAACTAAACAATATAAAAATATATTTTCCTGGTAATAACTTGCTTAGTTTAATATTTATTTAATAAAATATCTTTTTGTTTCGTTTAACTTCTGCAAAAGTAAAAACTAGTTTGATTTAATGGGAACTCCTCTTTTGCAAAATAAACTAAACAATTGCCCCTGTGCTCAATTTGCTTTAAATTGCATGGAGTGCTTGTTGCTAAATGCATTTGTTTGATTTTGCAATGAAATGCAACATATGAAATAAATTTAAAACTTAAAAACGGGATAAAAATTTAGTTAAAGTAAAGAGTTATCGAATCGATTTGTCATAAGTATTTCAAACAGTTATGCTTTTCATAGAAAAAAATTTATGTACATATTTATACATGCATATTTTATAGATGTCAAAGTTAACAATGTATACGGGTTTTAAGAGCTCTATAGATCGTTTGAATGCTCTGCTGGTTTCATTGCGTAAAGATTTTGAGTTTTAAAATTCTAAAATATAAAGATTAACCGTATAATTCATAAAAATTATAGCATGGAAAATCTGTCAAATAAGAGCTTTATATCTTATTTGACAGATTTTCCATACAAATATGTCAAATAACAGTCTTATAAGCCTGTAATAATTTTTATGAATTAGGGGGTAAAACTTTTGTTCATCAAAAAAGAAAATTTGTATTCGACAAGTCAATATTGTTCTGCTAAAAGTCTGGCAGCACTGGCCTGACATGTGCTATTATTAGGTTAAGTTGATTGGAAGGTATATTAGCCAAGCCAATATAGGCTTGTTGTGCGATCCGTGTATTTAACCACAAAAAGTTTGATGCGCAGGTCTATAGGAACTCCGTGTCATTCACAAAGTTCCTTAATTTCTATCAGCGCAATTGGGTTATGCCTGATGAGGTGTCTCGCCCAAGATATCGGGACCATATTTGTGAGCAGACGGGGCACTGACATAAATAGTGCTCTAATGTCTCGCTCTCCTCCCGCTGTTAAAATGTGCCAGTAGCTGAGAGTAATCAGTCATAACTCCCATTATTCTATTAATTTAATTTAATTTATTTATAAAATAGTAAGTTGAACAACTTTTTATTATCTAAGTAAACGAATATTGCACAGAAATGGCTTTGCCTTATATCTTAAACATTAATAGGTTTCAAAATAGAAAAGGAGGTAAATGCATTTATAAATAACTATAATTTTGAAGGAAAACTATTAGCAAAAACCTTCAATGTAAAGAAGATTATTCTATTAAATTTGGGCTTGCTAAGTCTTAGCAGTTCCCCCGTTGTTTCCTCATCAGGATCCCCCCTAGAGGCATTGTTAACACATCTATGCACATATACAGTTATAGCAACACTTTAACTGGCACAATTGAAAGTCTGTTTGAACTACTGAAACTCCATAATCATTATAACTCTACTCCAATCTAAAAAACCAGGGGCCAAATCGTCGCATTCGATATCGAATGAACTATCGAGCAAAAATAATGTAAAACAAAAGCAAAATAAACATAAGAGCAAAATAAGCATAAGTGACTTAATTCGTTCGATATCGAATGCGACGATTTGCCCCCAGTATTGAAATCAACACTATGCATGGTTAATGTTACATTGTTTACTTTTTCGGTGGTGGGTATGCAAGTGTGAATAAATTAATTGTACTAATTTGTAAGTAGTCTCATTTTAGCTTGATTCATCTGATAGCAAGGGACCTTTTCTAGGACCCAAGTGAGTCGGTCTCAGGACCGGCGGCCCTCGAAACATCTGATAGCAACCTAAAATTTTTACATTTTTGCTCTATTTAATTGTAACACACATCCTCTCATTTTGCATTTTTATAAATTGGTTCCGTTTCAAATACTTAAATACAAGTTCGGAACGGCTTTTGGGTTGTTGAGTGTCTTATTTTAAAATGATTTTAATAAACACATGAATTAGCATTGCCATTAATTTTGTGCTTGTTTCTCAATACACTGAATTCTATTTTTATTATAAATTTGTTTTTATTCATCCACCGCTAAAAAAAAACAATTTTTTTTAGTTTATTTTGTTGTTGGCGAAACAAAACAAGTAAAAAAAAAGTCTTAACAATATAAAACATAATTAGACAAAAGTTCAGAAGAAATTGTTGATATGTGCAAGATTCTATATTTGATTATTCAAAATGTTGTCTTGTTTTATTTAAGAACAATTTTAAATAATAAACAGAATTTTGTATAATATTAAATGTAGCCAACTTGAAATGTTTTTTGCCATTAAAAGCTTTGATATAAAATTTGTTTAAATCCCCATTTACACAAGCAAGTAACTTGTTGCAAGTTGTGTGTACATATTGACAACCAATACACTGACAGTGACAATAAAAGCTGTTGCTACTTGCTTGATTGTTTACACAGGCAACCTCATTTTTATAATGTCATCAAAGAAAATTGTCTTAAAGAAAATTGCGTTACTTTACAAAATAAAAGAATTAAATGAATAAAATAATTATGTATACGAAAAAATACTACAAAATCACTGTGCAATTTTTTATATTTAAAAATCACTCTTTTTTTTGGCTTTTTTGTGTATTATTTATTCTGCTTTTGGCCATCTACATGACTTTTTAATGGCTGGGTTGCCAATGTACTTTCATACGAACTGTTATGGGGAAGCAAATTATACGAATAGCTCTTTTTTTTATCAAATAAATAGTAAATTTATATTGAGAATCCATAACAGCCATACTTTACTTCAACATTTTTTATATTTTAACTTATTTTTCGCTATGGAAAATCAAAAAAAAAAAAATCATGCCTTGTAAGTTACCGATTAAAATTTAAATATGAACTTTATAAGGTAACACTGTTTTTGCTTTTTGTCATTTTACCAACATGCAAGTAAAAAAAAAATTACTGGCAATCAAAATTGCAAAAGATTTCGCGACATCGGTCTATATGTTTCCTGCACAGAGCGCAAACAGCTTTAAAGAAAATTTGAGCAAAAACATCAATATTTTATGCAAAAAAGTAAAGGTGATAAAAGAAGTTTATTTAGAATAGAAAAACAATTTCCGACATCGGTCCATGTTGACCGGATATATAACGTTAACTGGTTTTTAAAGAAATTTCAGCCAAAGAGCTAGCTAAAGCTTTATGCCAAAAACTGAATCTGGTGATAAAGGAAGGTTAATTAGGGGCGGGAAAAATTTTATGTTTCCCGATAGCGGTCCCGATGGACCCCGTATGTAACGAAAACTGGGTTTTAAGGAAATTTCAGCAAAAAAAGCGAACCAAAACAATATTTTTTCACTTAAGGCAAACAGACATAGCAGAATATAGAGATATGTATGTATATATAATTTTTGATGATGAAATAGTCTCTGTAATGTTTTGCTCAGATATTCTGAAATCGATCCACACTTAAGGCAAACAGACATAGCAGAATATAGAGATATGTATGTAATGTGAAAGTGACTTTTATGAAGGGTAGGAAGGAAGATTTGAGCTCCGTACCTGCTTTTATACAAATTCTACATGATTTTGATTTATATATTCTTGATGCTAATTTTTCGACCTTTTTTGTTTGGTATTTTAATTGTTCCAGCCTTTAGGTCACTTGTTTATTTTTTATAAATGTTTATTAAATTCGATATTTCGATATCACAATGAATATCTCCTTCAGGAATATTTTGATGTTTTTTAAAAAAAAATTTTGATTTATGGTCTTTTTATTGTTAATTTTACATTAAATCCATAATTTTGTATTTTTCTTGAACACATAAACGAATGCAGATGGCTTTAAAAAAATGATGCACAGTACCATTCATTGAACGGAAACCTAAATTACTTTTCGAACGTAACCATAAATTCAAAAATTAATTTTTTTTAAAGATGACAAATTGAAAATATGTAGATATGTATGTATTTTGGTATGTAAGTGTGTACATTTGCTTGAATAAGTGTATGCTTGTGTTTTAAGTACATAGAGGGCTGGCTGTGTTAACGATGTCAATTGTATATAACTTTGATGTTTGTTTTTGATTCTTATTCTAATTGACAAACATTTAAGAAAATACCGACAATTAAGTACCTGCAGTTGGATACACAGTACTCAAACAATATACATACTACGTTCGTAGTGAAAGAGATTGTTAAAATTTGCATGTCGTTTAAATTGCTCTAATGAATCTAAATATAAAATGGTGGGAATTAGGGAGGAGCGATATTGTGATTTTAAGGGCAGAACTGCAACGAGTGGTTGCGATTCTTCAGGAATCGGTACGGAGTTTAATTTGGTGCAACGACCGCTGTTGTGTTATTTCATAAGGATTTATTTTGTAATAATATCTAAAATACATACATAAGAAAAAATCTTGCAACAATGACGTTTTTTTTTCAATAAAAATTATGCATCTATTAATGCATAATAATCTCTTCTCTTTACCTGCAAAAAACTGCAATTTTACCACAATTTTACCAAGCAGGTAAAACCGAACAAAAAAAAACTTCTTGTTTCAATCAGTTTGGTTTACTCTAAGCGAAAACAACAAGACAATTTTGGGGTGATTACATTTACAAAATAATTAAATCGTATTGCTGTTATTTCTGTGCGTCTGAAAGTGAAAACACAAATAATCTCTTCATTTTAGTTTTATTTAAAAAAAAAAAAAAACTTTGGCAAAAATAGCCACAGAATAATAAAAGCTGTGCGTGATCGTTCCATTCGGTCATTGAGGATTAATTAGTTCCTATAATTCGTTTACGCGTTCAATTTGAGCGAACAGTACGGCAAAAATTATGTTTATCAGCTGTTTACAATAAGAAAATCGATCGAATAAAACAGTCTTTTTCTCTTTTATTAAAAATTAACAGAACTAAAATAAAAGCATATACCATCTATAGTACATGATGGAAAACGATCGAAACCGAACAATGCACTATTGAACGAAAATCGCTTAGTAAAAAGACCAGCTCAGCCGTGCTACGTAATGCGTTCGTTCACAAAGAGAACAGTTCTAACAACAACTAATCAGCTGTTTATTTTGATTTTCTTATCAATCAAAATGAAACTAAATGAAATGTCCGTAAAAAACTTCTAGTGATTTTCTATTGACACAGTCACCAGCACTGCTGACATATTATATCTCCTACAATGATTTCTTCTATTTACATTTAACATATAAAAATGTACTAATGACCGTAGTACTAGTGACATTGACATTCTCTCCAGACATTGATGCCACTGTATTATTCACATAATATATTATTTTGGGTCTGAAAATAGATAGTATTAATGTTTTGTGTTGATGCTAATCAACTCATCATGTCGGCGGCATATAGACTGGTAGGCTGAAAAAGACAGAAAACATTATTGAGGTCTATTTTGAGACCTAAAATAATACATTTCAATTGGCTCTTATAGCAACTAAATAATTAAGTTCATTTTTAATTATTTACACAATACTCTAACATAACAGCGCTAATATCTTACTCATTCTAGTCAAAACTAGTTTGGGAATGCTACGAACTTTTTCAGGCCCTATCTTTAACGAATAGACTAGTTTTCATGTGGATACTGGGCCAAGAAGGGCATGAAGGCAAAGAAAGAACGAACTGCCTGGCGTTTAGAGGTCCTGAACCGTTTTGCAGGATTAACAACCGTTTTAAGGAGATCATTCTATGACAAGGGGAAGAAGAAAGCCTTGCTGATTACTGAAGAGTCCTAAGGGGCATCCGGCAGGCAAAAATGCTAATCAATAGTGGCAGAATGAGGTCTCATTGTATTGTGAAGCTCAGCAGAAAAGATATTAGACCATATACTGGGAGAAAAGACTGGACATTGTAAGCTAAATTATCATCTCAAAAACCTGAAATTGGTAGACAGTGATTCTTGCAAACTCTTTAATGATGAGAAGGAAGCGGAGGAACACATAATATTCGAACCAGGAGTAGAACCACATACCTGGCCCCTGGGTTATTAGAAACCAGAGACCTCGGTGGTCTCAAATCTTCGGCTGTAACATCAAAACTGATGATGATGATGACCTAGAGGTATTTGCCTCTAGGTTTCTTTCAAGGGCACAAATGCGAATACAATTTCGAGTTCACATAAAGAGAGCGAAGTAGGACGTTTGTGTCCCTAGATGACCACTTTTGTGGACTATTTATGCTGACAGCATCTACACTTTGTTCAAAAATTCTAATTCTTCTTTTTTTTTTTTAAATGCGTTTATTTTGATTTTACTGTGAGCATGTGCTGGCATTTGAAGAAAGAAAATTAAAAGTTTTATATTATAAAAGAATGCAAAAAGGTGGAAATTTTTAAATATATAATGTTACATACATACATACATATATTTAAATACACTTATAATGGGTAAGAGAAACTTTAAAAGAAAAGTTAAAAATGAATATAAATTATTTGAAAGAAAAAGGAAGAGACATTTTTTTCAAGTGAAAACTTGATGAACTCTTGGGAGTCTGTAGATGACTTTGTGTGGTCTGTTAAAGACAACGTTGAGTATTGGGATAAGGACTGAAAATATACATTTAGAGAAAAATTTAAAAAATTTCTTACGCAAGGGGTTTAGAAAAGCTAATAATTAGAAGTTGCTCTTTCAGCAGCAGGTCTGAGAAACTTAAATGCAATTAACAAGTTTTAGACAAAAACTAAAAATGTACCTTTTTGTTTTGGTTTTTGTGAGCTCTACATTTACCGTCTAATTCATAAAAATTATAACAGGCTTATAAAGCTCTTATTTGACAGATTTTCCATACAAATATGTCAAATAACAGTCTTATGTATAAGCCTGTAATAATTTTTTGTGAATTAGGGGGTTAATATATATGTACATACATACTTCTTTTAATGCATTTAAGTATACATGGGTTGTGGCTCAAAAGATTGCTTGATTGTGTCGCCACGCTTCTCACCAGCACCCATTTCAGGCATAAACTGATGAGTCCTCAGCAACATGGTGACGACTGAAAGCAACAAAAACCAATAAAAAGGTCTAATTAGAATTTTGCTGTGCTCCTATGCCAGTTGGCCAAAAGAAATCACTAGCGGTTCTCACTCTTGACAGTAAACTCGATTGCACATTTGGTTAAAGTAGTAGATTTGATTAAAGTACTAGTGTTTACATCACTGCAACAACAAAATGTACTGAACTTTTATTTACTACGCTGTGATTAAAAAATCAAACAGAAAGCTTTAGTAAACATTGTAAAAAAATCACTGGGAATCACAGATATTCTGTGCTGTGAATCGTTTTGCCGGCAAAACTTAGTTTTGTGTTGAGAAAATAAAAAATATGGAAAAAACAAATAAAAATATACTGGTGAAGAGAAAACGTGACAAAATTCACAACAAAAGGTGGACAGATAAAGAAACTCAGCAAGTTTTAGAATATTTGCAAGAACATGCAGACTTTGAGGTAAGAAAGTCACTCGAGCTTTGTGATAAAAATCGTAGTGAATATAGCAGAGTTGTAAAATTAGTATCAAGAGTGAGAACCGCTACTTATTTTTACAAATGGCGGCGAATGTCAAATCTGTTTTTACATTTGTGAACTAGACGACAGCCATAGAATACAAGTGAACAACCCATACAGCGATACACTCCCCATGATGAAGTGGACGATTTTTCGGCCATAAACATAGCGAGCGATGGGGCTCATTTCCATCTCAGCGGGTACGTGAACAAGCAAAACTATCGTTTCGGGAGCACTGAAAACCTACGAATGATGACGTTATACCCGCTCAAAGTGACTGCAAGGTGCGCTTATCACGCTGGAAGAGTCATCGGGCCATGTTTTCTTTTCAAGGACGCCGCTGGTCAAACGGCAACGCGCTATATGGCCAGGTTAACCGAGTTTTTTCCGGCGCAATTGAACGAATTAGGTCTGGAGGACATGTGGTTCCAACAGCACTGAACAACGGCCACACACTGCGCGATCCACAACCCATATTCTGAAGGCCAAACAACATCGGATGACTTCTTTTGGCCCACCTGTTAGTACCGCCAGAGGTATACGACGGACTTTACGGCACAAAGGAGAAGAAATAAAATATATAAGTAAATCAGATAAAACAAAATCCGAAAGTAGATTTATTCGCTCTTTTTTTTTTTTGAAGTTTTAAAGTTTTATGTGACATTCTTAGAAGTTAAAAATAAATAATTTTGGTTTGTATACATGTTTGTATATGTATTCATGTTCATATGTATTTCTTGTTATAACATAACAAAGTATGTAATTGGAAATAAATCAATAACTTGATAAGATATTGAAAGTATTCGTTATCGTACATACAAAACTGCATACACATTAGTACGCACATGCCATAATTATTTTTGCATTTATGAAAATACATTGTCTTTATTTTATTTCTTATTTAAAATTATTTTATTGACCTGTCAAGAAAATGATTATGAAGCAGATTTAAAGGAGGAGGATAAAAGAGGATTTTTGGCTTCAATATAAAAACGATACTAAAATACATGACTTTATTACTTTATATGATCAATTCACTAGCTGGTGGTAGCGCTGTATTGTTGTAATGCTTTACACAAGTGTGTATTTGTTATAAGAAATTCATATATGTATGTATATATTAAACTTAATTAAATTCTTCTGTTCAAAAATTTGCATTGAATTCATATCTAAATATAATAGAAACTGCGAAAAACTAACAAAACTACAATAATTTATTTAAATATTAGACTCCATTTACACCAAAGCTAAATCTATTTTTTTCCAGATTTCCAAAAAAAAAAATGTAGAAGATTTTGTTGAGATTTCCCATACAATGTGAAATCAACTTGTTAGTAGATTTTAGCGAAATCTCCCCAAAACTGTTCAGTACCAGGAGATGTAATTTTAATACAGTTTGGACTGAAAAATGCAACACTGTGCCAGCAAAACCTTCGCTAGTTGAAACAAAAGTATACTAAAACACATACAGTTAAGGCCGCGAGTTTGAGTGCAAACTTAAACAAAAGGTAAGTGAATTATACACAAATAAAATAAAAAAATAAAAATTTAAAAAATATTCCTGAAGAAGCCAACAAATTGTGGGCGAAATAAATAAATATTTGTGTTTTTCTTTTTGCAAAATTTTTTTATAAAAAAGATCTTAAGCCTTAAAATTTAATTTATTATTAAAATATAAAAATTTACCATGCAAACTGTTACCTATTTACAGCAAACGAAGCTGTAAAAAGAAAAAAAAAACTTTGAAAAGGAATGTTGATAAACGTTAGAAAACAGCGATTTACACGGCGCTAGTATCTAGAACAGCAAGGCGCACATACGCGAAATTCAACGAAAATTTTGCAAATTCACAAAACATAAAATAAAAGTGGTTTTAGCAAAAGATAAACAGTAGTGGGAAGCACAATGAGGTGTAAAAAAACAACACAATAGCCTGAAGAGTGGCGAAAATTTGGAAAAATATTTTATCAAAAAACTTCAATGCAAAGCAAATAGCAAATACCTTTAGCCAGGTGAACAACTAGCTGTTTCGCAGCTCCCACACTTCTCAGATCAGCAGCCGTCCTTAAACTCAGGCACTGATGTTTCTAGAGCGACACTCATGCCACTGACACAGGAGCCCCTGAGTTCAAGGATGGCTGCTGAAGAGAGGAGTAGCGGCTTCGAAACAGCTAGTTATCCGCCAAACAAAAGGCCTTGATGTTTTCTTTGTTTTGAGTTTTTTTGATAAACTTTTATGCGTGTGAAGATAAATTTTAAAATTTGTTAACCACGTACACAATCGTTTAAAGTTAACAGACCTCTGTTAATGTGATAACATGGCTCTGTTAAGCCCAAATATACAAATTTTTATTAAAAAAAAAATACATTTAAAAACAAAAATTTGGAAAAAACTTATTGTTCATTAACACAAACTAATATTTTCAAATTGAATTTTAATGAAACAGAATCACAAAAGTGTCAAACGAAGTCGCAAATGAGGAAATTTTGAAAAAAAGGATTTAGGTCCTTTTCTCGGAAACGGTAGGAGATGGGCGAAAAAAAATTATTGGACATCGTTTTATATATATTAGCCCAGCTAATATAATGTCCAATAGTCAAAATATTTTGACTATTGACATTTTTGGGCTTAACAGAGCCATGTTATCACATTAAGAGAGGTCTGTTAACTTTAAAGGTTTGTGTCCGTGGTTAAAAATTTTAAAATGTATCTTCACACACATTAAACTTTTTTATGTCAATTTTCGACCTTTGCAAAATTTTCGCGTTTCTTCAAACTATTGTGTTGCTTTTCGCAACCCTTTAATTTGTTTAATAAATTTATTGTAAATCTAATCTTGGAATTAAGCTGCTTAAAAACTGTATACAATTAGTTAAGACCTGGATTCGAAGCAATTTGGGTGCAGATGATTGTCGTGGTGGAGGTGAAACAGCCATTATATGTACCCCATCCATTAAGTCGTCAACTTCACTTTTCTTGTCTACTTTGAAAATGTTGCTCTCTACAATTTTACCACAATAACTAACTATTCCTTAATTTTGAGGAGGCACATTTATTTATATTTTTACTTAACTTGTTGTAAAACGTAGCTGTTTTGTGGAATTTTTCAATTGAATTGAATCTGTATATCGTCCAAAATAGTAAATATTTCTGCTGCATATGCATTTTTAAATACAGTAGACGCGCGAAAACGTGAACTAATTTTTACCGAGGGTGTTCACGTTTTAAATTGGATTTTTTACATGAAAATACGTTGAAAATCAGTATGCAGAACCGTGTAATATTCTAAATCATATATAACAAATGTTATTTAATAAATTTACTGCAATACTTCATTTCAGTTGATGCAAAGAAGCTATGAAAAAGTGGAAAATTTGTTCCGACTTAGCAATCAATTAATTCTACACGGTACTATATCTATATTGTACTTTTTTGACAACCCCATTACTGACGCACCTTTCCTTAAATGTTCAAGAATATCACATTTTCTTGGAGAGTTAAAACTTTTGGTTTCTGGGCAGACATTTTTCTTTGAAACTGAGTTTAAATTCACTTGTTTCTATGTACACTTTATTTATACTCAAACGCGTAGAGATGTTTCCACCACAATCGCCACATGAAAACTGAAATTAAGTATTAAATGTGTGCATATGTATATACATATGTAGGTGTGTGTGTATACATTTCTAAAAGATGTTTTTGTCACTAACTTGTAAATAAATTAAAATACCGCTATTCCCAAAATTTATAAAAACTACAGAACTGACTTAAGAAAACAAAAAAATCATTAGAAATAAAGTTCACATTTTAGAGCCATCACCACTTGTTCACGTTTTAGAGTAGTCAATGTTAAAATAAAAATGTTCACGTTTTTGGTAGTTCATGTTTTCGCGAGTCTACTGTATATGTATATAAAATTGTAACGTGACTGACTGACTGGGGGATCATCGCCCAGCGTATATGGGCAGCCCTTCTGGTGTATGGATCCACTAAGACAGGGTTTTTGGAAATTCGCTCCGGAAGGGGGTAGAAAACTCGGTAATTCAATATCTCCGGACTTTGAACAGGTAGCACAAAAAGTGTGCTAAGTAAGTAAGAGTAGTCAATGTTAAAATAAAAATGTTCACGTAACTGAATGTTCACGTTTTCGCGAGTCTACTGTAATTTTATTCTGAATGAAAAATTTGCCAAAATGAAAATAAGCAATTTAACTAATTATAACTACAAAAATGGTATGAGCAAAATGGTTGCAAACTGCACATTTTTAAAAACCACATTATATCCACTGCTTGTTTTTCGACAAATAATTAAAAAAAAATACTTTGGCATATTTTGTGTTGTAATTAGATACTGGAATTTGCAATTAAAAATAAGAAGATTAGCAAGTATTATGAATGCGACAGAACTAAATGGCTTTAGCACCCCCACATACATACATTGTGTACACATACATATGTATGCATATTTAATAGTGATGGAAGAGTTTATACGATCGCACTTTTTTCATACTAAGCATATGATCTGAGTGCAATACAACTCAGAGTTTGCACAAGACCTCAAAGTTGGCTACCTGTAAAAATTTCAAAATGATTATAATTTTTTTCTGTTAACAAAAATTAATTTTTAAGTAATAAAATTAAAGATAACACGAGAAATCAAGCACTCTGCTGCCCCAGAATTGAGAATGAGTTTTTTGTGGCAAAATTGTATTGATCAACATTCTTAAAGAAGACAAGAAAACTAAAGTTGAAGACTTATTGGCTGGGGGGAGCACAGCATCTGGCTGTTCCACCTCTACAACGACGATCATTAGCACCGAAATGGTATTAGTTATGACCCAGGTCATAACTAATGAGCAAACAGTTTTTAAGCGGCATCGTTTAGCCATCCTACTACCTGAGCCCTACATAACTGACTATCAATATTTATTGTTCTCTCACGAAATTTTAGAAAATAATTTTTTTTAAACCAATCGGATTCCATCTATATTATATTAAAAGGCAGCGGCACACCCTATCGACCCCGCCCAACAGCTTTTTTTCAGGGTGTACCATGAAAAGTTCACAAAGTCTAACATAATAAATATTATCTCCCTCAATTAGCAATAAAAATAAAAAATTTGTTATAAGAAAATGATTACAACCATGTGGCACAATATACTAAATGCGAATAGTGATGGCGAATAAATTAGTTTCGACTAATACAGGTGAAAAGCTACGTACATATGTATATGCGTCATACAGAAATCTCTAAATGCCATCAGAATATGATTTGTGAAATAACAAATAAAACAGTTTATCAGTGCAAAGTTGCAACTTTGCTCCACATTCCAAGAGCCTAGATAAGAACCGTATATGAGAGAAATTGTTTGTTGAAAACACCAATGTGGCGTACAATCAAATAAATGCTTGTTTGTACATTAAGGTGGCCCCCTAAAACAATAATTTTCTAATATCAGATCGTATTTTCTAGACAAAAGGATATTTGATTTGTCAGGAAAGGATATTTGACTTAAGAAATGCTAGAATAACTCTTTTGAAAAACTCAATCAGTTTCTATGAGTGAAACATGAGCCCCTGAGCTTAAGAAGGACGGTTGCTGACGAGAAGTGTGGCGGCCTCGAAACAGCACCCGTTCTTAAGCTCAGGGCCTCATGTTTCATTCATGCTGAGTGGCATGAGTGTCACACTGTAGACACATGAACCGCCAAGTTCAAGGATGGTTGCTAATGAGAGGTGTAGCAGCTTCGAAACAGCTAGTGTTTCACCAGCTAATGGTCTTTGATGTTTTCTTTGTCTGAATATCAATCATAACAATAATATGGAATCACTTTATGACTAATAAACGTAATAAAAAAAACTAATTACAGTACAGGGTCCGCCATCTAACGTTTTTTTTTTTTTCTCAACTAGTGCTTATTTCGTGAATGGTAACACTTAGCTCATGTCTAATTTGACAGATAATTAGTTTTATCCTTGCGCTGAATGAATATGGTTGTGTATACGCTTCGCTAAGTGGGCCTGCGATCGACTTACAGAAGATGCCGATTTTGCAAAAAAAAAAAAAAAAAAATCATATTTTTCAGATGAAGCTCATTTTGCTCTTGGCGGGTATGTAAACAAGCAAAATTGTCACATTTGGGGCATAGAAAACCTGCACGCATACATTGAAAAACCGAAGTACCCAAAACGAGTCACTGTTTGGTGCGGATTTTGGTGCAGAGGCATAATTGGGCCATTTTTCTTCGACAATGAGCAAGGAGTGGACGTTACAGTCAATGGCGATCGTTATTGGGAGATGTTGAACAAATTTTTGTACACAAAAATTAAAGAGGAGGATATTGGCCACATTTGGTTTCAACAGGAAGGCGCTACTTGCGATGTTTTGAGCCATTTAAAAAAAAAAATTATTTCGCGTACCCTTTAGAAAATCTTGAATAATAAAAATAATTTTTCAAATAATTTATGAGAAAATAGGATTTGGTATCAAAAATATATTTCAGTATCTGCGTACTGAGTCCCTATTATATTTTGGGTTGCTCTCAAAATGTTGCATCTTATGACTTTCGATTATAGTATTTGGATTTTTTGCAATTGAAAATATAGCAGACCTCTTGATTTTGAACATTTTACAGGAGCCTCCTTAGTGCATAAAGTGCGAGTATGTACATGTGTTTATGCAACAATTTGTTATTTTTTTTCAAATGGACATACATACATATGTGCATAGATTCATAAGTATGTATGTATATTAAAAATAAATTCGTTAAAAACAACAATCATAAACATACACACATATACATAGGTAGTATGTATTGTATGTATGTATACGCTCAGTTGCACACAAACACATTTGAATGTTGAGTATTTCTAATAGTGTAAATTTAGCAAAACTTTATCACTAAAAGCAGCGGCTCTTCATTTTTTGCGTGAGAATAAAATTCTATGAAATTAATTTGCCATACTTCTGTCTGTACATATGTATGAAGAATTTGCAAAGTGTGAGCATTTTCAAATTCTTTCTTCTTTATCAGACGACGTGTGATACGTAGTGGTAGAAAAAAGAATAATTTGGAGTTTTTTAATAAATTATTTATATAAATAACTTATCTACATACATATACATATGTATGTGTTTTTTATGTGTATCAAATGAATTTGCACTAAAAAGAGATTGTTTTCATACGTAGGTATATACTTGCATACACACATACTCAATTAGTCTAAACTCGTGTCACACTGTTTTCCTGTTTTTGTTTTGCCATAATATTGTATATTTAAAATGATACCTATTAGATGTTTAATTTAGGTAGAAATTACAGTTTTGTTTTTTGTTTTTACCAAAAAATAGCTCGTTAAATGAACGAGAGTGACGGTTTTTGTAGAAGTATCACTTTTTACACGTTCAGCCAGTGATGCCAGAGTTTTTAGTAGAAACTTTCAAATAACACAAATCTAAGGTAGATTTTCTTAAGTTTTTATTTATAGCAGTGTTCCCAGGTCAATGTAGGTATTTCTTCCCCCCCAGAAAAATTTTAAAACCCCCTCAAAATCCAATGTTTTTCTACAAAATCCCGCAAAAAAATTTTGGTAATAGACACTTGAAATTTGTACAGTATATGCAGTTACCAGGCCTACACAACCAAAGTTACAAGTTAGTGAAAAGTGGAAATTTAAATGTTGCCCTTTGTACGGGGACACCCTTTAATTAGAATATTTACTTCCGTTTTTGAACCGTAAAAGATAGAGACTTAAAATGTTCACAGTATATGTGAAAATTTTAACAAATATCAGAAATAGCAAGCAGTTAACATTTAATTGGTATTCACTCACGGGCACTCCCTTCAGGCTGGAAATCAGCTGTAACTTTTGAACCGTAAAGTGCCCAAGACACATGCAGTCGCTCGATTTCGTACGTACTGTTGTGCTCTTTTGGCTACAAATACTGGCAATCAGCTCTGCTTGAAGCAAAAATCAAAAGTTTTTGATATTTTTGTTGAAGTAATTTCTTTCTCACGTATGAACTATTGCGCTGCAGAAAAATCCTTATTTGGTTTGTCACCTCGTGGTAGATAGACACTTATGTAAATGTGTGGACAGGCGCGAAATGCGTAATTTTTGCTTCTTTGTATTTGCTTATACATACATACATACGGAAGTAAGTAGATACATATGAAATTTGTTTGCATCCTGCCGGAAATGTGACTGCAATAATTTATGATTGAGTCAGTTCTACTGCTGACAATTCCTGAAAATACTATTTTACTATAAAAAATTTTAAATGTGTTTGTTGTTGAATATTGACGTTGAATCAACAAAATTGGACAATTCGTTACAATATTCTTGCTGCCTTGTAGTTGCCTTTCTTCAGTTTACTACATGGAAACTTAATTTTTAAAAGTTTGCATAAGCATGAAAAAAATGCAATCCAAGATGCAAAATCAATCCAGAGCTCTGTTTTCTCTGGCTTTGTTTGAAGCAAAATCCCAAATTTTTCAGTTTTTATGTGCACTTGAAGCCTTCATGATGAAAAGAGGTCAGTTGGTACGCAATTAACGAAATTACGGAGAAAAGTACGCGAATGAAAAACAAGATAATTTTTCGATTTATTGAAAACTATCCTTGTGTGAAACAAAACAGCTCAAAATAAAAATAACTCACCACCCGACGGCATAAAAAAAAACGAACGCTAGAAAGTTACACACAAAAATTATGATGTTTGTTTGCGCGCCTTTTATTGAACGTCTGCAGCAAATTATTAAAATAAACGACACGCACACCTGAGTGACGACTTGTTTGCACATGTCCTGGGCTCTTAAGAGAGAGAGAGAGAGAGAGAGAGGCTTAAAATTTACACGGTGCATGTAAAATATAAATACTAAAAAGAATAAAAAGTTGAAAACTAAAGGATACCTTACACCAGGGGTAGCCTTTGGCTACCACTTGGAGGGTAATACGGAACCCCTAATGAGCGTGTCAGTCTCGTAATTGGCTCAATTTACTACTGTTATTCGGCTGATGTTAGTGCTTATGTTGAGAGGCAGAATTGCTGCATTTCCATGAATACCCTGAATATTTGTTGGCTTGTTCAATAAAACTCTTAAGTAATACTTACATTAGATTAAAAACATTATCTGCACACGCAGCTATTTTGGTTTCTTTTTTGTTTTTGAAGTAGGTTTTCTTCTAGGAGTCTCGTCGCTTTTTTTAAAAACCGTTTAACCTAAACCACCTGCAGACATATTTCAGTGGATTCAAAACTTTTTTTTTTCAATAAAAAAAAATACAAATTTATATATTCACATGAATTACATAATTATATTAAAGCACCGCTATATTAAAATGTATAATATATGCATGTATGTATGTATGTATGTATATAGATCAAACAGCGATTTGTTTGGCTTGATGCTAATGAGCAAATATTTAAAATTTACAGGTGTATTTTTTGCACACAAAAAAAAACAATTTGTTTTTTTTTTTCAATTTTTTTTTTTGCAAATATTCAAAAACAATGAATTTCTTTTTGCTTTAGCAACAGACCCAATTTAAAAAATAAAGAACATAATTATAAACCGGCATTAAAAGCAATTAAATGGATGAAAATATTTTACATACTACATACACACACGTAAATAAATGAAAATTTTTCAAAAATACAATTCGCACTTGAAGAGCAGCCACCGTCCATAGAAAAAAAAAAAAAAGAAATTACAAATGCAAAATATATATGTATGTATACACACATACATATGTGTAGGCACTTTTGTAGCTGTGTTGCTTGTTTATTTGATCATTATATTTTTAATTTTAAAAATTATTTAAATGAATACTTTGTTCGTTATATTTTTTAACTTGTCCTGTCTCTTTTTTTTTAAATATAAACATTTACATTTCTACACTTGTATGTATATTATGTACATATGTATATTTAAACTACTCCGTAAAAGCACGCGACGGCACCGCTTGCCTTTGATACGAAAAAATAAAGACGACTATTATCGCAGACATGTAGAATAATACTGAATGTGCTCGCAAAGCACAAGTGCGGCGCTCTGCGTTGCTGGTAAAATAACAACAGCCAAAACAGCTGCAGCCAGCAAGAAAACGAAATCACATTCGAGTTGCCTGCCTGCCTGCCAGCCAGTGTGCATTGAGAGTGCGTCGTAGTATCTGCCTTGCAAAGAGTCGACACTTTTTGTCCACTGGCATGAATACAACTAATGGCATCCGTCCAGTGGGAAATATTTTTGTAAACAACTTTAAGTAAATGTTAATCAATAAATAAAATGTTAACAAACCTGTAATCGTTGTGTATGAAGATAATTTTCATTTATTTCTTTCTTTTATTAATTTTTCAACTGTTTACCGATTCAACAAAATAAAAAAACTTTCTACTGCACTACGCGCTTTATGGGCTCGAGAATATTTCATTATTTGGATGTTTTTTTTTTAAGCCATAGTGCAAAAAAAACTGTAATTTCCTTAAAAAAGAAACCCACATGACCAAGTAAACAAATGATAATATGAAACAGACGAACAACAAGTTCAAAACTAAAGGGCGTCCCCTTTAAAGATAGGCATGGAATTATAATTATTAGGGGTTGGACATACATTTAACTCCTCTATGGGCACTCTGGGACTCATTAGCGTGATGGGAGGAAAATTTTTATTTCTCCAATATTTGTTTACGAACACAATGACCCCACACCACACCTCTTTGGGGTCAAATACATGCAAAAATGCAAAAAATTATACATATGTATATGGTTGCCTCAAAAATATCATTGTGAAATTTTTCCCCATGCCAAAAGCTATCGAAAAGTCGAGGAACCATATCGATTGCTCAAACGATCCATCCTAATATGTATAATAATAATGTATTTATTTAATAGTAAGTTGCACGACTTTCTATATGCTAAGGGTCTTATTCATAATAAATATTTTAGGTTTATTAAACTCTTATTTGACAAATTTTCCATACAAATATGTCAAATAAGAGCCTTATAAGCCTGAAATTTGGATTTGCCTTATATCTTAGATATTGATAGTTTTAAAAATAGAAATAGGTAAATGTATTTATAAATAACTTTAATTTTGAAGGAAAACTATTAACAAAAACCTTGGATATAAAAAAAAAACACAAAAAAGTGTATACATATGTATTTTATTTTTATGTTTTAACTTTTCTAAATAGAAACAGTTTTGAAGCTAAAAAGTATTGAAAACTTTGTGAGCAATAATTTTCTCCCTCATAGTTTTTTGTTTGTTTTCAAGTTATAAAGCAAAACAGTTAAACTTTCTGGGTTTTCTTCAAACTTGAGCGGGCTCAGTCTGATTTTTTTAAAGGCACCCAATTGTAGATACCTTAAGTCGTTGTTTGGACGAAACTGATTTTAATTTCATGTTGTATAATTTTTATATGTTACGTTTTAAAATGTAATTTCGTTTTTTTACGTCTAATTGTTTGTGTTTAGCCTTTTTTATATCTATTGTGAATTAATTACATATTTAATAAGACAATGTTGTAAAACTGTTGATTGAGATCAGCGGTACGAGCAACTCATGTACCCTAAAGGTAAATAACAGAGATAAATAACAAATAACAAAGCACCTCTTTCTTTTATAAAAGAAACTTACCCGCTCTTTTAATGCTTTACCCACGCAAACTATAATTATTTATCGCAAATAATTATAGTTACGATTTTGCTTTAGGAGGTCTATAGAGAAATCGTTTAGTTCAAAATGCTAGCGTCAATAATATTTGAACAGTAGTTTTTTCCAAAGCCTACTTTTTATGCAGATTTCCATACAAAATCGTTTAATTTATCAAAATATGCCAAAGCCTATAGAAATGCCTTAGAAACAAAAAACATAAAGCTTTAGCTATATTTCTATATTAACCCTAATCATACCAACATTAACTATAAAAAATTCTACCAACATGCGTCTCTGAGACTCACACGTGAACATCTCAAAGAAAAGGCTTTAATTAATTAAGAAAGAATAAATTTCGACGAAACATTTTGTTAAACACATTACGCCTTGATGGATGAATTGGTAGAGCGCCGCAGGTTCGATTCCTACCGAAGGGTTTGAGGGTTTCTGCAGTCAAGCAAAAAGCTTCGCAGTTTTTTGTTGGCATAAGAAAAGCTTTTATACCACGTTCATTACAAACATTATTTCAGCAGTGTTTAACCACGAGGTTGTGCAAAAGAAAAGGTGAATTTTGAATTTTCAAATATGCTTTGTACTAAAGTCAAGTAGAAAAAACTTCAATTCGCAACGAGGTTTTTTTTCTATATATAGTCTAAAATTATTAAGGGTATATCGTCTAACAAATTAACAGTAGTTAGTTCCAATTTATTCAACTTTGCAAAAATAAATGTTTAATCAAACATCAACAAACACTCCCTATTTTCCCACTCCTTTTTTTTTTTGCCTCCATTTTCCTAGTTCTGGTACAATGCCAGGGCCTACAGGTCATTCCCTGATTATTGGGAGGCTACTCTGTATTGCAATGCGAAAGAGAAGCTTTCTCATCTCTATGGTTTTTTAACATCCCAATACACAGCAATCCCTTGGTCGAAGATGAAAAATAAATAAAACATTAAAATGTGTCCCACAGGCATATGCTGGTAAGATGAGGGTTAAGGCAGGTAAAAGATGATATTTGCTCTCCGGCACGTTTATTTCAATGTAAAGAAAACAATTTTGCAGTTTTCTCCAATTTAATGCCTGCTGGATATAGTGTTTTCGAGTTGTATTCCAATTTCAAGCAAACAAAAAAAAAAGTGGCGGTTCCATCTCAACAGCGTGAATATTTGTTGCCGCATGAATTGTAAACATTCAGAATGTTCAAATAAGACATGCTCACAAATAAAATTTACATATTTAGACATAAATAAAATGTAAATTCATGTGTTTGAACGATCTCAATTGTTTTTATTTTTGAAGCCTAGTGCGTTAAATATAGAAAATACAGTAAAATATTGAGCATGATGCGAACAGCCAATCACTGTATTGCTAAAAGCTAAACAAAGCACACAAGCTAGTACATACATACATACATACATATGTACATATGTACATACTTGCACATACAGAAAACGGAATAAACAGAAGGAAAAAAAACGAATTCATAAAAACACATAAGTTTAACAATTTATTGGACATCCATCCACTTTACCGACTGGAGGAACGATCAACCCACCAAATGTCTGATAATAGACCACTTCAGAATTCCACCAACACCATCACGCGCTCGGTGTTTACGTAGTCTCAAGCACAAACGCTCTACACTCTTGAACAAGCAAAATTTCATCAATTAGCAAGAGTAATGCTATTTTTAAACTCGTGTTAACAATGTTCTTTTTATTTTATCAGCTGCTTTTATGAGTAGAATAAAGTGTTTGTTCATTTATGTGAGCAGCGCGCTGCGTGTGTGTTTGTAAATGCAAAACAGGAATAGTCCATATCGACCTGCAAGAACCCTTAAGTAGCAGAGCTGAAAGCAAAGAACCAGACTCAAATGAAGTCTGAAAATCTTATCTTGAAATGACTTATGAATGTGTTGGTAATTTTAACCACCACTGTACATTTATTTAAAAATAGATACATATATTTTTTTTTTGCACAGCCATTCTTGATATTATTTTTTGTAATTAATCCCTTTAAGAGCATTATCGCTCTCATTTTCTGCTCAATATACATATAAACAAGTGTTTATTTAACACATACTTACAATAAATAAAGAAATAAAGCAAAAAAACAAAAAGGAAAATAAATGAACATCTCTTATAGAAATATAAGCCGGCTGAAAAATACGCTGTACCTGAGAACAAAATAAAATCGTATATTCTGATCTTATGGTTCCATTCACTTAGGAAACTCTTGAATAATTTGTTCATGCATTTTCGAAAATAGAGGCATTTATCTCAAAGCACTTTCATAGTTATTTTTGAACTTTTGGAAAAAATCACTTAGTCCATACCAAGGTAACTCAATACCAAGTAGCTGACTACTGCTTTTGGCCTGAAGAACTGTCAAAACACACAAACGCGAGCAAATGGGTGACAGAATTTAAAGTATTTCCACCAACAGAATGCATGAAATGTTTGTTGTAGCTATGCGGCTAACTGGTATGGAGGCAGCTTGGTCCATACTATGAAACATTTGCTGCAAGACATCGAGTTGTGCCCAAAAAATCAGTGCAAGCTCATCTTCCCTCTCCGAAATTGAACCTGGAACCTGACTACTGCGAATCAAGCCTGTCTACCAATTCAATTTCCTTTTTAGTCTACAAGCATACTCCAGCCTTTTCTCACCAGACGATTAAGTAATCAAATCAAGAATAAGTCTCGGCCTAGACCTGGATGTATCCGTATGATCGTAGACATGCATGGATTCAAGTTGGAAGAAAGAGTTGCACGCCCAGACTATTTTACAGCCACAGCTATCGGCCACAAAGCGGCTAGGTGGCTTACATTTTACAGGATATGCGATGCAAAAATCCTAATTGTAACTGGAATTTACACCTTGTCCAGTATAGTCCAGGTACGCCGAACATGTTGCAATGAGACAGCGACATAGTCAAACTGTACTCATTACACATGAGCATGGATGATGATACATCGCCTATGCGTTGGCTAGAAATGGCGACGTCTCCTCAGAATGAGATCATTGTTTGCTCATATGCACTATCTTCTTCGACTTGATGAAAAGGCGTAAGACTCTGCATGCTGGTGCAAGCACAGGAGGAGGAACTTGTGGAGAACGAGAGAACTCTTAACTCTTCCTAGATCTCACATAAGGATCATTTCACCAGGCATCACTAGTCACTGTATACTGAACAACCACGCTGGATGACTGCGTTTTTTCATGACTTCTGTACTGTTTGGAAATGCCAACGACACACTTGGGTTAGTTTCTTTCCTTTGTGAGAAGCAGCAGATGCATGGATCCATTATCCTAGCAAATGCTGCTGCTTACCAGGAAGCACTTCCGTTGCTTGTTTGTAAGGCGTGAATTTATGTTTGAAATGGGCTACATACCTAGTATCAATAGATTCTGGTGTGTTTTTTTTTTTTTAATTTGCCTTATTTTATGGCAATTTCTATTCTATTTTGTTCTTCGTAGCTTAGCGAGTTTAAGATCAAAAGAAAAGGTTGTCAAAACTATAAATAAGATAAAAATCATTAGCAAAAACCAAGGTGATCTATATTTTTTGAGCAAAGCAACACTGAAAAGATTGCACTTATTTTAGAAAAAAAAAAACGGATTAGAGTTTGTTTAATGCACCAAAGCAAGGAAACCCGCTACACCGCAATATTTTTTTCGTATTATGAGTAGCACTAAGTACATTTTTCATGCCTTTTAAGCAACTGTAATTTAGTGGCTAAAATCCACGGGTTTTAGTGGCTACAAATCCTTATATTTTTGGGGGGGTATAACGCGCAAGTCAGAGCTATGATCTGTTCTCGAGCCGCGTTTTCTAAAACTCTAGCCAAACCAATCACCCACGAGTTGGCTTTTTTCTGGATGCTTCGGTTATCTGGATAACCAAAATTTTAATGTGGCTTTGTGGGTCAAAAGATCTAGGGGGTCATTCTTCTTTGGCTAAAACGTAATGGCTATAGTTGTTATCAAAATATTTCTTGAGATGATAACATCTTGGATTGCTGTTCCCTTGCAACAGGCTCTGTCTGTATGATAAAGGAAGGAGGTCATCTGGTCTGGTTAAAACTATGACGCCTTTGCAGGTCTTCAGACTACCAGGCTGGTGGGATCGGTCGCTAGCAGTATGAGGATCTGCAATACTGAATAATTGGGTAGCCTCGATCTGCTCAGCAATGAGTTGTATCACTAACCAAGATATCGTAGCAAATAAATTTGCTAGGAGCATAGTTGTCCACCCTTCGAGATGGGTGGTGTGAAGTCTCGCTTTCACCACGTGCTGTGATCCAACGTCGGTTTTTTTTTTTTTTTTTTTTTTTTTTTTTTATAAAACAAACACAAAACTGCGAAGCTTTTTGCTTGTCTGCAGAAACACCCAGAGCCTTCGGCAGGAATCGAACCTGCGACCTCGGAGACTCTTGGCAGAGCACTCTACCAATTCTGCCATCGAGGCTATCATGGCAGGTGCTGTCATATAATCGATAATATGGCTCGATATATTTATACCATGAAATTGAACCAAAATGCCAGTCAAGATCGCTCATTGCCATACTTGTTCACACATTCATTTAAATACTACATACACAAAATCCATGCATGTGTGCACGTACAGATATGTGCACATATACACAATTGAAGTAGTAACAGAAATCCACTTGTATTGGTGGCAAATAAAATACTTGGAAATGGGAATAAAAATTTGATAAGCTGCACCAAGTTAATCTTTATTATATTGACTTATATTTAAATCAAATGCTTGTTTGTTTATTCGTACGTTACTCCAAAAATAAAATTATAAAATACATACTCAAAAACAAGAAAAGAATAACAAAATTAAAAAAAAAAAAAAAAATAATGTGCGAAATTGAAGCGTTTTCTTTTTGCAACAAAAATAAATTGAAAACTTTGCAACTCTTAAATAATGAATTAAGTAAAATCCTTTATGTGTAGTTTCAGTTGTTGATGTTGACAGTTGGAATGTGTCTAAATGTCTGTACTTAAGCGCCACAACAAATATTTCTATGATTCTCTTTGAAATAAGACAGCGTTGACATTTCCGTTTTAGAACTCACACGTCTTAACAACAAACACACACACACACATAAACGCACAGAATTAAAAATCTGTCATTCTGTGCATCCAGGAGATTTCTTTACATTTTGTAGCTGTTGTGTTTAGCAGTGACAATATTGTTCGTTTGAAAACATATGCACATATTTCGTTTTATTAAATTCTTACTGCAACTTTATTGCATTTTTTAGCTTTGTGATCCGAACAGAACTGAGTTTGAATTAAAAGTACATATTAACGATTAATTCTGGTTTTATTCCACGAAAATATCTATGTACATATCCAGCAATGATTCATTTCGAGGTCATTGTGAAAACAGAGTTGCTCTATAAGCGTAAGGCTTAACTGGATGTTGAAAAAAGTAGGTATTCCTATTTTTTTAATATTCCAAAAAAAAAGCAAGAAACAAACTGTTTTAGAAATTTTTCTGAAAAAAAAAGTTATAAGAGCTATAAGTTCAGGTTGGCTCACTCGGCATGATTACGATTTCATAGCTGACTGTTACGAAATCGCATTAGGGTGGTTTCTGCATTTCATCACTGTTTAATTTTGTTATGAACGTCAGTTTTTTAGTACCCCTATTTTTTAATAATAATCTCCTGCACCACCTCTTAGGACTTCTTATTCATATATTATTGATGGTTAAATTCACAGAGCGCACAACAATTCTATACTGGCTTAGGTGTATGTTGCAAGACATGGGCAAAAAAACTCGTCCAATCAACCTAACCTAACCTATTCATATATTTAGTAAAAACGTTTGTCAATCACAGCTTCCATTCTCCCCAATGGTAAACGCTACAGGATAAGAGATATAGTTGTCTTACCACTACAACAACAAATACTACAAAAACTAAGGTTTATCCCAATACAAAAAAACTATGAAATTAAGCTGCAACTTTCGAGACATTTGAGGTGATGGACTTGAAACTTTCACTGTGTATGTAATTATCTGGCTCCTACAGGAACAAATACTAAACGATCAAAAATTTGAAAACTAAAGAGCGACTGATCGCCACACAAGAAAGTACATTTTCCAACACAACAGCATCAAATCCTACAGCGACAAAGACTAAAAGGAACAAAAATTTTAAAACTAAAGGATGATGACTCCCACACAAGAAACTATATCGAATCGTGAGAGATTGTACTGAGTGCGAAATTGTATATATAACCAAACTGCAATAACTTTTCTTGCACAACATTTTCTCGGAACAAAGCAAACTTCTCTTTCTTCTCTTCGCGCACAAAAATAGTTTTAGAATTTTTCTCCGCTTTCTTAACTAGCACCGACTGCTACTAGACGAGTCCAAGTTATGAACAGCCCCCTAACTTTAGGCCCAGGGTACTAAAGGCCAAGACAAAACAAAGAACAGCAATAACGAAACTGAATAGGCTTGCTTGTCTATGCGCTACAGGGACCGGTTCTGGAAGTTCTTCGTAATCTTTCTAAAGTTAACATAGCTATGCAAAAGGAGGCAGCAACGCAGACGCAGACCATTTCCGTTTACAGAAAGGAACAATTCAAGGCAGGCAGCCTCATTGGGCTTCTTACAGGATATCGGAAACATACTCAACAAGTTTCAGGCAGGCGATCATATAGTATTAAGGTGCCTCTGTGTATATAGTAGTATATATACTGTATATATAGTAGTAAATATTCCTTTGCGAGAAGATATAGGCTCTACTTTTCGACTAGCAGAGAAAGGTACAGAAACCAAAAATGATTAAAGAAAAATGGTATACGGATGAATTCAAAACGCTCCTAAGGATTAAGGCAGAAATAGTGAAGGCCGGAGCATACAGAGCAGTACAGTTTTCCAAGCAAAACTTTACACAATACTTGAAACTGTAAGAATACTATCTGAAAGATAATACATACATACATACATCTCGAATAGCTCTTGAGACTGGAATGTCACGACAAGCTTAATCAACTGGCGACCCAAGATCATCTAATTTTGATTTGAATTCCAGCACACGAGGGTAATGAGATAGCATACATATGCGCAAAGAGAGGGCCTTTGGTTGGAGCTATGCCATCTTTAATTTTTTTTTTTTTTTTTAAAGATAAAACAGAAAAATTACCAACAGCCATCAGTATAACGAAACGGAACGAAACTAGAGGTATGGATCATTCAAAAAAGTATTGATGCTAGCAGAAGGCTATGGAAGAAAATTGGTTGAATAATTGCGGATATCAGAAGAACAGATAGTTTTCAAATCGACTGCAATTTTAAAAGGTGATGAACTTTTAATTTTCTCCCACGCCCTTCTACGATAAAAAAAAAAGAAATATGACAATTTTAAACATAAGCTTATGGAAAATTTCGACAAAGAAAAACTAAGGGGGTATTCATACATTAAACTCCTCCAGAGGCACCTTAAGGCAAGTTAAGACGTTGGGCTTAAAACGTCTAAAACTATTTTTATATGAGAGCCCCCTAAGGTGGGAAGCTGTTTTAAAGAAATGTCGAGGAGGAAAAACTAATGGAGGTTGGTCATACATTTGCCTTCCACAGAGGCCCAGTTAGGGCTGGTTAGAGCGAAGCTTTTAAAAATATATGTATATATATATATATTTTTTTTTTTTTTTTTTTGGCAGTCCTCTCAATAAACAGAAAGTTCAGAGATGCCGGCTAGTCTGGCTTAAAAATAGGAATGAGTGTCCGTCTTACATTTCATGGCAGTTATGGTATATTATTCATATTTTCCTTCAACTGTTGGGGGAATACAATTTCATTAAAACTTTTCGCAATCTAATCTAAAATGCTAGGAGTATATTTTTGAGCAAGCGACGAAAAAGCTTGGCCCATACAAATCAGATGCACTCTCAAAGGAAACATACATACATACATGATCTACTTTTGTTTAGTTCATTTTAGTTTGCATTCAAATTCCATAGGGCTATCGATATTTTCTTTTGAATATCGGCATCGTATGGGCTAAAAGGAGCATCACATTGCATCCCCTGAACGGTTTGTATTATTTTAATTAACTTTTTCAACTTTGGCTGTGATTTTCTGCATTTTCCACATTTTTCGACTAAATTAAATATGAAATAAAACCAAAAATATTTTTGAAGATATTGCACGGGTATTACATGTATCAACTACATACATACCTAGGTACGTAGATACGTACATTTTTATATTTATGTGCTTGCACACACATTAGGGTCGATGATACTTTCAATTTCTATTGATGCCTATAGGTACACGTTGATTTTATATCTGTTTCTAAATGCAATAAAATTATGTGATGATCCCTTTTGTTTCTCCTTTCTGTCAATTTTTATGTGCATGGCTGATAGCTGCATATATTCAGTAGAAAAGTAAAAGAAAAAGGAGATGAAATGGGCTGCTGCAGCACAGCTGCATGGTAGCAATAAAAATGTAAAATTCATACTTTCATCAAATTCAAATTTTATCGAATTGTATGTAAGTATGTACCAGCATATAGCAGAACATGCCTAAAATAAAGGTAGGTATGCATTTATTTTTCTCTCAAAGAATCACCAAAATATTTTGCAGTACATTTTCGGGATTCTCTGTTGTGTCTCTACCTACATACATACATACATACATACATACATACATAGTAAGACTGTTACTTCGAGTTTTTCATCGTTTTAATTAAGCATTCAAAACCAATGTTGACCGGACTCAAGAATGATAAAATACATGCATAAAATATATGTATGTATGTATTTTATCATTCTTGAACCGGACTATAAATAATAACCAAAATTACAAAATATATAAGAAGACATTGAAGCATTAGTACCTACTAAGTATTTATTCAAAGAAAACTTAAAAATGTAAACAATTTCCTTGATGAAATGAAGAAAAACGGTGACTGCAGCACCTGAAACTTTTCCTCTGAAATACATGCACATACATAAGTAAGTACCTACATATGTATGTTCAAATCTGCCTACTTAGCGTCGCAATTAAAAAGAGCGAGAAAGAGAGAGAGAGAGAGAGAGAAATATTGGTACAGTGATTAAAATAGATATTGTTACCTGAAACGCAAAATGGTTTAACTCACAAAGCCAGAAATACCTCTCTAGAATTAAAAATATTGAGATTTTTAAGGTTAATTTGAGATTTTTAAGATTAGAGTAAAAACAACTGAATAAGTTTTGTGTGAACTTGGTGAATATTTATTTACATATTGCTTAAGCCTTTCTTCTTGGCACTTTTCTCTCATCTTCTTCATTGAAAGTTTCTAAAGTTAATGTATGTGAAGATAAATACGCCGATTTAAATGTGTTTGACGTAATAAAATAATCTCTATGAAAGTGTATATATGTACTTATATGTATATACATATATATATATATATATATATATATATATATATATATATATATATATATATATATATATATATATATATATATATATATATATATATATATATATATATATATATATATATATATATATATATATATATATATATATATATATATATATATATATATATATATATATATATATATATATATATATATATATTATATATATATATATATATATATATATATATATATATATATATATATATATATATATATATGTAGCTTATAATAATAAAATAAAAATATTTAAAAATATTAAAAAATCTTCACATTGTGGAATTTTCGAAAAGAGCTTTTGAAGCGTTGACACCTTGAAAAATCTCAGATGCCTGAAAGATTTGGAACATATATGGGCAATGTTTTTAGTGTAAATTAATTGGACCATATGGTAAAGGCACCCCAGAATGTATTATAAGTATAATTTTTCAATTGTGTGTGAAATTTTTTGAAATAAACTAATTTCAAATAAAAGCTCACAGTTATTAGCATTTGTTTTAATATAGAAAAAAAAACCTGTTTTAATATTTCTCCAGAAAGACCAAGAGCCTTCGGCAGGAAGGGAACTTGTGACCTCAGGGACTCTTAATTCGTCCATCGAGGATGAATTTACGTTTTTACATAATTAAATTTTACTAGCGCAGTTCATTATTTGGTGGAAATGTCTTGCGTAAGTGCGAATGCAAGAAATCGTTGCTTTTTCTTTGCAACCCAACAACAAAATATACAAGGTTGCACTCGCAATATTTTTGCATTTACGCACCGCTAATTACGTGTTGCTTTTTTCGTATGACTATTGCGCTTGCAACACTGACACTCGAACAGCTGACATTTTAAAGCAAAGCAAACAAAAAATAGTAGAGATGGAGCCAGCAGTAATTACCAAAAAAATAAAACGTGAAAAATTAAAAATTGTGTATTAATTTATCAGCTGTTATTTGGAGTGCAATAAAATTTGCAAAGTTGTTAAAAAGGGTGCTCAATATTAGTTGCAATATAATCGCAAATGCAAACAGTCGCAACCCAAAACGCACCAAACGCTGAGTACCGCTACTATAAAGAACAAGGTGAATGCATCTAACTAAAAGATACTTAAATAATATGCAATTAAATTGTTAATCATGCGGCAGGAAATAAGGCCTTACGAAGTAACTCCCCAAAAACAAAAGTTAAACATATTTTCCCCAAAAAAAAAAAAATTCAGAAAGCAGCAATGGCGGTGCTTATTTTGGGGACTTATTTCACTTTGGCAATGAGGACTAAGAATTGAGAGACTTATCTCATTTTTAAAATTAGTTAAAAATCGTAGAATATATAACATAACGTTGCAGTGTAAAGAGCGTTTACAAAACAAATTCAAATATTGTAATTTGTAAAACAAAACTTTGCCGCCATGATCTCAGTTCGCAAGCCGCTGTTGATTGAAAAGCAACAACAATATTTGGGTAAGAAGTTCATATTTTAGTGCGCCCTAAAAGGCGCCCCAAAAAATCATGGAATTAATCAAGGCAACTCGATACCAGTTAGTCGCATAACTACAACAAACAGTTCATGTATTTTTTTGGTAGAAATCTTGAACCATTTATTCGCGTATGTGTGTTTGTGTTGTGTATTTTAGCAGTTCTACAAGCTAAACGCAGTAGTCAGCTGGGCTTGTGAGGCTACCTGGTATCGAGCTGCCTTGGAATTAATAAACAAGCAAGGTGAATTCGTTACCAAATGAATATGGCAGCACATATTATTATTTCTTTCCTGGGCGAATTTATTTTCAGGTGTGCGCAACACACACAAGACTAACACATGCATTTTGTTACTATAAAGTTATTTCAGTTGTCAAAGTCTGAATGTTTGCTAAGCACTTTAAAAGTTACATTTGTACTCTAATCACTATACAAACAAAAACCATTTTTAACACAAAATTGTTCTACCACACCAAAAATATTTAGAATAAAAAAGTTTTATCAACAGAGAGAGAGAAATTATTTGACATATGAAAGCTATTTGATGCAAGAAACAAAAAATAGTCACCTGTATTACCAAGTTCACCTTATATGAATTTGCTTTGGTCGCAAACAAAGCAAATTAATGCAAGGTGAACTTGGCAACACAGGTGATTATTTTTTGCTTCTTGCATCAAATAACTCTTACATGTCAAATTTTTGTTCTCTTTGCGTACAAAAAATTCGGTGCTCTTTTATTCTAAAGATTTTTAGAGTTAGAAAAGTTTTGTGATAGTATATTTTTTTTATAGTTTTTAAAGAGTAAATATAACCTTTAAATTGTTTAGCAAATATTCAGACCTTAACACAAGCATATGTTACTTTGTGTGTGTTATGAGGCGAATTCTAGTGCACCTACCTGGTAATGAATCTGCCTTGAGTCACAAAGCAGAACAGGAAACGGGACCAGAACTCTGTGCTTGAGTTGTAAACAAAGAGAAAAAATAGTTGTCAACATACAGCTCAGAAAGGCAAAGAAGCAAAAAACAGTCAGCTGTGCTGACAAGTTCACTAAGTAATGAAATCGCCTTGATTTTCAACACCACTGTTGTCAATTTTTTTCTCTTGTGTACAAACATTTTAGACTTACATACATATTTTGACTTGTTTTTTTTTTATATTTATGCTTGAAATGATTTTAATATTAATTTTTCATAAAATATGTCACCAAACATATTTATATTAAAACAAAATCAGCTACCTATATTAGCGACTGCGCATTGTGCAAAAAGAACATTTTTTTGCTCTTGGCCAGCTGAACATACTAATCCACAGATCATTTACACTGATTAAATAAATGTGTAATTTTTTTAATGTTGTGCAGTAAATTACCTTGCAGTCACCCAGTGAATAATTCGTCGTGTAAACAAGTTTATGTTTAATTTCAAATCAGGGCGTTTTGCGTTTTAGGTAACGATATGTACATATACAGTCATCAACATCAGTATTGACACGAGCGGTACATTAAAATGACTTGTAAATGTTTACGAACATAAGGTAGGTAAATGTTTTATTAATATACATACATAAGTAGGTAGGTATGTACTCAAATTTTCGCATTTTCGCAACCCCTTCTCGAACGATATCACGAAAATCCGAAAGAGAATCAAAAATGACTTCAATAGGATGGAAAAACAACGTGGCCACTGGGAAACTAAATCACAACATTAAATGATCCGCCTTAACACACATGCATACATACATACATACTAAGTATAATGTACACATACAAACATATGCACATAAAATTTTAATTTAAACTTCTTTCAAGTTTAAGCATAAAAATCTTCACAAACTGTTTTTAGATTTCTTAATGTTGATATTAAGAAATTTTTGAGTATTTTCATTACAGGTAGTAAGCAAACAACCAAAATATACATACATGGGGTATGTACATATGTAGGTAGGTATGTAATGGATTTCAATTTGTTTTAGTTTTTACTTACATTTATGTAGGTAGGTACGTCAATTAGGTTTTTTTTTATACACAATTTCACTATATTTTTGTATAAAACAATAATGTAGATTTTACTTAAGCACTAATACAACTTTTTACAAATAAATAGAACAAACATCACATCTCCATTCGGTTTTATAGATTTTATCACTTGAAAAATTATGAACAATTAATAATTTTTAATTTTTCCCGACTTGCTTTGCTGATTAAACTGCGCGTATTTTGTTTAACTATTCATAAAGCACACTCTCTTTCAAGTTCTCTTTTCTCTTATATTTCTATCTCTTACATTCTATTGGTTTGATCATATGTATGCAAGTGTAGGTGAACGAACATAAAGAATACAATTCTTTCTTTTATTTCGTTATTCCCTTGTTATTTTATTTCCTCTGTTAAATTAAATAATTATTTGTATTTTAATGCATCGAAATTATTTTAAAACAAATAGGTGCAATACAAATTAAAAGAAAAACTAATTCCAACCATAAAGAATGATATTCAGTCAAATATATCTCTGCATCTTTTTTTCAACACGGTATTAATTTAAGTGAATGCCACAAATTTAAACACACAACACTCTACCCGTTCCCTTATGTTTAACGAACAACTGACAAAAGACAACTGAATGTAAAAGTGTTGAGCTGACAACAAGTGGATGTATGAACAACGTTGTCAATGTAGTGCTTTTACAGAGCACAAAGCTGTTTTCTTGTGTTTATATTATTATTAGTAATAGAGATATCTGTTATGGACACGTTTGTTACTTGCACAATAACTGGCTTATTTATAAAGTATGTTAGGTTTATTAAATGCTCCTTTGACAAATATTATATAGAAATTTGACAATTAAGAAGTTAATAAACCTAAAATATTGTTTAAAAACAAGACCGTAAGCGTGATCTATTGTAATAAAAACAATTTAAAATCATTCATTTATCAATCATTAGAACGTTCGAAAAATTTCAACTTAATAATATATTATGGCTTTGCCTGTAGGCCTATCTTAAGGCCTGAAACAGAACTGTGTAGTGTAATACAACCTTTAAAACTTTCGCTTCATTTCCAAAAGCGTCCTCTAATCAATATTTCTGCTAGGATGTGTATAAAAAAACTTAAATTCACGAGACTAAAAACTCAACATTTGTTTTGTTTTCTTTTTTATTTTACATGTTAAACTATACATAAATTATTTATGATCTCCTGGCAGAATCGCCATGTAAAGATAAAAACAGACCAACTCTTCTGATTGTTCAAACCAGACTGACTTCTTTTTATTTATATATTTCCTCTTAACCTACCTTATTCTATATTCACAGTTGTAACTTAAAGTACAGTAAAGGTTGTATTACACTACAACTGTGTTAACGATGTTTTCCATGCATATTAATAAAAAAAAAAACTGGCTAAATTACTCATTTTCTCTACAGTGCGACTATACTTTCGTCTAATTTCATACATATAATCAAAGTATATCCGATAAAATTGGTGGAAGTGAATTCATAGTCATGTAGAAACTAACCAAGCGGTCAGAAAAATTCGGAATACGAAAGAAAGGAGCCGCGTTTAGCATTTCGATGAAAAACTAGACGAGAAAAAATATCAATCACCTGTTGACTTGCATAGAATTTATTTAGTATGTTTTACATTTCATAAAGGAAATAGAGCAAGCAAAACTGAAGAGAAGATGCAACTACTGAGCATGTTGTCAGATTTTTTTTACTTTCAACGGCTAGCTTAGTGTAAAAAATCGTCAAAGTTGCCAACAGGTGCCTTATATAGATTTTGTCAATGCCATTTAAGGCCTTAATTCACTATCCTACTGAATCGTACGATTTGTTAAAATGGCATGTGTGTCTAAAAAGTGTGATAGTCTGGACTAAAAGTGTATGTGTGTGAAAGGCTTTTTGACAAGTCTGCCCGATTTGCTGCTAATCTGTTGAAAATTTTCAAAAACTTATCTTATTCCATGCGATCAGAGTTGCCTTTTTGAAATTGTTTACAAAAGTATAATAGTGTGGCCATTTTGATGCGACTTTTTAAAGTAGGACACATGATACAACTAAAAAGGTAGCCTTATCAGCTAAACAAAACCGTTAATCATCTGCCTACTTTAGGTTGTCAAAAGAATGCAGAGATGAAAGGCAGCCAAAAGGAGCAAATCAATGTAACCTCTGTTCATATCTCTTTTATAAATGTAGAAGCGGTGACTTTTTGACAGTTTACAGAAGTTGTACAAAAACAAAATGCATGTTATTTTTATTGAAGTTGTTCTTATTGTAGGGAAAAGGTTACCTTGTTAGTTGTATCATGGTAGGACAGAATTCAATCAGATTTAGCTAGCAATTTTCAGTGAATGAATCGTACGATTGAGTAGAATGGGATATCAAGCCAAATCTGGTAATGTTGACGAGTTTTCCCAAACAAAATGGAATCTACTATCAGACTAGACTTTGGCAAAAGTCTCGTCAAATCTACTCAGTACTAAATGGTGCAGCTGTTATTTTGTTTATAAAGTACTTAAGATCACGTGAACCAAGTTGATCTGCCAAGCACCTCACAAAAACTAGTTTCAAAGAAATTAATGGTTTTTGTAAAATGTCGAAAATTGCAATTTAAAAGAGTAATATGTTGTCTAATGCAAATCTGCTAGATCTTAAGTAGATATAGTAGAAAAAACGCCAAAATATAACTTAAAAGGGCAAGGCGTAATAATTACTAGCGTATGGCTTATTTGAGCCAACAAAAACATTTTTTTCATGTTATACTTTCTGCACAAAGCTCGGTAAAACTAGAGCATTCAAAAATTTCTCTCAATACTAGAAGGCAACGTACAGCATATTTCTCTCAAACTTACATGAACTTTGAGTACGGGAACAGATTTCATGCCAATTGGGATCACATGGGCTCTAGTCGTCGAGTGCGTGACCACAGCTATTGTATTCTCTTTCGGAGACCAGTTTTATGTGAAAAAAGCGGGAAGCAAAAAATAATTACATAAGCGTTAAAGCTCACCTGGTTAAATTCGCCTTGCCCCAAACGAACAGCATGTTAAATTTATTAGAAGTGGTAAAAAGCTACCTTTTTTAATTTATACCTGCATTGTTTTCAAATTTAGTCTCTGGTGGACGATATTGTTTGACATAGGTCGGTCGCTGATACAAAACTACTAAAAAGAACAGAGCTTAAAATTCGGTTTTCATACATATGTATATGCGAGCAATGGGTACCGAACGATATTCTGAGCTGAGTAATACTTCTGCAATATACAATATTGTTACATAAAATAGTATGGCAAATCAGTTTAAAAATTCGCAGCTCATTAATCACTTCACTTCAGCGAAATATATTTAGCGCACTTGTGAAACCATTTAGCAAATAATTCCCTTTATTGTGCTTGGCGTTTTTTCGGCAAAAGTCTGGCGTTTTTCACAAATAAAGCCGTGATTTGCAAAAAATACGAAACCTTTCAAAATCAACTGCAAGTTCACATTGAAATTATAATCCAGGTTGGTATATTTTACTGTAAAAAGTGCGATTTTAAAATCGACAGTAACAACAAAAACTGACGTATTTATACTAAGCCAAACACAATAAGGCTGAATAAATTCATGAAATTCCATTTTTATACATACGAAAATATGTACATAGCGATCTGTTCTTTAAATTACGTGCTCTAAATCTCATGATTCCTAAGCTCAAAATGAGACAACACAAAATTCTTAACGAAATGTAGTCTGAAATAAAATTTAAATGACTTAACATGCAATTGTTTTTGGAAATCATGTGATATCAAGCGAAGTGATTTTCAGAACAGACGTGATAATGTCTATATTTTTTAATATTAAATTCAGTTATAATAATATTACATACTTATTTGCATTATTTTTGCAGCTTTTTCTGTTTAATAAAAACAAAGCGTTGTAACACTGTAAAATACATTGGGTTCTCATCTGTGCTAAGAGAGTATATACCTCTGGTTGAGTTTTCTCAGTTAACCGTTTAAACTTCGGAAAATAATGCTGCCAGATGGAGAAATTAACTTTTCATAGATATTAAGTATGAGATGGGTTTGTGACCGTTACAGATTTAGACACATGATTTTAAATGTTTTCTATGCGCTCTAGAGTTGATACTTCGCCAAGTTGTGAATTTTAGTAAATACCTGAAATAAAAATTTGCAAACAGATACATAAATTGCAAGTATAATTTAGAAATTTGCACAGCATCTTGACAAGACAGATTTTATATTTACCTTTAATCTTCTCAAGCTCTTCTATGGATATCACAACAGGTATATGAACGGAATGTTGTGCTTCATTTGAAACTTCATATGTGTTTTGTAGCTTCATATACTTTTCCCAAATATCTGTTTGATTGACAGTTCCTTTTTCACATTTCGTATCAACAATGTTTCTGTTGGCAAGATAAATATCAGGGCCTAATTGGATATACTTATTACAAATATATATATTGCTTTTTCTCTCAAGCTCAGCGGGCATAAGAATCTGAGATTTTAATACACCGGGTTCAATCTTCATTGCACAATTTTGATTCTCTAATTTAACAGTGCCTTGAGTTTCCATACTTTTAACGGTAGAGCAAGTCGGCTTAGTTGTATATGAAGTTGCGGGTACATGAATACTATGCCGGATAGACTTGGCCAAGTAATTTTCCGCCAAATGCGTTATTTTGACCAACACATATATGCAAATGAAAGTGCATATCGAATATACATATATGTTACCGCTGCTTGTACTCGGCGTGGTGGACAATCTTTGTACCTGTGGACGCTCTGTTTCAATCATTATAGGACTTTCTAATTATGTATTACAAATAAATTAGTATGAAATAAGACTTTTATTAAAATCGCTTACCTTGCTTTGACATCTTCCGTGACACAACTGAGTTTGCATAAGCAACTTGCTCGATCTGTTGAATGTAAAACCAAATCGTCGAAGAAAGAATCACTAATGAAAAAAGAAACAGAAAATTAACATATAAAAACATGATTTTGTTTTTCGAGAATTTTGTTATTAGTCAAACGTAATTTTATTTTCAATGAAAATAAAAAAAAAAGTGCAAAGGTAAACTTGATTCTTTTTTTATAAACGTTTTGTATGTTAAGCTGTGCAATACTATGCCTGGAAGAGCTTTCTTTTTAAACTCATGGCCACAAATGTTAATAGCCTTGAGGTGCGTGATGTTTAAGGAAACATCGAAAACAAGAACGGTTTGACTACTATGTTTGTCGCATAAGTGTCGATTTAGCAAATAATACGATATCATTAGACAAGTATGTAGACATATATAATTAATAAATAAAAATCTTGGAGTTAAATTTCGTTTTAGCGTCAAATAAAATTTATTTCTTTCGTTTGACTTTTAAATCTGCAACACTTTTTTACGATACTTGAGATCCGGTAGCATTACATTACGTTAATAATATTTCTTCACTATTCTTAGCATCCGGCAATACTACACTTATGTACTGTTAACAGTTCCAACTGCATGGCCGATCAGCTCTGGTCTATACAGTATTTTTCGGTTAATTGACCCTACGGTTAATTGGTTTCCAGGCTTAATTGAACCACATGATCGGGCAAAAAAAAATATTGCATACGAACACCATGTGAATTTCCTCGGATAATTGAACCCGGTTAATTGATTTTCCCGCTTAATTCGTTCAAAATTCATGTCATCAAAAATAAATTTCCTCTTACTTTTACCCGGTTAATTGCATTGAAAAATAATCTGGCATTTTTGCACACACATATTTGACATCATTTGTGAAAAACACTGGGTGGCATCTCTACTATATATATCTCTACTACATATATGTAAAATTTTTGCTGTTACTTGCATTTTTTTTCGTTTAAGGTAAAAAAAAATTATTTTGAAAAACTTAAAGTGCACATATGCGATTTCTTTTAATTCATTAGTACATAGTTTCAATTATGCGTGATTTCTGTAATTGAACAAACTGTTCAATTAAATAGGGTTCTTGTAATTGAACGAATTGTTCAATTAAACGGGTATCGGCTAATTGGTTCCCCGGTTAATTGAACAAAAAATTGTGCAAATTTTGATGTGCAATTAACCGAAAAATACTGTATTTGTTATTTCCTATATTTTTCCAATTTTCCATTTAAAATGAATGCTCTTGAGTTGCTTTTGCCGATTCCAACACAGCTAAAACGATTGCACGTTACTTTTGACAATTTATTATAAAGTATAAGCCGAAGCCGAAAGGCAGCAAACCATTAAATATAGTTGAATTGGTTATAGTTTTAAGACCAATCATTTTGAAAATGTGTGAAAAATTAATTGTACAATAAAAAGAAGCATTATATTTGCCTGTGAGGAAATATGATAAAGAACACTGTGTAAGTTAGACAAAGATTTAGTGGTTATATTTCCAAATTCACGAAAGTTTCTAATAGACAACCCAAAAAAAATGTTCACAGTAAAGTTAATTTAGAACTATATGCTGTTTCTAAAGCCCCCAGTAAAGTTGGGACAAAGACGCATTGGGGTAAGTGATAAACGCTAAGAGTTAGGTTTAAAAATTAAAAAAAAAAAAAAAAAAAAAAGCAAAATTGTATTATTCGAGTCTGCTTTAGTAAAATGGTACCAATTGCTATAAAATGAAAAGTGTGCTGCCAGATGCTTGCAGGTATTAGTTATACCATACTAAGTCGGTATTAGTTACACCACATTAAAGAAGCCGCCATGATACAATTAACAAGGTAGCCTCGTCAGCTAAACCGTTAATCAACTGACTACTTTAGGTTGTCAAGAGATTGCAGAGATGAAAGGCAGCCAAAACGAGATAGCTAATCCGCGTAAGTTCAGTGCATCTCTCTTCTGTAAATGTAGAAGTGGCGTCTTTTTGACAGTTTGCATAAGTTGTACAAAAACAAAATGCATGTTATTTTTATTGAAGTTGTTCTTATTGTAGCGAAAAGGCTACCTTGTTAGTTGTATCATGGAAGCCGCCTTTAGACAGACCAAAGGCCTGTTGTCAGGAACAAATTGTGCATGCCCATGAATAATCTGGCAAACTGAAACTAAAAAATATGATCTTGTACATATTGAAACTGCTTTTCAATATGCGATGTTACGTTCTGGCAAAACATTTTCTTCTTTAAGCAAAATATAATACGTGCTTATTACCATTTAGTTTGGAAATAGGCTATGACTTTGGAGCTATGAGATAGAAACTTGACATTTGACGCAATATCTAGCTACCTGCTAGATATATATATACAGTAATATATGAAGCCCTATTTTATGTACTAATATAAAAAGTTTAAAAACTAAAGGGTTGTAGGTGCAAAGAGCAATCTTCGTAGCCTAAGTTAAATGAGTTAAGCCACTTTTACGTCAGTACTTTGTATGGAAAATTTGTCAAATAAGAGTTTAATAAACTTAAAATATTTATTATGAATAAGACCCTTAAAGTCTACAGCCGCAATAAGTGAATAGCTAATAGGTACTGTGTGGTCTTTGTTTTCCGTCTGCAAAATCGACGCCTAAAATATATAAGAGTCGTTAATTGTTGTTGACTGGATGGTGTTAAAGGTATGAACACTGGACAATAAAACAAAGAATCAACAGTAGTCAATTTTGTCTTAATAATTTTTACAAAACTAAATGTATTTTTATTCCGCTATTATGTTTTGCTGATTCAAATGTTCACAAACATTTCCTTTTTCCCATTTCTCCATCCACCACATTTTTATAGTTCCGGTAAAATGTAATGTACTATATATGTATGGTAAACCCTACATATAGTACTATTCTAAAATAAAAAAATAAAAAATGGGAAAGGCATTGGCATACGAATAGTTAATATATATTTTCTAATTAAGCAAATAGTATTTCATTGGTTTCACATATATTAAATCTCAGAATAGGAAGTCTGCAATATAATAATATTGGGACGCAATTACCTAATCCACAGCACCACATAATATTTCACTGCCTGTTTATAACTAATGCATAGCAGTCGTTGAAAAAATTAACTTTCCTGAATATCTAAAATCTATTAAAAACGCTTGTTCTCGTTTTGCAAATAGCGTAAACCTGTGGTTGGTAACTTTACCATTATTATGTTTGTATATGTGTATATAATTAATACATAACTAACTAAAAGATTTAAATTTCGTTTTTACCTGAAATAAAATTTATTTGTTTCGTTTGACGTTTTAAACTGCAACCGCTTTTTCGATTCTTGAGATCCGGTAGCATTACATTAAGTAATCTTATTTTGTTACAATTAATACCATCCGGCAATACTACACTTATGCGCTGTTAACAATTCCAAGTTCATAGCCGGTCAGCGCTCTTTTAATTTTGTTATTTCCTATATTTTTCCATTTAAAATGAATGGCTCTGGATTTGCTTTTGCCGATTCCAGAAGAGCTAAAACGATTGCACGTTACTTTTGATAATTTGCTATACAGAATAAGCCGAAGCCCAAGCCGAAAGGCAGCAAACCATTAAAAACAGTTGAATTAGTTTTAGTGCAAATTTAAAACGAAATATTTGTCAAAATTAGAGAAGAATTAATTGTACAATACGGAGAAACATTATTTTTACATATTAAGCACGATAATAAAGAACATTGAGTAATATAGACAAAAGTGTAGTAGTTATATTTCCAAATTCACGAAAGTTCTTAATAGACAACGCAAAAAAAAAATTTCGCAACAAAATCACACTAAAACATGTTACATGTATGCTGTTTCCAAAGAACCGAGCAAAGACACATACCGGTAAATGATAGACACTAAGAGTTAGATTTAGAAATGAATAAAACTTGCAAAATTGTATGTTTCTGGTCGGCCTTAGTATAATTGCCGTAAAAAGCAAAAGGGTGCTGTTAATTGCTTACAGATTTTGTACGTGAACCCTGTGTTGGTTAGTAAGGCCGAAGCTGGTTGTCAAGAACAAATTTTGCACACGCCTGATAAATATTATGAATTGAAATTGACAAAATACAATTTTGTATGTATTGAAACCGCTTTTCAATGTGCAGCACCCTTTTATTAATACTTTTAATATCGTTCCCAGTAAATTCTGTAACTTCTACATCGAATTATTAGCAAATTATAAGCCTCCGGCAAACTTGGAAATTTTCTGATGCCCTCTACAATCCTATAAACGTTGTCTCTTTCAAGGCCGTAGATACTTATACTAAAGTTTAACCATGTTTATGATTATTATATTATATTCTTGGACAAAATTATGTGAACTGGCATGTAATTGATACATATACATACGTACAAAACAACATTTGCATGGTCAGTTTATACTATCTACATATGTGTAATTTTCAAAAGTTTTAGGGTTCCTCCATACTGATAGAGTCAAACAGCACCGTGAGAAGTAGAGAGCTGAACATGTAGTTAACCGGCCACGACAACGGCAAGTACTAAACCAACAAAAAGATAAAGACTGAAGTTTGTTTCCTTACAAAAGAGTGTGCAAATTTGGTATAGCTTTTGAATCATAAGTGATAAAAACTTTACATTTTCACAGGATATTTGGTTACATAGGCTCTACAACAAATACCAATAGCAACAAAAAGCTAAAAACTCTTTGGTTTAGTGCTCCCAAAGAAGAAACTGAAATCAGCTGTAACTTTTAAGCCGTAAGAGATAGAGATTTTAAATTTTGCACAGAATAACAAATACAAAGAGGTTAATATTTAAACTGTGGCCAAGGCATGGGATCTGAAACTTTTACGGGAAGTGTAGTTGCCTGTCCGCTACAATTACTAACATTAAAAACAACAAAAATGTAAAATCTAAAGGGTTCCACATACAAGGGGCACTATACCTATTCTAAGAGAAATGAATTAAGTCACTTTCCTGGCAGTAAGAAACGGTTGCTGTCCGAGTTGGTCCCATATCGTAGTGCCTAGGACAAGTTGTGCCCCTTTAACACATTTCTGTACTTTAAATATAAGTGAGACCTTGTTGTACAGGAAATGGGAATAAATTAATAAAATAAATAAATATTTGGCTGAATTTATTATTTATAAACAAAACTGTTAAGGCCGTAATAAGTGGTCTTGTTGTGGCTATTGTTTTCAGCTTGTGTAGTCGAGCTCTAACATATTGAAGAGGTTGCGTTTACTGTTGTTGACTGGATGGGGTCAAAGGCTTATATATTGTACACTAAAACGAAAATTCAACAGCAGTTAATTCCAACCTGTTATTAAACTTTGCGAAAATAAGTGTTTTTTTATTCCGTTATTATTTTTTGTTAATTCAAATTTTTACAACGACTCCCTCTTTCCATTTCACCCTCCTTCATTCACATTTTTATAGTTCCCGTACAATGCAATGCATATGTAGGGGCTATGCCTTGATTACTATTCTAATACAAAAAAAAAAAAAAAAAAAACGCTGGGAAAAAGTATTGGCGTACTAATAGTAAATATATAGTAATTATACATATGTACATGTATTTTTTTATTTATTATTCTATTAGCCTTATAATTAAAATTAAAAGCTAACATTTTTTTAGGCAATGGCAGCTTAGGCCTTCAGCACAAAATTGTGTTTAGTTATCTTAATCTTAATTTACTAATTAAATTGCAATTCAATAAAATTCATTTCATTAGTTTGACATGCTTTAAATCGCAGAATAGAAAGTCTACCATAGAATAATGTTGGGTCTAATTTTCCTAATCCACCAGCACCACTTAATATTTAACTGTCTGTTCTTAATCAATATATACGACAAATAGAGTTTGGTAAAATTTATCTTTCTGAAATTTACGTCGGTATTCATAACAAATAAAATGTTGTTGAGATATATTTTAGAACAGAAGGTGTTTAAATAACACTTTATTTCATTATGAATATCGGTATTAAAATCTTTTTAATATATTGTTACCTTTATAATACTGTAGCCCTATTCTTAGTACCTTTACCTTTATTTTGTATGCATAATTTATTATGTTGCTATAAAATTACTAAATATGCATATTTAAGAGTTAAGATTAATTTTTAAGTAAAATACAATATTTTTATTTCGTTCGACATCTTAAACTGTAACAGATTTTTCGATGCTTGAGATCCGGTAACGTTACATTACATTAATATTATTTTGTGACTATTATTAGCGCTTGGCAACCCTACATTTGCTCACTGTTAATAATTCCAAGTGCATGGGCGGTCAGCTGTGCTTTATTTTTGTTATTTCCTATCTTTTTTTTTCGTTTAAAATTATTGCTCTTGAGCAGAGGTCGAAGCCGATCGGCTATTAGCCGGCTTTCAGCCGCCGCCGAGGATTGATGACATAGGACAGCCGCCGCCGATAATTCGGCTCAACACGGCTCAAAACCGAGCCGGTTTGTTTCGGCTGAGCCAGAATTTCACAGCGCAGCCGTTTATTTTGAGATTTGGCACATTTTTATTTTGCTCATTTCAATGTATAATCAAAGGAAGTTTAATTCAGTGCTGAACTATTTTTCTTTAGTAACATTTTTTTTAATAACCACTACATCCAGACTTTTTCGTAATGTAATTTTAACTCCTATTTATTGTTTTGCCTCCCTCTGGACTGTATTAAATAAGGCTCATTTGCTTCTTGATCTGATGTATGTATGTATGTATATGTCTATTTTTCATAGACATATACATACATGTCCTGAAAATGAGTTGTAAGGATCGAAATATAAACATAGATCAAGAAGCACTTGAGTTTTATTTATTACGAGTCAAAGGAATAGAACACAAAAAATTTTAGTTAAAAATACTAAGAATTGATTCAGAAAAACGAAAATAAATTTACATACAATAAAAATTTATTTTTCTGACAACAAAAATTTAAAAAAAGTGTTGAATTTTTATTGTATAGCTGTTGCTATTTTCTGTCTTTTTTTTAACTGCCAATTTTTCAATATTTTGAACATCTTGTTAATATTTTTTGATTTTATTCATTCACCAGGTACATTTTGTTTACTTTCTTTTTTTAGCGTAAAGACGTATATAGAGAATAAAATTTTCATTTGTCTCTTATTATCTTTGAATTTGCTACTTTTGCTCGCATTTTTATTAAACTTAAATCTAGAAAAAAAATAGTGTTAGCGAACTACCAGCCGTTGATGTTTACTAAGCCGCCGTTGCCAAAAATTACCTCGGCTGCTGGCGACTTTTAGCCGCCGCCGCTTATTTTGCCATCGAGCCGCCGCCGACCGACAGCTATCCTCGGCTTCGACCACTGCTCTTGAGTTGCTTTTGCCAATTCCAGAAGAGCTAAAACGCTTGCACGTTACTTTTTATAATTTATTATAAAGTACAAGCCGCAGCCGAAAGACAGCAGCAAACCATTAAAAACAGTTGAATTCGTTTAAGTGCAAATTTAAAACAAAAAATTTTTCTGAATTTGTTAAGAATCAATTGTACAATAAGAAGAAACATTATTATTACATATTAAGGAAGATAATAAAGAACATTGTGCAATATAGACAAAAGTTTATTAGTTATATTTCCAAATTCAAGAAAGTTCCTAATAGACAACGCAAATAACAAATTTCACCATAAAGTCACACTAAGAAAATGTATACTGTTTCCAAAGGTCCTAGCAAAATTGTGGCAAAGACGCGTAGAGGTAAGTGATAAACGATAAATGTTGGTTTTAAAAATTAATAAAATTAACAAAAGTGAATTTTTCTTCCGGAAAATGAATGTTATTAAAACTGTTATGTCACAAAACACACGGTATGAAAGAGTTGAAAACATACCACTCAAGAGAGCAAATTTTACTAAATGTTAAAAGAGAGCATTTGTTATTGAGTACTTGAGAAGTTCAGTGGTTTGTTGTGCCATTGTGCCGGTTTGTTTATTTTATTAATTTTTATCTGCAAATGGCGATTGAACCGTTGAACTAACTAAATTTCATATAAATTAATGTTTAATTTTTAATTAAAGGTTTATCACAGAATTTTGAAAAGTTTGAAACCATCAAAGAAAGCAGTAAACGAAACAACGATGCGAATAGTCCAGAAAAATTAAGGTAAGGTTGAATAAACTCTTTTTTTTATTTGTATGTGTATAACATATGTTCGTAGTCATGTGTGTATGTGCATATGTACAATCATTTGCTGCATTAAATGCAAAACAATCATGCACTGCTCATCATTTGTTCACCAGCCATCTATCCCTTGGACTTCAGCATGTAAATACATATGTATGTATGTACACAATTACTTAATATGTAGTAGCGAGCACATGCTAAAATAGTTGTGTTTTATTTTTTTATTTCTATTTTTATATGTAAATCAAAAGTCATGTGTTTAATTTTGTTGCACTCTCTATGTGGACATATTACATATGTTCATATGTATAGTATGAACATATGTAATATGTAATATGTATACATACATACATATGTATGTATGTATGTATATCTTATAGATAATATGCACATTCAATAGCTTTGTATGTAAAACTAATAAAAGTATGAACTTTGTTTTTCCGTACGTTATATTATTAGGTTATGTTTATTTGCAATGAATGGCATGAAAAACCCAAAAACCGCTTTAACAGTTTTTTATTTACTATTTTGCATCTTCATTATTTGAACGAATAATGGGGACTAAAACTCGATATTGATTGACTATTTGAAAACATACTTACTCACTGAAAAAAAAAAGAATATTTTAAAACCTTGCAAAAATGTAATCGTTTTGTTATTATTATTTTATTATTATTAAACCATTAAAACCATTAAGTATGTTTTATTTCATTCCTAAATGTTCATGTTGGGTTTTAAAACCAATTCAGTGGTCACATGAAACAATTTTGTAGGTAATGTTAAATAATTTGGACATGAATGATTACATTTTTTTAATTAATTTTATATATGGGTATTTCCATGAAATGGTGCACCGTTAGTTAAAAAATCAAAACGCTCGCACAATTTTTTAAGCACAGAAAATTGAAAAAAAACTATTGACATTTTATTATGTAAAAAAAAATTTGAACTTATAATAATTTTAAATGATGGTAAAAACTTCTGAAAATATGTATATGTTAAATTACAAAAATAATCAAAAAATTTTTTTCTTAGCCAACCCATGCACACTTGTTTTTGAACGAACCATGATTATAAAGGTCCATTAATAACCTTTATAAAAACATTTTTTCCGAAATAAAAATCTTCTACAATTCGCCTACTTTTGCAATATTTCATGTTGCTTTAAAAGGCACTTACGTTTTTTGTCACGTGCGTGAGTCAACTTTGATCGCATGGAACTTGGGTACCCAGTGCTCAATTTTCCAATATATATACTTTTTGGAAGGAACTCATCACATTAAATGTAACAATGGCAAAATTCCATTCAAAAATTCCAACCCATTTATATTTTCATAATATTCAAAACAATTAAACGTGTACAAATGTCACGTGCGTAACCATGGAAACACCCATATGTATGTATTTATTTTCTTGAGCTAAACGTCTTTTTTCATTAAAAATATTTAATTATTTTTGTCGATATTTCGCTCTTCTTCGCATAGCTTCTTCAGGACAATGAAATGAAAATATAAAAAAAGGGTCGAAAAAAAACCAAATAAAAAATTTTTTAATTAAAAAATTTGTAGTTTTCAAAATGTCAAAGAGCCATCCATTATCATTATTATTAAAAATAAACACTTTTAGGGAAAAACTGGGAGTCTCACAATTTTGAATTTTCTTTTGTAAATAAAATCGTACGTTTTTAATATTCTGGATACTCGTTCTTCGACCTTTTTTTTTATTTAACTTTATTTGGTTTAATAATTGAGCTCAAGGTAACTTTATTTTCAATAAATAATATACTTTCTATTTATTTATTTACTCAAGTTCAGTAACACAAAAAGCCTTTCTAGGCCAAGAAATATATACTACAAAGATATTAATTAACAAAAAAAGAGATAGAGTAATGTATAGATTATAATTTCAGTAAATGAATATACAAAATAACTGACTTATATTGTTTTCAAATAACAAATCAATGATTTTTCAAAGTATGGCTCCCCAGCCAGATATTTAACTAATTTTGCAATAAATAACAATACAAACAGTCCCGACGTGATGCTTTGAGGCAGTAGAGTAAAAGGAAAGTAGAGGTATAGTAATATAACACAGTCCTTACTTGGTAAAGTTTGAGTAATTCAAAATTTTGTTTTAGCTTACCATAAGTAGTGTTGCTTAGTGATTTCAGAAACATATATTCGATGTGTATTAGAGATTATTGTTAGAGATTATTGTTAAATTATTCAATATTTCGATACGCCTTTGTGTATCTTCTTTCCGGAAATTTTTTTTTTTTTTGCTAATATTTTATAAATTTTCAAATTTCAAAACAAATCTTAATGACAAACTAATTGAAAAATAAAAATTTTATTTGCATTTGACCTTGAGCTCAATTATTAAACCAAATAAAGTACGTTTTTAATTTTAAAGTGTGTCTTTTCAATTTAAAAAAAGAACAAAATAAAATTTAACGTTTTTACAACTAAATTATGTTATGTTTCACGGACTGCCCCCTTCTTATTAAATATTAGTATTTTCTTGAGCTTTTCATTATTCATATATGTATGTATGTATATACATATGTATGTATGTATATATTTTTATATATAATATTGGGAAAAAATATCAATATTATAAAAATATACGAAGAAATATAAAGAATATCACCGGTATTCATAAAAAATAAAGTGTTGCTCAAATACATTTTAGAACAAATTTGATATGAAAAATTTGTTCTAAAATGTATTTTAACAATGTTTTATTTTTTATGAATACCGGTGTATATATATAATAGAAAATACTAATATTTAATATTTATTTATTTATTTATTTCATTATTTAATCGAGCCCATTGGGCCATATATGATTAATATATACATACATATAAATTGTAATAGAAAGCAAGTAACTGAAAGTATTATTAACAATTCATATTAAAACTAGTATTATGTATAAGCTTTTTTTATATTCATAAACCTAAATTTGGTAACAATAAAATTTTACAAAGTTATTAAGATATTTGTACATACTTCAGCAGAAAAAATACAGCCCTCGTTCTCAAACAACATTTATCATAAACACTAGCCTATTAAGAATAAGTAGAATTCATGAAGTAGGAAATATTTAAGTTTGATCATCGAAGAGTTCAAGCAATTTAGTTCTAAGAATTGATTTAGACATGTTAAACCTTTCTAAACGTAATGGTAGAGAGTTCCATATTCTGCAGGTTCTAATAAGAAAAGAGCTTTCAAACGAGGAGTTACATATCTTCGGAATAATTATAGTAGGATTTCTACTAGACTTAGAAAATATAAAAATTTCGGACAGGGTGGGAGGAGATTGTGATGAAATAATTTGAAGCAGAGTCAGTAAAGCATCAATTTTTAGAAAATTGTTGAAGGAACAATTAAGAAATAGTTTAACATAGCCTGATGTATGCATAGATATTCTAAGTCCGAAGACATATCTGACAATTCGGTTTACTAAAATTTTAATACGGTTTCGATTTGTTTTTGATGGACCACTGTACACAGAGAGGCAGTAACGAATATGTGGCATGAGAAGTGACTGAGCTAAAAGACGACATACTGATAAAGGTGCAAAAAAGTTAGAGTTGTATAGGCATCTCAAAACAGAATTTATTCTGGAGCTGAGAAAATTTATATGATAATCAAAAAGCAAATTTTTATCCAACGTAATTCCAAGAATCCTTAATAGCAAATATTTGAAATTTATTTTGTTTTAACAAGAATTTTGATTTTATGCAATTTGTAGTGTGAATACAAAATCAGATTTCATATCAACTTCACGTTGGCAAATTCCTTATGTAAATTTCCGTACACCGGTACGGAGTTGAAAAAGATGTACAAACGAAATTCCGTTTATTACAGTCTTGTTATAACTATTAGTGGAAACTCTTTTTTTTCGTCAACTCAAACGAAAATTAATGTTCATTTGGCTGCGGAATTTTCGACAATTAGCTTATTGCTTTTAAAATGATTAAAGTGGATGAAATCGTTTTTTGAAGAATATTTACAAGACGAAGAGAATTTTTAACCAATTTCTCCACACAACTATTTTATCGGGTAGATATAATTATTGCTATGTTCCAAACGTAGATTTCCTTAGAACCTCCGTACCGGACTTAAAATGATATAAGGGACAATTTTGTACAGTTTTGTTTCTGTTCAACTGGAAATGTGAACATTTGATTTATTTTTAATTTTTCTTTCTATGCCGCTCTGACGAACCTTTAGAAAATCGAATTCAACGCTATTGTTTAAACAAAAAAAAAAAAACAAAATTTTTTTTAAACCTAAAAGGAAATTCTTCTACTTCAATGGTTGTTAAAAAATAGTGTATTGTATGTGAATAAAATAAGAATGGGTAAGGAGCCACTGTTTTTTTTGTGAAAAGAAACTTAACTACTTTTACGGCAAGAGTAATTTGAAATTATTTTCTCCAGAAAAGCACGAAAGTAAAAAGTAATGAGATCTAAAAATATATTTTTCAAAAAAAAAAAACCTAAATTTTCAATCTGAATACTGTCTATACAACGAAAATTTCAAATTTTATAGTTAAAGAAATTAAATGTTTTCCATGATGCTCACTAGATTTTATGCCTTGAAGTTTCTATATAAATTTAGAACATGGACTGCTCTGAATACCTCAAAGGCATGGAACGGGGTTGGCATGTTCGAAACAAATATTGCTTACAAACATGATTGGAGGTCAGTTATATTCATTTGGCTTCTCTACCGTGTATGGACGCCTCGAAAATGATATTCCCTTGGCAGTCTGATGTAGGGGTGGCATAGATAGTATGGAGAGTATAGCTAACACCGTTTCAAAACACCTCGCCTTAAAGTCTTTCTTTTGCGATATAAAAAATTTGTTCGGTCCACCGGACATCAACTGAATGTTTATTCCAAGAATATTAACAGTTTCCGATTTCTCAATGTTTATAACATTTCCTTATACATAATAAGAAACTGAGTTTTTGAGCCTTATAACGTTAATAGCCTTTTTACACCGACTGACATCCACGTGAAACGCATGGAAGATGTTGAAAATGTGAAACAGTCGTTTACATTGACAACATCTTTCATCTTTCATTTATTTGTCAAAAAAAAAGACGCAAAATTTTTGTGAAAAATAAAAAACAAAAATAAAATGTCCAAGTCCATTTAAAATGGACCATTTTGGACATTTTTATTTCCATAGGTCAAGCAACATGATCTCCATATTGATTGACCATACGATAGGCTTTCTTTTGCACTGCAATTAAAATGAATTTATTTATATGTATGTAATTAATTACAAATTATAAGAAAATACATGTTCCGCTCATTTTTTTTATGTTAAATTTGTTTTCTGAAATGTCATTTTGCTAGTGATGGTACAAAAGCAATCGATTTTTTGCAATTTTTTTTAGTGATGGCACTAAAAACATCGAAAGATGTAAGATGGAACAAAATGAGAAAGGATCATCTTCTGCTGATGTAGAAAGATGTAGAATTTTCGGCCTGTATAATTCTTATGGGGAAGATGTAACATCTTTGCAAATTGATGAAAGCTGTAAGATGTGCGTCAGTGTAAAAAGGCTATAAAAATACAATTCTCTGCTTTATATGAAATCTAATATATGTATGTACATACATATGTACATATATGTATGTAAATAGAGTTGAAAGGCTTCAAAATAATTTGTTCTTCGTAATAGTCTTGTCTTGTCGCCCACCTCATTTTATGATCGTTGCTTGTGATATATTTTGAGTATATTACTAAATTAGGTTAAATGAAGGCTAGCCTGTAAAGAAGTTTGTAATTACATTGGCGAAATGAATAGGTATTTTTCCATCTTTCAGCAACATGCAAACTTTTGACGTATATACATACATACATATGTACGTCATTGATAACACTGAGTAGTTCAAAGCAGCTATTTTGATCTACCTACCTACATATGTATGTACATACATGTGTAGAAAATGTAAATGAAAACAGACACTGACGTATGTATCTGAAACAGTGCAATAAAAAAATATCCGTCCCTTGGTCAGGTTCAATTTTCAGGCACTGATTTGTAATTATTTCAAGCTAAGGCAGGCATAAGGTAGATAACAATATAAAAAAGAAAAATAGAATTGCCATAATTGAGTTTACAGTGGTTAGAATTTGGGCTTGAGGTTTTTAGGATTGAAAGCTGGTGTTAACAACGCTGGTGAGAAATGAACATGTGTTTTTTACGGCTCTTATTCAAATATAAATTATTTTTAAGCTCTTAATGTGGCTCAAGTTTAATTTTTTTAAATTATTGCTTATGAATAATAATATTAATTAAAAAAAAAGAGAAAGTTGCATATTAGCTGGAGTGCCACTTACTGTTTCGAAGCCGCCATGCTTCCCATCAGTAGACGTTTTGAATTTTGGTCTTGCTAAATTTTATTAATTTAGCTCTTTTTATTAAATATGAACTTAATTATTTATTTGCTTTAAGAGCGAATTGCAATGTATTAATTCAGGTCCAAAAATACGCCTTTCAAATGTTTTCTATCTTTTTATTTGTTAAAGTCTTGTAATTTGATTTTTCATTCATAGCAAATAGTTATGAAATTAAATTAAAGAAATAGCATGTCTATACTATCTGACCACCCACTAATATAGTATATTCGCAGTGCCCAAGCCTGCCATTTTCACACATATTAAGTCCTACATTTTCTATAAATTTTATTATTGGACTTTTCTTAGTTATTCTTGGAATATTTCAGAAGACTGTGTTTGGAATGAAGGCTGTTGATAACAAGCAGGTGGAATTGAGTATGTACATATACAATAATATGGGTCGCTTTGAAAGGACAACGATTTGTCGATATTGCAACATATATTTTTTCTATAGTTTTTGGCATGAGGAAGAAAAGCTTCACTACGCTATAAATCATAAAAACCAATTTCAAGACGTTGGAATTGAAGTTTTTTTTTTTTTTTTTTTTTTTTTTGGAAATCCCTTAAGGATGCATCATATGGTTTGGGTGTGTTTAGAAAAAACATAGGCTACCACAAATTATCGGGAGTTGGTCATACATTTGTCTCTGCTGCGGCCACCCTTGGGCTGATTAGTCTTGAGGACCTCAAAATAAAGGTTTCTCCGCATCGGTGTGAGCCGATTTGACTGAATTTCACAACGAAGACATGACATGATACATTATACAAATTGTTTGGTATCAAACAATTCTTTCTTTAATTTTCAGCAACTTGATTTCAGCAGCCTACAGACGGACAACACTTACTTGATTTTTCTTTTGAAGCTCAGCCAGAATACATTGATACGTTTTTATTGTTTAATAAAAATAGTTTTGCAGCTGAAATTAAAACACTCAGCTCTGTAACTTTATAAATTTTTTGTTGATTATAAGACCATGTTGATCCCTAACGCGAATGCGTGCTGCTACTTATATTCCAACTCAGCTTCTGGAAATTTCTAAGTGATGAATCCTCTGCAACACCTGATCTAGGAAGTTCTAAGACCTTCGAATGATTTTTTTTGTATGGCAATGGCAGCAGTTATTTAAATTAGATGGGGTACATTAGTGTGCTGTTTTAATGCAGCTAAACAGATGTCGCTTGCCGCAGTACTAATAAATCCACTCTTATTTCATTAGCTGAAGTAAATGATTATTTACAAATACAGCTTTATCTAAAATTTTTAACAATATGTATGTACTGGGGTTGGAATTACAAAATACACCCTCAAGTTCGTGATACACTATCCTACTCAATCGTACGATTCATTCACTGAAAATTGCCAACTAAATCTGATAGAACTCTATGCTACTTTAAAAAGTTGCATCAAAAGTGCCATAGAAAAAGATAGTTTTTGAAAATTTTCAAAAGATTAGCAAATCGGTTAGACCTGTCAATAAGTCTTTCACACACATACACTTTTAGTCCAGACTAATCACACTTTCTGGTCACACACGCACATGTAAGGATATTGAATCACCGCTCTTACGACTTGTTGAGAAGGGTGCAAAAAAAAAAGTGAAAACCGGAGGCCTCGAAAATCATTTTTTTATGTGTCGTAGTGGATTTTTTCTCATTCCTAAAGCTATCGAATCATCGATAGCACAATATCCGATGGCTAAATCGACCCAGCCTAATGTACATGTTTATGTTTTAATTAGCAACATATGTAAAGGAAATAATATGCTTTAGTGTTTCATTTCTTTTTGCTTTAACTGTACTTGTTTGCGTGATTTTATTTTGTTAATTTCTGAATGTAGATCGATAATCTGTGTTTACTGTCGTCTGCTCATCCGTTCGGTAGCTCTTTTTTTTTTTATTCAAAATAAAAAAGCTTCAACACTATATGTATGCTTTGTATCGATAACAAGCTGCTGAGTGCTTATACAAATGCTCACAACATTTACATACATACGTATGTATGTGCGTATCTATCTTTATTTACATTATGTATGTGTACATATGTATGTACATATGAGGAGGCAAAGGTGTTTTGTATTCAGATTTCAATCGTAAACTGTCAATCATTAATAATAAGTTATTTAGTTTTCAATTCACTCTGAATACCAGGCAAAAATCAAGTTCTAATTTTCCTCAATCACTATTAAAAAATAACTCATTGAGGCCATTAATATTTCAACGTTAAGATAAGGGGCTCGTCTTTTCTCTGCTATTTCGTTTTAAATATTATCTATGCTTACGCAATACATTTTATAATATTTGCTGCGTGTTTTCTCTTAACAAAGTGTTATTTGTAGTTACCAAAAAAAAAAAAAAAATATATATATATATTTTTGATGTCACGCTATAAAATTCACGCTATAGATATTGAAAGAAACATAAAAATTTTTTAGTAAAGAGTTTGCATTACCAACAATTGTGGAACCCCCGTTTAAATTCTTCTCCGCTGTGCCCTGATTCTCAATACCTACAACTGTTGTTTTACAACTGAGATATACACCCCATTTACACACGCAACTGCAAGTAACTCAATACATTGACATTTTTTACTAATGCCATCATATTTCTGCAAGTTGTGAGCTCACTTACAAGAGATTTTGATAGCCAGTAATTTTTTTTATTTGCATGTCGGTAATAAATTCACTTGGATACTACAACAAATAGCAACGAAAAGGGAAATTAGTAAAAACGTAAAATCACAAAATTTCACTAGAACATATTTTATAGGTTATGTTTGCTCAGCGAGCAAATACAACAATTAAAGTAAATTTGTATTTGCTCTTGCAAAGTTTTTGTAGGGTGAAATAATTGTTTACTGTAAATTTTGGATTTACACGTTGAGCAAACATAACCTCAAAATATACTCTTGTGAAATTTGAATTCCTTACGTTTTTTCTTTTCGGTGGTGCTTGCTGGTGTATTCATATGTATGTATGTATGTATGTACATATGCATTTTTAGTTGTTTGCATCCGTGTACTTAGCTAAAACCAAGGTCAACAAGAAAGTAGTAGTCACGCCGCTCGCGGGCTAATATTTGCCAGTGTGGCCTATATAACTTTACAGTAGATTTTAAATACATTAAATGGCTTCCAAAAATTCAACTGGTGCAAAAGTGCAAAATTTGCAAAATACAGTTATTGCATTATCATGGGGACTTAAAAACGTTGTAGAATTTATTTTTGGAACTGTTTAACATTTTTTTTTAATGTTACTTTATTTATTTCATTGTCGAAATTTTTAAGTTTTTTTTGCGAACATTTTATCGTCGTCTTTGCATATGTTCGAAGTTAAAAAAAAATGTATTTTGAGCCAGTGTTTCTAATTCGTGGTTTTACACTATTTCCCTCTAATTCAATAAAAATTATAACAGGCTTATAAGACTGTTATTTGACATATTTGTATGGAAAATCTGTCAAATAAGAGCTTTATAAACCTGTTATAATTTTTATGAATTAGACGGTTTGAGTTTTGCTATTATTTAATTGTTTTTAAAAAGTGCGTGGTCTGTTTCTGCACTTGGCATTTGCATGCTTACTTAAAAAAGTTATTTTTAAAGAAAATTTATTTTCTCAAATACTTACTTGAATTTGTAGAAGTAAAAGTAATTGCCCTTACTTAACTGCTAACACACTCAAAGTAAAAACATATTACTACAAGATTTTATAAGCTGAGGTTGTTTAGAAGGACTGTAGAAAACAAAATTTTCGGTGTAATTGGTATCAAAAAAAGAACAAAAAAAAAAATGGACAACGGCAACACTGATTGTGTGTGTTCACCATTTTCTTACTCTCTTCTCTTGTATTTGTAGTATATTCAGTGTACTCTACTCCATTAGTGGTGAAATTTCATACCAATTGTTCAGTTAAATAATTTTATTATTATCTGGCCAAATTGAACTCAATTAAGGCTTTAATTGTGTAAAACTTGTCATTGCTCAATTCAAATAAATATGTGTGTGTGTGTCAAATGGGCATAAGAAAAAAGTAGGTTATTTAATCAATAATTTGGAATCTTTATTTGCTTAACAATTATTGAGACTTTCGAAATATTTTAAAGAAAACTACTTATTCAAGAACTTCTTTTATCGTTTTTTATGTTTCGTTTGTTATGCTGTTAATATTTTTCATAAATGACATAATTTCTATACCATGATTTATAATTTTAATAACAAAACTAACAATCATTATCGTCTTAAGATGATTTTATGTATGTAATTTTATTTTTTCTTTTAACACGAACATGTTTTAAACATGCCTTATTGTTGTTACATATAAAAATATATATAAAAGTATGTACATATGTATGCATGTTTGCTTGTTACAACTGAACTCCTTGAATACCATTTTTACTCGATTCAAAACATCAGATTATTTAAATTCGATGACAATACGATTAGTTAAAAAATTTGTTTTTATCCCAGAATCACAAAATAAAAACAAACAAAAAATATGTATGTACGTTCGTTCAGGGTTCCATTGATTTGTCGATTGCTTTTGGCATGAGGAAAGAAAACTTCCACTATGACATATCAAAAAAATTATTTTCCAGTCTTTCAAATTTAAATTTTTTGTATTTTTTTATGGGAATACCCCTAAGGAGGCATAGTATGGGGTCGGTGTATTCGAAAAATATTAGAGAGAAAAAAAAATTATAGGACTTACATATAAGTGTGATGGGGGAAATCAAGATTGAAGCAAATTGATACTTTTAATACCTTTAATACTTATCAGTCCCATGGTGCTTATAGAGGAGTAAATGTATGAGCAACCCCCATCTTATCAATGTTTTCTTTCGATCTCACTTACCTGGTACCATGCCTCCTTAGAGAGACTTCCATACAAAAATAAAAAAGACTTTAAGCATTAATTTTGACCTTATACCCGAACTTCGTGATTTACAATTGTTAAGAATTTTATCGATTTTTGCTCACTCAAAATTGAGAAATTTTTTTTTGTGATAATATTAGTTATGGCCAGGGTTCGAAGCAAATTTGGATGCTGATGAGCGTAGTGGTGGTCGTGAAACAGCCCTGGTATGTACCCCAGCCAGTAAGTCTTCAACTTTACTTTTCTTGGGCTCTTTAAAAATGTTGATCACTCCAATTTCATCACAAAAACTCTTTCTCAATTTTGAGCGAGTAAAAATCGAACTCAGTCCCGATAAAATTATTACCAAAAAAAAAAAAAAAACTTTAAATTCAACCCCTTGAAAATTATTTTTTGATATGTCCTAGTGGAACTTTTCTCCTCATGCCAAAAGCTAGCGAAAAATCTATGGCTTAATATCAATATATGTTTATCCTTACAAACTGACCCGCTCTAATGTACATATTTTAAAGCATATTTCAAAAATTTGTTCCTTGCTACATATGTACATATGTATTATTAACTACATTTGCAGATATACACATGCATTTGTATGTACATTAGATATGATATAGTGATTTTGAAACGCTAGAACCTCTTATTTTGTGAGAATTGGAAATAAATTAGGACGATGGAATGCGGGTAAATAGTTTCGCATCGGCGTAAAATGTTGGGAAAACAGGACAAACTTCACGAAAAGCTTTATAACTGTCCCCGAGTCACTCTTAGATGGGTAAAATGTAAACCTGTCACCATTAACTTTTTCTTCTCAAAATTGTTTCTCAATATCTCAACCCCTCGTTTCCACTCTTTAATGTGGCTTCCATACAAATATATTTTTATGAAATTTTCCCCATCGCCATAACTTATACCGCTGTGCCGCTAGGCGAGTCAAAAGTGTAATCGATCTCCGTCAGTTTTTCCCCCGCAATATTTTTGGGAAACATATCGACCCTCTATCCCTCGTCTCGAGGAGGCTCCCATGTAAAAATAGGTTTTGCCATTTGTTCGCCATAGTCTTAACTAGTTCCAGGGTGCATCTGGAGAAGTCTAAATTACGCTTTTTTCTTTCTGTATTTTTTAGCGAACACACTCACACCATACCGTCTTAAAGGGTCTCCCATGCAAATTTTTTTTGTAAATTTTTAACTTCTCTAATTGGCTAGTTCTAGGTTGGCCGTAGATAATTCAAATGTATGAGCAACCTCCTTTGTTTTTTTGTTGTTTATTTTTACAATTTTAAATAGACACACCCACTCTCCATCTCTGCTCATCAAGAGGGACACCATACAAAACGGTTTAACCAATTTTAATCACTTATCATAACTAGCCTCCGATTGTCGCTAGTGGATTCAAATATATAACCGATCTCTATTATACAGGAGCTTATCTCCCACCCTTAAGGGGGCTCCCTTAGAAAACTGTTTCTAAAATTTGCAAGTTTTTTTTTTTTAATATAAATTAGTATGTATTTAAAAAAAAAAACTTTCCTGTGTTCGTTCATCGCATAAAAAAAGCCACAAAATCTATCAGTGTTCACTGAAAATATTATTGGCTGAAATTTAACGAATTATTTAATTAATTTTCAGTCATTCAGGATTCATTATGTCAATGAATTATTTCATTAATTTTCAGCCAACGTCGGGATTCATTCTGTCAATGAATTATTGCATTCCGCCAATGACAGGTTTCAGTATATCTTTGAATTATTTGCTACCAGGGTGAAAAACTTCATTGTGTTAATGAACAAATGCTAATGAAATATTCTCGTCAAAATATTGAACGAAATTTCTTTCAGTGTTAGAAGCAAGTTAGAAGATCTCATACACAAAAATTTTTTTTATTGGTTTATAGATTTATTTGCCAACTGCCCAAAAAAACTCAGAGACTCTCGCTTATCCAAAATCAAAAGTAGTGCACTATACCATCCCTAATGTACATGCAAAACTTTCATATATGTACATACATAAATGCTTGCTTAACCTCCCATTTGCCATTTACAACATTTATACATACATACATATGTATGTGTCTCCTAATGTCATAACCACATCGTTTTTTCACACCAAAAACCTGCTTGTAACTCTAAAAAGTTCTCAAAACTGTAGTGCAAATTTATAACTGTGCAAAATATCTTCTTTGTCAGTGTACCACGGCCAGTTTTTCAAACAAAGAAAATTTACACGCACCCAAAAATAGTTGAAGAAGAAGCGTTAACTCCACAGCATGAGGAAATTGTGAAATATATAAATGACTGTGAGTAATTAAGTTGTGTGTTTTAATATTTTTAATCCTCAATTGCCAAATTCGTTGATTAACCAGCCTGGAATATAATAGTAGCACATAATCCATATGATCGAGCGCCCACAAATCCACCTGCCGCTGATGCTAATAACAACACTGGTAAGCAAACTTAAATATAAAATCAAAATCTGCTAAATGCATTTGTTTGCCTATTAATTTTAGCTACCTCCCTCGTAATCAAATCGGCCAATGGTGCTGTCAGCCAAATAGCTTCCACACCTTCAATTTATTGCGTGGAGCCTCCAAGTCCTGTTTTAAGTGACTTCCAGCCATTCGATTTGGAATCATGGTGGGGTCGTCGCCTCTTCAATAACATCACTAAAAGCCTTTGAATCATCAGCAGCCACAGTTATCAGGAAGCTAGACTTTATTGTTTTGCTTTCTTTTATTTCTAGTTTTTGTAATATTAAGTTCTAAATTTAATTTTAAATTCTTTAAGCCTCATGCACGGCAACCCAAAGACAAAAGGCAGGGAAAAGCTGTGTATGTAAAAACTAAATATCATTGTAAAAAGTTCGCCAGTCATTATTGGAAATTAAAGAAAGTCTTCCTTTACTCATTACAAAGCAAAATTGAATTTTGAATTAAATGTGTATGTAATTTCTAGGACCTGATTCTTATAGTTGTCACATCACACCATGCAAATGATCATCACTATCAAAACCAAAGAGACAGTTTTATCACTTCTGGTGGCAATTATTACTTTTTGTTACTAGCTGTGTGAACTATTACGAAATTTTTCATGACTTGCGTCTTTTAAGCGCCTAGCAGAATAGCAATTCTTTGAATGACTATGAGAATCAGTACCTTGATTTCGGCCCTCTTTAAGATCCATGTAGACTTATTATTTTTAAATACATACATATTATGTATGTATGTCATTCCCAACGGAGAAACTTAAACGAAAAAATACCTAAAGTTAAAGTATTGTAATTTAATTTTTGTTTTTTCAAAAATAAATTTCATCGGATCATAAAGGAATGTTTTCGCAGTTGTCATTTTGAAGACCCCATTGCCGCAAGGTGTACGAGGCGAAATCTGCAATAGCTCTTTTTCTAATTTTAAGAGTAATTTTGTCATGGCTTTTAAATTGGATCCCGTACTTTTTTGGGAAACTTCCCATTAAATAAGAGCAACCAAGAATTTCTCTCGATGATACAAAAAACAAAAGTATGGGAACACTAAAACAACATTTCTGTCCCACATTTTAGAAAATACAGTAGAAACAAGTTGTGCGTCCCGGGGGGTGGGTTTTCTATGCAGTTTTTGGGTATGCAATATTTGTCAAATTACAACTTATACGCTAAAATTCTGACAAATCTGCAAATGCAGGTCGTTTCGTAGTCTTCTTCTTTAAATATTTCCGTTTTGAAATTTAGTACACAAGAAATATTTTAGAAAATACAGTAGAAACAAGAAACCCCCCCTGGGACAGGGGGGGTTTCCATGCAGTTTTCAATTTGTTTTTCTTTAAAACATTTTTTAAACAACATGCTTTAAAAAAATATAAACAACATATACTTTTCTTTGGAAAGTTCTTCCAGAAATAAAAAACAATAATCTTACTTTTTGCCCTAAAAATATGCTAAAAACTGACTTTTTTTGAATTTTTAAATTGTGTTGAATATAACTTTTTCCTTATAAAAGATTTTTTGCTCAAATTTTTTTATAGTATTGAAAAAAATACTGGCAAGCCAATAAAACTTATTTTTTAAAAGTCGGTTTGGATTTGGTTGGCAAAAACACGAAAATTTACTTTTTAAAACTTGAATATCCCGAAAACTTTAAAAGATAATATATACGTGTCGCGACAGTTTTTGTAGGAATTGATTAAAAGAATTTAAAAATAAAAAAAATTTGCAAAAGAATTGGAAATGATCACATACCCCAGGTGGCCTACTTTGGGGGCGCGTGGACACGGCCACTTAAACGCTATATAGTCCAATCTCAAAACTTAAGCTTGAATACATCTCTTTTATGCCTGTCTGAAATTTCATTGCAATCGAGCCATCCGTTTAGAAACGGCAGAATTATTTCCAATTTTTTTTTTTTTTTTTGCAAAATCCCCCACTGTGCAACAGTTGCTTTTCTTCGGTTTGTAGCAGATTGACAAAAAAATACTGCATGCGTCAAAAGTAAAAAAATAAAACAAAAATTTAAAGAAGTATATAAAATTTCAAAAACAACGCAAAATAAAACATACAGATTTCACCTTGTATTACATTCGAAGATGAAGAAAAAACGTAAGGAACTTCATTCCTAATGGGGGTCCCCCGACCGCATTTCTTTTTTTTTCAAATAGTAACGGTTTTTGAAATCCAAATGTTTTGTAACTATGAGTATTTGAATCTGGCTACTATTCACAGGGTGTTTCGGATCTTCTTTTTATGTTGCTGTTGTTTGTAACGCTATTATCCATTTTGACTGGCAGCACTTGTGGAGTAAATATATTGCAAAGGGTACTGCTTAACCACCACAATTTTGAATGACTCGGTGAATATATATTTACTCTGTAAAAACGAAACGTTATGTCTGCCATAACGGCATTGCGGTCTATAAATTTTATAAATATAAAAATGCTGTACATACAATTGTAGGTCAGTTCTCATAAAGGTAACGTTCTCTTTGCTTTCTCTCAGTTGTTTGAAAAAGGGGTTTGTGAGTGCTCATCATTAAAGTAATTCTGATAAAAATAAAAGCACCACAGTTAATTTGTATTCATTTTTATTAGGTTTGCGTTCATATACAAACATACAAATATGTGCATATATGTATGTACATGTATTTGTACGTGTGAATGTAAGTATCAGCGTTGCCATTGTAGGGTTTTTACGACCATGGATTATTTTGTATATCTTGTTATAAACAGATAATGAGCCACGGTAATCACTTCATGGCGCATGAAAAAGTTACCTTAGTATTAGTTGAATAAGACAAAACATTCAATTTGTCTCAGTAATTGACTGACTTTCAATCACAGAATATTACCAGAAGGGTCACCAGCTCTACCAGACTACAAAAATGACCAATTTGCGGTACGGGTGAGTCTAGTGAAGGACAGAAAACATAAAAATCTTTATATAGCTATCTCTGTTTGTGGACTCCTCATTTGTTTACATTTGATTTTTGGTTAGGAAAATTCAGCGCAAATCGAATACAAACAGAACAGCTTTACAAGCACACAAGTAATAATTATTTGTATTTAATATTTTATTTCCATTGAGTACATCACTAGCTGTGCATGGAATATGTTTAAAACGTAGTTTTCAAAGCTTTTCATTTATGTTTTCTACTTTTTTCGTAAAAATTACAACAAAACCAATATTTTTCCAAACACTTTACAACAACATTTTTTCATTGTTTATGTTTGTTTTTGTATACACTATTTAGTTGTTCTCACACACTCATGTTGCCACGATTTTCTGCACTGCTCACCGCTGGCGCGTCCCCAAACAAATGATATGGCCATTTGACAAAAGTCATTTTTGGCATATCTGGTTATGTCTGTGCTTTCAATGCAGCAGGGGTGTTACGGACACAGATATCGCAAAAGTGACTTTTGTAAAGTGGCCATATCATTTGTTTGGGGGCCAGTCAGAAGTGAGCAGTACAGAAAATCGTAGCAACATGAGTGTATGAGACCCACTAGTGTACACAAAACAAACATAAACAATGACAAAATGTTGTTGTTGTAAAGTGTTTTGAAAAATATTGGTTTTGTTGTAAATCAAATGTAAACAAATGCAGAGTCTACCAACAGAGAAGGCTATACAGTATTTATCGGATATAAGAACATCTCATATAAGAAACATTTGCAAAAACACCATTTCTTTTTAGTGATTTTTCTAACAAAAAAAGTTTCATATAAGAAAAACGCTTATTAGAAAAAAACTGATAAAAGAACATTTTTCTTGAACACCAATACCACAAAATGTATAGAAAAAGAATTTATATAAGAAACATTCAAGGGCAACACTGAGTTTATGTAGTCTGCATGGACAACTCTTGTTTCTGACAGTTTTACAACAACAACAACGTTTTTTTTTACTTTTAGTGCTCATGAGAAATTTTGTTTCTTGCCTCGTAAATAAATAAATAGTACAAAATGAATTATGTATGTACATGTATTTACTACATATAATTTTTTTTGAAATTGAAGTTGTCTAGTTTTTTATATATATTTACTAAAGGGGTTAATAAAATAAAATTTGATTTGTTTTATTTTTCTATTTACATACATACATCATATAAAAAGGTAAAAAAGCTCGTATATTCATATAAGAAACAAATGCGTTATGGCCATAGCTACTTATATAAGAAATAAGTTTCTTATATAAAATAATTGTGTATAAGAAAGAAACGCTTATAAGAAAGTTTTTTCGTGGATTTTTCAAGTTTCTTATATCCGATAAATACTGTATAAATATTTTCATGTTTGCTGTCGTTCGTTCACTGGATGCTCGAGCACCGCAAGGCTGCCACTTTCATGAAATTTGACAGAAAATTAGTAAGTTTTGTAGTCCGGCAGAGCTGGTGACCCTTCTGGTAGTATTCTGTGGTTACGGATAAACATATTTACGTTTTTGTTGTTATACTTATTTATTCTTTGTAATACACGGTTGCATATTTGCCCTTCTCTGACATAGATATACCTGTGTATTTGTTTTGTTTGATTGCTTGGTTTCATGGGAATTAGATAGCTTTCATATAAATACAAGCTTAATCGGGCTGCAAAATGTGCCACTGGCAACACTGGCACATATACAGTGTATTTGTGTATGGGTGGGTATGCTGTTATAATATCTTGTTTGATTCTATTGTCTCTTGAAATAAAAGTAAACACAAACTCAATGCAAACTGCCTCCAAACCGAAATAACATTTAGCAGAGAGTCAATCAATACGGAAGCACACAAAAAGTAGGTACGTCGTGATTTTTATTAATTTTATATCTAACAGAATTTTTGTTGGAATTAATATAAAATTTTAGCTATCTTTTTCATAAAACTAATTGTTGGAGGTCTGAGGGGAAGTTAACGAGTAAATAATAATGTCGAAGATATTCAATGTCGTGGGGAGACTGTTTAAGAAACATCCTTTTCTGACCAACAGTGCGGTATACGGCAGTCTTTATGTTGGGGCGGAATACTCCCAACAGTATTTAACAAAACAAGTGCTGGTGAGTTGTAAAGCAAAATTTATTTCATTAATGTGTGCCAACATACATACATATGTACATACATAAATGTAAACAAATTGCAACCATCATCTACCTACATACCTATATAAAACACACACAGACACAAGTTTATTTCCTACACTTTTGTAATTGAAAAAAATCTTAGGTGGAAAACGATTCCTTAAAAGAGGACATTGATTTCGCTACCGTGGGTCGCTACGCAGTAATGGGAACTGCCGTTTATGCACCTTCCTTATACATATGGTTTGTTTATTTCTTCTTTATTTACCTACAGTCTTTCTTTCAGTTCTTGCAACAAATTCTATAATCTATTCATTGCCTTTTTATGCCAGTCTTTTTTTTCCATATCACTTAAACTTAAATATGTGTATGAAAATCACAATTTTTATTTAAACTAATAAGCACTGCGACTTGCTTGTCAACAATAATTTAGTTTAATAGCAAAATAGAAAAAAAAGCACCTGAGGTATGTTTTTGTCATATCACTTCACTTATCACATCACATGTTTTATCAAAAGCATTTCGAATCGCACTCTCTTTTTCATATTTTGCTCGCAAAAAGCTTTTACTTAAAAGCTTTAATAATTTTTCTTTTGTTTACATAATACCAGCACAAGATTTGTAGTACATGACGTCACTGAAAATAAACTTTGAATTCAAACATGCTTATATACATATGTACATCACTCCATACGTACATGCTCAACGGCGAAAAGCATAAATAAGCAGGCCTTCTAGAAGCCCTTATTCGGCAGACACAAGTAGGGAAGTAACGATACTAATAGATACGAGTACATACTCGATACTTTGCTCTCAACACCAAGTACAGTGAACTCGCGAAAACATGAACACTCGAACGTCTCCAAAATATGAATACTTTCATATTTATATTGAGTCCTCTAAAAGGCGAACAAATCTCTAAAGCGTGAACCAAGTCGTACTAGCTTTTAGTGTTATTTTTAAATTCTACCATGATACAACTTATAAGGTAACCTTTTCGCTACAATGAGAACAACTTCAATAAAAATAACATGCATTTTGTTTTTGTACAACTTCTGCAAAGTGTCAAAAAGACGCCACTTCTACATTTACAGAAGAGAGATGAACAAAGCTTATGCGGGTTTGCTATCTTGTTTTGGCTGCTTTTCATCTCTGCAATCTCTTGACAACATAAAGTAGTCAGATGATTAACGGTTTAGCTGACGAGGCCACCTTATTAGTTGTATCATGGATTCTACTCTTCATTTTTTGGAATTTTGTAAACTGCAGAACATATTTTTATGTCGTATTATTATTTTCTGCAAATACAGTATTTATCGGATATAAGAACATCTCATATAAGAACAAAACGCTTATAAGAAACATTTGCAAAAACACCATATGTTACGATATGGTATAACCATATGTTACACCATATCTTTTTAGTGTTTTTTCTAACAAAAAAAGTTTCATATAAGAAAAACGCTTATAAGAAAAAAACTGATAAAAGAACATTTTTCTTGAACACCAAAACCACAAAATGTATAGAAAAATAATTTATATAAGAAACTTTCAAGGGCAACACTGAATTTATGTAGTTTGCATGGGCAACTCTGTTTTCTGACAGTTTTACAACATTTTTTTTTATTTTTCTATTTACATTTATTTTTCTATTTACTTTTTTAAACGTTTTAAAAAGATTTTAAAAAACTTTTTGTAACAAAAATGCCTTTTACTTTCCTTAAAAAGGTATTTTTACAGGTACTTTCTTTAAAAAGTACTTTTTTTTACAAGGTTTTATTGAAAAAAGGTACTTTTTTACCAAACCTTTTTTTAAAAAGATGCTTTTTTTTTAAAGAAACTTTTTTTAACAAGATACTTTTTTAAGGTACCTCTTTAAAAAGTTACTTTACGAAAAAGGCACTTTTTTAACCAGATACTTTTTTCAAAAAGACACTTTTTAGCTAGGTACTTTTTTGACAAGGTACTTTTTCTTTAAAGGGTACTTTTGTTGGAAGGTTCCTTTTAAAAAAAATTTACTGTTTACAAAGGTACTTTTTAAAACAATGTTTTGTTCAAAAAGGTGTTTTTTAATGTTTTATTCAAAAAGATATTTTGTTAAAATTTTAAGTTTTTAAACATTTTTGAAAAACTAAAGCAACTCTTTTAAAACATATACATATGTATAATTTTTTAAAGCTAAAAGGTACTTTTTTTAAAAGCTCTTTTTGTTAACATTTTTTACAGAATTTCTGAACAAGAGTATTTTTTTATAAAGTGCAGTTTACTGAAGGTACTTTTGTTCAAAGGCACATTTTTCAAAAATGCTATAATTATTTTCCTGAAGATGCCAAAAAATGTTTGGCGAAATATTGAAAATAAATAAATATAATTGTTTCAAATTATTTTTTTTATAAAAAACAAAGATCGAAAGCTTGCATAATTAATTAAATTTTTCAAAAATACTTATTCAACGAAACTTCTTAAAACTAATTTAATGAAAACTAATTAATTTTCTAAAATTTTCTTTTTAAAGCTGCTTCTAAAAATCTGATTTGTGGAAAACTAGAAAAAAACCGACTTTATTCAAAATGGTTTTTCTCAAACTTTTTGTTTGTCGTCGATGGTATACGTACACTTACCGCACGTAAATTAAATGTGAAATAGGACATTAATTTCTAACAGAATGCTCACAGTAGTCATACATATAATTTCGTGCTATTGTGACTTTATGACGGCCCTTATAGCACCGCAATTGCGTATTGAAAAGCAAATTTTAAACATTTCCACCCATATTCATAAAAACTATTGAAGGTTTATTACACGTCTATTTGACAAATATTCCCTAGAAATACGTCAAACAAGAGCTTAATAAACTTACAATAATTATTATGAATATGGCCTTTCATATTTTAGAAGAAAAAAATCTAAAAAGAGCTGCGAGTATACATATGTACAGTATTTATCGGATATAAGAAACTTGAAAAATCCACGAAAAAACTTTCTTATAAGCGTTTCTTTCTTATATACAATTATTTTATATAAGAAACTTATTTCTTATATAAGTAGCTATGGCCATAAGGCATTTGTTTCTTATATGCATATACAAGCTTTTTACCTTTTTATGTATATACGTAGATGTACATATGTATGTAAATAGAAAAATAAAACAAAACAAATTTTATTTTATTAACCCCTTTAGTAAATAGATATAAAAAAACTAGACAACTTCAATTTGAAAAAAATGATATGTAGTAAATACATGTACATACATACATAATTCATTTTGTACTATTTATTTACGAGGCAAGAAACAAAAACTTCTCATGAGCACTAAAAGTAAAAAAAAAAACGTTGTTGTTGCTGTAAAACTGTCAGAAAACAGAGTTGTCCATGCAAACTACGTGAATTCAGTGTTGCCCTTGAAAGTTTCTTATATAAATTATTTTTCTATACATTTTGTGGTTTTGGTGTTCAAGAAAAATGTTCTTTTATCAGTTTTTTTCTTATAAGCGTTTTTCTTATATGAAACTTTTTTTGTTAGAAAAAACACTAAAAAGATATGGTGTAACATATGGTTATACCATATCGTAACATATGGTGTTTTTGCAAATGTTTCTTATAAGCGTTTTGTTCTTATATGAGATGTTCTTATATCCGATAAATACTGTATATCCTTTAATACTAATTATTTATTTTCGTGCATCAAAAAAATATGGTGTTAGTGAGTGATAAATAACACAAATGCTTTTTAGTTTAGTTTAGTTTAGTCAAAATGCATTTGAAATTAAATAATCTAACATACTAACTTAGCAACCAAATTTGTTTGAAAAATTTCTTAGAACTAAATGTCCTAATACACACGTCATACATATCGTCATTCATTTGAAATGCAAAATTGTATCATATTGCATAACAAAGCCCTCCAATAGGAAACCATTAACATAAAGTAATTTTCTTCAAAATGTTGTGAACCAGTGATCTAAAAAGAAGAAGAAGAAGGAATCTGCACTTTTATTTATAATCTGCACACACACATACATACATATACACTAACACTTGCCTAGCTTTTTACATTCGAAATGCAACACCCATTAAGCTTCACATTAAAAACACTATGCATACTGACAATCGCACACATTCTTGATGAGAAACTCAGTACTTGTCTATTCGAAAAGGTACAAATGGCTGGATCGCACGTTCCCTGGCACTGCCAGGAAAATTGTTATCAAAAAGCTGCTCTTGGATCAATTTGTGCTGACCCCATATTTGCTGACGGTGTTCTATACAGGTAAACGTCGCCAGCATTCGTATTTCTGCCGCTCTCGCAACTACTAAAAACCATTGTATTGTAGGCATGTCGCTGATGGAGGGTCGTGAAGACTTAACAGAGGAATTGAAACAGAAATTTTTGCCAACTTTTGAAAGATCTTGCATGTTTTGGCTGCCAGCTCAAGTGTTTAATTTTGTGGTGATAGCGCCCCGGTTCCGAGTAATTTACATGGGCGTATGCGGTTTTATTTGGGTGAACATTTTATGCTGGATAAAAAGACAAAAAGCTGATTACAAACAGTAATGAAAAACAACTGCTGACTGCATCTACAATGAAGTCGACTGCATGCCGGGGAAAAGTTAAGAACTAAACCATATTGATATTAAAAACAATTATCGTACATACAAATTACATTTTGGAATTTATTTACAGTGTAGACCATAAGCCAAGCGTTTTTATAAGTTTCTTTAAGCAACACCAGTAAAATAGGAAATAAAGAATTTCTGCCTTGTAAAACTACTTTGTGTTTTATTTTCTGCCAGTTTATTGATTATGAACCTGTTCGAGCGTTTGCCTAAATCCATTTTAAAATAAGAAATCTCTAAATTTTGTTGTTGGCTTCAATGTATTTGTGCGAACGCTCGAACAGGATCGATATCGATAAACTGGGTGGTTGTTCGGTTCGGCTTTTGTTTATTTTGTTTGTTTGTTTTAAAAGTGGGGGAAAATAACATATTTTTTTAAATTGGTATTTTATTTTAGGCTGTTTTCTTTTACATATTTTTTATTTTATATTTTGTTCTACTGCCAGTTTTTCCAGAACGTACATCAATTTTGTTTCGTGTATTTGTGTTGAAAACAATGACAAATTTCCATAGTTTGTCATTGTTTTCAATATAAATTCAAGCATAAAATTTGTTTGGGTTTCAAAAAAAAAAAAAAAAACCGGCAGTTAATTGATATTAACGTATTTATTTTAGTTTGTTTTCTATTTTGAAGAAGTGGGAAAAAAGTACAATATTGTTATCCCACCAAACCTCAACATTTGCGAATAATATCGTTTTCGACGTTATGCGAACATTTTGCGGACAAAACTATCATAAATGGCTATCGTAAACGAAAGTAAAACGAGCTAATAGAGCTCACTCGTCGCTCAGTTTGTGGCAGCAAAACACTCGTAAGCGATGGCTCGGAAACGATACTTTTGCGGACCTCTTGCGATATTAAAGTCGGAGATTTAGCTGACTAGCAAATGATCCATTTTTAATATCGTGAAAGGTTCACTCAAGATACCAAGAGTGGGCATTAGTTGTTCGTTACAGATATCATAAATGATCCGTTTCGAATATCGAAAACAAATCTTTAGCAATAGTAAAAATTATGTTTATAAATATATGTTTTTCATTTCAAGTAATTACAACGACTCACTTTGGTTAATTATAAATTTATTGAAAAAAATAAATCAAAATTGCTTATTTCAATATAAAAAGGAATAAATTAAGGGCCTCATTCAAAAAGATTAACTGCTGGTTTTTGTAAAATAGTTGTACAGCTCTAATTCAAACTACGACTAATTATTCTTGCTTTAAAAATATTTCATCTTCCGCTATTCCTGTATACATTTTTTGTTTTTTCAAAATAAAGCAAAATAGCTACATACAAAAAAATTTTGCCGTTTTTTGTCCGTTTATAGTACGAAAACGATATTATTTATGAATAATTAATGGAAGAAGAGAAACTAATGTTCTTTATTTGTCACTCTCACAATTTCTTCCGCATTTTATTCGTTTTTGATACTACAAACGATTGTTATTAGCGAGCATTCGCTTAAAATGGATCTCAGGTTTGGTGGGTATGACCATTGAAATTTTTCCATGTATTTGTTGTAAACAAAAACATCTTTTTTCTTTTTTCCACTTTTCAACACTTCAAAGGTACAAAGCTGAAATGAATGCCATTGTTAATTGATTTTACTAAATTGTATTTGTTGCGGCAGCAACTCAAATTTCCGGGAAAAATAATAAAACAATTTCAAGTTGAATGTCCCTGGCAAGGACAGCTGTTGGCGCGTTTTATTATCTATTTAAATTTTATATAAAATAATAAGTAAAATGAAATATAAAGTAATAATTAATCACAAATAAAAATCTTACTTTATTCCTTTCTCGGTAAATCAAAAAAAACGAATGAATATGAACTAACGCTTACTGTAACTAGAGCAGTCAAGCGGTTACCGCGAAGGTATAGCAATTAAATAACTACAGGGTTGATTTAAATTCAAATAACAATACTACCAAATTCAACCCTGTCATGGATTCATATAAAAATTAACGGTCTTCAAAAATAAAAAATACAATAAATTAATTCAAAATTGTTTAATTAACAACAGTATTTCTTATTATACTCTTCACAAAAATGTGTAAGAGTATATATAAGTTTGTGATTCCGTGTGTAACGTATTAAAATAACCATCTAAGACCCCATAAAGTATATATGTATATTCTGGATCAGAACCAATAGAGATTACGATTAAGCGATGTTCGTCTGTAGTCGTTGAAATACCGTTTCTGAGAAAACGGTTTGAGATAGAAACCTCATTCTTTCGCTAAAGTGTGTTAAATCCCGGTAGTGGGTCTGCTATTGAAATTTCAGTAAGATCGGTCCGCGGATAGTCGAGATATATCCCAAAAACCCGGGTTTTGAGGGGTATTTTTTTTGGCTATTTTTTGGTCAGATTTTTGGAAAAAAAATGTTTTTTCCTACAAAACTTAGCCATATCATTTTTAATATCCATTAGATGCCAAAAATGGAAGAGCTTTTAAAATCGGCCCATATATACCCGAGACATAGCATATACCGATTTTGCAAGAAATCAGCTCTAAAAGCCAAATAAAACAACTTTTGGCACCAAAAATCAATCAGAATGGTACATATGGGCTATTTAGAGGCAAAACTAGAACATTTTTTGACTTCGGCCCATATACACTCGAGATATAGCGCCTCCCGATATCTCAAGAAGTCGGACCTGGAAGCCAAACGAAACAAGTTTTTGCACTAACAATTTGTCAGAATGGTATACCATTCTGACAAATTGTTAGTGATATCCAAAAATGTTCTAATTTTGGACATCGGCCCATATGCACCCCAGATAAAGCTCCTCCCGTTTTCTCATGAAGTCGGATCTAAAAGCCAAATAAAACAATTTTTGGTACTAAAAATCAATCAGAATGGTACATACAGGGTGTTTAAAGCAAAATTTGAGAATTTTTGAAATCGGTCCATGTATACCCGATATATAGCGTCTCCCGATTTTTCAAGAAATCGGCTCTATAAGCCAAATAAAACAACTTTTGGCACCATAAATCAATCAGAATGGTACACACATATATCATTGTGAAGGATATTTAAGATTCGGTCCAGCCGAATATAGCACTCTTACTTGTGGTAGTGCGTTTTGATAATTTTTATGCGTTGTGTGATAGTTAAGCGATCCATTTGCGTCATTGTCAGACTTTCAACTGAGAAGAACAAAAATTGGTTTAACAACTTAGTTTGACAGATGTCGAATTCCAGTTCTATACTTTTGAAACCACGAAATGGATAACCCGTTACATACAATGTAATGCAAAAAGCGGCAGATACATATATAAATATAGTTACAATGTAATGCAGGCAATAAGTACTTGCTACGTAAGTTTTAAGTGAAATTTTCGGTGTCATGGTATAAACATTAGTTACTAAAAATAGATTGTTCTTTGAAGTAATTTTTAAACACAATTGCCCAATTCACAAGCTGGCCGTATTTCTTAAATTCAAATAAATTTTCAAACAATTTATGTTTCTGTAAAGGTAACTAATTTCTGTTATTCGAACTTTTTCTTATATAATTATTTCTGTATTAAGTTTATCAGGCTCAAGTTCTTTCTATATTATCTTTGTGATTGATATTAATTAAATTAGACAAAGAAAACATCAAAGACATTTAGCAGGGTGAACAACTAGTTGTTTCGAAGCCGCCACACTTTCTCGTCAGCACCCGTCTTTGCACTTTAGAAACATGAGCCCCTGAGTTCAAAGACGGGTGCTGACGAGAAAGTGTGGCGGCTTCGAAACAACTAGTTGTCCATCCTGCTAAATGTCTTTGATGTTTTCTTTGTCTAACTTAATTAATATCAATCACAAAGATAATATAGAAAGAACTTGAGCCTGATAAACTTAATACAGAAATAATAATTTATGTTTCTCTTTAAGAATTGTGTTTCAAATTTTCTCTCACGATACAACTTAACAACGATACGACCAGCTTGTGAATTGGGCAATTATTATTTATTTTAACTAAAAAATGCTTTTACAGTTACTGATTTTCGCTAATGCTTGGTCAAAGTTCATTATTTTAATATACACAAGTGCCTGATTTTCAAATAAACTTAGTGATATCTAAGTCCGTATATGACCTGATATTACACTTGGGTTAAGGGTATATAAGATTCGGCACAGTCGTGTAAGTAAGAGTGCTATAACTCTTACTTGTTTTTCTTTATAGTGTATTTGATGGGGTTTTTAAAACTTAAATTTCATGGTCAATATTTCATTGTTGAAGTAAAACCTATTTTAGGCGGCTTGTATACATATTTTGATGGACATATGTATGTACATATGTATATACTAATGTAAGTATGCATGTATACATGTGCTTATGTATGTATGTATATCTGAAGTGTGGTAGTATACGCGTATGTGTTTTTGTTTTAAAATCCAATTTTATTTTGAAATGGAAAGTTTCAAACCTAAATACACACAATAAAGTTTTAACAATATTTTTACTAGACGAACGCCTCCCCTTTCAGATTCAATACCGCTGCAAGCTGGGTTTCTTGTAAGTTTATTTTTTTTATTTTATTTTGTTTATTAGAAGTTGGTCTTCTTATTTACTTCCGCTTGTTTGTTCAAAGCGGAAAATTAATTCCATCTTGGCTTGTTTCCGTTTATCTTGTAAAACACATTTTTTCCTTGCTCCATCTTGTGTGTTGTTCTCCTACAACTAGACTGACTTACTCGGGCATAGACAAACTGACTGACTTGTAAGCAATTGCTTTTGTTTGTTTTGTTTTTTATTTCGTTTTACTCACGACTGAAGTGCAAATAGAAATGAGATGTTTCTATGTGTGTGTGAGTATGTAGGGCCAGCAGGAGCTGGCACTAGTATGAAACTAAAATTTTACTAGTACGAACATCACTAGTAATGGCTCTCAACTATAGGATTTCCAATAATATGCTAATGTTGAAATTAATATTGAAAATAATATTTACTTCCTCAGAATTGAAAAATATTTTTTTTTTGTGATAAAACTGTAGTGATCAACAAATTTAAAGAAGACAAGAAAATTAAGGTTAAAGAATTACTGGCTGGGGTACATGCCATGACTGTTTCGCGACCACCACCTCGCTCCTCAACATCCAAATTTGCTTCGAACCCAGGCCATGACTAATTGTGTACTGTTTGTAAGCAGCCGCCTATGGCCATCCTACCACCTGAGCTCTTCTTACTGATTGGCTATATTTAATCCTATTGATCAAATTGCCAAATTAGCACCATGTTTTTCTGTTGATTGGCATGTATTTTATGTTCTCTCACCAACATCCAATTGATTTCTAATTTATTTTTGTGTTTGTTACTATTTTATTAGTGATAGTAAAGGTTTCGCCGATCCCAGCGATTTTTAAACATTAATTTTGCCTTTATAGTCGTCGAACTGTATGATTTACAATTGTAATATGATTTACACATGTATTCTGTGCAAAATATAAAGAGCCTGTATAGTCGCTCTTTATTATATTCAACTTTTTTTAAGACGCTGTAATAAGCCAAAGGTATTTCCATAGTTTTTTCTTTTTGTATGGAACTTTGCTGTTTTGTCGTTTATTAAGTAGACACGACAAACAGTGTTTAAATGGCAAAAATAAAAAAACAAACAAAAGGAAGGAAGTGACCAAGAGTCCCAGCCAGTCAGCCAGTATTAATAAACTACGGTGTTAGTACTCCAGTCAACGCCAACGAATGAATAAACATACATATGTATGTACACGCGCACAATTGTGGAGTACACCCCGTCTGCAATGAAAAAATTCGTACATAAATATTCACCCCCTGCTAAGCGCCATTATTCAGTAGATTTGAAAATTACTTAAGCTAGAAACTTGAAATATTAAAAAAAAAGCGGAGAAAAATTAATTTCGTGTTGGTTGTTTGTGTTGCTGCAAACACTTTTGAAAGTGAAAACCAACAACAAGAACAAATATTTCCACACAAAAACAACGAGGAGGAAGAAACAAAGTGGAAAAGTGACTTCTTGTATTTTAATTATTTTGTTGTTCCGTTTTTCATTAAAATTAAACAGTTGCTGCTCTTCAAAGAGATTGCAACGCAGATAGATCTTGTTGCCGCTGTTACTACTCGTATAATATTCTTGCTGCTGTCTGCTTAATGCCATTTAATTGCTGTAAATTTCCTTCCAAAGCTACTTGTAAAATCTTGGCACATAATGTGGAAACCAACAAACACAGAGTTTAAACAACAATTTGGACCCCTCCCCACGCATGACGCCTTAAGACACCTCAACAGTAGTATAGAAAAATAATTTGTGCCACGTTCACTCCCATTTGTACAGTTTCGCACTCAGCTTGCAAACAAGTTGGTAATTCGCAATTACCACTAAAACAAATACATAATAAGACTAAAACGAGATATTAATAGCTAGAAAAGCAGCAACAGCAGCAGCAGCAGCAGCAGCAGCAGTAGCAGTAAATTTTATACTTGGATAAATAAACGCAAGACATTTCGCTCGCATTGATTCCGCATACCATTCACTCCGTTAAATAACAGCAAAAGATCACATGTTGGATAAACATACCACTTACTTAACACATGTGTGTATGTGTGCCCTCGTAAATCTATTAAGGAGGCTCCTGACAATAGGCTACACAAGCACAAATAACATTTTCTAAAGATTCTTATAATAACCCTGCCGGCAACTCAGTTAACTAGTAATGAATTATAAGCTAACTTTTTTACAACTGGTGGTGGTTGACACTTAGATTATTTTCAATGGAGATGACTGACTATTTTAACATTACGATGTCCTGGGAAGTATTCAATTGTCCGACGCTGCATTACTTTTCAACTAACTTAAAGTTAGCTACTTCAAAGTCAGTAGCCATAGAAAAAAAATGTACAAATCAAGGCTGATTTTACATTTCTCGGTGGTAATATTATATTTTATTAAATTAAATTTCATCCAATTTTTTTTTTTTTTTTTTTGTTAGCCTCTGGTGGGATTCGAACCACTAAGCCTCAAGACTGGAGAGCAGTCAACTTAACCCTTTCAGCCATCGCAACATTTAAAACGAATGCGACAATAGGCAATTTAATTCAAGAGTTATTTACCGTGTATGTGTGTTTGTTAGTATTTGAATTTTGGGTGAACTCTGCACTACGTTTCGATTGTATTGTAGCTAATTTGAAGTTAGTCCATAAAAGTTAACGTAAAGTTAATTATTTTAGTAGTCGACTACCAATTTGCTGGCAGGGAATGTATGGATATTTAAACTTAAGTACTTCTAGAATAAAAATGCTGGGTGTCCGCAGGGAAGGAAGTTATACTGCTTTGTTTATAATTTTTAATTAAATGAAAGAGAATAAAAAATTTGAGAGGAAAAGAAAACAGCTGTTGCATATGTATGTACATACGTTAATCATACATACGTTTAATCACAGAATAAACGTGCCAACATAAAACTTTACATGGCGGCAGAAGAGCAATTATCAATTATCATGTTGGCGGTGGACGTGCCGGCGCTAAAAAATATTCAGCAGCTAAAATAATAGTAATGTAAAATAGAACCAAATTGAATAATACAAAAATATTTTATCTTCTAAATACAGCTAGAGCAAAATACATTTGTATACGGTAACCAAATTCCAAATTTCGAACCCTTGTATAACGAAATCAAATACCATCAGTGACGGCACGCCATCGGCTGTGAAACAACTGGCTAGTAAATATTTCAACAGCTGCTTGTGTTAAGAAAAACAACCCTGATCGTATGAAATGTATTATCGTTTAGAAAATTTTCAAAAAACGGTGAAATCTTATGGGATGTCAATTTTTTATCGTATTATTTCTCGTTTTCATAATACATTGCATTCACACCATCACACTTGCACGTATTATTTGAATTTTTGGCAGGTATTAATACACAGTATAATAGTCTGAATTGCCCTTAAATGTTTTATTTAATGTTGGCTCTTATGCATAGAATACGGAATCAGATAAATGTCGGCCTTTGTTAGCCTCTTAAATGCGAGCCCTTCTGAGCAAATTTTTCACATTCTTCTCACACATTTCACGCGATATTTCATTACAAATATTTTGTTTAAGTTGTCCCAACGTTTCTGGTTTGTTTCCATAAACTTCGCCTTTCTGATATCCCCACAAATAGAAGTTCGCGGCAATAAAATCAGGCGACCGTGGAGGCCAATCATCATCAAGCCCAAAGCATGCAATTGTGGTATTAAGAAGTTTTCAATCATATCACGATATCTTTTCCCATTAATCTCCCATTTACACATGCAAGTACAAGTGCAAGTAACTCAATACATTGACATTTTTTTTTTTTACTAATACCATCATATTTCTGCAACATGTGAGCCCACTTGCAAGAGATTTTGAAAGCCAGTAATTATTTTTACTTGCATGTCGGTAAAATGGCAAAAAGCAAGAACAGCGTTACCTTATAAAGTTTATATATTAATTTTAATAGATAACTTACAAGGAATGATTTTTTTTTTATCTTACATGCCGAAAAATAAATAAAGGGGCCTATTTCTCACCTGCGAACTTTGTCGTTCGTTCGCACAATTACATTGAAAGCAAAAACAATATTCAATACGAACGACAACGTTCGCAGGTGGGAAATAGGCCCAAAATAAAAAAAAGTTGAAATAAAACATGGCTTTTATAGATTCTTAATATAAATTTACTATTTATTTGCTAAAAAAGAAAACGCTATTCGTATTACTTGCTTCCCCATAACAGTTCGTATGACAATACTTTGGCAACCCAGCCCTCAAAAAGTCATGTAGATGGCCAAAAGCAGAATAAACAATACACAAAAATGTTAAAAATAGTGATTTTTAAATATAAAATAATGGAACAGTGATTTTGCAGTTTTTTCCGCATAATTGTTTTATTATTATTGATTTCATTTAATTCTTTTATTTTGTAAAGTTAAGCAATTTTCCCTAAGACATCTTGCTGCACTTGCCTGTGTAAACAATCAAGCAAGTAGCAACAGCTTTTATTGTCTCTGTTAGTGTAAATTGGTTGTTAATATGTACACACAACTTGCAACAAGTTACTTGCATGTGTAAATGGGGGGTAACAGTTGCCGTTGCGTTTTTTTTTTCAGTTTCAAAGAATTAAGATCCAATCATTAATCATGACCAAATTGCACTTTATACTGTTGAGGGGTTTCCATTGCTTAGAACCGACTATTCTGTTTATTTACATATCCATTCAAATGAAAATGTGCCTCGTCACTCATTATGATTACTTCATGAAAATGGGTATTGTCATGGGCAAGCTGAAACATTCTATTGGCATATAAGCGGCGGTGTAAATCGTCTTCTGGAAGCAGCTCTTGTGTAAAGTGAATTTTAAATGGAAAGAAATACAAATCTTTGTGCAAAATTGTGGCCAAAGTTGTTCTTTGAAGACCCAGCTCTTGAGCACGACATCGAATCGATGTTGATGGATTGTTTCGAACACTTTCTTGAGCCGCACTAATGTATGTGGTCAGCCGATCTTGCAGTACGTTGTGGTCCATACTTGGCCTATCAGCTACAGTCCCTCTTACTTCGAAATCATTTACAATACGATATATGCTGCATCTTTTTGGCTCGTTGTTGCTCCTAAAAAAGTCACATAACTTTCTCATCGTTACAATAATCAATCATCGAATTGATTTTGATAAAATGTTTTAACGTTTAAAAATCGAAAATAATTGGTAAAAAAAATTGTTTCTTTTTTTTTGGAAGAAATTATGAAAACAAATGAACCATTTTTAATGGAATCAATGAATTCCATCTATGAAATTGTATTCAAACAATGAAAATTTGCATTGGATTAATGTAAAATATTAATGAACAAAATATCTCTCTGTGTATTCTTCATGCTTTGCCTTGCGCACGAACCCCCTTAACTCATTTATTTACTTGCTGTTTATCTTATCTCTCTGTGTGTGTGTGTGTGTGGGAGCGCCCAAATTTCCTTTGACGTGTGTTTGTGTACAGAAGGAAACACTTCTGAAACTGCTTTTAAGACATGTGGAATATTGTTGTTGTTTAACTTGCTGTTGTGGTTGTTTTTAATACCGTTATTGTTGTTCTTATTATCTTGTTTGTTCATGTTTTTGTAATGAGCAAAATGACAACAAAGATGAAAACGAATTAGAAATCAATTTAACAGTTGTATTAACAGTTGTAACCGCTTTGTTTATTTGTTTAACGAAAAACATAGATAAAAGCACGAATAGTCCACGTTTAAGATTATAAAATAATATAAAGGGTCCGCCAAATAACTTTTTTTTTTTTTAAATTGCTATGAAGAAAACTACTGAATATTTTCTCAAATATATATTTTTTATTTGAAAGTACAATCCTTTCGGTTAATAATGGAAAATAATTTCATTCGAATGGCTGCCTCGGCTGGTCATGCAGTAGCCTACACGACCGGTCCAATTCTTAATCACATTATCGATTGTGTGCAGCTGTATTTCACCAATCGCTTCACGAATGTTGTCCTTTAAAGCGTCAATTGCCTCTGGCTTGTCGGCGTAACACTTATCTTTGACGACACCCCACAAATAATAGTCCAACGGTGTCAAATCGCAGCTCCGGGGTGGTCAAACGAACACAGCTCTGCGGCTGATAATGCGATCTTCAAAAACAGGGTGCAAAACATTGAGTGGAGCTTCGGCTGTGTGGCACGTAGCGCCATCCTGTTGAAACCAAAGGTTGCCAATATCCTCCTCTTCAATTTTTGTGAACAAAAATTCGTTCAACATGGCCCGATAACGATCGCCATTGACTGTGACCGCCACGCTTTGCTCATTTTCGAAGAAAAATGGCCCAATTATGCCTCTGGACCAAAAAGTAAAAGTTTTTTGAATATTTTTTGATACTTTCACAAATACAAATCGTAGTAACCGAACAAACAAATCGTAGTAACTCTTTGTATACAAGGTTGCAAAAGAAAAGTAAAAGAGTTGCAAAACGAAAAGAAATATTTTTTGTATTAGAGGTTTATTTGAAAATTTCTGATTTTCGTTTTGTTAATGGGAATTACGAAATAATTAGTTAAGTTTGAAACATTCTTTTAATAATTTTTTGAGTCTATTGATGAGTTGAGTAGCATCAACGAAATTGTCGGCGGCATATAGATGGCTGAAAAAGACGGAAAACATTTGTAAGGTCTATTTTTGGACCTGAATTAATACATTTCAATTGCCTCTTAAGGCAAATAGATAATTAAGTTTAGATTCTTGCTACAAATTTTCTCTCCATCGTTTTAATATAGGATCGGCTGGCATTAATTTCTCTTCCTCGACATTTTCACAAAACAAACCAATCTACTTTCTCCGCTCCATAAAGAGCCACAAGGTGCCTCTGTACAAATAAAAAATTGTATGACCGATTCCTATGAGTGCCAAAATCGGTTTTTGAATTATTCGAAAAGCCGGTTTTTGTCTATTTTAAGAGTTTTTTTTGAAGCTGGGGGTGAAATTGTCGCATTTGTAATCGATCGAATTCCGTCGCTTGTGCTGTGTTTGTTGTTTATTTTGATTTGGTTTTACATTAGTTAAAAATAGCAGTTTCGGGTTATTCAAAAAATTGCTTCTACAGTGCCGAAATATTCATCATTTCGAATATTATTCATTTATGTTTTAATGATTTAATGATTTTACATGTTTTAATGATTTTACAACACAAAATCTCGCTTAGAGTTAATGGCACGGATTCTCATAAACACATCATGCTGTGGCTATTGTCATTATCGAAAACTAGGGGCCTGATAATCTCATAATCGCGTCACTTTTTTGTGATGGTGATAGTTCTGCTAGTCGCTTATGTGACAGTTGTTATGAAAACTGGGTTCCAATTTTCACATGTAAGAGCGCATAGAGAAGGGGGCCTAAGGGTAAAAAAAAATCAATTTTCAATTCTTTTTTTTGATGTCGACAACATCTGAGCATCGAATGAGACCAATGCCATGCCCAAAAGTGTTCCTTCCCAGAGATATGAGCATTTTATGAAAGTGAAGTACACCAAAGATACACGTATTTAAATCTTTAAAATGGCGCTCTTGAACAGAACCGGTTTCTACCTTTAGGTCCCTTTATATTTTGAGCGTCATATACATATATGTGTTTTACTAGTCACAAAAAGTGATAATTTAAGTGATAAAACTACCACTTTGGTATTGATAATGACGATTTTGCCGATGTGATGTGAGAATCAGATCCTAAGTGAAAATTTTGCCGCTTTTTGTGATAATTATCACGTAGTGACTATCTGGAGATTGCTTTCAGCTGTTCGTGACTATTATCATTTGAGCAAAAGATATCACCTCGACTGTTACAGTCACAAACAAGTGACGTGACTGTAAGAATCAGGCTCGATTTGTATTCTTCTGTTTTTTTTTTAGTTTTTTTGTTGTAGCAAACACCCTTTTAAATTTAATCCATCTTAATAAGCTAGTAAATTTCAATATATCTATGCTTTTTTTTTTTTGGGTAGAAATGACAAAAAGCAAAACAAAATTAAAAAAATTGTGTATGTAAATACATACATAACAATTTTTGCTAACAAAAAAAAAAAGCCTGTTTACTCGAACCAGTTTTTGAACAAATAAAAGCGAAAAGCGATTTCTAAGATAGTCCGTGTTCCTTAACCTCCAAAACCGGTTTTTGACAAGTGTCGAATAGCCGAAAACTGTACTGGGGCCGCATTACGGCATCCTTGATCGAACGAACTATCGAGTAAAAATAATAAAGAAAGACAAAAAATAAGCAAGAAATACCCAGCATTCGATCAAGAATTCGTTCCAACACGAATGCCGTAATTTGGGCCCCGATTCCCTTAGCTTATTATTGCACATAGTTCTAAACCGATGTACACATTTCTGCTTAGGAGCCTTCCATAGAAACATTTTCCTAAAACTGTTCTTCCACCCGCCCAACCAATCCCATGATGCCTCTGGAGGACTCATGTGCCCATTAATTTTCCTCTTCAGAATTTCTTGCTTTGTCGAATCGCTGTTAATCGATGTTAAATTAATGGTGAGAAAACAAAATATTCAATGTTGCTGGTTAATCGAGGCCCCACTGTAGTTGCATAATATTATTAAAATATCACCACAAATGCTTAATTACAGCCATTATTTATCTTCTCAAATCCTTTAAATAAAAAAAAAAAAATAGCAATACAAAATCGCAAACAGTTTTCTATATTTTAACATTTTGCGCTAAAATTAAATAAAAACAAGAAGAAAAAAAACAAAATCATCCGGCTTTACCTGCTTGTGCTGTTATGCATAGAAAAATTAAAAGCTTTCACATTTGATTGATTATTTTATTTTACATGGACGATTATCATAAAATTTAACTTGCACGATTTTTTTTCTGCAGTGGTGATTTAGTGATTTGACACGATAAAATTAATTGTTAATCCCTCAAAGTTTTTGTGGTCAGTATTTGAACCATTGCGTAATTGCGGCAGATTAGATTACAATTTTCTGGCCTAAACGAATTGTTTTAATCTATTACAGACAAATCGACATGCACATACACATATGTACGTTTGTGCTTATGTGCCACCAATAACACCCACCCAATATACAACACAAACACACACATGCACACGTGACTGATGACTTAGGCGAACATGCATTCACATGCGTACGAGTGCATGTGTGCGGATGTGTTTTTGCGATTTTGATTTAAACGGTTTTAAAGTAACACGATTGCATGTGTCTTGCACTCGTATGTGTGATACCCATGTGTTATGACACTAATATTGCCTCATGCTGGACCACCACATGCACATGCCTGCATACATATGTATGTATGTGCGAATGTCCCTACAAGCATTTTCTATTGAAGTAAATAAATGAACCAAAGGTACATGTTATTAATTTGGTGTTGGCCAAAGTAATTTTTGTTCGGAAAATGTTGATTTCCTTGGAACTTGAAATAAATTTTGATAATATTTTAATATCGGGGGACTTGAAAATTTAAGTTCTATGGCCGTTCTTTGCAACGCTGTAATGAAAAGATTTTTCATATTTTCACATTAGTTTTAATTTTTTTCTCTTTTGGTGACGTTGCACAGAGAAAAAAGCACCTAATAAAGTAGAACAAAATCAATAAGATATCTCTATGGTTTTTTTTTCAAGAAGGATTCCTTATTATTTTAAATGGAAAAACCTTATTGAAAAAACAACAATTAATGAAATTAAAAAGATGATTTACGTGTGTCTACATAGGAAACTAATAAAACCAATAGGGAAAAATTAATAGGATAACCTAATAAAATCAATAAGAAATCCTTATTGTATACAATTTACAAGAAAACCTAATAGAATCAATAAGTTCTTCTCTATAGAATTTTTTTTTTTTTGGTACCATGCAAATCGGAAACTGAGTAAAAACAAACGTGAGTAACAAGTTTTCTTCTTGGTTTTATGTGTTTTTCTTGTTGAGACAATTAATAAGATTTGCAACATGGAAATAATAAGAAATACAAATAGAAAAATCTTCTTTTCTCTCTGCTGGGATACCTCTCAGCCTAAAAACGTTTCAAAGAGAAAATCTTATTGTATCTATTAGGAAGTTGTCGCTCTGTGTGGCTGTAGACGAAGGTCCAAACGCTTTCAATTGAAAATAGACATTGGAATGTAACGAAATCTTGATTTGTGAAAAATTGTAAACAGCTGTCATAATTACTTCATACTGTAAGGTTTTTTCCCTTAAAAAAAACGGTTTTGTGGATTCCTCAATTGCACATGAAAATAAAACATACTGTCAAAACTGTCAAAAAGACGCCACTTCTAGATTTACCTAAGAGAGATGAACAGAGCCCACGCTAATTTGCTATCTCGTTATGGCTGCCTTTCAGTTCTGTATTCTCTGGATAGTTTTGTGTAGTCAGATGATTAACGGTTCAGCTGATGAGGCCTTCTTATTAGTCGTAACTATATGAAAGGTTAATTTTTTCACAGATAATTTGTGAGTGAAAACCACAATAGGGTTGCGTAAACAATAGCTTAGGAATGACAATTTAATACTTTTTGGTTTTAACTTTTTTCCGCTGTTACTTCTTTTTAGCCCTAGAACGTCATCCTTCGTCATTTTGAGTACGACCTATTTCAAGACACTATAAAAAAAGCCGTATTTAAAAAAAAGGGTTAAAAAATATTTATTATAAATATTTAGATATATTTAAAAAAATTTTTATTAAAATTCATTAAAGTTTTTTTTTGGCTATTTAACTAAAAATTAAGATTTTACAGCCTTCTTTCAATTGGCATGGTTTTAAAATAGGGACGGACCAAATAGGCCATATACTTGGCAGTTATTATCGTAAGAACTGTCAAATTTGTTTGCCAAAGCAATATATTAACGTGTGCCGATTATTGGCGAGCAATAATCGTTTAACCCAAACTTGCAATTCTTTTTGTTTTCAAAAATTACATAAGAAAACATTGCAAAGTTAAAGGAACTTAAAACTTGTTTATACATTTTAAAAAGTTTTCTTATGGTTTTTTATCTCGACCTCTCAGAACTCAAAGTTTTGGAAACGAAAATAAAAAATTTCACCAACATTTTTGTAACGTCATTCTGCCGACATTATTTCTGGCTTCAACACATAACAGATTGCTCGTTTGGGCAGTAATGCTCCGTATACTGAAAAAATTTTGTTTCGGAATTCATTGGATTGAATGAATTCCGAAATTAGTTCAATGAAAAATTTCAATAATTTTCAAATAACGTTAGGATTTTATTAATTTCGTTTGGTACTAAACATAATGAAAACTGAGTAAAAAAAATTCGAGTAACAAGTTTTCTTCTTGATTTTATATGCATCTCCTTATTTTAAAATTTATTAAGATTTACCTAATGAAAGTAATAAGGAAACGAATAAAAACATCTGCTTTTCGTTCTGCTCAGAAAGAACGTTTCCCTCAGCCTAAGAACGTTTCATAGAAAAAACCTCAGGGATTCTACTATTATACAAGTATAAATACTTTTATCGAGTTTTGTGAGATGAAAGTATAATTAGGTTTCTTGCGACTGTCAAAAAGTCTAACGTAAATTACATTTTACATTCACACCATCACACTTCAAATAAAATAAAAAATTTGAGTGGAAAAGAAGACAGCTGTTGCATATGTATGTACATATGTTTAATCACAGAATAAACGTGCCAACATAAACCTTTACACGGCGGCAGAAGAGCAATTTCATGTTGGCGGTGGACGTGCCGGCGCTAAAAAATATTCAGCAGCTAAAATAATAGTAATGTAAAATAGAACCAAATTGAATAATACAAAAATATTTTATCTTCTAAATACAGCTAGAGCAAAATACATTTGTATACGGTAACCAAATTCCAAATTTCGAACCCTTGTATAACGAAATAAAATACCATCAGTGACGGCACGCCACTGGCTAGTAAATTTTTCAACAGCTGCTTGTGTTAAAAAAACAACCCTGATCGAATGAAACGTATTATCGTTTAGAAAATTTTCAAAAAACGGTGAAGTCTTATGGGATGTCAATTTTTATCTTATTATTTCTCGTTTTCATAACACATTGCATTCACACCATCACACTTGCACGTATTATTTGAATTTTTGGCAGGTATTAATACACAATATAATAGTCTGAATTGCCCTTAAGTAGTTTTCATTCTGTGTAGAAACTAGCATTCTGTTGCTACTTTACATGTCTTAACATTTTTAAAACAGTAATTCGCATCAACATTAAAATGCAAGTGAGTTAGCAAGCATTTCGTTCTCAATTAAATCGATTTTGTAAAGCTTGTAAGGTCAATCACATTCCAGTTGACTAGTGTTACACTTTTGAATTTAATATGTTTGCTGGTTTGTCGCATCTGCATATGAATGTTGTATGCAAATTGGTGCCTGTATGGGTTTTGGGTCACATGCATTTACTAATATCACTGTATATACATACATATGTACATGTATGCAGTGCTCCAACAACACAGTGCGGATTTTACAATGAAATGTTGTTCGGTTCTGCGGTTGATTTTGATTGTGAAAGGATTTTACAAATTGGCTTTCATCGACAGAAGCATTAAAAAATTCAAAACGGCAGCAAAATAAAACAATAACTGCAGCAACATAAAGGAAAGAAAAAACAAGTACAAGTTCTAAATTTGGCTGGGCCGAATCTTTAATACTCTTCACAATACTCACATTTATATGTTTCTGCAGTACTTGCTGTTTTGTCAGTTTGGGCTATATATGTATGTACAGATATACATATGTATGCGTGGACGGACACTGAAAATTTGGTTTTTGGATTTCAAAATAAACTTCATTTATCACCAGATTCTTTAAATATATGGGTGTATCTGTTAGTTAGGTTTTACCATGATACAACTAATAAGGTAGCCTGATCAGCTAAGCCGTTAATCAGCTGACTACTTTAGGTGGTCAAGAGAATGCAGAGATGAAAGGCAACCAGAACGAAACACCAAATCAATGCAAGCTCTGTTATCTATCTTCTATAAATGGAGAAGAGGTGGCTTTTTGACAGCTTACAGAAGTTGTACAAAAACAAAATCCATGTTATTTTTATTGAAGTTGTTGTTATTGTAGTGAAAAGGCCACCTTATTAGTTGTATTGTGAGTTTTACTGGGTGTGCGCCGAATCAAAACTGCTATGAAAAGATGAAACAACTTTTTATTTCACCCTCGCACAGAACCAGAATCGATACCCAGCTCATGCGAACATCACTTAATCGGTATTTCTATATACAATTAATGGGTTCGAAAACGAAAATTGGGGAAATTACAAACGGCATCACAAACTTATATACATATACCCATAGCACGTGTTGTGAAGGGTGTAAAAAGAAAAAAACTAGACCAACAAAGGCAAAGTGTTTTGTAGTTGCTCTATTTTTTGTTCACTCCCACAAACACATTCATACACACATAGATATCAAGAGATTTGCTGCGGTTGTACAACTCACAATCAGCTGCATATTAAAATTAGTAGGCTTCACTGCATCTAAACCATGCAAAGCTGCCGGACCTCTCAAACTTTCATCAGAGTTTGTGGGCCTAAACGAATGTTGTATGTGTGTACAATTGCCTGCATTTGTGTTGGCATGTATGCTTAGCTGTGTGTGTGTGTGTGTGTGTGTGTGTGCAACTGGATTTGAGTTAATTTTTTAGATATTTTTTTTTCATATGACTGCATGTGAAAGTATATTTTTTTTTATTTTCAAAATGCGTGCAAAATGCATTACATGTAAGTGGTTTAGATCCTTTTGTTTTTCTGTTCGCCTGTCTCCGCTTCCATGCGCTTTGTACTTTTTAAAACACAGAATTTATTGTTGTTATTGCTCTATTTATTGAAGTTGCTACTAGTACAAACAATGGTCTTTTTTTTTCTATAAGTGGCCCGCAATTACATATGTATGTATGCGTTGTAATGCAAAAAGTGTAAAAGTAGCAAGCGGAAGTAAGAGACAGAATAAAACAATTTAATTGGCTTGAATGGAGTCTGCTGCCCTTTTAGAAGTATTATTATGTTGTTATTTTTGGATTATAATAAATATACTTGTGTTTATGCCATTATGTGCGTTACAGGTTCATTTATTTATTTATGTTTCATGGCACAATTGCAATGCCGTATTGAAGTTTTTGTAGCCTAGTTGGAGAAATAATGGCAGTAAAGTGCTGCAAGGTGCTGTTTGTAATGCTGAATATAGCATTCGGTCCAGTTCAATTTGTCGCCAAAAAGTATTTATTATAAGTGGTACAAATGCCTCACAGAAGGCCGAAAAGATATTGATGGCAATGTTTATTCCAAAATTGCTAAGTTTCGAGCAAAATCGAAGTCGCATTAATAGCATGCAGGTGTGATTTTTTTTGGCCAAAAGAAAATCACAAATCAACCACTTTATTCTCAAAATTCGGCTCCATGCAACTTTTTCCTACTTCCAAAGCAGAAGAGACTAATAAAAGGAAAGCGTTTCGCCACCCTTGATCAGGGAAAGTAAGAATCAAAGCACGAACCGAAAAGGGCCGTACTTGAGAAGGGCTTCGAGAATGGAACGAAACGCGACAGCATAAGTACCTTAAATCTGAGGCGGATTATTTTGAAGAGAACGAAATGGATATTGGTGAATAAGTATTTAATTTTTCAAAGCATTAGAAATTCACCATATCTTTTAAGCAAACCTCTTACATTTTCTGTTTGGTAGCGAAAGGTATAGTTCAGCCAGGGCAGGACAGTATTTGAAATACATATTTAAATTACAAATACGTAGTTTGTATTTGTATTTTAAATACGTCCCATGAATGTATTTTGTATTTTGTATTTTAAATACTAAGCGCTTGAGTATTTTGTATTTCAAATACTTGTGCTCTCAAAATACATTACATTTTTCCAAATACATTTTTCATTTGTCAATGAACTTAATTATTTATTCGCCATAAGAGTCAATAGAAATTTATTACTTTAGGTCTAAAAAATAGACCTTTATGCTTTCTGTCTTTCTCAGCCGTCTACATATGTATATGCCGGCGACATTTCGTTGCTGCTAAACAACTCATCAGTAGACTTGAAAAAAGCATTTGTAACACAAACAGACAACGACATACATTGTGTAAGACATTATCTGTCACTGTTCACAACTTGTAGCTGATCTTCAAGCTAAAGGCTGTCCCCATGCATAAATCTCCATTAAATTTTAACTTTTTGCTATTTTTGGTATACATATGTATGTTATCATGAAGCCCTGTGAACTACACATACAGTGAACATGTTAAGTCGCTATCTTTTACTGTTCAAAAACTGAAGTCAATTTTCAAATTAAAGGGTGTTCCCCCGTATAAAAGGAAACATATAAATTTTCGCTTTGTGCTATTTATGGTAGTTGAGGTTGCGTAGGCCTGGTAACTCTATGTGCTGTGCAAATTTCAAGTCTCTATCTCTTGCAATTCAAAAGTCACAGCTAATTTTAGTTTCTTGTGTGGAAGCACCCTTTAGTTCCTATTGTTTTGTTGTTGTTTTGGGTATTTCTTGTTGTAGAGCATATGTAACCACATTTTCTGTGATTTTCACAGTTCTCTGTCTCATAATTTTGCAAATTTTCACTGTTTCTTGTGTGGGAATACCCTTTGGTTCCTAATTTTTTGTTATTTTTGGTATTTCTTGTTGTAGAGCGTATGAAACCTGTGAAAATTTAAGTTCTCTATCTCATATGGTTCAAAAGTTACAGCTAATATCCGCAAACTTTTACAGTTTCTTGTATGGGAACACCCTTTAGTTCCCAATTTTTTGTTGTTTTGGATATTTATTGTTGTAAAGCATATGTAACTACATTTAGTGTGAAAATTTCAACTCCAACTTTTATGGTATAAAATTTTTAGATAATTTTATTTAATTTTTACAATTTCTTGTATGGGCACCCCCTATAATTTTTAACTTTTTGCTGATTTTAGTACTTGTTGTTGTAGCAGTCGGGTAACTTCATATATTGTGAAATCTTCGAGTCTAATTCTGGCCGTTTGGGAGAATGGGTCCTGCGACAGACGGACGGAAGTAGAACTTTTAGTAATAGGGTTCCGTTTTCTACTCTATGAGTAGGGAACCCTAAAAAGTCATTACTTAAAAAGTCGTCTTATAAACTGGGTGTTACTTGTTATTTATACTTTGATAAATTTTTTTATTGTCTTGTTTAATAAATGTCACTCACAATATAAAAATAATTAAAAAATTTTAAATAAAAAAAAAAATAAGCTGCTGAGCTGATACCAACACATAACGGGCCCCATCCCAACAACTTTTGAGCGTTATTGGTAAGTAAAATGGTTGACAGTGGCGAAAGAGAACCTGTGGTATATAGAGGAAGACCTGTATCAGTATTTTTTGTTTTTTTTTGTGGTGAACAGCATTCGAGACTCAATTGCCTGCTGGAAGATTTTATATTAAGATATTACAAAATATTGCACATACTGTACAGCTGCCAAAACTGAGTCTTTCCGCCGTTAGTTGTCTGTTTGCGCACTATAAATGTCATACATATGTTATGTATGTACATATATATTTGGTAGCAGCATCAGAACTGAAGGGTGAAGTTCCAATCTGTGTGCTCGAATGTGCAGCTTTAGTTTGCATTTGTGTTTGTGCGGCATATTTGCTATTAATTAAGCTAAAGCATTTCTTATTTATGCAACAACAAAAATTCTAGAGAAAGAGATTTTGAACAGACTTTGCCAAAGAAAAACTCCTATTTTTGTTGTTGCTTTTTCGCAATTATGTTATGGCAATTATTTTGTTTAATGTTCAGTGTGTTAAAGGCCACAATGAACGTACACTCATTTAATTATGATTCATGGCTTAAAAGTTAAATGAGCTAATATTTTGCCTGAATCATATGAGATTAATGCCAATAACTTGTTGCAAGGCAAAGCAGGATGAATTAAGCAAAAAAAAAAAAAAAACAAGAAAATATTCATTTGGTTTTTAAAAATTTAGCAAGTATTTAGTGAGTCTCAAGCTTTTGTCTGCTGCTAAAACTAAAGGCATCATTTCTTTAGAGTGCAGTTCTGCTGTGTGAATCTGTGGAGCGCATTAAACTTTATAATGCTTTTCATGGTTTAACCAATAATGCATTACCCAGCCCAGTAATAATGGTAAATAAAATACAGTTTTGCATTTTGTTTATGTGGTGGGACTGCTTTATTTTGGCTCACAGAGAAAAACTTTTAAAATGGTCCATTATTTAAGTTTCCGGCAGATTGTTGTCCATAAAAGTGGGCAGCAGAAATGTATATATACGTATTTATGTACATACATACCTACAGAAACCTCTCAAATACAAATTATTCTCCAATACGGATACGAAGAATATGAGTTTTCTGTTTGTGGTGCCACGTCTTTGGCTTTGCATTTAATGCTGCCAACATTTTAGCTATAAAATGAGATAAAAACAAGTGAGAGCGCAGTGTTCGGCCAGGCCGAATCTTAAATGCCCTTCAAAAGAGTCAGATATAGTTTATTCCAGAAGTAATCAGTGCAGTTATTTTTAAATAACAAACTAATGAATGAAATTTTCATTTTAACTGATTTGTACAGTTGCTTCAAAACCGAACAACCGATAAATACAAATTTTCAGTCACAGTTAATAATGACAGTAGTAACTTATGTTATACACAGAACATGAAGGAACCAAGCTGTTAATACCCTGTAGGAAATGTCAGCAGAAAAACTCTAGTGATTTACTATTGACATGGTCACCAGTTTTAGTGGCATATTATACCATATCATACAATGATTTTTTCTGTTGACCTTTAACATGTGCTTGTCACTGCAAATCAACTACTGAAGAAGGCACTAGTGACTAGGCGGTTCTAATTCAACTATATGACGACCATGGTACTAGTGTTTCTCTATAGACATTGTAGCGCTACCCTGAAAGAAATGTCAGTAGAGAAACTCAATTGAGTCATTAACAATGTTGTCAACTCAATGTTTTCTTTCGAAATAAAAACGATTATTATTTCACGATATTGGTGGCCTTATAAATTTCAACAATCACAACACTGTACATAAAACAAAAAACTGGAGACACTCTGTTGACAATTTGATAAAAAGTCACCAATATAGGCGAACAATGTAGCGACTTGGAGCCACTTGACTGCAAGGTTTCCTTCAGGGTATGTATGTATATACATATTCTTTGCTTAAATTGATTGTTCTTGAATTTGTACCGATGGCTCAGTGGGTATGGTAGCTGCTTTCAAGGCGAGATTTGTCATGTTCGAATCTCGGCGGAGGCTTAGCAGAACAGAAATGAAATAAGCCAATTGTAAAAAAGATGGAAAACTATAATTAAATAAAATTAAGCAAAAATATCACCACCGAAAAAAAATATGATTTTTTTTACAAGTTTACGCATTAATTATTTGACAGTTAGAATAAAGGAAAAATCATTATTTTTAACGATTGGTAACCATACATAGATTTTTTAACATTCATTGAAGTAATTCGTAAATTTAAATGAAAAATAAGTAGAACGGTTTTTAAATGAAGTTTGCTTTAATTTTACTGACAAAGTTTCCTGAGTGTATGTGTAATAGCTGGCGGGCCGAGCTTTGCTTTTTTTTTGGCTTGTAGCAGCTTATGCTGCCCATATCTGTTCATTATTTTATCGAGGTTTGGTTCGATTTTACTGCGTTATAGTTGAGACAGATTTTTTTGTGGTACAATAATATTGATCAACATTTTTAAAGTACATAAGAAAAGTAAAGCTTTATACTTATTGGATGTAGAACACACCATGGATGTTTCACGTTCATCACGACACTCATCAGCACCCAAATTGCTTCTTAAGTGCCCAGGACATGTGCGAAATCCCCGTCACTCCTTTGATTTCGTACGTGTGGTCGTGCTGGTTCGGCTACACGTACATGCGATCGGCTCTGCTTTACAACTTTACGCTGTCTGGGGACACCTTGTAGTTTTCTACTTCTTGTTGTTGTTGTTGTAAGACATCTGAAAATACATACACTGTGCGAATTACGGCTCTCTATCTTTTACGATACGAGAGTTACAGCTAATTGTTACTTTACGTTGTAAAGAGGCACCTGGTAGTTTTAGAGTTGTTGTTTTTAGCACTTGTTGTTGTGGAGCATATATGTAGATATATGTATGTATATTATGCAAATTACATCCCTTTGTCTCTCACGGCTCGAGAGTAACGGCTAATTAGTACTTTACATTGTGTAGGGTCACCTGGTGGTTTTCGACTTGTTGTTGCTTTCAGCATTTGTTATTATAGGGCATATGTGAGTACATATATTGTGCGAATTTCATCTCTCTGTCTTGGACAGTTTGGGAATTACGGCTAATTTTTACTTTACGTTGTATAGGCACACCTGGTAGTTTTCGACTTGTTGTTGTTTTTAGCATTTGTTGTTGTAGAGCATCTATAAATACATCCACTGTGCGAATTTCAGCTTTCTATCTTTTACGATACGAGAGTTACAGCTAATTGTTACTTTTCGTTGTACAGGGACACCTGGTAGTTTTCGATTTGTTGTTGTTTGTAGTATTTGTTGTTGTAGCGGCAAGGTACAGCAATATGCTGTGAAAATTTCAGTTCTCTAGCTCTTACCGTTTCCGAGAATGGACGCTGTGACGGATGGACGGACAGACGGACGAACGTAGAAGTCTCGGTAACAGGGTACCGTTTCACTGTGATCAGTACGGAACCCTAAAAACGATCTGAAGCTGCAAAACTAGTTTTTTAAATAATTACGAAGATCAAATAAAATATAGAGACCCCCTTTAGTTTTTAACTGTTTGTTGTTGTAGCGGTTGGGTCTGTGAAAACTTCAGCTCGCTAGCTCGTACCGTGTGAGAGAATGGACAGCGAATTCTTAGTAAGGTGGTTCCATTTTTACTCCATGAGTACGGAAAACTCTTAAGAGAAGTTACAAAAAGTTTTCGCAGACGCGGTATTGCAACAGCCTGTAATCGAACACCGCTTAAACGATTTTTAAATCACTACTGAGCAAGGGGAATCCATTACAGGAGCACGCATCCCAAGTCGCTTTAACATTTGCTCTCGTGTTGTCATACGTTTTGTTGTCGTTTGCTATCAGCTTTTACAACTCAGAAGCTAAAAATCGTGGAAAAATGTTGAAGCGAATTGGTATGCGTGCACCTGTAATGGATTCGTGTTAGTAGATCCAGTATATCTGTATATAGTTTATTGTTTTGATAACTAAAATTGTGCAAATTACAAACGTAATCAAAAACTTATTTGTTTATACGCGTAACTTTCTTTGTGAAGGGTATAGAAATAAACAAGGACAACAACCAACTTCAACCGCTCGCATTCGCTTTATTTCGTTTCATTATTATCATTATTATTATTATTTGTTGTTGTTGTTGTTGTTGTTGCTAGTATTTTGCATTTATTTTTCTTTTGGTTTCGGTAACATTTCGAAAATTAACGTTCGTAGCAGTTTACGGACACATATGAGCTTTTAATTGCAATTTAATGGTGGGTCATTTATTATCTGGGAAAACTTTCGCAGACTCGAAAGCAGAAACTTGTTCGTGCTTTTATTGCTCATGATTGTGTGTTGGCTGACCTGGCACAATTCAACGCTTGTCTGTGGACAAATGGCGTATATGCAGATAGACTCCGCACGAACTACTTAATACTACATACATACATATGTATGTATGTATGTATGTATGAATATTTATATTTAAACTCTGGAATGCCATTCATTCATTAAAGTTATGTGAACTTGTTGTGTGTGACAACAATGGTTCCTGGTGTTCACCCAGCAGTTTGAAATTATAAAATTAAAACATTTTATAGATTTTCACTTACTACAAGCGGCCAGATATTTAGTTTCTTAAGAATTTCCACATACAAATGAACAGAATAATTAGCAGAACTGCCTGGCTTGTGTTTCATGTGTAAATATTTAAACATTTGAAATGGTTTTACGTTGGAAATTAAAGGAAGCAACTAACTGAAACTTCAGAAACCAAGAGAAAAAAAAAAGAATAATTGTTACTAAATTGGACTTTGTTAAAATCATTGCTATAAATTTCATTGCGGTTAATGATTTTTTTTTATTAAAATGTTTTTTTTTTTCGGTAACATTTAATTTAATAGCAAAAGTAAAAAGTTCACACAGGGGCTCATTACTTTGTTGCAGAGCCATTCGTCATGTTTTATAACATCCAGCTTTCTAACGGGTCCGCCATCTAACGTTTTTTTTCTTCTCAACTAGTGCTTATTTTGTGAATGGTAACACTTAGCTCATGCCTGATTTGACAAATAATTAGTCCGCTAAACGAATACGCTGGAACATCGCTTCGCTGAGTGGGCCTGCGATCGACTCACAGAAGATGCCGATTTTGGCAAAAAAAAGCATCTTTTCAGATGAAGCGGGTATGATCTTGGCGGGTATCGAAAATGAGCAAGGAGTGGCCGTTATCGGGCCATGTTGAACGAATTGTTGTTCACAAAAATTGAAGAGGAGGATATTGGCAACATTTGGTTTCAACAGGACGGCGCTACGTGCCACACAGCTGAAGCTACACTCGATGTTTTGCGCCTGGTTTGAAAAAAAAACTATGTGGCGGACCCTTTATTTTCAGTTGTTATAGGGTCACTCCTTTTGTCGAGTGAAATATTTGTGTTGCTTTTCCTTTCTTGCGACTCTTTTTTTTTTCCAGTGAAAATATGCAGTTGTCTTGAGTTGATAAATTTTCTGCTTTCTTTCAAGACATGAAAAGCTTGAATTTAAACATAATTAATGGCCCTTAATACTTTGGTTATGTACTCTGTAAAGCAAAAATTAACTAAAGTGTGCAAGAAACAAAAAATTAACATTCTGTGCTGAAGTACATTAAGAGTATTGTCATACAGTTGTTAAACAAATTCCATTGCACAGTTTCGAATACTAAGATCTGAAACAGACTCAGGGAGATGATAACAAAAAAATAAAATAAATTAAGTCAAGTACGAGGCTGGCTCGCGCTCTTAGGGTTCCGTACGTATGTATGTATAATGGAATGTATGGAATGGCGTATGTGAATACATATGTATGTATATTTTATAAATTTCATCTCCCTGTTTTTAAAGCTACTTTATGTTGTATGGGGACACCTAGTAATTTTCCACTTGTTTTTGTGGTTGTAATTTGCTGTTGTAAGGCATCTGGGAATACATATACAGTGCGAATTTCGACTCTCTATCTCTTACGGTTCGAGAGTTATAGCTATTACTCTACGTTGTAAAGGGACACCTGGTAGTATTACAGTTGTTGTTGTTTTTAGCAAGTGTTGTTGTGGAGCATATGTAAATACACATATTGTGCAAATTTCATCCCTCTGTCTCTCACGGGTCGAGAGTAACGGCTAGTTGTTACTTTACGTTGTATAGGGACACCTGGTAATTTTCGACTTGTTGTTGCTGTTTTTAGCATTTGTTATTGTAGGCCAAATTTCATTTCTCTGTCTCTTACAGTTTGGGAGTTATGGCTAATTTTTACTCTACATTGTATAGGGACACCTGGTAGTTTTTGACATGTTGTTGTTTTTAGCATTTGTCGTTGTAGGGCATATGTAAATACATATATTGTGCGAATTTCAGCTCTTTGTCTTTTACAGTTTAGCAGCTACGGCTAATTGTTACTTTAGGTTGTATTGGGACACCTGGTAGTTTCCAACTTGTTGTTGTCTTTAGCATTTGCTGTTGTAAAGCATCTATAAATACATACACTATGCAAATTTCAGCTTTCTATCTTTTACAGTTCGAGAGTTATAGCTAATTGCAACTTTTCGTTGTATGGGGACATCTGGTAGTTTTCGATTTGTTGTTGTTTTTAGCATTTGCTGTTGTAGCGGCTAGATACAGCAACATATTGTGAAAATTTCAGCTCTCTAGCTCTTACCGTTTCGGAGAATGGACGCTGTGATGGACGGACGGACGGACGTACTTGTCTCAGTAATTGGCTTCCGTTTCACTCTGATGAGTACGGAACCCTAAAAAGATTAATCTTACGGTCGAACGTTCAAAAATGAATCTAATTATTTATTTGCTATAAGAGCCAATTGAAATGTATTATTTTAGGTCTAAAAATAGACCTCATTAATGTTTTCTGTCTTTTTCAGTCGTCTAGACGCCGTCGAGAGTTCGTTGATGCTAATCAACTTATCAGTAGAATCGAAAAATCTAAAAATATTTGAATTCCAAAATTTCCTTTAACAAAATTAGAATCAGAAGTGTTCAAACAATCTCTTAATACAGAAAACTTTATTTTATCGTCTTGCAACTCGTTGTATAAAAGTTGTTAAGAAAAGTAAAAAGTATTGAAAAACGAAAAAAATATTTTTTTATTTGAACATTTCTAATTCTCATTTTGTTCAAGGGAATTTTGGAATAAATAGTTGAGTTGCAAATATTCCTTTAAGATTTTTAGAATCTACAGATAAGTTGATTAGCATCAATGAAATGTCGGCGGCATATAGACGGCATGAAAGATCTATTTATAGTCCTAAAATAAGTGATACAGATTTATTTTCCTTTTTGCCACTTGGCCGCACTGTGCGGTGTATGAAAAGCCATCACACTTTTGATGCAATTAACAGCAAACACAGGCCTTGTATTTAAATACAACTTAAATTTCAATGAAAATTAGAGCAAAATTTAAGTAAAATATTGGATTTTATCTCGCCGACGTGCCAATGTCCTTTGACAGTGGTGCCAACTAGGTTTTTCTTTGCTTTAGTTTTCTATTTTTCAGTAAAAAATTTGGTATAAAAAAATAGTGTAGGAAAAATAGCGATCATAAACTTAACTATTTATTTGCTTTAAGAGCCAATTGAAATGTGTTAATTCAGGTCCAAAAACGAACCTTTTCAAAAAATTTACTGTCTTTTCCAGCTGTCTATATGCCGACGACATTTCGTTGGTGCTAATCAACTCATCAGTAGACTTGAAAAATGCTTAAAAGTTTGTACGAAACTTAACTACTTATTCAATAATTTCCGTGAACAAAATGAGAATCAGAAATGTTCAAACAAATCAGAAATGTTCATACAGTAAACATTTCGTTTTGCAACTCTTTTTGTATAGAAGAAGGTTGCAAAGAAACGTAAGAGTTGCAAAACGAAAAGAAATGTTTGTTGGGTTAAAGTTTTGTTTGAACATTTCTGATTCTCATTTTGTTCAAGGGGATTTTCTACAAAAATGTTGTATTTCTACAAAAATGTTTGCTGGGTTAAAAGTGTGCACTGAAAAATTGGTGGCAAAATTCACAAAAGAATCTGCCTAATTTTTATTTCGGTGTCAATTTTTAAGAACTATTGAATTTATTTGAAATTTTTGCTTATGAAATTTTTTCTTTATCTCTTTCAGACACCAACACCACTGCCAACAACTTGTCTTCTTTTGCTGGAAAATGATCAAGTAAGTCGCATTTTTTGTTTTGCATTTTATTATTTATTTGCTTTCTGTGCAACATTTTCAATGCAAACTTCTATTGAATTTAACACTGTAGCATTTCGCTGTGTTTTCCTAATCAGTGGTGAATATTAAATTTGAGTAAAATTTAATCATATTAAAAACAAGCTTGAGCATGTTCGTTGCTAGCAATAACAATTTATAACAAACAATTTCGTTTAAGATTCGTTTACTGGCGAAATTAGTTTTTGTTGCAGCTAAAGAAACCACCAAACCATTTTTATTCAAATTTTAATAAACTAATGTCTCAGATAAAGGGATACTTGTGTTGCATTGTCTGCCCTGTTTTCATTCACTTAAACTTGTTTAGTTTTTCTTAAGAATGCATTACTTGCTCACTCACTCACTCACACACACACACATACATTTTGAATGTGAAGAGAAAAACATAAGCTCACCTTGGTGGGCGTGAGGTGGTTTACGTTAATTTCATAACTTGGCTTGCTGAAGTGACTGGAGTAGTTGACTGAAAAGGAAGTATTTAAGTAAGCTTGTGTGTGGAAATGTGCGTGGTTTGTGGGCGTAGTAGAGTATTCAATCAATTTGGACTCCTTCGCTTATTCGATTAATTGGTTATTTAGGTTTTTCTTCCTCGACAAAACGATTGAACTGTTTTTATTACACTGTTCTGCAAAAAAACACTTTTTGAATTAAAATATGTGGGTTATATGTATTTTGGTGCTCTAAACCCAAATATGCTTTCAGCTTTTCTCAATCACGTGAGTATTTTTTTGTATATAAATCGTAAAGATTTTTCAGGCTCTAGGTCTTTTTGAAATAAAAACTCGTTTTCTTAAAGAGTTACACCCATATTCATAAAAACTATTGAAGGCTTAATTCACTTTTATTTGACAAATATTCCGTAGAAATACATCAAATAAGTGCTAAATAAACTTTCAATAATTATTATGAATATGACCATTATTATATATTTTTATTTCGATATTTCGAATACCTTCGGTATTCTTCCTCAGGAAAATGCAAGCCAATCACTACTGAAGGTATTCGAAATATCGAAATAAAAATATATAGTAACTCTTTAAGAAAACGAGTTTTTATTACAAAAGGACCTAGAGCCTGAAAAATCTCTACGATTTATATACAACAATTAGAACTTCGAATACACAGAGCGAAAACTTCCTAATAGATTCAATAAGATTTTCTCTTTGAAACGTTTTTAGGCTGAGAGGTATCCCAGCAGAGAGAAAAGAAGATTTTTCTATGGGTATTTCTTATTATTTCCATGTTGCAAATCTTATTAATTGTCTCAAAAAAAAAAACACATAAAACCAAGAAGAAAACTTGTTACTCACATTTGTTTTTACTCAGTTTCCGATTTGCATGGTACCAAAAAAAAGTCTATAGAGAAGAACTTATTGATTCTATTAGGTTTTCTTGTAAATTGTATACAATAAGGATTTCTTATTGATTTTATTAAGTTATCCTATTAATTTTTCCCTATTGGTTTTATTAGTTTGCTATATAAACACACGTAAATCATCTTTTTAATTTCATTAATTGTTGTTTTTTCAATAAGGTTTTCCCATTTAAAATAATAAGGAATCCTTCTTGAAAAAAAAACCATAGAGATATCTTATTGATTTTGTTCTACTTTATTAGGTGCTTTTTTCTCTGTGTAAATATCACAAACAGTGTAAGGATTTTTTTGTGGGCGTGATTAATTTTGCCCCCTAAATTATAGAGTTACGCCCATATACTGAACCATAATTCAGAAGACCCTTCTCGAATTTTAGTGAATAGCACATTAAAAGATGCGCTATAAAATTTCATTTTAAATACTGGTATACAATTAATTTCTATCTTTTTCCGTTTCAAAGTTTTTCATGCAAAATTCGATTTCTTTTTTATTTTTAATATTCAATAAAAAAAAGTACAAATGGGCGGCAATTTAGATTGTTTACATTTGCCTAAATGTAACATGTCTAGGAAATAAAAAAAGCTTTAAATTATAAAAATCCATAAGCAAATGCTGATTATATTCACAATTTAAAGCAGGTATCTCTAATTGTATATACATTTGGTCATACAATTACAACATTATTGCAGGCAGGTAACAGGACTAAAATGTCCACATACAAATTGGACATACCTGCTTTTAAGTTGTGAATAAAATCCACGAATTACGTGAACTTCGAAAAGTGAAGTTCACGTAATTCGACTTTTCATTGATATGCTTTATTTTAGTGTCTCTTTTGTATGATTCTTTTGGTCATCTCATAAGATTGTTTGTTGTTTTCTACAACTTATGCTAAGAACACAACGTAAGACGAACGACGAATTTTTCGCCGCGAATATTCGCCATCAAAAATAAAACACATTGGTGTATATGAAAATGTACACAGTCACAGCGTCGGTCGAAATTCGTTGTACGCGGCGAACTTGAAATAGATTTATTTCTATTTCTTACGCCGGCGAACGACGTGACCATTTTAGTTTTAGCTTTCAAGTGCTTTAGAAAAAAACAGTTAATTTTTACTTTAATAGTTTTTATTTTAAGTGCTAAGCTTTGACTTTTTTGCATTTAAAATAAAAAGCCAACAGACTAGATTATAAAACATGTTTGTAGTGTTTAGTTTTTTGGGTTCTTGTAATGCTAAATTTTTTAGCAACCAACTTTTTTTTGTTAGTATGGTCACCCCATCAGCTGTTCAACTATAATAAGATAAAATTAAAAAAAAAAAACAGAAAATGGAAAGTGAAATTATAATTGAAAATGTTAAACTGTTTTATGTTTATATAATCTGGGATCATGTTCATTATTTTAATTATTTTTACAAAATTTGAAATTCTCTGATTCATTTAATTTTTTTTTTATCTTTTAACAAATAATAAACAACTTTATCAATTATAACAGATTTTTTTGTTTTTCGTCATTATTGTGCTGCATACGACGAATTTACACAGTGAATTTTAGACGGCGTATTCACCGTGTTTTGGCGAAATTCGTCGTTCGTCCCAGTTATGTTTCTATAATTAGTTCGTTTTGTGTTCTCGTTTGTATAATTCTGAAATTTAGTTCTAGTTATTGTATCAATATAACTTGAGCACTACGCGTTGTGCTAGGTAGTTTGTCACATAGAATTGCATTGGTTTTATTTTTTTGACTCCACCTTTAGCGATGCGATTTTATTGCAGTATTTTTTAACATTTAGGAATAAACTAGTTTTGCCTGATTCTTGTTAGCCGAATGAATTAACTGATTATTTTAAAATTGTGAAACTTAGCACGTGCAAAGTTCATAGGGGTGCTGAAAAGATGTGTAGCGACTTCGAAACAGCAGCTATAAAATTTTACTTATTTAATATCAACAAAAAAGCAATCATCCAGGTGTTGAATCTCAGCCAATTGAGAATTATAGACCTTAAATAAAATGTATAACAGCACAATTTCAAATATTTAAATATTTACCTCCTAATTCATAAAAACTATTACAGGCTTATAAGACTGTTATTTGACATATTTATATGGAAAATCTGTCGAATAAGAGCTTTATAAACCTGTTATGATTTTTATGAATTCGACGTTTAGAATATATCCAAATGCTGAAATCATTTTTGTTTACTGCAATTTAAGAAGCTTCCGATAAATATATGTTTTATATGATTAAAGCAAAATATTTTATTTAACACCCCACTTACGCATACTGAAAAAGAAAACAAGAAAAACAAAATCATAAAAATTCTGGAAATGCGATAATAAGAAATTTTATGGTGCGAATATTTTACATTTTGCAAAAACTCTTTCATTAGAAGAAAGTAATATCAGTGTAGAGGGCAAAAAATAAATATTAGTTTAAAATACACACACGCTCATGTCAGTATATTTATGTTTATGAAAGAGCAGCAAAAAAAAAAAAAAATGTCGGAATATATAAAATCATAATATTTGTAAAGCCAGGAGAATAAACAAAAGTTAAATGCAAAATTAACAATAAATACCGCCACTACAAAATATTAAATAACTTTTGGCGCACACACACAATTTAGTGCCTGCCCTGTAATTCATTCTCAAAATTCAAATCATTTTCTAGGTTATTTTTGAAAGCTGATAATTTTGCCTACAAGTCGCATTTTGAGGCAGAGGCAATTATATTGAAAAATATCTGAGAATGGTTGTCAGATCTCTGTACTGCTACGAGTACTCGTATCTGAAACTCTAATAATAAAATTGAAATTAGTTATTTAAAATCTCAAAATAGACCTTAGTAATGTTTTGTAGCTGATGCCAGCGACAAAACATTCTTAAAAGAATGTTTAAACCCCAACTACTTAGTCCATAATTCCCGTGAATAAACTCAGAATCAGAAATGTTCAAACAAACTTTTCGTGATGAGTTGATTAGCATCAACGAATTGGCGGCGGCATATCGACGTCTGAAAAAAACAGAGAACTTTAATAAGGTATATTTTTAGACCTAAAATAATATTACCTGATTGTATGAGCCAAATGAATTATTGATAATTTATTCATTTAAACAATATTTAATTAAATTTATAATTAATGTTTTAATTTTTTCAAGAATTTCGAATTTCAGTTTAGAACAGTGGCAACACTCTTGTTTTTGTATTTATTTTCTTTTGTTTAACTTTCCGCATCTTTCCTCTTTATAATTTTATAATTATGTATGTATGTAAACAAAACAAACCAGCTGTTTGTTCGTGATTTCGAAAATAGAAAAGCACGCCGAAAACTCTTAAATCTCGTGATTTTCAGAACACCAAGAAATCACCTCCGTGATTTTGAAACCGTTCGTGATTTTAAATCACCGTGATTTCAGAACAGGCCTGTCTAGTCTGTCTTCTTTATATGTACAGTCTCTACGCTACGACACAAAACAAGCAAACGCAGACAGATTACTTTTGGGTGTGAATAAAACGAACAAAACATTATATTATAAATTAAATGGACAAACAAGTGTTTTATTCATAAAAGGTTTTGATTTGAAAGTAAAAACTCATCACGAGGGAAGAGTTAATCATCACAGTACAACCACAAATTTTGAAATAAAACCAATTTTAAATATTTAGAGATATTCCCTTGAATGTGTTTAAGAATCAACGGCCAATCGCGTTGATTCGTGTTGTAGAGCCGGAGAGAATATCAGTGCTGGTTAAAAACTATTTAAAACATTATTTTGCTTTAACTTGCTTAAATTAGCCCTTCTCTCTATTCTGTTGCAACCTCATTCTGCTAATTTTCTACTGCCTTGCAATGAAAAACATATTTAACCTACTTGTTCCTTTTTTTTTCGCTGTTTTAGATAATCACTAAAATAATAGCGGCTTAATTTTTGAAGTTAATTTCATAAATATTGTTGTTGCAGCTTAACAATGAAAAACTAAAATAATCATAGAATAATTGCAAAATAAATAAATAAATATGGGCGGGTTTGCTTGATCTTTGTTGCTTTTGGATTTTAGAAAATTTTGAAAATGTATAACCAATTTAATGTTCAATAAATATGGAAATCAATTGATATTAATGACTATCAAGTTAAAATATTCAATAAGCCAATTATTAAAGTAAACGCCTTGCCTAAATTAAAAGGCTTGCAGCCTGCACAAGCCTCCACTTTACTTGTGAATGCAAAATGATGATGTCTTGGCATCATCAGAAGGCACTTGCCTTCTGTCGAAAATATAATTTTTATTTCAACGTTAGTTTTTCCGTAGCAGTGTAATGCTCTGCAAAAACTTACTGTAATGCACATACATTTCTGCTGTCTAATTAGTGAACGATTGCTAGTTGCTTAGTACATAATAACTTAGTAAGCAAAAGTCGCTAAAATTGTATTCACAAACGTAGTTAGCGGGTGTTTTACTAAACGCCTATTTCTAAGAATATCCTTGATTAAGCTTTAGTTTCATTATGAAAATGGGCGAAAACATGTGGAGAGATGAGATGATTTGATAAATAAACTTTAGATCTAATGAACACCTGAGAGTTGTGTATGCATAATTGTAATCTCAAATTAATTTACAAAACCAATAAAAAAAATTTTATTAATGGGAAAGTCACCAAAACGGTAACGCTGGCAAGAACATATGTACATACATACATATGTAGTTGTTGGAAATGTATTTGTAAATAAGGTGCAGTGGAATTACTTGCCATTTTGTTTTGTAGGACATGCATATAAAGGGTGTTTTTTTTTTCGATGTATAGAACTTAAAGTTGACATTACTGTTCAAGATGGCGACCGATTGCAAGTGATTTATTCTCAGTTTGGTTTGGCAATTCATCATGAATAGACTCACGCCTGAACAACGCTTGCAAATAGTGCAATTTTAGTGCAAAACGCGATTGCCGTTGTTCCAGATTTTCATAAGCGAATTTTGTTTAGCGATGAAGCGCACTTCTGGTGGAATGGCTACGTCAATGGTGTTTTTCAAAAAACCAATCAAAACATTTATTATTATTGTCCTGAAGAAGCTATCCGAAGGAGAGCGAAATATTGACAAAAATAAATACTCAAATTACAGAAGACCTTAAGCTCAAATAAATATATAAAATATAAGAAAAAAGGGGTCAAAATAACGAAATATTAAATCAAAAATATATTCTTATTAATGAAATTAAAAAGATGATTTACGTGTGTTTATATAGGAAACTAAAAAAACCAATAGGGAAAAATTAATAGGATAACCTAATAAAATCAATAAGAATACCTTATTGTATGCAATTTACAAGAAAACCTAATAGAATCAATAAGTTCTTCTCTATAGAATTTTTTTTTTGGTACCATGCAAACCGGAAACTGAGTAAAAACAAACGTGAGTAACAAGTTTTCTTCTTGGTTTTATGTGTTTTTCTTGTTGAGACAATTAATAAGATTTGCAACATGGGAATAATCAGAAATACCCATAGAAAAATCTTCTTTTCTCTCTGCTGGGATACCCCTCAGCCTAAAAACGTTTCAAAGAGAAAATCGTATTGAATCTATTAGGAAGTTTTCGCTCTGTGCAATATTGGATATGTGAACGTAACTTTAGAAACGTGATATGTCTTTAATTCAATTCAATTTATGGTGTTTACAAAATTGCTTAAGGTAGCGTATATATACATTTTTACAAGAGTTTAAGGATATTTCCTTGTTCTACTTAAATATGTATGTATATTTCTGATTTTGTATTATTTTTACTTTTGGTTTTTGATTTTTCATTTGAAATTTTCATTAAATAAATGGCTTAAAGAATGTTTCATCATTAAAAATACATACTAAAATACGAGGGTTGCCTTCTATATTTCTGGGTTAGAGAACAAAAACAAATACGAACCATCGAAAATCATTTTATTATTTTTCAAAATATGCCCCATCAAGATCTATACACTATTGCATGCGTTTGCAGCAATTTTGCCACTCTGATTGCGGTATCTCCATAATATGCGTTCTGAGTGCAGCAAACGCTGCTTCAGGTGTCCAAAAACATTGACCTCTCAGTTGGTTTTTTATGTACGGATATAAATAGAAGTCATTACGTGCCAAGTCAGGACTATACCGGGGATGACTTATCAAATGCAGCAGTTGTTTGAGCCGATGTGTGAGACCTCGCATTGTCGTGGTGAAGAGTGATGCGTCCTCCGCCAGAAAAAAACCTTGTGTACTTGGAAGTGCTTCGTGTGCGAATATTGAAAAACAGCTGTCAAGAAAAATTCAAACAAAAAATTGTAACACAAACGCACATACATACATGCGAGGGTTGTCTTTAATGTTTCGGTATTTGGCAGTTTTAGTGTTTTGGAATCTGGCTACTGACAGCTCAGAACGCTTTGACATGTGCTTTCCAAATACCGTAACATAAAAGTCAACCCTCGTATGTTTGTGTTATTGCATTATATTTTCCTTGGAATTTTGTAAACTGCTGCTTTTCAATATTAACAATTGAAGATGTTACATATTTAAAGCGTTTGTGTTTTTCGCTTTCTCTTTTTGGTTTGACGTACCTTTGGGACTAAAATTAAATAAAAACTGTTTCAAATCCAACGTCAAAATTGTTTTATTTCTTAATATTTCATCTTTAAGAGGGAGCTCAAACTTTGGCCCCCCAACTTCATTTCACTCGCTCTCGCTCTCCCTCTCTTTCTCTTCCTTTCCAATTGCTGTCCAACAAAGCCAAGATATTGTTCCTTCTGTTGGAATTCTATTTATTTTCAGTTTTAATTTTTTTTTACTCTCAACCCTGAAAATTGCCAAGTTGATTGGATTGTATTATTTGGAAACGCTGCTCTTCACTGCTACACAGCAACACCATCATACTTTCTATACATATTTTTGTTTGTGAAAGTGTTTCAATACTCTGCTGTCTGTATTTGTTTATTTGCTTCGCTGCTATAAAGTGGAAATGCGTGTTGTTTGTGTGAAATGTGCAAGTGTAAGAGTGACTGTGGCACTTTATTAATGGTGTTAGTTTTTCAGATTACTTAACGCTGCTTTATTATTTTATGTTTATGTTTAATTTTTTTCTTCTGTCGTCCCTTTTACTACGAATGCTTTCTCATATTTTTTTTGTTTGCTTAAGCAAATTACTTTTCAATTTTTTACCGGCTTCTATTACAGTCTTCTTCATTTATAAGTTTAATGTTATTAATTTAGTGCTCGCTTGCATGCCAGTTTGGATTTTTCGATAAGAGCACAAAAAGTGGACAACAAGTCGTCTTTGGAGGCTGCACGTTAAGTATAAAGGAGCAGCTAAAGCAATGATGGCCAAATACCTGCACGGTGGAACACGGACCGCAACACGAATCAGAACACGAATACTGTACCCCCGAATTTTTAGCAGAACAATTTGGTTCAATTGAAAAGCAATTTTAATTTTGATTATAGTTTAAAAAAAAATGTTAGCAACACTTTAAAATTAAATTAAGTTCCAAACAGATCACACTATACACTATACGCTGCGTTTTCAAAACGCAAATCGTTTTTATATCGCAAAACGAATTTAACCAAAACCAAATTGGAAAGGGGTCTTCCGAATTATGGTTAATTATGCGGGCGTAACTATAATTTAGGCGGAAAAGTTAACCACTCCCATAGAAAAAAAATCCTTACGTGATAGAGAAAATGTGAAATCAGATTTGGGTTAAGAGCACCAAAATACAGTCAAAGCCCGGTTTAACGAATGATATAATGTTCAGACCTTTCGTTATACCGAGATATTCGTTATATCGCACAGTAATTTTTTATCTTAAAATTTTATAAAAGACGGTGGTCCGCAGTTTCAAAAACATCAAAATTTAATTGTATTGACAACTTTGTGGTGAAATAAAACTTTAATTGATATTTTAACGTTTATTTAAGAATTGTTTTTATTTCTAATATGTAAATTCATTAAAAATAATAAATGTACAAAGGTGCATATACATATTTACTTATATTTGGATGGTATTAACATATGTAACATTTCATTCATATTATTAATTTCTTAAGAATTCGACATCACGTTTTCACAATGAACCAAACAACACTACTGAAATTTTCAGGAAAAAAGCAACGCATCACACGAGTGCTTTCAATACAAAGCAAAGAAGCCAAAAACACCCACAATCATACGATTCTATAAAGATTTTTTGATGTAGTTTGCTTTGTCATTCGTTAAATCGAGACTTTTTTTTGCCATTCGCTATATAAGGCAGTTAAAGTAAAAGTTTCGCCATTCGTTATATCGGATATTCGTTAAATTGAGTATTCGTTATACCGGGCTTTGACTGTACACATAAACTACATATTCTCTCCTACTATGAATAATTTTTCCCCTAAAATTTTTTTCCCATTTCCCAAAAGTGCGATCATGAATAACCTTTCCCATAAAATGTGTTCCCATTCGAAATTTCCCCCTATCGTGAATGGATTTTTTAAAGAAATTTTCCCCATTTTTTGTGTTAATTTGTTAATTTTATTTATTTTTAGTTGCTTTATTTTAATGGATATATAAATTAGCTAAAAACCATTTTTAGGTCTAAATCCATAAATAATGTGCAACATGACATGCTTCTCAATAGGATGCAAAATAACCGACCCATTCCATGTGGTTTCTAAACAGGTGGTGGCCGAATTTTGATATTCGCTTACAGAAGAACTAAAAATTGCTGGCCCTCCTATTAAAAAAGATCATGAATGGAATTTTATCCATGGATATTTTATCCATTCTGCTCAGAGACTTTTTTCTAAGGCATCCTTTACACTTTAGAGGGCACCTCGCAAAAAGTGAATTGCACCATTCCTACTTCGTAATATCTTCCGTCACCTTTTTGGGAACCACCCTCTGCAAAAAAAAAAAAAACGTAAGCATGCGCTTAGTTTTACGATGATCGGAATACCAAAAGATTTTTGTTGTTGTTTCGGACAGAGTATTTGTTAAAATATTCCATATTGTTAAAATATTCATCCTTTTTACCTTTTAAACTACAAATTTCTGTTTATTAGTTCTAAAACATAAATTTAATTACATTTTACAACACGTTTACCCACAAATTTTCAATAAATTTCCTTTGTATTTATATTTTCTTCTTCCCTATTGCACACTCACTACATATTGATAGCAAAACCAACGTTCCCATATTATTCATGATAACAAATTTCCCTACTTGGGAAATGAAAATTTTATGGGTATACAAATTTCACATTTTACTCACGATAGGGGTGATTTTTTTCTTGAACCCTTTTTCACTGTTGTACAGTGTTATTTTTTTTTTTTTTTTTGCTAATAGAGCCATATGAAATGTTTAAATATTTGTGCTTCATTTTGTGTTCACACGGGAATAATTTAATATCTAGTCAAGAGTGAAAACACTCTCTTGTGCTTTTTTTGAGACTATTGACGAGTTGAGTAGCATCAACTGAGAATTGCCGCCGGCAGTTAATAAGGTCTATTTTTGAACTAAAATAATACAATTGGCAACGTGGTGGTCGTCAAACAGCCGTAGTATGTACCCCAGCCAGTAATTCTTTAACCTTACTTTTCTTGTCTTCTTTAAAACTGTTGATCACTCCAATTTTAGCACAAAAAAATCTTTCTCAATTTTGGTTAAATAAAAATTGAACTAGAAAGCCCGATATATTGTTTTATTTTTCATACATTTTTCCTTAATTTTAAATTCTTCTTAAGATTTCAATAGCTTTGCACAATTATGAGAAATAAAATTCAATACGCAAAACCCTGCACTTTGAACACCTCAATTTGTTAAACGCTTAAACACAGGCGTCTTGTCGTTGATAAGTAATTATTAAAATCTAGGTGTTTTTGCATTTATGAATAAACTTTTTAAACACTTTGCATATTAAAGCCTTATTCCAAGCAGCAACATTTCAAAATGTGCTATTGCTTGGCGCGGTCCTGACGTATTGTTTTTAAATCTAAAAATAAAAAAGCAACAAATGTCAACTGCTTTAGCTCATTCAACATTTTAGCCAGAAAGTCAAACAAAAATAATTTGAAAATCTCTAAGCAAACGATGAGTTTACAAACTTTACTTTAAACGTGCCAAAAATATGTATCGTAAAGATTTAGTAAACAAATAATTTAGCGGTTGCGTTCTTTTACATAAAAAGCTTAATAATGAACAACACTGCCAAGTTTGTTTTCTTAATCAGATATCAATCAAAAGTACTGGCCTTGTTAGACCTGCCACTTCAAATTCAATTTCATACCGCAGAACACACAAATCAATAATCTATAAGAAGAAGAAGAAGAAGAAAAAAAAAATAAACAGCCAGATATGGCAAAGTTTAAATGCCAGCTATGAAACAACGTTTTTTCTGGCCTCAAATTAAACGTAACAGGAAACAGGCGTTTGAGAATGTACGCAAATAGAGGCAAGAAGAATTGCTCAAGTACTTCAGGACAACAGCAACACACACACACACACACACACACACACACACACACACACACCCAAGTAAAGATGGAAAGAAAGCAGCAGAGGCAAAAAAAAAAAATGTTTCGTGGCAGTAATATCATTGGCGACAATATTCATAGAAACTCGCTTGCGGGCGTTAAGCATCGAATTTCATTACAAGCTGTCAAAGTCACACTTTGTACTTGACTCTGTACAATGTTATAGCTGAAGGGACTTGAATCAAAACATTTCGTTTATAACAGTATGATTTGTTTAATCTTCTTTCACTTAACTTCTATCCCTTTCTCACATTCAATCAGCGTTTCTTTTTAACAACTTAAGGGCTTAAAAACACGAGCTAAAACAAAAAATACGAAAGGAAATAAGTGCTCAGTTTGTGGCGTAGTAAAAATTGAGGAACAAAAGTCAACACCTCCTTATTAAAGTCATTCACATCCTTTGATTCCTTAACGTTTTTAACAGCAAGACCATAAAGAAACATTAAACCTTAAAATTGATTGAATTCGAATGAAAGATGTCAGCGCCAACTTTGATGTTAAATCATTTAAACTTTGTTGTAGTAAAAACAATTCAAATATTTCAATAACCACAAACATACATACAACCACTCCCATGTTTTAAGACAAATGGTAAAAAAAAAAAAAAAAAAAAATAAAAGAAAGGAACTACAGCTACAAATTAATTCTATCAAATGCACCCTTTTCTCCCGCCTCTGCTTCTTTGACCTTTTTTGTAATTTGTTGCTGTTATGCTAATCTATACTTTAGAGAAAAATCTCTATTTAAAAGTCAGGGAACTTGTGCTGGCATCAATGGCTTGTCTTAATAAAAATTACCGAGATGTTATAAGTTTGTATTAAAGTGGCAAATGTGAATTGGAATGAAAGCAGCAAAAACAGCCGAAGAAGAAAAATAGTGCAGAGAGCTTTTGGTAAAAGAAGAAAAAAACTTGACAAAAAAAAATGTAACAAACCCCTATTTAAATCTATCTTATTATAAAAATAGTTTTTATGATTTGCATTTAATCATAAAAAGGATTAAATTTACTTCAAATACGACTAACATCATTTAGTGAGTGTAAGCAAACTTTATCTCTTCTCAGACTGCATGTACCCAGTGGTAAAATGAGTAAAAACATATTAAATAATGATATGTTATATTTTTTTTAAAGATCTGATTATAATAAGCTGAATTCTGCCACTTTCATAACGATAATTGCAATATTAAAAATATTTATAGCAATAATGTTTTTTTTATAGCGATATTAACGGTTAAATAAAATCAGCTGTTACTTTGTATTTTGTAGTATTATTGATTCCGCATAGAGCGAAATATCGATCGATATGAAAATTGCAATTATTCATTACGGCAGTATACACTTTCCGTAAAGTAAATTTAACATCTCTGTTTTAAAAACTTCAAGTTTAGTTGCGCAGAATCAAAACCGAATTGTGTGTGTAATTTTAGACCTGTAGTTTAATTCATTTATTGTCAGTGAGATATACATATGTATGTATAGTTAAAAAAAAAAAATCTCGATAACTATTGCTTATTTTTAGGATAGTAGTGAAGGTGATTCTTTGGACAGCCGTTTAGAAGGAAGAGTTTTGCGCTATATGTATATCTGAAGACATGTTACAGATGAACTATAGAACACAAATTGAATTAAAGAAATGTAGGAGGTCGCCTGGCAAATAAAACTTTTAGGCATATTCTTGCAGCTTCCAAATAAATGTTCGTTTAAAACATATTTTTTAATTTACTCTTCTATAGTTTGGCCATACCTACTGCAACATCCATCACAGAAAAACGGTGGAACGACGCTAGGGGTCTAGACCATTCAGACATTTCCTAGCTTTGATGCTAAGAGGGCGGATCGCGCTCTAAAACTAAATAGAAAGAATCTAAGGACACTGTGTGGGGCGCTAACAGGCCACTATATCTGCAAGAAGCATCTGCACAGAATGGGATTATCTAGTACGGCAACCTGCAGATTTTGCGAAGAAGAAGAAAAAGAAAATGGAACACTTGATTATTGAATGTGTGGCACTAGGCCACACAATACGCAGGCCTATACATTGTGTTCACAGGAATTGCAAGGGCTTTCACAGAAGGAGCTAATACTGTTTCTTGATGTATTAAGCTCGGGAGGGACAAAGGGTTGCACAATAGATCATCTATGGTCGCAGTCCGAAGGGCCATCCTGGACCAACCTACTAATAATAATACAATAATACTGCAATGAAACGGCAAGTTACACCCCAATGAACAATATTTATGAAAGAGTGTTGCGATACCTTTCTCCAACCACCGGTAACTTTTATTGGTGGTCCGGAATCATTTAATGTCCGCTATTGGTTGTTTATGTCTGCTGGCTGGCGCAGGATTTTTTTTAATCCGCCATTCCTCGGATTTACACTGTGTTTGTGTATTTTTGGCTTTTATTCTTATAAAAATAGTTCTCAAAAAGAAAACAAAATGCATTAAAACAACTTTGGTAAAAAAAAAATTCTACATATTGGTTGTTCCGTTTGCTTTTCGTTTTAAAATTTGAGCGTAAGCAAAACTAGGAAAAATATCTACATTGCGGAATCAATAATACTGCAATATCACACTGTAGATATGATACCGCAGCACCGGAATGAATAATTGTAAATTTTGTTTTCACAAAAAAAAATGCTTTCCGCAGTTGTGCCACCGAATCAACAATCAGACCCAATATATTGACGACAAACAAAAAAAAAAAAGTAAAATAAGGAAAATTTGCTATTTGTTCAGACTCTCTCTCTCTCTCTCTCCCTCTCCCTCTCCCTCTCTGCACTTAAAGCATAAATTATTGTGCTGTAAACATACGAAGTGTTCTTGCGAATAATTCACCAAACATTAAATTAATATTGCCATTTGTAAAAAGAAAAGCCAACAAGCTCATAGATCAAGACGCAAAAGATGCTATAAGATCCCCTCTTTTTCTTGCACAAAATTTTAATCACTGGAACGAAGATAAAGCCATAGTAAACCATTATAATGAATAAAGAAATACTAAGCCAATGCTCGTGTTGGTATACCCGCTTGAGTACATAAAATAGTTCTATAAATTATGTGGAAACATCAGCAGAACATAAAGATGATAGACTATATAAAGGATACCTATATATATACTATTTTTCTCTGCAATTGTCACATAACTTAACCTATTAAACATGAAGTATTTTAGCACATAAGCACATTGATGTGCCTTTTTAATGCCACACCTTCTAACTTGTGGGTGATAATTGAATTTCTGGATGAAACTCAATTGTATAATATAATATAATGTATTAATTTAGGTCCAAAAAATGAAACTTTTCAAACAATTTACTGTATTTTTCAGCTGTCTATATGTCGGCGACTTGAAAAATGTCGCCGGCATATAGACAGCTGAAAAAGACGGTAATTTTTTTTTGAAAAGTTTCACTTTTGGACCTAAATTAATACATTTCAATTGGCTCTTAAAGCAAATAAATAATTAAGTTCATATTTGAATAAAATAATGTACATACAAGTGTACAGCTATTGACGTTGGTCGTTATATTTCGCAGGTATATTAATAATTGTATTTGACCATCCAGCGGTTCTATTCTGTAACTAGCTAAAATTAGAGACATCGCCAAAAATCTCTAAACTCAACTAAGCGAGTTTTAGCGACGATCGTACTTGTATAAACTTTTGTGACAGAAAATTGAATTTTAGCGCCGTTGCTGAAATCTTTTTTTTTTCAAACGTATTTGTTCAAAATAGTCAAATTTTTAGCTTCAAAAAATATTTTTTGTTAAAAAATTTACTTTCTTGGAACAAAAAATTAAGATTTTAGCAAAAGCGCTAAAATTCAATTTTCGCCCACAAACGTTTTTAAAAGTGAAGTCATCGCTAAGAAGCGCTTAGTTCAGTTTAGAGATTTTTAGCGATGTCTCTAAATTTAGCAATAGGGCCTCAGCTTTCCGAACAATCACCTCGTCTGACAGCCAAAAATATAGAAAAAAGAAAAAAAAAAACAATTAAGTGTCAATCTACATTAAAAAAAAAAAACAGCCATTATGGTGATGTACCGATGCGTGAGAAAAAAAGTTTTCTTTTAAATGTTTTGTAGGCTTAATTCACATTTGGCTTTCATCTTTTTCTCTTGTAAACAAACAGCAACAAAATTTCCACGGACATTCGAATTCGTTGCTTAAAAAAATCTTTCTAGAGGTTTTATGGGTCAAGTTTTCTTAATGCAATATTGCACAGTGCTTTGAAAATCGACAAAAATTTGCATCTTCATCAAGTGATGTGGTTTCGAAAATCAGCTCATATACTTGAGCATTTTTCCCGCTGGGTGTATTTAAGAGTGTGCAAATATGTGTCTTGTTAAATATAGTATTACTTTTAACTGTCAATTGGATGTGTATTTGTAGTTTTACCTTAAATGCGCTTTGTTGTAGAATACACACATATGATTCAGCCTGACTTATCATGTATCTGTATTAGTGATGTTACAAATATTTGTATTCGTTTTCTCATGGCGTTCGTATGCACTTTTAATCCTATTTAATCCCGTGTGTGGGGCCATCGAAAATAAATTTATAATAACTTTTTTTTGCGGACGAGAAGAGAATGCAGGTGGTGTCGTTTCTCACGAAAGACTACCAACTAAAACTGCCACTCCATTGACTGTGGGAATCAACCACACTGGAACTACTCTCGTATTACTTCAGTGTGGTTTCTTTCTCTTGGTCACATTTGCCACCCTCTGATTGCAAAACCTTCGATTCGTTGGCCCCGCTTTGTCCACTGTATTTTCAGCTGTTTCCATTTTCGTATGTGTCCAGATCCATATTCGTGCTACGCAGAATATCTTCGACGAAATCCGCTGTACGTTTCCAGCTCTCTGCACATCTAAGCTCCCCCCGGGGGCACAAAATGCATCTTGCTGATCGTAACCAGCTTGGTGTCGTGTCAACGGGGTAGAAGGGGTGCAGGATACCTCGGCTGGCTTGGTGGCTAAAATCTTAGGCATTTCCTGAAGGAGGGCGGCGACTCCTGAGGGACTTGCTGAAACCCCTCACCGAGGGGTAATTCGGCAGTACGGGGACCGGAGCCCCGCGATGACTCTTCGGAGTCATCTCGCCGGTCATAGGTTGAGGAGCCTTCCTTGGCTGAAACGTACTGGCTGTGGTTGCTACCATAAGTTCGCATGGGAGGGAACGTTGGTAGCCATACTGATCATAGACCCTCGGGTCTATGTTCGGTCGCCCAAATGGGCCCGTAGTGCTGTTGCTAAGCAACAGACGCTGCTTTGTAAGGAACCAGATTGACGGGAGCATTAGCGTTGGTTCAAGGACTGATGATCTTCGGGACTTCGGTCTACCACGGTAGTCGTGTATCCTTAGCCGTCTGGGGAATTGCAATGCAGCAGAGGTTAGATAGCTCAACTCCTGAGCAAGGGGTTTTGTTATGGCCAAGTAACGTAGCAAATAAATTGCCACCCTAGCAGTTGTTCCGGCTGCTCGGGGGCGGTGGTGTAACGTCTTGATTACACCACGTGGATTGACCACCGTGAGGTTGGGCCCTAGTGGCAGGTACTCACGTAAATCATTCCACATCTGCACATCTAAGCGTCGTCAATGGGTCATAGTTCATTTTAATTTACTCGCTCTTGTGGTTCCATTGTTTGACAAAATATATTATCGTTATCTACAGCCATAATATATTCAACTACATACATATATATTTCTACAATAATATATATATTCCTCTTCGAATACATATTTTTTCTGCGTGTGCGTTGGGGTAGTGGTTAACTTTGCCAAATAACTGTGTACCCACACTACCAAAATTTGGATTGAGACTTCCCTGCAAGAACATATGACATGGATCATATGACCGACACTGCTGATGGATTCATACATCAGGGTTTCTATCATTTTCTTAAGGGCAAACTGAAAAAACTGATGTAAACATTGGTGTACGTGTGAGCTATTTTTTTAACCAGCGTTACCACCTCAGCAAAGCGATCATTCGAAATCTTTTTTTTAAAAATGCCCACAAATTTACATGCAATGCTATTAATTTCTTTGTTGATAAATAAAAAAAGAATTTTTCGAAAATTTTCAAAAAACAATTCAAAGAGAATATAATAAACTATATTTAAAAAAGAAATGGACAAATGAACCTATAAAAACACTAATGCATAAACGTAGTTCCAAATGAAATTACCAAATTAATAAGAGGAAATCATAATACTTAAACAATCATTGTAATGGCAACGCTGAAACCTATAAAATTGCTCTGCATGTGTTTGTAATTAAGTTGTTAATGTGTTAGTTTCCATCAGCTATTTCTTGCAGGGTTGGTTCTGCCACCTCTGTTGAATGCCCTGCCCTCTTAGCTCTTTTGGCATACCTTGATTTTTGGTTCCATCTCCTTTTACGCTTGGTTGCCACAATTGGGCTACTAATAACAAGCACAGCTGTCTCAGATATTGTTCTATAAGAGGACATCACCCTTGGGACTGCAGTTCTCTGTACGGCGCCTAAAGTCTTCCGGCGTCATTCCGCCCTTGTTATGTTATGCATAACACCTCTGTTTCGCGGAGAATAACCCTTAGGCTTTAATAACACCAGCCTTCTTCTCAGGAATCAAAGCATGAGAAGCAGGAAAGTTGCTCTGGTTTGATCCCTCAGTAGTATTTAGGTATCTCAGCTTGCACTTAAGCCCGTACACCACGACAAGGTAGTTATCCACGGCACGGGGAGCCCATATTTCCTTGCCATTAAAAAGCATTCGCTGCACTGTAGTCAGAAGTAGTTTCAGCTTACTTGCAGTTGGGCCAGCTACACGTAAAGAAAAACATATGGTTGAGGTTGAGGTGCTGACGAAGAGTGTGGCAACTCAGAAACATCTGGTTGTCCAGCGTGCTTAGTTTATATTATCTTTAGTTATTGTGAATGGGAATCGCTACCGTTCAATGATGACCGAATATTTTTGGCCCCAATTGGATGATATGGACTTGGAGGACATGTGGTTCTAACAGGACGGCGCCACAAGCCACACAGCAAATGCCCCAATCCACTTATTGAAAACCAAGTTTGGAGAATATGTTATCTCACGAAATGGTCCAGCCGATTGGCCGCCTCGGTCGTGTGATTTGACGTCGTTAGACTATTTGCTGTCAGGCTACGTCAAGTCAATGGTCTATGACAACAAGCCAGCGACAGTTGATGAACTTCGTACGAATATCGAACATGAAATTGCAGCAGTATCAGCCAATTTGTGCTTGAAAAGCGTCGAGAATTGGGTTCAGTGTCTGGACTTCTGCAAGCGTGCCCGTGGTGACCATGCAAAAGAAATCGAGTTTTATATATAATGGGATTAAACGTGATTTTGGTTCGATCATTTTTGGCACAATTATAAGGAAAAACGATCACGAACATTGATTCAAGTCAACTGCAACAATTTGTGAATAAAAGTGATCGTTCGATATGAAAGTTTGCTTAAATGACACTCTATCGTTCATGAACTAAAAATTTGAATCACAAAAAATCTGTGTAAGAGATTGTGTATGATTGAAAGTTTGATATCCGAAGCCAGCCTCTAGTTTGGAACGTGTTGTCGACTATTATGACGAATTAGTTTGGATGCAGAGCTACACAGAGCGAAAACTTCCTAATAGATTCAATAAGATTTTCTCTTTGAAACGTTTTTAGGCTGAGAGGTATCCCAGCAGAGAGAAAAGAAGATTTTTCTATGGGTATTTCTTATTATTTCCATGTTGCTAATCTTATTAATTGTCTCAACAAGAAAAACACATAAAACCAAGAAGAAAACTTGTTACTCACGTTTGCTTTTTCTTAATTTCCGATTTGCATGGTACCAAAAAAAAAAAAATTCTATAGAGAAGAACTTATTGATTCTATTAGGTTTTCTTGTAAATTATATACAATAAGGATTTCTTATTGATTTTATTAGGTTATCCTATTAATTTTTCCCTATTGGTTTTATTAGCTTCCTATATAAGCACATGTAAATCATCTTTTTAATTTCATTAATTGTTGTTTTTTCAATAAGGTTTTCCCATTTAAAATAATAAGGAATCCTCCATGAAAAAAAACATAGAGATATCTTATTAATTTTGTTCTACTTTATTAGGTGCTTTTTTCTCTGTGTAGAGTGGTATGCTTTTCTTGCAATTTAGTAGAGTAGAGTGACGCAAAATGTTTGCTAGAAATTAGTAGAGACATCTGTATTCGTATTCGAAAACATTAAACATTGATATTTGTAACATCACTGGTTCTTATACATACGTGCCTGTATGTGTGTGTGTGTGCACATCTCCATTTGGTAAATTTCTTCGATTTTAACAAGTTCAGCACCTGACAGTGTTTGACACAAATCCTTAAACCTAGCGAGTTTAAGCTTATGAGGTTTCGAAGACATACTTTTTTGTTCTACGTTTTGTCTCAACAACCACCCAATTTATGTAGAATGAAAGGAAAACCGCAAGTTTTAAGTGGAATATTTAGTCACATAATAAAATTTCTAAATGTCAAGAAAGATTTCTCATGAAATTGCTGTTACTGGTGGTGGTGTTGGTTGGAGTAAATGGTATAGAGCACTTCATACTTTTGTTTTAGTGTGCCGCTAAAATATCTGTCAGGTCGATTTGACACGTTGATTGATCCTTTGCTGCTTAAAATGATGTGATGATAAAACCAAAAAAAAAAAAAAAAAAAAAATTAAAAAAAATAAAACATTTGCATTCAGCAGAAGAAACAATAAAACGACATAAAGTACATGTGGAGTAGACAAAAGTAAAAAAAAGCAAACAAAAAATATTGAGCAAAAAAAAAAAAAAGAAAAAGTATGTTTCTTTCTTGAACTTTTGGCTTGTAGGCCAAAGCAAATGAAATGTGTGTGACAGTTTTTCTAAGAAAATAGAAAAGTACAGGTGTCGTGGCTGGAGCAGGTTTACATATAAATACTGTAGCATGTGCAGCTTTGTGCTTAGGATACTAGTACATACATACACATATGTAACAGCAAAGTAAATGTAGTGTTTTTAAGGTGATTGAAAATCTAAAGAATTTCTGACAAATTTCTCCTTTCATTTAAAATTTGTTTCGTTAATTTTTGTAGACTATTTGTTCTGGAGCTGAGGTCTTTACAAAACTTTTTATTTTATTAATTCTAACATCTCCAATTATATGCATATGCAATTGACATGTAAAAATTTTTCAGTTTCAGAAGTAAATCATCGTGTTTTTCATAGATTGCTTCAAAAAAAATAGTAGTTGAAAAAATGTGTGAATTTTTTCCCTCTTTTACGTTTTTATAATAATGTCTCGTACACAATACAAATGTACATATATTTTCATTGTAAATTATGTGTTTATTTTATTTTCATTTCATTGAAATTACTTATTTTGGCAGTTAGAACTTCTTCTTCTTCTTCAAGTGTTTACTTCCGTAATTACATCAATTTATGCAAATATCTGTGTGCGTGTGTATGCGTGTCAAAGCTTAAAGCAGTCTGGCAAGTTTGCTTTAAACAAATAAGACATCTTTTTGGTATTTTATTTTTAAAGAAGTAACAAACAAGAAATGTCAAGTAAATAATTCTGTAGTCAGTTTGCTCAAATAAACACAAGTACTATTTCCGTTTCCGCTTTTGCAAAACGACAGCTCAAACAGAGTGTGTTTTATAATTGGAAACAGAAGGAAGTGTTTGAGGCAGTGTATTTGAATGATACAAATGTTTCTCTCCTGCCTGTTTCTAAACTTCCCTAAATTACCAATTACGAAAATTATTGCCAAATAAGAAAATTAAATGCCACACCTTCAAAATTGTTGCACTAAAGAGATGATTTTTTTTCTTCTTCTTAAATTAGCGCAAAGTAGCATTTTTTATATGAATCGCGTTGCTTTGAATTTGTTGGGTAGTGGTGACTCAGGGTGCTGTTGGGGTGTTGGTGTTGTTGTAGCTTGACTCTGCCGCTTGGGAATGTCGATGAAGACATTCACTTTTCTCCCCCTGTTGTATTTATTTATTTTTAAGGTCCTAATTTAAAGCAAATGCGTTTTTTTCTTCTAAAATAATGTTATACAATTACGAAACCAGCTGTGTGTTGCTGTTGTTGGTTAATTTATTTAAATAGAGGGCGCTTTGATTTTATGCTTTTATAAACATTGGTTGTTTAGATGCTCGTTATATTCGTTTTGGTTTTTATTGTTTTTGTAGCATAATATGAATTGACTCTTTTAAGCAACAGCAACATGAAAGAATTAATAGTTTCAAAGGCATTAGTTAAACAACCAAAAGAGTATCATGTGTCACTAAAATAACAACACTGGCCGGCAAACATATTTTAATACTTTAAACACCGCCGCCTTTGCACCTCTTGAAGTGACCATGAAATATTAATGTCTTGTGTGTGTGTGTGGCGCACTTTAGTTTTGTCATGGGAAAATTATTTAAATAGATCAAGTAACACCCCGAGTTCACATGAAAATCAAAAGTATCGCTGCACTTAAATATGACTGCAAGCATTGCGCCTATTATGCAGCGATACATTTTGTTATTGTTGTTGTTGCTATACCACTTGAAATTGCCATGCATATTCTTAGACACCGAAACATTCGCCGCTGTGGGAATGAATAAATATTTTAAGGAAAATCAAATTTCCCAAAACATTCCCACAGTTTTTAATAATAAATATTTATAAAAAATTAAACTAGTATATTCTCATAAGTACTATATAAGCTGAAGTAATTTTAATGTAAAGGTCAATCTGGATCTTCTCTTGGAAGCGACACATAGTCGCACCATTATTAGATAAAAATATATAATAAATAAAAACTATCTTTTGCGCAACCCCTTATTGGTTTTATGGCGATCCTGCTCTTGATTGAGCATTAAAGGTTCCCAACGGACAGCCGAGTCTCCGTTGGAAGAGTGTCCAGCCTAAAGACACTGGGAAGACGAAGGACAAACCACCAGAAACGTCAAGCCACAGCCCAAGAGAGGACAACAACAAAATTTTTTTTTCTAATTAAATTTAATTTTGTAGTGCGTTAAAAGCCGCACACATAGGGCCTATAAGCGACGCATCGCTCGAGGCAAACATTTTTTTTTCTCTTCTTTCAAAAAAAAAAATTTTTAATGCAAGATGGTCCTAGGCGTCTCACCCTCGACGAATATAGGAAAAGGCAAGAGACCAAAAAAGATCAAAAACTAATTTCCATAGAAAAAACAAAACGTAAAAATAGAAGAGGTGGCGTTACCCAAAAATTAAAAAGGGAACGAGCAATCCTCTATAGACTGATACACAGCAAAATCGTCCTAAGACCTTCAAATATTAAACAACCAATAGAAATACCAATTTCTAACAACGGTGATGAAATAATTTTACCTCCAAGAACAGAAGTAATTCGTCAGGTTAAATTGTTTTCATCAGAAATTGAATTACTAATACCCAACCAAGAAATAGAACCCGGTATTTTTGTTGCAAATACATTAGTTACAACTAATAAAGCTTTCATTCGTATTTTAAATACCAACAACTCTATTACTAAAATTAACCAAACTAAAATAAAAACCGAAAGCATCTTAAATTATGAAATTTTTAAACAAAGTTCTATAAAAAATACAGACAGAAAAGCAAAAGTTATAAAAATGTTGAAACAAAATTTCCCAAAACAATTTGAGCACAATTTAACACAGCTTTGTGGCTCATATTACGATATTTTCGGTTTAGAAACAGAATCAATAACTACTAATAATTTCTATGAACAAAAGTTGAGAATAAAAGATAAACAACCAGTATACATTAAAAATTACAGAATCCCACATTCACATAAAGAAGAAATAGATAAGCATGTGGAAAAATTAATCAAAGATAAAATAGTAGAACCATCATGTTCTGAATACAACAGCCCAATTTTATTAGTACCAAAGAAAGCATTACCTAATTCAGATAATAAAAGATGGAGACTTGTAATAGATTATAGACAAATAAATAAGAAACTAGTGGCTGATAAATTCCCATTACCCAGAATAGATGACATTTTAGACCAATTGGGAAGAGCAAAATATTTTTCATGTTTAGATCTTATGTCAGGATTTCATCAAATCCCTCTAGACAAAAATTCAAGAGACTTAACTTCATTTTCAACAAACAATGGCTCTTATAGATTTACCAGATTACCATATGGTCTAAAAATAGCACCAAATTCATTCCAAAGAATGATGACACTTGCTTTCAGTGGATTAACGCCAAATCAAGCTTTTCTATACATGGACGATCTAGTTGTACTAGGATGCTCTGAGAAACATATGCTGTCAAACCTAAAAGATGTTTTTGAATTATGCCGCAAATACAATCTGAAACTACACCCAGAAAAATGTTCATTTTTCCGAACAGAAGTAACTTACCTTGGACACAAATGCACAGACAAAGGGATACTCCCAGATGATAGTAAATATTCCATAATAGAAAATTATCCAACACCAACTGACGCCGATAGTGCCAAAAGATTCATTGCTTTTTGCAATTACTATCGTAGATTTATAAAAAACTTTTCTGAATATTCTAGACATCTAACAAAACTCTCCAAGAAAAATGTCAAATTCGAATGGACTACAGATTGTGATTTAGCATTCAAATATCTGAAAAAAGCCTTGATACACCCAACCTTACTGCAATATCCTGATTTCACAAAAGAATTTTGTATAATTACAGACGCAAGCAAGTTTGCTTGTGGTGCAGTATTGACTCAAGAGTTTAATGGCAATCAATTACCTATAGCATATGCATCAAAAACCTTCACTAAGGGCGAAAGCAATAAATCCACAATAGAACAAGAATTAACAGCTATTCATTGGGCAATAAAACACTTCAGGCCATATATCTATGGAAAACATTTCACAGTTCGCAGCGACCATAGACCACTATCCTATCTATTTTCAATGAAAAATCCAAGCTCTAAATTAACAAGAATTCGGCTAGATTTGGAAGAATATGACTTTACGGTAGAATACCTTAGGGGAAAAGATAATTATATTGCCGACGCATTATCAAGAATAACAATAAAGGATTTAAAAGACATGAATAATAAAATATGTTCTATATTACAAGTCACGACTAGGTCGATGACAGATAAACAAAAAAGAAATAATAAAATAACTCAGCAAAGTATTAATAAAAATAATGGAAATGATAATATGCCCAGTATATATGTACCTTTAAACAACACTGACGTCAGAAAATATTATAAACTAAAGATTTCCCCCGGAAGATGTTACATCAAACGAGGAAAATCTATAGTAACATATATACAAATTAATGATTTATTTACTAAAGGGAGCTTTGACTTAGGACAATTTCTCCCTAGGCTCGAATATGTGGCCGGTAAATATAATATATATAAATTACAAGTGGCACCTAGTGAGAAAATTTTCGAATTTGTCTCTATTAATGAATTTAAAATTATGGGCAATAAGATATTAAATAAAATTAAAGTAGCGCTACTAAATGAATTAAATTTTATATTTTCTTTTTTCATGTTGTGTTGTAATAAATACTCGCACAAAATAAACGCACAGTTTTGTATTTTTCTTTAAGATTTCTGCTGGCATGCCGTCATATTTAAACGATTTTTTCTTTTCTTTTTCTCATTTCGTCATCTGCTTAAGCAAAACAAGGAATTTATGTCTGATTTTGTGGAATTTGATGGTCTTTCTTTACGCTCATATTGATTTCAAGTGGTTTATTTTTAGGACGTTGCCCGTAATGTATTTCTATTTTGCTATTAGCGTGGTCTACAAAAATGTTGGCTTGGCTTGTCTTGTCTTGAATTTAATTTGTTTGTTTTCTTCTTCTAAATTGTTAATTTATTATTCATTCATAATGGTTGCGTTATTGTGTTCGTCTTACTATATTATTTTTGAAACAAATCATGGTAATGAAGAGAATTTCTAAATACATAATTTATTTAGAAATGATTTTTTTCTGTTTTTCAAATCTATTGAAGCCGAGAATATGAGGGCGTATGAGTGATTTTTGGCAGCCTTTCGGTTCTTAGTGAACATTGCTTATACGATACGACTAATTTGTGTGTTAAACTTGAAGTTGTGAACATCTGTATAAACAACAAACGACGAATCTGAAATTCTGGGCTGCTGATTATTGTAAATTTTATAAAAAAAAAGAAAACAATTAAAACTACCAAGCAAACAAAAATTTTGAAAACCGAGTATTAAGTCGATTTATTCGGTTTCGAAATCGATTTGGAAGATATGGAAACAAAATATTGCCCTTAACTGAAGTTGGTTGTACTCAAAACACATGTGCAAAATTTCCTTAAAATGTTTTCGGAGATAAGCGAGAAGTAACATCCTAACATGTCGTGTTTCTGCAGCCACGGCCACACGTGACTGTGGCTCTCATAATTTTTTCAAATTATATTAACTAGGGAGCAAACTAATTATTCTCACTTTCCTAGCAATCTCTTTCACGAGCAAAAAGTAGTTTGAAAATCAGCTTATCAACGACGGAGTAATTCACAAAGAAATTCGCCCTTATTATGAATGCCGACATCGACGTCAACACAATACTATAGTCGTCGTCACATTGATATGCACTCGCTGTCACCCCAACGCCATATCGGTATTAATTAAAAGTATTGTGTTGACGCCGTCCTGTTATCGACTATATATTTTGACGTTTGCTTGATTTGTTTCTCTTTTTTATTTAAAAAATATTATCGCAATTTAAAAGATAAATATGTATGTTGCTAATGTTGTATTCAAGTGAGAGTTCTTCGCTGATTGTTTTAGAAATTGCATTAAAAATCTCCTTTTGCATAGAATTGTGCTTTTCAAAAAATTCCTATCCTTGATCATTTGATTTTCTTTTTCTTGAAGTAGGCTGTTCTAATATCTTAATGGCCTATGCGGAAGTTGATGGCACTTCCGCAAAATCCTCGCAGATTATTTGTTCTATGTTAGGTATATTTTCATGTGAAGTTCCATCATTTGATTGTTGTATACCTTGGACAACACCTTCAGGATTAAACTACTTCTCAAATTGAAGCAAGTTAGAAGCAGCTTCTTCCAAAGGTGAGAGTGGTAATAATTTGCACAGTCCTCCACCTGTTGCATTGAGCTCAGCTTTATTGTTTGTTAACTTTTTTTTTTTAATTTACATTTAAAATCTCTCCAAACCTGAACATATGACAGATTTAAAATTTATACTTTGAAGAACTTCGAAGATAAAAATCCTTACCTTTTGCCAACCATCGCTGTCTCTAATTGGCGGTTCAATAGAATTTAGCTTCATCTGGATTTCTTCCCATTCTTCTTTAAAATTATTACCACTTCGGCCCCTCCGAAATCCTTTGGCTAAACTTGGGTTACTTTCAAGCTATTGTATTAGCAATTCAAATTGTTTATTGGTGGTAATTTTGATTTTTTTTTCCATTTCAAATATTTTTTTAAACACTTAACCGTGACAGTTGAAAATTTGCATTGAGTCGTTAACAAAATTTTTGTCGACAAAACCAAAGCCAATCTAAGGCAATGTCGCCGTTTTGTTACCTTTGATAATGCCAAAATGTTATCGGTTTTAATCGAAAGTTGGCAATGTTGTCAACGGCAATGCCATGAGAGTGCCGTCGACATCACTTATGCCGGCCTTGACATTCGCTATAAAGCTGATTGTTTTCGTTTTGGAAAAAACCTTTCGTTTCCCAAAAAGAAAAAACATTTGGAAAAATAATTTTTTTAAGTAGTTATTTTACTGACAAATACTTTTCCGAAGCAAAGAGAAAATTTTAGAAATCGATTTACAAACATAAACCGCAATTTTTCTGTCTTCCAGACGTGCAGATTTAAAATTCTACTTCGAAAAATTTGTATCAATTTTCCATAAATATGAAAACAATTTTAAAAACCAAAAGTGGTTCTGAAAAACGCTTTAAAAATGACCGAGTTATTTAAAAATCTGTTGTTGTCGATAGCGAAGAAAGTGCAATTCCAAAAAAAAAAAAAAAAAAAAAAAAATGCGGTCGGGGAATCCCCGTTAGGAACGAAGTTCCTTACGTTTTTTCTTCATCTTCGAAGGTGAAATCTGTATGTTTTATTTTGTGTTGTTTTTGAAATTTTATATACTTCTTTAAATTTTTGTTTTATTTTTTTACTTTTGACACATGCAGTCTTTTTTTTTGTCAATCTGCTACAAACCGAAGAAAAGCAACTGTTGGTCAATTTTTCAATATTGCTGTTTTTTTTGTTGTGACATACTTTACTTTAGCGACATCTAGCAACTGGTAGTGTCAGTTTTCACAACTAATTAATATTTATTGGTTTGTGTCTCCGCTGACGTCAAATAGTTTCGCTACTTGCCGCCCGTCATACACGATTGTTTGTCGAAAGATATATCAATACATATAAAAACAGCTCACATGCCTTCGTGACGATTTCGACTAATTTGCCCTACCAGCAAGCCGCGTTAAGGAACTTCTTTCCAAAAAGAAAAAAATGAAAACCAATTTTACTGACAAGAAGCAAAATTATTATTTTTTTTTAAATCGATTTGAGAATGACCGAGTTGTTCCAAAAGGAACAACTTTGAACAAATGTAGACTTAGAATCCTGTTTCGAAAAACCTGCTATGCCAATCGTACTGACAAGAACTTTCAAAAAGTGCAAAGAAAATTTTGAAACCCGATTTGTAAATGACCTAGTTATTCAAAAATCCGTTTTTTTCAAATTGAAGAAACGTAGGATTTGAATTCGACTTCGAAAAAGTCCTCGTTCGAAGTAGAGCTGGGAAAAGCTCTCGCAAATCAAAACGAATTTTCAAAATCACTGTATCAATGATCGAACGCGTTAATTAAATAACAGTTTTTTCCATTGTGAAAAAAGTTTTGATTTCGAAAAAATTTTATATGCTCATTTTACTGAAAAGTTTTTAACCAGCAAAAACACTTTTTTAAAGATTGTTCATCGAATGACGAATTGTTTTGTTTTCGAATTTAATTTTGGAGAATTGAAAACATAACATAGTCCATATTTTAAGTTGATTAGCACTTTTGAAAAACAGAAAAATAATTTTTAAAATCGACTTATAAACGATCGAGTTATTTAAATCTAGTTCGAAAAACTGTGTATGCTCATTATACTGAGAAACACATTCAAAAGGCACAAAGATAATTTTTAGAATCGATTTGCCAACGAAGGAGCTATTCAAAAATGAGTTTTTTCGATTTCGAAGAATTGTTGGAATTTAATTGCGTAAAAATGCCTGTTACATAGAGAAAAACTTAAATAAATCAAAAAGAATTTTAAAAAGCGATAAACTAAAGACTGAGTTATTAAAAAAAACAATTTTTTCGAGTTTGAAAAATTTTATATTATTGGCTATTTTTTTTCGATTTGGAAAAATTGTCGATTTTGAAAAAATTTTATATGGTTATTTTACTGACGTGCTTAGGAAAGCAAAATAAAATATGGATAATGTTTAGTAAATTACCCCTTTTTTGGATTTAGAATTCAATTTCGAAAAACTGGAAGCAAAACACATAAAAAGTCCATATATATAGTTTATAAGCGCTTCTAAAAGTAAAAAAAAAAAAAAATTAAATCGATTTGTAAATGAACGAGCTTTTCAAAAATCAATTATTTCAACTTCGAAAAAACCCAGTTTTAGAACTGCTTCGAAATTTATAAGCCTGAAAAGTTGTATACGATCACTTTATTAAAACACACCTGCCAAAAGCACCGATAAACTTTTTACAATTGATTTGTAAACAAACGAATTATTTAAAAATCATTTTAACGATTTCGCAGCATTGTTGAATTTGATTTCGAATTTGAGAAAAACTTTAGCAAATCAAAAAGAGTTTTGAAAAGTGGTATATAAAATGACAAAGTTATTTAAAAGCACAATTTTTTCAATATCGAAAAATTTAGATTTGGAAAAAAATCGATTTCAAAATGAACGATTTTTTCGATTTCGAATTTTATTTCGAAAAATTTTAAATACAATATATAGCCCATATATTAATTAACAAAATCAAATTGAGTTTTCAAAATTGGTGTATAAATGAACGAGTTATTCAAAACACAATTTTTTCGATAACGAAAAAACTTTCGATTTTAAAATGAGCGATTTTTTCTAGATTTCGAATTTAGTTGCAAAAAAATCGCAAACAAAACGCGCCCGATATCTTAAGTTCACATTTAAAACGTTTCAGCTGTGTCAAAGTTTAACGGAAACTAGTATCATGACCCGAGATTTTTATTTATATATAAGAATTATATGGCGCAAAAACACACTTTTTGCTCTAAAGGTCTATATCCACCTTTTACAAAATTTTACGCTTTTATTGGAATTGAATTTGCAAGAAATAAAACAAATTTCTGGTACTCCGGTTGGCATATTCTTTATGCAAGTTTTTGTGTTTATAGTATGAAAAGAAAATTCTATGTCTGGCAATAGGCAGCACCCAGCTTTTTTTTTTTTGTTCTAAACACAAAAAGATTAAAAATACACTTTCAAAAGATTTGAAAATATTGACAAAAACAAAATGTGGATTAGCTTCAAAATTAAATGAAATAAATAAAAGAGCTCCAAGATCCATTAACATAAAGTCTCGCCACTGATTGATTTTTCTCTTCTTTAGTTTTCGATCAAAATGCCAAATTTTGGTTTGCCTCATTTATATTTTGTTTCGGTATTCTACAATTTTCTAACAGCTTGAGGACTTTCGCAGTGTGTCTGTATTGAGTTGGTTTTACTTAATTGAAAATACTTTAGTTTTTTTTTTAAGAATCTAAGACATTTGTTATTTTTTTCTGGTAACTGTAAATAAATGAGTAGAATATTCCGTCCTTAAATTGTAAAAAATATTTTTCAATTCAATTTGCTTAATTACACTGTGCTAGTTGAAAAAACCGACAAACGGGGCACCCAGTGACTAAACCTAATTCGGGTACGCTGAATTCAGAGTGGTGCTATCCGTTTTTCTAGGTTAGCTCGCGTTTTCGAGATTTACCGTTATTTTAAAAATGGAGGAGGTTGCACTACATGTATTGAACTAACTAAAAAAAATTTTCATTTATTGAACTTTAGTAAAAAACCGAAATTCCGCAATAAAATAACCTTTAATCTGATATATAATTCATTAAAAAAAATTTTCAGTTTTTAGAAAAAAAAATTAGTTTTTGCAAATTCTTGAAATTTTGTAATCTTTAAAACTGCATAAAAAATTGAAAAATTAAGCTATGCCAACAAATTTTCCCGTGTATATAAAAAATTATGTTTGAAACAAAACGAGCTTTAAATGACCAAAATCTGTGAGCAACTTTTGATTTTATTCACAAAAAATGAAAAATTGCAGTTTCAACCTGTTACCAGACGAAGCCTCAAAAATTTAAAAAAATATTTTCTTGTTAATTAAAGTACATTTCTGCATGTTCATATAAAAAGTTTTTTGTAATTATCTAACATTAAGATGTATTAAAAAAGTGTTATGAAACCTTTTTGCATAATTTTGCATAATAGTAGAAAAAAAATAGAAAAATTTACTGCCTGTTATTCTAAATACCCATACTTCTATTGAAAATAATAACAATTTTGTAATTTTTATTGTTGTTTTCAATACATATGTATATGCGAATGAAAACTTCGCCGGCATTAAGATTAACAGCCAGTTAAACCTGAAATTTATTTTTAAATGATTGTGTGATTGAAACAAATTTGTGATTTAAAAAAAAGCTGTTCATATACTACAATGCTGGTGATATGAAAAACAAGCCATTTCTAGAAAAACTCTTGTGAAATGAAATGTTTTTCTTATGAAATATGATTTTATGAAAAATTTATCTAGATGCCATAAAATTGAAGAAAAGTTCGTGTAACTTTCAGACATAAAAATATCGTTTACTTTTGAAAGTACGTGCGTAAATGGTAATGAGAGCCTTTAAAAATTTCAAAAACAAAATTTAATGTCTCATTACTAAAGGCCATTAAATATATTTTAATACATAAAAATTGCCTCTGTTATGGTTAACATTAAAGCAAAGATTTCAAATTTATTTCAGATAAATTCTTTTGTAACAAATTATAACAAGAAAGAAAAAAAAAGAAGATAAAAGTGTAAAACTTTGCAAATTAATACACTCATATACATGACATTCATGCAGACATAAATTTGGCAAGTTGAATATACATACACATACATAAGTGTGTTAAACACAGGCTGAGGTTACAGTCTCCTACATATGTATGTACGTATATGCACGCATATTAGGGGGCGCTACATTTGGCAAGCGTTATTTTGCCATCGATTTTTCAATAGGTTTTTGGCATGAAGGAAAAAAAGTTATTCGAGGCGTCTGATACGCAGAGTTGAATGAAAGAATTCAGAAACAAGAATCAAGTATTTGGCTCGGCTTTAGGTACCAGTTGCCATAAAATGTCGGTGTTGATTATACTACAAAGGAGAAAACCCTTTAGGCCGGCCGATAGCCGGTTATAACGAACAAATTTTGCTTACCCATGAAAAATCTTGTAAACTGTAATACAAAAAAATACGATTTTGGATGTAATGAAATCGATTTCCAATTCGCGATGGCAGTGTTCTTTAACCAAATATTTTTCTTAGTAAAATCCACATCTTCTAAAGGGTCCACCAAATAACTTTTTTTTTTTTTTTTTTTTTTTTTTTTGAAATGCTATAAAAAAACTACTGAATAATTTAAAAAAAATACTCAAATTTGTTGTTTTTATTTTATTTATGAAAAATTCGTCTCAATGATGTCTCCGAAATGTTCAATTGTTGAGAACGACGGTGAATTGATGTTGATGGCGCTTCACGCACACTTTTTGTTACGCACTGTTTTTGACTTTTCACACTTTGCTTTGGTTTATCGATGAGGATACCAGTTTTTTTTTTCACTTTTTTCACAAGATAACGATTAAACGGAGCTGACGGTGCTTCTCTTCTTCCAAAATCCGTACGCAATGTTTGCACACATTCTGCAACATTACCATGATTTTCAAAGTAATGTCGCTATATTGCCTAGCGTGGTTCAAGCGTATACAAAACCACATACGTTCAGCGGAAGGATAAAACTAATTATCTGTCAAATAAAATATGAGCTAAGTGTTACCATTCACGAAACAAGCACTAGTTGAAAAAAAAAGTTAGATGGTGGACCCTGTACATTGAATTGTTAAGCCGCCGGCATACTTTGACTTTAGTGTTGCTCATGATACCATATAACAGGTGGGCCAAACGCCAAAGTCATCCGATGTTGTTTGGCTTGCAGAATATCGCCTGTGGCTCGTGCACTGTATGCCGTTGCTCCGTCCTGTTAGAAAATATTGCATTTAATGCAGAAAAGAAAATGGCATTAGTCGACTCAATGATCCGAGGACGTGCTGAACTTCTCGGCTACTAAAGCTCGCGTAATTTGGCTCTCCATCTTAAGACTTAATCGGCCTTAACCAATTATTATCGGACTACATTTAATACAATACATGTCCTTCAGACCCAAGTCGTTTAAGTGAGCAGAAAACTCTCGGTTAACATGGTCCTATATCGTGTTGTCGTGTGAGCAGCTGCGTTCTTGAAAAAAAAAAAAAGAAATGCTGTCAGGGGACCCCCGTTAGGAACGAAGTTCCTTACGCTTTTTTTCTTCATCTTCGAATGTAATACAAGGTGAAATCTGTGTGTTATTTTGTGTTGTTTTTGAAAATTTTTAAATTTTATATGCTTCTTAAAATTTTTGGAACGTTTTATTTTTTTACTTTTGACACATGCAGTATTTTTTGTCAATCTGCGACAAAACGAAGAAAATTTTTCCATATTACTGTTTTTTGTTGTGACATACTTTACTTTAGCGACATCTATCAACTGATAGTGTCCGTTTTCACAACTAATTAACATTTATTGGTAGGTGTCTCCGCTGACAGCAGCAGAGACACCTACACAATTGTGTATAACAGCTTACACGCTTTCGTGACGATTTCTACTAATTTGCACCACCAGCAAGCCGCGTTAAGGAACTTCGTTCCAAAAATAGCCCCATGACCTTTCCAGCATGAACAGAGCATCATGCCGTCCCTTTGAGCGGGTGTAATGGCTCCTCGTGCATCACTCGTAGTTTTTCGGTGTCCCAGAAGCGATAGTTTTGCTTGTGCCAGGTGGAAATGAACTTCATTGCTCATTATGATTTTGTTAGCCAATTTGTCCACTTACTCATAGACACTACTGTTTCGCGTTCTGGGGGAATATATTGCTCCATGGCTTGTTCACTGCAGTAGTCTACAGCTGCCTAGTTTACATATGTAAAAACAGATTAGACATTGGCCGACTTTTGCAAAAATAAGAGCAACTTCCAAAAAGGGTGATTTATTTTGGCCCACCTGTTATATTATGCGTGACGTATTTACGGTATTCAAATGGTCGTCCTAAGGCCAGTCTTAAGTCTTAAAATAATCATAATCATAATAAGTCTAGTGTGCTATATCAAATATGAATCAGCTGTTAAAGAAAATTAAAGCGATATACGCATATAAGGGGTTTTTTTATGTATATACATATAAAATATTTTTTTAGAATATAATTTGCGGCAGGTAAAGAATTTCACCGGCTCAACGAATGCGCTTTAGCCGTTCGCCTCAGATGTATGCTGTTAACTTATGACGAGTCACTAAACACAGTCGATGAAGTCCTATTAATTTATGACCATTTTTGTTTGCAGCACAACAACAATTTATTTAAACTATCATAAAATGTTAGTACTTTCTGACATTATGACACAATATGAGACCGTTTGAATACCGTAATTATGTATGGGATATATTATATACATATATGTACATATCTACAGCCCTATAGTGTTTATTTCTTTCAAACTCTGGCTTCATTTTCCAAAGTTTCGTATGCATTTTTCTCGAAAACTACTCTTGCTTGGTAATTTTCTTTCAGTTTAGCTAGCCTTTTGAAATTAAACCATGGGGTGGCCAATCTGATAAATAAGCAAATAGTTTTTGGACCCCCTAATGCATATACAGTAGACTCGCGAAAACGTGAACTAATTTTTACCGAGGGTGTTCACGTTTTCGATTTTGTTACATGAAAATACGTTGAAAATCAGTATGCAGAACCGTGTAATAGGCTAAATAATATATAACAAAGTTTATTTAATAAATTTACTGCAATACTTCATTTCAGTTGATCTAAAGAAGCTATGAAAAAGTGGAAAATTTGTTCCGACTTAGCAATCAATTAAATCTACACTGTACTATATCTATATTGTACTTTTTTTTTTGGCAACCCCGTTACTGATGCGCCTTTCCTTAAATGTTCAATAATATCACATTTTCTTGAAGAGTCAAAACTTTTGGTTTCTTGGCAGACATTTTTCTCTGAAACTGAGTTTAAATTCACTTGCTTCTATGTACACTTTATGTACCCGGCATTTAGAGGGGAAAGTGCTTTCATTAAATTTTTGTATATGTATTATTAATAACAATTTCAATGAATTTTGTGACTTTCATGAACATTTTTTGCTCAATTTCAAAGGAATGTGAAAGTTCATTGGAAAAATTTCGCCAAAGCGGAGAGTTGCAAGTATTATAGTTTTGTTTATTAGTGAAATAGAAGACTACTAGAAACATGAATTTCCAGGGCAACATTCGAAAATAATTTTTATGGCTAAACTTTTATTAGTTAATTTAATAATTATCACTATAAATATATTTTATTTGTGTTTTTCATTCAGATTTGCTGTAAAAATGTTTTAAATATTTTCTAATAAACAAAATAATTCAAAATTCACAATTAATATTCACGGGACCATATATCACGCTATCAAGTTGAGTTGCAGTTTTCAACATTATATTAAATTGAGGCAAATTCTTTTTTTCTACAAGACAATTAAATATGGTCGGCCAGACTATTTAGTCCAAAGATTCAACTTTAGTGCCTCTAGTAGAACACGTTCACTGGTCCCTCCATTTTACTCAACACTTCTTATGGAAAGATCATTTCAGGTCAAGATATCCAGATTATGGAACACTGTTATATCATACCAAGAGCGACCATTTAGTTCTTCATTGCACAGGTTCAAATGTATTTTCTTATCCATCATTTAAATCTGTAACGTAAGGTACATGCTACTTAGTAGTCTCTAATCACATTAAAATTTAAAAATTTAGAATTAAGGTATCACTTTTTAGTAAGTGGTTCAGGGGCAATATCATTTCGCCTATTCATAATAAAAAAAAAAAAAAAAATTCTTTCGGTCGACTTAGTCTATGGCCTTCCCTTAGTCCGTGTCACAAATTTCATCAGCAAGTTCTTTTTTTTCTCTTAACAAAAAAAAAAAAAAAAAAATAGAAATAAAAATAAAAATTTTCCAAAACAAAAACAACAACTTTTTTCCAGCTATCAAATACTAATTGAGTTACCGCAATATTTGTATGTATGAAAGCAAAAAATATTATGTCAATAAACTGAATATTATCTCAATTAGAAATACATGTATGAACAAGGTATTAAGTTGCAGTCTTGTCAATTTAGGCCCTATGGGCTTGCGACATGGATTTTGAAATAAATAAATAAAAATAAATAAAATATTCTGCTGCAATCCTGAAAATTTCTATGTGCCGTGGAGTAGACAACCGTGTTTACTTCCTTGTCACTTTACTTTCAGTAAATGTCAAAAAATTACTTTCAGGAAAATTTTGCTGAAAGCTGGCTGAGTTGAAAGTTAGAATACTGTGGGTGTGTTAGTAAAAAAGTGTGAGTGTATTGCAACTTTCAGGCATTTACTTTCCCGTCTAAATGACGGGTTATACTCAAACGCGTAGAGATGTTTCCACCACAATCACCACATAAAAACTGAAATTAAGTATGTGTGCATATGTATATGTATATGTATGTATATGTATATGTATATGTATATGTATATGTATATGTATATGTATATGTATATGTATATGTATATGTATATGTATATGTATATGTATATGTATATGTATATGTATATGTATATGTATATGTATATGTATATGTATATGTATATGTATATGTATATGTATATGTATATGTATATGTATATGTATGTATATGTATATGTATATGTATATGTATATGTATATGTATATGTATATGTATATGTATATGTATGTATATGTATATGTATATGTATATGTATATGTATATGTATATGTATATGTATATGTATATGTATATGTATATGTATATGTATATGTATATGTATATGTATATGTATATGTATATGTATATGTATATGTATATGTAGGTGTGTATACATTTATAAAAAATGTTTTTGTCACTCATAAATTAAAATACCGCTATTCCCAAAATTTATAAAAACTACAGAACTGACTTAAGAAAACAAAAAAAAAAAAAATCACTAGAAATAAAGTTCACATTTTAGAGCCATCATCACTTGTTCACGTTTTAGAGTAGTGAATGTTAAAATAAAAATGTTCACGTTTTTGGATGTTCACGTTTTCGTGAGTCTACTGTACATGTTTACATACACTTACCCCAATGCATGTGCGTATGTGTATATTACACGTATTTGTGTGAATTCAAAACACTTTTATGTGCATACGTTTGTCATAATATCGCGTGAGATTGATAAATGAGATGCAATTTTTCTCTACTTAATCTTGTCTTGTTTGTTAAATGTATGTGTGTGTGTGTTTGTGTGTTTGTGTGTTTGTGTGTGCATGTGGCTGAGCACTTTCTTTTGAACTCGCTGCTGTCTTTAGTGAGATGCTACCGAATAACGTTTTATCATGTTTAAAGAAAAACATTAAGTTGTTGTTCTTGTTAAAAATGTGCTAAAAGAGGAAAAAACACTTGTGTGGTTGCACATGTGTTCTCACCCGTATGCGTGTATGTGTGATTGTAACACATACGCATTAAGTAGAATAGTATATCATTGGCTGTTTGATTGGCAGTACCGCCATATTAAAACTTCAACACAAACTTCAATTGTGAAAATTTGCTGACGCATTAAAACTGCCTCCAGAGTTGGCTTCATTTTTTATTTTTGTAACACGACAACGTCTTCTTGTTGAACTTGAAATGATAATTTTAAGCACATTTTATTTGTGGCTGTATTATACGCTGCTCTTAGCCAAAGGTTACATACAACAAGGCAGGAATATGCTGTTCGCTTACACATTTAAAGAGTTTACGATATTTACGTGTTGTGCATTACAAAAAAAGTGAAATAAATTTTATGTATATTTTTATGTTTCAGGGCCATTTTATCATCTCGAAAGAATCGTTTTTTCATTCGTAAAAACTGCTGCTTGAAATGAGCAGCCAGCAGCAGCACCAGCAGACGACAAGCAGCATTAATATGTAAACAGAAGTACAATTACATACATTTAGAGGGATTTTTTTTTCGATTTTATTTGAACATTATAATAATTTGCTGGAGTACGTGTTCGCAGCGTAACTGTTGCATTTTGAGACAAACGCTTCAACGGCTTGTACAAGTTTAGTATTGCAATAAAGTAAAAAACCATGTCCTAAAATGAGGCAAATTAAACCGAATGGCTGGCTGCACATTCCATGCCATACCATTCGTGGCGACATAAAAGTACACATTAAATCGTAACTTCAGAATTGTTTCAAGCGGTAGATAGGCTTCTTTCTTTCAATAGATTTTATGTTGGAAAAGACAATTTCAAGCAATAAATCTATAAAAAAGTTTTTGTTTACAACCACTTTGAAAATAATGATTTACATATTTATGCCTCACATAGAACTTTTGTTTTGTTGCAAATTATTACAAAATTTTTAAAGCAATAAATTTCCAAGGCCTAAAACTTTTTATGCATTATGGTGGGTATTTAAATTTATATTGTATTAATTTCGAAAAATAAAAAAATACTCAATATCTTTTTGAACAAACATTGTTTATGGAAGTAATTTTAACAAATCTGTATACGTACATGCATATCTAATTAATTAATTAGGGTAAACCCCTGTTTTCTTATCATTCTTGAAATTAGCTCAGAAGCTTAGGAGCAATAGGCCTATCAAAATGCTACCAAGACAAACTACAAACACTACTTGGTTCTATTTGTTGTTGCTGATCTATAAATTTTAATTTAATCTTCTTAGATATAGAAAACTTCGAAATGAGAACTAAGCACTAGAGGCGTTCCAAAAAATGGTGGCATTTGTCATCAACTCCTAGGATTAAAGATAATGTAGAAAGCATTCCAAAAATATTTCCGCTTTTTAGTATTTTTATCACTTTGTCACCATTTTTAGTTCGATTATAAAGTACTGGTATTATAAAGCGATGTTCATGGCTGTGTAACAGCTACATTTCTAACCTCAATAGTTTTTTAACTGCCTCGTAGAATTCTAGAGATGCCTTAAATAACCGGTTCGTACCTACTTGGCATATTATTGAATTTTTTTTTAATATTCTTCTAACTTTCTTGTTCATTTCTAAAAAATAAATAGTTTTAATGCGGATCAACTCATCAGTAGACTCGAAAAATTCTTAATAGAAAAAACGAGTTGCAAGATGGAAAAAATGTTTACTCTATTAAAGATTTGTTTCAACACTTCTAATTCTCATTTTGTTCAAGGGAATTTTGGAATAAGTAGTTGAGTATCAAACATTCTTTTATGAATATTGCGAGCCTACTGATGAGTTGATTAGCATCAACAAAATGTCAATGGCATATACACGGCTAAAAAAGACAGCAAACATAATTAAGGTCTATTTTTGGATCTAAATCATGATTGATATGATGTGAAAATTTCAACTTTGTAGCTCCTGGTACATATCTGGTGCACCCATTAAGTAGTCCTCAAATATTTAATATCATAAAACTATGCGAACACAAGCTGTGGCAATCCTTCAATTTGAATTGCAATCGAGCGAATACTTTTCGATTGCTTATATTTTTTGGCTGCGACTGTGAGAAACAGGCTGTTAAGTTTTTCTAACGATTAAATGAAAGTGAATGCTGTGGCGATTTTATATCATCTAGCCTGCGTTATAACTATTTCTGGGGGTATTTTAATATCCATGTAGCAAAAATAAAACAAATTTATCAATTCCATTAAATTGACCATTTTTTTAATACCTTCATCTCTTCTTCAACTCAAGTTTTCAATGTCTTTTCTACTTAAAAAAAAAAAAAAAAAAAAAAAAAAAAAAAAAAACCAAGCCATTGCCATGAAATCCCCTTGGATTACTTATTAAAGCAAAGCAAACATTTTAATATAAAGAGCCGGTTGGAATAAACTGAAAGAAATGTCAGTAGAAAAACTCTAGTGATTTACTATTGACATGGTCACCAGTACTAGTGACATATTATACCTCATACAATGATTTTTTTCTGTTGACATTCAACATGTACTTGTCATTGCAAATCAACTACTGACGAAGGAAGGAACTAGTTACTAGGAGGTGCTAATGCGACTATATGACGACCATATTACTATTGATTCGCTACCCTGAAAGAAATGTCAGTAGGGAAACTCAATTGAAAAATCAAAACATAAAATTTGTCTACTCATTAACAATGTTTTCCTTCCAAATTCAATTCAATTCAATTCTTTATTTATAAATATCTTTCAAGGTATTACAAGTTCAATACCCTAAAGGAAATGTCAGTAAAAAAACTTTAGTGATTTACTATTGACATGTTCACCAGTTTTAGTGGCATATTATACCTCATACAATGATTTTTTTCTGTTTACATTCAACATGTACTTGTCATTGCAAATCAACTACTGACGAAGGAACTAGTTACTAGGTGGTTCTACTTTGACTATATGACGACCATGGTACTAGTGTTTCTCTATAGACATATTATGCCTCATACAATGATTTTTTTCTGTTTACATTCAGCATGTGCTTATCATTGCAAATCAACTACTGACGAAGAAAGGAACTAGTGGCTAGGAGGTGCTAATGCGACTATATGGCGACCATGGTACTATTGATTCTCTATAGACATTGTCGCTAACCTGAAAGAAATGTCAGTAGAGAAACTCAATAGAAAAATCAAAACATAAAATTTGTCTACTCATTAACAATGTTTTCCTTCCCAATAAAAACGATTTCTATTTCACGATTTTGATGGACGTACAAACAAATTTCAACAATCCCAATACTGTTCATAAAACAAAAACCTGGAGACACATTTTTATTAAAAAGATCACAATATAGGCGAAAAATGTAGCAACTTGGAGCCACTTGACTCCTTCAGGGTAGTTATACAAATACATATGTATGTAAACCTGTATGTATGTATGTATTTGTGTCGAAATGAAATGAAATGTTTGTTTTGTTAATTTCCTTAAGAGAATGTTTCAAATTGACCAGAAATTTTTAAACAGCTACTTCATAACTTTAAATCAAAGTGTCATTTGCTTGACATTAATTTAAGCAACAAACACTGCTGCCATCTTTTTGTGTATTGTTTTATCGTTTGCCAGAAAGTTCTAATAAATTTCAAAAAGTTTATTTAAGAGCTCTCGTTGTTGTTAAATATATTTTATTTGTTTGTTTATTACTGTCAAGATAACGTCAAATTACAGAAGCTTTTGAGCATTAAATATAAATTGTTAAGTCTTTGTCATATTAAGAGTTGTACATGGGACATGCACACACACACACACGCACACACACGCACTCACACATATACTGACTTACTTTCGTTCTTGCACTTTTAACTTTCGAACATGAATCCGGCCAAACTCCTTTTATTTCTTTTCTATCTCTGTATATAGTATATATTTTAAAAATTTTAAGTTAACAGAAAACTTTTAGCTATCTTAGTTTAAGTGTGTGTGAGTGTGTGTGGAAAATATTTCATATACATTCTTGAATAAAGAATAAACTTCAAAAATACTTTAGTTAAGATTGAATATATGTACGTACAATTTGTAGCAGTGTGTTTCTATGTATGCATGTATGTTTGCAAGTTTTGCACAAGCATATCTTTACATAATCAGCTCTTTGCTTTTCTTGTGTATAAAAGAATTCGTTAGAACTGAATAAGAAAAATATTTATTTAAGTACAATTTGTTGGTTTTTGTTTTATTTTGTGTGTGTGTGTGTGTGTGTGTGTGTTTGTTTGGTTGGTTTTTTTTTCTTTATTATCATTTTGTTGTTGTCTTCTCATTACAACTCAAAGCGTTTTACATAATTTAGCCCTTTTAAATAGAAACGGAAGATGATGATAAAGAAGCAAAAGTTTCTTGGGCCAAAAGAGTCGCAAGGCTAAGCTAATTACACTCTGCTTGATAAATCTTTTTTTTTTTTTTTTCTTTCCTTCTGTGTTCCTTTTGCAAACTTGAACAAACAAAAAAAAAAAAAAACCATGTACAACGTGGAGAATAGAAAAGATTTGCCTGGCTTTTTTCAAAGCTGCTGTTAAAACATTTTCATAATTTGGCTGAGCATTATACAAAGTGTAACTTGATTAGAGACTAGAGGAAAATAAGAAATAATTGATATCTTGCGCTAATTTCGTGCCGAAAAAAAAGGTAAATTCAATTTACAAAATGAAAAGATTCTCGAACTTTAGAGATAAAAGGCAGCAATTAAATGTTTAGAGATGATGGCTGGTTGTGTTAAAAAAGGTATTTACTATTTATGAAATTGCAGGGGATAGAATCATAATATATTTTAATTAAAGGCTTAAACTTATTTATATGCATCACTTTTTTTGCTTTAAGCATAAACTTTAGACGAACAAAAAACAAAATGAATTTATTCTATTATGAAAGTTTTACGCATGACTTATCAAAGTATAATACATTTAAAGAAAAATCGAGTATGTATCCGATCATTTCATTATCTGCTGCTGCCATGTCCACAGCCACATTTACACATTCATCACTTCATATTCAATGTGCAGCCAGCATTTCTTTACAAGCCATGTTTAGTTGAGTTCATATTATTATTTTTTATCGATAATATTGTCACGTATTACAAACCTAAAATTATTTCAGTTTTCTTAGATATCTTTTTTTTTTTTTTTTTTGCACACAGCACATGTATTAGAATACATCAAAGGCTACAACTTTTCTCTGTTATTCCTTCTGCTTCTATTTCCATGTTACGGTGTTGCTGCCTTTCACTTGGCCTCGAATCGTTGCATATATTATTTTGTTTAATATATCATACTCCCATTCTTCTACTGTGTCGTAAGGCCAAAACGAATAACTAAGCGAAAAGGTAAAATAAATCTTAATAGCTTTGAATTTGCGTTTCAAAGTTAAATCAACACTCTGTCGTTTTTTTTTTTTTTTCTCTTTAAGTCAAAAGGGTTAAACGAAAAAAAAAATTATAATCACATTTAGTGCGTCATTCCAACGCAGTTTGCATAAATAATTGAAACTGGTAAAAAAAAAAAAAAAAAAAAAATTGTGGATCATTAAATATATTTTATTCCCTTGCAACCTGCTGTTTCGCTTACAAAAAGCCTTTGGTGGAACCGCAACGAATGTGGAACTATTAAGGCCCTGTAAACGATTTGGAGGTGGATTTACAATTGTTTGGGTTATTTGGTTGCATGCAATTACGCATGAAACTTGAAATTGAAGCTACAGGTACCCGTAAAATTTATTTCCTCAAACTGTTTTCAATAAGCCAGGCATCCGGCGTATTGAACTTAACCTCTGATTCGATTTTCCCAATAACTAAGACCTACTACTGCTGCTTCCAGCGAAGAATTGGAAATTGAAAAGCAAATAAATATTTTTAGAATGCGCTGAGAGATGGTGCATCTTCAAAAACAACTAAATGATTTACAAACAAACGCAATTAGTAAGACGCCTAAAATAAATTACGATGAATTAGGTAAAATGGTTTCCAAAGTTGATGGCTTAAGGAAAATTCTGATAATTGGATATACATATGTTGTATTAAAAGAAGCCAAAAGGTTAAGGAAATGGCTGACACCAAGTCAATGTTTAGCCATTACACACACTTATTACTTCAACCAATATGTGCATTTAATATTGATTGAGGTCAGGTTGGCCGAACTGTAATGTCCTCATCGTTCAAAACTGATATCAACGATGATAAAAGGTGGGCCAAAAGAAATCTGTCTGTGGGAAATGACTCTTGTTTTTGCAAATGACGGCCACTGTCAAATCTGTTTTTACACTTGTGAACAAGACAGCTGTAGCATGCAAGTGAACAGACCATGGAGCGATACACTCCACAAGCTCGTGAAATAGTCCTGTCTCGTTTTTTGCATTACAATTTGTCTGTGGTGTTAGCGCAGAGGGAATTCCGTCGCCTATACCCCGGCAGTCCGGCATCGACCGCCACCAACCTTGAAGAGTGTGGGACCACAATAGACGCTGCCAAGCGAGGCCGGTCACGGAGCGCCCGTTCTGCTTAGAATATGGCCGCTGTTGCCGCGGTTACCAAGCTTTCGCCAAAAACGTCGACGAGACGCCGTGCCTAGCATTTAGCTATTAGCCGGTCGTCCGTTAGGCAAATTTTGGTCAAAGACTTGCTCATGTTCCTGTAAAAAGTACAATACATGCATCAGCTGCTGCCTATGGATCGCACAACGCGTGTAAACTACATCCAAGCCCTCCTCAATCCCGAAGACGAATCGAATGATTTTGCGACCAAAATCGTAATGAGCCAAGAGGCTCATTTCTACCTCAGCGGGATACGCGAAGTAAAACTATCGATTCTGGGGCATCGCAAATCCCCAAGTGAAGTACGAGAAGCCATTACACCCGCTCAAAATGACTGCATGGTGTGCTGTTCACGTTGCAGGCCATTATTTTCATGGACGCTGCTGGTCAAGCGACAATGCGCCATGTTTACTGAGTTTTTTTTTCGGCAGTAATTGAACGAATTTAGACTAGAGGACATGTATTTCCAACAGGATGGAGCCATAACCGGTATTAAGAAAGCGACATTCCTGGGTCGCCTCATCTCTCGTTTTGGCGATTTGTACTGGGCCGCAAGATCTTCCGATTAAATTGTTCCAGACTTTTGTTATATTTTTTGAAGTCCCCTGTAACAAGCCCAAAAACCTGTTAATCCTCAAGCACAACATTCGACACGAGTGCGAGAATCTGTCGCCCGAAGTTCTAACGGAAGTGATAAGAAATGACACAAAATGAGCTCGTAAAGCAATTAATTGTGACGACGCCCATTTTTCCAATATCATCTTTTCGACTTGATCAGCAAAATTTCTAGAGGCCCAGATAAACGTAATCAAAAATAGAATGGAAGTTTTTCATTCTTTCATTACTTTTTTTGGGCCACCTTGTAAAAACGAAATTTTTAAATTGCTCTATGCTAGCTGGATATGTGTGCGTGAGTGCTCTTTGGCTTATGTCACGCTCACTCACGATCACAGCAGTTTTCATCACGCATTTTCACACATGAAAAATAAAAATTTCTTACGATCTATGTATGTTGTTTGTAGTGACAAATTTACTCTATTTATATACATATGTACATATATCGGTGGTTGGAAGCAGCAGCAGCAGCCGCCTACATTTTAAAACACCATTTCGAGAAAACTGTATGTGTAGTGTAGAACAGTTTCTTTGAAAAAATCTAAATGGACACTTCAGGAGAGTTTTTTTTTTTGATAAATTAAAGTTTCTAATATTAAAGAATTCATATAAGATTTTCTAAGACATTTTCGCGCATATTGCGAATTTTATAGGACTTTAATTAAGGATCACTTCAGTCCTGTTTTGTTGGTATTTTTTTAAACTTTGGATAAAAATGGGCCGATTTTACATAAATCGAGTTTTGCTATGAGACGATTTAGATTGCTTGCGCTTGTGAGCTAAGGCATATCATTCAGTGGCTTGGCTTTCCTTTTAATATTCACTCTGACGTAGAGAAATACCTAAAATTTTCGATAGTGCTATAAAATCTGTTGCAGTCTTTATAATTTCTTCTGCTTATTGTTTCAAAGCATTTTACCACACGTGGATTGCCGGCTTTTTAAAATGTTATAGATCGCTCTAATTTCTAATCATATGTATGATGCAATACGACTGTTTTCCCAACTATTTTATTTGGCAATGTAATACTCCTTCCAAAAATCACTTAACGTTTGATCATGCAGAACTCATCATCATTGTCATATCATAACAGGTGGACAAAAAAAGTCAATCTATTGCATTTTTTTTTGCAATTGGCTTTCTGAAAGCCAAACAACACCGGATGAGTTCTTTTGGCCCGCCTGTTATATCGTGTTTATTCTTCTAAGCACGTTTATTCTTCTAAAATCTCATTCACTCCTTACAATCGATGCTTTTCAACCTTAATGGCAAGAACTTTATGCTTTTTATTCATAAGGAAAAAAAGGTTTCGAAAAAACAATATTCATAATTATAATTAATGATTTACTGCCTGTTCCTCAATGTCGAAGTCGTGCGATTGTTCGCTTTCTAAGCAAAAGAAAACTATTTTGGGTTCCTCTATGACGTTCTTTTATTCGAACGCTGACGCTGACCGACAAGTCGAAAGACATAAATGAGCACTACATATGCATTGCATTGTACTAGAAATGGGAAATTAGAAAAGAGCGTTTGGTGGGTGAAAAAACGAAAATGGGGAGTGTTTGTGAATGCTTAATTAAGCAAATAAAATTATAACATGAAAACGGAGAATTTACTTTCTGTTACTCAGTGTCGAAGTCAAGCGACTGTATGCTTTCTAAGCAAAAGAAAACTGTTTTGCGTTCCTCTATGACGTGTTTTATTCGAACGATGACTCGCTCGACAAGTCGAAAAGACGTAAGTGTTTTCATACGAAATCCGATGCCTCTATATGGAGCATGTTGTCAGCACTGCGAACACAAACATCGAAATCAAGCGCTTGTTGTGTTTCTATCGAGAAAATTTTTTTATTATTATTTATTAACATTTAACTGAAATTTTAATTTTATTGAACTATTTACATACATTTATATTAAATTAAGAATATGAAAAAGTAATTTAATATAAATGTATTTTGTATTTATTTGTAAAAAAAAAACTGGAAAATAACACTAGGAAATCCACATATTTTTCATTTTTATTTTATTTCGTAAATATATTAAACAATTATCATAAGTCTGCATGTGGTTTTCCTAAACAGTTCACTTGTTTGCTGGATGAAAGAAAATCCTGAGTTTGCCAGAGCAATACCAGTGTTCAGTGCGTCAAAGTACTTTTTAAATTTCTATGAAAAAAAAAAGAATTACTTTTAAATTTTAAAACACGATAAAAACTATTTCCACTCTTTTCAAATTTTTGCTTTTAAATATTATACTTATTTATGTATGCATTTGCTTTGGCTTGTCACATACAGCTGACCAGTTTGAAGAACAATTTAGTAGTTTTTTTTCTTCCAATACTGCAATAAAAAATCAACTAAAACTGTAATTTGCCGATCTGTTGTGTCTGTAAAGTAAATGAAAACAAAATTCATGACGTAAGTTAAAGCGAACGCAAGCTGTCGACATAGAGGAATTCAAATTGTTTGGAAATCGAGCGACTCATTTCATGTAAGCGACATTTTCTTGCTACATGGAGCAACAAGCAGATAATTTTTGGTTTTACTTATTGGGTCGAAATTACTCATGGAACTATTACCTCCCAATGATTTTTAAAATTTTTTCCCTCCCCTACGAATCGATACCGGAGGCTAATGTACATAACATGTGTAGTAGCAAGCGAATAGAATGAAACAACATTGAAAATTATTTCAAGAAAAATGTGTGAAGTTTTTTTGTAATCCAAAAAAATTTGGTGTTTTCACTTTTTACTGAAATTTCGTGATACTTCGTGAACTGCCTAAATATGGAGTCACGCTTTTTCACGCACGAAATTTTGAATTTAAATCACGCTCACGCGTTCACGCGTCTTTTATGGCAAAAATCTAACAACGGTCACGCATGACACAACCACACTTCACCACAAGTTCACATCTCTAGTGCTAACTCACCACAGGGTCGTATGAGTGTTATTTGGCCACACATGACGTACCACATTTGTTACGTATACCAGCCTGTGAACCAATATTTTAACAATATGATGTACATATGTAAGTTTGGACATTTTCCATACTAATTCAAAGACGTTTAAGTACGTGTAATTAATCAAGTTTTTTTATATACTTGTATCATTAATATTTTCGAGTTCTTAAATCGCGCTCAAGGTCTGTTTTATTTATTTTTATTTTTAATAAAAATGTTATTTTATTTCGTTTATTTGTTTATGTTATTTTCTTTCAATACACCATTGTGTATCTTCTGCAAGAAAATACCTGAAGATAAAATACTTTCTCCCTGCTAATTGGTTTTATGCCTTTATCTGAGCAAAAGCTTTCTCTTAATCCTTAAGTTGTATTTCTAATTCTAAGATATACTTCTAAACACTTGTCTGACACTTTCACAAACAACTTTTGAAATCTTAAAAATAAATAAGTTTATTTACAAGTTTGATTGCTTACTTAATTGATCGTTTGATTTCGAGAAGCATGTTTATTTGGGCTGGAAGCAAAAAATGTTTAAAAAATAATCTCATTTTAATAGACTCGCAAGAAAAACCAAGAAATGCAGTTGCTGTAGCTGCTTTCACCTGGTTTTAGTAGTGAATAAATAATTTTATTAAGAAACTTTATATTTCTTTCAACATGGGCAAGAGAAAATTAAACTGAATAATATCTTAAGAAATTACCCACTCCTTCAGCCAAACACGTACAGACAGATTGGAGCAGACAAAAGAAGAACAAAGAAAACTGAACATAAACAAGGGATGACAGGAGAGAAAAGACAGCCAGAAAAGAAAACGAAATATAAAATATACATATATGCATATACATATGTACATATACATACACAAATAATTGAAAATTTCAACTTAAGTCAACTTTTTAAGTGAAACTGACAGGGTCGCGTGCTTTATCCACTGCATGTATTGCAAATTTTTATTCCACTTGTTGTATGCGTGCAAGTATGAGTGTGTGTGTGTGCATGAAGATGCGTTAAAGCAAATTTTGAGCATTAACTTGCGTTACTGTTAGAGTGCAGAAAAAGTTTTTCCACTATGCTGGCTGCCTTTTCTTTTTCTCAACATTAAATCCCAAAAAGCTAAAACTATAAAGACAAGACGGCAACTCAGAGTGGAAGGACCGAGAAAAGGAAGTGAAGAAGAAAGTTAAGGAAAATGCATTATTCTTTAGTGCAATGCCAAGAATAACAACAATATTTTCCATTTCATGCTGAATTACTTTGTGGCTTTGTTACTTGCGTTACTTGTTGTGCTGTGTTATGTTGGTATTAGTAGAGTTGATATTGTGTGCTTTTCGGTTTATGCCCACACACTCTGAACACATGCCGGCATACGCACATATGAACTCACATGTATTAGGGGGTTTCATATACATTTGCCTTAATCTTGTCATTTTGCATTAAACTAAAAGAGGAATATGAGACTGAAAAAAAAATCAAAATGTATAACAGGTTTTGTTCTGAGTTCTGCGCTAGAGGAAATTTGTCATAAATTTTTAGCCACAAAGAAGCTTCAAACACCTTTTTTCTTCTAATGGGAATGTCAGTTGCTTATATCTGTTGTAGTGGGCGAGAAAGCCTTAGACTTCCTTTCTCCCGCTCCCTCCTACCTATTTTGATTGACTACCTTTCCTTTTCTGAATTTTCCCTTTCTTTTGTAGTTCGATCACACTATCACTTCAAAATAACAGAAAATACTAGCCAGTTGAATCTTTATGTGTCAATAATCTACTTACCCCCGATTTTTGACTTGGGATTTAAATGCAAAATTAGTAAATTTTCCTTAAAATTTAAGTTGGATTTAAAACAGCTTTCTGTTTTACAGTCTAAAATTATTTTTGGTAATTAATTGTAATAAAAGTACCGCAGCACAATGTAAGTGTCAAAAAATTATCGATAACTCAATAAAAAACAGCTGTTTAAACAAATTTGGAAGCAAGTGAAATTGTGAAAAGTTTAGAAAATAATAAATTGTTTTGTAAAAATTATTAAAATGAGTAGTAAAAGTGATAAAAGGACTCCCAATTTCACTGCCGCAGAAGTTGATTACCTTCTGGAAATAATAAAAAATCAAATTACGAAACAAAAAAAAGAACATGTGCAATTTTCTTAATTTGCAGAACAAAACCAAGCTGTCAAAATCATATGGCAGTACGAAAAACTTAAATCGATTTTAAATGGGCACGGCAGGCCGTTTAAGTTTGATTTAAATAGCAACTGTTGGACTCAATTTTGTATTTAAATCAAATTTAAATTGAAATGGCATTTAAAATCCAAGTCAAAAATTAGGGGTTAGATTATATTTTTTAATGTTTTTATTTCTGCAAAGCTTCAGCATAATTTGAAACCCCTAATATGTATGTTTATCTACAAACACATACACATGTACGGTAGTATATGAAATGGTTTGTGTAGGAAGCTTGTTGGTTTAATATTACTTGTTGTTGTTTTCAGCTCTTATACATATGTCACTTCAAGTAAAGTTTCTGGCATTTTTTTTCGCTTTTTTACTAAACCGGTTGTTTTACTAACAAATTGGTAGTACTAGTAGTAGTTGTTGTTGTTATTAGATGACTACTCATGACTATTTGGTGATTTCCTGAGTTGTAAGTTTTTTTTTTGTGGTTGCTGATTGCACTATAATGTTGATAACGATGGTAAGAAGTGAAGAAAATATATCTTAGAGCAGCATTGCGTCAGCTATTCAAATATAATTATACTTAATGGCCACAATAGTTTTATCGTAAGTTTTGTAATCTTAACTACAAAACTTGATTCTATAAAAAATATTGTTCAAACATACAGTAGAACTTCCATAGCTCGAACTTCTCTAACTCGCATTTTCTCTAACTCGAACTAATTTTGTTGGTAGCAGCGTTAAAAGAACAAACAAATCACATACAATTTTCCTTCCGTAACTCGAACTGCCATAAGTCGTGAAGTTCTCCATAACTCGACGAATTTGGCTTGTTAAATTGGCTTTTTGTTTTTGATTAAGTTTTGGTTTGTTTGTTTTACTCTCTTTGGTTGCTTGAGCTGGTTTGTATACTTTACATGCTATTTTTGCTCAGTCACTTATATCAAAATATTTTACTGAACTGTAAATTTTTAAATACATATGTATGTATATGAGTACATACATATGCTTGTTCTTTTATATTCTTAAGTATGTAGTTTTCCATTAGAGGCTATTTTCAATAAAAATACATGATACAAAAATCTTTTATTCTATTTCGACGAAAACATCTATAACTCGAAGTTTCCGTAAGTCGAAGTTTTTTTTGGGATTATGGTGATTCGGGTTATGGAAGTTCGACTGTATATGGAATATGCTTGTCAAAAAAAGCTCTTTAAAACATACGTATACGTAATGTAATTTTGTACACTTCATAGGATGAGGTATTAATCATACGTACCATCTATAGGTTCGTCGATCTAATTCATAGATGCCCAGTTGTGGCTGATATCAGCAAATTAAACTCACACGTATACTTACGCTCTTTTGTTTGATCGTCAATCAACCAACAGGAAAAAATCACCGTGTTGAGTGCGAGAGACAAACTACACTTGAAGAACTTTTGTGTGTTATTTTACATTTTAATCGTCATTGAGACTGCTGTCAGTGAACATGTTTATGATTCATGAATGTGTATATGATTATGTTTAAAATTCTTTCGAATTTTAAAACTCAGCTATTTTTACTTGCAGCTCAAATTGATTCTGCAGACTTTTCGGACTTTCCGAAAACTTCTGTTATTTGCGACAAGCAAAAAAAAAACTTGAAAAAGTTTGAACTTTTAGAAATATTAGAAACGCTTTTTAATAACTTTAATGACAGGTTTAAGGATTTTGAAAATATTAAGCATTTACTGGAAATTTTTCAAAACCCTTTTAAGTGTGATATATTAAAGTACGAATTTCCAATCCAAACAGAACTTATTATGCTTCGAAGTGAATTCAATTTCCCTGATAATTTTATCAATATAGAACTCTGAAAAAATCTGGATGGTACAATATATCGCGAAATAAAGAATATTTCATTGAAATGTTTATCCTTATTTCCCTCAACTTATCTCTGCAAACAAATATTTTCAGATATGAATTATATTTGCTCAGAAAAACGCAATAAGCTGAATTCTTCTAGTTTGAGAAATATACTTTTATTGCGTAACTGCAATAAGAGTATCAACATAGAAGATTTCATTACTCATTATCAATTGAGGGAAAATTCATAAACACTTCGAAGAATCTTTTTATTTCAAAATATATCATACTCAACACCCGCCACACATGTGTCACAATCTCGTTGACGAGTAAATAAAATGAATAGCGAATTGCTTTCTTCCAGTGTTATTTTGTCACTCTCACCAATACTACGACATTGGGCATCTCTGATTTAATTGCACATCTTATGTAACTAAAGCGAGAAAATATGCCAAATCAAAACAAGTAATTCAAAAAAAAAAAACTAAAATTAAATTTCCCACGATTATATTCAATAATTAAAAATTGACTTTATTGAGATTGAGTACAAAAGTTAAAAAAAAGTAATTAAAGGGAACTAAAAAAATTATATTCGTTTTACGATGCCAGTATTCCTGCAATTAATTGATTGCAACTCATACATTTTGCAACTAGTTCAAATCTCCAAAATGTACCAATTTTTGTTTATTTCTTTTGTGAAGTCCATGGATATATCCCTGTGGACTATATCTGTATAAAAATAAGCTGGACTAGAAAAAAAATATTACCTACAAAATGAATTATTCCAATGAAGTAGTATATTGCATTTGGCTTGAAGAAAATTCAATAAAATTGTAAAACTGTTTGAATAAGCAATCTAGTTTCCTCATTGGCTCAGTCAGTTCGTTGAGTTCTTATGTGTATATACTAAAACACAAGAAATAAATAAACGTGGAGAAATAAGCCACAGGCACAAGATGGGAGCTTAATCCAGACATGGCATACGTTCTTTGTAGTAGCGATTATGATCTACGCTTCTATAGTGTGATGGACGATGATATTCCATCATCGTCATCATCAAAAATGCAACATCAGGACTACACAGAAAGTTCAAAGAAGCTGCTGTCTTAGTATAAGTGGGGCTTTCAAAACGACGCCAACAAGGGTGATGGATATTGCTTCCATCTTAGACCCATTCCTTCCATCCCTTAGACCCATCCCTTAGACCCATTCGTATAAAATATGAAGCAACTCTCGTAGCGAAACGATAAAATGTGATGGCTGAGTGGAGAGATCAGGGACACGAAGCACATCATTAAGAAATCTTTACATTAAGAAACCTTTACCCGAAAATGTGACGTTAGATCGTATATCGGAGACCGGACTAGTGGTCAATTGCGAAACATTGGTTCTTCTGGACTTCTATTACTGGTTGACCGACCCCTTGAACCAGATCCCCATGAGGCTTCATTGTTAAACGGATGGATCAAAGACGGGGGGAAAATAGGACTTGGTATTTAAATAGAAAAATACCATGAAACTGTTCTCCCGTTTGCCGCAAAATTACGGAAGCTTGGGCAATTGCTGAGCTCAATGAACTGCGAAGGCTGGTTTGTGAATGACAGCAAAAAAGTGTTTTTTTTTATTTGCCAAATTGGGTATTTTTGCTTTTTCGAGAATGAAATAAACATTAACAGACATATATTAATAAATGAGGCCTCTATATAAATAAATAAAAAAATAAAATAAATAAATAAAAAAACTGAAAACGATTTGCAAATTTATATATTTTATAAATTTTCCAAAAAGAATAATTTGTCATTAAAAAAAAAAAAATATTTTTTTTTTCCTAATATCTCTAAAATTATTAACGACACCAAGAAATTATTTTAGCAAAACTTAAAACTGGCATAATTTATACGTCAGTTTTCTGACGTATTACATGATAAAATCGGACCCACCGTTTTTAAGTTATGACTAGAGGTCTGGAGCAACCTTTACGAAAATCTCATATTTTAGAAAAAAAAAAAAAAAATTCTAAAAAAAAACTGATGCAAAGAATTTGAAAGTTTCATAAGCATAAAACATCAAAAAAATATTTTTTTCTATTTGTTTGTTATGCAGTGTAATTCTACCAAAGTAAACATTTGTAATAGGGGTAATGAGCGTTTTGCAATATTGAAGCGGTTTCGTTAAATATTATTAACTAGAGAGTGTTGAAGTTCTGGACCCAATAAAGATAAATTAGGAACAGTTAATCCTGACTTATTCAGCTTTGCAAAATTAAATGTTCTGTTTTTGTTGCTTAATCAGTTGTCCATAAACACTAGCTTTTTTCGTTTTATTTTTGTTAACCACCTAGTAAAGAGAGAGGGCTATCTTTTCTAATTTCCCAGTTCCAGTATAATGCAATGCATATATAGGGGTCATCCACTGTGTGCTGGTTCCAGTCTAACTAATATATTCACTAATATATTCACTGATAGTCAAATGACTATTACAGCAAACTCAGCTGAGTGGATAAATTCACGACACTCATGATGAACTACTCATCATATGGGTGCCAGGGCATGTGGCAATAACTGAAAATGAAATAGCAAACTCACTTGTGTCCAGGACAGGGGAAAAAGTAATATACGCTTGGTATGCGCAAAACCTTTAACAAACTTTGGTTGGCCATATTATAAATCAAAAATGTTGTATTTATCTTAAATACAAGGTGGTGCAAAATTAATCCTCCTATCAGAAAATGCTATAAATTTTGCGATTGGCGCCTAATGTCAGTTCTGTTTTTTACATTTGTGTAGTAAACACATGCGAAATACACGTTAATGAATAATGCTACGCTACACTGCTCCAGAACGCGGAATATTGGTGACTATTTATTTGGTTTGATTTGACTATCGGTCGGATTTCCTGGCAAAATTTACGCTTCTGGGGCACTGAAACTCCGCGTGTAACCCACGAAGAGCCATTACACCCGCTCAAAGTCTCTGTATGGTGTGCTGTTTTCGCTGGAGGAGTCATCGGACCTTTTTTCTTCGAAGACGTCGCGGGCCAAACGGTTACTGTGAATGGTGAGCGCTACAGAGCAATGATCAACGAGTTCTTTTTGCCGCCACTTGATGAATTGGGATTGGAAAACATGTGGTTCCAACCGGACGGTGCTACGGCACACACTGCACGTGCCACAACCGATATGCTGAAGGATGCATTTCCCGGACGCCTAATCTCCCGTTTTGGCGATTTGCACTGGCCAGCAAAATCGCCTGATTTTACCGCTGCAGACTTCTTTTTGTAGGGCTGTTTGAAGTCGCGGGCTTATGTCAACAAGCCTCAGAGTCTTGCAGCTCTTACAGACAATATCCGTGAAGAATGTGAGGACCTATTGCCGGAAGTTTTGGCCAATGCGATGGAAAATGCTATAAAAAGGGCTCAAATGACAATCAACTGTGGCGGCGGCCATTTATATGACATCATATTCTCGTCTTGATGTAAAAAAATAAAATAATCCACAAGAAGAATCAAAGTTTTTCATTTTTTTTTTTAATTACAGTCAAAAAACATCGGAAGGTTATTTTTGCGCCACCCTGTATATATTATTCTAAAATTCATTATAAATTTGTTATCAAAAATATTGTAGCCATATTTGAATTCCATTAATGGTGACAGCAACTGGGAAAATTTAACAAACAATTACGGTATTCAAACGGTCTCATATTGTGTCATAATGTCAGAAAGTACTAACATTTTATGATAGTTTAAAAAAATTGTTGTTGTGCCGCAAACAAATATAGTCATAAATTAATAGGACTTCATCGACTGTGTTTTGTGATTCATCATAAGTTAACAGTATCACAGCGTCACCTAAGAAATAAATGCATTAAAATGTATATTTGTTCGTAAATATGAATATATTTCATTTAAAATATACTTCAATCAGCTATCAAAACATCTAATAGATAATTATCGCACAAAATGGCTATTATTTTAGTTTTTTCACTTATTTTTGGCATTTTGACAAAAATATTTAAATTGCTTTCCTTTTATTTAACAGCTGATTCATATTTGATATAGCACACTACTTTATGACAGGTGGCTGACAGCAGTCATATATTTTCGTGCCGTTATTTTAAGACTTCTGACTTTAGGACGACCCTTTGAATACCGTAAATGTGTTTGTAGTAACGAAAATTATGCTTACAGCATTTTATATAAAAACAACTTGCTTGCCATAACTTAACACATTGTTATAGAGAACATTCTGTTGTTATCGCAGCCAACCAAAGAAACCTGTATTTGTTTTATTTCTTGTTCTCTTTTTACATTTCTAGAATGTCTTTAATTTAAAGGAATACACAAATGTTCTTCTTTCTTTTTGGCTTAACACGAGGAATAATAAAATTTTTTTCTTTTCTTTATTATGCATAATTAAATGAAAATTATATGCTTGAAATGGAAAACCTTTTAGCGGTTTTGCTAATTAACTTGTTTCCCAAATGTAAATGATTCAGTGTGCATGAAGGCTTAAGAAACTTCCAGGGTTTTGTTCAGCAAATCATCATCAAGTTGCCAAAAATTTTATATCTTCATTAAGTCTCTGTAGTTTTGCAGTACAACAAATATTTTAGCTAACAATTAAAATGAATAAGACAACATTTTTACTTGAGCAGCGAATTAAATATTAAATACGAATAAAAGTCATAAGAAAAGAAGATGTTTTCTTCATTTGTAAATGAAACAGTTTTATTGTCTGCTGCAAAAAAAAAAAAAAAAAAACGAAAACCCGCTCATAAATTACTCAAAAACCCCATCTTTTGAGTTATGACAACCTTGCAGCAAATGAGTGGCGGGCGGTTTGCGTAACCCACAAATTCTTGTTCTCTTTCAGAAGTCACATTAAAATTGTTTATTTTCTTCAATTTTTAGCTGAAAATTTATATGCGATTTTTTTTTTCTGATGCTACCATTCGCCTTTAATGACCCATTTATAGCTTGAAAACGTTACTCGTTTTATTTATGAGCAGATTTCTGTGTTTGTGGGTAAATGTGTTTGTCTGTTATTATTTTATTGTTTATTTTTGCTGCTGCGATTCTGTTTCGATATCGTTATTTTGGCGTTATTAAGACGCGCCAAGCTACTGCTTTAATAGGCGCCACAACGAACATAAAAAATATATAAAATACTCTCCCTCCCTACCAACAAACAAACTATAGAAATACGTATTAAACGAAAACAATTTTTTCAAACAATTTTATGAACATCGAATGAAAAAATCAAGCATGAAACAGCTAAACACCATGGAAAAAAGCGAACAAAATGAAGTAGCAATTCTGTTACACAAACAAAGTTGTAGCAGCAGCAATAACGGACAAATGAGCTGAATTTGAAAACGAAAAAGCAGCTTTCAAGTATCATTTTCCACCACAACAACAATAAGAAAAAACAAAAATGAAAGAAAAAATACGGAAGCAAAAAATCAAGCTAGAAATGCATTTTTAACGAAGGCCAGTACTATAGTTAAGAACGGAGTTCATTCTCACAAATTGTACACGTAAAAAAATCAGTTCACTTTCTAAATGATTGAATTTAAAATTTAATTTTGAATCAAAAATTTAAAGGAATTAAAGTTTCTAAATACAGGCAACTCCCGCTATAGCGAACGATATAATGTCTGAGGCATTCGTTATTTTTTTTTATATCTAAATTTTACTAGATTTTCACAAACTAATTCAAATTATGAAAGTAAAAGTTTCTTATTTCAAATGTTCTGGGAGAGAATTTCGACATTAACGAATATTAATAGGAATTAATTTATGCGCATTATTAAATTTTGCATTGTTGACAATAGGTATTTTCAGTATGATAATAGGATATTTTTACAACGAAATGGACTTCCTGTGGGATCTCCAGCATCTCCTATTGTGGCGGATATTGTCATGGAGAGATTGTTAGACACATGCTTAGGAAAAATGGTTGTCAAACCAAAGTTTATCACAAAATATGTTGATGATTTGTTTTGTATAGTGGATGAGAATGGAATAAATGTATTGTTATCAACGTTTAATTCTTTTAATCAGAATATTAAATTCACAATTGAGAAAGAATCAGATTTTTCAATTTCATATTTGGACACGATAGTCAGGAGAAGGAATAATAGGTTGGTGGTAGATTGGTACCAAAAACCAACTTCTTCAGGTAGAATTTTAAATTATTTTTCTAAACATCCAAAAAGGATGATTATTAATACGGCAAGAAATTTGATAGATAGAATTTTAAGCATAAGTGATTATCAGTTTCATAGAAAGAAGAAAAATATAATTAGAGGTATATTAAAGGATAATAGTTTTCCTAATGAACTCATTTGTAAATTAATAAGACAACATAATATAAGAAGATCAAACAACGACAATAGTATCTATGAAGCAGTGAAGTATAAATCACTAACTTATATACCCAAGATGTCGGAAAGATTAGAGGGCTCAGGTATATATGACAGTACTAAGTATAAGATAGCACATAGAGTACATAATACGGTAGGCAAACTCTTTAGTAGGACTAAGGACGTATTGAATAAGTTGGAAAAGTCCAACTTAGTTTATAGTATTCCGTGCAGTGGTAATGCTGATGAACAGTGTAATAAGGTTTATATAGGGACTACAGGCAACAAGCTTAAGACCAGGTTAGCAGCACACAAATCTGACCAAAAATATAGGAACTATAATTCTTCGCAAAAGACAGCATTATCCACACATTGTCGTGATCTTAATCATTATCCAGATTTCGAAAACACTTCAGTTTTGAGCACAGAGAATAATTACAAACGTAGATACATGTTAGAAATATTAGAAATTATTAAAGTTCCATTGGAAAAGAGGATAAATTTTAAGAAGGATACAGATGGACTAGCTAGAAATTATAGACATCTAATTACAAAAACCAGAACAGGACTGTTCTTGCTTCGGCAGAACATATACTAAAATTGGAACGATACAGAGAAGATTAGCATGGCCCCTGCGCAAGGATGACACGCAAAATCGTGAAGCGTTCCACATTTTTGCTTGGAAATTGGCTAAAGTTGTGGTCTTACCCAAAAAAGATAAAAACACGAGAAATCCTAAAAATTTAAGAGCTATAAGCTTGCTACCAAACATAAGTAAAATATTTGAAATCTGCATAAACATTTGTATAACCAGTTTTTGCAGGAACAATTACCTTTCAAATGATAAGCAATTCGGATTCAAATATAAGCATTCCACAATACACGGTGTTCATTTGCTAGTTTCCAATGTTAACTGGAATTTAAACAAATTCCTTTGTACAGGAGCATGTCTTGTTGACTTTGAAAAAGCTTTCGATAATATATGGATTCCCGGTCTCGTATATAAACTTTTAAAATATAAATTTCCTCGCCATTTGGTATATCTGATCCAAAACATGCTTTCAAATAAAACATTTGTTGTCTGTAATGGTAATGAAGTAAGTGAAAGAAAATTTGTTATAGTCAATGGACTTCAACAGGGTACAGTAAATTCACCTATTCTTTTTAATTTGTTCATTCACGACCTTTTAAATAGTATTAATAGCATTATTGGTTTCGCTGACGATATTATCGTATATCATGCTGATAAAAAAATTGAGAAAATCAATGAAAAGCTACAAAATAAATTCAATATCGTAAAAAAATATGCCACTGATTGGAAAATGAAAATAAACATAGATAAATGCGAAACAATACTGTTTCGTCCCCCTGTAGCAAAGTGCAACAGTAATATAAGACAAAACTGGAAATCCTTTTGCATCCAAGCAAACGAAAATGTAAATATAGCAAATAAACAAGCGGTTAAGTATCTTGGAATCAACTTAGACAAATTTTTATATTTTAATGAACATATTAATATACATATTGAAAAAGCTAGAAAAGCTTTCTTTATGTATAAAAATCTCTTTTTCTCGAAACATATTAAACCAGAGATTAAGCTTCTACTATATCAAACTTTAATTAGACCAATTTTAACATATGGTTGCCAAATTTGGTTTAATATTTCACCATATTATATGGAAAAGCTACGAAAATTCGAAAGAAAATGCCTAAGAACATGTTGTTCTCTATACAGATCTTCAAACAGTAATTTCAAAAAATATATAAGCAATAGGAAACTTTATTTTGCTGCCAAAATTAGCAGAATTGATAACTTTATTATACACCTAACTAGGAATCATATAAGAAATTGTTGCAGCTGCTATGAAAATAACTTAATCATGGCTCCTTATTATGTCAATGACGAATACATAGCACAGACATTACAAACTGGCTATGTACCTCCAGAAGCCTTTCTTTACTTAGATAAAAATGGTTTTATTCAAAACGAAACAACTGGAGTCCCTATATTTTTTCATATATATAGAAGGGCCAATATAAAAAATGTCTTAACTAACAAAATGACAAACGAAAATAGAAGATTTGATACCAACATTTATCGTGCAGATAAAAATATCCTTCCAAACGTGAACTATGATAAATACTGGTGGCTTATATAACTACTAAAAATTCTTCTCTTTTAACATTTGACCATTTTATCTAAATCAAATAAAAAAGTAATGTTTTTCAATATTTTTTCTTTACATGTGTAATTTTCGCTTACAGGTAATACTACATGTATTCATTTGCAAATAGATTATAATTGGATTTAAAAAATGTATTAAATGTATAATATTACTTATAATTTCTATACTAGAGAGCTCGATTAAGGGACAGTGTATAATATACATGTTATTAAAACTACTCTTTTGTTTATTTCTAAGTATAATTATAATAACCTTTTATAATATTTTGCTGAAATAAACAATTAAAAAAAAAAAAAAAAAAAAAAAAAAAAAAAAAAAAAACCAGAACAGGACTCAGAACATAATATCTTATTTTTTTTTTTTTTTACATTAATGATTTTTCATTCTTTTTTATAAAAAACTAAAAACACCAAAAAAATGTTATGTTAAAAACGTTATCATGTATAAAATAATTATTAACATTAGTATAGATTTATATATGTATATATAATTGTATAGATAATAAGTATGTATGTAAAGCCTATTTATGAATGTAAAACCCTTATTAATTTTCATTTAGTTGGTCATTAAGATTTGTTTTGAAATTTGAAAATTTATAAAATAATAGAAAACACATTTTCCTGAAGAAGATACACAAAGGCGTATCGAAATATCGAAAAAATTTATCAATAAATAGAAAATATATTTATTGAGAATTGAGTGACCTTAAGCTCATTTATAAAATCTAATAAAACAGTTTTTTATTTCAACAAAATAAGCATTAAACAGTAACTTGTGATGTTTTTTTTTATAAATGTGTATGCAGTGCTGGGCAAAATACAGGCTTTGATGTATTTAAAATACAAATTAGAAAATACCTGAAAGTTGTGTATTTGAAGTACAAAGTACAAATACTTTTTGTTACTTGTATTTAAATTATAAAATACTTCATTCTAAAAGCAAGTACTTGAAATACAAAATACAGAATACTTCATTCTAAAAGCAAGTATTTGAAATACCAAATACTGCATACTAAAAGCACCCATTTGAAATACCAAATACTTTTAATCCATAAAGTTTTTCTTGCCTTTCGTAAACATCAGCTTCTCAAATGTGGTATGAGACAAACAACCTCTTGATGGCGCATAAATATAACTGACGGCAAATTCTCAATGATTTCTTATTAGAAAATTATTTTTTTATTGAAAGAGAAATAACGGAAATAAGCGACAACTAAAAAGCGTTTGACAAAAGGCCATGTATATAAAAGGTGTTTTTTTCTTCGATATATAGAACTTTAAGTTGGCATTACTGTTCAAGATGGCGACCGAGTTAACAGCTGTCAAGTGATTTATTCTCAGTTTGGTAGGGCAATTCATCCTGAATAGACTCAGGCCTGCAAAACGCTTGCAAATAGTGCAATTTTAGTGCAAAACGAGATTGCCGTTATTACCGATTTTCAGCGAGCGAATTTTGTTTAGCGATGAAGCGCACTTCTGGTTGAATGGCATTTGGAGTGAAGCTAATCCTCAATTGTATGTTGAAACATCGTTACATACAGAAAACTGACTGTTTGGTGGAATCATTCGTCTGTACTTCTTCAAAAACGATGATGGGCCAGAACATTGGAAAGTCAATGGTGATCGGTATAGAGCTATGATTACTAACTTTTTCATACCTGAATTGAATTAACATGGCGTCCAGGAGATGTGGTTGCACCAACATGTCACACAGCTCATGTCACAATCGATGTATTGAAAGACACGTTTGGTGACCGCCTAATTGAATCCAGGATCTTGTGATTTAACACTGCTAGACTACTTTCCGAGGGACTATGTAAAGTCATTGGTCTATGCGACTAAGCCACAAACGCTTGACTATTTGGCAGACAACATTCGCCTTGTTAGTGCCGATATACGGCCACAAATGTTGGAAAAAGTCATCGAAAATTGGACTTCCAGATTGGACAACATCCACGTCAGCAGTGGCGGTCATATGCCAGAAATCATATTTAAAATGTAATGCCACAAGATTATCTTTCGGATAAATAACATTCATGTCAATAGTTGTTTTATTGCAACTTAAAGTTCTATACATCGAAAATAAAACACCCTTCATCAGGTATTTAGTGTTAAATTTTTTTTTTTTTTTTTTTTGTTAGGTTGTCTTTTGTTTTTTTTCCGCCACTTTTTCTCTTATTCGTTAAATCGAGTATAATTTGCTTTAACATTCGCTATATAAGGTACTCAATGGAAAATATAATAGCATTCGTTATATCCAATTCTCGTTAAAGCAAGATTCGTTATACCGAGCTTTGCCTGTAGTTGAATTAAAATTTTTTTTATCATTACGTAATTTAAACTAGTAAAACTTAAAGTAAATCACTTTAATCTAGGACTAAGCTTAGCTCCTAGGCTAACGTTGAGAGATCAAATGGAATAGGCCGCAAACGAAAAAGCAGTATAATTGTGAACAATACATACACAATATGCACGTGATTGTTGTGAAGGGTATTCAAGATTCGGCCGAGCCAGATGTGGCACTCTTACTTGTTGTGAACCTAAGAGCAATAGCGCGACTTTATTTACTTATAGAATTGTTTACCATAAGACTTTGTTCTTTTCATATTTTACAAGTGCGAAATACATGCATGTACATCCATCCATTCACTGACTGACTCAGTGGAGCTTGAGAAGGATAATAAATATGTAGTTTGGGGCCGGGGTAGGCAAAAGGGACAACAAAATATCAAATATTCTTAAACGCATTTATTAATTTCCTAAATAAATATTTGTGTTTTTAGAACAATGATCTCCACTCAAATCAAATATGTATGTATGTGTGTGAACAGCCAACATTTCCTTGTCCGCACATACAATGCTACATACACAAATACGAGTATAGTCTTGCACATAAACATATAGAAGCGTGTGTTTGCATTTGTTCCTTTTTGTTTTGTTTTTTTCTTTTATTATTTCTGTTTGTTTCTGTGTACTTAAGAAATTGAGTCGTTTGCCCGAAAACACTTTAACGCCAATTTAAATTAAAATTTACAGTTGTTTTTCGGGCAATTCATTGATACGCCGCTGCTGCTAACCCTCAAATTATTAAAAAGCAAATCAAATAAAATCCTTTTAGTCTTTCTTCTTATTATTATTATTATTATAATTTTTTTTTTTGGCCAACTTCTGCTTTTGAACATACAAAAGCTTTTCTAGTTTAAATTTTGTGCGTTTAAATGAAACTGTTGTTAGAGGAAATTGAAAAAAAAAAATGCTCTTAATTTTATGATTGGTTTTTGATACTGGCTGATTCTAACTGGTTGCAAATGTTCGTTTATTTGTTCTCTGCGCCTCTGCTTCGGTTGTTTTTCTTTCATTGCTGAACTGAAATTTGTCTTCCAAATCCGCTGTTTCTGCAACATTTTCATTTTTATACCCTTCGCAACAAATGTGTAAGGGTATACATATATAAGTTAGCGATTCCGTGAGTAACGCATTGAAATAAACATCTAAGTCGCCATAAAGTATATATGTATATATATATATATATATATATATATATATATATATATATATATTGGATCAGAATCAATAGAGATTATGATTAAGCGATGTCCGTCTGTCGGTCTGTAGTCGTTGATATACCCTTTCTGAGAAAACGGTTTGAGATGGAAACCTCATTCTTGCGCTAAAATGTGTTAAATCCCAGAAGTGGCCTGCTATTGAAATTCAATAAGCTCGGTGCACGGATAGCCGAGATATATCCAAACAACCGGGTTTTGAGGGGTATTTTTGGCCATTTTTTGTTGGTCAGATTTTTAAAAAAAAATTTTTTTTTCCTAAAAAGTTAGCCGTATCATTTTTAATGCCTAGTAGATTCCACAAATCGAAGAATTTTTTGAAATCGGCTCATATACACATATACTCGAGATATAGCGTCTCCCGATTTTTCAATAAATCGGCTTTATAAGCCAAATAAAACAACTTTTGGCACCTAAAACCAATTAGAATGGGCTGTTTAGAGGCAAAACTGGAAAATTTTTTGACCTCGGCCTATATACATATATACACACGAGTCATATAAATACACTCAAGTCCGTCCTGGAAGCCAAATGAAACAATTTTTTTTGCACAAAAAATTTGTCAGAATGGTACATATATGTATGTACATACGTAGGTTGTTCAGATGAAAATAATTTTATTTTTGGATATCGGCCCATATGCACCCCAGATAACGCTCCTCCCGTTTTCTCAAGAAGTCGGCTCTAAAAGCCAAATAAAACAACTTTTGCTACCAAAAATCGATCAGAATTATACGTATATTTGTATATTGTGGTTAAAAGCAAAATTCGAACATTTTTGAAATCGGTCCATATATACCCGAAATAAAGCGTCTCCCGATTTTTCAAGAAAACGGCTCTATAAGCCAAATAAAACAACTTTTGGCACCAAAAACCCAATCAGAATGCTACATATATCATTGTAAAGGGTATTTAAGATTCGGCCCAGCCGAATATAGCACTCTTGTTTTTTTTTTTTTTTTTTGTTTCAAGCCATAAGTTCAATATTAAACTGCGTACTTTTTTGTATTTATTCGTCAAACATAAGTTTTTCTATCCCTGCAAATGTCAATAAAAATGGTCGAAGAGAAATTTTTAATGGAATTAAAATTTAGAAGGGTAATCGTCAATACTAAACTTAATGAAAAGAGAGAAAAGCAAAAAAATTTAAGAAAATTCAAACAATATTGTAAAACGTATGGGTATAAACGCCATAAATCATGGATGCTGATGTCATCATTTACAGTATTGTGTGGGAAAAAATTCAATTTATCCTTTATGCAGGCATTTTACACAGCCTCACACACTCACACAGCCCCGTTACAGATGTAAATATGTTTGACTATGCCGCATGTAGCAGTTGCATTTCTTCGAATTCGACACAAAAAAAGGGTTGGCATTTATTTGTGTGCGAGAATATTAGTAATTTGTTTTAACTATTCCTTACACACATGCAAACAAACATAAATTACTCACATGTCGTTTACTTAATAAAGAAAATGGAAATTGACAGGATTTGTAGGGAGAAATTGCGGAGGAAAATTGTGTAATTTAATCTAGTTTTGCACCAGAAATCAAAAAAAAAAAAGTTGAAGTAATTACATACTATGAAAAATGTTTACAAGTGATATGAAGGGGCGCTGCATGACTAAAAGCTAAAAGTAACAAAATTTAAATTACTTAAGAGCGATTTGGTTTAACAAGTTATCAACTCTAAAGGTTAACACATTTTAGGGTTTGATTTTTGTGTTTCATGCTATTGTATCAGGTATACAATTATTCATAATCTGGGTACGTAGTGATTTGGGTACTGATGATGGATGTGAAACAGCCATGGTATGTATCCCAGCCAGTGGATCTTCAGCTTTAATGTTTAATGCTGATCACTACAATTTTATCACAAACAAATTTTCCCAAATGCCCAGGCAGAAAAATTGAATTCAGTACCGATAATAGTACTAGAAAACACATACTGGTTTTATTTCAAAGTTGCTTGCGTAAAAATTACAAGAAAAATGAAGCTTTATCCGATTGGACTTCCTCAGAAGTTCGAAAGAGGTTTTTTTTTAGTAAAATTGTAGTCAATAACATCTTTTAGTAAGACAAGAATAATAAAGTTGAAGACTTATTGGCTGGAGTATATAACACGGTGTGTGTGAAGATACATTTTTAAAATATTTTTTTACCACGGACACAAACCCTCAAAGTTAACAGACCTCTGTTAACGTGATAACATGGCTCTGTTAAGCACAAAAATTCAAAATTTTTATAAAAAAATACATTTAAAAACAAAAATTTAGAAAAAATTTATGGTTCATTAACACACACTGATATTTTCAAATTGAATTTTAATGAAACAGAATCACAAAAGTGTCAAACGAAGTCGCAAATGAGGAAATTAAAAAAGTATTTTATATATTTATTTGAGCTTTAGGTCTTTTAGAATTTGAGTACACTAGAGCCCCGACTTGCGTCGTTAATGGGGACCGGAGAAACGCGACGCAAATCGAATCACTTTTTTCTATATAAATGCACTGAAATTTAATTTGTTGGGGAAAATATTTAAAACAAGGCAACAAATGTTGTATTTTTGATATAAAAAAAAATACTAGCATGAGTACGTTGTTATTTATTTAATTTACTTTAACAAATGTTTATATATTATAAAGAAATAACAAAACCATAAATTAAGAAAAGAAAAAAACATAAAAATTAAATTCATTTACATGCATACATATGTATGTATACTATTTACTTTGACTCATGCTTTACGTCCTCAAGGCATATTCTGGTGAATAACACACTAAATGGTTACCATAACCAGACAGCTGCTCTTAGCACCACTTATATAAAAAAGAAAAGGGGATTCCCCTTTTTTCATGCAATCTGAAAATTTCTTAACGTACTGGTGACCATCGTTGTTGCCAGAAATTGTAAAAACTAATGAATTCAAGACGCTAAATACATACTACACTACAAATGCTAAAAACGGTAATCCACAATGCGGTAAAAAATGTAAAGCATGTAACCGTGTTTAGCGACGCAAATCGGCGTCAAAACGACGCAACCTGAAATCGCAACAACGCAAATCGAATTTTTCCAGTTTTAAAAAGCGACGCAAATCGGAACGACGCAAGTCGGGGCTTTAGTGTAATTATTTTTGTCAATATTTCGCTCTCCTTCGGATAGCATCTTCAGGACAATAATAATCAAAAATGTTTCTATTGGTTTTTTTTCCCAAAAACAAACATATTTTTTTCTTATATTTTATATATTTATTTGAGCATTAGGTCTTTTAGAATTTGAGTAACTAAATATATAAAATGTAAGAAAAAATAATTACTCAAATTCTATTAAATATATAAGCTCAAATAAATATATAAGGTACAAGAAAAAAGGGGTCAAAATAACTAAATATGAAATTTAAAAAAAAAGGATTTAGGTGCTTTTCTCGAACACGATAGATGGGCGAAAAAAAATTATTGGACATCGTTTTAGAGTCCAGCTTATATAATGTCCAATAGTTAAAAGTTTTGAAAGTGCGTTTTTGTGAAAAATATAGACATTTAAAAAAAAAATCGACCCCTGAAATTTCAAAAAGGACTTTGAAGCCCCAAAAAAATTAATGCTTGCAACACTTCGCGTGGTGGTCATTTAAACGATGTAGTGTTTCACACAGAACGTCAATGCTCAAACTTTATAATTAAAAAGAAATATAATGATAACAAAAAATTTTATATGTTCTTTATTTACGTGTATTTTTGAAACCGCAAAATCGATAACCCGTTATTACTGTTTAAATTGAGTCTTACCCCCCAATTTTTGACTTGGATTTTAAAATGCCAGTTCAATTTAAATTTGATTTAAATACAAAATTTAGTCAAACAGTTGCTATTTAAATCAAACTTAAACGACCTGCCGTGTCCATTTAAAATCGATTTAAGTTTTTCGTACTGCCATATGATTTTGACAGTTTGGTTTTGTTCTGCAAATTAAGAAAATTGCACATGTTTTTTGTTTGTTTTATAATTTGATTTTTTATTATTTCCCGGAGGTAATCAACGTCTGTGGCAGCGAAATTGGGAGTCCTTTTATCACTTTTGCTACTCATTTTAATAATTTTTACAAAACAATTTATTATTTTCTAAACTTTTCACAATTTCAGTTGCTTCCAAATTTGTTTAAACAGCTGTTTTGTATTGAGTTATCGATAATTTTTTGATACTTACATTGTGCTGCCGTACTTTTATTACAATTAATTACCAAAAATAATTTTAGACTGTAAAACAGAAAGCTATTTTAAATCCACTTTAAATTTTAAGGAAAATTTACTAATTTTGTATTTAAATCCCAAGTCAAAAATCGGATGTTAATAATTAACTTTAAATGTGTTGACTGTGTTTTTTTTGTGAATTAGAAAATATTTTATATTCTCTCACCAACAGAGAGTTTTTTTCTGTTTGTTGCTATTGTAACAGATCAGATGACAACGCTTCCAAACTTTATGAAGGACCCTGCTATTTTCAGACATGATTTTTTTTCCAATATAAATCAGTCGTTATATATGAAGTTCCAACACTGCCTTTCCATCAGAAATATATGGAAAAGTGCTTCAGCGTGCAAAATATGTAAAAATATACGCTGAAAACTGGGTGGCAAAATTCATAAAATGTTGTGCATAATTTTGGTTTGCCTGGTAATGAGCTTCAGGTCTATTCTCAAAACTGTTCTCTACCATTTTTAGAAACGGCCTTAAACTTTATAAAATTTATTTGAAATTTTTCTTAATAAATTTTTTTCTCTATCTCTTTCAGACAGCAAAAACTGCCAACAACTCGCCTTGTTTTGCTGGAAAATGCTCAAGTAAGTCGCAATTTTTTTTTTGATTTTCGATTTTCTTGTTTATCTGTTTTCTGTGCAATATTTTCAATGCAAACTTTTATTGAATTTAACACTGTAGCATTTCGTTGTGTTTTCCTAATCAGTGGTGTTTATTAAATTTAAGCAAAATTTAATTATATTAAAAACAAGCAACGAAGCATGAGCATGTTCGTTGCTAGGAGTAACAATTTATAACAAACAATTTCGTTTAAGATTCGTTTACTGGCGAAATTAGTTTTTGTTGCAGCTAAAGAAACCACCAAACTATTTTTATTCAAATTTTAATAAACTAATGTCTCAGATAAAGGGATACTTGTGTTGCATTGTCTGCTCTGTTTTCATTCACTTAAACTTGTTTTGTTTTTCTTAAGAATGCATTACTTGCTCACTCACTTACTCACACACACACACACACACACACACACACACACACACACACACACACACACACACACACACAAACACACACACACACACACACATTTTGAATGTGAAGAGAAAAACATAAGCTCACCTTGGTGGGCGTGAGGTGGTTTACGTTAATTTCATAACTTGGCTTGCTGAAGTGACTGGAGTAGTTGACTGAAAAGGTAGTATTTAAGTAAGCTTGTGTGTGGAAATCTGCGTGGTTTGTGTGCGTAGTAGAGTATTCAATTATTTTGACTTTTTTACTTATTCGATTAATTTATTATTCGAATTTGCAGTGTTTTGCTTGTTCGATTAAACGTTTATATACAGTGGTGTGTAAAATAATAGAGCCATCCCCCAACCTCAATTACAATACCAAAAAAATTTACACAGATAATAACTTTCTTTAGGTCTTCTTCTTTTTGAAGAAGAATGAATGAAGAATGTTTGAAGCCCAACTACTTATTCCAAAATTCTCATGAACAAAATGAGAATCAGAAATGCTCAAACAAACTTTTTATGCTGAAAGCATTTTACGTCTCTGTATAAAAAAGTTTGTTTGAGCATTTCTGATTCTCATTTTGTTCATGAGAATTTTGGAATAAGTAGTTGGACTTCAAACACTCTTTTTAGATTTTTCAAGTCTACTGATGAGTTGTTTAGCAGCAACGAAATGTCGGCGGCATATATACGGCTGAAAAAAGACAGAAAGCATTAAGGTCTATTTTTTAGACCTAAAGTAATAAATTTCAATTGGCTCTTATAGCGAATAAATAATTAAGTTCATTGATAATAACTTTTTTTAAATATTTGTCGCGTTCCTTATTAGACATACTGACAATATAAAGGGTCTGCCAAATAACTTTTTTTTTTCTTTTTTTGAAAACGGCGCAAATTATCGAGTGTAGCCTCGGTTGTGTAGCACGTAGCACCATCTTCTATTTTTGCGAACTAAAATTCGTTCAGCATGGCCCGATGGCGATCGCCATTGACTGTAACGGCCACTTCTTGCTCATTTTCGAAGAAAAATGGCCCAATTATGCCTCTGGACCAAAATCCGCACCGCCAAGATCAACATGATCTTCATCTGAAAAGAATTTTTTTTTTCTCAAAGTCGGCATCTTCTGTATGTAGATCACAGGTCCACTTAGCGAAGCGTATACACAACCAAATTCGTTCAGCGGATGGATAAAATTAATTAGATGTCAAAACAGACATGAGCTAAGTGTAACCATTCACGAAATAAGCTTTAGTTGAAAAAAAGAACGTTAAATGGCGGACCCTTTAGAAGAAAGCATGTTTTAAATATTTCAATTCTTTTCCCCAAAAATTAAAATAAAAAAATTCTCTACATGTATTTAATTTCTCTGTGAAAAAATAGAGCCATCTATCCAAACCTTTAAGAAAGATAAAAAATATAAAGAATATTGTATGTTTAATAAGTAAATGGCTATTATAACCACTCATACTACCTCAATACTTTGTAGAGCTAGCATTATTTTGTATTACTGCAAAGTGACGCTTTGGTATAGAGTCAACAAACTTTTGACAATTCGTAACAGGAATATTCTTCCATTCAGTCTCAACCAGAGTCCACAACTTATCTTTATTTGATAGATTGTTTACTCTTAGACTTCTTTTAATCTCGCCCCACAATTTTTCGATTTGATTTAAGTCTGGTGAGTGTGAAGGCCATACCCGAACCTTCACACAATTGTCTCCGAACCATGCGTTTGCCAACTTCAATTATTGGTTTGGTTCATTGTCCTATTGGAATTGTCCATTAAAGGGGCATTTCACAGTCAGCATAAGGACATGACATGACGACATGTTTTGGAGTTAAGCACAATCTGAGCGGCAAAAGTGGTTCCACAATTGGTTCAAACGCATCTAATAGTGTATAGGTTTTCATGGGGAATGTTTTGAAAAATCGATAAGGGATTTTCGGTTATTAATATTTGTTTTCGTTCTGTTATATCCTGTTCATACATGCAGCAATATTCAAATTATAACAATTAAAGCCATTATTGAGACAAAATTTTCATATAAAAATTACAATTAGCTTATTGGCAATTAAGAGATAATTGTTTCAATAATGAGTAAAATTTATAATGCAACACTGTTAGATTTGTATTAACAGTACAATTTGTATTAACAGTACAATAACAGTACATATTGAACACTCCTTGTGAAAATTTTACTAATCAAATGTCAACTAAATAAATAAAAAAAAACAAAATTTTTTTTTTAAATTTTTTATGATAAGGGGTGTTTTTTTTCGATGTATACAACTTTAAGTTGCAATAAAACAACGATGGATTATTTGATTGGCATGAATTTTACTTATCCGAAAGATAATCTTGTGGCATTACATTTTAAATATGTATGACTTCTGGCATATGACCGCCACGGCTGTCGCGGATGTAGTCCAATCTGGACTTCCAATTTTCGATGACTTTTTCCAACATTTCTGGCCGTATATCGGCAATAATACAGCGAATGTTGTCTTCCAAATGGTCAAGCGTTTGTGGCACAAGCATGTTGCGCAATCTTGTTGAAATCACATCTCCTGGACATCATGGTTATTCAATTCAGGAAAGAAAAAGTTAGTAATCATGGCTCTATATCGATCACCATAGACTGTAACTTTCTGGCCATCATCATTTTTGAAGAAGTACGGACCAATGATTCCACCAGCCCATAAAGCTCACCAAACAGTCAGTTTTTGTGGATGTAACGGTGTTTCGACATGCACTTGAGGATTAGCTTCACTCCAAATGCGGCAGTTGTGTTTGTTGAAGTAGCCATTCAACCAGAAGTGCGCTTCATTGCTAAACAAAATTGTGCGCGATACGTATTCCGCACAGAACCATTGTTTTCGAAATAAAATTGCACTATTTGCAAGCCTTGTTCACGCGTGAGTTTATTCATGATGTACATATTGCCAAACCAAACTAAGAATAGATCACTTGACACCTGTTAAATCGGTAGCCATCTGGAACAGTAATGCCAACTTAGAGTTCTATACATCGAAAAAACACCCTTTACAAAATAACCAAATGTAAACAATAACTTTTTCACCTGCCAAATGCTAATTGTCGTAGCAATATTAAGTATGTATGAACACCAAAACGATATTGCCAATTAACTGAATATTGTTTCAATTAAAAAGGCATATGTGAACAGCATATTATCCCGAAACATAAAAGGTAACTCTCGTAGAAACTTGTCAAACTGTTACCAGCTGCAGTATTTGTAGCCGGTGTACATGGAATCTATAACCGATGCGGGTATAAATACTATAGTGGACTTGTGTTCAAAGATTGATATAGTTAACATGGAGCCTATAGAGTAGTTTTATTTAAACTGTGCTTACTTTACAGCGAATATTGTCTTTAGAAGGGTTCAAGAAAAGTGTTTCATTTAACAGTGTTGAAACAGGTTTTAAAGCCTTTGACCCGTTAAGTGTTACAAACAATAGACCTGGGGATTATCAGTTGCCATCAAAGAATACAGTAACCGTTGTTATTAAAGAATGGCTGCTGACGAGAAAGTGTAGCGGCTTCGAAACAACCAGTTGTCCGAACTGTCTAAATGTCTAAAGTTATTTGGAAAAAAATTGAGCCTGGTAAAGTTAATACAAAAATAAATAATATTACACTAAAGCCCCGATTTGCATAGTTCCGATTTGCGTCGCTTTTTAAAACTGGAAAAATTCGATTTGCGTCGTTGCGATTTCAAGTTGCGTCGGTTTCAGTTGCTTCGTTTTGGCCCCGATTTGCATCGTTTTGATTTCGATTTGCGTCTCTAGACACGGTTAAATTTCTTACTGCTCATTGTGGATTACCATTTTTAGCATTTGTAGTGTAGTATGTATTTAGCATCTTGAATTCATTAGTTTTTACAACTTCTGGCAACAACGATTGTCACCTGTACGTTAAGAAATTTTCAGATTGCGTGGAAAAAGGGGAATCCCCTTTTCTTTTTTATATAAGTGGTGCTAAGAGCAGCTGTCTGGTTATGGTAACAATTTAGTGTGTGATTCACCAGAATATGCCTTAAGGACGTAAAACATGTTTAATATATGGTTTTATTATTTCTTTATAATATACATATGTACATATATAAAAATTTTTTGAAGTAAATTAAATAAATAAAAACGAACTCATACTTTTTTTTAATAAAAAATACAACATTTTTTGCTTTTTTTTTTAAATATTTTCCCCAACAAATTAAATTTCAGAGCATTTATATAAAAAAAAAGTGATTCGATTTGCGTCGCGTTTCTATGGTCCCCATTAACGACGCAAGTCGAAGCTCTAGTGTATATACAAATTCCGTATGGAAGCTTGCAGTTCCATTTTGCAAGTTCAAATCGAGCTGATTCCAATTTGTTTTTTCAGTTTTTTGTTTTCTTTAGGACTTATGTATATACGCATTGAATTTCATTGAGTTTCGAATGGAATTGAGCTCTGTAGCATGGCTGTAAATAATCAATTAGAAATTAAATTTGCATTTATTAGGTTGTTTTATGCAAAGAATATTTGAGTTAGTAAAATTTTCCTAGTCATATGTTATTTAAAGTCGGTCATTTTCATTAATCGATAAAATAATACCTTCTTCGTTTAATCGATTAAACAGTACCCAAGTGGATAGATACTCTAGTGCATATTTCTTGTTGTAAATTTGTGAATTTTCTTTAAGAGGAGGCAAGACAGAGGTTTGATTAAAATTTTCTTGTGCGTAGCAGACAGCAGTATCAACAAAACCACGAAATCTTATTCCCTATCATGCTAATTAGGAGAAGGCTGCCTTCGGAAAAGTAAAGTATATGGGCAAATTCAACAATGAACTTAATTATTTATTCGCTGTAAGAGCCAATTGAAATTTATTACTTTTGGGTCTAAAAAAAATAGACCTTAATGCTTTCTGTCTTTTTTCAGCCGTCTATATGTGCCGCCGACATTTCGTTGCTGCTAAACAACTCATCAGTAGACTTGAAAAATCTAAAAAGAGTGTTTGAAGCGCAACTACTTATTTCAAAATTCTCATGAACAAAATGAGAATTAGAAATACTCAAGCGAACTTTTTATACAGAAAGCATTTTACGTTTTGCAACACCTTTACTTTTTATAGCACTCCCTAGCAACAGGTGACCTTTGGTTACCAACAACTTGTATCCTTGAAAGTATCAAAAAGTAAAAGTTTTTCAATATTCAACAATGAACTTAATTATTTATTCGCTGTAAGAGCCAATTGAAATTTATTACTTTAGGTCTAAAAAAATCTTAGAAGATCTTCTTAGAAGATCTGTTTTACAAAAATGTTGTATACACTTTTCCCCCTCGATCTAACTAACACCCAGTTATCTGCGGAGCAATAAACTTTGTGATTTAACCCATCAGTTTTCCTTGTCCATCATTTTTTCCCCAATAGCGTTTCCTTAAGGAGGCGTGATGGGTGGATCTCGTCATTTTAGAGGTTCTAGCAGACAAAATTCTTCTTCTAACGTTTCAACTACCTCCACCTGCCACGGGGCAGTTTAAATAAATGAAAGTATGTATGTCAGACAGCACTCTACCCCAAAATGTTTGTGGTAACTTTTGTTTTGAAGTTTTGTCTCCTTTATGGTTGACTTCATAGCACTAAATTTGTGTGTGTATGCATGTACATACACTCAAAATATTTTTGCAGTAACTGACCATAGTTTATTCCAGAAGTAATCAATGCAGTTATTTTTAAATGACAAAACGTTTATAAATAAATGAAATTTTAATTTTAACTGATTTCTAAAGTTGTAAAGTTTAAAAACTAACAACAGATAAATACGGATTTTCGGTCACAGTTAATAATGACAGTAGTAACTTATGTTTCACATGCATGAGAAACCAGGCTGTTAATATGTATATGTGACGCTCAAAATAGAAAGGGACCTAAAGGGATAAAAAGCGGTTTTGTTGTCAGCAGAGCCATTTTAAAGATTTAAATACGTGTATCTTTGGTGTACTTTGCTTTCATAAAACTCGGAGGGAACACTTTTGGGGCTTGGTATTGGTCCCATTAAATGCTCAGATATTGTCCACATCAAAAAAAAGTGAAAATTGATTTTTTTACCCATGGGTCCCTTTCTCTATGCGCTGTCACATATACATATTTATAATTTGGTTTCTACCTACATTTGTAGCATACTAGTAGTAAGGAGTATACTGAAATTGATTGTTGTTGAATTTGTTCTGATTGTTGGAATGACTGAGTGGGTTGTTCGAATTTCAGCAGAGGTTTCGCAGTACAAAAATCAAATAAACGAATTGAAAAAGGAGAGTTAATACAAATAGAAAATAATAAATAACTGTTTGTTTCACAATGTCGGAAGTCGTGCGATTGTTCGCTTTCTAAGCAAAAGAAAATTGTTTTGGGTTTCTGTATGACGTTATTTTGTTCGAGCGATGACTCGCTAGACAAAAGAAAAAGACGTAAGTCTTTTAAGTCTTACAAAATCGAATTCCTCTATAACGATCATGTCGTAAGCACTGCGAACACAAGTCTCAAAATCAAGCACTTGTTGTTTTGCTATCGAGTGCGAGTTTTTATAGAAAAAAGTTTATATTTATTTGTTCGAAAACTGGGAAATAAAAGTAGAAACTCCACATATTTTTCATTTTTATTTTATTTAGTGAATATATTAAACAATTACTATAAGTATGTAGTTTTCCTAAACAGTTCACTTGCTCGGTAGATGGAAGAAAATCCTGCGTTTGCCAGAGCAATACCAGTGTTCAGTGCGTCAAAGTATCTACTTTTTAAATTTCTATGAAAAAAAAAAGAATTATTTTTAAATCTTAAACCACAAAAAAAAAACTATTTCTATTCTTTTAAAATTTTTGCTTTTTAATTTTGTACTTATTTATGTACAGATTTGCTTTGGCTTGTCACATACAGCTGACCAGCTTGAAGAACAATTTAGTAGTTGTTTTCAATACTGCAATAAAAAAAAACCTAAACTTTAATTTGCCGATCTGTCATGTCTGTAAAGTAAATGAAAAAAAAAAAAAATCATGAGAAGCATTGTATTTAATTTAATATATTTTTTTTTTTTCAATACTGCAATAAAAAATCAACCAAAACTTTTTAATTTTTCGATCTGGCATCTCTGTGAAGTAAATGCCAAAAATTTCATGACGTAAGCACATGCGAACTTGAGCTGTCGAGAGGAACCTAAATTGATTCGAAATCGTGCGACTACATTTCGATCGCTCACATTTTCTTGCAACATCGAGAAACAGGCAGAAAATAAATAAAGTAGAGAAATCACCGCCGAAAAAATTTTTTTTTTTTCAGAAGTTAAATACGCATTAATTATTTCAAAGTTAGAATAAAGAAAAAAATTATTATTTTTATCAATTGGGCTCCGTTTTTTTTTATCTTTTTAACATTAAAATTTAAATGTTCCAGATACTCGTTCTTCGACCTTTTTTATTTAACTTTATTTGGTTTAATAAATGAGCTCAAGGTCACTTTATTCTCAATAAATATATGTTCTATTTATTGACAAATTATTTGTCAATAAATAATTCATTAAGAATAAAGTCACCTTGAGCTTATTTATTAAGCCAACTAAAATTAAAATTTAAATAAAGTAATTAGTAAATTTAAACGAAAAATAAGTACGAAATTTTTTTTCAGGTAATTGTACTAACCAAGTTTTCTGAGTGTACATGCACACACTATAGTACATGCACTACACATTTACACCTCGCGACATCCCAAATTAGACGTTTCTTGTTATGGTTGAATGTGTTTTGGCTTATTTTGCTTCGTTGTTTGTTATCTTGGCGTTAAATTTGTTTATACTTTTGCGTTTCTTATAACTTTTAGCCACCACTGCCAACTGCTTTCCCAATTTACAACAGCTAACGTTTTCTTAATATTGATGTTTTTAATGGTGTATGGAAGTTTTTCGTTTTGCTACTGAATGTTGCTGTTTTGTTAATATCTATATTACTGCTGTTTATTTTACTACAGTTGTTGTTGCTTAAATCTGTCCCCTGGTAAAGTGAAATTATTTGTCTTTAGTTTGTGTTTTAAAACAGATTAGTTTGTTGTTAATAATAAACTGGGGGAGCAGTGCAAAAAGCAAAGAAAGAAATTAAAAATGACGCCATAATTTTAATATATTGAGTTTAATCTCTTAAATTACATTATGTATATATTTCGTGGTTTCAAAAGTATTGGACTGGAATTCGACATCTGTCAAACCCATTTTTTTTTTCTTCTCAGTTAAAAGTCTGACATTGACGAAAATGGTTCATTTAATTATCACACAACGCATAAAAATGATAATAGGCTTAATTGTTTTTCAGTTTTCATGAAGTTAACTGAACTAACGAGTTATCCAATCCGTAGTTTCAAAAGTGTAGGACTAAAATTCAACATCTGTCAAACTAAATTGCTAAAGCAATTTTTTTCCACTCACTTGAAGGTCTGACATTGAAGAAAAATTATGAAAACATACTACAAAAATTGTGATTCTACCACAGCCACCCACATATCGTGCTTTAAGAGGAGATAATCGTCCAACTACACAAGCAATTGGCAAAATTGTAAAGAAATTTGAAGACACTGGCGCGGTTACAAATATTCTAAGGCCTGTGCATCATCGTTTCGCTCGTTTCGCTGAAAATATCGCTGCTGAGTGAAAGTGTTGACGAAAACCCGAATGTGTCGATTCCTCGTCGTTCTCAGGAATTAGCACTGTCTTACGGCACATTAAGGCGTATTTTGCATTTAGATCTACACCTGCATTATCCATATAAAGTCCAGCTCGCAGAACAACTGAAGCCTGTTGACCATTCACAATGTCGTCGTAGATACGTGTAATGGCTGCTTGAACCACAGGCGGTGGACAGCGAATTTTCGAAAAAAATTTTTCTCACTCGCTTGGAGGGTATGTTAATAAACACATTTGTCGTCGTATTTGGGGTTCTGAGAATCCTCAAGTAGTTGCAGAAAGGCCATTACCTCTGGAAAAGTCACTGTTTGGTGGGCTTTTGGGTCCGAAGGTGTGATTGGACCTTACGACAACGGAACGACTGTCACCGTGGATTCGGGGCGAACGACTTTTTTTTTGCCTGGTATTGAAGAATACGACTTGGAGAATTTGTGGTTTCAACAAGACAGTGCCACATGCCACACAACTCGAGCGAATATTTCTTTATTGCAAGAGACATTTCCTGGCCGCGTAATTTCGCCTCGTGGTGATATTAACTGGCCACCAAGATCATGCCAGTTGACACCTTTAGATTTTTTTGTTTTTGTGGTGCTACTCGAAAGTCCGTGTTTACGCAGATAAACCTTTTACTCTTGAGCACTTAAAAACCAACATTCGTCAAGTTATGGCTGAGGAAATACCGCCCAACTCTTGACCACTTGAGCCATATTCGTCATTTTATGGCTGAGCTACCGCCCAATATGTGTCAAAAAGTGGTCGAAAATTACCTGAAAAGAATCAATGCTGGCAACACTTCGAGTGGTGTTCGCTTTTAAATGATGCGGTGTGTCACACATAATGTCAATGCTCAAACTTTATAATAAAGAAGAAACCCTTGGGTTTTCACTACTTTTTAATCAATATCAATTAAGTAAAGAAAAGTAAAAATTTATTTGTTAGGTGGACAACCGGCTGTTTCTGGGTAAATAAAAGAGCATCTAGATCTCAATGATGCAAAACAGAACATGTAGAAAAGCTTTCATATAAACAGAGAGCAACAGTCTTCTGAGATGACAAATATCGTCCAAGACTGCAAAAATATCATTGCTTTGGTTAATGTTAATTAAGTATACAAACAGAAAGTAGAATTGCGTGAGCTTTGGTTGCCGAGTGGTTAAAGCGGCTGTGCCAAAATTGTGAAATTTGACACGTCCAAAATTCATAGGGTGCTGATGAAGGGTGTTTGCTACCCAGAAACAGCCGGTTGTCCACCTGGCAAATAAATTTTACTTTTCTTTACTTAATTGATATTGATTAAAAAGTAGTGAAAACCCAAGGGTTGAACTTGAGCCTGAAAAAGTAATTTAATATAAATGTATTACAACACAGAAGTTCAATAACAAAATTATAATTTACAGTAAAATGATAAAGAAGAAACTTCATGAAAAAAATATATTTCATATGTGTTTTATTTTCGTTTACTTCTGAAACCGCAAAATGGATAAGCCCGTTATAATGCCGAATACTATCTAAAAAGGTTGAAATTAGACATCCGTATTGATTTATAGCCTTTTCACTTTCAATTTGCCATGAGGTTGAAATTTCCCCTTAAGAAATACACAGGGCTAAAAACCCACATCTCTCAACATCTTTATAAAATGTTCCTAATGTTCATTTTATTCCACTCAACATCTTTCGATTATTTTAATGCCATCACTGAAAAAATAACAAAAAAATGTAGTGGCATCACCGTAAATTTTTACATTTGGCACTGAAATTTATAAAAAAAAAAAATTGTCGTAAATTTCATACTGGTTTTATGTTCAATAAATTGTTTTTTTCGAACGAAGTTCTTTAACGCGGCTTGCTGGTAGAGCAAATTAGTAGAAATCGTCACGAAAGCGTGTGAGCTGTTTATATGTATTGGTGTATCTGTCGACAAACAATTGCGTAGGTGTCTCCGCTGCTGTCAGCGGAGACACATACCAATAAATATTAATTAGCTGTGAAAACGGACACTATCAGTTGATAGATGTCGCTAAAGTAAAGTATGTCACAACAAAAAACAGTAATATTGAGAAATTTTCTTCGTTTTGTAGCAGATTGACAAAAAAATACTGCATGTGTCAAAAGTGAAAAAATAAAACATTCCAAAAATTTTAAGAAGCATATAAAATTTTAAAATTTCAAAAACAACATAAAATAAAACATACAGATTTCACCTTGTACAGTATTTTTCGGTTAATTGCACATCAAAATTTGCACAATTTTTTGTTCAATTAACCGGGGAACCAATTAGCCGATACCCGTTTAATTGAACAATTCTTTCAATTATAAGAACCCTATTTAATTGAACAGTTTGTTCAATTACAGAAATCACGCATAATTGAAACTATGTACTAATGAATTAAAAGAAATCGCATATGTGTGCACTTCAAGTTTTTCAAAATAATTTTTTTTTACCTTAAACGAAAAAAAAATGCAAGTAACAGCAAAAAATGTACATATATGTGTATAGTAGAGATGCCACCCAGTGTTTTTCACAATGATGTCAAATGTGTATGTGCAAAAATGCCAGATTATTTTTCAATGCAATTAACCGGGTAAAAGTAAGAGGAAATTTATTTTTGATGACATGAATTTTGAACGAATTAAGCGGGAAAATCAATTAACCGGGTTCAATTATCCGAGGAAATTCACATGGTGTTCGTATGCAATATTTTTTTGCCCGATCATGTGGTTCAATTAAGCGTGGAAACCAATTAACCGTAGGGTCAATTAACCGAAAAATACTGTATTACATTCGAAGATGAAAAAAAAGAAGTAAGGAACTTCGTTCCTAACGGGGGTCCCCAGACCGCATTTCTTTTTGTTTTTATTAAAACAATTTTTTGTCATTGTTATTGTGTACATCTTTCTCCAAAAAATAAGAGATGTCTTATTAATTTTTAAATAATTTTTAAGCATTTAGTTACTTGTAAACACTCTAAATCTTCTAGCGATTGGCATGATATTGCCCAAAATGATGTCTTCATGATTTTCTTCCGCCAGCAAGCTTTTTATGGATTCTGCATTAGTGGTAGAGATTGCTCTTGCAAATTAACTACTAATGCTATGAATAATTTGTCTTCAAAATCCATTTATTTTGTATTTTTTGATTAATGTTTTTAATACAAAACGTGGCTTTATTTATTTTGACAGCAATATGTGATGTTAGATGTTGTATGTGAACGCATGTTTCACATTTTCATTTTCTTCAACTCGTTCCACGAAAATGTTGATCGGTGTGAAAAGGCTAGTTATTACCCGCACCATATAAACCAGTTTCTTAGTTCGGGTACCACTCGGGAGAGTGGTACAGAACAGAACTCAGGTCGGAAACTTGAAAATTTCCAAGTACTCCTTACAGATTTTCTGTCTTTATAAAATGATATAAAAAAAAGAAATGCGGTCGGGGGACCCCCGTTAGGAACGAAGTTCCTTACGTTTTTTTCTGTATGTTTTATTTTGTGTTCTTTTTAAAATTTTGAAATTTTATGATTCCTTAAATTTTTGGAACGTTTTCAAACTAATTAACATTTATTTGTATGTGTCTCCGCTGCTGTCAGTGGAGACACTGCCAATCATACACAATTGCTTTTCGACAGTACACCAATACATATAAACAGCTCACACGCTTTCGTGACGATTTCTACTAATTTCCACTACCAGCAAGCTGCGTTAAGGAACTTCGTTCCAAAACAAAATTTGCGCTCTTAAATCATTTACTTACTCCCAGCCTTTTGTCGAAATTTCATGCCAAATTTAGTTCGTGAACTCTTAGAAAACTTACAAATTAGTACCGTTATGCTCTATACGTTTATTTTGTGCCGTTAATTATAATTAACTAATTCCCAAGAGCTGGGAAAATGTTATGTTCTACTTAACACACATACTACCTGTGCAAACAGTTGCCTTGTAACTGTGTGATTATCTTCGCCTGGAGTTATACATTATGTTTGTTCTATTGGGGGTAACAAAAAACAAAAAAAAAAAAAAAACCAAACATCGTCTTGCTTTTAAAAGATAAACATAAAAACGAGAGTGAAAATATGTAAAAAATGTTTTAACCTTCTTGTAGGTTTTGAGTGTTTGCTTCTTTACGGAAAATTATGTTTGAGCACGTTTTTTTTTTTTTTATAGATGCTCTGTCTCTTAATAAATGTAGTAGTATTCAAGTCGTTGAATGTTGAACCTGTACTTCTTGGTGTTTGGTGTCGCTGACTGACAGCCCATCATGTTGTTGCTTTGTATCCTGCCATTGTCCTTGTTGCACAAAGCTTTTGTTAAAGCCATCACAAAGCAGCTATTTTTGTTCGCTGCTTTTCTACATGCAACAACTAGTTTTAACGCTGTTATTTAGTGCTCTAAGAAAGTGAATTTTGAGTGAAATGTTAAAGAATCGAATAAAAGACATCTCTTTGTGTAGTCTACAATTATCTAGTTAATAAAAGACAGCGTAGGAAAATGATTGTCAAATTACCCTAAATCGAACATTATGTCAAATTTAATTATTTCAGATGACCAACTTGGTGGTGTTGAGTGCACTGGCGCCCTCTTTATTGGATATTTACAGCCTTGTTAAATAATAAAATAGTTTAATGACCAAACTGAACTGTGAAACAGGACATTGCCACATGGGAGCACATGCGAGAAGACTGAATCTTCCATACAATGATTTCTGCAGAGGTTGCAGAGATGAGGAAGAGGAGGAGAGTGTCGAACACTTTCTCTGCCGATGTCCGGCCCTCTCTAACAGGAGAGCAAATTGCTTGGGCAGACCGACACTAGAGGGGTTACCGGAAGTGTCGGAATGCGGATTGGACAGGGTGGACTCCTTCATCCGTTCATCGGGCTGGTTCAGGGTGGAACCGGTGGAGCTTGTGTAGGGAGATCTCCCTACAGCCTATCTCGGGTAACACAACGGGACCTTTTCTAGGACCCAAGTGAGTCGGTCTCAGGACCGGCGGCCCTCGTAGCATAACATAACATAACAACAAACTGAATTGTGTCGAGACCATAATTAAAATTTTTTTATGCTCTCACCTGGTTCCTACTCACCAAAAATGATAAAATTGGAATTGAATCTAATGCCGATTTATATTCTCTCAGAAAATGTGCATTTATTTTTTTAAAATACGAGTCTTAAAAGTATAGAGAAATTAATATCAAAAAACAAGGCTGCTAAAACAACTACGAATAAGTGAAAACAGTAAAAAAAAACCGCATCTTTATTTGTGTGCAAAAAAATGTTGAATATGTTGCACTTATTAAATATGTTGCTCAAAAGTAAACGGCATAAGAATACAGTTGCTGGTCTCGTGACTCATAAGGTTACATTTATAATTTGATGCAGTTTATATTGTCAGCCGAAGTTTATATTCGAGATGTATGTGTGTTTTTTGGCTCACGCCACGCGCACTCACCATCAGAATATTTTTACTCGCGCACAAAATGCTCGCGAGTAAATTTGTTTATCCTGCGCGAAAAAACATTCTTACGAACATGCTCGTTTGCATTGAAAAAAGAACATCTTGGCGCTTTTGGCGCATTGTATAAAGAAGCTTTTAATAGGAATTATTTCAATCCTGTCTTCGTTACACTGCATTTAGGCGGGAATGTATTTTCATTAAATTTTTGTATACGTTATGTTATGGTACGTGAGCTGCCGGTCATGAGACCGGCCCACTTGGGTCTTAGAATGGTCCCGCTGTGATACCCAAACAGGCTGCGGGGAGATAGCTCTACATGCTACTCGCCGGTTCCGACCTGAACCAGCCCGATGAACGGAGGAAGGACTCCACCCTGTCCAAAGCGCATTCCGACACTTCCGGTAGCCCATTTAGTGTTTAGGTCATACCAAGCAATTTGCTCTCTTGTCAGAGAGAGCCGGGCATCGACAGAGAAAGTGTACGACACTCTCCTCCTCCTCATCTCTGCAGCCTCTGCAGAAATCATTATGTGGCAAATTTAGTTTTCCCGCATATACTCCCATGTGACAATGTCCCGTTAGAACAGCCACAAGGGTGTGGAAGCCTACGCCTTGGAAATTTCAACAATACCACAGTTCTTCTATACTCATAGCTGGGATATATGAACCCCGATATTCGACAGGTGATCTCATTTGACCACCTTTCCTGCGCAGTTCTTATCAGCTGTCGTTGTATTATGAGTTTGCAACTATTGCGGGGAATACCAACGAATTCATCTATATCCTCCTGCTGTAGGCGGGTACCATTCATTCTTTTTTTTTTTAAACGTTTTGTCATGTAAAAAAAAAACTGCACTGATTACTTTTAGCATAAATTACGGTCAGTTACTGCAAAAATATTCTGAGTGTAGAATTGTCATAAAACACCTGTTTCCTTCATTGATCTAAATCTTGTTTTAGCCGTTTTATAAGTGTCCCCTGTGCCGGAGGATGGAAAATAAGCAAAATCGAGTTTATAATTACTGACGTATTGACAAAAAAACAAATTAACTCAATCTTTTTCACAAAAAAGCTGAAGGAACAAGACGGGATCGGACCAACAACAAGCTAACACTACCATTGTGCCATCGCCGCTGCTTGGTGAGAGCGGCATTTTAGATGTATACATGTAGTTTCATGTCAGAATTTTACCCTTTTTCTAATAGGTTTGATTTTTTGCTAAAATATAGAAGTTGCCTTTGGCAAGATACCAACGCTGGCTATCATGTGTGTATATGTATGTGTCGTAAACAGAGATGCCAGTTAATTTTGCCGAAAAACTTAATTTTTGATGTTTTTGCCGAAGTATAATCTATACTACAGGTATCGGCACACCCAGCGGGCTCCACTAATAGTGGAGCCTACTTTAGCCGAGACTTCCGAGGTTCTGGTTGCCATTATGAATCTTCATGAAAGAGGGCAATGTTAGTTCTGGATTATTAATTCTTTAGAACCCATGTTCGAGTACCAACTGCTGCACGAGGTGCAGTTGTCCAGCCACACATCCTCCTTTGTAATTGACCAGACTTTCGTTCTACCTGAGGATTGGGTACAGACTCTATATGCTTAATGAACTTCGAGCCGCCCACCATTGGTGTGATTATAATTCTGAAGAGTTAGAGTTGAGATAGCTCAAGTCTCTCAGCAGGAGGTTGTTTTTCCGACCACGCTGAAAGCAAATTGTCAACAGGGAAGTGTGACCAGCTGTTTGGGGACAAGCAATTTCTTGTTGGCGGTGGACGTGGCGGAGCTAAAAAATATTCAGCAGCTAAAATAATAGTTATGTAAAACAGAACCAAATTGAATAACACAAAATTATTTTATCTTTTAAATACTGCTAGAGCAAAATACATTTGTATACGGTAACCGAATTCCAAATTTCGAACCCTTGTATAACGAAATGAAAATACCATCAGTGACGGCACGCCATCGGCTGTGAAACAGCTGGCTAGTAATTTTTTCAACAGCTGCTTGTGCTAAAAAAAACAACCCTGATCGAATGAAATGTATTATCGTTTAGAAAATTTTCAAAAAGCGGTGAAGTCTTATGGGATGTCAATTTTTTATCGTATTATTTCTCGTTTTCATAACACATTGCATTCACACCATCACACTTGCAAGTATTATTTGAATTTTTGGCAGGTATTAATACACAGTATAATAGTCTGAATTGCCCTTTAAAAATAGTATACAATTTGTTATAATTTGAGTTCGAACCCATGTGAGCGCTGATGATTGTGGCAATGGGCACGAAACAGTCATGATGTGTAGCTCAGGCAGGAGATTTCTTTGGATTTTTTGTGTACTCTCGAAATGTTGATCAATCAAATTTTGGTGAGGAAGTAGAAGGTAAACTGCAGCTCGTTAAAGTAACTAACAAATTAACATGCCTTTTACACCTCTCCCTTTATGTACGACTCTAGTACTTTTTCTGCTGTGCAACTATTTCGAATACAATTTTTTTTTTCCTACAACACTAATATAAAATCAAGTAGCCGTTCCAGTTGAAAATCCATAATCCTCCGGAGTGACATTAAATATAGTTCGCGTGGTTGTGTGTTGTGTGTAATGGCGTCACCTTTCGCAACCAGACAATACATTCCACTGCAGAAAAACTCAGTGCATTTTCCGCTTAAAACTGCGCAATATTATTTTCATTTGGTAAAACAGTGTTGGAATTTCCTTCAAGAACACCATTGTGTATAACTATGGTGTTTTCGTTGGCTTTGAGTCAACCAGCAACAACAATGACAATGGATGAACGAAAAACCATTTTAATGCAACCTTTTACAGGTGCAAGAGTCTGTGTTGATGCCGTTAAGAAAGTGATAATATTTTGATATTCTGTCTGTCTTCACAATAATTCCATTCACTGGTTGAGTCGAGAGCCCAAGTTTCATGAAATTTTTTTGCGAAAATGGCAGAGCCTTCCAATGGCATTAAGGGATTGGCAAATGGAGAAATGTGATGCGATGCGATGTTTATGAAAAGTGCAGCAAGATATTTCATTTTTTATATTTTTATTAAGCAAATGATGTACATAAATTCACACACACTCACACACACACACACACACATATGCACTCACTGACGTTGCCACAAAATAATAAGTAATAAAAGCCGGAATTGTTGTCATTATGCCAAACAATACAAAAGATTAGTTTTTCATACATTTTGCCAAAGTTTAGTAACCCATTATTTGTTTATGCTGTACTCACATGAATGTTGAGCACTTTTTTGTATTGTCATTTTTTTTTTGCATTAGGGCTGCGCACCCTGCAAAACTCATGAAAAGTAAAATTCATCATGAGTTTTTAAAGGTGGCAAATTGTATTCTCTGGCATTGAGTTAATCAGCATTACGAAATTTGTTGATTATTATTTTCTTCTTTTTAATAGAAATGTCTCAAAAGTCATAGAAATTTTTATCTTTCCACACTTGGCCCAACTAAAGCACTACTTTAGCAGTAATTTTGTTGTCTTTTTAGTTTAAGTACCTCCGCTATCTGCTTGCTGCACGTGTCGTTAATATTGTTTTTGTTTATTTTTTTAATTTTTTCTATTTGGCTTTTTTTTGTATCCTTTTTCATATTTCAAATCACCAGTTTTTTTTTTTTTCTATTAAGTTGAACTTAATGGCAGAAAAGTTTCCAAAAGGAGGAAAAACCAAAAAATTGAATTTAAACAAATGTAATATATTTAATGGCTTTTCAATGCGACAGTAAATAATACATAGTGACTTTCGTCGGTATTGAAAACAAAGCAGTAAATTACATGATACTAATAGAAATAATTTAATTAAAAAGCTTAAAAGGACAGCAGAGGCTTTAAGTTTTCCTTACAAAAGTTTAATGTTAATGTTTATTAAAAAGTAAAGTTGAAACTGGGGGATAAAGCAGGCAGTAATAACCACTATTCAAATGACTGCTGCATGTTAATATGCGGCAGTCTAAAAGAAAGCAGAAACCTTTTAAGAAATTTTTAAAAAACAAATGAGTGAATTCGTATACATTTTTCATATCGGTTTTTTTTCTTCAGTTTTCGAAAGCAACTGAAACAATTTTTTTTTTTTTCAGAGATAAAAATAAAATTCTGTTATAAAAAAATAAAAAAAAAATTTCGACCATTCTGTTTAAAAGGAAAAAACGGAGTGGAAAATATTTTGTTAACAACTTTTGTTGCAAAAGCTCAAACGCAATTTAAAAAGAACAACGAATGTAATGTGCCCTACACAAGCACTATTCGCTAAGTTTATTTTATTCGGAGTTAAAGTGATCCATTAGGCCGCTTCGATTGGGATGGACAAACGTTTGCACAAGGTGGGCCAAAGAAAGTAACATCCTATTGGATGTTACTCCTAATTTTGCAAATAGCGGCCAATGACGAATCTTTTTTCACACTTGTGTTTTAAACAGCTGTAAAATACAAGTGAACAAGCCATGCTGCGTTACGCTACCCAAGAGCACAAAAAAAAAAACGCTGTGCCAATGGCCAAGTGCACGATTTTTCGACCAAAATCATAATGAACGATGAGGCTCATTGGCACCTTAGCGCGTGCGTAAGCAAGCAAAACTATTGCTTCTGGCAGAGAAACAAGTCGAACGGCGTGCGCCGGTCGGCTACCCGCCGCCGGTGTAAACTTAGGTCATGTCCGCCGCCGCCGATTTCGTCGGCTTGTATCGGCTGAAAAAAGCCGCCGATTTCATCGGCTCGACCCGGCTGAAAATCGCCGCCGATTATTATTTCAAGTGTGGGCACAAAATGTACCTTTAACATTAAAAAAAAATTTTTTTAATGTACATACATATGTATAAATAGTGCGCCGCCGAATTTTTCTATGCGTCGCCGCCGCCGCCGAAATTTTTGCCTCGACTTGTTTCTCTGGCTTCTGGGGCTCCAAAAATCCATGAATGATGCGCGAGAAGCCATTACACCCTCTCAAAGTAACTGCATGGTTCACGCTGGAGGAGTTAAGGGGCCATTTTGTTTCAAGGACGCCGCTGGTCAAACTGCAACGTGCTATAGTTCGAGTTTTTTCTGCCACAATTGAACGAATTAGGTCTGCACGATATATGGTTTCAACAGGGTGGAGCTGGTATTCCTTTTTAGGGTTCCGTACTGATCAGAGTGAAACGGCACCCTGTTACCGAGACTTCTACGTCCGTCCATTCTCCGAAACGGTAAGAGCTAAAGAGCTGAAATTTTCACAAGATGTTGTTGTACCTTGCCGCTATAACAACAAATACTAAAAACAGCAACAAGTCGAAAACTACCAGGTGTCCCTATACAACGCAAAGTAAAAATTAGCCGTAACTCCCAAACTGTAAGAGGCAGAGAGATGAAATGTGCACAATATATTTACTCACATATGGCCTACAATAACGAATGCTAAAAGCAACAACAAGTCGAAAACAACCAGGTGTCCATATACAACGTAAAGTAACAATTAGCCGTTACTCTCGAACCGTGAGAGACAGAGGGATACAATTTGCATAATATGTGTATTCATATATGCTCCACAGCAACAAATGCTAAAAACAACAACAACTCTAAAACTACCAGGTGTCCCTTTACAACGCAAAATAACAGCTAACTATAACTCTCGAGCCCTAAGCTATAGACGGCCAAAATTCTCACAGTGCCTGTATTCCCAGATGTCTTACAATAACAAATGCTAGAAACAACAACAAGTCGAAAACTACTAGGTGTCCCCATACAGCGTAGGGTAGCGAGTAATTAATAATTAATCAAGCTGTAAAGACCGTATGATACTACATTTTTCTGGCATTGTTTAGGTTTTGGAGGAGAGTGCAAATATAATGTAATAGTAGAATTTAGTATGTGCAAAGAGTTCAGCTATATTAAGATAAATGCAAAACTGTTAACATTTTTGTTGAAATTGTGGATAAAAAATGAGGTAATCACCCCAATTCTACACTGAAACTTTCTGGGAGTTTTTTCTCTTTTCCCAACTAACCTATTCTAAAATAGGTTCTAGCCAGCCTTGTGCTAGGCTGAATTTTTTCTTTTCTTTTTAGTTAGACAGAAGCAATGACTAGGCTGCCTACCTAGTAGGCCAGCCAGTGCTTCTCTCTATCGCTTTTTATCTTTATTTCTGTATTCAGTTTATCAGGCTCAAGTTCTTTCTATATTATCTTTGTGATTGTGATTAATTAAGTTAGACAAAGAAAACATCAAAGTCATTTAGCAGGGTGGACAACTAGTTGTTTCGAAGCCGCCACACTTTCTCGTCAGCACCCGTCTCTGAACTCATATAATATAGAAAGAACTTGAGCCTGATAAACTTAATATGGGTATTTCCATGAAATGGTCCACCGTTAGTTAAAAAATCAAAACGCTCGCACAATTTTTTTAAGCACAGAAAATTTAAAAAAAGAAACTATTGACATTTTATTATGTAAAAAAAAATTTTAACTTATAATAATTTTAATTATATATATTCTGAAAATATATGTTAAATAACAAAAATATGTATGAAGGTAAAATGTGTCACGTGCATAATCAAAAAATTTTTTTTTCTTAGCCAATCCATGCAGACTTGTTTTTGAACAAGCCATGATTATAAATAATCCATTAATAACCTTTATAAAAACATTTTTTCCGAAATAAAAATCTTCTACAATTCGCCTACTTTTGCAATATTTCATGCTGCTTTAAAAGGCACTTACGTTTTTTGTCACGTGCGTCAGTCAACTTTGATCGCATGGAACTTGGGTACCCAGTGCTCAATTTTCCAATATGTATACTTTTTGGAAGGAACTCATCACATTAAATGTAACAATGGCAAAATTCCATTCAACAATTCCAACCCATTTATATTTTTGTAATATTCAAAGCAATTAAACGTGTACAAATGTCACGTGCGTAACCATGGAAACACCCATATAGAAATAGTTATATAAGAAAAAGTTCAAATAATAGAAATTAATTGTCTTTTTATCTTTTTTCACTTAAACTAGCGTCTTTTTTTCTGAAAACAGAATCATTTCCCTTTCTGAGCTGGTTGCTTTCTTTCCACTGCTTCGCTATTCATGTCATTTCTGGCTAGCGCAAGGGCATTACCTTTAACGGCCCCTAATGGTAAGACAGCTAAATTTTTCTTTGCCGAACTTGTTCTATATAAATGTATACTTCATTGGCTGATATGCATGCTGAAACTAAAGTGACTTGGTTGCTCTGAAAAGTTACCAGAGTATATGTTACAAAAACGCAACTGATATAAAAGTTAAAGAAAAAAATTGACCAGCATTATAAAAGACGTATAAAAAACTTTTTACTTTAACGTAAAATGTGTGTGTGTGTGTGTGTGTGTGTAAAAATGTAGTCTCACAGTGCTGGCTAAATGAACTAAAAATTCCTGGAAACTGAAACAAAGAGGAAATTACAAAAATAAATATACTTAAAAAACTTTACTTTAACAAACAAAATGTATGAATACTACTCTAAAATATGTGTAAACAAAACCTGAACACATGGTGTCGTTTAACGTTCTAAATGGAAAATTTAAAAAAAAGCCATTAAATAATATAAAGTTTGGATAAAACTCTGTAAATTATATTCATAATAAAAATGTATTCCGATTCATCTTTTTAACCTCAAATAATGAAAATGCAATTTCTGAAAGCATCAGCACCAGCACAAACAGGAGCAGCAGTTTTCTTCTTTAAACAAAAATATAACATATAATTATCTCTTAAATTTTAATTATTGCCAGACCATAAAGTTTTTAATTGTCTATAAATGTATTTTGAAAGTTAAAACATATTCCTTTTATTTAAGCTGCAATAACTTTTTTCGATTTAGGGATTTTTTTTTTTTTTTTTAATTTAAACTGATAAATGAAATCTAATGGATTTATTTTGTGGTTTTAATGTTTATGTTTTTATTAATATTTTTGTTTTGTGCATTAATTGAAATGCACATACTACATATGTACATACAAAAATATGGAAAACAATTAAAACACAGTTCAATCATATTCTATTACTTTTTATTTTAAATGCAAAATTCAAACAATTTTAATCTAGGGCTTTTATTTATGCCATATGAAATAATGTTTATTCATAATTTTTTCTTTCCGAAGCAAAAAAAAAAAATGAAAGCATTTCACAACTAAATGTGTGGCTGCCTGCGTATGTGTGATCGCTGCCATTATTGTATGCATAAAAAAAGAAGTGAAAAAATATTGCTTATTTTTGGCAGTTAAAAAAAAAACGAAATTATTAAAATCAATACAAAAAATAATTACAATTATTTATTATTTGATTAAAACCATTTTTGCTAAATGACATGGTGCAGGCAAAAATAAAAATAAAATGTGCATAAAAATAATAACACAAAAGTAAAGTTTGTTCTAATGTTCTAACATTAAATTGACGTTTAAAAACTAATGACTACCAGGTAACAGAAAAGCTACAATACTAGAGAACAAAAAAAGCAAACAGTTTTTTTTTTATTTGTCTTTATCTGAAAAATATATGATGAAATATATCTCTAAAAAAATAATAATGAAAAACATATATTTGCAGTCAGTTATTGTTACAGTTGATAAATTGAAGTTTACCCATTTGGTTTTGTGGCTCTGTGGCATACTGATTGGTTGCCGCATTGATTTATTGTTGTATTGAAAATAATTTTAGTTCATATGCTGCTCTACATATTAAATGTAATAATTTTTGCTAACAACTTGCTTTCAGTATGGCACAGAATAGGGAATAAATATTTCTTAGTTAGTTGGGTGTCCTGTCATAAAAAAGTTCCGACTTGCTTATATTGGTAGTAGGAAATTACACAGAAAGAAAAAGCTCGTTCTATTTAATAATCTCTCCGAAAAGAGATTATTCGAGAGAAGAGAGTCAATCCTGTTATGGCTTAAAATGGTTACGAAATTCTTGGGTGTACCGGTTGGTATTTATAATTATTAATTTTTGTTATAAGTAGGCTTTAGCTTGAAATTAACAGGCTTACTTGAATTAACGGGTAAAGCGTTTTTTCGCTCTCTCGCTCTCTCTCTCTCTCTCTAAACCTCCCTTTTCCACACAGAATCACTGGCTTAGACAGCAATAATACGCTTGATGCGTTTAGGTTTCACTGTTAGAAATATGTCCTTAACAAGCTTCCTTCTGCTGGCGCGTCAATAACTAAAAAAATTTCGTGCTAAGTTTTTAAATGCTGCAGTTCTTGCCAGTTTCTGTTCCATTACTTTGGTTTGTCTCCGTCCTTTTTCAGTAGTGTGACTTTAAATTTTCCCTTAAAATATTTGGTAGGCATATTTTTCCCCAGCAAATCGAACAGCACCATTTTTGGTTTAAAATAAAATTCATTATTAAACAGAAAATTTTTGCAATAATGACTTTGTAGACTGTAAATGCGCAGATGTATTGTAGGCCCTGCAGCGAAACAAAGAAGTACTGAAAAAAAAAAAATTAATAAAACAAAAATCAGTTGATCTGCATGGAGATGAATAATAAATGCAAAGATGAAAAGAATTTTTAAAAACATCACGGGCCACATGCTTTTTTTATCAGACAATAAATGAACAGAAAATAGGGAACATTTGAATGGGAACTGAAAGTAAACTTTCTCCATTCCTCTGTGTGTTTGTTGTTTTTTTTTGTCTCTCTGGTATAATGTACCACTGAAAATATGCCATAATATATTTTTATTTTTACTTGATAAAAGAAATACCTACAGAATCAATATCTCAATAAAAAGAAAGTAACAAAATTAAATGTACAGCTGGCCTTTCATTGATTTCGATTTTGAAAATAAGCCGTAACTGAAGTTGTGATTTATGGAAAACCATGAAGGAACACCGCCGCAGGACCGTTTAATTTTTTTTTCCACTTATTTAATAAAATCTGTTTGTTTTTTTTAAGAAAAAATAATACAATTTTTCAATTGCGCACCGCTTTGCACATTAACACTCTAATCTAATCTAAGAAATTTACCCTTTCCTTGCTAAAATGGCGCCTTTGTTTTTTGTTGTTGTTGTTGTTATTGTTATTGTTCCCATTGTTGGCTGCGTTGCTTTTGTTCCTCATTTAATATTATGCTATTTATGAATGGGATACTCTTTGTGTGCTCTTTATGTGACCAACGACCCTTTATAATCATTGTTATTGTATTCATTTTATCATATCATCAACTTAATTTGCATTGCACACAAATACATATTCACACAGGCACTTACACACACACAAGCACACACACACACATGCACTGTTGTAACTGAGACGTACAAGACGAGGAGTTGAAAAAATGAGCAGCAAAATTATACATATTATGCGATAATGTGTTTGTGTTTGCACATCCTTTTTATTTGGTAGAGTTTATGGGGGTGTGTGTGTGTGTGTGTGTGCGCTTTTCAGTGATCATTTTTTTTTTTCTATACAAATTTTAAATAAACACTTTATTTTATTTATTTACACACAAACTACTTAACATACATGCTTCAATATGTTTGTGCATGAATAGTTCCAGAAACGCAAAAAAAAAAAAAAAAATAAACGTGTTGTGGCCACTAGAAAATGATGACATTATTATAATATTTTTTCTGCCATTTTCTTGGTGCGAACTGGTAGCAAGTCCAACCTCAACCAACAGTGTGAAATAACGTTAACGATGCGAGTAATTTGATGAAGAAAATATGCTCAAACTTTCTACTTCATTAATACTCTAATATGCACATCTTTGTGTGGTAAATGGTGGCTGTGCTCTGAGTTGGTCAAAGAAAAAAAAAATTTATATTTAATGGAAATTATGAAAAAGCGTAGCATCTTTTGGTCCTTTAGTGCTAAAAGGTGTCAAAGGATTTTTTTGTGTCTATAGTGCAAAAAAAAACTATTGTGTATTGTTTTGTTAGGAATAAAACTTTATTTTATTAGCACCCTTCTTTCAAGGCACTGATTTATAATTGCTAAAGTAATGGTCAGTTAACTTACTTTGTAAGGAGTGGAAAGAATGAAAAGGAGTACATGTTGTCCCTGCCACATCAATTTATCAATCCATATGCAAAAGCAGCTTTGTGAAATTAGTTACCTTGGTACTGCATTGAGTGCAAGACTAATTGGTAAGCCTCCAATAACCCCAGCAAGGACAATAGATTACACTGTTCTGCAAAATAACACTGTTTGATTGTATTTTGAATAAAAATATGTATGTAGGCTATATGTATGTATTTTTAGTGCTCTAAACCCAAATCTGCTTTCAGTTTTTCTCTATCACGTAAGGATTTTTTTTATATGGGCGTGGCTAATTTTGCCCGCTAAATTATAGAGTTACGCCCATATATTTAACAATAATTCAGAAGATCCTTCTCCAATTTTAGTGTATAGCAGCACATCAATAGCAGCATGTGCTATAAAATTTTATTTTAAAAACTGGCATACAAATTGTTTCTACCTTTTTCCGTTTCAAAGTTATTCAGAAATCAATGGCGAACGAATTTTTATTTCCTGCTTTTTTTCGCTTTTTTTTATAATTTTAATATTCTATTCTGTCTTAAAATTTTTCCTTATCTTACCTGTTATAAAAGAATGAAGGCAATTAAGAAAAAGTTTGCAAAATTCAGTTTAACACGGTTGATGCGGATAGTATTAAAAATTTCTGGAATATACCAGATACATGTCCATCTCATTCTATCATATTTTCAGTTGATTTTTGATTTATTTTGTGTTTTGTAATTTAATTGCAGCTTAAACCTGACTTTAGCAAGTTAGTTTACTATTTATTTTTGCTTAGTTTTAGACTTTTGCACAGTCTTTCAGGCAGAAATTCGGGCAATTACGGAGTGTATTAGGGTGCTCAATGAAATGGGAAGGCCAGCATCTGTGAATATATTCACGGATAGCCAAATGGCCATCAGGGCGATCTCAGCTGAGCGGATTAAATCACGAACAGTTTGGGATTGCAAAAATGCTATTAACAGTTACTCGTCTCATGGTGAACTGCGCATCATATGGGTGCCAGGGCATGCGGGAATAACTGGAAATGAAAGGGCAAACTCACTTGCTTCAAGAGCAAGAGAGTTAAGTAACATAAGCTTGGTATGCGCGAAACCTTTCGATGCAGTTAAATCTGAGCTAAAGAAGTGGGCTCATAGAGCTCATTTAACTCTCTGGAATAACGAAACTGTGGCAAGCAATACAAAAATACTATGGGGGGATCCAAATGAGAAAAAAACGGGGGTATTGCGAAGACTTAGCAAGCCCGAATTAAGTAGATTAATGGGAGTTCTGACAGGCCACTCTCAACTACTTTCACATCTTAGCCGCATAGGAATAGCAGGAGGAGATGAATGTAGAGCTTGTGGGGAGGAAAGTGAAACATTGGAGCACTATTTATGTCATTGCCCCGCTTCCACACAAATACGATCCCGACATTTTGGGAGAGACACCTTACCAGACATAACCCAATTACGGGGCGTATGCTGGAGGAAACTAAGGAACTTTGTGAATGATACGGAGTTCCTATAGACCTATGAGTCAAACTGGTTCACGGTTAAACCCACGGAGCGCACAACAAGCCTATATTGGCTTAGGCGTATGTCGTAAGACATGGGCAGAAGAACCCCTCCATTCAACCTAACCTAACCTAGTTTTAGAAAAAGAAATCTGGCAACATTGCAAAAAATATCAAACAGCTGATATTTTGCACTGTTTGATGGCTGAAGGTGGTTTAAGTATTCACTAAATTATTGCACTGATTTCCTGGGCCTAAGCTATCACAGTCAGGGTTGGGCAGTATTTGAAATACATGTATTTGAAATACGTATTTAAAATACAAATACGTATTTGTATTTGTATTTTAAATACGTCTCACAAATGTATTTATATTTTGTATTTTAAATACTAACACTGGTATTCATAAAAAATAAAACGTTGCTCAAAGACATTTTAGAAAATATTTTATATGAAAAATTTGTCGTAAAATGTGTTTCAACAATGTTTTATTTTTTATGAATACCGGTGTAAGCGCTTAAGTATTTTGTATTTCAAATACTTGTACTTCCAAAATACATTTTTCAAAATACATTTGCAATTTATGCTCGAAAATATGCGCTACAAATTATTCCATCATACACCAACTAAAAGCGCAAAACTTTGTTAGTGTTTTGTTTCCAAAACATGACAATGCTACATTTTAATTACCAAACGCAAAGTATCTGTGTAAAGTAAATGCAATTGAATGCATACACATTGAGAAAGTTGCCAGGCCTTCAAAAAGTTAAACAATAATATATAAGGGGGAACAAAATAATATATAAGGAAAAAACAGCTCTTGAAATTTTGATCGAAAACAAGAAGAGAAAAATACCAAATGTTGACCTGGATGTACTTTGTTTAAACGTTTTTTAGTTATCACTTATTTCGTAATTTCATTGTTTCTCTTTCAATAAAATATCGTTTTCGAACAACAAGTAATCATTGAGATTTTGTCGTTAGCTGATTTTATTCATTCGCCATCAAGAGGTGTTTTGTCGATACCACACTTGAAAAGCTGGTGTTTATGAATGGAAACAAAAACTTTTTTGATTAAAAGTATTCTGTATTTTAAGTACTTATTTTTGTTACACTGTATTTTGTATTTCAAATACTTGCTTTTACAATGCAGTATTTTGTATTTTAAATACACAAGTTTCGTGTATTTTGTATTTTAAATACATCATAGCATGTATTTAGCCCAGCACTGATCACAGTCTACTTAAAGAATATTCTGAAAACAAAATTGCTTAAAAATATTTGTAAGTATACGCATTACTACAATCAGCCCCCCCCCCCCCCTTTTCACGCCAGATGCTTTAAGTTAAATGAAAAAAAAAAGTAATTTCGTTGAAAATTATAATAACCAAACCATAAAAAAGTATTAAAAGAAAAATAAAAAAGACATTATAAAAAAAAGCAGAGACTGGTCATTCCTTGACGATGTTGGTTCATTGAATTTTATTTTGCATTTATTTGGTTTGAAACACTTTTTCCACACCATCGGGAACAAGAAGTAGAAAATAAAGAATTATTGGCATCAATTTTACAGCCAACAGTTTTTCCTTTAACACTGTTACTTCCTGGTTGATAAACAGCACTAAACGATAATCGATTTAGAAATTACGCAACAATTTGAAAAGAGAGGCCACTTGGAGCATGTAAATACAAGCAAAAAAAATATATATATGTATGTATGTATGTATGTATATATTAACTGCAAAATCAATGAAGTGCTATTAAGTAGCAAACTGAAATTTATTTAAATAAAATCTATAAATTGCCAAAAAAAAAAACAACTTAGACAATTTACTGGTAAATATTTAGTCTTGAGTGCTTTCCTTTGGAATTAGAACATCTTTTTGCTTAAACATATTTTTCTTATATGTATATATACATATAATAAATAAATGACCTGCAAATAAATACCGTTTTGCTTTTAATGAACTTGTCGATTTTACGTCTGTTCGAAAACATTAATATTTGTATTTTATTTTACTTTTTTTTTTTTTTTTTTTTTTGTGAATAAACAATCAAATATTCATTATTATTTAGTAGATTTAAAATTTTTTTTTTTTTCATTTATTCTGTCATTCATGCACACAATTCCTTTCAATATCAGCATTTGTATTTTTATATACAACAATTTTAAGTGTTGCAGTTGTGAAAATAATTAAAAAAAAAAAAATACAAATACATGCATTATGTGTTTTAAAAAGTAATATTTTCATAGCCAGATTCACATACCTGCATATACATACATGCATACATACATGTACGCTTGTGTCTTTGACTTGATTTTTTCACCCAAAAATAAGTTAGAATACAAAAAAAAATTATTTAAAAAAATAATAGCTTTCATTTTTGTCTAATTTTGTCAAATCCATCATTTGTGTGCTTGAATTTATCTCACATGAGCCGGACAGAGCACTGCAGGCGCTTTTAGCCCAAAAAAAAAAAAAAAAAAAAAAAAGCACAAAATATTTACTTGTTTTATGATTAAACTTGTAAATAAAATGCTCACTAAAAAAAAACACATTTTAAATTCGATACGCAGATAAACATGCACATATACATATATGAACAGAAAGGCTTGCCAGCATATCGTCGCGTAAAATCCACACAAACAACTTTATAAATTTAAGAACATTTAATTCTTGGCATGACATAACTACCATTTTAATTTATGCAGTTGTTGTTGTGGCCTTTTGAATTTCGTTAGGAAAATAGGCAGCTTTGGCCATAGGTCTTCCAAATTTGCTTCAGCCATCTATATACATATGTATATAAAATTCTTTGTGTCTATGTATGTATGTAATGTATGGACTCCAAAACGGCTAAGCCGATTTTGATGAAATTTTCAGGGAGTCTTCACAATATTCTGTGTAGTCTGAATTTCGATTTTCGCTCTGGGGGCGGAAGGGTGTGGCGAAATGCAAAGGAAACCCCGGTACATTAAAAAGTAAAACATAGCTGTAACTTTTGAACGATAAGAGCTAGAGAGCTCAAATTTGCACAGAATATTTCTTAACACATGCTCTACAACAACAAATACTAAAAGCAACAAAAACCCGACGCTAAATAAAACACCCTGTACCTTGAAAAGTAAAACTTAGCTGTAACTTTTGAACAATAAGAGCTAGAGAGCTGAAATTTGCACAGGATATGTTTTTACACAAGCTCTACAATAACAAATACCTAACACAACAAAAGAAAAAAAATTAAAATTAAAGGGTGCCCCATACAAAAGTGAAAATTAGCTGTAACTTTTTATCGACATGAGATAGAAAGCTGCAGTTTGAACAGAATATGTAGTTGCCTTACTCTCTACACAACAACAACAACAAATATGTACCAAAAATCTCAAAACTTTTGTATTAAAGGGTATCCAGTGTGTTAGTGCACCCTATGGTCTATCCCCCTAATTCATAAAAATTATTACAGGCTTGCTTATAAGACTGCTATTTGACATATTTGTATTGAAAATCTGTTAAATAAGAGCTTTATAATCCTGCTGTAATTTTTATGAATTAGACGGTATATACATATATAAAATTCTTTGTGTGTATACATACATATGTATGGCCGGTCCACGTTGCTGGCCCTAAGAAAGCTTTTTTAGGAAATTTACGGCCTTTAAATAAAAAATCCATGGAATACCTATAAAAAACTGTTTTTACAAAATAACTTACATATGGTGTAGATATGGATTCAGTCAAAAAAGAAATGCATGTATTTAAGGCAAATTGGAATTTATATTTATTTATTGTTTCATCTTAAGGCTAGCGGATAGACAATGTTTTTTTGGTTTTTTGTTTGGTGTGATTTCTATTTAAAGGCCGTAAAGTTGATAAAAAGCTTTCTTAGGGCCAGCAACGCGGACCGGGTCAGCTAGTTTTCAATAAAAACATCTTGTTTGCCTCAATTGTATTGCAACATTATAGTTATCGTAACCATAGTTAAACTTATTTTTTCTTTGCTTAAACTCGGGTCGGTTCAAGGGTGCCCGTAAAGAAGTCAATTGTTTAGCCTAGCGCCAATATTTTGTTTTAAACAAACACAAGACTAAGAAGCTTTTGGCTTGTCTGCAGAAACACCCAAGCCTTCCAAGCCTTCGGCAGGAATCAAACCTGCAACCTCGGGAACAATTAGTAGGACACACCCACCATGTCTCCTTAGGTTGACTTCCATACAAAACTTAGTTTAAAAAAAAATCGGGCACTTCGAAATTGTTTTCTCTGACATAACGTAGTAGAAATATTTTTGCTTTATAACAAAAGCTATTGAAAAATGTATGGCCCAATAACGATAAAATTTTGTGCTTCCCAGCGGACATCAATTTTTTTTTGTGGACAGCTAGTGGCCCTTTTCAATGCAAAAAGAATCAATACAGGGATTGAACTGGAACCGTATTAATTAATTTGTTAATTTTGTTAATTTTTATTGAGAAAAAATTTATTTTTTTTAGCTGCTAAGCATAATAAAGAATATCAAAATGCTCATCATATTTAATAATTAATGATGCCTAAAATAGGCCTTCCGGTGCTCTAACCAATTAAAGAATTATTGGAATCGTACATTTTTTTAAGTATAAACTTATGGTAACCAATAGTGTTATATATTTTTCAAAACCAAAATTGAAAAAAACGTGTTTTGGCCGCAACATGTGGACTTTTAGACCAAGGCATCACGTATCAAATTTTAAGAAAACATCAACCTTAAGCATCCGAAGATAAAACTCTAGAGTGCCATGATTAAACAAAATTTGCAACACATTAACATGTATTTATTTCAAATCAAATGGAAAACGAGGAAAACAAATCACTGCCATTTTTTAGCCACTGGCACACGAATTTTAAAAGAAGCACATATTTACTTACAAATTTGAATATACACTCACTCACACACACCCAGACACATGTTAGCATGTGTGAGCTTTTGTAGATTTTTCGTTTGTTTTTGCTTGTCCTGTTTTTGTTGTTTTGTTTGAAAGGAAAGTACAGGGCCTTTGGCAAGTAATCTCAAATTCATAGTGTCTCGTCCTTTTGTTGAGCAAAAAAAGGACCAAATTGGGAGGGGGCCAAAAGGGCAGAAGTAAAAAATAAAAAAAAAAAAACAAACTAGGCAGCCCAATGACAAACAAATGTCTTTTAAATGTTCAACGCGAAGTAAATGTCAAAAACCTCTGAGGGATACGAAACACAACAAACAAAAAATTACGACACCGGAAAATCTTCGTCTCAATCGTTTTAAGCAACATAAAAAGGCATCTCGCTGGAAAGAAATGGCATATCGTCATTACCAACAGCAAACACACAGCTCTTCGTTATTACGAAAACAGTCAAATAATTGCAAATATTTGTATACATTAATACATATGTATGTATATGTCTGGTAGGATTAAACTGCTAGTCAAAGGACATTCATTATTCTCAACTAACTTAGTTTTATTGAATGTGAATGTGAAGTTTGTCCAAAAAATAAAATTTTGCAAATACTCTTTAGAATGTCTGTACATACATCTATCTATACAATTTTGAGTAAACATCTTTCCAGTAATGACAACAAATCTATTGGTGAAGTAAGAAAATATACACCAACAACTTCAGAACACACAAGGCCAAACCTTTAAGGTCTGGCGGCTGCAGACGGCCAAATGGCTGGCAAAAATTTTGCAGATTATATATTGGAAGAACATCATCAGCGTCAGCGCATAAACAATCGTTATACATTTTTAAGAACAGAAATAGTGCTTTAGGGACAACTTTCAATTACGGCATACAGGGACATGGAGTTTAAACAAGGAAAAATGTGTAAAAATAAAAACTCTACATACGCCATGTCGAGCGAAATTATGTCATATCAACACTGCAATAAGTTTACAGGAGAAAAAGCAAACTGCGTGAAATTAAAAAGAATTTTCAATTTTAATATGAATTTCTCTTAAAAAACAGCATTCTTGTTTGTGCAGAATTATTTTTCATTTGGTGATTGATCTAAGCAGATAATGGGTGCTTTCATATTTAGTTAATACAAAACATTTCCGAAGAAAACCATTTAGGATTCCACACTCAAGTGACTGTGCTCCATATTCAGCTGGACAAAATCTTAAATATTCTTCATATTCATAAATAAGTATCTGCAATTTCGTCAGCTTCAGCATACAGCTGATTGGACCGATATCGAAATAAACCGAGGAATATAGTTGGGGACAAATGATTGCACTATGATTGCGCATGATATGTTCCACAGAGCATAAACTCTCTTATTATGCTTAGCAGCTAAAAAAAAAAATTTCTTTCTCAATGAAAATTAACAAAAAGAATTTTTTCATGTTTGTAAAATTCCTAAAACGGTTCAAGTTCAATCCCTGGATTGATTGTTTAGTTGCTAATATTTTTTTTTTATAATAATTTAATAACGAGAAATTAAATTTTATTGCATAGTTATTCGATTTAATTAATGGTTGATTTTATTGTCATCATTTAGAGCCGCAAATCAAGTTATGTGTTAAGGTTTTCATCAATTAAACGGTTCGCATTAAAAATTATATTTGACTTATAGCAAATAAGTCATGCTCTCATTTTCGTCACTATTAGTTAATATTTGTTTGGTGACCTAATTGAAAATTAACTCTGCTTAAAACGCTGGTTGTTCCATTTATTCTATTTATTGGGATAGCTGGGGGAGTATGGTGGCTGCCCAATAGCCACGAGGTTGCAGTTCGAGCCTGGTCCGAGACAAGATGAAGGATAAAACAAACTTAATATAGAAAGGGTGTTTTTTTTTCGATGTATAGAAATTTAAGTTGCAATAAAACAACGATGTGACATGAATTCGATTGACATGAATTTTATTTATCCGAAATGATTTCTGGCATATGACCGGATTGGATGTAGTCCAATCTGGACGTCCAATTTTCGATGACTTTCTCCATTATCTGTGGCCGTATATCGGCAATAATACGGCGAATGTTGTCTTCCAAATGGCCAAGCGTTTGTGGCTTATCCGCATAGACCCACAGAAAGTAGTCTAGCGGTGTTAAATCACAAGATCTTGGAGGCCAATTCACAGGTGCAAAACGTGAAATTAGGCGGTCACCAAACATGTCTTTCAATAAATCGATTGTGGCACGAGCTGTGTGACATGTTGCACCGTCTTGTTGCAGCCACATCTCCTGGACCTCATGGTTACTCAATTCAGGAATAAAAAGTTAGTAATCATGGCTCTATACCGATCAGCATTGACTGGCCAACGTTCTGGCCATCATCGTTTTTGCAGAAGTACGGACCAATGATTCCACCAGCCCATAAAGCGCACCAAACAGTCAGTTTTTCTGGATGTAAAGGTGTTTCGACATACAGTTGAGGATTAGCTTCACTCAAAATGCGCCAGTTTTGTTTGTTGACGTAGCCATTGAACCAGAAGTGCGCTTCATCGCTAAACAAAATTCGCTTATGAAATTCGGCAACAACGGCAATCTCGTTCTGCACTAAAATTGCACTATTTTCAAGTGTTTTTCAGGCATGAGCAGGGCTGGGCAGTATTTGAAGTACATGTATTTGAAATATGGATTTAAAATACAAATACGTATTTTGTATTTGTATTTTAAATACGTCTCATGAATGTATTTGTATTTTGTGTTTTAAATACTAAGCGCTTGAGTATTTTGTATGTTGTATTTCAAATACTCGTGCGCTCAAAATACATTTTTCGAAATACATTTTAAATTTCTGTTAAAAAATATGCGCTAAAAATTATTCCATTCATACATCAACTGAAATCCGAAAATTTTGCTACTGTTTTATTTCCAAAAAATAGCAACACCACAATTTAATTACCAAAGTATGTGTGTAAAGTAAACGCAACTGAATGCACAACTGAATTGAGAAAGTCGGCAAGCTGTCAGAAAGTTAAATAATGAAAAAATAAAACACAAGGAAAAACAGCGTTCGACATTTTAATCTAAAACAAGAGAAAAAAATATCAATCAAATGTTGACTTGCATAGACTATATATAGTTACATATGTACATAGCATTTTGTGAAACGTTTTTTAATTGTCACTTATTTCTTAATTTCGTTATATGTCTTTTGTTCAAAATACAAAATATTTTTAACAAACCATGAATTTACAACCTATAACCTTAAGTACTTTTTTCACTTATACATCTTGAAGATACACTCCACATATTTGAATTTATTTATGTATCTTAAAAAACGTACAAGTTAACAGTCAATTTAAACTTAAAATAATATTTATCATTCTGTAATTGAATTATTGTGAATTATGCTTTTGTTGACAATGGGAATATGTAGTCACTTAAAATCTCCAAAATGGAAGAATATGTCGTCATGTAATAAGATTTTCTAAAAAGGCGCCAAAGACACTATCAATTCAACTGGCCAATGGTGAACATCATATAATATACGTATAATAAATTTGTATACTAATCCTTTCAAATTCATCGTATCATTTCATTAACCCCCTATTTATAAATTTTCGTACCATCGAGGATTTATAAACACACACGCAGCACGAATAACAAAAAAAAAGGTAGTTCTCTGGTATAAACCACCCATACAGTCCACTCAATCCCGCTAATCAGGGTACTACCACCAGTTACATCGTGTTCGTCTTTCAAAAAAATATTATTTTCTAATAAGAAATCATTGAGTTTCTGTCGTTAGCTGGTTTTCTTTATTCGCCATCAACAGATTGTTTGTCTGATATCACTTTAGAAAAACTGGTGTTTATGAACGAAAACAAAAACTTTTTTGATTAAAAGTATTTTGTATTTTAAATACATATTTTTGTTACACTGTATTTTGTATTTCAAATGATTGCTTATGTAATGCAGTATACATGGGAAAAAAGTATTTGTATTTTGTATTTTAAATACACAACTTTCATGTATTTTGTATTTTAAATACGTCAGATCATGTATATATTTTGCCCAACACTGGGAGTGAGTCTATTCATGATGAATTGCCAAACCAAACTGAGAATGAATCACTTGGCAGCTGTTAAATCGGTCGCTATCTTGAACAGTAATGCCAACTTAAAGTTCTATACATCGAAAAAAACACCCTTTACATGCTCAAATCTACATTTTTGGCATTTTTATTTTTACTCTTGTTTTTTTCTGTGTGTAAACCGTAACTTTAAATTTTTGACAATTGATACACTCTTTTTTTGACTCATAATACTTCTTGGATTCTTCTAGGAGTTGTATTTAAAAATTTTATAGCGATAAAAAAGTTTGATCTTGGAAGGCTAATATTTTCTGAAAATAAAGTGGCGTGATTTTGAATTTTTGGGCCATTAGGACATTTGAATTTCAGATGACGATATGTGTGCTTAAGTATATATATATATATATATATATATATATATATATATATATATATATATATATATATATATATATATATATATATATATATATATATATATATATATATATATATATATGTACATATATATGTGCATGTTTATGTGTTTGCATTTATATTAGCTGGCGGCTCTACTGCTTTTGGTACTTGGTTATGTTGCTGGGAAACTAAAACATTCGACAGCGTCAGCATAAACAAAAAATATGTACACAAGTACATACATATGTGTACACACACACACACACACACACACACAAAATCGATATTTATTATTTTGGTTTTTCTTTCCACCAGCAAGTAAATTCTAAGTGTTAAATTTTTAAATTTGTTATGCCAATTTGAATTTTAGTTATGCTCTCAACAAATAATCAGAATTAAATTAAACTTTTTCTTATTCTTATGTTTCAACGATGATACACCGACCCAATTAATATAAAGTTTTTATTTGGTATTTTCATAATTTAATTAAGTTGTTGGCAAAAATATTTTCGTTGATGAAAATCATAAGGAAAATTGGTAAAATCTTTTTTAAATGCGAAAAAATTAATTACAAACAAACGGATTCGAACAGACTGTTGGTAACACTAATTTCAGATATTTTAAGCATAATTTTTAATCGCCATAACAGTACAAGAGCTGTCTTTAATGTTTAACTGCAACACTGTGATGACAACTGAAAGAAAGCTCTATTGTAAAGTCAGAACACTGTTGAGGTTAAATGCCCTAAGAACGTTTTGACACACGAGCGCTATTTGTGCTCTTTACAGTGACATAAAATATTCATCTCGGCCCAAAAATGCAATTAAATCGTGAATATTTTCGTTGCACTATTTTTTTTTTTTCAACTTTCGATGGATGAACTTAATTAAATTTTTGGCGATAAAACGACATCAGGGACCAGCGTATGGTGAATTCACGAATTTTGCGAAAGTTGTCCAAAATCACTTGTTGTTTCGCAAACCAATGCTCAAAAAATACCAACGTGGTGCTTCGAAATACGCCTCGGGGATTGAAAACCTGTCATAGACGTGTTTCGTTGCAGAGCGGGTGCTGACGAGAAGTGTGGCGACTTCGAAACAGCTAGTTGTCCATCCTGCAAAATGTCTGATGTTTCCCTTGTCTTTTCTAATTAATATCAATTACAAAAATAAAAGAACTTGAGCCCAATAAACTTAATATAAAACAATTAAAAAGCGGTTTTTAACAGAAGAGTTGTGGGCAAAAAAAAAAAAAAAATATTGTAGGGAAAATATCTCTGAAACTGCATGAGCTATTAAAACATATTTGCTTTGTCTGTATAATCGAAATCTTAAAAGCTTAATATCTTTAAAGTCTGTCAATAATTACAAAAGTGATTGGCTGCACAATACTTTGCATACTAGAGAGTTTTTCAAGTCTACTGATGAGTTGATTAGCACCAACCAAAAAAATGTCGTCGTCTATATGCGACAGCTGAAAAAGACAGCAAATATTTTTTAAAAAGGTTTATTTTTGAATCGAAATTAATATATTTTATTAATATTTTGTTTTAGTTGGACAATATTCAATAATAGTACTATTCATTTAAATTTATTTATTTATTTATTAAGTCAATAGATTATTACATCCTTACTGACTATATACGTACATATGCAGTGAAAAACATAAATTACAAAAATAAATTATTCAGATATTAAGATAAACTATTAGCTTTTTCTTTAGAATTTCAATATTATCAGAAAAATCAATTGTTGAAGTTCCCACAGGCACGACGGAAAGAATCGTTATTGGCATAAACAGATCGGTAGAATTTCAAAGCCAAGAATGTTAAATTACGGGTTGACTAAGCAGGAACTCGGAATCAACATCACCTCTTAACAGGCCCAGAACAAATAACGCGCTCAGCATCGTGCGTCGACTTTTTAGTGTTGGCAATTTAATTAAAGCCAGCCTGCTTTGATACGGGGAGGCAGGATATATGAATTCCACCCCCAGACCACAAAGGCAGAAAATTAAAAATTATTTTTGAACAGATTCAATGCGGTTAATATGAATAGAATAGCAAGGCTCCCATACAACAGATCCATGCTCAAGAATAGTGACGTCGAACAAGTGACGTAAATAGAAGTTTAGTAATGTATGGGTCCATAAATTCTTTTGACCAACGTTTCATGAATCCAAGTACCCCATTAGCTTTGTTTACTATCATTGAAATATGATCACGAAAATTAAGCCTGTGATCTAACAATATGCCAGGATCTAATATGGTTTGAACTTTATCCAATACAGCAGTTTCAAAAGAATAAAAAGTATCAATCGGGTAATGTCTTAATAAATTGAGTCAAGTACGAGGCTGGCTCGCACTCTTAGGGTTCCGTACGTATGTATGTGTAATGTATGTATGGAATGGCGTATGTGAATACATATGTATATTTAATAAATTTCATCTCTCTGTTTTTAAAGCTACTTTATGTTGTATGGGGACATCTAGTAATTTTCCACTTGTTGTTGTCATTTGCTGTTGTAAGGCATCTGGGAATACACACACTGTACGAATTTCGGCTCCCTATCTCTTACGGTTCGAGAGTTACAGCTATTACTCTCTTACGGTTCGAGAGTTATAGCTATTACTCTACGTTGTAAAGGGACACCTGGTAGTTTTATAGTTGTTGTTGTTTTTAGCAACTGTTGTTGTGGAGCATATGTGAATACACATATTGTGCAAATTTCATCCCTCTGTCGCTCACAGTTCGAGAGTAACGGCTAATTGTTACTTTACGTTGTATAGGGACACCTGGTAGTTTTCGACTTGTTGTTGTTTTTAGCATTTGTTATTGTAAGCCATATGCGAGTAAATATATTGTGCACATTTCATCTCTTTATCTCTTACAGTTTGAAAGTTACGGCTAATGTTTTTTTACGTTGCATAGGGACACCTGGTAGTTTTCGACATGTTGTTGTTTTTAGCATTTGTTGATGACAAGCATCTATAAATACATACACTATGCAAATTTCAGGTTTCTATCTTTTACGGTTCAAGAGTTATAGCTAATTGTAACTTTAGGTTGTATGGGGACACCTGGTAGTTTTCGGGTTGTTGTTACTTTTAGTATATGCTGTTGTGGAACATCTATAAATACATACACTATGCAAATTTCAGCTCTCTATCTTTTACAGTTCGAGAGTTATACCTAATTGTAACTTTTGGTTGTATGGGGACACCTGGTAGTTTTCGACTTGTTGTTGGTTGTAGTGTTTGTTGTTGTAGAACATCTACAAATACATACACTATGCAAATTTTAGCGCTCTATATTTTACCGTTCGAGAGTTATGGCTAATTGTAACTTTTCGTTGTATGGGGACACCTGGTAGTTTTCAATTTGTTGTTGGTTTTAGTATTTTTTGTTGTAGCGGCAAGGTACAACAACATTCTGTGAAAATTTCAGCTCTCTAGCTCTTACCGTTTCGGAGAATGGACGCTATGACGGACGGACGGACGGACGTACTTGTCTCCGTAATAGGGTTCCGTTTCACTCTGATGAGTACGGAACCCTAAAAACGAGATGTGCTTACATTTCTTAATGTTTAAAAGATTGAGAGAACACCATTGGTAAAATCTCCGTATGTCAGCAAGAAGTAAATTGTATCCGTTTATATCCTTAAATGAGTTAAAGATTTTGACATCATTCGCATACATCAATACCTTTGAATACAAAACAACAGTAGGAAGATCATTTATAAATAGTGTGAACAATATCGGGCCCAAGTGACTGCCTTGCGGAACACCAGCATGTACTTGGATGGTTTTTGATAAGATGTTTCTAAATTTTACTTGTTGCGTTCTATGTGACAGATAAGAATTCAGCCATTTTAATACAGAGTCACTAAAACCCATAAGAGATAATTTGTGCAGCAATAGATTATGATTTATCTTATCGAACGCCTTGCTAAAATCAGTGTATATTACGTCAGTTTGCATTTTGCTATTATAACCTTCAT